>OU745255.1:13750000-15000000 GCA_916618015.1 Xestia c-nigrum | reverse complement strand
CTAAAAACCAATTATCATCTTCTCCGATGGACAGTGAATAACGTTTAAATTAATAGCGTATATATTGTTACCTCTTTAAAAAGTTTCCGATTTCTTAGAATAAATTATTAATTCTTGGAGGTGAATAAATTATAGTTTAACGACGGGGAACTCGATAAAGTTTGTTGGGTGTCCAGATACCGGTAGTTTGCGATGCAATAAATTACCCGTCGTGTAAAATAAAGAGCTTGTTGCGACACCGTCTAGGTACTTTCAAACTGCTGCATGATTCCTTCAAAGTTTCCTTGTTCCAAAACAAATTACAATTTTACTGCACTTTGTTTTATGTGAATATAATGGAGCGTCCTCCCTCTGCTTTTAAAAATGGTTTGATGTTTGTCTCGGTTTCTGAAACTTTAATACAATACCCGTGCAAAAAATCTTCAGTGTGCATTCACATCAGGCGCACAATGCTGGGTCGAACACGTGGCCTAGACAGGCGCATTACTTTGTGTAATTTATTTCATCACCACTGCTCTCAAAACGGTGAAGGAAAACATCGTGAGGAAACCGGCGTGTCCTAGAACAAAAAAAATCGAAAACATGTGTGACATCTGCCAAACCGCACTGGGCCCGCGTGGTGGATTTGCCCTTACGCAAAATATGCGCTTTGAAATTTAAATTGGCTAACGGAATCAAAACATCAAAATGACCTTCATTGAAGTTTCCTGAGAATCGGGTTATTTTTACTCCCTGTTTGTCCCTTGAAACACCTGGAACTCAAATGGCAATAATTCTCCCGCTGCCATGAGTGATGCACCAAATATGATAGAGATGAAAATAAGCATGCGCCATCGCCAGTAATATTTACTATTTGGCTAAGAATTTTTACTCCATTAGAAGTGATAGTAATTTGATTATCCATTTAATTAAACAATGCGCACGACCAGTAAGTGACGTAAAAAATATTATTTGGAACGTCATTTTTTTATATATTCTTTTGCAACACCAGCCTAAACCCAAGATACAACATTAAAATTAAATACGATCGTAGGTATTCAAGGACACCTTTTCTAGTAAGAACGACTAATACTAAAAGACCTATTATAGTAATATGAAAGTGTGAAATACACAATATGTCATTCGCGAAGAAATAAACATAACAAAATTCCAACCAGGCAATAGGTAAGAACACAATAAAATGATTATCCTCCAATTTAAAATTACTAAGTGAAACATACCGAAACGAAGACAAACCAAACAACGATGATGTGAAATATTTCAAAGCAAATTAGTAGTAACAGCAAAATATCGCAGAACAGAAAATATGAGCTTGAGCTTGAGCGTGTTTCGCTTGTTCCTTTTTTGAAAGGTTTTTTTCTTACCCTTCGAAAAATACTGGCCACCTAGAAATTGGCATAAAAACTATAAAGAACCTCATTTAAATAACTTTCAGCAGACGACGCCTGCATATCACTGAAACATACTGGCCACCTAGAAATTCCGCTTACCTTAAAACTGAAGATAAACTTCAAGAAACTTCCAAATTCTTATTGCAATGTAAAATAATATGCATAAACGCGTTGTTGTAAAATTTAATTTGGATCTTTATCGGCTTCCGAATTCTAATTTCAAAGCAAAGTAAGCAATAACGCGTTGCCGTAAGATTCAATTTGGATCTTTAACGTTTTTCATACAAACATTAAAAACCCTTTTTTGTACCTATAAGGGCCGAATTTCGTAAAACCTTTTCTTAATAAGCACTTAGAAGCCGAAAGGAACATTCAGGCCCACATTCATGTCTCTAACTCTAAAAATATAGGACTTTCATACAAACTTTGACACCCCTTTTCAACCCCTTGGGGTGCGAATTTAAAAAAAAATCCTTTCTTAGTACGCGCCTGCACCTCCTAGAGAGTGCTTGTGCCAAATTTGAGTCCTTACGGCTCAGTAGTTTCCGAGATTACGTGATGAGTGGTCAGTGAGTGGACTTCTCCTTTATATTTATAGATATTGTACAGTTTACGTACATTTGCCCTAGTTTTAATTTTGCTTACTCGTCAATAACCACAAGGTTGGATTTTAATATTTTGTGTGCATTTAGGCGATCACGCTAACTAACGTGTGAGAATTGCCAACAAGAACTTTACTGTAACTTACGGGAATAAAAATATCTTCTGTGAGACTTTATCTTGAACACACTCAACAAACTACAACTACAACTTCATTGTCAATGTACAATCCCACTTAAGACTGTACAAATATTTAAAACGAATTTTTCATTTCACGTCATATTTTAACGTTTGCGTTTTGCGAAATAAATGATAATTTAATGGTATCAATTGAAAGCAGGGTAATCCTAAGATACCTAATCTTTCAAGATGTGTAAAGCACAGGCCAAACGGCTAGCGAGGGAGCCGGGCGATACAGCGTTTCACGTCTTTTTATACTTTGGTTCACACCGCGAATTACCGAAAAAGCTGAAACAAAGTTCAAAAAGAAGCCCGCCCGGTTTGCTGGTGGTCTGCACTGCACGTTACGTTATGGTAGAAACTTATGATTTGTCATGACAAACTATCTTGATTGAACAATCCACTGTAGTTACATTTTAAATAGATTACATCACAGCCATAAGTAGCGAATGCTAATGAGTCACGTACACGTACCATATTAAATAGAACAAGAGTTTCGTTCAGCGTGAGTACGCAACTACGGATGACAACTTCAAGTTTGCAGTTCAAGATGGCGCTACTTGTCAAGAAAAACTGCACGAATATGCCAAACTTGGTACATTTATTTTAGTTCTGGGTTTTCCCGCCTGCGCAGATAAGTTGGTTGAAGTGTACGCGAGTTTACAGCACATTCACATTCAGCTCCTTCACAAAGAGGTCGTTGTGCGCCCGTCCGTATGTTACCTCGAGAGCTCACGTTATATGCCACCGACTTGCCTAGATACCATCTATGAACTGAGAGTTCTTTTGATGTACTTTGTTTTGTATATAAATGGCAGTTTACAGTAGAATGTTTGAGATTTATGTTGTTGATGGCCCTGGAGCTTCAAAAGTATTCATATAATTTAGTTGGTTTCGGTTTAGTACCTATTCCTGATGAATTTGATGAGTAGATACGTACATGTTTATATAAAACCACCTAAGTTACCTGAAAACAGCAACTTGATTATTTTTTCATAATATTTGCTAAGATAAAACTTCACGAAATTAACGGCTCTCTATTAATTAATAGCAGAGCTTTTCCAGCGTTTTAAGGATTACACTAAAGTTCAAATACAGTGACAAATAATTGCGTCGCTTCATATCGTCGCGTTCTTGTCGTCAACTACAAGCACCGCAATTTCATCTCCATCCAGTTTACTTTAAGAATTAGTTCCAGATTATACACGACTGATACACTGTATGTTTTCCTTTAATTTTCTTATACCTAGGGCGTCATAAACAAATGGTAAATAGAAAATTATACGACAATATTGTTTGTGCTTGCTTGCCGCTGTCGCGACGATGTAAAGTGTTTTATGTTTGCCAATTTATATGCTTATCTAAAGTACACACGCTTTCATAACTGTTGGGATTTCATGTAATTTTCGGACTGTATAAACCCACAAGTTACTCACCGTAGGAGCCTGAAGATGGGTGGCGTCGCCACGACACGTTTCATCATGACTGATGGACCAATAAAGAGAGCCTAAGAGAGAGCTGTCAAGAATATGGGCAGACCTTTATCTAGCATTAGGACAATAGGCAATAAAAAAATAAATTAGAATTATTCCCAGTCGGTTTAAATAGCGTTATATTTCAGTAACACATGTCGGTCCAGTAACTTCGCAATATAATAGCAGTCGCAGCGGTTGTGCTCCGCAACGAACGCAATAAACGCTATGACGCTGCGAACTTCAGTAAAGGTTAGCTGTAACACCGCAGGCATTAAATTAGTTCTTCAACTAACGGAAGTTTCAAATGAATGTGCTCGAACGAATCAGTTCGAATGAGTAATTACTAACTCTGCGAATGTCTCGCGAATGAGTAAATCGAGTTGCTGCTTGAATCTCCCAGGAGGATGTAGTAGGACGTGTTCTTCATTATTAGGTTTCAGGATAACATCTTACTTTGGTGTTAAAAAGTTAAGGAAAGTCTTATCGGATTCAACAGTTGCTGCAAACGCTTTTCATACAGGTCTTATGTTAGGTATATCAAGAGAGTTGCAATCAGCGCTGAGAGTTGAAAAGGGTTTTTATATATATTTTTGTTTGAAGCCCGGCTGTCTGTAAAATATCGGAAATGTGATACTTTTATACATTTTGTCTCAATCAGTACTTGTTTGTATTGTATTGATACCAGCTATTTATCAATGCAGGGTCTTTGTGTAGCTGCTGTTTTGAAAATAAATGAAAATGGTGGAAAGTTAGGCAGGAGGAGCTCGTGACTAAATAATAACAGCCGCTCGGGCCGATCTTTAGGTTAAGCCGTGCTTGCCTAGGTTGGTCTGTAGATGGGTGACCACCTTTTTTTTTTTATTTAGGATGGTAAATCATCAAATGACTTCTCCCACTCTGGGCGGAGCGGGAGGGAGTGTCAGACTTCTGACTAAAACCCATCCATGTTCCTTCCTCGCCCTTTATGTTCCGGGGCCGCGGTATCTCTTTCGAACAGGCCCGCAACCCCGGCAGGATGGGTGACCACCCTTACATTCTTATTTCGAGTTTCCTCAAACTCGGAATTTAAGCACGTTAAGCTGTTGGTCCCGGCTGTCTCTGTCACCCGGTAGTCAGTGGCTCAAATAATCTGACAACCAGTCTTACCAAGGGGTATCGTATAATATTACCCTGTACCTATTAACTGGGTTGTGGAGGTCAGATAGGCAGTCGCTCCATGTAAAATACTGGTATTCAGCTGCATCCGGTTACACTGGAAGCCGACCTCAACATAGTTGGGAAAAGGCTAGGCAGATGATGATGGAAAGTTAGGCAGGCCAATATTTTCACGACCCCATCAATTGAGTTTATTCATTTAGGTGTCGCCTACCTGGTGCTAGTTGAAAATGGGTGTCTGACGCACTTTCAGAGTACTATCATACTTTGAATGTATGAAAAATTGAATAACATCCTAGAGTAAAGTTGAGGCAGAGGTGTGTCTAATGATACACCCACATTTCGCTACTTATATAGGGTGGAGTTTGTCAGTGCCACCTGGAAGGAAAGTACTCAAAATTCTGGAGATAGCAAATTTTACTCAAAGTTGACATCATTTTATTTTTAAAAAGAAACATATCTGCATTCACTTATTTTCGAAAAATCACTGGCCACTTTCGGGAATCGAACCGACTAACGTTCGAAAAATTAACATCCTACTGAGAACAAGACTTAAGAACAAGTTATTTAAAGTCTAAAATAAGTTACAGAACACGCAGAAAAATGGATGACGATGAGACCAAACTCAGACACTTATTTATATGTGAAATTAAATATTATAACACGACACTCTTGACTCCACCCGAAGAGATGTATTAATAAAACATGTTAAGCTTAAGTGTCACTCCATCACGTCTCGACCTTGATGGATAATACTTAATTGATTAATAGAATTAGCATAATATATCGCAATCGCGCACACTGTTATTCCACCCTCGTGCCTAATCCCTGATACCTCCTGATCTTGTGATACCGTGTCGTTCATTATTAATTCGGCTTAAGTACATCTATGCTTTTAAGGTGTTATAAGGTGATTAATTTGAAGACTGAATATTTTATGTGAAATAGGTACTTCTAGTGATGTCAACTATAACCGTCAAAACAAGATGGTTGTCTTAAAGCCCGTTTTTTTTCGGATGGGAAATCATCAAAAGGGCCGCGGTATCTCTTTCGAACAGTTCCGCAGCCCCAGCAGGCACAAAGCCCATTCACTTGCAATTAGTTGAAGGTGGAAGAATTCGTCCTCCAAACTCATGCAACATAAAGTAATTTGCTAATCTTTTGTAGAAAATGTAGTGATCTAGAGAGTACTAGCTGACCCACGCAACTTCGTCTGCGTCACATAAGAAAAACGAAAGGAAAAAAACGTCCTCGTTTTTGCAACATTTTTCATTCCTGCTCCGCTCCTAATGATTGTAGCGTGATGTTATATAGCCTAAAGCCTTCCTCGATAAATGGACTATCCAACACAAAAATAATTTTTGAATTCGAGCCCGTAGTTCCTGAGATTAGCGCGTTCAACCAAACAAACAAACTCTCCTGCTTTATAATATTAGTATAGATTTCTAACGTTTTCCTTAGAAGCATTGTAGTCGCAAAATATCCCTGTACATAACTCTTTTAAAAAGTTCCTTCTCTACCTACCCTCAAAACAAGATAGAGAATCATAATTCATACGTAACGGAAACAATTCTCAGTGACGTATGAGTAATAATATTCTATCTTGTGCGGACATGGCCAGATATTGCATGGGATAAAGAGGTTTGGAAGGTGGAAGGGGAGGCCTTTGCCCAGCATTTGGACACATGAGAGGCTCATCATCATCTGCCTAGCCTTACCCAAGTATTTATTTATTTAAATAACATGGGAGACTTACAGCTAAAACAAACAGATCAAGGACAGTACAATAGTCTGAAAGCCAATTACAGGTCTCCACTTATAAAATACAGAGAAAAAAAAAACTAAATTCTACGGACATTCTCTCAATGTATTTGTGGTAGCATGGGTTCCAAATTTCAGATGCATATTCCAAGTGGCTTCTAACTAAAGTACAATATAGAATTTTTAAAGTTTTGGCTTGAGTGAAACACTTGGATAATCGCATTATGAAACCCAGTGACTTTGATGCCTTAACGACTATTGCATCTACGTGTAAAGCTAAGCTTGGAATCATGATGAACCCCCAGATCACGGATAGAGTTTGATCTAGGTAGAATTTGATCGCCTAAGGTATACGATGTAGCGATGATTGAGCGCTTCCGAGAATACGTAATAACCGAGCATCTATGTTGGGGTCGGCTTCCAGTCTAACCGGATGCATCGGAATACCAGTATTTTACATGGAGTGACTGCCTATCTGACCTTCACAACCCAGTTAATATTCGGAAATACGATACCACTTGGTAAGACTCGTGTCAGACTTTTTGGCCCACTGACTACCTGTAACTACTGACACATGAGAGGCTTAGAAAAAAAAAACAAAGCTGGGGCAACTAAGTGATCCAAAATTCGCCATCGATGACGATGACGCTAGGTCCATGAGATTTGTTCACCCAAAACATGCTCAACGCGCCTGAAGAAGTTTTCACTCCAAATAATAATACTATAACTAAGGTAACCGTTATCTCCTGAAGGTTTAGTTAGAAGTGCCAAATCCTGCGTATTGCATACTAACTTGTACAATTGATTATGCAGTAAACTGTTCTAGCTTTTAGTGACGTCTAGCCTTGACCTTGATTAGCTGAAGCAGGTGTGTTTCAGTTTTCATTCGCATCTGACGCGCGAGGTTGAAAAGATGCATGCATGTGGAAGAAGGCAAAGGGGTGCTCTATGACTGGCACGAGTAAATATCATATTAGAAAGGGTTGTTTATGGATACAGGGGAAAGTAAACTCCTTAGCTAAAACCGCATAAGTAAAGTATCGTGGTGTACAGCCAAACAAAACATTACGTCTATCTACGAATGTAATTTAACCTAAATAAATCTTCCCTTACTTATGTTGGTGTAGTAGCAAAAACTGTAGTAGATAATAAATTGGTTGCGGACAACTTTCTTGTTGGCCGCTGAGAAAGAGCGACATTCCTACACAAATACACACTGCAATAAACCATGACTGAACCAGACTTTCATTATAAAACATAGTGTAAAGTTTAGGCGAACCTCACAAGTCCATACTAGTATTATAAATGCGAAGTACGAGTATGTCTGTCTTGACCTTTTTACTGAACGGATTTCGAATTAAAGTCACAAACAGGTAACGGAACCTCCACGAAGTCGTCAATCAAGCGTTCTGTAAATCAAACTAAGTAACTCTACGCATAAAATATTGTGGGGGGTTCCGCCCATGGTCGTTTGGGGGTGAAAACTCACGGTTTACGGTAGGTTTTAATGTGACGCACTCAAAATATTGTGCTGGTGGATGACTTGAACAGTACAGGAATCACGGGGATTATAACCAATACCTTTTAAAAAGTTGGAACATTGATCTCCAATATCTAAGAAACTAGAAGGTTCCCAGGTATGGTCCAGAATAAAAAAACATAAGATCACAATGACGGGAAAAACAAGCAAGTGCCTTTCGGCTACGATAAATTAATTTTTACAGCTATTAGGCAGACCTTGGTCCTAAGTAAGGCCATAGGATAGTTTTATCACTAATACGTTCCCGTGGGATGTTATCTATAAATAAGGGTTTTAAGTGTTAAGCTTCTCAATATTTTCACGGTTATTTTCCCTTGTTGGTCACAAAATGGCAAAGTAATGAAATTTGCGACCGGCGGCGAGACCGTCGTTGTATTTCAGCAATTAATTCTTTAATAGATTTTTATGAGTACCAACCTGAATTTTGCCTTTTACGAGTAGGGTTTGTTCAAGTAGGTATTCGTTAAAAGAGGCTGGTATTGTGTGTACGCCTGGAACTGAAACTTTTTTTCTAAAACGTATGATCTCCAACTCTATCAAACAACAGGAGATGAATGCGACACTGAATGGAGAAACACTTGCTTAAGAACTGGGTTCGTATCCCGTAATCACGAATACTTTTGGACTACATAGTATGTTTTAGTTATAATTATGCTATAAGGTTGCAAGCGTAACAACAACAAAAGTAAACAGGAGCGAAAAGAACCATAAATACACTTCGTCGTGTTTGCGAGTGAAGCCGCACGTCTTCTATCAGAAAAGTGACGAGGGTGCTGTCCTTATCATTTGCGGACTCTTTTATAACAAAAATTACCTTGTACGAAGTTTTCGAACCTCTGATACATTACGTCCGAGTGTTCTACATTATGTAAACGTACTCTTAAGACCCAATTTACTCATAAAGCCTTCTGAATAAATCATATACGAAAGGACTAAAACTTTATCGTCAAGTCAGTGGACAATTTAATATTAGTTCAGCTGACGCGTTTTTATTTCAGGTAGGTAAGTCAACGAGCTTATAAGTTTATTGGTTTGTTTTATAAAACTGTTTTAGTAGGCAGTTTGCCTATCTACGCTGCTGATTGATTTTGTGACTGTATTTGAAAAAATAAAATATTCAGTGGACAATTTAATATTAGTTTAGCTGTTATGACTGTATCTCGGATAAGTCACTGAGTTTATAAGTTTGTTTTACGAATATTAAACAATTTAAGTGGACGTTTTGTTTTTTACAATAGAAATAATTATTATTTATATTTACCAATCCACGATGTACACGCACGTGGGCTTCATCAACATTGTGCTACCTCACGCGATCTCTTACTGCTCTAAAACATACCTTGGCACGCCCTGGTAGGAAAGTAGGGTCTTCAGGTGGTCAGGGCAATTTTTTCTATTGAACTCTCTAGGCAAATACCCAGGACCTAACGCTCCAAGGGCGCCTCAGTTCCTCTAAGTGTCATACGAGTAGCTGTCAAACGAAACTCAACTTGTCCTATACTATTTTTTTCGAGATAGCTTCGCTCGCTTTTGCATCCTACATTCTCACAATTGTCTAGCTTTTCAACATAAGTCAGTTACTTATAATTATTTCTGAATGATCTGTCACAAGAAAACCTAACCTGCATTGACCCCATGACACATAGATATATATTGGCTACATATTTGCAATGAATAAACCAATTAAATGGTTGGTTTTATGGTTGAGCTAAATTGCCATTTTCCATTCGGTAAAATACGAAACATAAAATATTGTATCATTTCACCCAGTTAATCCGGAAAAATTTGAACCGCAAAACTGTTCCATAAATTAAAATGAATAAATTAAACAAAATATGCATTCAGTGAAGTGAACCAATAGGGAAGAAAACTGTCAAATACATCGTTGCATGTATTATATAGGGCGCTGACTGTTTGTTACAAACAAATTGTTAAACTCCATAGAAATTTAACAATGTCTTATTTCAATACCAGCTGACCCGCGCAACTTCGTCTGCGAGTGAGGATTAGTTTTTTTTAAATAAAAAGTATCCTATGTTACTTCTAATACTTCCAAGAATATGTGTACAAAGTTTCATGACAATCGGTTGAGTAGTTTTCGCGTGAAAGCGTAACAAACAAACTTACATTCACATTTATATAATACTAGCGGACGTCACGCGGTTTCACCCGCGTAGTTCCCGTTCCCGTGGGAGTACGGGGATAAAATATATCCTATGTTACTCGTGGATAATGTAGCTTTCGAATGGTGAAAGAATTTTTAAAAACGGTCCAGTAGTTTTTAAGCCTATTCATTACAAACAAACAAACAAAGTTTTCCTCTTTATAATATTAGTATAGAAGTAGGGAAGTAGGGATTATGGGTCGTTATGTAGCCTTTGGATGCAAAGAAAGAGGCGTTGTCAAATTAACAAGAAATTTGCGCATGAAGAGAAAGTGGGAAAAGGCACTGAAACTAAAAAAAGTATGTGGGAAACATTTCAACAAAACAGACTACGGATACCACTTCTAAGAGTGTTACACACACTGTCAAAGTTGGAATTTCTGTCGTAAGCTTCCAACCTGTGCAGAAAAAATGGGTTATTTTCGAATAACCTTACATTTTGTAACATGTAACCGATAATGACATATTACCTTAGTTTATTAATCATTAGATCATTAAAACGGAAAAATTTAGTGAGTGAAGTTTATTTTACAACTTAGATATTGCCCAGAAAACAGGTAAAAGTCTATAAAATGTTAAATATAATGTACTTTCAACAAGCTCCACTTTCTTTCCTTGTTGCGTATCTCCTCGTTTCCTCCTTTAACTGGGTGATACGCCAGGTAGCATACATAGTGCAGCAACAAAAATTGAGTAAAAAGAATTAGCCAATACTTAAAAAAACGTCCTAACCTGTCCTAACAATGCACACATTATTATATTAACATTATATCAAAAACTTTTGACATGTAACAAACTATCAGTGCCATCTTGCGGCGAAATTTCCGGGTAACAACCCCATTGGCTTTCATTGTTTTTAGATCAGCATTTACAGTCAAAGCATAAAATATTGTTGTTCTGGTTTATTTCATACAATTACGGCTGCCATCTCGGAAACGTATTGTTTTAATTAAATAATATAAACGCTTCACGAATTGAGTATGATTGAAATGGAACTTCATTTATTTTCATTAGGTGCGGGGTGCCTGCCTCATTTATTTTCGTAGGATTTATCAGACATCCGACAATCTAAGAACACTTACTTACTAGACGTCTGACCTCTGTAAGATCAAATAATAAAGGTACCTAAATAATAAATAGAACAATATTTTGCAATTATTTTTATTGCTTGACTTTTGTTTAACTGAACAACAAGCTCGTGGTCCATATCTCCAAATAAAAGTGTGTTTGCGTTAAGAAAACATTTACCTTGCTGCTTTCCTTCACAATGCTCTATTTTTGTAGACTTTTAAAAGTTAACAAGAATAACCTTAATAAAAATAAAGATTTTTCAGAATGGCATTGTACGTAAAAGGAGGAGAAATAGCACAATAGCAGTGTGCTGTGGTAAGTTGACAGGGGTCTACATTCGCCAGTCTCAAATGTGGACCTCGCTATCGTTCGTATTCCTTTAAGGAAACATTATACCTACTCGACCCGTCTTTTAACGCTCCGCTCCCGGTCCTAAGTTATTACTTGCTTTTACCCTTACTGTTGGCTATTACGAAACGTGTGGACTTAAATATATATAACATATTGTTCCCCCGGTGCGACCGAAAGCGACAAAGGTACTTCTTGGTGCTCATGTTTATGTTTGCCCTGTCATAAATAAACTCAACCTCGATTTACCGACTAGTTATAAATGTCCTCGAGGACGTTAATGTTTGAGATTAAGCGCACAGCTTTTTACAACACTTTTGCTTTCATTCATATTTAATCGTACAATTAAGTAAATTGCCTTAGTTAGAACGTAATAACTTTAACTACGTATTGGCACGCAACGGGAACGTTGAATTTATAGGGCTCCATTGTAAAATGTCCCGGCCATGAATGTTGGAGCGGTGTGCGGTGTGGTCTCTCGCTTTACATTTCGTTCGGTTGATTAAAATAACAAAGTAAAAATGTTTCTGGACTGTTGTCATAAATGAAGTAAAGTAGTCTTTAATCAATCAATGTGCGAGCCGATCAATATAGCTAGCTTGGTATGATAGGAGTCGTCTCGAGACGAGAGCCCACCACCATGCAGACGGCTTCGTATAATGAATACTTTCGCAAATTAAATGTCATGTCATTAATTTGCTTTTTAGAAGTTTTAATTTCCTTTTTCTCCCTGTCGTTTTCTGTTAAATATTTCTTTGATTTAAAAACATGTAAGTAACAATGTTCTAGCTAAGTACTTTACAACTTTCTTATAACTTTTGACGTCACTGTTATTAATAAACCATCACTACACAGGTACCTACCCATCACATGTAACCTTTCAAAATCAATCTGAGTTAGACAATTTCGTAAAAAGTTTATTGGCGATTAAAATGATGACATACAGGGTGTATTTCACCTCATCACAAAGCCGTTAACCAAGCATTCTGTATATCAAACTAAGTAACTTTACGCAAAAAATATTGCTGGGAAACAACTTTTTTTTTTGAGGTTATAAATCATGTTTTGTACTATAACTCAATGTAACACACTCAAAACATTGTGCGAATGGATAGATTGAATAGTACGGGGGTTGTAGAGATATTTAAAGTAAAAATCATGCGATAAAAAGCGGTATTTAAAAAAATACTTGTCAAAATCTTGCAACTTTGACCCCCAATATCTCCGTAACTAGAAGGTTCCCAGGTGTACTGTAGAACAAAAAAATGATCAGAATGACGAGGAGAACAAGTGCCTTTCGTATTCGTTAAGAGGTGTTTTACACCCTATAATTATGATGCTTTATCTATTGTTTATCAAACTTGACGTTTTAGTCCGGTAGCGCTAGGTTTTGAGGTTTCAAAAATATTAAAGTTGTTTGTTTTTTGCATATAGTTTCCGGACCATTTACCCGACCTACTATACAAATTTGTGTCATTTTAGGAACTAGCGTTGGGAGAAATTTAGCTGTTTGTCTTTTTAATCACTATCACACGAAAAGAAAATTATAGTTGAAAATTTTACTTCCATTATAATAACGAAGTAGTAACTGATATACATAGGCAATTTGTGGCATCTCTGTCCACGGGAATCGTTCTAATTAACAAATACCTAACACGTCGCCCAACTAGCTTTATCTATCTACCTAAAAGAATATTACAATTTGTGAAATAGGTGTTACGCGATTAGGAGTACTGATATCTGTCGTTCAATTTATTTTGTGCCGAATTCATCCACGGTATTTATAGATATTTCATTTTTTTGTTACAAAACCCTAAGATATAATAGTATAATATAATATATATAATATAGTATAGTATAATATAATATAATAGTCAATAATTCTGAATGGACTGCGAATTAGCAAAACTTATAGAAGTAGCAAAAGTCGTCATTGAAAAGCTCTCTCCAATGGTACATATGTTATTGCTATTGGTCACCCAGAAAACCCTAACTTCGGTGCTCAAAAAACCATAGTTTTTGAGTCTTAATACACAAATTTACAATGTTGATTTTACATGCATTAATGATTTTCAATATGTGAACTCTAATAATTGTAATATTTTTTTGAAGCTTTTGTAGCTTGGAAAAACAAAATAGTTAAATAACTTTAAATTCCGTGGTCTAATTTGGCACAAATTAATATAATAAGCTTATGTTGGCCATCTGAGAAAGAAAATAGTTATTTCATAAACTGTAATTTTTTTAGCAGTTTTTACGTACTGACCCTATTGCCAGTTTGCACTGGACGAAAATGACACAAACTGGGTTTGCACACTCCGCAGACTATCCTAGATAAGATATCATGATTATTTTAAACTTTAAATCAATTTTGGCAATTTTAATTTGATTAAAAATATTCAACCACAAAACATCGAATTACTGAAAATGCTATGGTCAGATATGACACAAAATGCAATAGTAAGCTCCGTAGGTACGACTGTATCTACAGGCAAAAAAAAATAAACTTTAGAATTTTTGAAACTTATGGCATCAAAATTGCCTATCGGACAATTTATGAAGATTTCATAGAAACCCCTTGATGGGTTTGATTGCACTTTAGTCGTATAGGAATATCGGTGGTGGTTTTAAATGCTGTAAGACAAATTGAGCTTCCAGTTGGATTTCCAAGTTTACTCTTTGCGTCGAAAGTTGAAATTACAACAGCACACTTAATGTCCTTTACATGGTTTTATATTATCACTGTCGAAATAGGTTGCTTATTAGAATTTGTGACGAAAAGATTTTACTCTGACGACTGCCTGACAAATCCGTATGTGTGTGCACTTTAACGTATAAAAAGGAGCGCATATTTTAACGTTCTCTCCGAGTCACGGAGGGGTCACGCACGAGGAATAAAGATCCTTTTCGAGCCTGACTGGAGCAGCACGGCTTTACCTCGAAGATTGATCGATCTACACGGAAGCTTGAACCCGAAAACCCCTCGATTCATAAAAAATACCACGGAGGTTTGAGGTGATTATTACCGAAATCTCTTGCATGATTTTTGAAAATGAGGTGATTCATAAAATTGTAATATAATAATCAAACTTAATTTAAATATGTATACATTTTTTTATAATTGCTGTCTATGAATTAATTACTGCTTACTATTGTGTCGGAGGAGTCAACAGCCAGATTTGTAGCCATTGCTTTCAGATTTGAGAATAATTTCAGAATACCTATAATGATTAAATTAGTTACATTGAAGTTCAGCAGACGATCCCAAGTAATGCGTCGTGCGTTGAGTTGAACTCATTCTCATTCGTTCATTCTTATTTGAATAAAGAATTTAAAGACTAAATTTGTTAAGACTTGTTACCATTCAACCGTTAACAAAGTTAAAAAAACAATGTCGAACTTTTCTGAAAATTATAAAAATAATTTTCATTTTTATGGCTTTAAAGTGGTGCGCGTAAAGTCTACATACATAAATCTAGCCAGAGGTTATTCAACTAACGTTCTTGACTATGAATTTAATAATACATGCGTAGCAGTGACGCCGCCTGCTACACACTCCTTTTGCTTCGTTCAAACCTCAATACAATAACAACAGTTAAATGTTTCCCTTATATATGTCACCGTAAAATTGTCAAATACGTTATATTGTAATATCTCTAGCGATATTGTAAAGTCTCGAATTATTGTCAAATGATCATACTGCTTACATCAAAACGCATTATTTTTCGTGAAATGCATGCGATGGTAGTCAACTTATGCGGTGTGGAGGGAAGGAGGGGTCCCCCTTGCACAGTGGCACAACTCTCATGAAAAGATAATGCACCATTCCTGAGAAATACCGATTAATATAACATAACCTTAAAACACTTTATATTCCCTAAAAAGCGTAGTCGACGGTGCCCCTATTTCCGAGTGCAGGGTTTAAAGGAACCTAACTAACCTAACGGGGGGGGTGCCCCATGTCCCGATTATTAATCGACACTGAGAAATAAATATTATCTTACTAAGATTATAAAAGTGAGTGGCAAAAACTACTGAACGGATTTGAATTTTTGGCAAACAGGTAGTTTATTATCCAATTTTTGTTCACGAACATTGGCATCAGCTAGTTTTTCAATAAAGAAACAACAGCAAATATTAACGGATATACAAACTAGACCGATCGTACTCCTCCGCGATACTTTTCTGATCAATTTCGTGGCAGGATGTTGAATTCGTTCTCTGGGACTTGGTCGAGCTTCATTGTCTCGGCACTTTTCTGGTAGTCACCACTGTTGATTCTGATTAAAAAAAACTGACATGATCGTGATCAGGTATTATAGGCACTGAAAGAGAGGGCTTCATTACTTTCGTAAAAATGATGATCTGTGTTCTTGACAATGTCACATAGCGGAGGGCGCACGAGGGATGCACGTATCAAGGGCGCAGGGTGAGACTCGTCGGTCAACATTTGCTGGGATTGCGGTTCTTAATTAATTGCACACATTGCTCACTGCTCGCCACCTTCGGCGAACATTGTTTGCACGAAAAAATCGCATGAGGGCTCTGTTTGAACTGCATTTTGCCCGTTTACTGAAATATTTTACAGGTAAAAGGATGCGTAAAACCATGCACCTAAACAATATAATTATGAACTACGGTAAATTATTGAAGCAAAAGTTTGGATGTATGGATGAATGTTTGTTAATCAATCGCATGAACGGCTGAAAAGATAGGACAGCGATAGATTATAGTCATGCGATACTTTTTTTGCCTAATACTTATGAACGAAGTCGATACTTGAATGCTAATGCTAAGGCGATAGGCACGGTCTGGTTTGATAAAACTAAAACCGAAAGATATTACAATCATGTCAAGAAATCCAAAAATAAATCCGAATTTATAAAAAGAAGATAACGTAACATTTCAACAGTTCAGGTTCACGTCGCAAGATGATATGCCAATTGGCACTCAGTGGGGCTAAGGTACACAAAATTTCATTAGAAGGTCCATAAAAGTCCATTAGGGTGTGAGTGAGGGAATGGCAAAGGTCGACCCCAGGGCCTCACACTGCCACTCGGGCCACGGAGCCACCTGTCGGGCGCTACATTATCTATGCGTATGTTTATTATAATTACCTGTCAGTTATGTCTCCATTATAGCGAACAAAGAAGCTTAAAACCAGTGAATTGACATTTAAGAAGCTTTACAGCTTTAAGAATATTTTTCCCTTTTGTCTAAATCTCAATTATTATATCTAAGTTTATTAATTGCTCCTCGTTCCGGTTGCAGTCTATGGAAAAACGGAAAATAGAATGAATGAAGAAAAAACCAGACGACTGCCTCGTTGGTCGCAAGCGCGACTGACATGAGCTAAACACGTGTTTTATAATGCCTAAAAGTATAAAGGGTGTAAAACACCTCTTCAAGAAGCCGAAAGGCACTTGTTCTCCCTATCACATTTGTTCTACACCATATATGGGAACCTTCTAATTACGGAGATATGGGGGGTCAAAGTTACAACTATTTGACAAGTTTTTTTTAAAAAAACCAGTTTTTTTTGTAAGATTTTGACTTTTAACACCTCCACGACCCCGTACTATTCAATCCATCCATTATCACAATGTTTTAAGTGCGTTACATTGAGTTCTACCACAAAACATGTATGGGGAGTGTAGGGGCCCCGCCAATAAGACTCCGGAGTAGATATACAACAGATGTATTTAGTACCAGTCACAACAATGGGTTTTCACATTACAGTAATAACTAATAACGAGGTATATCTAAGTCTAAGGCGATAAAATACAAATATAATATCGGAACAAGTTCTCTCCATTTTTCTCTCTCTATGAGAATCCGTGTTGCCAACCTTACAACATTAAATCAACCATCACAGATAAATATTTACATAATTGGTTAGGTGGCTTTTCGCCACACCACCCCCCCGGGGAGAAAATAAGGCAGTTATTTATTAAATAGACATACAAGTAAGTATTACCTACATGAATATATTTACAAGTCAAGGATTTCCCTAAATCTGACCTGGCGACCTGATCGCGTAGTGCTAGGTGTGTTCTTGGTTGGCGCTGGCTGGGACAGAACTGGAGTCGGGCCAGCGGTAGCTGCAGGAGTTGGGGCTGAATTGACTCCCCCATCAGGGTCAGAGGCGAGATAGGCCGGTTTCACACGATCTAGACTCACTTCGTTAGGTTTCCCTGCAACATCTATGGTGATCGTTTTCGGAGTGCGGCTGATGATCCTGAATGGACCAGTATACGGCGGTTGTAAGGGACGCCTGACTGAGTCGTCTCGCAGAAATACATGCGTAGCGTCTACTAGGTCCCTGAAAACGAAAGACGAGCGATGGCAGTGACGAGATGCAGGTGTTGGGCGAATGTCCGCCATTTTTCGCTTCAAAAGCGAGACGAAATCTTCAGACGCGTTGGGATCTGCGTGAGGCACACTGGGCACTAGGAGTTCTCCTGGTAACCTCAGTGGTTCTCCATATAAAAGTTCCGCTGCAGAACATTTTAAATCCTCTTTCAAGGCTGTACGAATACCGAGAAGGACCAGCGGCAGAGCTCTGTGCCAGGTGTCATTATGACACATAAGAGCAGCCTTTAATTGCCGGTGGAAACGTTCCACCATGCCGTTCGCTTGAGGATGGTAGCTGGTAGTTCGTGCGCGTCTGGTAGCACCAAGGTTCATGAGACGCTGGAATAAGGTCGATTCAAATTGACGTCCCTGGTCCGTGGTTACAACGGAGGGAACGCCAAAGCGAGAAATCCACTCTCGGAAAAAGGTTTCCGCGCATTCTTCTGCCGTCATGGTCACCATCGGCCAGGCCTCCGGCCATCTGGTAACTCTGTCGACGGCTGTCAGGCAATACTGGTAGCCTTTGCTAGAAGGAAGCGGACCGATGATGTCCACGTGGACATGACGAAAACGCTTAGTTGGTGTGGGGAAACTTCCGAGCGGCGTCAGCGTGTGTCTGGAGGTTTTGCTGCGCTGGCAGGCAATGCAGGATCGCGCCCAGGTGTGGCAATCCTTGTTAATACCCGGCCACACAAATCGGTCAGCCACCAATCGCGCGGACGCCCGCGCGCCTGGGTGGCTGAGTTTGTGCAATTTGTCGAAGTACGGCCGACGAAATGATGGTGTCAGGTACGGACGAGGTTTCCCTGTCGACATGTCACAGAAAATCGAAATATCAGTCCCAGGTATAGTTACCTTTTCCAATTTAAGGGACGAACTGGTTCTCATGTTCTGCAATTCGTCATCGTTTGCTTGTTCTTCAGCCAGGGCAGCGAAGTTGTTTTCAAGACATACTGCCTCCACACGTGACATCGTGTCTGCGACCACATTGTCTTTCCCGCTAACGTGGACTATGTCCGTTGTGAATTGGGATATGAAGGAAAGGTGGTTCAGCTGGACTGGGGGCAACTTCTCTCGACGTTGGACAAACGCATAGGTCAACGGTTTGTGGTCGGTATATATGGTTGCATGCTGGGCTTCTAAGACATGGCGGAAGTGCTGCACTGCCTCATAAATAGCCAGCAACTCCCGATAATAAGCTGGCCAGGATGAGTGTTTCGGTGACAATTTCTTGCTGTAGAAAGCCAGTGGTTGCCAATTTCCGTTGACATTCTGCTGTAAGCAGGCTCCAATATGGCTTGACGAAGCGTCTGTAAAGAGACCTAAAGGTGCATCAGCAATGGGATGGGCCAGGAGAGTAGCATCGACGAGGTGTTCCTTGCACTTATTGAACGCAAGCTCCAGCTCCGGTGTCCAAGGCATAGGCTTCGGGCCTTTAAGCTTCGTCGCAGTCAGCGCGTCGATAAGCGGTGCCTGGAGGTCAGCTGCTTTCGGGAGAAACCGGCGGTAAAAATTTACCATGCCGAGGAACCTGCGAAGGCCTTCAACCGTTTTAGGCAGAGGAAAATTTCGCAGAGCTTCAATTCTCTCAAGAGGTGGGCTGGAACCGTCCTTGCTGATTCGGTAGCCGAGGAATGTTACCTCTTCAGCGCCAAACTCGCACTTCGACGGATTAACAACGACACCATACTCCGACAATCTCTGGAATAAGACACGCAGGTGTTCAGTGTGTTCTTCAGGAGTGCGGGAGTAGACGAGGATGTCGTCAATGTATGGGTAGCAGAATTCGAGTCCCCTTATAACTTCGTCCATAAACCGCTGGAACGACTGGCCAGCATTGCGCAGACCGAATGTCATAAAGGGAAACTCGAACAACCCGAATGGTGTCGTGATTGCAGTTTTGCAAATGTCGGCTTCATGGACCGGAATCTGTTGGTACGCCTTTACGAGGTCTATGGTACTGAAGATCGTAGCACCAGAGAGGTTGTGCGTGAAGTCGACAATATGGCGCACGGGGTAGCGATCGGGGATGGTCCTGGCGTTTAACGCGCGGTAGTCCCCGCAAGGACGCCATCCGTTCTCCCCCTTGCGTGCCATGTGCAGTGGTGACGCCCAAGGACTGCTGGAAGGTCGAGCTGTTCCACAGCTGACCATGTCTTCAAATTCTTTCTTCGCAGCCTGGAGCTTTTGCGGGGCGAGTCTTCGTGGGCGGCACGATACCGGTGGTCCGTCAGTAGTAATAATGTGGTGTACAGTTGAATGTTTCACGGTACGTGGTAACCCAGGAGGCCGCAAGATGTCAGGGAACTCCGATAGCAACTTGGAGAAAGGTGACTCTGCCACCACTGTCCTGACGCTGGCTTGGTTTGTCTTAGCAATGATAGCAGCGATGGAGAGGTTGGTGCAGCCATCAATTAGTCGCTGGTTGCGACAGTCCGGCATGAGATGGTATTCTGCTAAAAAGTCTGAGCCGATAATGGGTGCACCAACATCTGCAATAATAAAATGCCACTTAAAATCTCTGCGTAAACCTAATTTTAAATGCAGAAGTATAGGACCATAGGTTTTGATAGTGCTTCCATTTGCCGCACGAACGTCAAATGTTGTGGGTTTGTATTGTCCTTTAAGCAAGCGACGTGGAAAGCAGCTGATGTCAGAGCCAGTGTCAATTAGGAATCGATGTCCTGATCTGGAATCCTTCACAAATAATCGGCGGCCGGAGTTGGTGCAATCAGACGCCGCCTCTACTGATTGCTTGGTTGGTTTCCCTCTTGCTTGGGCTTCCAGGAGCAAGGGGAGTTGCACTTTGTCGCATTCTGGCGAAATCTTTTGTGGTACCAACACCATCGGCTGCCTGATCTAGATGATGACCTTGAGGTTGGTCGAGAGTGAGTGGCGGATCGAGAACGTCCACGGTCCACACTGAGGGCCTCGACTTTCTTTGTAAGATCCTCGATCCGCTGCAAAATGTGGTTCAAATCCACAGTTGAGGAGCTAGCCGCATGGACTGCTGTTGGTGCTGAAGAAGTCTCAGCAATAGCATCAGCTATCTCAGCCACCTTATCCAACTTGAGGTCTTTCTGAGCAATAAGAATTCGCTGTACCTCACGTGGCAGACGGCGCATCCACAACTCACGGAGTATGCTGTCATCACCCATTTCCGTGCCAGCCAAAGAGCGAAGATGGCGAAGGAAGGCCGATGGCTTCCGGTCACCTAGTTCTTCATCACTAAGTAGTTGCCGTATTTGTTGAGCTCTGGAAAGGGACAGTTTGTTGATGAGTTCCCTTTTGAGGTGTTGATACTTCCCCTCAGGCGGAGGGTTTGAAATAGCGTCTTCAACCTCTGCCGCTACTGTTGTGTCCAACATTGACAATACATACCCGAATTTGGTGGAGTCAGCTTTAATCCCATGGATATCGAATTGTGCCTCCGCTTGTGCAAACCATAAGCCTGGCTTGTCTGACCAAAATATTGGAAGTTTCACTCTCACTTCATTCACTTGAGTACCTGATGAAGTTAAAGAGACAACCCGCTCCTGCAGTTCCCTCAGCTGTTTCATTAGCTCAGCGTCAGCCATGTTTAGTTATGGAAAACCAAAATTAAGACAGAACACAAATAGCAGGCAAACACAAATATATAAAAAAATAGTAAACAAAAAATGTTAGGTGTTATTTATGGCACCATTCCCCAGATTAGAAACACTTATTTTAATTATAATGGCACTGTATATGTCCAAAGCCAACACTCAATCTCATTGCTAAGGGCATAACCATCAATAAAAATCAATGAAAACAGTTTGACAAATATGAAATTAATAGATGCAGATTCAATGTGAACACACAATGTCAACATGCAAACAATATACAACCAAAGCTATATGAACTGTGTTAATTTGCAATAATCAATGTAATTTTAAATTATCAATTACAATAACAATAAGCATATTATTTATCTTAACATTCATCATAAGAATAAATCAGTCAATGTGAGCAAACAGTGGGTTATTCTGCTCATATTATTTTATGTACTTTTACAAGAAAGAAAATAGTGTTAACTTTTTGCAAACAAAACACTTTAAGAAATTACTGTAATTTAAGCACCGATTTACATTAGTTTGTTATCACTGTTATCGAATTGTCCAACACCGTACCCCAGGGTTAAAGTTATAAATGTTCAAAAACTTACGATTTCTCGAGGTAAACAAACCATGAACCCTAAAATTCACTGACGTGAGGATCATAGAGTAATAATAATCTCTGACGAGGATAGACCACAGAGGAACGATGGTCAACCGAAATCTTCCGCTGTTCGGTCAGTGGCGCCCGTGTATAGGTAATCGAATAATCAGCTTTTGGCGCGAATGCTGCTTCTTGGGAGAAAAAAAATATGGCGGATGAGATTTTTCACAAGTTCGACTCGAATGTTAGGTACTTATGATTTATTCTTAAGCACTTCACTGTCACTTTCTCACATATATGATTTCATGCACAAATGAAGGCGGGGATTCCGATGTAAGAGTACGTTTGTAGACGTAACTTGAGCAGGCCGGCACGAGGTTGCCTTGTTGCAGACGCCGGTTGCAGATTTTTCTGATTTTACGTCGTAGGGCTTCTTGCCGCCACCGGAACAGGTTGGAGGGGCACAGCACTGCGCCCGACGTCCAAATTTTCTGTGATAGGCTGTGATAAACAGCCGCTACTAACTCCAGCAACGGAGTCGCGGGTCACCAATATGGGGAGTGTAGGGGCCCCGCCAATAAGACTCCGGAGTAGATATACAACAGATGTATTTAGTACCAGTCACAACAATGGGTTTTCACATTACAGTAATAACTAATAACGAGGTATATCTAAGTCTAAGGCGATAAAATACAAATATAATATCGGAACAAGTTCTCTCCATTTTTCTCTCTCTATGAGAATCCGTGTTGCCAACCTTACAACATTAAATCAACCATCACAGATAAATATTTACATAATTGGTTAGGTGGCTTTTCGCCACACATGATTTATAACCTCAAAAAAAAAAGTTGTATCCCAGCAATATTTTTTACGTAGAGTTACTTAGTTTGATGTACAGAATGTTTGGTTAACGGCTTTGTGATGAGGTGGTTTACACCCTGTATACTTTTAGGGATAAACACTATATATTTTTCTAGTTTAGTGATTCATATGATTCATGGCAATAAACAAAATTAGAAAAATATAAAGTGTTTTGAAAACATAATAAAATTAATTTACGAACTTATCTCTAAAAATTTCTTTTAACCAAAAAAAAAACATACTAAAATACATGCGATCATTATGATTTTTTGGCGAATAATTCTACAAGCAATATATTAGCCTAAATAATTGGCCTAAAGGAATTAAACACTATAATAGTGTTTTATTCTTTTAGTCCAATTAGTAGATTTTTTGTAAATCGATCGAAATCACTAATTTCGCACTATTTTGCCCGCAGTGACTGACGTAACAACCACTTTGTAGTGCAAGCTGATTTGAACTTTATTTATTTAAGAGCCCTCTTACAGTCCACTAGCGCCGCCAATCGAAAAAATGTCATAACTCGTAAATAGAATCAAAAATACAACTATATTTCAAGTGGTGACAATGTGTTATAAAATTACGTTATTGCCTTTTCTACAGTAATAATAGACCACATTTTGTATTTTTGATTCTATTTACGAGCTATGACATTTTTTCGATTGGCGGCGCTAGTGGACTGTAAGAGGGCTCTTGACACTTCAAGCACAAAGTACAGAGGTGGACCTAATGCCAATGGCATTCTCTACCAGTCAACCTTTAGGTGATGCAGAGACAAGCAGTGGTAGGTGTCATTACTGAAACTTCACGAATAATTTTATTAAAACTACGATAAACTACAAGGATATATAAAATACTATACATATAATTATATAAAATACTATAAATATATATTAAAGTTAAAGTAAATAGCGCTTTGTACGGATACACTAAAATAAAAAGTCAGACAATCGGGTTTTTTTTTTTTTTTTAATTCTAACAGCATTTTAAACGTAGTTTGAACTACCACAAGTAAAGTTGCTAATTTAGCTCATCTAGTCGCCTTAAGATCCTGGTGTCGATTCCCAGATCGCGCAAAGTGTTATTGTTTTTTTTCATCAGAAGTTTCTCAGTAGCAGCCTCAGAGCCTGGAATTGCGAACGCTTAAGGGGCCGGCGGAGCATGCGTTTTTGATACAAATGTAATACCAAAATAATATGAAAATCAAACATATTCTTATGGTGGTGTTTATATATTTCGATTGTATTATAGAATATACTAGCTGACCCACGCAACTTCGTCTGCGTCAAAAGTACTACCTTCCTACAACTACCTACTACTACCTACTACCTAGCTACTACTACCTACCTACTACTACATAACTACTACTACCTACCTACTACTACATACAGTAAGCGTTCATAAGCGCACAGGCACGCTAAGGATCATATTGCTGTGAACGCACGGGCGAGCGTCCGTGCGGCTGTATGTGTAAGCTGTCTCAATACAGTACCTACGCACACCACAGCCACAAAGTCGCCTACTGTCGCAAGTTGTCGCGTCGCTCTCCACGAAACATAAAGAAATATATTACCGTCTCTTTTGTTATGCACGCAGCAAACGCATGATCGTATTTGCATTCGATAGCTAAATTTCGACCATATTTACCAGGCGTTGATAGCTGTTTAGGTTAAGCAGTGGGTTCACGATCAACGTGTCTTGAGTTCAAATCCCGTTTACATAATATGGGTTTTTTATTTTTTTTTGTAACCACTTTAATTAATATTTGTATTTTATGCAAAAACTATTTACTTAGGTATTTATTTTGAAATGGGTTCATGCTCATTATTTATTTTTATAAGGATTTAAATATAAGTTAACCCATCATAACTATTTATGTGATTGTGTAATATTTTTTCGGTGTTGGAAGGTGGAAAAAAAAGTCGTGCTGACAGATAACAACAATTGTTTTATTCGTTTCATTTATTCATATAATTAACAACTTTAATGAGATTTGTAACGTCACATTCCTACCTAGATATAAGAAGTTCTCTTGTAACCGTTCATAAGATTTTTTTGTGTATCTGTATACCCACTTTGAAGTCATTTTTTATTAACATAACAAGGATATTCTAATCACACAAATATAATTGTTGATACCCACTTCTATCTATCGGTATTCAACAGAGCTTACTAAAAACTAATACATAATTTAGACTTCGTGAACATGTTTTTTATGTGACGTCACAATAAATGTAACTCATATTGAGGTTTTAGTTTAAGTTTTCATTTTCCCGAAGAAAAGAAGATTGAAACTAAACCTCAATTTAGGAATTATTCTATATTATATTATTATTATATTATTATAGACGTGTTACAAAATGTTTAGTGATATTCACTAAAAATTTTGTAAAACGTCTAATTAAAACTAGAACATTAGGGATTAATATTTTGTATAAACCCCATTATTTTCAATGCAGTCAAGTAGACGTATGCGCATATCCCCACAATGTTTCAACATATTTCGGTTCTTCTTAAATTTTCCCACACCTTTATGTAATGGGTTGTTAATTGTGTTACACATCTCTCATCTCGTGTATCCCACCTTTGCACTATCAAACCCCATAGATTTTCTATGGGGGCACTCATTC
The DNA here is from genome assembly GCA_916618015.1 of Xestia c-nigrum. Lineage (NCBI taxonomy): Eukaryota > Metazoa > Arthropoda > Insecta > Lepidoptera > Noctuidae > Xestia > Xestia c-nigrum. Next base: position 14,974,288 of record OU745255.1, on the reverse strand, counting down.
ATCCATAATTCGACCTGAGTCTGTATTAGGGATTACATTTCTATCGGACCAGCGAGTGTTATCCTTGCGCCATAAATGAAGTCTACCCTTTTGACTTGATGTAAAAGTCTTTTCATCAGAAAAAATGGTAGTGATCCCGTCAAAGTCTAAATATTCCCGTGCGAAACGTAATCGTTCTTATTTATGTATTTCTGTCAAGAAGGGCATTTTAGCTGATCTTCTGTGATGCAAGCCTTCAGCGTGGAGGGCATGGCGAACAGTTTGCGGTGACTCCGAGTGTGTCGTAGGTGTGAAACCATTGGTTTCATACTCGCCCACGATATGTTGTCGCTGCGCTTCGCTGCGCTTCACTGCGCTTCGCTAATAAGCGACGACCTTCCACTTCGCTGTCTACTTGCAAAGCTCCCCTCTTCCTCATACCTTTTGATCCAGAGACTTACTGCATTTCTCTAAAACAAAAAAAAATATATGTAAGGCAGCTGTAATACAGATGCTATAAATCAACACTTCACAATTCACTCTGTAATTGTAAATTCAATAATGCTAATTATTTATCTTGCATGATAGATTGAAAAAAAACAACGAATTATGTAAACCACAGGTCACCAAATAAATGGACAATTTATAATACCCATTCGCTTTTAATTTTTAATGTTTAAGTTACAATTCATAAATAATTATAATACTCACATTCAGTTCTATTAAGGCCACTTTTATGCAGCGCGATAATAGTCGCCCTCGCCTTAATATTAATATTTGCCCGCATTTTAAGAATCACACCAACAACAATACTGCTATCTATTAAACCACACGTCACTGACCATCAACTACCACATTATATAGTGTATTATGTATGGCTACAACCAAACGACAAAGTTCATTCCGATCAAGTTAAAATATTCATAAAACTCATGTCTACCTCACAGAAATCTTACTAAATTCTTGACTTATTTTTCTATCTACCTCCTTAACTTTACGAAATGTGTGAACAAAGCAAACAAGTTTAAAGAATATAATATTTCTGTAGAGTAAAAACTTACAAAAAGTCTAAAAGTAACAGTGCGGGATTTGAACTCACGGCTTACTGATTCACTCTTAATTCTGGACGGGCCCAACCGCTAGGCCATCATGTCTTAAATATTACCATTGAAATTATGAACTACAACTAGTTGCTGACAATATCTATTTTGTTGAAAGTAGAAGGTCGTAAGTCAAACTAAACGTCAAGCTATTGCTTTGTGAGATTGCCCATCGACTTTTGGTCGGCACTGTACCTACTACTACCTAACTACTATTACCTACCTACTACTACCTACCTACTACTACCTACCTACTACTACCTACCTACTACTACCTACCTACTACTACCTACCTACTACTACCTACCTACTACTACCTACCTACTACTACCTACCTACTACTACCTACCTACTACTACCTACCTACTACTACCTACCTACTACTACCTACCTACTACTACCTACCTACTACTACCTACCTACTACTACCTACCTACTACTACCTACCTACTACTACCTACCTACTACTACCTACCTACTACTACCTACCTACTACTACCTACCTACTACTACCTACCTACTACTACCCACTACCTACCCCTACCTACCCACTACATACCGACGAAAATAATTAAAAAAAAAAAAAAAAAAAAGTATCCTATGTCCTTCTCCTGGTTCTAAGCTACCTCCCCACCAATTTTCAGCCAAATCGGTTCAGCCGTTCTTGAGTTATAAATGGTGTAACTAACACGACTTTCTTTTATATATGTTACGGCTAATACCCGAAGTGCGGCTACACCTAGTTTTAGCCGGTTAGAACTAGGTGTAGCCACTTAATCTTGGTTAAACCTAGTACAAGCCGATTGTTTTCGGGTAAAACTAGGTCTAGCCTTCATCATGCCGGCTACAACTAGGTCCAGCCATTCCCTGTTGGATAAAACTAGATGCAAACAAGTTGAAACAAGTAACAGGCGCCTGGATAGTTTATGTTACTTTATAAAAATGTGATTTATAATTATAATAACATTCTTTAAATTATAATATGCAACTATTGTCTGTTGTTAAAAAAATGTTCCTCATTGTTCCTATTATATTAAAAATTGTACTCCTAATATATTTGTGTTAATTATTACAATGTTATCTATAAGAATAAAAAAACTCTCTACGTTTCTTTTAATTTGATGTTTTTTAATATCTAAAAAAGCTTTGCCGATAGCATGCCGGCTACAACTATGTACAGCCAATCTCTGTTAGATAAAACTAAGACACGCGCTGCTGCTGCAGACGCTGTGAGTCACACTCGCTAGTAGACCTGCAGTAGATCAGCAGCACCTGGCGCTCACATCCTACAGAGGCGCGTACCTCGCTATGCCATCCACCCCGCGCCGCTGCTGCAGATGCGGTGAGTCATGAGTGTGACGCGGGGCGGAAGGCTTGGCGGGACACGCATCTAAGTTTTATCCAACAGGGATTGTCTGGACCTAGTTCTAGCCGGAATGATATCGGATAGACCTAGTTTTATCCAACAGGTAATGGCCGAACCTAGTTGTAGCCGGCATGATGAAGGATAGACCTAGTTTTACCCGAAAACAATCTCCTCGTACTAGGTTTAACCAAGAGTAAGTGGCTACACCTAGTTCTAACCGGCTAAAACTAGGTGCAACCGCACTTCGGGTATTAGCCGTAACATATATATAGATTATATGTTCCCAAATATAAATATTTTGAAAGGACAATGATATAAAGACGAGATATGAGGAATTTAAAATATCTACAGAATATTTATTTTTCATTTAACTCTTGTTTAAATCAGTGTACATTCAAAATATGAGTTTGGGAACCTAGATATTTTGTAATCCAATCAAAATAAATACAAAAACCGTACCTTAAGAATATGTTTGATTTACAAATTATTTTGGTATTACGTTTCTATGAAATGTACGTGCTCCGCAGGCTTCTTAATAGGTCAACCCCTATTATTTGGGACTCAAACATAACTGATGAAAAGTGTGGGTACTAATAGGTACACCTCTGCCGAACCTTGCGGGGATAACAGGCGTCATGTTTAAAACCCGTCAATAGTTTTCCAACACGCTAGAATAAAAAAAAATACAAACGCTGGGTGTAACTGAAATAGTGAACTAGATATCGAACACTGTATTCGAATTTTGATTGCGAAACGGATGATATAAAGCGAAGTTACAATTCAACAATCAAAAATTCGTTTCGATGAAAAATGTAGCACAAAATTGAGTGGAACAGTTTAAATACTTTGTTGGAGATACGTGTGACTATAGATAACGATGATATATTGAGTTTATAAAGTTCTTCATTTCTATATTTTTATTAATAATAACGATCGTCAGGTCCAAGCTCCCAACGATAATAATGTATTATTAATAGAAATATAGAAATGATGCACTCGATAACTTTATTATTTGACCTCTCAACTCTTGTTTTGATTGATACGAGTATACAAGTACATTGACTCTTTAACTAAAAGTTTGAATGGCAATTTGAAACAAGTTACAACCTTCAGGGAAACAATCGTAAATGAAATACGTGTTATATAAATACGTATATAAAGAACGTATACGTATCGTACCTAGATGATGGAACCCTGGGAGGTGATGTGGACACAGTCTTAAAAGATTTAACTTTCTTAAAAGAAAAATTTAGTTCCATTGGCCTAGACCTTAACCTTTCGAAGTGCGAAATTTATCTTCCAGAAAACACTGACAGACAGACAACCATTGCTAAATTTAACTCTTTGGCACCAAATATCAAAATTACCGAAAAACATTCTCTTCACCTTCTAGGGTCACCAATATTTGACGAATCTTTTCCGTCTTTCATTGAAGAAAAAATCAAAAATTTTAATGATGTTTCGGAGAGACTTTTTAAAATTAACATTCATTCAGCCTTCACTCTCATTCGATACTGTTGTTTTGGACCAAAATTCACGTATAGCCTTCGCTCTTCTCATCTTTGGAAGTATCCACAGCTTTTAGAAAAAGTCGACCAAATTATTAGAAACACCCTTACTTCAGTACTTAATGTGGCCCTGGACGACCGAGCTTGGCAGCAAGCAGCACTTCCCATTCGCTTGGGTGGTCTCGGCGTCCGCAAAATTTCAAGTATAAGTTTACCAGCCTTCCTCTCCTCTGTCTACGGTACCGAGAAATTAACCAGGGAAATTTTGTCTTTTTCACTGGTTGATGTTCAGGTGCCGTATCTGACGGATGCGTTGAACGTTTGGAAAATGGCTTGTCCCAATACGGATTTGCCCGACAACCTGTCCTCCCAGAGTCAGTGGGATGTGCCGCTTTGCAGTATTGTACGGAATACCCTTTTACATACGTCAATCAATACTGTGGAGCGTGCCCGTCTGCTGGCTGTGGGGGAATGGGAGTCGGGCTTGTGGCTTCAGGCACTTCCGTCATTCACCATTGGCACTATGATGGATGACGCATCGTTCCGGGTCGCTACGAGTCTACGCTTAGGCGCACCTTGTGTTGCTTCGCATCGTTGTCACTGCGGTGTAGCTGTCGACAGCCTCGGACACCATGGCCTGTCCTGCTACAGGAGCGCAGGTCGCATTGCACGGCACGCCAGCATCAACGACATTATTCGTCGGGCTCTTGCCAGCGCCGGCGTACCAGCGGTTTTAGAACCAAACGGCTTGGTGCGTGACGATGGCAAGAGACCGGACGGCATGACGTTGGTGCCTTGGAGCGTTGGCAGGCCTTTGGTGTGGGACGCAACTTGTGTCGACACCCTTGCGCCTTGCCACGTTGCAAGCACGGCGGGCTGTGCAGGCGCTGCTGCTGCAGCTGCTGAGATCCTCAAACGGCGCAAATACTGTAACCTTATTGGTAACTACAGCTTTGAGCCGTTTGGGGTCGAAACGCTCGGGTCATGGGGTCCGAGTGCGCGTCTCCTTTTTAAAGAAATCTCCCGCCGACTGATCGACACTTCGCGTGACCAGAGGGCTGGCTCTTTCTTTGGCCAAAGAATTAGCATTGCCATTCAACGTGGCAATGCTGCCAGTCTTCTGGGCACGTTTCCCGATGACAGCGATGCGGAGGAGTACTTTGACGCCTAAGTGGCCTGTTGACATTGTTGTATATATATTGTAGTTTTACGTTTAGTTTTATTTTTGTAATTGTATATAGTTTTAGATGTAGTATGTAAATATTGTACATAATAAAGGATTATTCACTGTTAAAAAAAAAAAAAAAAAAAAAAAAAAAAAAAAAAAAAAATACGTATATTCTAAATAAAAGTCGTTTATATTCACTGAAATAAATAATGAACTCTGTTAGGTGTGTTCTAAAAAATCTTTCCTAAAAAGTGCGTAGGTACAATTTTCGTTATTTGTCTTCTCTAAAAGGCGTCTCTCAGCTGTCTGAATTAAAGCAGTCCTGGGTTAATATGGTCTTCATACCAAATACCCTCTGAACGATGAATATTAAATGAAGACGGGCCAACATTCTACGTCGGATCGTGAACTTGTGGAAACTGAAAAAACTCACACAACAATTTCTCGTAGCAACAGTGACGTAGACTATTTATTTGCTACGCCGTAGCAGCGTCGGACGACTAAGAGATTGATTCCCAGATAGAGACAAAATCAGATAACAAGTTTACTGTATTTGGGCGTTAGTATTTGTACTGGGGCGTTTTTATTTATTGTTGGTATTTTCTTGTCTATCTTCGTCAGATTTATTTAATTATACGTGTAATAAGATTAGTTGATATAAGATAAACAATTTGATGCCGAAACAAACGTGGTGCTTCTAGAGCACTGGTTCCCAACCTGTGGTCCGCGGACCACAGGTGGTCAGCAGGAGCCTCGACTACGGTCCGCGAAAGATTAAAATGTTATTTGTACTTTTTAACACAGAAGATGCAAGCTCAACCCAACCTAAGTGAACCTGTCAGAAGCAAAATTACTAAATGATTGCTAAATTTTTCGAGCTCAATTCGATCGCTTTTGTCCAATTTTTGTATAGTGTGAGTTAAAGATTCACTCCCCTAGTTATAATCCTGTCGGTGTCCATGTTTATCTAGGACCATATGGTCCCTGTTACCAATGTACATACCAAAGTGGTCCCTGGCCTAAGAAAGGTTGGGAACCACTGTTCTAGAGAGATTGGTCGTGCTATAAACAATCAAGAATTTCAGTTACACTTTAATCTCGTTAGTGAGATGAATCCTGTGCTTGCATCGGGGACCCTAATGACAGTTGTGAGTCGCATTACAGAGGGGCTCGGGTGCGTCGCCGGGGAGACGGCAACTTGCCGCTAGCTAAGACTTAACGACGAAAGACGATTTATTTATATATAAATACACGGAGCTCTAATTAGTTACGTTCGGGGAACGTGCCAGTCGCATTGATAGCGCTGCAGGGCTGCATTCGTGGAACGCGGATTCGAATGTATACTGATAACTGTTCGCTACTCTGCTATAATTAAAGTAGCAGTTTCTAAAAACACCCGTGTGATAAGTTCCCTGATGTTTCCCTGTGCCTAGCTCACACGGAATTCGTTTCGAAACCGGCAATAAATTTGAATTTTAAATTGTGTATGTGTTTAAAAACACACATTGCCGCGGGTTTCCGTAACCGCATAACGCCACGCCATTCTGCTGCATTTGCATTTATTTTAATAAAGCGCCTGTATTTGTTATTTTATTTCCACATTTGAATATGAAAATAGGGGCAGGTGGAAGAAAAGACAAATGGCTGGTAATAGATATGGGTGAGTAATGAAAATAATATGAAGTTCACATGTTCCAGCTCAACCTAAAAAAAATATGTAGGAGGCAATAATCAAACTGGGTGCACTTCGTCCAAGTAGGCAGGTGTAGGCCGGATACAAATGACTAGAGATGAAACGGGTAGCAGTTTGGCCGGATACCGGATATTCGGCCAACCATGTGGCCGAATAGCCGAATAACCGGTCGCCGGATATCCGGTGGAACTTAGCCGTTTGGTGCATCGTACACACACACACACTTGCAAGGCCCTTATTCTTGGTGGGCAGCTAATACCAAACAATACCCAAATTTAACAAAGTTTGCCAAAATCAATCTTTCAGCACCTTGCAGCAGTGTGTACAGCGAGCGAAGGACTTTTTTCTGAAGCTGGCCTTATTTATGAAGAGAAGCGAAACCGCTTGATACTTCTCAATGAAGAAAAAATTGTATTTATTCACCATAATTTGCTCTTAGTGCAGTATGAGTACTAATTAATTCATTTTCTTTCTATACATTCATTTACTGTTATGTGATTAAAAATTTACAACTAAAACTAATTACCAATTAGCAGTACCTTTGTGCTCTTCTATGTTAATATATTGTCCTTTTATGTATTTTGTGTGTACATGAATAAATAAATAAATAAATAAATATATTTCTCAACTAAATAAAGCAATTAAATAATAATACTGTTAATGTTGTTGTGTAATGTTTTAGTGTAAATGTTTGTGTTTGTATTACTGCGTTCTATGTTTACTTTATTTATTAATATTGTATGCACGTCATGACTGCGACGAATAAATATTTTTTCTTTCTTTCTTCTTTCAAATAATTACTTAAAAATATTTTTTTTCTGTCCAGATTTATTTTTTGGCTTGCTGATGGCATAACTAAATGTTGATGTACAATTGGTACACCTTTGCCTAATACTGCAGCTAAAACTGGAGTTATGTTATATTTTAAGCGATAAAATATTAACTTCTATAAACCACTTAATAGGTATTTATTATTTTATCTATATAAGTGGGTAATTTGTGGAGATGAAACTGATATCCGGTAACTATCAGGTATCCGGCCTATCCGGCGGCCGTAATACTATCCTGCCGAATAGTAGTTAGTTATCCGGTATTCGGCCGGATAGTATTAAGTTTTGTACATCAACATTTAGTCATGCCATCAGCAAGCCTCAAATCTAGCTAACGGGCAGCTATTTTTTTAGTATCATCCCAGAGTTATTTTAAATGAAGATAATTATAAAAATAATAGCACAAATGAGAATGCTTTCATACGAAACTAATGAGTTTCACTGACGCTATTATACGCTCGCAGACGACTGAAGTACGTCGAGATGTCGCGAGGCTTTGCTCACTAATGCACCTAACTTTGCAAGCACCTGTTAGAATAACACACTTAATGACTTTACTGTATAGTCTAACTTTACTTTTATATTTACGAATTAAGGACTACAGGTTACATTTTAGAAGAGGTCATGTCACAGTAAGTATTTATCTAAAGTACTGGTGTCCAATAAAGGGTCAGATAACTCGACAGAACGTAGGAATTCCTTATCGTGTACGGTTACAAACGCCAATCTCACATGTTCAAACACCCATACCCGGAACACCCATCCAAAGGTAACACAAATATTTGTTCCGGGAAATCAGAAGTAGGGTTCGCGACCCGTAACGCCTCAGCAGAACCGTCGCCGCCCCATAAAACGATTAACTAAGAAATATTGACTTTCCCTTCAAAAGTTTTACGCGAATCTCCGTTTTCGCAGAAGATGTAACTTTAGAAAGTTTGAAAGCTTTATAACTCTTTTATCTTTCGTCCGATTTAATTCATTATTTGAACTTTTTTAATATCAAAAACCGTCCAAAAGTATTAAAATTATACCTATCATTTTAAAATACGTCAATGCAAATATAAACGAGAGAAGAAATACCTAGTAAATGATAAGAGCATGTAGTTACACTTCTCAGAGACATTAATATTCTGCTTATTGGAATTTCAACAAAAACATCTTTATCTTAAAAGATTTCAGTTGACGCAAAGCGGTGCAAAATAAATCCGCCTGGCCTTTATTAACAGCAGGTTACTCCCATAATCTTTATTCTCTACCTTACTCTGTATATTCAATGAATAAAATACCATAAATATTTAAATTCACTGGATTTTAGGGCAGCTGTCAAAATATTTTCACACCCCATTTAAATAAAGATCTGTTTTATTGGTTTTACTTTTTCATTTGCTTTGATGATGAATCGGTTCCGTATTTATTAAGTAAATACGGAACAGATTCTAAATAGGAGGAAAACGAAAATTAAGATAGATGACGCTTATTAGGAATTCTAATAGAGGAGGAAAAACAAGGCAAATCCCAGAGCAATTTAATTGTAATTTCTTTTCCTACTGACGCAGCAATACATATAAATGTACCTACATTGTTTTAAGATCTCACGGTTTAAAATTAAACTTATACTGTTGCTTCATTTAAAATACTGATATTCAGCTGCATCCGGTAAGACTGGAAGCCGACCCCAACATAGTTAGGAAAGGCAAACGATGATGTGCAAAATAAAGCAAACGACTAAGCATTTTAGAATATCAATCGCAAAGGAGATAGTTTTTTTTGGGCCCTCCTGGTCGTTGCATATATTATTCATAATAACACCAAAAAAAAGTAACCATTTTACTATGGTTTTAAAGGAAATATTACGTAGAAATGAAAACGGAATCTTAAAATCATAATAAATAAGCTATGTTATGATATTTTTTTGCGAGTCAAATCATTCCTGTTGTGGTCAATGTCATTTGACAGCAAATACTTACGTGAATAGGGGCGTTTTTCTGTTTACTAAAAAAAGTACGGTACCTATCCGTTGGAAATCATATGTGCTATATAATTATTATAGAATCAGAAAGAATATAAAAATAAATATTATTAAACTATGAGCATTTTTAATGCCATTTTTATAGGTTTACACTAAAATCGCATAGGTGGTTTAAACAATCAACGTGGCATGAAACGTTATAAACCCACTTTTTTTGTGATTGACAGACAACTTCATTATTTTGACATTTACTTTTTCTGTTTATTTTGGTTTTCGTAAGTGTTTTTGCAGATTTTTCGCATTTATTCCGGTTAGACAATGCTAAGCTAATTAAACCACTGGAATCTAGAGGTTATAAGGAAGAAATCAATGTAAGTTTCATTATTATATGCTAGAATTTATGTGGGAAACTAATCCTCGAACAAAAAAAATTGTCTCCTTTGTCACCGTTTTATTTTCTTTTCATTTCCTAGAAGTATAAACACACCCTACCATCCTACCTCTGTAGGAAATCATTTGGGAAAATGAGACACATAAATACATTATAATTGGCACAAAATGGAGGTACTTTATCAGCATAATTAATACCATTTTATTTTTCGTTCGATCCGATGTGATACGCACATTTGCTTTTATTGATTTTGTTATGGTTGAGTTACAAATTACCTTTGGTATTCCCAAATGTGTTTTGACGGGAGTAAAATAATAGGAAAAGTAAACCACAATTTTGCCGCAAAATTTAAATGTAAAAACAACTATGGTTGGTGTTATATAAGTACTATAAATCTAAAAGTTTAGTGTACCTAACTGAGTTTCAAAATAACAGGCAAGTAAGATAATAAGTGATAATATATACATATATATATATATATATATATATATATATTAATGACCACGGGTGCAAGTAACAAGTAAACAGGTCGGGGTTATCTGCAGCCATTCTTTATATTTACTTATGTACGCTATCCTATTGCCATTATATAGGAAAGTTATTGAACAGTTCGCACGAAGTACTCTCCCTCTCTACAAAACTCAAGTAAGTTCAAGAATATTTTTGGTATTTTGTTACTCAAATCGATTCTTCCAGTGACTTTGAATATAGCTAGGTAGCCATAGCCGAGTATTGAAACTTCACTCAAAATTTAAAACCTGCTTAACATTTGAGCAGCTCCTAAATATTTCGTAGGGCAAAACGTTACTTTGAGTAACTGTTAAAGATAAGTGCTTCTTAAATTTTGTGAGACGTTTCAGTATTCGGGGGTAAGTGCCGCAAACTATCAGAATTCACTGGTAGCCTGGTAAGTCTGTACATCAAACTAGCTCATTCTTTATATAAAACATAATCCATTTATTTCCCATGAGCTATTAATTGGATTCCCTCGTAGTTGATCAATTACGTAAATGTGGCAAATGACGAAGTAAACCCGCAAATGTTTTCAACAAGATAAATCTGATATTGTGATACGTAAATCCACTTAGCATCAATCGCTGATCAAATATAAATCCCGGAATACCTATTTCCCGTAATCTTCCCTTTTATTGTTGATTCGCAACACGCTCGTAAGTTAGTGTCGTTCATGCCAGTGAAGATTGTTTTCAGTTTAGCTAGATACGTTTGGGGTTTACCCGACCCTCGGATGGATCAATTTTGATTTGGTTAGGTCCGGGCCAAATTGAAAACGAGGGCAAACCTTAATTTGCATTATATGTAAGATTTTTACATAATTCAATTAGATAACCCGAAGTTTTTCGATAAACAAAAAACATTATCTGCGCGGACGGGCAAAGCGGACGGTAGGAGAATATTAATCTCTGACTCGGGAGCCCGAAGGCCGTCCGGCCGCAGCCTGACGCCGGACACTGCCTGTTCCCACTGATAGGTTCCTGCTCTGAATTTTCTCTGTTTATTTACCGCAGTTTTAAGCGAATACCAGTGAATCATTGTCCCATGTCGTATGCAACCCAACAAACAAGTGCCATTCCAAATGACCCCCATCAGATAAACACAAAATACCAAACAGGGAAATTTATGGAATCCGATTAGAAACTTCAACGTTTTATATTTTTTAAATAGCTAAATTAAGCCACCTTACACAATTTCAGAAGTTTTATTACTTTGTTCAGAAATGAGTTTTTTCGAGTACCTACTTTATTTTAGAAATATTTTTGTCTTATTTACTTTTCAGCTTGTTTTCTTCCGATTGAGCAAGCATTTACATCTTTGCTACTTTTTTGTTAGACCTTTTTCCGGGAACCATAAGTTGGCAAATAGTTGCCAACGGGTTTCCAAATATTTGACTTTAATATTCAACCAGCCACCACGCAATTTCTAGAATGAAGGCGACTCTCATCCTGTTGTTGTTGGCGTGTGTCATGGCGACGGTGTACGGTGACCTAGTCTGCGGTAGCAACTACTGCACGCAGCACCCCTGCACCTCCCCCGTGTCCAGCAGCAGCTGCCGCAACCCCTCGGTGTACCGCGCCAACCACGCCGGCAAGTGCGCCTGCTGCCCAGCCTGCGTCACCTTCCTCAGTAAGTCGAAATTGAGTACATTTAGACCACTCTTCAGTCAATCACTCAACATGCACCCTTTAAACATAAGGCGAATAACAAAACTAATGGTCCGTTGGCGGGCCTGCTTGCCGTATTGCCACCATGGGATCTGGAGGCGATAGTCCTCGCGCGCCTGCACGACTGGCGCGCGGAGGCACTACGCCGGGGGGAAACTACGCTGCCGCGGCAAATCGCCGCTCAGCAGACAGACCATCGGCGCGATCTCATGGCGACATGGAGAGAGTGACTGTCGCAACCCCATGCAGGGCACGCCACGATAGTGGCGGTAAGTCCCCTCTTTGAGGAGTGGCTTGAGAGGCGCCACTGCGTCCTCACCTTCCGCCTGACGCAGGTCCTCACCGGACACGGATGTTTCGGGAGGTACCTGCACCGAATCGGGCGGGAGGAAACGCCCGGGTGTTTCCACTGCGAGGATCGACCGGAGGACACGGTGGAGCACACGGTGGAGGTCTGCCCTGCGTGGGCGGAGCACCGCCGTGTCCTCGTAGCGGCGATTGGCGGCAGCGACCTCTCGCGTCCGGCCCTGGTCCAATCCATGGTCCGGAGCGAGACGGAATGGGAAGCCGTCACCTCCTTCTGCGAAGCAGTCATGCTAGCGAAGCAGGTGGCGGAACGAGAGAGGGAGAGAGCCTCTCTTCCCAGCCGCCGCGGGAGACGCACCGGGCGTCGGGGGCCACGTGGTGGCTACCGGCCACCGTAGATGCGGGCTTGTGGACGGTTAGCTATGGGCTAGCTAGCCGTCCGTCCGTCTAATGACGACAGGCTGTGTCGACGGCGCGTTCGTGTTCCACGCGCGCATCAAAGAGATGTCAGCATAAGGGGAGGGGCCCGCAAGGGCCGAAGCCTGCCGGGGTTGCGGGCCTGTTCGAGAGAGATACCGCGGCCCCGGAACATAAAGGGCGAGGAAGGAACATGGATGGGTTTTAGTCAGTAAAAGTCTGACACTCCCTCCCGCTCCGACCAGAGTGGGAGAAGTCATTTGATGATTTTCCATCCTAAAAAGGAAAAAAGAAAAACCAGGTTATTTGTACACCCATTAGATACCTTATTATAGCAAATACCTATAAATAGCAAAGATTTCATTGTGGACTTTGAAAAGAAAACTTGAGAGAAACTTTAAGGTTAATCTGTGAAAACGGAGCGGTACTTATAGATTGTTGATTTAGGACTGAAAAGATCATTTTAATGTATTCAGGTACAGTCAAGGGTCTCTTCTAATACCATTCATTTATAGAACTTTCTGGGAATATATTTAAATATAATATGTAGTATTTTTGCCCGCGGCTTCACTCGTGTTGTAGACGGAAATGATCACGTGAACGTATGCACTATCTAAGTAGGTGAGGCGCTCACTGCCGTGGAGAGGCAGTGACTATACTTATCCGCGCGTAAGGTTTCTGGATCAGATGTGCTATCCGGTGACAGAACCACAGTGATCCGTGCTGTAATGCTGTGTACCGATCGCCCTAGCGTAGGCGGCGCCAGCGTCGCTAGTCGTTGCGGTCCGGTTTAAGAGTGTTACCACACGTCGTTTTAGAATCGCCTGAAGTACGGTACAGAACGGTACTGTCCGACAGAAAAGGAGTTGTGCTGTTAGATGAAATCCTTAAAGTCTACAAAATTGAAGGTGATAAAGTCTAAAAAAGTAACCAGACAGACATATATGAGTGTATCTCATTACATCAAGAGTACTACAACAGTCTGTAAATAAACTGAACATCTGCTTCAATTGTAGCCCACACAGGAGAGTACTCCCGGTATAATATCTACACTAATATTATAAAGAGGAAAACTTTGTTTGTTTGTTTGTTTGGTTGTAATGAATAGGCTTAAAAACTACTGGACCGTTTTTAAAAATTCTTCCACCATTCGAAAGCTACATTATCCACGAGTAACATAGGATATATTTTATCCCCGTACTCCCACGGGAACGGGAATTACGCGTGTGAAACCGCGTGACGTCCGCTAGTCATTAATATAATACAGGTAGAAACAGTCGCAGTCCCAAGAATAGCACGTCTTCCTAATAATCCTGTTATTGCCTCCACGGCACTCGCGGGAAGTGATTACATTGTCGCCGAGACAACGCCACTGTATAGAAATAATGGAAATTGTCATCTTTTTACACGATACGGCACTTCACCTTCCCTTACGGTCTTATAACATTACAAACGATGGCCACAATAAGGACGTTACTATCAATAGAATGGTTATTGGCTAGTATTTTATGTGCAAATAGATAGAGCGTAAATAGAAAGTACCTGTCTAACAAAAAGGGTTCGCAATTGCATTCAAAATGGATATGTCCGAAAAGATGAACCGTTGTGACTTCGTTTATTTTCAGAAAAGCTCAGAAGTTATAATCTTGTAAGAGACTGGAAACACTGAAGACTTATTTATTTAGTTTACTAATCCGTTAATTTGATTCGTAATTTCCCCAATACCCTAATAACGTCATGATCTTATTTTAAAACTAATTTTGTTTTCTTCTTCAGACGAAGGTGCTGCTTGCAAGACTTACAGCAAGGAGCTTGGAGAGACACCCTCCGCCATTTGTCGTGAGCCCCTGAGATGCCTCCGAGGTGTTTGTACCAAGCTTACTCCTCGGCGTTAAGTTATATCTACTCTTATATTCTGTATACTTACCTACGTGTAATTTTTATAACGATTATAAAAAAAATCTGATTATAAATACTGAAAATTATCTTTGTTTCAATTTTTTTAAAGTTAAGTAGTCTTCTCCACCCCACTACGTAATTTCTTCTTTTCTTCTCTTGCCCAGCCCCTGCACAATAAGTGAACTATTTCCCGAGGAGCCGACTGCATTCAACGACATAAAATCTATGCGGAGAACAGAAAGAAACGACTTTTATTTGCCCACGAAGTTGAATGAAGTATGCAACGAGTTCGCATTCGGTATTTCATCGATTTTCTGTCATGTGGTATTGTTGATAGCCAGCGGCCAGAAATTGTTATTATTTAAAGCGAGGATACAGAACATGCTTGCAATGCACGTCATGTTATCCAATTTTCAAGCGAATAAAGTTGTGGTTGAGCTTGTCAGTAATAAATCCTTCTACCCTGCCAGCGTTCCCCAGGGGTTTTGAAGAGTGGAGTGTTACTTGTGACTCAAATACATATTTCATGTAAGTACCTTGTAACAGTGGCAACTGCTATAAGATATGGTTTATCCGCATCTAACCGGGATACTAAGTTGCCATTACATTTGGTCTAACTGCTAATTAGATTTAGAGCATAATTACAGTTACATTTCCAGATAACTAGTTCAAGCCACTGATTTTTTTAAACGAATTATTTTCGTAATTTTTAGGAAGCCAATTTAAATGTGTTTCCATTAAAGATCTACGGTTGCTAGGAGGTAAAATCTTGAATGACCTTTCTACCTAATTAAGAAGTGATTACCTGCTTGATTACTACATTATCAATAAATTAAGTAACAGCTGATTGCACACCTGTACTTCTTTAATCAATAGCTCAAGATATGAGATCAAATATTACTTGAAAAATTACCTACAAGTTTCAAAGACATGTATTTACAAAATGTCACTTACGGGATTTCTTCCGTGATTATTATTTTCATTGAGGTTCCGATATTTCAAGCGCCATGATCGCAGGTTGACTGGAGCATGCGGGTGGATGGAAAAAATTGTTAGGAGCAGACAAATCTGTCTACCCTCTTTCTTTGCTACGCACACTACTGGAACTCGACACTAAGTCACGGCAAAATACACTCACAGTATCACCTTCACTTATTGTTGGGTAAAAGTAAAAGCACTGCAGTTACTCTAAACTGATTTCCTAGTCGTAATTTTCGAAGCATTCCAGCACAAAAAGCGAACTGGACCGAATGCACGGTGCAGCCATACCAGTGTTTTAGAACAAAAGCCATTCGCTTGACGTTGCGACGCGGCCACTTCGTCACGCCCGCTGGAAATTGAGGACCTGTACCTTTGTACGACTTCCTAGCAGGTTTTTTTTACAAATAAAAGTGAACTGTGTGCTTTTGACAATTACACAAACCTGGAAAGTTCCACAAAATAAAATAGGTATACTTATATTTTTTTCCTTTTCTTTCATTGATAAATTGAAACCAATCATAAATTATGATTGATTTCGTCAATATTTGTGAACAATGTTGCTAAACTGCACTCTGACCTATAGACCCCTTTTTCTAAAGAAATGAAAAAATGCCGTTTTAAAACACCGCAACAGGAACGGAATAAAAACTAAAGCCGGAATTCTAATACCCAGTCAGTGTTATTTATGTGCAAGCAGTTGTGAGCTATCAATCTGATCTTTCTTTTTTATTTAGAGCAGCTTCAACCGCAGGCTTGCAATAAATGTCAGTGTCATTTTCCCGCTGTGTCCATACTTATGCACAATTTTGTTTCATCGTCGTTTATAATAGTCACGCGCTGTTTCGTCGCTTGCCTGTGGGGAATACTAAGGATGGACGAGAGTGGTGAGTTTATTGTGAATTTGTGTACATTTCCAGTTACAACTCTATAAATAAATCCTGTTAATCTTACATGGTATCATGTCGGAAAATTGACGATTTCGAATGTGAATAAGCTGAATGTATTTTGTACCAAAAGTAGTGGTCCTTATCTGTTTCAGAGGCCGAAATTAAGACCGTAGAATACGATATGCAATTCATTGGTACGAATAAGAATAAATATCCACCCAGGCCACTTCAGTGCAGTGATATTTATTCTGCTCTCACTAACGGATGCTCTATTGAAACGTCTGCATTGGTTAGTTCAATTTCTTAACAGTGCAATGAGTAAGTACTTATTTATGAGTTCAATTTATTAACTTCCTTTCAATTCTAATAGCATGATGAAAAGGCAAACTATCTTCAAGAGTCAGTCCAGTATTTCAAGACCTATTTTCCTCCTTACCCGCTTTTCATCTGATATTCTGTTTAATAGCCTTGCTCTTTCTCTGTAAAGGCTTCATAAGTAATTGAAAATATACTAAGTATTTAAGTATTTACGTACCTAATGATTATAGATGATATCATGCTTACGTGAGCTTGACAGCTGAAAATTATGGAGTTTCGTAAA
This sequence comes from Xestia c-nigrum, assembly GCA_916618015.1. Lineage (NCBI taxonomy): Eukaryota > Metazoa > Arthropoda > Insecta > Lepidoptera > Noctuidae > Xestia > Xestia c-nigrum. The sequence continues at coordinate 14,957,013 of OU745255.1, read as the reverse complement.
TAGATAGCAGTAACATATTATAGAAGGTCCTACGATAAATGTTCATTGAAGACAAAATATCGGCCGCGGTTGGTAACATATTGACGAGGCGACGCCTATAAAACGAATAATTAAACTGGTGCGTGACAGGTGGGTGAATTATTAACGAGCGAAACGTTACATATTTTTTTCTATTTCTGTGAAAATTGCTTCTGTTTCATCACGTAAATTGAATATGTGACGGCTTCGGAAGTGTTTCATAAAGTGAAATATTGTACTCATATTTCGTGGAGCCGATGACGAGAGCCGGTTTTACGTGTGTCGTTGAATCGAGCTCTGGTCGGTACGATAAAGCAATTGTAAAACCGTTTGACCGACGCGGCAAAGTCCGGCCAGCATGTGTAGGTACCCATGCCGCGCCGATGTGCAAGCCCCTCTCAGACAGGAGGAAGATTCCATTTCTATTTCTTTTGGTGGTTCGATTTATTAGAAGGCAGTGTTGTTATATGGTGTGTAATGTATGAAAACGAGTCCCCGATCGAGCAATGTCTCAGCACAGTTAAAGAATTTCAGTATATCTTCAAATTCTTTGAAACCACATGATCTATGAGATCCAGTACAACAGGTGCATTTGTAGGTATTTCAGCTACATTCCAAATACCAACGAACAAAATTGTAAATCCCAAAATCGTTTGTTCCTACAAATTAAAACTTTAAAATGGCTGCTATTACAGCTAAAGTATAGAGCAAGTTCGTGTTTGAAGGTGAGAAGGTGATTCAGCAACGATGGAAGCTCATAAAGTTTTTATTGATTTTCATTGTTTACGGCGCGGCGCGTCGTTCCGTGCGGCCTTATTACTATGTTAGTTGCAGAGGTACAGGTGCACAAACAAGATTTTGACCTACCTTAACAAAGAAAATAACGAGAGTTAGTGCCTTATTAAAACTTAGGCAACGAAGATGGAAGGCGCAACAACGTTGTTACTTTTTAAGAACATGAAAGCCATTGTTTTGTTCACGAGGGGATTCTCGGATTATCTTTAAGAAAAATAATAAACTTTGAACTAAACTTAGCCAGTTCTACAGCTACTCAGGTAAATAACAATTGACTCGATTTAAATTTTTGATTACAAAATTAAAAACGATTAAAGTAACTAAACTAACAACAAACTATAAAAGGGCATTAAAAACTCCTCAACGCTGTCAGCTGGTAATGTGCCCAAGAGACTGGCGGCGTTGCCACTGGGTTGATGGCAACACCTAGCTGCTGGCCAAGATAAAAGTCAGCACTTGGGTCACGGGAAGCGTCTACTAGGCGTTCAGAAAGGACAACGAGCGGTTTCGTCCCATGTGTTGTAATATTTTCTTACCTATAACATTTGAAAGATCTCAATTAGTGTTATGTTTTTTTGTATGGGCGTAACTCTGTATCTTGTGCAGAGAAGCTGTTATAGTGGTATCATTTATTCAAAAAAATATTGAATAAAACTTAATCAATTAATATTTTAATGACAAAAGGGCTGAAACGATTTTAAAATTAAATGGAAAAAACCACACGAGTGACCGTGCGCCTACTCTAAGCCAACACCCCCCTCTCCCACTTCGCGCTACATGCTGCCATATTGTAAGCGCAGGAGCAGATTAACAATATTTTATGAGACAGCGCTATACGTTAGAAAGAGATGGTTGCCGGTGCATCTACATGCAATTAATTATCTTTCAGCACATTCACTTTTTGGTAGCTGTGCTGTACTTCCGTGTTTTTAATTGTTACTCCTCTGTTTATTTACTGACGACTTACGCTCACGTAATGAGTATTATTTGCTACCTTGGCTGGGCTAGACACCAGCCAAGTATTGTAACCCGCGACATTTCTGGATGATATTATCATAGATAATAATCACTAATAAAAGTATTAACTAGTAAACAATAGGCATACGTTTAAGCCGTACTCTTAAATATGGGTATTATTCCTTTGTTATTTATTTGAAAATAAATAAATAACACAGGAAATAATGCAATTATCATGATGTGTTATTTTCTTTGTTATTTATATATTTTCAACTGTGCGGTTATTAATAACCGTCAAAAAATAACTCTTATTGTTATTTATTTTTTTATTTATTATTTAAATCATAAACATATTTTTCACTTGAAGCCCAATAACTTTTGACCTGCACATAATTACAATAAAAACTTGGCATATTGACCATAAAAAAGCTTAACTGAACATCTTTCTACTAGTCCCAACTTGTTACAAGGGTTGGGACACAACTCATACAATAATGCCCATTGTCCTTTCCCTTTAAAAGCTGTGAGCACTTGGACCCTCTAGCACCAGAGGTTCAACCCATAATGACCAAAAATTTAGTTTCCAGAAAAGTTATAAGTATATTTACGCAGCTTGAGGTACCCCGCAGCCGCAATGGTAATGCCAGTACAGCACGATGAGGTGGGGAAGATGTGACGGCGCAAGAGTTTAAATAATATTATATATTCCAGGAAACAAAGACATGCCGTCCGGTCTTTTGCCATCGTAGCGTGTCAAGCCAATATTATGGGCTCTAAGACGCCGCCGATGCAGATGGTAACAAGAACACATCGGATGAAGTCGTTTATGTTCGCATGCCGTACAAAACGGCTGGCACTTTGATTTAAATCAACTTTCGAGTTGGTTTATGGAATTAATATTAATTTAGTATTTCCGTTATTTATTTATAAACAATTGTTCAAAACTTCCGTCTGAGTGGCTATTAAGGATTTATTTTTGTACTTCCGGTTTGTAAAAAGTAATATTATTTTTACCTTCCGCCGTCAAGTTCAGATTTGGTTATCGTGTTTTGTGTATAAAAGTCATTGAAATTCGAATGGGAGGTTATTGTATGTTCACTGCTCATGGAATAATCACCCTGAATTGGAGTAAGGTATTATCTTTGCACTTTATCAATTATTTTTTCAACCACATATTTCTTGTTGCTATACAGGGTGTAAACCACCTCATCACAAAGCCGTTAACCAAGCATTCTGTACATTAAACTAAGTAACTTTAAGCAAAAATTGTTGTTGGGAAACAACTTTTTTTTTGAGGTTATAAATCATGTTTTGTGTTAGAACTCAATGTAACGCACTTAAAACATTGTGCTAATGGTTGGATTGAATAGTACGGGGGTCTTGGAGGTGTTAAAAGTCAAAATCTTACAAAAAAAACTTGTATTAAAAAAAAATAATTCAAAAAGTTGTCAAGTTTTTGACCCCCCATATCTCAGTAACTAGAAGGTTCCCAGGTATGATGAGAACAAAAAACCGGCCAAGTGCGAGTCAGACTCGCGCACCGAGGGTTCCGTACAAACCTGTAGGTATATAAGTAAAAGTAAAAATTTAAGATTTTCGGAATTTTTCCTATATGTGTACTTTATAACGTTGCTTCATGCCAAATTTCAAGATTCCAGGTCGTCTGGAAGTATCCTTTAGGTTTTGATTCCCTTGCGAGTAGTTGCGAGTTTCAAAATATGCGGCTTTAATTGCTGTATCTTTTGATTGCGTTGACGTAGAAGTTTGATTTTGATACAGCTTAAAGATATTATAGACTTGAGTATTTGTTAAGAATTTCAATATAATACCACTACGCGTTCATGAGTAAAGGGGTAATAAGTTTAAAATTATTAAAAATATTTTTATTATATGATGTAACTAAAAATTTATGCTTTTCGCAATTTTTCCTTTATCTGTGTTATAAGACGTTGCTTCGTACCAAATTTCAAGATTCTGAGTTCACGGGAAGTACCCTGTAGGTTTTGATTCCCTTGCGAGTGTCGAAAATTTGCGGCATAAACGGGAGTATCTTTTGATCGCGTTGACTTAGAAGTTTGATTTTTTCACAGCTCCAAGAGACCATAGACTTGAGTATTTGATATGAATTTCAGCTTGATACCTCCACGCGTTCCTGAGAAAAAAGGTCTTGACAGACAGACAGACAGACAGACAGACAGACAGACAGACGGACAACAAAGTGATCCTATAAGGGTTCCGTTTTTACCTTTTGAGGTACGGAACCCTAAAAATGATCGCAATGATGGGGAGAACAAGTGCCTTTCGGCTTCGTGAAGAGGTGTTTTACACCCTTTATTTTGTGTGTTAACCAATGTGACTCCAACAACGACGGCGATGATGCGCCGACATGTAGAATTTATGGACACGTCTCAATTTCTTCTACTATAAATTATCTTCGATTATATAGCCTTTTGATACGTTTTTATAGTCGAATAGAAAATGTATCAAAAGATTATATATTGTGTTGTGTCTAAATATAGCTTTAGCTACAAAAGCAATCACTGTTTGTCACGTAATCACAGCTGTTGAACGCAGACGAAATCGATTGTCACGTCTCAACACTACAGAGAGTATCGCACCGAGTTACAGACTCAATCAGGAACAATTCCCATACATACATTACACACATACATTTATGTATGACGTCACCATCCCTATAAATATCAAATTCTGGGTATACAGCGTGTAACAAAAAGGGTACAGGCTCATGCATTTGTCGAGTATGTATTGAAAATGTGTATTGTGTAACTGGTTATTTTTCGCGTGTTATGATGTTGATCCCTGGAATTAGTTGATCAGTTTGATTGTCTGGAGCACACCCTTCCATATGACTGTACCTTTTCAGTAACACGCTGTATATGATAATAATTCTATTCAGTCTATCTGACAAGGGTGGCGACAGAACTGTAATCTATGCCTAGTAATACACGGAGTAAATGGTCCGTAGTACATAAAACATATATTTATTTGAACCTAACCGAGCTTGAACTGTGTCTGCTGGCTTCTGGTCTTAGGCCTCTTTCTGTACTGAACGGCTGAGGGATAATATTGAATTGCAACGGATGCTAACAAAGCTTGACCCATTTTTTTGTGTGTGCTGTTTGTTAAAGGCGACTGAGTTATAAGCTTTTACGAGATATATTCCGCGATTGTTCATTTTTGGGCTCCCGATATTTTGACTCGGCATGACAAAACAATGAACAACAACCGTAGGAGCACAAAATAATGAACAATCACGGAAGATATCCCGTAGGTATAAGATTAGGTGATTGTGTTATTGTGTCGGTAAATTTGCTGTCGCTAAATTTGTTATTCTGTAATCACAAATATAACACGCTTCTAAAAAGAGTATGATACCTTGACCATACATTACTTTTAAATGAGGGGTGAAGGGAATAAAAGAAAGTAAAATAATTAAACACGATTGTATTGTCCCAAAGGCACTTAAAGTAAAATGAGCCACACCATCAGTCCATTAAGGTCTGATGGTGTGGAAATGAAGTGAGTGACGGGACCCTTGCTGGCTGTTACGCCTGGCTGATTTGATAGCCCAACGCCAACTGAACTAATCGTTATGAGTTGAAATGAATGTGGCGTCAACTGCTGAATTGCAGAAAGTGCGGTTGCACCGAACAATTAGTTTTCAGAGCCTTGACTTTACTTGTTCCTATCCTATTTGTAGGAAAATGGAAAAGTTGAGAGGTTTTGTTGGGATAAACCCTTCATTTTCTGCGTAGGCTTACAGTACGTACGCTTAGTAATATACAGTAACGTATTTATTTACTGAGATAAGTCAGCAACAAATAGACTAGTCGAATATATACGAGTAACCGCTAAATTGTATAAAAAAGGCTTCAAGGGAGTTACTGTCACTTAGAACAAATATACCCATTCTAAGCAAATGGAACCGCCCACGCTTTTACCCTTCTCGTGCCCAAATCCTGATTTCCTACAATACCGCTTCTTAACTTAATTGGCATGCTGGCTTACTTAGTGGAGGTAAACTAAATAAAGATTGCTACGAAAAAACTGAGTAAAATACTTTTGGACTACGTGCTACGAGGTGCTACGAAGGTGCTACGGGTCTACGAGTAGCCTACGACTTCCTGCATTATAATGTAGAAATAGACTAAACCGTTCATGAATAGAAGAGTGATTTCTTTTAACATCAAGATGATTTTGTGCCTTGGAGAGTACGTAGAACTGGTTTTGGTTTGTCACAACTACCTCGGTACATAATAGTCTGTAGTGTAGACTTAAAGCTATGTTTCTTCTTGCTTCAAACTGGCACAACGCGAATAATATGAAAAATAAACTTTAGTAAGTAATGATTACGCTGTAAATTCTATTTACTCCGTGCAAAACCTGATAAACTCAGTCGGAATTTATAAAACTGACTGATATCGGTGGGTATGTAGAGATACTCACTTATATTAAGTTGAGAAAAGGCAATAGGCATTACACCCAACTTCCTTTGAAAAGAAACGATTTGTCGATATTACCTACACGCGCATGTACAGCTATTGATATCCAATATCATAAGAGATTGATATTCCCCGCCGTGTTCCCAGAAGTGCCTTGACGTACAATCTGCGACTGTATTATTACAATATTCTGAGTTCGCTCTCTATTTGCTTACGATACGTTTATTTTATGAATACTTTGCGTGAATATTTGTAGATATCAACTGATTATATGCTGAGTATTCAAAGTTATACGATGAATCCTTTATGCTATTATTGGGGAAAAATGTGATAGTTTTTGTAACTGTTGACTGTCTTTTTCATATCTGTTTGTACATTAGTTCGCTTAACCGAATTAATGTATTAATTTAATAACATAACGATCTTTTTTCAAGCTTCAGTATTGAATGAACAGTCGTCAATTGAGGAAAACATTAACCATGCTGCACTAAGTCAGTGGTAGAGAAATATATGAAATATATATGTATTCTTGGTTTAGATTTCACAACTTTTAAAATAGAAAATATAATCTTAAATAGAAAATATGTAGGTTTATTCATTTCAATGAACATCAACGAAGTGTTTTAATAGCAATTTAAACCTAGTTATTCATTCTTAATCAACCGCTATATACGATTTCATAAACTCTGAACTTTCAGTGGTATAAACATAAACTATATATACATGAATAATAACAACACCCAAACATAAAACACCACACACACATAAAAACGCTTTTGAAGATAGTTATTTTAAATTCTGTTCATGGCATTTTAAGAGATATTTTGACGTATTTTCATTGCCAGGACTGAACTAACTAAACCGAACCAAGTTTTAAAACGACTTGGTATTCTTTACCTACCTAAAATAAATTTTAAACTTTTCTTAGAAGAAACTCTTTTAAAATTTGGCATAGTTGGAATATATCCAATCTCACAAAAGCTAAGGCAATTTCTTGGTAGCGTTGCGAGTAAATCTTCTCGTTCATTATATTATATATTCGCGGCATGTGCAGATACATTGTGTAGCGTGGCACGGCGATAGACGACGGCAGTGTGACGTAGTACGTGCACGAACGGGCATTACGGCGCAACACCGATATGGGTCAAACTCCAGTGAATTTCAACTTATTTGAAATCAATTCCTACATGTTAAAAAGTTTTTAACCCTCTCTAGTTGTCAGTACAAACTGACCCAGTTTTTATCTTTAATATTTATGACTTTTAGGTCCATATCGTTAAACAGACTGTGGGTAGTTTTTGACCTAAATTCGCACGTTTCAAGTATAGAGAAATTACTACACGGTTGGGTAATTTTTATGGTTCACATGTCGTTCTCCTCAAAGTATGTAGTTAAGTGGAGCTCCTAGAGAAAATTGGCTCCCTCTCTAATTGGCTTGTTGTAAACCCCATTGACAAACCATCAAAGTGGCCATGCTTCACGTGCTCGTTCTTGGGTTTGCACACTACTGTATATGTACACCAACTATGATTGTGAATTTGTTTGTGTTTACAATATTTAGGGATAAATTTACCAAAAAAATGTGATACAAAATGCTGCTATGTTTGAAACTATCATAAAGTTCCATTTATAATTAAATTCTTAGCATTCAAATTCAAAATGCCAGCTAATCACGACATCATGTAAAAGTATCTCGCTAGACGATAGCTGACATTAAAAAAGGAAATGAGGTTTAAAATGTAGACCCACGTCAAAGGCACGAAGGGAAAGGCGATATTAAAGCCACTAACAAAGTGAGATCAGTGCTTCCTCGCTCTATTTTTTACAAAAAAAACTTGGTATAAAATCTCAGATTAAATTATTTCAGTATGTATGTAATATTTTGAACGGAAACTTCTCGGATTTTTCATTTTTCGCTAAACTCATTAAAGGCGGACATTTAAAACGCGCTTGCTTGTTACGAAACAAGACAAAGGCGGAATAACCTTTCTTATTCCACAGTCCCGCTTCCGTTTCCAGATAAATAATTTACTAGAGTCCTTTTGTTTTTGTCTTTTAATTGAAACTCTTGATTCAAATTAAAAACTTTCTAATTTTTGTGTTAATTTGTTGTGGTCGGCACGAACCTTTTGTTAAAAGGTCAAAGATATAATCTTTTGTAGATAAATATTAAATACTTCTCGTATTTCTAATTACCTAGCTACCACGTCCCTATCATCAGCTAACAGCGAGCAATTATCGGTTTTTATAATAATAATATTGAGATTAATTACAAATAATTTAGACCAAACATTAATTATACCTACTAATTAAGATATTTTATGTTATCTGGCTGCTAATCCTATTATTATAAAACGCAATATGACAAAATTGTATTTAAATTAGAATAATCTTTCAGGATATTTACAGACCGTACAACGAAAGAAAAAAGGAAAAAGAAACAAACAGAATACGGACACATTGCAGGTTTTAGAATTTGCAAGGTCCAGCGTATGATGCTCGTCTGAGGATTGCGCCAAGTGGATATCCAGCTCAGCATGGTATTGTGTTGGTTTCAAGCAGTGACTCCTGCCGTCGAGCGTTAGAACAGATAGACGCGGAGTCAGTGAAAATATGCAAGTAGGCACCAAGTAAGTTCTTTTTTTATCTTATTAAACAAGGTACGTTAATGATTCTGGTGGGTGCGTATGTGTTTTGTGTATGTTGCTGTAAAATCCCGTAGGTATATTAGTAAATCTTAGGTTTTACTAGTCAATACTAGAATTAATGTTGGCTTCGTGACTAAAACATTGACTATTTCTTAAATATCTGGCGACTGATGATGACACACAGGGGGTCTTAAATGCCCGTTTTAGCAGAATCATAATATGAATCATAATAAAAATTTAAAATTCTTAAACTGGACGTTTTTTTAACGTGATTCATAAAATAATTCTGTTAAAGCGGCTATTTAGGCCCGCAGTTAAGTTGGAACTGTAGCATAAGGCGCGCAACGCGCCGCGCGCAGCAGCGGCCGACTGCGCTACATCCAAGTTGGATGAGAATTTTCAATTCTTCATCTTCACAACTTGTATCATTGTTCACGTTAGGTTATATATTGAAAGACTTTATACTGTATAACCTAAGATTCAAAGGAATATATATGGTAAAAGTTCGAAATGGACGATTATCACAGGACAGTTCGAGCTTTTACTAATAACTTGGTGAGTTATATTATTTTTTTACTCCTTATTGTATTGCCTTGAAGAATCTACCAGGTATCTGATGGTTTTTGGGGCGATTCAGTTATAGAAGAGTGAGAATAAATCAGCTTTATTTAAGAAGGGCACGGATACAAAAGCATGTTACACGGTCATTACCCGAGAGACAAAATAGAAAACGTCAAACTCACTTCACAAACATAGACAATGTTGTGGCCGTTTAAAAACGTTCCAATAGTATCAACCCACAGGAACCGTAGTTTAAAGCCTCCTTTAAATAATAGAATTTCCTACGGGCAGGATATTATAATTATCAAGTAGGTATAACTATAGTTACAGGTAGTGGTGTAGTATACGTTCCTACACCGCTGCCTGACCTCACAGGAATCCACCCACTTGATACTAACTTATAAGTTATTGTATTTATTCCCTTACTTCGCATAATCTCAAATTCTCGAAACCTTATTGTAGGAATGCCTTAACATCGAAATATTGCTTGCAATAGAATTAAGTAACAGCGGAAAGTTCACGATAGGTTGTCTATTTATTTATTTATTTAACACTTCAAGCACAAAGTACAGAGGCGGACTTAATGCCAATGGCATTCTCTACCAGTCAACCTTTAGGTGATGCAGAGACAAGCAGTGGAAGGTGTCATTCCTGAAACTTCACGAATAATTTTATTAAAACTTCGATAAACTACAAGGATACCTGAGGAGGTTTACCTGGCCTCATACTTAGAATAAATACATCATATTAGATTTAGCATTACCGGGCAGCTGACGTGGTATGAAAATATTATGATGAGTTATGTTGTTGTATAAACTTTTTAACTAATTATTGTTTGTCTTCAAGATGAGGATAGAATGTACCTATTGTAGGTATAGCTACCTCATCAATGCTATACTGTCAAGAAGGTATTAAATAAATTATTATAACAACAGAGTTATAAAACCATAACTTCAATCATACCAGTCCATGTTTAGTTTACTTTTTTTTTAAATATCTGAAAATTCTGATAAAGTTTTCTCCAGCTCACTTATTTTTCATTCCCTCGCTGTCGGTCCACTTAACCAGAATTTATGGGAATTTAAAGTTTGAGCAGTTTTTTTCACTTTGTTTTCAACATGAAATAATCGAAAAAGGTCTTTAGTTGCCTCCCTATATTTTAAAAACGATTTTCAGCGGATTACTATCGGTTAATGAAATAATAAGCACAACATAGTCTTCTGACTCCGGAGTTTTTTTTTCTATTTTGTTAGTCTAATTTACTATTCATTTTGGTGATTTAGTACCCAGTTTAAAGGTCCGACAAATAGAATCAAACACAACGCTTTCAAAATTCATGAAGGATCTTAGTTCCCAAAAGATAAATTCCGAACCAAACGTGTCTGGCGATTCTTCTTATCTTTTTAAAAATATCTTGTACCTAACGCATATTTACATTATGTACTTACGTTATATACTGTATAATAATCCCCGATACTAAAGTTGTTTATCATCGATTTGTTTTTAATTCAATCTGATAGAGGCGACAAGCAATTTTATTTTATCTTTGTTCGACTTTCTTGATAGCTCTAATTTGTAGCTCGATGTTTGATAAAATATAAATAATTGACACATGTCCAGTAGCTAACAGGCTAATGAGATCGATAGGCGTGCGCGAATAAATAATAAACACTTAAGTATAGTAAATAGTGAATGTTTCCTATTCTCCGGAACATCTCATTATTATATAATTTGTGACAGTGATCGTCAGGACAAAGAACTGACACGTCGTTAACAAATTTGATAACTTTAGATATAATTCCGTGTGCTTCAAATCTTATCAGTTCCCTAATTGTAATTGATCGATTCCTACTCTGGCGTGATATTTAAATTTATAGATAAAGCCGATGCAAAAGGAGTCAGTAGTGCGTTTTCAGTAATGAAATTGTAATATTATTGATGTGGAACATTATCGAGTGTGAAAGGTTAGTTCGATTTCGATTGGCAACAATGTAACATCCCTATTTGTGCAGAAAATGGGCTCGGCAACAATCTATTGTCAGTGCAATAATGTTGATGTTTTCAATGTGTAGTGTCCACTACCTGTATTACATATGTGTTAATGATATAGGACAGTGAGTTCATAATACTCAACCCAGTAGTATTAGGTGCTAGGATCAAACCAAAGCACCTAATCCTATTCTTCCAAGTCAAGTGCAAATCGTGAGACATTGTGTGATTTTGTGGGTATATAGTCATTTATATTCGTATACATTTGTATTATCTATCGTAGACTATGCGGATGTGATTAGGCTCACATACCGCGGCGTCAATAATTGATAGACTATATTGAAAATAAACCGTTTGACACCTGTGTTGCCAGTAGCCGTGTGTTTTGTTTCACTGTCGGAGGCATGTGCAGTACCCGCCTTTGATCTAAACCGCGTTTGTTGTTTCAATTACGCTAACTGACATGTGCAATTATTGTAACCGTCAACAATATATTAATATTGTATTATAGTGTTAATATTTGGCTACCGTCGGATTCTGACACAGAAGAAAAACAGTTACAACAGCTGCTTGTGATTTCTTGCCGAAATCCAAAATACAATAATCATGTGAAAAAAGAATTTACTGCCAGTTGAAACAACAATAAGTCCAAATAGAAATACGTATTTATGTTTTGTATTAAAAAATAATGTTCTGCTTATGTAGTACGAGTACTTTTAATCAACTTTTATTAACTTAAAAGGTCAATGGCAATATCTTCAAGCTCGCTGACAACAATTTTAGTTTGAATAAAAAACTTATTTGCTTATAAAAATAAACAACACATTTTAGATAGAGAAAGTCAACATTTGTTTTTATTACGAATGTAGCCGACATTAAAGCGATATAGCACTCGCAACAATAATATAGAGGGCATAGTGTTAACAGAGAATAAGCATTACGTGTGCTCTGTTTACGATGCTGGGGCAAAGAAAGACTTATTACTCGTATAACACAAGAAGACCGCAAGATATAATTGTCTTAATACGTATTGTATCCATGAAAGACAACGCTCATTGTTCCTTTACATCTGCATAACTGTTTGATTCTGTAAACTTCGATCCGTGTTCAAGTGACCTCGCACCTCACTCTTCGAATTTCGAAAACGGCAGACTAAAAAGTCTGGCCACTGGTAACCACGGACGCGTTAAACACGTGGTAAATAATAACATGCTTGAGGTTGCCATCTTCGAAGTTTCCCAACAAGCCAGACAAAACAAGGCTTGGTGCGTGTGTACTGAATTTGTACTGACAGTTATCTTATCAGTACCGGCCGTTAACGTCTATTGATGAACATTGAACATGAGTTTGTATTAGACGGTTAATGAGCTGCCGCATACCGTGACAGGCAATATTTTTATCATAATCGCCCAGCTTTGCAAAAGGATTAATGACCGCAATTTGCAATGTCTATCTCGGCTTTATTCTACACGCATAAAGGATGTTATTGGTTCTCCTTGTTGTCCTTGCCTTGTCCCTCTTTCTTCTATACTTACTGGCTTTTTACAAAAACACGGACCAGCTGGAAATCATAGCCTACTCCATGCTTCCTAGCTTGAAACTGACTACAAGCCCCGCTAGTTGGGTGGGTAAATCAATACGACATACAACTAAATTATACATTTGGTTTCAGAATAAAAGACAAAAATGACAGAAAACGGTGTTCGCAACCGTTACAAGAACGGGAAGCAGAATGGAAAGCAGAATGGAAATGCCACAAACCAAATCAAAGAGGAGATTAAGGAGGAAGAGTTTTCCATACGAGAGTCCCCACTGACGAACCTACTAGATTCGTCTCTTCACATAAGGGCTATATACCACATATTCGTCGTCATCCTTCTAGTACTGATCTGTGATACCGTCATATTTGACCTCGTCGAGAGAGGAAAGCAAGTAAACATTATAAATACTATAACTTTATACGATAATATTGACGAACTATTAGTAATAGTAATATTGGAACTTTTCAGTTAATTTCCCAAAAGTTCTACAAAATGCCCCGTTTACGATAAGGAAGTTATTCAACATTTATAACAAGTCACATTACGGAAAATGGAACTAAAACATTTTATATTTTACACTGACATACTCGTACTTTCAGTTTAATATAGGTATTAGTACTATATTTTGGTAAAACACTTTTAATGCAGTGGACGTGTTGTCACGCGATTCCGAGGCACTCCCTGTAATTAACTCTCCGAGGATATTCCTCGTTTAAATTCCAGATGTCAGATCTACAGGCTTTTATCTCTCAGCCTGGCAGAGACTAAATACTGCAATTTTCATTCCCGTTGCTTTAATTATGCAAAATATTTTGTGCTACAAAAAAATGTTGAACAAGCACCGTAGCACTTTTTGTTACGTCGACGCCAAATTACTCCATTTTTTACGGCGTTAACATGCAAAAGTTTCGTTTGTACTTCATAATAATGTAAACTTGGGTATATTTTTTGATGGACCCGGCTGTTTTTTTAAATAATCTTGTTAAAAATTCACTTACTAAATTGGTTATTTTTTGGCAGGATAAATATTGGGCTGTCAATAGTTGCAGCGGGATTTGGCGACATAAGTCGAGGAATAAAGTTATGGGTGTATGACTTTTTTGTTGTTATGTCATTTTATCCCTTACTCGTTGCGTATTCATGGACAGGAGGCATCTCCAGAAAATATCCAGGTTTGTACCTACAGGTTCACTTATTAATGTCTACAACTCATACATTTACTTGAATTTGTATCCACTTGGTACGAGTACTTTTGCTTGTAGTAACTGCAGCTGTTTATCAGTCAAAAATATTTCATTCATAAAATAATTTACTATCTAACTTGAAAATCCACTGACACCATATTTTTAGTTGTCAAGTTCAACGTTGAATTGGCACAACTTGTATTTACATGAAAAATGATACGCAATCAGTTTCCGTTGAACATCGTCAGACAATACTGAAGTTTATTTGAATATTTATACTATGATAACATACTTACTTTCAAATAAATCAATAAAAATGTAGTTTTCCAAAGTGGGTAATTTAATGCATCTAAAGAGGAGGTCAGTCTAACCAATTAAATAAGTAGAATACTGTTTCATAGTAGAGCAACTATCAACGACCGTCGGGAAAGTGTAAGAAGAAAAACTCTAGCACTCTTTGGACACGGAACCCAGTTATTACTTTTACTTTATGTCGTAATATTTCCCCAACCGGATGTCTTTGTGACGAAATTAACTGACGTGATGGAGGTAGATGTAGCTATTTATAAAAATTAAAGTCGTGAGCAGAGTAGCAGCAAGTAGCCAGGCGTCCTCAGGTTGCAAGTGGAGTCTTTTGTTGCAAGCGCCGGCCGGCCGCGCTCTCACCGCGCCCTCCAATTAGTCACTTGGTTGGTCATAACCGTGCACCCGGAATGACTAGTTTTTATACTGTTGTGCACTTTTCACACTGTCTTGTTTTCTCTATTTTTATTTCACTGTTGAATGCCCATTTCTGAGAGCTATGACGGGGGGAAAAATGTAGTGCTTATTTATTTTGTTGTCGTCACTTCAAAAACTATCGTAATTCGCTTAGGTTTATTTCTTCTATACTTGGATATTGTTTTTCCGACTTTTGCATCGCTTTTGCAAAGCATTTGTTTGCTCGTTTGCACAAACTAGGACAAGTACTTACGTATCATCAGAAGAATTAAGTTCTTCAATAAAAGTTACAGTGTCATAGCACCAGAAGACATCAAATGTGCATTGTAAACGATCTCGAAACTTACATCGAAATATTTTCCTCAAAATCCAAATGTAAACGTAGCAGCATGATTGTACTCATTCAAGGACTGTATTATCAAAGAACCCTCATCTCAATAATAGCAAGCATCTGCGATGAAATCGCCCCAAAGGTCGCGAAAGTACCTCAGATACAGATATTAAAAACGGTGAAGACGTTCAATTTCAAAAGCCGTTCGGTATGAATAGACCCTGCCCTGCTCTCATTACATTGCGTTTAACTATGAACATCTGATGCTGAGTTTATTGGTCATGGTATTTAGTTATTATTTCTAAGAAGTAACTAACTGAATGTAGTAATGAAAACCTATTATTGTTTTGTTACTTCTGCAGGTAGAGTTAATTTACACAATCCTTGGTCACCCACGCTGTGTCTCGATATAAATCGAAACTTTACGTTGCAATTTGTCCAGTGAATACATGGCTTAACTCACTGTGCCTTCCAATTTGCCGCATCAGAGACTCTTATACACCACCATATATCTAGCTGCGACGGCGACCGACCCTCGTGCCACCTCTTAGTATCGAACTATTTCCCAATAAGACCTTGTTACGAATAAACTTCCATCGTTCCCAAGCGTGTATTAAATTAAATAACGGGTGGAGCTGGAGAAGTGAAGACTAAATAATGCTTCGAAATATTGACTCTACGGGAAAGTTTAATAATATTTCACAAAGTTTTAATTAGGTACCTTGTCCTTTGTTGGTTTTCAACCAGTGAGAAAACAATTTTAAAATCATCTCTAATTTAAAACTTTTTATCGGGTTTCATCTAGGTAATCACCCGAATTATTTTGGCGACGCGACGTGGCAACTTAAATATTTATTTTTAACTTTTTACATATATTGATGTTTATGATTACCGTCATCGTCAGTTTAATTTTTCGTTTATGTTTTAAGATTGGGACTCAGGGTTCAGTTCCTTAACCATGTCATTTATGGGTATTATATTGAACAGGTGTGCATGTTGTATGTGCTTTATGTAAAATTAAAGTGTTTTTCAGTGTTACGTCCGACGGTAGTGTTGCTGGGTGTGTTTGGAATAGTGGCAATGGAAGTGGCTGTGGCTGCAGTACCGGTGTTTGAGCTGGGCAGGAAACACCTGGAGCTAGGCTCCTCTGTCGCCGTCACCTGTGAAATGGTAAGTTATAAGAATATGATTACAAATTAATATTTTTCATAATTATCTTCCTGGTCAGGTCCCGCTACGGAGCATCGATGGAAAAATCGAACGGTAATTTAATGCGAAAATTTTTAGAAAAATAAGATAAATATTTTGGGGTATGAAGAACAGAGTGTAAAGCTCTTCATCCCCCGTAGAAAAGGGAGGATCCTCCGACTAGACGGGTGCTATGTCTGGTGGGCTACTGCCCGACGGTTGTTGTCGGGATCTCGTATATGTTCTTAAGACGCGGAGAATGTTTCTTGCGCGATGTAGGAATTCTGACGTATATCGCTTGATAATTCATCACCTTTGTCATAGATGTCGCTGTTATACTTTTTGTTAAATGTAGCTGAAGTACTTTTTGAAGTACCGCTAAAAAAGAAGATCCGTGGTATAAGTACTTCCAAAAAGGTTTAATCATGAATGCGTTCTGTTAGTTAACTGTTAATACCTACAGCTTCGATCAATATATTGATCGAAGACCTACAGTCAAATTAATAATACGTCAATACTTGGAGCTGTCAACCAACTGCTGCAAAATTTTAAATTCAAAGGTAAATCAAACTCGTTTCAGTATTGATAATTTTGATCACAACTCATTTATTTCGTACAATCTTAGATGAGTTATTGCTTTGATTTCGCTCTGCATTTAATCACAAAATTGAAATGATGTCTCCCCCTTTTAATGGTAGACTATGTTGCTAGTTAGAAATTATTGTATACTAACAACCAATCACAGTAAATCAGTGCAAAGCTATAACTAACTCATTGAGTACTTTCGTAACATAATCAAAATATAAAGGGTGTAAAACACCTCTTCACGAAGCCGGAAGGTTTTTGTTCTCCCCATCATTGCGATCGGCTTTTTGTTCTACACCATACCTTCTAGTTACGGACATATGGGGGCTCAAAGTTACAACTTTTTGACAACTTTTTTTTTAAATACAAGTTTTTTTGTATGATTTTAACTTTTAATACTTCCACGATCCCCGTACTATTCAATCCACCTATCAGCACAATGTTTTAAGTGCGTTACATTGACTTCTGCCACAAAACATGATTTATAACCTCAAAAAACAGCAATTTATTTTGCGTAAACTTACTTTGTGATGAGGTGGCTTACACCCTGTAGAGATTTGTGTGCTATTTCTAATTCTAATATATTCAAATGTGTAATGTTTCTAATTGTGAAATATCATCAAAATCGACTGAGAAGCTTTCACTCAGACGGACACGACAACAGACTTTGTGATCCCAATGGAACACAAATTGAATTACCTCAAAACTACAGTTTAACGTAACGTTAGAACCAACGACAAATGACAAATATATGCACAAACATATAACGTTCTCGCTTGGCGACCGTTTTGACACAGTTTGCTAAACTAGGGCGTTATTCAATGAACGTTCCATTAACTGTATTTGAAACATAAACATACAACACCAAACACTTAGATAAATGTCGTCAGCGTTTGAACTCAGCTATGAATTGACCTCGTGGATGTCGTCAGAGACTGCCAAAGAATAAAAAGGGATACATTAAGAATGAGGACCCTTATTCTTATAATGGCACGGTGAGATCCCCAATCCGTCTGATTATTGCAATATCCCTCAAGGTTCGTTTGAAGCGATCTTTGAATGGACCTTTTTCATTGATGAATATTTAAAAAAAACTCCTATGAAAGAGTTACGTCTTTAATAATGACCTTTCTTGTATCTCAAAGTGCTTGGATTGCGCTATAAATAGTCTTCTTATTTTATAAAAAATCATAGGATATTATTGTCCCTCTGCATTTGCGAGATAGGACCAGTAATTGTCTTTTGAATAATTAAGCAGATAATATCATTGTTTTCCTTATTTCTAAAACGTTGGAGCATTGAGTCGCTGGAAAGGAAGCGGACTAATAAAAAATAATAAAACACGTAGTAGCTGACAAAAAAGAAAACAGCGCGCCCTAGTTCCGTAAAATAATTTCCTAAGTTTTATTCTAGGCGGCATATTTACGAGCATTTTCGTTTTTCATGGCAGCCTCGGTTTTTCAATTACATAGAAGAGATGTAAAAAAATTATGATTTCAAAAGTACTGTCATTCCTAAAAAAAGGCTTCTATCTAGCAGATCTAAGACAAAAGTTTATCGTCCCAACTTCAGAACAGATTCTACGAGAAAACATCATTGATATATTGTATGTCCTGTACTTATAGCTACTGGTCCGTTCAACCCACAACAAACAAGATAATATCTATACGTAGATATAGGCATACAGGCAGATACGGTCAAGATAGGGTGTCTGAACTTTGACATGGTATTCAAATTAGAAGGGACATCAATCTGGTCACAATAATTAACTGTTTGTTTGTGATATCGCAGCGGGTGGCACTGTGGCAGTTCGGAGCGCCAGTGATTCATCTACATTACAAAAGGAAACTTCCAAGCGGACGCCAAACAAAGCCAACTCTGTAATACACAAACACCAACTTTCCCCTTTACTACACAATACATATATATTATTATAGTATGTGTGTCGTAAATCCTTATTGGCGTAATTTGCAACAATAACTCGCTCGCGAACTTTTATTAGTTACGAATGAAGAAGTATAGAGTTCTGTACGTGACGTAATTGTATGTAGGTACCTGTTCAAACTACTGTACTGTCATGTTAGCAATTTGTGCTGAAATTGTCTATGATGTGAACTAGATATATACATGTATCAGCTTACACTTAAATACATTAGACTTAGGCAAAAATATATTTGAAATGCTCATTCAAGTTAAGCGGGTATCTCATAGAAATACTCCCTCAATACATAGCAGCTTCAAAAAGTTTCAGAGTACTTAAATATTACTGAACCACATTTTCTAAAAACACGAAATTATACGCCACAAAATAAGTCATAACATTATAAAGACCGATGTTAGTTGAACGGGTACAACAGCGTCGAAAGTGAAACGTAACATAAATCACCTGAGTTGGACCCTTGTCAGGCTGCGTGGCCGGCGCCAGTAAATAACAGGATCGCCGCATGCCGCTGACGAGGCATTATGTAGCCCTGCGTAGCGTTGCGTAGCGTCGGAGTCCTACCCCCCCACGCGCGCGGCTACGAACCCCTTCGTAGCGCGTAGCCCGTAGCATCATCCTACGTTCGCGCGCACCCGACACCATTTTGTTAATTAAAGTACAAACATGATTATGAAAGTATCTTAATACAACTTTTCTGGACCTAATTATGATTTATTGTTGGATACTTCTCGTATTTTTTGGGTGACTTTTTAGGATTAATGGGCTAACGCCCCAGTGGACATGGCACATTTCCTGGAAACACTGTTTCGGCCAGCTTTTTTAACCTACAGTCACATTATAGGAACAAAAATGAATACCTCTTTATCTTTATGGTTATATTTTGAAATAAATAAAGTCTGCTTAAAAAAGGTTTAAATACTAAATTCTCATTTCATTAATCGTAATACAAATGATATTAAACTATAATACACTTTTTATTCAGCAAGGTTAACAAAAAAGCTTGCAATAATAAGTTTAGATTAACCGAGCAATAAGTACTTTAGTGATGGAACTCGCCATCTTGCTCAATACTATATTATTATTATTCAACGTAACCTGTCCATAATAACGTTGTATGTGCTACTGTAGAGCTGAGTTAGAGTCAGTGTGAGATAGAGCCATCACGGTGTTTGTACTAAAACACCGTGATGGCTCTATCTCATTACACAGAAGCCTGAAAACACACTAGAATGATGATTTCCCCCGTACTAACTCTACAAGGCATTCTAATTAATATTATATTACAAAGCAAGTCTATTGTTCTGTAACTGAAGGCAAGTTTCGTTACTTTGTTAGAATTGTTTCTCTCCCAATTTTCACCTTCAATGTTTGTACTAAAATGTGGTGTGAATTATTACAGCAATTATTCAATATCAACAACAAAACTGAACAGCCTCTAACTTTTGATTAATTGCTCGAAAACACCTTGCAATATGGCTTCAGTAAAAGAATTTAATTAAGTTTCTAATATACCTACCTGCCGACTAATATTAAGTACTAGCTTCTGCCAGCGGCTTCGCCCGCGTGAAGTTTCAAAATTGGGGTTGAGTGAGAATATTATAAACGTAAGAGTAAACAAATATAATAATAACAAATCTCCGAACTGCTAAGCTATCGGGAGTTACACGTGTTATTGTGAGTCAACTATAAAAGATAGACATATGCTGTCGTGGGATATTTTTTATATAATTTTATGTGGAATATTTCCGTTATACATGATTTCTATGTAGCTTTAACCATTAAGGCTGCACACGCGACGGAAGCTAAAAAAACCAAGTAACTTCTCCCGTTTTCCCAACATTTCCTTTCACTGCTCTGCTCCTATTAATGGTAGCGTGATGAAAAGTATACTATTACCTGCTCAGGAGTATGTAGAATAATTGTACCAAGTTTCGTTAAAATCCGTCGAGTAGTTTTTTTTTCTATAAATAACATACAGACAGACAGACAGACAGACAGACAGACAGACAGACAAAAATTTTACTGATTGCATTTTTGGTCAGTATCGATCACTAATCACCCCCCGATAGTTATTTTGTAAATATATTTCATGTACAGAATTGACCTCTCTACAGATTTATTATAAGTATAGAAGAAGATGAAAGTACCTGTTCTAATTATTTATAAGTTCTAGTCACGATATTTAGAGTTACAGTG
This sequence comes from Xestia c-nigrum, assembly GCA_916618015.1. Lineage (NCBI taxonomy): Eukaryota > Metazoa > Arthropoda > Insecta > Lepidoptera > Noctuidae > Xestia > Xestia c-nigrum. The sequence continues at coordinate 14,935,895 of OU745255.1, read as the reverse complement.
ACTTTACTGGAAAATAGAGTAATTATGTTTACTACCTAGTGTACACATGGCCCAGCGCTGGCCACTTGAGAAGAAGTCTTAATGGATTACCAAGAACAATTTTGATGGACCACTCGTGAATTAAAGAGGTTGATATTAAACAGTATCTCTATCGGATCTTTGTTTAGAGGATTTCCTTGAAAAGTCGACATTGGCATAAGACAGAATTGTTTTGCGAGCTTTACAACTACGCTGAGTAAGATTCTATTGTAAGATTTCATACACGTGTTTCAAATAAGAATAGGAACGTCAATGCCCTCTTGTCTGTCACTTGAAAAATAGTAACGGTTTATAGCCACTTCGGGGAACAAAAACATGGACAAAAATATTTAAAAATATCTTGCTTTTCTTATAATTGCCGTATATATTTTCATACACATTCAGCATTACAAACCAACACTACAATTTTATTTATTATTAAAAATAATCAGCTGTTTCATACACTTGGTCGAGGTATTGGAATTTAGTATGGGGCCGTTGAAAATTTTTTCGCGATTACGATGGTGGTCCCATAGAGAAAATTGTTCAGTTTGATGGTCTGTAGCACACCTTTTCTTAAGACCCTTTCTGTTACACGTAGTTGTATATATGTCACCGTAAAATTGTCAAATACGTTATATTACAATATAACGTGTTTCTCTCTAGCGATATTGTAAACTCTCGAATTATTGTCAACTGAACATATGGAAGTATCTCTGTCCACATAATCGGGACTTTGGGCACCCCCCCCCCCCCCCCGTTAGGTTAGTTAGGTTCCTTTAAACCATGCACTCGGAAATAGGGTCCCGCGAAGCGGGGCTCCGTCGACTACGCTTTTTAGGGGAGTGTTTTAAGGTTAGGTTATAATACTCGATATTTCTCAGGAATGGAACAGTATGTTTTCATGAGAGTGGTACCACTGGGCAAGGGGTACCCCTCCTTCCCTCCACACCGCGTGAGTTGACTACAATCGCATGCATTTTACGAAAATAACCGAAAATGCGTTTTATTGTAACCAGTAAAGTTTGACAATAATTCGAGAGTTTACAATATCGCTAGAGAGATTACAATATAACGTGTTTGACAATTTTACAAAGACATATATATAGGGAAACTTAAAACATGACCAACACTGACGACGCGGCAACGACGTCCATATCCCGTGACGCCGATTAGATTTTTTCGCCTACGCTTTAAAGTTTTCTAATGCTCTTACTTTTTGTTCCAGTTCCGTTTCATGATGAAACTCGTTTCGGTTGCATCAGCTTGCGGGCCACGCTGTGTAAACGGCAAGACACCGTTGCCAACCTTCAAACACTACGTGTACTTCATGTTCGCGCCAACACTCCTCTACAGAGATCAATATCCCAGGTAAATTAACTGCACGTTACTTGCAGAAACGCTCCACGTCTCCGTAATATCCTGAGTTAGGCAAAGGCAGCGAGAATTTACCTGAATTAAATTATTTAGCGAACAGCTGACTGGTGTAATTGAGCGATTGAGCTGTTTGAGTCAACTTGAAATTAAGGAGTAACTTGGATTAATGACGTAACCTACCTACTTGCTTACTTAGTTTATTTAGATATTTACTGTCTGCCCAAAAACAAGACACGCAATCCGTACAATTTCAACATTCATAGATCGTTTAACTTACAACGACAAATTAACCTGAGTCACGACGTAACAGTATTACATTCTGAATCCGTGATTGTGCCTAATTAAAGCCACAATATTTGGAACTAATGTGTGCTAATATCGCAGCCGGAGCAGTCACGATACCTGTCGTAAACAGTCATCTGATGGTAATTCCACATAGTTCAGCCGGCGGTATTTGATTCGGTATTTGCGGTGGCGAATTGCTTGATCGACGCTTTCGGCTTTCCTGGTTTTGAATGGAATACGCACCTACCCAGTTGTCAATAAGATCGTTCAATGAAATCATTGTTATAAACCTAGTTCAACCAAAGTTCAAAGCTGACATTTTTCACGTTATGTACTCAAAACAAGTACATTACAAAAGTTTATAATCTGCGTGTTATATGGCTATGAATGCTATGATGTAGTTGTTTAATATTCTGCTATAAGTACAATGCAAAAATAGAAATGGTTTATTAATTCTGTATTTCCCTGTACTTATTAAAATAAACAAAAAGCGTGTTCTATAAAAAAGAAAACAAACGTTTGATACATGAGGACCATTTGAAATAAATGGCTCTGTGCATTGTCGTAATATCGGTCATTAATTTTTTCAAGCGTAGGGAACAAACCAAGCCAAGGTATCTAAGCTATTATTGTTATAAATAATTATATTTTCTATTTAAACAGAACAAAGAACATCCGATGGGGCAAGGTGGTGTTCCATTTGCTGGAAGTGGGTGCAATTGTGTTCTACAATTGTTTTCTTTGGGAGAGGTTCATCATGCCCTACTGGTCTGATTTCGGTAAAGAGAAAACGGTAAGATAATCCCTCTTTTAATTACAGTGCGCGTTTTATGGGATGGCATAGGTACCTACTTACGTACCCTCTTTTAATTAATATTTTATGTTCCCGTGTTGGCACTGGCCGAAAATAGGCCCGTCCTTCCCTATTGAATACGAATAAAGTGTGGAGAGATTGTAAAACATATAATCACCGTGATGCAATGCGATCATTTAGCTCGAAGGACGTTAGTACAGGCTCACTGAAACTTATAATATTAATTATTTAACTTTTTTTTAATGAAAGCTAATAGCGATAATGCCCATATAAAGGCTCTTCAATTCAACACGCACAAAATATATTTGTAACTGTTTACCTTACGTTGCAAATACTAGAATAAGTTGTTACTTAGAAGTAATCTTCTATCATAGGTGGAGGCAGGCGCGGTGGTCCGCGGAATGTTCGCGTGCGTGCTTCCAGGGGTGATCTCCTTCCTGTGCGGCTTCTACTGCGTGCTACACGCCTGGCTCAACGCCTGGGCTGAGATGCTCAGGTTCGGCGACCGCCTGTTCTACGAGGTAACATCTTTTACCCCTTTTTAAGCCGATTATAGGCGAATGAAGTCAATAAAGAATACAACTCTACTTTTGCACCTATATGCAGAGGTTTACCAATCCCTAAGATTTTTATTTAGCCAGTTAAACCAGCGAAGTCATGTACGGAATAGGCCGTAGCTGATACCTGGTAGAGAGACCTCCCTCATTGCCGGGTTGCAGCAAGGACCTAATGCATCTATTTTGACACAAACTATACGTAGCGATAGCTTACAGAAAGCAGTTGAGTGCCCCTAACTACAACTAGCTATGAATTGTAAGTAGGTACGTAACTCCTGTACCTCTCCCAACAGACCGCTGCTGGCACTCATGTTTGTTGGGTAATGTGTCTAATGTAAGTCGTAGACAGGACCTTTTTTTCGGATGGGAAATCAATATAAAAACCCATCCACGTTCCGGGGCCACGGTGTCTACGTTAAGTAATAAACAGTGTATACCAAGGCGTACCATTTCCCTGTATGTTCGTTTGTTATCCTTCGTTTAACATATCCATTAGATAAGCTGAATGTTTACGAGATAACTCATAGGGTATTTACTTACATAAGTACATACACAGGGAACCAAAGGTTTCACCTTTGGAGAGAGAAGTTCTTGGTAATTGCATAGGTAGGTACTTATGTTACGTTTTCATGCAGCGCCATAGTTTAGCGACAGCGCTTAGGTAGGTACATAGTGTACCTAGGTACCTACCTACCTTATGAAATGAGTTTCTAATACCTACGAGGAACTTGTCGATTCTACTGAACACTATCCGTGAAATCCTGTTGTTCGACTTTAGTTTTCTATTTCTAACTAGGTAGGATAAGTAAAATATACAAACACTTTCGTTGGTGATGGTGGTGGTGGTGGTGTGTAGTTATGACAACTATAAAAGCACCTAATAATATTTTTATTACAGGACTGGTGGACGACATCTCGTTTCTCCCTATACTATCGCCGCTGGAACCGCGTGGTTCACTCCTGGCTTCGTGATCACATCTACCTTCCTCTAGCGCCGTTTTTAGGACGACCTCTAGCTACGTTCACCGTTTTCTTTGTAAGGGAAAAATATACTATGTACTTACTTATTCGTTACCTACATGTATACCTTATTGTAAATCTACAGATCCCTCTTGAAACTTGGTACAGACATCGCGAAAAAATCTACCTATTGAATTATTGTATTGCAGCAACCTAAGTTGGTGTTGTCATCCAAAATTACGATGTAACATTGTTTTTTTTACCATCCGATGGTATCTTATATCTACTATCCATTAGTGTTTACAAGCGTGTTTCCGCAAATAACAAAGATCATTTATCAAACTAATTGATATAAGATCTTGATCCGGTGTTAGTAATTCATCTCTAATTGAACGTCGACCTACATGAACTGCTAATTAGATATTAACGAGGTCAACAGCCGGGCTCGCGTTGAACCTACCTAGACAATTGACAATAGCTATTGTTGACTGCACTGGGATAATAAGAGGCCAACAATGAACCTGAATACAACAATATCAAAGGAATTTTAAGTACCTACTTTATGAATTTCAAAACAAACTTGGAATTTAAAAAGAAATAATCAGCTGTAATAACAAAAAAATGAACCGAAATGCTTTTTCGTTTTCCTTGACGGTCAAAAGATAAACAAAGATCCCTGATTCAGGTCGGACGCAAACGGGCGGCCGTGCATGTGACAAGATAAGAGGCTCCTTGCTGAAAGACCAACCGAGCCTTCTTCGCATTATATCTGACGTTTGTGAACAATGAATGTACCTACCTACGATTACACGACGTAAACAGTTTTGTTATCTCGTAAATTAAGACCGAACTTGCGATGCACGAACCAATGGTTGCCACCTTGCCATAAATTAAAAAAAAAATGGAAAAACGGGAGACGCAATGTCGACTACCTACAACCAATAAGATTGGTCTCTCTGCTCCGCTCGTCTATACTGGATATTTGGTGAAGTCCTTACGCAAGTCACATCGCCCGAGGAGGTCGCGAAAGAACCGAGTAACACTTGTATTTTTTCCTTTTTTACAGGTTTCATCTGTAGCCCACGAGGTCATCCTAGCGTTGTCATTTGGCTTCTTCTATCCTGTGCTGTTGGTCGAGTTTGGTGTGCTCGGCGTCGTAATGGTGCCCCTGACGGCAACAGCTGGGCGTCGCTTCCCTAACGCATTCAACCTTATCATGTGGCTGAGTTTCTTTATTGGAAACGGTAATTATAAAATAACATCACACCTGTTATCCTCGAAGGGTAGGTATAGGTAGTGGTGTACCTACTAAAGGTACCTATAGGTACCTACACGCACATTTCGCCAGTTATGTGAGTCCCTAGAGCTATCACTCGGGCACAAGTCTAGACTCCGTGGCTGCTACTGGAAAATCAAATCACATTTGTCCGACCTAGGAATTGAATCTATGCTCAGTAATAGCGTCTGCGACATCTATACCAGCGAGGCAGTCAAAGGAAACAGTTAGGCGGTTTTCACACTGCCCCGCATCATGCTGCATATTGCGTGTCGACGCACCTACGCGTTCCTGCGGGAGTGCAGATCTGCATCATCGTGCGGGTTTTTTGCGCACTCACGCGCGTAGGTGCGTTTTGTAGATTCACGCACGGCGGCTCTCATTTATTCGCCGTTCTCTGTGGTGGTCGTGCAGTACATCCAAAATCACGCGCGGCACTGCGGGATTCGGTGTGCCATACCTTGCGTCTCGCCCCGCAGCTACGCGCGGCGGTGCATGTTTCTCCGCGTGTATGCGCGTGATCCGCATGAACGCGCGTGGATGTATTTTCTGTGTGTAAGACTGTGCGTGTTTTCCATACAAACGGAGATACTTACAAGCAACGGAAGAACACACATCCACGCGCTACGCTGCATCATGCGGGGCAGTGTGAGAATCGCCTTAGGTAGGTATAGGTACATTACGCAACAATGTAGGTACCTTCGAATTGGCACAATAAGGGAAATCATTGTGAGTAATATTGACGTCATTAAACAACACGGCAGGAAATCATTAGTGGATTTTAACCACAAAGCGATATTTACATAATTTACATTTTATTTCGTATGCCACCTCTTATTTTTCCTCATAATGATAACGTGACTCAAAATCCCCAAACTTTGTGCCTATTTCAGTTACTTTCCTAGATTAGTAGGTAGGTATTCTATTTCAATAATGTTCTTTATGCACTTTTCAGCTTGAAGTGCGGTGAGTAAGCCCAGGCCACCTACATGTGAATACTGCACTAGAGAATCTATTCCATTTCAGAATGACTTTTGATATTCTTAAGACAAACGTAGGTAGGTACTCAGGTACAGTTTGCCTAAATATTTTGGTGTCCTTTTTTTTTTTTTTTTTTTTTTTTTTTTTAGGATGGGAAATCATCAAATGACTTCTCCCACTGTGGGCGGAGCGGGAGGGAGTGTCAGACTCTTACTGACTAAAACCCATCCATGTTCCTTCCTCGCCCTTTACGTTCCGGGGCCGCGGTATCTCTTTCGAACAGGCCCGCAACCCCGGCAGGCTTCGGCCCTTGCGGGCCCCTCTCCTTTTGCTGACATCTCTTTGAGGCGCGCGTGGAACACGAACGCGCCGTCGACACGGCCTGTCGTCGTCGTTAGACGGCCGGACGGCCAGCTATTGCCCATAGCCAGCCGTCCACAGGCCCGCATCTACGGTGGCCGGTAGCCACCACGTGGCCCCCGACGCCCGTTGCGTCTCCCGCGGCGGCCGGGAAGAGAGGATCTCTCCCTCTCTCGTTCCGCCACCTCCTTCGCTAGCATGACTGCTTCGCAGAAGGAGGCGACGGCTTCCCATTCCGTCTCGCTCCGGACCATGGATTGAACCAGGGCCGGACGCGAGAGGTCGCCGCCGCCGATCGCCGCCACGAGGACACGGCGGAGCTCCGCCCACGCAGGGCAGACTTCCACCGTGTGCTCCACCGTGTCCTCCGGTCGATCCTCGCAGTGGAGACACCCGGGCGATTCCTCCCGCCCGATTCGGTGCAGGTACCTCCCGAAACATCCGTGTCCGGTGAGGACCTGCGTCAGGCGGAAGGTGAGGACGCCGTGGCGCCTCTCTAGCCACTCCTCAAAGAGGGGACTTACCGCCACTATCGTGGCGTGCCCATATTTTGGTGTCCTTCAATTGGGTTTTAAAAACTGAAGTGTGACTTTTGCGAACTGTACCTACCTTCAATGTTTCCAGGACTGGCGACGCACACGTGTTAGCTACCTATCAACCCACAGTTTACCTAACATATCTGTTCAAATATGATAACTTGGAACTGACGTTTCATTTCCGCAAACGGTTTTATTTGTTCACACTCTGAAATGGGACTTTATTTAATTTATTGTGTGATTTATTTATCAGAGTATGTAATTCTCGTACAGACTTTCAGGTATTAATACTGAATACGTTACAGGAATCCTGTGGAGTCTATACCCGATGGAGTTCTTCGCTCGCCGGAACTGTCCGCCTTCAGAAAACGACAGTTTCTTCATACCAAAGTCATGGACATGTCCTGAAGTCATTTTGAAACCCGACTGGTCATTCCAGAACCCTCTGAGCATTTTTTTTACTAAGTAAAAATTTATATTAAGTAGGTACAAACTTATGTTACGTTCGCCTTAGTAAAATGTTATTTTTATAGGGTGGTGGCACCAATTATCGGCCATGTCAACTTTTTTTGAACTTTGACTGCTTGTAATTTTTACGTTAATTGTTTTTGATTTCTTGCAATGCCTTTTTTGGGTAAAGGGATATTGAAACTCCATTACTACATTCGCGAAATTATGAATATTTTGTTATTTTTTAAAATATAGATGTTTCTTTCCGAATATGGTGATTTCCCTTAATATCGGCCTCTAACACCCTTATATCCGCCGCCTGTGACCCTAATATCGGCCATACGTTTTCTAAGGCGAAGTAAGGTCAATAAACTCCTAAAATAAAAAATCATAACTTTTTATATTTCAACTCGGGTACAAATCACTTTTTTTTTTAACTCTTTTCTATAATTACATTCATTTTCATTAAGTTTTTTTTCTTCAATGCACTATTTTTATCCGTTAAAGTTAAGATTTCTTATTTGATTCACTTTATTTGGAAATCATTTTTATTTATAATAATTTGTTTTTGGAGTTTCTTTCTCTATTTTTTTTAGGAATGTTGTATCATTGCGATCTTTAGTTTATACGAGTAATAACAGAAATTATTTTATATTTTAAGACTCGGATGTAAGTACAAAAAAAATCTTCTTTAGCCACATCAATATAATTTGCCCACGGTGGACTGTGTAAGTGGCATATGTCGCATCCAATATTTTTGTCTTCATCTTCTTCAACATCACTAATTAGTTCTTCTTCACAGCCAGCACAAAGAACTTTCTCCTTTTCCAAACTTGTCTTGAGAAGCTAAACCAGTGAGGTTAGTTTCGCGATTTCTGTCCTTTAAATAAACTCTACTACTTTTGTTTTCTTTGGCTGGTTTATTTTTTATACTCATTTCCAGTGTTTGTCTCTCTTTCTCCGCTTTATTCTCTTCAATTCTTTTTCTTCTTCCCTAACGTTGTTTGTTCCCAATATTAAGGTGGCCGTTATTACGCATCGATTCCCTTTATATCGGCCGTAGTAAATAAAAATCGTTTTAAGGCGGCCGACGTTAGGATCTAGTTATCAAACTGAGCTGTTGTTTCATTTTTAACCTTATTGACGTTACTGCTAACATATAAAATAGCTAAACATGCTGTTTAACATTTTCATGCATTTCCCCAATATCGGCCACCCGGTCGATATTGAGATTTGTCAATAATATCGATCCCTAATCTCGGCCCCGCGATTATTTCATTAAAAAGACAAAAAAATGAAAAAACATGCTATCTAAAAGGTACTTTGGCTGTTATTCTTCATGAAAAAATAAAATGTAATACCATAGGTATGTTTAGTTCCCTTCAAATACTTATTCTCGCAATGCGTCCACTCAGGGATTTGACTCGGCAGTGATACCAAACGACGCATGTCCGCACCTGCGTGTGCTCTTTTGCCTACTGAACGTTCAAATATTGATGCACCCGCATCAAAATATGGGAGGTTATGCGGAGGGATATAGAGTCACTTTTTGCATTAAAACTATTATGATTTAAGGGATATTTTTATAGTTATGTTCCATTTTCTCGAAACGGCCGATATTAGGAGCCGGCCGATATTAGGAGACTCCACCCTACTTTTATAAGTAAATATTTTTTTTTAGATAACTGTTTAGAATTTTATTATTGTACCTATTGACGCTATTAAAGCTTCATTAGTGTTACTAATTATGGAAATATCAACACTGTTCTCACGAACATCCGCAAATTATTCGAATTCGTAAATAATGTTAGTTACAGGTTTAACGTTTCGAAAACTACGCGTATCCGACCGTCAGGTTGGTCTCTTCGATGGGATGACTTCCAGTTTATTGCGGGGCGTCACGCATGATGAAAATCCTGGGAAAAAGCTAAACTTTTACGTCTATAATCAGGCAACTACAGGCTTTCATTTAAATTTCATTTTTATCGAAATCATTTATTTAATATAAAAAATAGTAATTACAATAAAATTCGGCGTCATATAAAGTAATCAGTAAATAGTTATGGTGTTTCGTTCCGAACATTACGCAATGTGGCACCTTCTGTTGGCATACATACATTGGATTGGATAGTAGGTACAGAAAAAAACTTAACCTATGCATACAAAATAAATTCTATGGCCGCATAAAAACTTAAATATAATCATAAACCAAAATCTCTTGAATTGAATTCCTTACTTGCTAACATCGAGTATTGTTATTACTAAGAAATAAATACTAGGTATATATTTTACTAGGACTATGGAAATGAGTGTACTTGGGAAAAACAGGAATGTAGCCAGTTAAAACTATTGAAGCTATATCATAAATATATATCATCACATTTAAAAGGAGGGAATCTAAAATTATGTAAGTGTATTCAATAGATTTTTTTACTTATGTAAATATAGTAAAACATCTCCACCACACCATTCACATTTCCATAGATTAGCACCGTGTTAGCAGGACACACACACGGCACACCTTTCTGTTAGTTGCACTTCAATCAAACTGCATTGGCATCTCTTCACAGCCCTTACTGACTATTACAAGCACTAAAAATATAACGATAGTACACTTAACATAAAATAAATCTAATAATTGTATATGGAACACCTACAATATACGAAATAATAAAAAAACATTCAATTGCAACTACGTAGATTCAAAACTGTGCCAATTTGTGTGTACTTTAGAATGATAGAATAAATTTTTGTGACACATAAAGCTTTAAATATTTTAGATCCAAAGGTAACATTTTGAGCAAAGTCCTTGTCATGTGCAATATATCAGACTTTTTGTAACAGTATATAAATTTTTGTATAAATTTTCAATGTAAGTATCAGTAAATGCACGGCAGTGTCGGACTTTGCTTATAACAACACATAAAACTTTGTTTATACAGCAGGGGTGCGATCCAGTTCCTTGAATAATGACGACGACATTCTGAAAGAGATAACATAAACAATTTAATAGAGCAAACAGAATCACTTTGAGAGTTATCAGCATTACACATGCAGCTGGCATATAGATAAGCTATTTCCCATTAGTAATATTATATTACAAACAATGGGGTCTAATTACTTTGAAAACTTTAACTGCCACTGTTTGAAAATTAGTTTAATAAGAATCAATGGCATTTTGCAATGTATATAGATGAGTAACTTCTGATACAATTTACAAGCATTAGTAAATAATAATAACTCACTTGCTTATCATATGCTCATATATGTAGCTGGGAATTATTGTAATGTTTACAACAGATGGGCTGTCTGCAATAACTCTAGATATTTCCTTATCTTTCATGCCCACAACGTTTATGGTGTTTATTTCCAGAATCTGATGATCAGTCAATAAACCATTACGAGCTGCTGAAGAATCCTTTACCAAACCAACAATCTTGCCATCCTTGAACTGGAATCCGACATGGCCAAGAGAATCTTTGTGGAGAGTTATAGTCCTCTCGAATGGTCTGAAAACAAAAAGAATAAATTGTACTTTCTTATGTTCTATTATTCTACTTACAATGGTATATTTTTATTTTTTGCAAAACATTAAGATGAATTTAAAAACAAAGAAAATGATTCAATTCATACCACAAAGATCCTACAGTCAGCCTCAAATATACTTAGACACGGACAAGGAGCAATTTCAACGTTAACAAGGTTTGGTTACGGACCAAATGTTGTTAATATTGAAATTGCTCCTTGGTTGGTCCACATTGCATCAAAGGTATAGATACAAAACTGTGTATCATACAGGTCCTGTCACATAAAAAGAATGACTAAACATTATCTATTTCTTTGTAGGTGGTAAAGTATCTATTATGATTCTACCCTTATATTATAAAACAATAGATCTAGTATAAGTATTTAAGGATGCAAATGTTTTAAGTACACAGACAAATCTCCTCGACTGGGCTTAGCATTCTTTTAAGTGACAGGACCATAGACAATGTATTTCACCAAAATCAAAAGAGAGTTATTCTTTTAAACAAAATTAAAGTTGTGTCATTCATTAAGAGCCGTATTAGATTTGTTTAGCTTGTTTTATAATTTTTAAGGTATTGATGCAATGCGACCGAGCAAACTTTGCTCAGTCCTTATCTGTGTTTATATCTTATGGACTTTACATGTACAAACAAAGTAGTATGTATGTATGTATAAAACAATTTATAACATACCTATCACGAACAGCCATTGAAATTCCATTAGCAGAAGACTTCTTCAACAATCCATGGCATTGGTCCATTGACATGCCAGCCAGAGCAACATTGTTAATCTCCAGAACTTGGTCCCCAAATCTCAGGCCAGCAAGTGCAGCGGGGCTGTTGGCAGCCACATAGCAAACAAACACTCCATTGTTCACTGAATGGAGCCTCACACCACACTTCCCATCCTTGTCTTTGCACAGAATAACGGGTCTTATTGCCCCAGTAACTGTAGCCTTTGCCAAAGTTGTTGATTGAGATGACAAAGGTGCTATCAGATTACTTACCATTCCATGTGACTGTACCTGTTGGTATATAAAAAACCTGTATTGCATAGTATATACCTATATATTTAAGCAGATAAGGCATGATATATTTTACACTTTCTTACCAATTGCACAACAAAATGGTAATTTTGAGAACTAAGGAAATAATTTCCTAACAAAATATTAATCATAATGATCCATAATGCTCTTTGACGTTAAACGACTGGATATTTTTCTTTGCAAATATGCAAAGAAAAATATCCAGTCGTTTAGACCGAACTTCGCTATTTCTATTTTTGACAATGATAAAACAAAACTTACCGTTTGCAATTGGTATTCTGGCATATTCCTTGCAATAACATCACTAGACAGTTCAAGGCCCATGTATTCCCCCAGTGCTGGATACATATGAGCTGAAGGGGCGCTGGCAGGCATGGGAGCAGCAGGTGGAAGGCTGTAAGAGGGCGGCGCCTGGTGATGAGCCATCTGAGCTCTCGCCATCGTATCCACCTTCATGTCTTCTAAGGATGGGTACAAAGACATCTTGGTTTTCCAAATGTACACTTTTTAATCCACAAATCAAGAACCGTATAACGTTAGATCGACGTCCTCGTTAACACTATTTCAGTGAGTAATTGGAAACACAATGAATCATAGGGTCATAACAACAAAAAACCCCAATTGATAAATTGAAACGATTAGAGATGTACTACAGCTGACAGCACCATAGAGTAGAATCTTTTGACACACCTCATTAGTTAGTAGAGTTTTACATCTCAAAATCGATTTTTGAGTCTTGAGTATCATTTTGAGACTGTCCATTGATCAGCTGCATTATAAGAAAAAAAAGTTTTTATTGAGGTACTTTCTCCAGGTTTTTTGGGTTTAAATCACATAACACTTAAGTCACGTAACATTAATGACGGAATTCCAAACTATAGCTTTGAATGCTAAAGACTAGCCTTTTCATTCAGTCCAGGCCCCTTATTCACAACCATTCGACTCGCTTCCGATTCGGAAAGTCGTATATCTGTCTTCTTCTGGCATTACGAAAACGACCGAGATAGACATACGACTTTCCGAATCGGAAGCGAGTCGAATGGTTGTGAATAAGGGGCCAGATCTAATGAATTCCTTTTGATTTCAATTAAAATTATTAGTCGATTATAACACAACTTAAAAAAATTGTCCCAAGCTGTTTAACCACTACACTACTGACATTAGGTGACAGCCTTTAGATATACAGTTGGAATTTTTCAATGCCACCTGGAGGGAAAATGCTTTAGATACTGGTGACATTTACAACAGGTATACGGACGCTCAAATCGATGACCGCCTAATTCGGAACGCGGCCTTTTATCATTCTTCTGTGGGTGACAGACAGGCTGAAAGATATCATTGTCAATTGTCAATTACAATGCTGTCACAATCACAATGTCAAAATTGACAATAATAAAGGAATTGAAGGTTGATCGATGTTTTACGTTTTTGTTAGAATTCCTATTCAAAATGGTTAAAATAAATAAATTTTAGTGGGAACGAGTTTCCCTAAATGTTTCTGTACTATGGAAGGAGTAAACAGTAAACGTACTCCAAGGTAAATTTGTAATTCAGCCATAAAAAAATCGAAACATTTTTAACTATTCCAAAATGATTTGGTTGAATTACAATAAGTTATCACTTTTCAGCCGCTGCCGGGAATGGGAACGGGCTAGACGTAATAAATTCAACGATGCTATAAGTAAACTTGGGGAAATTGTCAAAGCTATACATAAAAAGAATTGTCCAACAGAAGATAGTGAAGATGTGCAGTATCCGAAGATTGAAATCATACATAAAGCTATAATATACCTGAGTAACTCTGTTAAGGAGAAAACACAACTAAGTAAGTTGATAAAGGGGTAGAAATGGAGTTGTTACTATTAGATTATCACTAACCTAGTGAAAACAGCAGCAGTGGAATCAGAAGTAGTTCGTTACACAACACAATGGATAGTTATATTGTTGAAATATTTTTATATACACATTTAGTTATTTTATGAACGACATTGAAAAAACCACACTTGACACATGACACTCTCTAATTTTTTTCTTCAGTTGACAGAATTACCCATAGACTTTTTGTCTAGTGGTATGCAACCTCAACACTTTCCCTCACTAGCAAGAAAAGTTTTGTAGTCCCAAGTCGGCTCTAATCTTGACTAGCCTGGGCTTCGGGACTGCCTTGGTAAGTATGTCGGCTAACTGTTCAACAGAACTTGTCTTCCTGACATCAACAAGACCCTCTTGCACGGTTTCACGAACGAAAAAGTGTCGTACTCGAATGTGCTTTGTCCGTTTATGAAATTCAGGATTATTGGCAAGGCGTATAGCTGCTTCATTGTCCACTCGTAACATTGGTATGCCTTCCAAACTCGTAAGCTGACAATAGATTCTTTGGAGCCAGACTAGCTCGCGTGCGCCTTCGCTTGCTGCCACAATCTCTGCTTCAGTTGTTGAGATCGCGACTGATGGTTGACGTTAGCTTAGCCAAGAAACAACTCCTTCAGCAAAGAGACAAGTGACTCCTGTCGTAGAGCGTCCAGTCAGGTCATCACCAGCGTGATCCGCGTCACTATAGCCTTCAATAATAGCTTTGGTACAGTTTGCGTTGTACCTAATACCGTAGGATATTGTGCCTCTCAGGTATCTAAATATCCTTTTGACCTTCAGCCAGTCATCTTCGGTGGGGTTTTCTAACTTTCTAGATACGAACCCTACAGCGTATGCTATGTCAGGACGTGTGCCTGTCATCAGGTACGCTAGTGCACCTACCGCCTCTCGGTAAGGAAATTTCTTCCCAGAGTTCCCGTTTGTAACTTTCCCTGTTTCAGTAGTCGCAGTTTTCTCTATAGGTGTCGACACTGGATTGCATTCGGACATTCCAAAGCGGCCTAAGATTTTCCTGGTGTAAGCTTCTTGCTTAATACCTATAGAACCATCTTTAGCTCTCTGGATTTCCATACCTAGGTAGTACGATGCCGGTTTCATCGTGATTTTAATTGTTCTACCTAATTCCTCTAGGAATTGGTGTGCTAAAGCTTCATCTGTAGACGCCACAAGCCCGTCATCCACATAAAGTGTTATCAGGATTTTCTTGTCCATCACATTCTTCGAGAACAGGCAGCTGTCAGCAGTACTCTGTACGAAACCTTTCGCTAAAAGAATCTCCTCAAAGCAGGAATTCCAGCAACGTGGTGCCTGTTTTAGTCCGTACAAGCTTCTCCTTAATCGACAGACTTTTGAAGTCCCATCCTTGAATCCGTCAGGCTGCTTCATATAGATCTCTTCCTCGATCTTGCCATTCAGGAATGCAGTCGACACATCAAATTGCATCAGATGTAACTTTTCTTTGGCACTGACACTCAACAAAGCTCTTATTGTAGCCATCCGGGCCACCGGACTAAAGGTCTGTTCATAGTCAATCCCCTTTTGTTGCCTGAATCCTTTTGCTACAAGCCTCGCTTTATATTTGTCAATAGTGCCATCTGGTAGGCGTTTGATTGTGAAAACCCATTTACACGGAAGCGCTTTTCTGTTTGGCGGCAAATCACACAACGTCCAAACTTGGTTTTCTTCTAGAGACTTCAGCTCATTTTCCATGGCCTTCTGCCACTCAGCTTTGTCTTTTCTAGAGAGAGCTTCTGAATAGGTTTCAGGGAATCTTTCCGTACCTATGAAATACACATAGTCATCGAACTTCTTAGGGCGTTTGATGGTTGTTCTGTCTCTCAGACTATAACGTGGCTCCGCTTCAACCACGAGCTCACCCAAAACCGCAGACTCTACTTCTACTAGAGGTTCAACAATTTCCAGTGGCTCTTGATCTGCGTCAACAAAAACTTCATCACCATCAATATCGGAGCTTTCTTTCGATTCATGTCTGCGTGGACTGTCAATCATAGCTCTTACGTCATCGTTTTCGTCTTCTTGATCTTGGTCTTTTCCGATATTCGTTCTATCTTCCTCTAGAACATGATCAAGATCGTCTCTATTGGCCGGCTCTAGCTCGGGAATATGTTCGCTATTTCCTTTATTTGTCACTCCCTCTGCAGCAATAGGAATGTTGATGGATGTCTTGAATTCCACATCAGACTCAAACGTTATGTCCCTCGACTTCAACGTCTTGACTCCATCCCAGATTCGATAGCCGTCATCATTCTCGTAGCCTATTAAAATGCCTTTTATAGCCTTCTTGCTCATTTTTTTCCGTTTTGGTTTTGGAACATGTGCATAACATGTGCTACCAATTATTTTTAGATGGGATATCTTCGGCTTTTTCCCATGCCACAGTTCATATGGTACTTTACTATCCACTCTTGTGGGACCTGTCCTATTCAGTACATATGCAACTGTATTAATCAATTCAGCCCATAGTATTTGTGGCATCTCTCCTCTCGCATGCATAATTGACCTTGCAGCTTCTACTAAAGTACGGTTCTCCCGCTCACTACAGCCATTTTGTTCAGGCGTGTAAGGCATAGTTAGCCGTTGCTGAATACCATGTCTTTGTAATATTTTACGAACTTCCTCATTATCGAATTCGCCGCCGTTATCACTCAGTAGAGTTTTGACAGTATGGCCTACGGTCTTCACTTCTTGAAGCATTTGTAGAAGTTTATCCTTTACTTCTGACTTATGTCTCATGAAGTAAACCATGCGATAACTTGAATAGTCGTCCTTAAATAGTACATAGTACTCGTACTTCGAGATGCTTTTTGCGAAGGGACCACAAACATCTGTGTGTATTAGCTCTCCAACTGCTTTAGCTCTTTCTCTGGTGCCGAACGGCTTTCGATGTGACTTTCCGTAAACGCAGCCTTCACATGTCACTTTATCTGGACTAAGCTGGATGCCTAACTCACGTTTTACTACGCGAATGACGTGTCTTTTATCCTGGTGCACTAGCCGCTCGTGATATAGCTGTAGCATGTTTAAGCCAGTTAAAGCATTGACCTCAATTTTCGTATGCTCTCTTGGAATTAGAGTCTTTAAATCCAACTTATATAGTCCACCTTGATGGACCCTACTTCCAACAACTCTAGTTGTGCCCTCGATATCCAACTTGCACTCTCTAGTTGTGGAAGTGAAGATGCTGTTCTGCATCTTATCTTGCGCCGCAAGCATCGAAAACAAGTTTTTCGTTAAAGACGGTACCAGCCACACATCGTTCAGAGTAATTTTCTCCTTTTGCCCATTGACATTTGACTCTACTACTACGGAGCCCATACCAGAGGCGGATATGATGGTTCCGTCTGCCGTAGTCACTGTGTGATCTGAGTCAAATTCATGAAACTCGGTGAAAAAATTCCTCCTTACTGCGATATGAACCGTTGCTCCGTTATCCACGTACCAGTTCTCGCGATCCTGGACTTGATTCATAGAGCACGCATTTACCATAAGAGAAATCTGCTGTACCTGCTTGAACTTTGAGCTAGACGCCGATGATGTGCCCGAAGTTGGCTTAGGTGGCCTCCCATCCTTAATCCACTTCTTACATTTGCGAACTCTATGTCCTTTTACAGAACAGTAGTTACAAATCAGCTGCTCGTCCGAATTCTTCTTGTTTTGACGTTCAGTAGGTGTAGTCACTAGCGCCTCCTGCCGTGAGTTCTCTTGACTACCTAGCTCTCTTTCGAACGTACAAAGATGCGTCGTTAAACTGTCGATAGTCCTTTCAGACTGTTTGAGCATTAGCCAACTTGACTTAAAGTTGAAATACCGATCGTCAAGTGTATCTAAGACCTTACATATCAGGAATAATTCAGGGAGCTTAGCGGTAGCGTCGATTTTAGCAATCTCCGCCTTCAATTCATTCCATAGATTCTTCAGGTGCGACATGTGAGTAGGAATGTCATCTTCCTTTCTTTTACGAAACCCGAAGAACTCCAAGCATAAATTATACGCTCTGTCGTCTGTTTGTCCGTCAAATAGCCTATGCAGCTCTTGCCAAACCTCGTGTGCCGTTCTGTATCGCATAACTTTCTTTAGTGTGTCCTCGGTCATGTTAGTAGTTAGCATGAGTAGAGCGCCACTCTCAGTCCGCCTATACTTTGCCATTGCAGTGTTATAGGTGCTGATGTCAGCGTCACCTGCTCCTTCAGCAAGGACCGGCTTTTTGAGTTTCCCCTCAACTGCTTCCGTGGCACCTTCTGTGCCTTCCAGCATTATAGAAATTTTATATTTCCAGGTTGCCCAATTTTCCTTGCCCGCTAATTTGCCGAGTTCAATCTTTGTCGAAAAATCCATTGTTTCTCCTTCCGGTGGGACCCATAACCTATTAGATTATCACTAACCTAGTGAAAACAGCAGCAGTGGAATCAGAAGTAGTTCGTTACACAACACAATGGATAGTTATATTGTTGAAATATTTTTATATACACATTTAGTTATTTTATGAACGACATTGAAAAAACCACACTTGACACATGACACTCTCTAATTTTTTTCTTCAGTTGACAGAATTACCCATAGGTTTTTTGTCTAGTGGTATGCAACCTCAACAGTTACAAGTATTTTTTGTGGAGTGAAGGAGCTTTCTAAGCATGTTTTGGATAAACAGAATTATCGTAGTTTTATGTTCCTAATAAGAGTATATGTCTGTATATGTAATTTAGGAATGAGTAAAGGTAGGATTTTTCTCCTTAATTGTTATGGAATATTCAAAGTATGGTGATTATTTAGTTAAAGTTACTGTGTCAGATCGACTATCACAAATCGTTTGACAGTTGGACTATTGCAAACTGCTAAGAGATAATGCATGTTTCTTAATGATGCATGTCTTACAGAACTGTGCCATCTAGTTTTATGTGTATGCTGTGATCTCCTGTAATTAAAGATACCCTTAAAAGAACCTTTGTATAACTTGTGACATAGGGTAGGTAAAAGCCAGGTGTGTATAGTTGGTGCCAGTTCAGATTGTAATAGAGGTCAATCACACCTACCTACCAAATTTCATTAAGCGATAACAACACTTAAGTCCGGTCGTGGAGAAGGAAGAATTTTCGTACAATGACCTCTTTACCTACTGACAGAGGTAACAAACATTTTTCTATTAAGTGTGGTTTACATATGAAATATTTGAAGGAAAAAGAATATCTAGCAACTTATTGAATAAATTATTGTTTTCATGTACTTAAATTATTTGTTCAGATGTTAAAAAAAAATCGAGTTACAATTATTACTAATCACACATCACAGCGCGTTAATTGTCTCTTCTAAAACCCATTTTATTCTTGCATTTTTTTTGTTAAATATTTATATAGATATTTTTTCTTTTTATATTTTAATATTTGTATAAATTAACTAAATGTCGTGATCAGTTTCAATAACTTAATACTTTAATATAACCTGGGGAGGGGCAGAGCATCCTAAAACAAGCATACTCTTTGCTTAAAAGGATTCTCTCCATTGTAAATAGAATAAGTTATCTAAGTTGAAGCAATAAACTTTTTTATTTTTTTATTATTTTACTAATTTGGCAGAAATAAAAATTACTTATGTCTGGATATTTTGTTGTGACTCAAGGCAAACCAAAGTACCACATTCAAACATGAACAAAGCTTAGAATGTTAGGTAAAAGCAACATCCAGTCACCGTTTATCTGTGTTTCACAGATACTTGTTTACATGTATTGAACAAACATTTTGCCCGCAATGATTTGTAATCTAACTTCAAAATATTTATAAAATCAATGTCAGATTTTTTGTAATACCCCAACTTTTTGTTCTTTTTAAGTGTCTAGTATTAATATTCTCATGTAAGTGAATAGAGTAATTCTTACGAGAACAAATGATCTTAAACCTCAAAAGGTTTACAATCCCTGAGGACGGCAGCCATTGCATTTGTGCGAGCGATACACATTATATTTACACAGCAGTGACAGAGACAGGTAATAACAGGTCATTGTATGAAATTCTTCTCGCTCGCGACCGGAGTTAAGGAGAGCACTTTTACGGTCTTAACTGGCACCAACTATCTGAGCCCTGAGCCCTGATTAATAAACATTACAATCCGACAATTTTGTAAACAAGTGATATATTTGTAAAGTTGTATGAAAAGTGTTGTTTAATAAACCTCACAGTAATTGTCACCTGTAAAGAGCAAATTTTTATTAAACCAAAATATGTCAAATGTAGGTAAAATTTAACAATTTTGTCAGTTTTCCACCATGGTAAAGTAAGTTGTCATTTTTATTAAACAGAAACTTGTAGATTTAAAACTTGTAAAATACAATTACAATTTATAATTTGTAAGGTATATTAAACAAGGCCCTGGTTACATTTGCTTACGTGAAATCTTAGATTAACTATTTTACTGTTATCCTACTAGCCTCAGTTTACATTTATCATAAACCATACTCAAGCTTTGAGCGTAGATGTAAAGTCCTTTGATTTCTTGACTTTAGTATTAAGTACAGTTTAAAGTTGAGTATTGTTCTGCAATACAGAGCCAACACTACACAAAAAGGCTGTTTACAACCTAATTCTATGTCATCTATAATTACTGAAAAAGTAAACTTTCCAAAAGAAATAAATTGGATAATGCTCTTCACTTTTAATTACAGAAGCAGAAATATTAGCCCTACAAGTGGAACTAGACACTGAAAAGAACAAGAAAGAGAAAGGCAAAGATGTATCAACTCAAGTATATATGAATCTAACTAAGAAACGTAAAGGTGAGAAGGTATAATCTTCAAAAGATTAACAGTACTTTTTTAATAACAATAAGGCTGCATAATGTTACACCATTCCTTCCAGAAAACTCAACATTCTTGAACCATTTTCACAGTTCCGTATTGGAACATTCTAGGATAACTCACGAATTTTCAAGACAGTTCCATAGTAGACAATTCTAGACTCAACATAATCTAGAACATTCAACTGTTGAAACCAACATAACAATAGTCTACTGAGAGGATTCAAGTTTAAGTAGGAACAGTAGATGTCTAAATATATATGTCACCGTAAAACACCGCGTTTTGTTGTAAGCAGTATGTTCATTTGACAATATTTCGAGATTTTACAATATCGCTAGAGATATTTCAATATAACGTATTTGACAATTTTACGGTGACATAAGCCACACAAACACACAGGAAACAGTTACGGCGATAGTCAGTAAATGTAATAGACATGTTTTTCAAAATATCTGGTTAGTTTTCTTCTAGCTCTACTTATACTGTTATTATACTCATAGTATTATTTTGTCTATTTCAGATGGGAAATATGCGAAACGATTGATGTTGAAGAAAAACCAAAGTCAAGAAGAAATCCCTGAAGCTAAGAAGCCTGTACTAACCGCAACTCAAAAGAAATTGCCCTTACTCCTTCCAAGATCATGTTTCATAAATAAAAAAGGTATGTAATATTTTTTGGAACTGTAGAGCGTTGCTTATTAAATTCCTTATTGTAGATGCTATATTTTCTAAAGCAAGCATACTTGACTAGTAAGTCTGGCAGCTGCAGTTAAGTCTAGTTTACAGTAGTACAGTTTAGTATGACATAATAGTGGAATATTGTTCATACAAAATGCGTGATGGTGACGTAGAAAGATTTTTGTAATTCGTTGCAACGCGCGACATGCGAATATTAAATATAAATCTTTATTTATTTGAAAGGAGACAGAATTTAGACACCAATTTTGGATATTGTTTCAGGTTCAGAAAATACAATAGTGGTACTGCCGGCAGCACCATACATTTTCCCTCAGAGACCAATATTGTTCCCATCTGCGCCGCCTGCCATAGTTTTAGTAGACCAAAATTTACAACCACTAAATAAATCGCCTCTTCCTATAGTCAATAGAAATAATGGAGATATCACCAAAACTACAATGGTAAATATTGTGCCGATATCTGCATACTCCCGTCCACTATCAGCTACCAAGAGTAAAAAGAATAATGTTAAGTTAAAAAATGTTATTAATAAAAAGCCAACAAAGAAATTAAAAGCAGTTGTTAGTATTGTTAAGGAAGCTGTGAAAAGTACGGAGATAAAGGATAAACCGGTGGTTGAGGTTTCTAAAGAAAGTAAAAGCACTGAATGTTCTAATAGCGAAAATAAGGAAAACGACAAAGTACCAGCGCGTAGCAGCATCATTAGCGGTGATCAGAAGCCTGAGAGTGATAAAATCTTAAGTAAAGACCAACCGGCCAAGATAGAGAATATGCAAGAAGAAGAGAACACTAAAAGTAAGAAACCAGATACTAATACTACTGATAAAGTTTGTAACAAAAATAAAGACAACGAAGATCCTGTACTCATTGATAAACCTAAATGTACGGAATCAATCGTTAAAGGAACATCAGCTCCAGTGGTTACTTCAACCACTACTGCCATAACAAATACAGAAAATATAAAGACACCTAATGAAATCGCTAAACCAAGTAAAATTCCCAATGGCAAAGAAACAATAACAGATAATAAAGAAAACAAATTGCCCAGCATTTTACCTTTAGATACAACATTATGCGATAATGTCGTTGACGGAGGTAATGCACGGCTTGAACTAGCAGAAGAGTTTCTTGCTACTTCACCAACCGCCGCATTTCTTATGTCATTTCCACTAGTAAGCGGAAATAGGGCAGATAGCCCTGCTGAAGAACATGGTCATAGCACAGCGCAAGCCATCCCGAAAGATAATCAAAAGAGACCCGAATTAGTGCCTCCGTCTCTACCATACTTTGAAAAACCTAATAACAACGATATTAAAGTAAAACCAGTTACAAACAAACTTCCAGATACATGTAATCCCACAAATAAACAGAACGAACAGCAAAAATGTGCTGTGAGCGTCGTAACTAAAGAATCTAGTACTGTTGCTGTAACTAAAAGTTCTAGTACAGTGACGTTACCAAACGTTTCCAGCGAAAATCCATTCTTGAACTTGTCAGTGCCTTCAATAATAACAACTAGTTGTTCATTAGGAGACACCACATTCGGATTAGATTTCGATTGCAATATTAGTAAATCCGTACCGAGCCAGGCTGCTGGTTATGGTAGTAGTAACAACTTCTTCTACAAAAGCGATCCATTTGCCAAGAGTGCTATTTATAGTACAAGTAGTATTACATCCAGCCACGAATTTAACGGACTTGGCCTATACCCGTGTGCAATGGAAAAATATGCGTCGAAAAATAAGTCAGATTATTCAAATGTGGATGACAATCTTATGAAAATTGGATCTTCAAGATTAACATACGATATTGACTTGGGCTGGTCGCACAAAGGCTTGGATTTTGTCAATTGCACAACAACCGCAAACACTTTCAACAAGGACACCATACTAACGACTACTTCCGCGCCATACACGACATCCTATAATCCATTCAATCCAGATTTTCATGTGCCGTTAGTTGCAAATTCTAATAAGAAAGATAACACGACAAAACCGACTTCGTCGTTTGCTGAAACTATTACCAGTTTTTACTCTCAGCCTACTAATTTGTGGACTGAAGACGTACCGTTCTATACCAATACTAACATGCCCAAAACTTTAACAACCAAAAATCAAAATTATACAACATTTGATCCAGTGTATACTAACGTCAATTTAAAAGTAAATACTAACAAACATTACGAACCGAAAACTGTTGAAGTAAGCGTGGAAAGTGGAATAAAAACTGCCAATAATATCGTGACTCAACATATTCCCGAGAAGTATACCAAAAAATCTCCGAGCAAAATGCACATCAACTGGATGACGTCTGAAACAAGATCTGTTCAAAACATTTGTAATCCGATACATCCTCAGATAAAAGACACTCAAAAAGCGACCTACAATCAAACAGATAATTCGGTTAAAAAACAAGACCACAATGAAAGTAATTATTTTCCTTTATCGATGCATAATTTTCCAACACAAGCACCACAAGACGAGTTTCAAGTGTGGCCTTCTACTAGACCTTTGGGAACTACGGAAATAAGTATAGATCCACCTCCTATCAACTTGCCGACCTTAGTTGGTGATCTGGCACTAGGTCCCCATGATAAAAATAGGAAAATAGATGCATCGAATCGTGGGGTACCACACGCTGACATACAAAATTGCGGTAATTTTCTCTCAGTCACGCAGCTTATGAACCGTTCAAACGATAATATGGCTTCTCGATATCAGGTTCCAAATATCGATACATCGAAGACAGTCCCTGGAAAGCAAAATATTAACCACTTTACAAACGAACCTAACCGCAAACCTATGTCACATTTAGATAATCATATGTCACAACCTTGTTATGTTTTTAACGACCCTAAATTAGTGAACTCATATGACAGTATGGCACATAGTCAGTTTCCGCCAACTAAAACGAAATCTAATAGTAAAACAGAAAAGGCTTCTAAAACTCAAAAGAACAACAACTATTCAACTGAAGCATTATTAAGAGGTGCTAATGGTACACAAAAAATTCAAGACAGCAACAGTGCGAAATTCATGATGTCACCACAGAAGTACACGGATTTCAGCGCTCCGCAAGATAGTGCTGTGGCACAAGTTTCACATTTCCCACCAATTTTGGATTACTCTGATAACAGCTACGCAACCCAACAGTTCTCGGGTACAACATTGTACAACGCGACTACTAATACCATGTCAAATTCTTTTTACTCCAACTTCATGCCTGGCAGTAGTAATCTAATGTCTACTAATTATGCCAGTGGACCATTCACTGGCGACTTTATTGATTACAATCAGACAGCTGAATGCAACTACGGAAACCACAAATATGAAGAGTTGAAGATGAGAAATAATTCAACAGTATTTCAATCTGAGAAAGTGCCGCCTACCTACAAAAGTTCAAGAAGAGAGTCGGCAACTAAACATAAACTGGAATGTTCTAAAAAGGAATCCAGTAAAAAGTATCAAAGTAAAAAAGCTAAGATCAATAATGACGTTGAAGAATGGAACGATCCTCATTTGTTTTGGCAGAACAAGGCGTTGAATAAGAAGCATCCTAACTTGATGTCGGAAGAGTTACCTTTTCCGAACTATGTGGGCAATCAAATGCCATCGCAGTACCAGGCCGATTTCTTCAACAGCCACCTAATGCCTGCCAACGTGCAAGGTATGGGACACAACGTGGATAGATCGTTGGCCAGTTTTCCAGTCACATCCCGTGCCAACTTCAACTTAAGTACTATTTTTCCGGAAATTACTATGGTGAGTGTTCATTATATCGATTATTTTGTTTTCAGCCTACTTTAAAAAAAAGGTTGACGTTATGACATGTGTTCACCAAGTATCTTTTTATACGAATTTAAACCGATTTCTCCGTACGTAATGCGCCGATTTTTAGGGACCCTTTTATTTGGTAGATGAAGTCACCTTTGGTACAAGATATGCCCCAAACCACGACCGACTTTTCAAATATCCCATTCTTCGTACCTATTGTAAGTTAGTTCCACAGAAAAAGTTTCAGCTTGTACAAAATTACGTACGTCTGGCGATCATAGGATCTCTCATCTCCCTCTTATATGTATCGTGATCACACCCCATATTCACAACGCTTCGATTCTATTTCGATTCGGGAAGTCGCATTTCTATCTCGTTCGTTTTCGTTATGCAAAAAAGGATAAACATACGACTTGCTGAATCGAAATTCATTCCGAGCGTTTGTGCATACGGGGGCAGATCATTGCGGAAACCTCCTGTACATTATTAACAAAATTGTCTACTCCGGATTAAGCTGCTCAATGGGCGATAGCTGCTAGTCCTTGCTCGCAGCCTGGTTATCTTGGAAGAGACCCTTTCACTCATTTCATAGAGCAACATCATCATTTATAAGTGAATTCAATTGTAAAATGTTTGTTTCAGAAAGTGCAATGATAGTTAAGGTGATCGCAACGACGCCGACGCGCCGCGTGTAGTGCTGTTGCGACGTTTTTGTATACTAATTAGGAAAATATTGTATACCTAAGTTATTACATTTTATTTGTTAACTAACCTGTTATAATGTTATATTACACGAATTTATTAAAATGAAAATTAGTTTCACTTTCCGGCTGACCAAACTTACGTATTTACGCAAAACATAAATTAAACTGATATTATATAGTCATTTACGGGATATCTTCCGAGATTATTCATTATTTTGAGCTCCCGATATTTCTACGTTGTTACAAGCGCCATGATCGGGGGTTGGCTGGACAATGCGGGTGGATGTAATAGTTATTTATCCAACATGTGAGGAAAGTTCGTTTTTCCTATGAGTTTCGATTTTGAGTTTTGAGCGAACGAAGGATTGAAAAATAGAATCACGAGCGCAGCGAGTGATTTTAAATTTCAATCCTGAGTATCCTTCATATAATATCACTATTTCTTATATGAAGTTCAAATAAAACGACTTGCGTTGCTCTGTAAATAAAGTTTTTTATTGTTAACAACGGAACTAAAATAAACACATACGTATACATCATATTTACCAACTAGAAATTAAAACAAACCTGTAAATAAAGAAACGACATTTAAAGTCTATTTATCCGACCTTCACAATTCTTTATCTCTCTGTAAATTAATTAATTTTGCAAAACACATTTCTATTTCTAAAGAAGTAAACGTCATAATATGACGTTAACTTCTTTATGACATATTATGTCTTGTGTAATGTCATATGTGACCATAGACTAAACATAAAATAACATTAAAACTCGAAACGAAAGCAATACAGAGTATTGTCTTTACATCTCCCCCCTTGGAAAATAAAGTTTTCTTATGTAAACTTTCAATCAAAACAACTCTCACCTTTCTTCAGTTTCTTCTCCTTATATCTGTTCTTCTTCTTGCATTATGGGTATTGGGATCAGTTTTGATATATGAAAAAGATTTGACTCTTCTTTTCTGTGTCCTGTGTCGATTCTATATATTGATTTTGAAACTTTTTCAATAATCTGAAACGGTCCTATTTTCAGTTCTTCTAGTTTTTTCCTATTTATCCTATTGCCGTTTTCTACAAATACCATATCTCCAAAGTTAAAATCGAAGCATTTTCTATTTTTATCAAATAGTGTTTTGTTGTAGTTATGTGATTTTATTGTATTCCGAAGTGCTGTTGCTCTATCTCTGACCCAGTCATTATGTGTTTTTTCTTGCTTCAATTCCATGGGTAAAACCGTGACATCTGTACCATACAAAATATAACTCGGTGAAAACCCAGTTACTGAGTGAATAGTTTCATTATATTTACTCACACATTCATGAGCTATTGTTGTCCAGGCTCTCTTATTTCCGTCTTCATTCATTTTACATCTGATTTTGTTAACCAATGTTTGATTTAACCTCTCATTTAGACCATTTGAGAATGGTGCGTTTACTGCAGTAAATATCATATTTATATGTTTGTCTTTTAAGAATGTCTTAAATTCTTTTGAGTTTATACCAGGATATTGATCGGTGAGCAGCATATTAATGTCTTCTATATCTGATACATTTGTGACCAGTCTTATAAAATCATTTGCACTCTGAGTTTTTGAAGTTAAGATAAATGCGTATCTAGTAAAGTGATCTACTAACAAGTGCAAATATTTTTTCGTAGATCTTGACCCTCCAAAACCTCCTATAGTGTCTATAGAGATTATTTCAAACGGTTTTGTTGCTGGACCCAGATGAGACATAAATCCAAATTTGTACTGCCCTCTTGATTTATTTCGTATACAAATCTCACACTCTCTACATACTTTTTGAATATTTTTTATTAAATTTCTTGCCGTGTACAGTGGACTTATTGTCTTCTCCATCTGTTTTATTCCAATATGACATAGATTCTCATGTGTATTTCTTAAAAGTTGGATACTGAATTCTTCTGACAGTATAATTTTTTCTTTGTTTCTAACCTTTTTATAGTATATGTTTTGTTTATTCATTATTTTTTCTTTATTCTTTTGTATGTCTTCATTTTTATTCTGATCTATTAAAATATCTTCAAGGTTAATAAAGTTAACAGTTTTCAGTTGTTCATCTGTATTTTCATTTGACTCCAATACAGGATTCCTGCTGAGGCTATCCGCTTCCAAATTATCTTTTCCTGGAGCATATTTTATATTAAAATCATATTGTGATAAGTAATAAGTCAAATCACCCAGTTCTTCATCGGTTCTCGATTTCAGATTCATATTTTCTAGTGGCTTATGATCTGAATAAACTGTAAATAATTTCCCTATCAACCAGTACTGCCAGTATCGTACTGCTTCTTTGATGGCTAAGCACTCCAAATATATCGCTTTTTTCTTCTTTTGCGCTCCATTTAGTTTTTTAGAAAAGTAAGCTACAGGTTTTTCTTTTCCGTCTGGCTGCGTTTGTTTTAAAATGGCTCCAACACCCTCTATGGAAGCATCCGTGTAGATATTGATCGGTAAATCCTTATCAAAAATTTCTAAAACTGGTTGAGAGCATAGGAGATTTTTTATTTTCTCAAATGCTTTTTGACATTGGTCAGACCAAATAAATGGTTGATTTTTCCTCAGTAAGTTATGTAACGGATCCAAAGTTATCGCACTCCTTGGTATGTATTCATTATAAAAATTAATTTTCCCTAGAAATTGTCTTACATTCTTCTGCGTTTTCGGAGTAGGAAAATTCCGTATTGAAATCAGATTATCTTTTAGTGGTTTAATAGAATTATTTTGTATTATATGACCCAGGTATTTTACAGAGTCTGATGCAAATGTGCACTTTGTAAATTTTAATCTGAAACCTTCTATTTTAATCGCTTCCAACAGCTGTGTTAGGTGATGAATATGTTAATTAAATGATTTTGAAAAAATTAGGATGTCATCTATATAATTTACAGCAAAATCTGTAAGTTTATACTTTCGCAGTATATTACTCAGTATCCTCTGGAAGATTGCCGGTGCGGTTTTCAGTCCAAACGGTAGACAAGTCCATTGGAAATGTCCTTCCTGTGTTACAAATCCTGTCTTTTTCCTGTCTTCTACTCGTAAAGGAATAGACCAAAAAGCAGAATTTATATCTAAAGTTGAATAAAAATTGCAATTCCTTGTCTTAGTCATTAAGTCTTCTATTAACGGAAATGGCTGAGCTTGCGGTACTACTATTTTATTTAAATCTCTGAAGTCTATACATAATCTGGCTTTTCTGTTTTCTTCTTTTTTATATGCCAATGTTACAGGTGCAGCAAATGGACTGTATGATTCTTCTATTAGTTTATTATCTAATAATTTTCCAATTTGTTCTTCTATTTCTTTTTTATCTTCCATAGTGCATCTGTAGGGTCTTTTACTGCAATATTTGTCTACTAACAAGTCTATTCTGGCTTCATAGTCGTTGACAGTTCCAATGTCATATTTATTCTTTGCAAAAACTGAATTGTATTTATTAATCAGTTTATTTATTTCTGATTTCTGATGTTCATTTAAATGGTTTATCTGAATTGAGAAATCTTCTTCTTTTACATGTTCATTAAAATTAATCATGTATTCTTTTTTTCTTTCTTTTATTTTTTCTTCTTTAGCATTAGCTATTATATTTGTAGAAACTTCTTCTACTTTCTTTGTATTCAAGTTGTGTTTCTGCGTAATTTTTAAGTCTTCATTTTGTATTAACTTGAACTTCGTTATCAGGTCTAATCCAATCAAAAAATCATATTTGAAATTTTGTTCATCTATAATGTACACTAAAGCATTTTCTTCTATTTCAAAAATTTTTATTTTTAAGTTTGTTAAACCACTTGTCTTTTTGACGCCATTAATTGTCATTAAACTTGCTTCATTCAAACTGTTTCCCTTGCATTTTAGTTTTAATAACTTCGAATTAATTAGAGAAACATTTGAACCGGAATCATAAACTCCATAAATTTCTAATGAATCGTTTAATATTAGTTTGACATATATTAATGGTGTCACTATTAGTTTTTTTGTTCAGTTTCATGTAATTCGGCTTCTATTACAGAGTTGTTTACATGTTTAATGTTTTTTTCTTTTGTTGTATTATCTTCTTTTGTTTTAAACCAACAAATAGATTCGGGGTGGTAGCGAATTCCTTTATTTAACTTTTCACAAGTTTTACATGGGCTTTTATCTTCATTTCTATAGTTGCCTCTTGGGTTTCCATATTTTTTATAATTCGAATTATTATTTTTATTCACCAAATGTTCAAACCTTCTCATTTCATTAAAAAGATCAACTGAATCTTTTAATGTTTCTCTATCAATCCTGTTGAGTACATGTTCCGGCAAACCAGCTGCAATAAGATCTATCAGGGTACCTGTATCCATTGTGTTTCTCATATCGAGTAATAGTTTTTCCTTCTTTATTGCATAATCCACCAACAATCCGTCTTTATATTTGAAATTTAAAGCATAGGTTATTTGGTTCCATCCTTTGTTCGCAAATGATTCACAGAATTTGTTTTTCCATATTTTCCATTCCGAATCCATAGTCAATTTTATAATCATGGAACCATACCAATCTATACAACTTTTATCCATGAACAATCTGAGTATTTCAATTTTTTTCATGTCTTCTGTGACATCGAAGCGTAGGCATTCTTTTTCAAAAGTGTCAATCCATTGATTTGCGTTCGAATTTTTACTGGTAAATTTTTCGATCACAAACTTCTCTGCAATGTGTTTCAAGTTTTGCTGCTTGGACTCATGTGTATCTTGAACTAGTTTTTCAAATATTTTTTCTAATACACCTGTATCTCTACTTTGTGTAGCCGCACTTTGAACTTGTTCCATTTCCTCTAAGTACTGATTTTCAAATTGTAAATTGTCATCCTCATCTAAGTATATTTTCTTAAGTTCTTCTGTTATTGTTATCCAGACTCTTCGCGTCTGGTATCTTTTCTTTAAGCTGTTTTTTACCTTGATGAATGTTGCTGTTTTAACTAGTTCTTTGTGATGGGTAACATGTTGAAATTCTTCTGGAATAACGTACACTTTATTTTCTCTCGTAGCTATTGAGGTTAAACAACAGATATTTGATTTTCCGTCGCTCCCCGGAAGTATAGTGAATTCGAAACGAAGTTTTTCCATTTCTAATGTTCTGTTAAGGTGTTTATAAACAAAAATGTCGTTTTATAATATCACTATTTCTTATATGAAGTTCAAATAAAACGACTTGCGTTG
This sequence comes from Xestia c-nigrum, assembly GCA_916618015.1. Classification (NCBI taxonomy): domain Eukaryota; kingdom Metazoa; phylum Arthropoda; class Insecta; order Lepidoptera; family Noctuidae; genus Xestia; species Xestia c-nigrum. Next base: position 14,904,648 of record OU745255.1, on the reverse strand, counting down.
CTCTGTAAATAAAGTTTTTTATTGTTAACAACGGAACTAAAATAAACACAATACGTATACATCATATTTACCAACTAGAAATTAAAACAAACCTGTAAATAAAGAAACGACATTTAAAGTCTATTTATCCGACCTTCACAATTCTTTATCTCTCTGTAAATTAATTAATTTTGCAAAACACATTTCTATTTCTAAAGAAGTAAACGTCATATGTCTTGTGTAATGTCATATGTCAAATGACCATAGACTAAACATAAAATAACATTAAAACTCGAAACGAAAGCAATACAGAGTATTGTCTTTACATATCTTTAAAACTTAACATAAAAAAATCAGGTAAGGTTAGTTTCTGAACGGGATTATCACTTTCCTCACTGTTCAAACAGTGAGGAAAAACCAACTTTCCTCATAGAGGAAAGACACTTCTTTCGTGCGGGAGTGGTGAAAAATTAATTGTCAGGAGCAGACAAATCTGTCTACCCTTTTTCTTTGTGTTTTACCACGCGCATTATTGGAGCTCAACACCACAGATGACTAAGTCACGACAAAACGCACTCAGTTCACAGTTTCACCAAGTTTTGTGGAGTCTTTAGTATGATGCCGACTGCTACTTATTGCGTACTCAACACTGGATTCCACGTAGTGTTCAAGCCATCCTCTCGATTGAGTTTTGTATATTTCCTTATTTCAATTGCTTCTCTTGTCAGCCGTGGTAGGTAATGTTTGTCCTTAGACTAAATATGTGGCTTGTGAAATTCGATCCAGTGATTGGGCCTTGACTGCAGTAGATGCTCGGCTATGGCATATTTTTGGTCATCCTTATTTTTCACAGCCTTTTTAATTTGCATATAAATTAAAAAGGCTCTTTGATGCGGCATGAGATGGTTCGCTTCGTTTGACCGAAGTATATGTATAATCTGCCGCAACGGCAGTCAATTTTATACACCTCCAGTTCAAAAGACATCTTATCATCGGGGACCGCAGACTTTGCGCAATTTTCACATGAGGAGTAGGTACGCACGAAGCCCTTTCAAAATGGAACCAGTGAAAATAAAAAACAACAGTAGTTCCATCATGGAACTGTTATTCTTACTAGTGGAACTGGTGATAAAAAAAAACAACACTAATTCCATTATTTTCAAATTCATTCAAAAAAGAACTAGTGATAATAAAAAACAACAATAGTTCCATCGGTACCTACTAGTGACAATGAAGCGTCTTAATACTCAGTAAACGTTGGATAGTTTTTGTTTTCTTCTATAGTACTCGTAATATAAACAAAATTCTTAAAAATTTCTAGCCTTAAATAAAGCAATTTAACTCTAACTTAATATGTTACGTGATAGAATATGGTAAAACTAAGTTGAGTGTTCATTTGCACTTCAACCGACTTCCAAAAAGAGGAGGTTCTCAATTCGACTGTACTTATCTTTTTTTTGTTTGTTAACTCAGAACTTTCGACTGGGTGAACCGATTTTGATGGTTCTTTTTTATTTGAAAGCTGGTGCTTCCCGTGTGGTACCATTTGGCTAAGATCCGACGCTGATCTTCGGAGATATAAATATAACTCTTCAAAAATAGACGGCAAATCTGCAGTGATTACTGCAATCGCTTGGTTGTTTATTGTTTAGGTATACAACATCATGTCGGTACATCACGCCTGTTTGCTCTGAGGGGGGACGCAGAATGTACAGTACATCCAGATTTCGACAGTTAAGTTCCATTTATTGGGGATAAGCCTATTATCGTAACATGTATCGTTTTTTTTTTATTGTACTTCAAGGGTACTTTGATAAGAATTTAGTTAGGTTCTGATTACTTTTGAATATGGAATCCATGACAAAGGAACGGAACTCAATCTTTAGGCTTACTACCATAACGTCGTTATTAACCGACTTCAAAAAGCAGGAGGTTCTCAAAAATATTTATTGTTTGAAAGGGTATACTTCCCAGGATGTCCCATAATAATCAAGTCAGGATGTGATGATGGGATCCTGGAGAAATATAGAGAACTTCAAATTTTATAGGCACACCAGAAGCGATTTGGGTAGTTTTAGGAAGCGTACTTTCTCGAAGTGATCCCATTTCAATTAGGTGAAGATCTGATGAAGAACTTCGGAGGTAGGCAACGCCCAACGGAACTCCTCAGTAAATTATGGCAAATGTACTGGGATTGCTGAAATCTCATATCTGTCTATTGTTTACACCAGTTCATCACAAAAAAATTACCGGTAAAAATGCCGGTACGCTGTGAAAGGGTAATTTATTTTTTGTATAGGTTGTATAGGTTTTATTTTTTGTAAAAAATGTTTTTTTCTTATGCACAATCGTTCGTAGTACTTAGAGTCTAATATAATTTATAAAACACCGGGTGCGAGCTGTGTTTAGTACAGCCCCAAAGTTGGATACCATACCTACGTCCAAATTGGCATCAGAATATGCTTGTATAGGGTTATTTTATTATGTATTGATAGACAAGATTTCCTTCTGAGTAACCAATACATACTTATCGAATTCCTGTCTTTTCTTTTTAAAATTAGCTTTCCAACGCAACTTGGCGTCGAGAGTGATGCCAAGGTATTTGGCTGTATTAGCATAAGGTACTTGCATACCATCTAAGTAGATTGCAGTAGTCATAAACTTTGTTCACAGCTAGTTGAACTTTTTCTGCTGCTTCTCTGTGGCTTGATCTGGTAGCCATAATTCCAGTATCATGTGCAAAGGTCGCAATGGTGTTGTTTTCCAGTTCTGGGATGTCACATGTGTATAACAAGTACAAAATTGGGCCTAGCACACTTCCTTGAGGTACACCAGCTTTTATAGCTTTTATCTCGGATGTGCGTCCTCCTCCCATATTCTAAACATTCTGAGTAATGTACGACTCTAGGATATCTGAAAATTCTGGTAGCAAGCTGAGCTTGAATATAAGACCCTTATGCCTTAAGGTTGGGAACCACTGATCTAGAGAATCTCTAGATCAGTGGTTCCCAACCAACCAACTTTCTTGCACTATCTAGAGTCTAGATAGTGCAAGAAAGTTGGTTGACACTCCACTGTAGATCTGGCGGCTCGCATCTTATTTGGTCTTCCTGCTCCAGTATTGGTATACTGGAGCAGGAATCATCACCAATCCTATGTGAAACGATTTTCACGTGGGATAATTAACCAGTTAGATGTTGGGAATCACACAGATCAAATCAAATTGACGACCCGATTGGCGTAGTGGTAGTGACGCTGCCTTACGTTCTTAGGGTCCTGGGTTCGAATCCCGGTAGGAGCAAATGTTTGTGTGATGAGCATGGACATTTGTTTCCGAGTCATGGATGTTTATATGTATAATAAGTATGTATTTACAAACAAAAAGTATATATGTATTATATCAACTATCTAGTGTCCACGACACAAGCTTTGCTTAGTGTGGCACTAGGTGGTGCTGTGTGGTAATGTCCAGCGATATTTATTTATTTATTTATTTAAATGCGCGTTTAGTAAGGAAGGTGACTGCGGACTTGACGTGACCTAGTTTTAGACCGAGTTCCACACAAAAGAAACGTGGGACGAGTTGCACAATGAAAATTATTATTTATTTGATTATCATCAACTCGTCCCAAATGGGCCATCGACATGTGGGACGAATCGCTGAATTACTCACTCTTGACGTCTGACATTTTTGTAGGGGAACATATCCCTTAAACAGCTGTTTTTAGATAATCAGACCGTAATCTTTTCGGTGAACATGGACGTCCAGCCGAAAGACGTCGACTGCTGGACATAGGCCTCCCCCAAGTGTCGCCACATTGACCAGTCCCTTGCGAGTCGCATCCACCGGATTCCCGCAACCTTCACCAGGTCATCGCTCCACCTAGTGGGCGGTCTTCCAACGCATCGTCTATTCGTCTTCCGGTTCGCGGTCGCCACTCTAGAACTTTTCGGCCCCATCGACCATCCGTTCTGCGAGCAATGTGCCTGCCCACTGCCACTTAAGTTTATCAATTCTTCGGGCTACGTCGCGTCGGTTACCTTGGTTCTCTTGCGGATGTGTTCATTCCTGATTCGATCACGCAAGGAAACTCCGAGCAAACCCCGCTCCATTGCCCTTTGGGTGAGTTTGAGCCTTCTAATCAGGCCCATTGTGAGCGACCACGTTTCGATCCCGTATGTAATCACTGGCATTCTGGCAACACACACTGGTCATAGACTTTCGTCTTGAGACACTGCTTAAAACAGTGTTTCAACAAAAAATATACAGAACTTAAGTATAGTCCAGCATGTTAATGTGGCTACCATATGAGAATTTTCGTTTTTTTTTATTAAGAGCCTATACAACCTCAGCTCGAATTCTAATTTCGCCCCCACTTCACCGCTCCGCCTAACTCTTTATCTCGCTCGCACAATGGGGCTCGCAGTCACGCGGGCACATCGCGAAGTCGATGCAATTTTGTTAGTTAAACTACTTTATTTATTGGAGTTCTAAGTATTAAAATTATCAATATTAATATTAATTTGTCACTATTATCAAAACAAAATTTTATATCAATTTAATTTCAATCTAGGTAGGTACCTTTTTTATCGTGGTAATATTATCCTCCCACCCTGAGTGGAGCGGAAGGGACTGTCGGACTCTTACTGACTAAAATCCACGGGGTTCATTTAATAGCCCACTAAACCTACAGAAAGTTGATTTCCAAGCTAAATTTTCCAGTATAAGCTGACCTCTTATTGTACGGAAAGCCTATACAATGCGAGATCAACTTATACTGGAAATTTGCTACAAAATAATAGACGAGCCAACGTAACCGTGCGGGTTCCGCGCATTGAGTTTGTACTACGTTTGAGTTTTATAGTTTTATCCTTGTATGTATTTGTGACAGCCGTTTTTGTATAGTAAGTAGGCCTAAATGCAAGTATATTATAAGAAATAATTAACCCACTAAGTTTTTACGGATGCTGAGCCACTGCATACATTCTATTGTTACAAAAAACTAATCGAGTGCGAGTCACCATTGCATTCAGGGTTCTGTCAGTAGGGAATGTAATCCGAACTATACGTAATCCGAAAAATCCGGATTTCGGTACATTTTTATACGACTTCTAAATCCGGGTTTGAAAATGAATGACTGCACTTTTGTCCACACCAAATTCTATCCCAATGGCGTTACTAAAAGTTTCAGTTACTATTAGTTAGGTATTTCCATCAGTCGCAATTTGTTGCCGAAAAAGAGTTTTGGATCATCCACGTGAAGAAGGATAAGTGGTACCTGACCACTTCTCCTCAACCGGCAGCCTAGCCCTGAATCCTCCAGCAATGTGCTATGGGGATTCAGGGCTAGACAAAACTAAACTAACTAAGTTTTTTGTAGAGTCAGACTGTCGCCCTGGAATAAACAAAAAAGCTATGTAATTTTTGGAGACCAAATATGACCCAATAATAATAAGGCATCTAAAGTGCTATCGTCGTTTAACCTACTACGATTTTGGTTACACTCAATTCCTGCTGCGGAAAAAGCTCGCTCTGAATCGACGTCGAATGCACTGAATATGTTTATAAGCGGCCTCCAAGAGAAATATCAGTTTCAGGCTTTCGGCTGATGAGCACATTTTCGAATATTCTCGCGGAAATGTAGCCCACGAATAACAATTTCTTATTGTTCAGAAAATCCGGATTCGATTTTCAAACCCGAAGGGCGATTATGGCATCCAAGGGAATTCAGCTCTCGGATTCCGTACACCTGAGATACCTCTCCTCATCCGAAAACTAAGTACAAGTATTTGGGTATGTCGAAAGCATTAACGTAACTGATATGAAGTTGAAGGAGCGCTACCTTAGACGTCTGAAGAAAGTATTAAATAGCTTTCTTCCAGACGGGAACAAGGTGCGTGCTATCAACGGTTGGGTCATGCTGGTTTTAATGTACTTTTTTGGCATACTCAAAAGGACTCAGACGGAACTCGATGTTCTAGATAGGAGAGTCAGAGAGACAAGGTCAATAGGCGCAAAGAGACGTTTACAAGTGAGATAGGCCCAGACGACGAATGTCTGTCGAGGCTTTCTTTAGGCCGTTAGATCAAGGACATTTTTCGGGAGGCAGTTCTCTTTGATATGGCCCGTATTGTGAGGAGGTTCTTGTGTCTGGATCCCCGATAACCACTGGTAGCTTGGACCCCGCTCCGGGCGGACCACAATAATGTTTTTTTTTTTTAATATTAAAAAATGCCAATATCTCACAAATGCCATTCAAATAGCTGCCTGGATTAACACACCCCGAGATCCAGAGGTTCGACCAACCACCCTCATCCGCCGGATATCATGCAAAGAATCCTAGAAAAACGTAGACTTAGAAGAATTTGGCATCAGTCCCGTCATCCGCTTGATAAACTCCACTTTAACAAGGCAGCTAAAGAATTAAAGTCTGTAGTCCAGGAATCTATTAATTCAACGGTGGCAACAAACCTACAGATGATGTTACCTACGGGAGTTGGTGCACACTCGCTCTAGAAGGCAACCAAAAACCTAGATAAACCTCAAGAGTCTTATCCCCCAATTAGGTCACAAGCTTCCTGGGCAAGAACTGACTTGGAAAAGCCGAAGTATTTGCAATGCATTTGAATTCTGTATTCAAACCCAACGAGAGCATTGCAAATGAGCGACATATTGATGCAATATTAGAACAAGATCTGCAGATGTGTCTGCCCATTAAGCCAACAACACCTAAAGAAATTGCGAAGGAAATCGGACAGCTCAACTCGAAAAAAGCCCCCGGATTTGACCTGATCACACCTTCAATACTTAAAAATCTTCCCAGAAAATGCATAATTGCCTTCTTGGCTAGTCTGTTCAACGCAATCTTTCGAACATCTCATTTTCCTGATCTTTGGAAAATCTCTGAAGTTGTCATGATTCACAAATTAGGCAAAACAGAACATGAAGCGTCGTCATATCGGCCGATAAGCTTAACTCCTGTACTGTCCAAACTGTGGGAGAGGACATTCCTTAACCGACTAAAACCATGTATGGACATCAATGATGTTGTTCCACCTCATCAGTTTGGTTTTCGGAGTTTTCAGGTTCACCGAGTTTACCAAACAGGAAGACAGGCCTATGAACGCAAAAAGTACTGCTCAGCGGCATTTCTGGATGTACAACAAGCTTTTGACCGAGTCTGGCACAAAGGATTACTGGCAAAAGTGAAGACAAAACTTCCACACTCAATGTTCCTGCTCATCCGGTCGTACTTATCCGAACGCTGCTTCCGAGTTAAACAGGGCGAAGCACGATCAAGATTGTTTGAAGTGGAAGCTGGAGTACCACAGGGTTCTGTTCTTGGCCCTGTGTTGTATAAAATTTTTACATCAGATTTACCCACATTAGACGACATAACAGTTGCAACATATGCTGACGACATAGCCTACTTATCAGTTGACGACAACCCAGAAATGGCCAGCAACAAACTGCAAAATCAGTTAGACGAGACACATAAATGGCTCTGTAAGTGGCGGATACGCGCCAGTGCATCCAAGTCTAACCATATCACCTTCACACTCAGGCACGGAAACACCCCTCCTGTTAGACTTGGACCTGATACCTTACCACACACAGATTGTGTTAAATATCTTGGCTTCCATTTAGATAGGCGCCTAACATGGAAGCATCACATTAAGCAGAAAGGGGAAGAGATAAACCATACATTCCGCAATCTTTATTGGCTCATGGGAAGAAACTCTGTACTCTCTGTAGACAACAAGCTACTCACAACTCGGTCCTTAAACCAATATGGACGTACGGAATTCAATTGTGGGACGTAGCCAGCAAATCTAACATTCTCTGCCTGCAAAGGGTTCAAAACGGAATACTAAGAGCCATAGTAAATGCACCTTGGTTTGCCCGGAATAGCGAAATTCACGACTTCCTGCAGGTGCTGCTCGTAAACTCTGAAATTGAGCGGTACAAATCCCAACATATGGTTCGCCTAACCATGTACCCAAACCCACTAGTGACTGAACTGCTAAACCCGACAGCGGTGGTGAAAAGGCTGAAGAGGAACCACCTTCTATAAGTGGAAGGCGCAGCACTGGCTGCTACACCACAACGCCATGTAGCTTGTAAAAAATTCGCTTATGGTCTGACGACCGATTGCAAATATAATATAATAATAATAATAAAACATTAAAATATATATTTACAAAGAATAAGCAGTCGCTCCATGTAAAATACTGGTATTCAGCTGCATCCGGTAAGACTGGAACCCGACCTCAACATAGTTGGGAAAAGGCTTCAAAACCAAACCAACCAAGGTATTGAATTTGAATAATTTCAAATAACAAAATTAAATTCCCATTCACACAAAAATAAGAAACAGAATATGGGTAGATTTGTTTATTTTCGTGAAAAATCCGTAAAATCTGGATAATCCGGATTGGATCAAACATCCGATCCAAAAATGGATTTTGAAACAGAGCGGATTTGCATTAGTAGTTCTGTGGATACATTGACGTGGTAGTAAAACGCTTTGCCACTATAAAAAAAAAAAACGAAATGTATGACTGCGCATAACAGCATATTGGTTTTTTTTTTTGTTGTGTTCATGATTCTCAAGGCATGGTTTGTATGACTATGAATATTTGATAGGTAGGTAAGTGTGTGTGAAACAAGCAATAGTTTGGTTTCTTGCAGCTACATACAATTATATTTTTTTTACTTTCTAAGCGCTTAGCGGCTGCAGTACGAGTCGCAGGTTCGATTCCCGCACGGAACATGTGTTATTATGTGATGGTCTACAAATAGTTGTGAAGACTTGAGTTTGTAACTGCACCGTCTTTTTCAGGAGCAATTGGAGAAATAGGTAAGTATTGGAGTAATAAAAGTATAAAATCTACACTTTGTTGTATATGTAAAAAAAAACAAACTTATTTAGGATTTTTTTTATTATTTTCGAATCTGGAATTTTTATGGTGTAAGTACATAATAAAGAGAATTCTATCGTCTAACTATCTACCCTAAACTGATTGCTCCAATGTTCCAAACGTAGACGGTGCGATTACAAACACAAGTCTTCACAACTATTTGTAGACCGTCACATAATATACCTAACACATGATCCGTGCGGGAATCGAACCTGCGACCCGTACTGCAGCCGCCAAGTGCTTTGAAAGTAAATAAAATATAATTGTATGTACGGTAATAATGTACCTGGTCTACTCACACAGAAACTGCTCCAAACGTGTGTACCTACTACATATTCACCTACATGTTTGTAATCACTAATATTGTACCTAAATAGATCGGTCAGTAGATACTTCATTTCGATCATGTTTGAGAAATTCTTTACGCCAACCCTGTCGCTTCTAATTTTTATTTCGGTTATTTCCCATCACGCAAACACTATAAACTCATGTATTTCATTATTTTTATTTGTTGAATTGCGTAATGTGCCCTGAGCGCAAACTGACACAGCCCTTTTTTTTTTTTTTTTTAAGGATGGGAAATCATCAAATGACCCCCCCCACTCTGGGCGGAGCGGGAGGGAGTGTCAGACTCTTACTGACTAAAAACCATCCATGTTCCTTCCTCGCCTTTTACGTTCCGGGGCCGCGGTATCTCTTTCGAACAGGCCCGCAGCCCCGGCAGGCTTCGGCCCTTGCGGGCCCCTCTCTTTTGCTGACACTCTTTGAGGCGCGCGTGGAACACGAACGCGCCGTCGACACGGCCTGTCGTCGTCGTTAGACGGCCGGACGGCTAGCTAGCCCATAGCCAGCCGTCCACAGGCCCGCATCTACGGTGGCCGGTAGCCACCACGTGGCCCCCGACGCCCGTTGCGTCTCCCGCGGCGGCCGGGAAGAGAGGATCTCTCCCTCTCTCGTTCCGCCACCTCCTTCGCTAGCATAACTGCTTCGCAGAAGGAGGCGACGGCTTCCCATTCCGTCTCGCTCCGGACCATGGATTGAACCAGGGCCGGACGCGAGAGGTCGCCGCCGCCGATCGCCGCCACGAGGACACGGCGGAGCTCCGCCCACGCAGGGCACACTTCCACCGTGTGCTCCACCGTGTCCTCCGGTCGATCCTCGCAGTGGAGACACCCGGGCGATTCCTCCCGCCCGATTCGGTGCAGGTACCTCCCGAAACATCCGTGTCCGGTGAGGACCTGCGTCAGGCGGAAGGTGAGGACGCCGTGGCGCCTCTCCAGCCACTCCTCAAAGAGGGGACTTACCGCCACTATCGTGGCGTGCCCTGCACGGGGTTGCGACAGTCGCTCTCTCCATGTCGCCATGAGATCGCGCCGGAGGTCAGTCCGCTGAGCGGCAATTTGCCGCGGCAGCGGAGTTTCCCCCCGGCGTAGTACCTCCGCGCGCCACTCATGCAGGCGCGCGAGGACTATCGCCTCCAGATCCCACGGCGGCAATCCGGCAAGCAGGCCCGCCGCCTCGCGAGAGATCGTGCGGTACCTACGGACCATCTTTACGGCCACCACTTTTTGGGGCGCGTTCAAATGGTGAGCGGCTCGCCGCTTCAACGAACGCGCCCACACTGGGGCCCCGTAGAGGGCCATGGACCGCACGACTCCCGCGTAGAGCCTGCGGCAGGAGGCGTTCGGCCCCCCAAGGTTGGGCAGGAGCCGCCTGAAGGCAGCCCCTGTCCGTTCTAGCCTGGGGGCCAAACGTCGGAAATGCTCCACGAAGTTCCACCGGCTGTCGAGGACGAGTCCTAGGTACTTCAACGTCGACTCGACGCCGATGGATACCCCTCCTACCGTCAGTGTGGATCCCGACGGTGGCGCATTCCGAGGCCCATGAAAGCACATGGCCTCGGACTTGTGCAATGCCACCTCGAGACCCAGTTGCCGGATCCTCTCAACGACTATCGCAACCCCGCGTGTCATGTTGTCGGCCGCCGCCTCGTGCGACCTCCCCTGTGCCAGCACCAGGGTGTCATCTGCGTAGCAGACGACGCTGACACCACTAGGGAGGTCCGCGCGCAGCACCCAGTCGTAACCGATGTTCCACAGGGGCGGTCCCAGAACCGATCCCTGTGGGACACCGCACGACATCTCTCGCCGGTTCCAATTTCCGCAGCGACTGGGGTAGATGACGGCCCTGTCCGTCAAATAGTCCCCGACCACACGACGGAGGTAGGTCGGCACCCGGTGATACCGGAGTGCCTCCCTGATGCAGCTCCAGGGCAGGGAGTTGAAGGCGTTGGCGATGTCGAGAGACACCGCCAAGACGACTCCGCCCCGGGATATCGCATCCCCCGTCGTGAGGGCTCTCACGCGCATGATGGCGTCCACTGTAGAGCGCCCCTTGCGGAAACCAAACTGGTTCTCCGCAAGATTCGGCCCCATCCCCTCTAGGTGCTCGGCGAGGCGGTTTGCAATTACTCTCTCAAAGAGCTTGCCCGCCTCGTCGAGCAGCACGATGGGCCGAAATGCGGATGGAGAGTCCGCAGGGCGCCCCGGCTTTTGGATGAGGACCAGTTTCCCCGTCTTCCAACGAAGCGGGAACTGGCCTCTCTCCAAGCATGCGCTTAAGAGCCCTTTCAGTCGGGGCCCGAGAGCCTCCGCATCCGAGGCCAGGACCCAGGCTTTGCCAGGCAAGCCATCGGGTCCCGGGGCGGTGTTTTTGGCCTTGAGCCTTCCTACCGCCACTCTCAGGTCTACCCCAGTCACTTCCGGAGTGTCGTCGTCGTCGCTTGGGTCCTCTTCCGGCACCGCAGGTGGCGGAGCCATAGGCGGGGGCGGATGTTCCCCCCGCGAGGGGAACAGAGCGCTCACCACGTCCTCCACGAGGTCTGGCCGGAGACTCTGCGTCAGCGGGGGAGCCCAGGTGCGGAGTTTATTCCGCACCATCTTGTAAGGGCGCCCCCACGGATCTCTGTCGAGAGTCTCCAGCATCTCCGAGCGGGCCAGTTCCCTGGCCCGCAGGACAGCGTCCCAGAGGGCGGTCTTCGCCGCTCTGTATCCCTCGTACAGCAACGCCTCAATGGCTGCCGCATCCGGCGGGCGGATGCGGAGCCTGCGATGCCTGGCGTACAGGCGCCGCGCTTCAACGCACGCCTCGCGTAGAGACGTTATTTCGCGCGACCACCAGTACACCTGACGTCGGGCGCTTCCTGGCCGGACTCGGGGCATTGCCACGTCACAAATGTCGGACATGGCCTCCTGGAACCACTCTGCCTCGCTATTAACGTCGGCAGGCCTGCCCGGTGATGTCACCCAGGCCTGCACGATCGAGGCTTCCAGGAGAAGCTCCCGGTCCAGCTGCTTCAGCGCCCAACGCGGACCACTCGGGGCCTGTTGGACCGGCGCGCTCGAGGACTGGGTGGAGACGTCAAACCGGATGTACCGGTGGTCGGAATATGTCTCCACCCCCTCCATGACACGCCAGTCAACGACACGCGGCGACAGAGCAGGGCTAGCGAACGAGATGTCCACCACCGACTCGCCCCGCATCCGCACACACGTGGGAACAGAACCCCGATTAAGGACGTCCAGGCCCTTCTCCAGGGCCCAGTCCTCCACCATCCTTCCCCGCACATCTGTACAGCGAGAACCCCAAGCCAAGTTCTTGCCATTGAAGTCCCCGAGGACAAGCACGGGGAGGGACTGGTTTCCGACGACGACACTCAACTCTGCGAGAGAGTTGTGGAACTCGGCAAGAGTTCGGCTCGGGGAGAAGTATACTCCCACCACTTCGACCTCCCCGAACCGTGCTGCTACGCACCCCCGACCCCTCCTGACATTTTCAAGGGTCGGGGTACCGGCGGCGGCCGATGATACTATGGTCACTGAGCCGTCAAGGTCCGCCACCCAGTCTTCTCTGGGCAGGACAAAGTACGGCTCAGCGACCACAGCGATGTGAATCGACCACTGCGCCATGCTCTGAAGCAACAGATTCTGAGCACAGGCGCAGTGGTTGATGTTCGCCTGGAGGAAGCGTAATGGTGCCGTTATTGGCATTCCATTATCGCCTCCTCCCCACGGGCCCCCTGTGAGGGCCCCTCCGCAAGCGAACTTGCCGTGCTCGGGGCGACGGCGGTGGCGACAGCGGCAGCGGCTGTGTCAGTCGCAGAAGCGGCAGCGGCGGTCGCGACGGTCGCGACGGTGACGTTGGCGGAGGCGGCGGAGGGCCTTCCTCTCCCTCTGGCTCTGGTCCTGGCGGGCGCTGTGCAGGCCTTGCCCCCGGCGCTGTGATCGGCCGGTTTGCGAGCCGCCGCACATGCAGGACAGTGCGGCGCAGCGCTGCAGGTCGCCGACACGTGGCCGGGCTGACCGCAGCGGAAGCAGAGACCGCTGCGGTCAACCTCCGAAGCGCACCGCACTGACACGTGGTGCCCCACGTGGCAGCGGTAGCACCTCAGAGGCCTGGGTTCCAGCAGCTTAACCTGCACCGAAACCCAGCCCACCAGAAGCCTTCGGCCCTCCACGATAGATTTTGCCGCCGTCACAGGGCAGCTCACCGTTACGGTTCGCATGCCCGTAGGATCCGGACGTAGGGTGCCCGCCCTGACCTGCTCGGCAGAGCACCCCCCGGACCTAGCGACGGCGGCCACAACGTCCTCCACGGTGATCGTGTCGTCAAGACCCATGATGCGCAGGTCCGCGCATCTGACGGGCCTGGACACTCGAGCCTCGTCCGCGTTTAGGGACGCTCTCAGCTTTTCAGCCAGAGCGTCAGCGGACGAGCCGCTAGTTTCACCGGGGATCTCCAGCATCCGCGCACCCGTCGCGGTGACTTTCATACGGAGGCCCCCGGTGATCCCGAGCTCACCGAGATTCACCGTCTCTTTTGCCTTCAGCAGCAGGTCGCGGTAGGAAACGCCCCTCTTTTCCGCCTCCGGCTGTAGTGTTATCACTACAGCTGCGGTCTTTGGGGCGCGAAGCCTAGCCGCGGCCTTTTTTGCCCTATTCTGGCGCTGCCGCTCCTGCTTACGGGCCTTTTTGGCCGCCTTCCGCCTCCTTTTCTTGTCCCCGGACACCTGCCATCCGGCTTCAGCCGTGGGAGGTGCAGGGGGCTGGGGAGGCGATGGTGTTGGCTGCGGCTGACGTGCCGCAGGCGCTGGCGCTGGCCCACTCGCCGTTGGCGGAGGCAGCGGCACTGTTGCAACCTGTGCCGCTGCCTTGCCCTTGCCTTTCTTCCGGCCTCCTGTTTTCTTAGCCGGCGCCGCCGTCTGCTCGGCCGGCGCCGCCACCCGTTTGTCCGGCACCGGCACATGTTTGGTCGGCTTCACGGATGTTGATGGGGGAGGCAACGCAGCCCCGCCAGAGGGCCGGCTGGACGGTCCCGGTCCGGATGCAGCAGCAGCAGCCGCCGCATAAGAGACCGTACTCGGGCCCGCAACCGCCTTGTTCGCGCCCAGGGGAGGGCGCAGAACAATTCCCTCCAGGACGGAGAACCGTGCCTGGAAGGAGGCCAGCTCCTTTCGGACCAGGTCCAGGACCTGGTTCTCCACCGGCATTGGCTGTTTTTGGGCCTGGGCCCCCCCATTTGTAGGCGCCGCGCGAGAGCTTGCCTCTCGAAGGCTGGCCAGATCCGCCTGGAGCTTCGCGTTCTCCTTTTGGAGAAGCTCCATGGCAGCCGTCACACGGGCCACATCCGCGCGCAGCTTTGTCACCTCATCCCCTTGTGAGGAGGGAGGTGGAGGCCCCAAGAGATACGCCTCCGCCGCCGCCAAGATGGAGGCGGAAGCCGCGGGTATGGCCTTAAGTTTCGAAGAAACCTTCACCTTTACGGCCACACTTTTTAAAGCGGCTGCCACCTCCTCTGCAAATCTGGACTTACGCTCCGCCTCGGAGCCGCCAGGTGCACTCGCCTCGCTGCCAGACCCCGGGGCAGTCATGCCCGGGTGGCGCCCCTCTTCGGCCAGTCGTGCCGACCTTTCTGAGGCAGAAAGCCCCCCTCGCTTGCCTCGGATCCCCCCGCGCTTGCTGGTGGGGATCTTGCGAGCAGAGGCCATCTGCTCCTCCTCTGAGGACGACGAACAGTCGCCGTCCTTCCGGGACCGCTTGCGGAAGAACTTGCTGTTCTCCGTAGCAGCCCCGGCACCCTCGCGGCGGGAGCTCCCTGAGCCTCCCGCAGCACTCACCTCACTCAACGCGGCGTCAGACTCCGACACCGCGTTCCTCCTCTCCTCTTCTTTGCCGTTGCCGGCGGTTGTTGGTTTTTTGTTTCCATTTTCCATTTTTGTACCCACGAGTATGGGGGAAATAAACTCCTAGCTAGGCAGAGACCCCTGTACCTAGTAGGGCAGATTTGGAGTTTTTATTACTCGCCAGAGGGTCTGCAGGTACCCCAGCGAGGATTAGCAGTAGCGACTGATTCGTCCAATAGGCACACCCGTCAGCCATACATCCCCTCGCGCTGCGTCGCCGCTTGGGATTCGGGGTAACTTTTTATAGAGGTTTTCTACCTCGCAGTCCGGGCGGTTAAGCCAAGACCCTCGGTCCCTGTCCAAAAGGACTCGGAGTCGCGAGACGTGATCCACTGCACTCCGATACGGGATTACGAGATCAACGGTGACAGAGAAGGACGCATCCTTCTCTGTCTGCTCGGCGGCAGGGTAAGTGCACACCGAGCCCGCCGTAACACACTCCTCCGCTGTGCCCTCTGCTTAACAGAGGGTACGCCGAGGAACCCACCGTTGGTCCGTGTAGGACCCCACACATGTTGCCAGACTCATTAGCCGCGGCAGTGCCAATCCCAAGGGATGAGAATTTCTTCTCATTCCAAGAGGAAGGACACTGCCGCGCCCAGGGTGCACCGGCCCAGCGGCTGCTGTTTCCTCCAGACGTATCGAGAGGAACCAGCAGCCGCCGAGCACACGTGGAGGACTTCTGGCATCGCACCCCAACTGACACAGCCCTCCCGTACGGAAGCCGGAGCAGGACTGAGCGCGGGTGGCGCGCGGCAGGGAACCAACTTTGATATGACCGATATTATAGGCTATTTATTTTTCGGCGAAAAAAAAGGAAATTCAAAAAAATAAATAATATAAGACCTGCTCTATAGATAGTTCAGTTAGTATAAAAAGTTTCATGATCTTATTTTAAGTATTATAAGATTGCCAGCGGTTTATTGTTCAGTTTAGAGGTAACTTTGGATATTTTTTCTATCGAGAAAATTTTATGGAATCGTGTTTTCGCCAAATATAGGACTTAACAATAATCCTCAACTTTACCATATATTTATTTCAAAATTTATGCTGCAGTATTTTCGGCGTATCGAAGGATTCTGCTAAGCCATTTGAGGTAGTATAGGCTCTTAATAACTAGGCCGATGGTCGCGTCTTCGCCCGCGTAAAATAATATACTGAAACCTTCCTCTTAAATCACTCCATCTATTAAAAAAACCCGCATCAAAATCCGTTGCGTAGTTTTAAAGATCTAAGCATACATAGGGACAGACAGACGCGGCGGGAGACTTTGTTTTATAATATGTAGTGATATGTATTTTGTTTAAATGCATTCAAAAGTGCATAGTGACCAATTTTTCTAATAGTAAACTTGCCTATTAAGTACATTGACATAATTATATAATCAACGACACGTAGAACTGAAATAAAACTGTTGGTTAAGTCAAAAAATATCTACAAGCAAAAATAAGTACTTAATAATTATCTACCTATAATGTCATTGCTATAACTGTTTCCTTACAAATCGAATAGCTTTATGTTCGTTCTCGTATTAAAATGAAGTTATTATCGAAACTATAACCATAGTTTTTATCGTCTGCAGCCGAAACGCTTGTGCGCTAAAGTTCAACCATCTGTGGTGTAAGATTATAAATCATGATAGACCGTACAAAATAGACCACTATAATAGCATCAGAAAAGCTGATTATTTATCAAAAACATTGCGCTAATTTGCCGTGTTAGGCACAGCCATTTCATACAACTTTTTGATGATTGACTGTACTCGTATCTATTTAACTGTTGAAAATATTACTCGTTAGGGAGAACCTATTGATGACCAAAATCCAACCCTGAGAGGCTCATAAAATGGCATAAACGTCAGCATTTTTAAATAGACACAAATGTGTCTCATTTGCCCTTTTCCCAGCCGTGGTTTAGAAGCTAACTCGCGTCGTCGTCGTGAGTAAGATCAGAGACATTGATACCATTATAATGAGATCGTCTGTCGTCTTTGTAGACAAAATACAAGCGTGTTTTGTTTTTGTGAACTCTTTGCAAATTGAAATCTTTGCCTACCCTTTTCCATAGCATAGGATATCTCTTCTCGATT
This sequence comes from Xestia c-nigrum, assembly GCA_916618015.1. Taxonomy (NCBI): domain Eukaryota; kingdom Metazoa; phylum Arthropoda; class Insecta; order Lepidoptera; family Noctuidae; genus Xestia; species Xestia c-nigrum. Next base: position 14,887,417 of record OU745255.1, on the reverse strand, counting down.
TTTTTTTCGTTATTCTCTTTCTTTTACGATTTGAAGCTTTCCCACAGCAAACTCAAACTTGAAATGATGGAATCAAAATTTTGATAATTGTAAATCGTAATTAGTAGGTGTTTCAAGGTGAAAAATATCCACAAGACTTCAGTGTAAGAACAAGACCTATAGGTATAACCAGCTTGTCTGTGTCTGTTTTGAAAGCATTTAAGATAGATCTGTATGTGGGATTGTGTTGTACAGATGTAAGACATCTGATAGACTGCTATTTATCTCATGTCGGTACACCACACACCAATACAGCTAGACTCAAAATAAACTAAAAATATACCCAACATAACTAAAGATAAAACTAAACATCATTAGCGTACCCTTGTCCCAATTAATCTGGTGTCAGTCGGTGCAACATGTCTTCCAATCTGTAGTCACCCCATTATTAACCGACTTCTAAAATAAAACTCAAACTCAAACTCAAAGCATTTATTTCAACTAGACCATTACGGCACTTTTGAATGTCAAAAATAGCAAGAGGTTCTCAATTCAGTTAAGTTTTTAGCCAGATCATCGTTCAGGGACTGCCCTGCACAGTTTCTTTATACTTCCTCTACCCATAGCCATCCATTCATACTCAAATGTTATAGCTAAATACATTGGTACCTGCAATGTATTCTTTCTGTACCTGCACTCTGATTCTGTGTAGATACCTAAGTTGCACATTACAAGAAATCCCACTCCGCCAGTTGAAATGTAGCGCTATCACCATCGTGTCACGCTGCGGTGACACGCCGCCGCCGCCGACACAAAGTACACAAACTCCCCCGTGGTCCACGACTTAGATAGAATGGATTAAAACTTCCTCCTCTCAACACAGCTGTTGTTAGGACTTGGACACAGCGCTTGTGTGATAGGTACACTGACCTAGCTGGCAAAAGTTGCACTGATATCTTGAACTACCCTAAAAAGTTTTTGATTTGAACTTTTCATGTTCCTAATTCAAACTTTCAGCGCTGAGCCGAGAGTTCAAATCCAACAACGTGCTTTTAAATGGGCATAAAACACTCTTCTATTGGACATTAGCTTGATAAGCCTATCCGAAGCTACATAATTATGCTGCTTCCTGTCCTAGATAATGGTGTTATTCATGGCAATTTTATTGAATAAGAATCGACCCATTTTTTAATGTAATATCTGAGCACTCTCACAATTTTATTACTTTTGCGTTTTTAATAAACCCTTCTCTCATTAAAGCCAAGTTAATGGTAAAAATAAAAACTTTACAATATCGTGACTGCTTATTAATGGATTTAGGGCACCATCTGAAAGCAATTGAGATAAAGACATGATTAATAGCTATAAGATCTTCCTCTTTGTCTTAAGTTTTTGGAATGAACCCAGCTGATAACGATTTTTTCATTAACCCGTCCCGTATCCGCCCAGTACTGAATGTGTATCATTTGGCAGCCGAACAAAATCGACTGAATCATTCCGTTATCAGTTAGTGCTTAGTTTCCTATACTACTTGGCAGGCAACGAGTGTGAAGAAATGGTTTTAGCATATCTTTGGTGAGTATATTGTATGCAGACATTCTAAGTATTTTGTGAGACGTATGTCGAATTCGTAAAACATGAAGAGTGGAACGTGTCTGGCATCACAACTTCACGACCATACAGGTATAGAACCAACTACTAAGTAATAAGCGATGTGGGCTATTTGGTATTTCATGCTTAGATTTTACAACCGTGAGGACGTGAAAGAATTAAGGTTTTCCCGAAATGCCCAATGGGCTCTATAAAACATCGGGGAATAAACAGGATTTATTGGGTGGTCAGGGACATGGTTCTCTATCGTATTACCTAACTTTTTAATCCATAATCTAAAATGACATAATTGTTTTTGTCATAATCATCATTCGTCCGAATGATAATTTACCCAAACTTTAAATCACATAATATCATATGCCATAAAGTTGAAACGCCTAAATATAATAAGCCCTACATCCGTTTGTCATAAGTATTACAATCAATAATATACAAAAGACATAAAATCGTTTTCAATAAAAGTCATAAGTCCTATTCTTAGTAAATGTTTAATCGTATGTAGGCGTTGACCTGCAATGCAAGCAAGCATGCAGCAAGCATGCGGCATGCATGTAGCAAGCATGCGGCAAGCATACAGCAAGCAAGCAAGCATGTTGCAAGCATGCAGCAAGCATGCAACACGCATGTAGCAAGCCTGTAATGCAAGCAAGCATGCAGCTCGCATGTAGCAAGCAAGCATGCAGCAAGCAAGCAAGCATGCAAGCAAGCGTGCAGCATGCAAGCTACAGTATGCAAGCAAGCATGTAGCATGCAAACGAGCAAGCATCATGCAGCAGGCATGGTTTCTGTCACGGCTCCGGTGCTACGGGGCTCCGGCGGCATCACGCGAGCTTATCGTCGCAGATGGGTTTAACGCTCACCATCGCAGCTTCGGCTTGCTGGCCACCCTCAGCCGCGGCGGGGAGTGTTACAACCATCTGCTCCTCAACTCGCGGCCCGCCTCACCCCTCCGCGCCTACGCGATTTTAAATAACACTCTTGGGGTAGGGCAGACAAGACTGCATGGAGTCGGATTTACAGCAATTCGTTTCTGTCACTAAAACCTAACTTTTAGGGATTTTTTTAGCGACTAACAATTTTATTTATAAATGACCATTCGGAATCATTCACATTATGTGATACAATACTTAGGACATACGACTTTATGTCATGTAAAATTAGGAGATTCAATTATTATAGTACTCGATATTATGACAAAATAGTATTAGAAGTAAAGTTAGTTATGTAAAACATAATTTCGGTGTTTTGAACATTATGGTTCCTGAAGTTTATAGCAAACGTGTTATGAATAATGATTTTCGAACAAAAAATTTTAGGACAATCAAGGGAGTACCCAGGGACATGTTCCACAAAAGAGGAAAATCAGAATAGTGTCTGCTAACTAAACCCAATACAGTTGAGCGACTTGCAGCAACTAGGTACTGAGATAGAGTAGTCGCTGATCCCTAGACAATTGGAATGAAATCAGTAACGCCAGCTTGGCTCTGTCCCACTCCTGGGCAGAGGTCTTTCTCCAGTCCAACTTCTCGCGAGCCCGCGGGTCCTGCTTCCACTTCTAACGGAGCCTGTCTAGTTTGTCCCCCTACCAGAATATTATAAGTACTAAAAAATTTCGCTCAGGTTGGTGATTAGAATACATATGTATCTACTTTGAATATCCAAGAATTACCTGCGTCAGGTTACAATTAATGGTTTTTGTGAACTCCGTTACTCAACTATGGCTGTTAAATTCCGATAACTATCTATCTGAAGGTGAGAGCTATTGTCGATCTCTTTGTTTAGATATTTGCTCAGAGATAGCACAGAATGTAGATGTAAGAATACATAAAATATTACGTAAGTAGGTAGGAACACCAAACATCACATGATACATCAACCTACAAGGTAACTTAATTTACAGTTAATGACGTGTTCGTAAACCTATACCTATTTATTTATACATACGTACATAACATATGTTACAGGTACCTACTTAATGTAGTTATACATGTAGTGCAACAAGCATGCTCGCCTTGACCGCACTCCGGTTTTGCATAATGTGTTTCATTCATAATGCCATGCTGATGATAAAATATTCTTAATCTTTGGACGATTTCACAAATTTACTGTGAAAACGGAAGTTCAATGAATTTTTTATGAGTATGTAGATAAACCCAAAATTTCTTCATTCAAAATTGTTAAAGAATTTTGGTTTTGATTCTACGTTGTGTGTATTTTGTAAAGCAGGTGCATATTTTGAAAATAAACAGCACGTTAAACCTATTTGAATTTAAAAGCTGTGTACCACTTCATTTTATTTTGCACGGTCTGAAAACTTTAAAATTGAAACCTCTGTTTAACGTGAGTGATTGTAGAGGGTGGATTATCCCAAAAAGCATCAGTGTCTCGAGAAATGAGTCAGCACAGTTCTGACGACCACAGATCAACGTCATCACAATTTCACCTTACCAGTCAGTCAACTCGAAAACTGAATGTAGTTTCTGTAGTATGCTTTAGCCCGCCAGTCTATTACTGTCATCCGTGGTGGTGACACGCGCGCTCTTTCATCCGACTCGCGAAACGCGTGTAAACTTTACGTAATGGCGGGAAAATAATTCTACACTGCATACAAATCTAAAATGTGATTTTATGTGACCTGTCGAGTAATGATTATGATTAAATAAATTCCAAACTATTGAGTGAAAAAGTTGTAAACTGGACATTATGAAGTTTTTAACTTGGATCTTGGTGAGCATTTATAATTTGTTTTCTTATTATGTATTTTCAATTAAATTTCTGTAAGTAATACATAGTGTACCTAATTTATCTATTTAGTATAATCTAATAAATCATTCAAACTTTTTAACTACGTAAGTATGTACATTTCTCATCTAATTAATTAATAATCAAAATAAAAGAAGACCATAAATTATGCGCTCTTTCACTTGGTAGATATCAGACTACAAGTAGGTACGTATAATAAAGTTTAGGTATACATGATGTAGATTAATAGTAGACGCTCCTAGATTTTTTATACAAAATAAATATATCCTTATTTCAATTTTGGACAAAACGCACCTGAAATACGTAGTATTTGTTGATGACATCAGACTCACGACAGTTGAGTAGCTAAGTAAAATTATTTTGCAAAAGAAATGCTTTTTTCCCAGAAAATTGTAAAACTGGGGCGAATATAGACCTCCCTTAAAGAAAATGCTATATAATATATGTTAACATTATATGCTTTCGAATAACATGACCACTGGCACTTCCACATTTTAAATCAATTACATTTTAAAATATTTTCTTTCTTTCATGGATAGATGAGAATGTTAAGTCACAAAAGGAATGAATGAAAGGCATTTGATGTTGCAGAGATGAGAATGCTATAAGGGGGATGTTTGGTGTTTCGCGAATGGATAAAGTAAGAAATGAATAAGTATATGTATAAGAGGAAGAAAAGGAAAAGTGGTGCTGGTGACTGAAAAGTTTTGTGGTAATCAGTAGTCGTGATGGTACGGGCATGTGACGCGGAGGAATGATGAAAACGTCTTGAGGAAAGTTTTGAGTATAAAAGTCGATGGGTATATCAATAGAGTAGAAGAAGACCAAAGAAACGATGGATGGACTCTGTTAATAATGATATGGCAAGAAAAGAAGTGTCTGACTGATGAGATGACGAAAAATAGAGAAGTATGGAAGGAAAAAACATGCTGCTCCAACCCCAAATGAACTGGGATAAGGACAAGCGAATAACGCGATATTTACTTAAAAAGAAAGAAAGAAAGAGGAGCTCGTGGCTAGATAATAACACCCGCTCGGACAGATCTTTAAGTGAAGCCGTGCTTGCCTAGTTTGGTCTGAGGATGGGTGACCACCCTTACATACCGACTTTCCTCCGTGCCTCGGAAAGCACGTTAAGCTGTTGCGGCAGTCGTTGTAGGTAGTCAGTGGCCCAAAGAGTTTGATAACCAGTCTTACCAAGGGGTATCGTATTACCAGGGTTGTGAAGGTCAGATAGGCAGTCGCTCCATGTAAAATACTGGTATTCAGCTGCATCCGGTTAGACTGGAAGCCGGCCCCAACATAGTTGGGAAAAGGCTAGGCAGATGATGAATTACGTAATAAAGAAACCAAGATTTTGACATATATTTTCACACAAAATCTAAACAACATCAACACTTCAGGGATCGATAACACCGAACGAATTGCCGACTGACCTAGGAAGGGTGCTGCTCGCTCACCTTACTTAATGTATTAAATTATCTACCGCTTGCACATGGACGTTACTATTTTCTAGCTAGACGCTCACAAACCTGATTATTATGCAAATTATTGGAGATACTTGAAACTCTAAAAACATTCTACTAGGCGTGAAAATGTATCAATAAGCAACAATAATACATTTACAAGAAAGAATAGTTATTTGTTATACAAGAGTGCAAAGTTGTTTTTTAACCGCGTGCTCAATTTTGATGACCGAGCAAGCGAAAGATTCTAAAATTGAGTCACGAGCGCAGGGCGAGGGCGAGGGAATCAAAAGAGCACGAGGTGAAAAATCTTTGCACTCGAGTGCAACACGTAACTTTTCATCCCACCTCAGCGAGGAAATGAATAAACGCAAAAAAATAAAGTGCATTATTAACAAATACAGTTAATTCTGTTGGCGTCAAATAAACTTCCTCGTCGCTAGATAATGAGTGGTCATTTTAGATTTTTCACTTGTTTTCAAGTTGGATTCCTTGGTTTTGACCTAAGGTGTTAACAAAATGTAAAAAAAGGTGTTAACAATATGACGTGAAAAGAAAATGGCACGCAAAACATATTAAAAAAGTACACCAAGAAGGTTCCGAGTCTGAGTTACTAACAAATTAAAACAAAATATATGATTAATTCGGCACCATAGAGGTAAAAGTAAATAGGTTTAATGATGTTTTGAATTCAAATGCCTAGTGCACACGATGTTCTAAATTCCGATTTACTTTACCCTCAAGACGATAATATCGGCTTTTGCACTCAGATATCGAAGAGCAAAAATACTCTTTCCGAGATGGGGGGATGAAAAAACCATTCACTATTTCACATTTAGACTGACTTCGTAAAATAAACAACTCTACCTACCTCTACTCACTGAAAATCAACCTCAACAAATGGACCTTTGAATTCAATTTACTATTCTCCGGAAACCATTGGAATGAATGTTATTACTATCTGACTGGGAACCTCCATTTCCTGTGATAACAATCGCAGAACTTAATATTATTGTTGCTGAAAATAGGGACGATCAGTGGCTTTCACGAGAAAACCATCAAGTTTTATAGCTGGAAATTGTGAAAACCTGTTTAATAGGGCTTTCGGATTGTTAATTTTTCTTAGCGAAGGTAAATTCTTATTTCTAGTTTCTTACTGCAAACAAAAACTAGAATTCACCTACATGGAATTTCCTGTCATGTCCCTAACGGTTTAAGGCTTATTATAGGAATGCAATCAACAATTCAGTTCAATCCAAAAACAGTAGTTGTACGAATAGTTTGGATGGTCTACACACTTTAAGGTATGAAGAATTAAAATCAATAATGTAAAATAGTAATTTAGCCAACGTTAGGCCAAAGAAACCAGAGCCGTCCTAAAGGTCGTAGGGTTGACGTTGATGATATTGTCAAAGTCGCGGGAAATACCTGGATAAGGGTCGCACAGAACCCGGTTCCCGAAACATCAACATGAAAGATGTAACCAAGATTTTGTAACAACATTTGTGAGTGTCCATGGAGTTTCTTGCCCGTTCTTCTCCATAGAGATCTACGCTAGGGAATGGGCAACTACAGTACTTTCTCAAGTTATTATGTCTTGTGTCTGTGACTATAGCTTCTTTTTTTTCGTTTTATTGACATTCAAAAGTGCCGTAATGGTCTAGTTGAAATAAATGATTTGAGTTTGAGTTTGAGGGTGGAAGACTAGATTAAAGAGATATAAATTAGACTATAATGATCGAGAAGCAAAAAAAGAGAAGGCGGCAGTAAATTCCACAAATCAAATCAAATCATTTATTTGCGTTGAATGTAGGTTACATTTAAATACAGTTAGAATAGAAAGAAGTGAGCTTTGATTGATTATCGGCCACTCCCTCACAGATAGTAAAACTATGTTCCAGCAGTGGGAACGCTAGGGGCTGGTTATGTTTAAGAGGCTCCCATTCAATTTTAAGGCAAAGTCTCGGTTTACAGTTTTACCCATAAATTACATTGTAAAGTGTAAACCAAATAGCTTGTTCGACCGTACATATTTAAAATTAAGTATAGCCGGTTGAATTAGGTACAACAGTTTCAGGGAGATAAGATTACAAAATTACTTTCTCGTTCGGATTTAACGTTATAGGTCGTAAAATCAAAAATGGTGATCGTAATAAAGATCTTGTTTTTTTTTTAATATTAAGTATTTGTTTTTAAATAGGTATTCCAAGTTACATAAGTGCTCAAGTAAACGAATGTCCAGATTCTTCGATAAATAAGAAATTAGATTTCCCTATGTTCGCATCTTGGTTTATTAAAAAAACTCGCTAGATCTTAGGTAACAAACAAGCTCATTATTTGTTCATTTAAACGTTTGTATATGTAAACACTAAATACAGAAAAGAAGAAAAGAACAGGTAAAAATTGGTACAAAGACATCGCTGTGAAAAGAGAGTAGATAAAGTAACTAATGTAAAATATCGTTATAATAATATCCATACTTCTATACTCTACGGGTTCTCTCTATGCATAACTTAGTTGCTCTGTTTGGAAAATTACGGAAGATAGGTGGTAGCCCCACCACTAAATGAGGCATGGAAAACATACGTAAAGACTCTGATTACTGAATAGTTTCTGTGACAAGCCCTTGAGGTAAATGCAGATTGCAAAGCATAGACATTTAGGCAAAAAGTTTACATATTATTTTTGGATTTTCATTTAGAATTCCAAAGGTAACACGATTACCAGGAAACTTGCGAACAAACGACCTTTTGTGTGCATTTGGTGTGAATTATCCTCCTTTATTACGCAAAAGGTTTACACATAAGTAAGATAGGTACTTTAGTCATGTAAGAGAATGACTAACACTTTGTTCTGTCCAGATGTTTAAGTGTGGACTGGTAGTAAATATCTGGAGGTTAATGTAAGGTTCATGTAGTGGCTATAAAGGGTGTAAAATACCTTTTTACGAAGCCGAAAGGCACTTGTTCTCCCCATCTTTGCGATATTTTTTTTGTTCTACACCATATCTGGGAACCTTCTATAGGTACGAAGATATGGGGAGTCAAAGTTACAACTTTTAGACAAGGTTTTTTTTTAAATACAAGTTCTTTTTGTAAGATTTTGATTTTTAACACCTCCACGACCTTCGTACTATTCAATCCGTCCATCAGCACAATATTTTAAGTGCATTATATTGAGTTCTACCACAAAACATGATTTATAACCTCTAAAAAAAGGTGGTTCCCAGCAATATTATTTGCGTAAAGTTACTTAGTTTGATGTACAGAATGCTTGGTTAACGGCTTCGTGATGAGGTGGTTTACACCCTGTGTTACAACAGCTGCTCGGGTCGATCCTTAGGTTAAGCCATGCTTGCCTAGGTTCATCTGTGGACGGGAGATCACCCTCGCATACCGAGTTTCCTCCGTGCCTCAGAAATTACGTTAAGCTGTTGGTCCCGGCTTGTCCATCTTTGGCAGTCGTTACTGGTAGTGGCCCAAAAAGTCTGACAACCAGTTTTACCAAGTGGTATCGTATTACCCAGTATTAACTGGGTTGTGGAGGTCAGATAGGTAGTCGCTCCATGTAAAATACTGTTAGGTAATCAGCTGCATCCAGTTAGATTGGACGCCGACCCCAACGTAGTTGGGAAAAGGGGCAGATGATGATGTAACTGTATTAAATGACTATTTCACAAAGTCATTCATACATGAAGTCAGAGGGTTGTATTGATGATTTTAATTATTATTATTCTGTAACTACATACAGTCGCGAATCATATTTTAATCAACATACGACTTGACACTGTCTTGCGAATTGAAAAAAAAAACGTGAAAATTTTTAATTTTTCAGGTTACCGTGGAGCTTCCATCTTAAGTCTTTGCACCTTTTATTTGTGCGAAAAGTTTAAATAAATATAAATAAATTAAACAAAGTTCAACAAAAATCTTTCAAATTGGGTGTACTTTTCCGTTGTTATGTGTCGATGTAGGCTAACGGCTAATGGTTACATTAATCTCATTTATCTAAACATACGGGCTAAGAAATACATATCGTATAACATTGTTCTATTTTCTAAACCGGCATTATCGTAAAATCGAAGACCGTATAAATTGTAGTAATTAACGGTTATCATAAAGTTCATGCTTCATAATATTTATGAAGTTTAACGTTCGTTCATGACCTCACCTAAATTAGGTAAGTACCTACCTAACAAAAAATTCAAAGTATGTATATGTCACCGTAAAATTGTCAAACACGTTAGATTGTAATCTCTCTAGCGAGATTGTAAACTCTCGAAATATTGTCAATGAACATACTGCTTACAATATTTTTCGGTAGATTGTAATCTATCGGAGTGAAACCGTAATATTGTGAAATGCATGCGATGGAAGTAGGTATCTCTCCCATAATCGGGACTTGGGGCACCCCCATGTTAGGTTAGTTCTTTAAACCCTGCTGACAGAAATTATAGATGCCCCGCGTAGCGGGTCTCCGTCGACTACGCTTTTAGGAGAATATAAAGTGTTTTGAGGTTAGGTTATACTAATCAGTACTTATCAGGAATAATACAACATCTTTTCATGAGAGTGGTACCATGGGGAAAGGGGGTTGCCTCCGACCTCCTCTACACCGCGCGAGTGGACTTCCATCGCATACATTTCACAATATTACGGTTTCACTTCTATAGATTACGATCTACCGAAAAATAATGCGTTATATTGTAAGGAGTAGATATGTTCGTTTGACAATCTCTCGAGAGTTTATAATCTCGAAACTCCACGGACCTCTTACAGTTGTTATAACAAACTGGTTGGATTATAGTGATACAGGATAATATCAATATAAACGGCATTACATGATACAACAATGTAAAACATACCATTAATATGTATCAGGTGAAGTGACAAGAAGGCTGCGCCGCCGCCGGCGTGCCCGGGATCAGACATTGTTTATTTTATTTTATTTTATTTTTTTATTTTATTTATTTAGGGACAAAAAACAGTTACACGTTACAATTTACATATCAAAGCAAATTAGGTTCATTTAATAAACGTACAACCCACACTATTGTCCACGGATTAAAAAAAATACTTAAAAGAGGAAAGGACGGAAGGTCACATTTATATTATTAACAATAAAAAAAAAAGAAAAGTAAGTTATGAATGGTTGTCGGTAAGTAAAGTTATAGCAGTTTTTTTTAATCTTGCGGGAGTAAACGCAAAAATGTCTGTGTCAGTAAAGTGTGTGTTATAAGTTACTACAAGGCGGCGGATAGGTGCCCGTTCACCGGCGTTTGTTTTGCACTTCTCAGAGTGAAACAGACGAGGAACGCGCACCTCCCGCCGGATAATACTTCTAGGTACTACATAACATAACTTATTGGTAAGTTCATTGCAATCAAACTTATTATTACAAATGCCATGCAGCATCATGACCATGAGGAGCGTACGCCTGGACTCCAGACTTAAGAGGTTGTGCTGTTTAAGCAGTTCTAAATAAGAAAATCTCAAGTGATAAAATTTATACTGCACATTACGTAGGAACTTTTTTTGAACCATTTCAAGTCTATATGAATATTTGTCGTAGAAGGGACTCCAAATAGGAACAGCATATTCTAACTGAGAGCGAATCAGGGTCTTGTATAAAAATAAGAGAGTAGATTTTTTTTTAAAGTCCTTGGAAGATCTCATGACGAAACCATACATCCGAAAGGCCTTGCTGATTACATTATCGATGTGAATGTCAAAGTGTAATTTAGAATCCAGTAATATTCCAAGGTCTCGTGTGAACTCAACTTTTTTCAAAGCAATGCCATGCAGGGTATATGTGAAATTAATTGTATTTTTATTTTTGGTAAATGATATAGAGTTGCATTTCGGTAAACTGAGTTGTAACTTATTATCTAGGCAATATTGAGAAAGTCTATAGAGATCCTCTTGAAGCAGTAGGCAGTCATGAATATTCAAGCAAGATTTATAAATTTTTACATCATCGGCGTACATTAGGAAGGCTGAGTTAATAAAACAGGATTTAATGTCATTAATGAACAGAATAAAGAGGAGTGGGCCCAACACGGATCCCTGGGGCACACCAGATTCCACGACAACGTAGTCTGACTCGTAACCGTTTATTACAACTTTTTGAGTTCTATTAACTATGTAGGACGTAAACCACCTAAGTAAGCTACCTCTGATGCCATTGAAGGCAATTTTATCCAATAACAATTTATGGTCCACCTTGTCAAAAGCCTTTTGAAAATCCGTGTACACAGCATCCACTTGGATGCGGTTGTCCATCTTCTCAAATAAATAATTTGTAAAGATCATAAGATTTGTAGTGGTTGACCGACATTTAACGAAACCGTGCTGTTCTGGAATGATAAGGTTTCTTATATAAGGAAATAGCGAGCTATGCACAAGACTCTCAAAAAGCTTAGACAAAGTGGACAGTATCGAAATAGGTCGATAGTTTTTAACGTCGGTCTTATCGCCACTCTTATAAATAGGTGTGATGAAGGCTCTCTTCCATACACTGGGGAAAAATCCTTCGGTTAAGCATTTATTATAAATTATATGTAGTGGCAAGTGGATGGTATTGGCAGTATTTTTAAAGAAAATGGGCGGCAGACCATCTGGACCAGGTCCTTTGGTTTGGTCTAAAGCTTTAAGTGCCATTTGTACTTCATCCTTGGTAAGATAAATATTAGGGAGGGATATAGATTCATTCGCAAAGTTTGTGGGTGGTTGCCAATTTTCGGGGACAAAATCTGAAGACTCATAAACAGATTTAAAAAAAGTTGAAAATTGATTACATATTTCTGTAGGGTTACTGGAAGGTATATTATTGAAGTGCATAGTAGCCGGAATACCCGTCCTACCTTTGCGGTTGGATATAAATGACCAGAAGTGTTTGACATTGAGAGGTATACTGTCTTCGACCGAGTTTATGTACCGTTTATAACACTCTTCGCAACCCGATTTAAAACGTTTACGATTATTTGAGAAGGTTTCATAATCAGACAAGTTACAATTTTTTTTCCATCTTATCCAAGCACGTTCCTTTTTTTTAAAGATATTAATAAGCGATGGGCTAAACCAGGACGGAAAACGAGAAGTTTTCGCTCGTATGCGAGGAACATGGTTACGAATTAACCCATATATATAATCATAAAACGTCGTAACCGCCTGTTCGGCCGTTAGGTGAGAGAGTAATTTATCCCAGTTTAGTTTCAAGAGTTCGCAATTAATACGTTCATAGTTGGCCTTATAGTAATTGTATTTCGTGGTGGTATGACGCTTCATTGGTGTAAGTTGAAATTCAAGAGAACTTAAAACGGAAAATGGCGGATGGTAACTATCCTGCTGTAATAATTCCACATCCGATTGTAGTTCACAGTCTACGTTAGAAATAAATAAATCAAGTGTTCTTCCTCGATTATTTTTAAATGTGTTATATTGTGTAGCATTGATGGCGGATATAAAATTAAATAAATGATGGCTTGTGGTATTCGCTGGCCTTGGAAGTGCTGAATTGTCGCGGTCTTGCCACTCAATGTCGGGCAAGTTATAATCACCAGCTACATAAAACGATTCGGTACTCGTGTCGATAAGAATGTCCTGCAACATATCTAAGTGGCAACAGTACACGTCGTCAGGAGACCGCGGTGGTATGTACGCAGCACTTATAATGTGGCGTGTGTTGGGCCGCGAAGCAGGCAGCTGGATCATAACATGCTCGATGCTCGCGTGAACAGGATGTGTCATCATTCTCATCGGTCGTTCATCGATGATGCGGGCACAATCGATGGTTCCGCAATGTACGGGCACACCCCGACATGCATACAAATGTTTACTTTTCACTTTAAACGCCAAACCTGCCTATTCATAGCATCGATGGGTCTTTTAAATAAAAGATAGTGAGCTTTCAAATGCGGTATCATTTTCATTTAATTAGACCAAACAAATAAAACATTCCGGAAAATACGACTAAGGAATCACTCCTTCAATTCAAATTCAATATAATTAAAAATGATTTATAATCTCTTCAAAAACATGACTTATTATGAACATGTATAGAGCTTAAAGTTTCGGTTACTATATTATATAAGTTTGTGAGAGACTGGTGTCTGCACTAGGAAACCTGTATAGCAGATCACCGGGGTCCCACCACACGGTATTTCGATTATATCATAAATATTATACATTATTAAGTAATTCATTTAATATTAATGAACTTATTTTTAAATTCTTCACGTAAATTCAAAACAAAAAATCCCGCAAGTTGACAGCAAGTAATAAACTACATAATAAATAGTTGCTCGTATTTGTTAAGAATTTTAAAAGCAACCTACTAACGTAACTTATTGGCGTTCACGTTACACTGGAATTTAATTAAACTAACTAGGAGCTTCCCCTTAGCCATCCACGGAGTTCGGTGTCCGATACGACGCAATTAAATAGCTATCAGATGGTTTACATTTTCTTTTGTTATCACAGAAGATGGTAGAATTAAACCTTTGTGAAGGAACCCCACTGGGAAAGTTCTACCACCAAAAATTTCGCTGGCGCCAAACAGAGTTGCTGTGTGTTCTGGTTTTAAAGGCGTCGTAGTTCAGGAACAAGAGACATTTCACGTTGTTAGGGTCCTGGGTTCGAATCCCGGTAGGAGCAAATGTTTGTGTGATGAGCACGGACATTTGTTTCCGAGTCATGGATGTTTATATGTATAATAAGTATGTATTTACAAAAAAAAAAGTATATATGTAGTATATCAACTACCTAGTGTCCACGACACAAGCTTTGCTTAGTGTGGTACTAGGTGGCGCTGTGTGTTAATGTCCAGCGATATTTATTATTTATTTATTATTATTCAGATCTTTCTCTGTTATAGCCAATTAGCCACTTACCTTTCGCCATCGAGTATTAGTTAAGCTATGCCCATCATATAATTTGCCTTTTCCCTGTCGGGGAAGAACTGATTTATCGTAATAGCGAGCGAGAGATTTTGGAAAATATTGGCAAGTTGCGTGCGCCAGAGTCGCGTTCCGCGGGCCGTTGACGCCATGTCGCGATGACGTGGTGACGCGGCAACTATGTCAATGCCGCGCCGCGTGTCAACTGACTATCGCATAATTCTTATCGACCTCTTCGATACATTGGAAAACAACAGCTAATAGACACAGAAACGAATGTTTTGTTACAATTGAAGAGGTCAGAAATTATTCCACGTTTTAGATTATGAAATACAAAACCGGATTTACAAAACGACGGATCTAAACCAAAACAAAAAGGCGGTTTTGCAAAAAAATGGTTTTGGAGCCCACGAACTCAAATGAATGAATAAATTAATTTCACTAGAAACAGGTTCGCACCTACTGTAGGAGTCAAAACAATTAAGGATTCTATTTTATATCTCACAATAACAATAAAACACGCACAGTTCTTTCCAACTCCAGTAAAACGATTGATGGCGTTTCAATGCATAGAAACATTCTGAAAGGCTCATATTAAAGCCATTTGGCTAAAGTGGAAAATTCGGAGATGGCGTTAATTTAACGTAACCATCCATTCTGCCATATCCTTAACGCTGGACCACTAAAGCGAGGGAGGACTCCATCAATAAATCTCCGATATTTATTGCATTTTCCTTTTATTCTGAAAGAGAAGAGTTAGATCCTTGTCTGCATCTACTAAATGTGTCTCACCACAATTTGTGTAATGTAATACGTACGTCTGATGTTCTACCAAAAAATATACGAACAAAACTAGAGCGTGCTTTAAAAAGTAACGAGCTTATTAATAGAGGATATTAAGTCCTCTTAAAGTTCTATTGTACAATAGAGAAGTATGTCATGTATCACTACAAAGAAGTATACATAGATACTGTTAACCATACAAGGCAAGTAATCACCGTAGAACTTTAAGTTAAGTAGTTCCAGGACTCTATTGTAATGAATACTCAAAACTATAACTAAGCTGCAAAGAATAATGGCCAACATGCGTGCAAACACTATAGCTTATTACACCACTGATTGTGCCCATAAGGCTTTTATCTAACCTTTTGCACATGAATAAGTAACCAATTAATCTACGGCGCTTTGGAACAAGTTTCAAAATACACTGATTAATAGTGGGTACCGGTACACGATACGTGGAGAGGGTACCACGTAATCAACCTGTTTCTAAGACAGCATTAATTTAGACGTGTAGGTAAACATGGTCATTTATTGAAAGCTGCTATGACAGGATTTCGATAATAAACTGATATGGTTAACGCAATTTGCATAATAAATTTGATTTTAGTGCACTTGCTCTAGTATAAAATCTTGCCCCTTTTAACCACTGCAAGTAGATAAGTTAACTAATCAGTATTAGACAGATTTGAACACTAATATTGACAAAGATCAACTGACATGTGGTTTAGTTTCAGTTTTTTTTGCATTGTGATTAAATTCATAGAGCACGAAGAAAGCTACTCAAGTCCTTGTGACGCCTTATTAGCAAACAACCTTTACAATACTTTAAAATAAATAAAATCGATAAGTTTAATACCGATCGGTAGATAGCCGATCTACTGCCCCTACTTTATGGTGGTCTGATCGCGAATGATAATATAATCAACAACGTTTACCCACTTTATGACTGCACGCAATTTGTAGTTAAAACTTTTTTGGTCAAATCTTCTTTTATGGTAGGGTCAATGATTCGTGGGTCAAACTTATTTTCTTACGAAAGCCCAAGCAAACAATGTTGGTATCCACTCCAATATTCCGCCGAAATCGGTGTGTAAAAGGTTTACTTCTATGGCTATGGACCTATAAAATAACCATAAAGTGGAATCAACTCCAGGCTTGTGCGAAATTTTCAATCATTCTTCTTCGTACTTTGAACAGCCGATAAATAAATGTTGGGAGGAGGATCCGAAGTTCGACAGCATCCATGAGTAATTAGTTTCGGCCGCCTGTTACCAACTTGTTATTTTGTTCTGAACCCATAATAGCTTTTGAACTGTCCCATAAAATATCGTAACATAGCGTACAAGTATTTTCCTAATCCTAATATTATTATCCATTAGGTAGAAATATGACTTTGGTCTTTCTGACGTTTTTCTAATGGTAAAATATAGGTTAGAACTAGGGAAGATATAAAATAACAGTATAGGCCGAAGCAGCTTTGAAGGATTTGGCAATAGGATTAGGGGAGATATCAGGCAATAAACACAGCAGGATAATAAGTGTAAGTACATAAAACTATTAAGTAAGATATTGTGCATAAAAAACGATAATGGACACATTCAGGACAAGATCGTTGACGATCGAGACGATTTTAATTAAAGATACTCTTTTAAGACAATACGAAAGAAGATTCGGTCTAATGCAAGTGCAATGAAGCAGACAAGGGACGGTTTTATGACACTCACTCACTTAACCCGGTCATAGTTACATAAATATCTCCCACGGGAGCTATTTTTAACAACATTGTACACAAAACGAGAGCCCGTCTAGTGTCGGCCGTGTTTTCAACTGCCGACAACGCTGTCATGTTGACCATTCACATCAGTTTTTAATACTTCCAATAGCTATTAGTCTACTTTCTGAACGCTATCAGCTAATAGAGATGTTTCTTCAAAAGAATTCAAAAGAAGTGCTGCGAAATTTTTACACTCTCGCAACAAGACTTTGAGGCCTTGATAGTTTATTCTGACATTTGTTTATAATATATGAACGGGAGGGTTTATAATTAGATTATATCTCATTCCAGTAACCAGCACCGTTTCTTTACCTAAACGAATAGGTACATGTTTACATCGAAAACAACTTATACTACTACCGGTTATAAGTACAAAACATTTCACTTATGCCACGTGTTGTTCTCGCCGGTTTTACTTATAATATCATTGGTTGTTGTGGTGTACCTAAAGGCAATTTGCGGATGGTAACTTTCACAATGTGAGGCAAATTGTATGCTTCACATACGGTCGTGTTGCCTTTCGGATGGACCTGTCACCTGGCCAGACTACTTTTATGTACGACACTCATTGGAGTTGTTACATAAACACTTGAAGGAATAATATATTACTATGCGGGGAATGGTCATTCCAACAATAATAGAGGAAACCTACTCCGAATATTAAATAGGGGCCGTCTTGCCAACTGTGGTAACTGTATCTACTGGACTAAGAGCCATAACGACTTTCTGAACTTATTTGAAAGAAAAACAATACTTTGTGCTTAAAAACATTTTTTTAAGTAAAATGTTTTTGTAATTAATCAAGAATTTGAGACGCAACTGAAATTGAAAGATCCTGATCCTGAAGCACTAATTCTAAGTATAACTTAACTGAGTGTGTTTCTGAAAATTCTTAAATGCGTAGTTATATTGGTTACCAAAAGAACATTTTTGTAATCATTCTGAAGGTTAATCAACAGTAACATTTTCCATAATACAACGATGAGCGACAGTGTCACCTTCTATTATTCAGAATTCGTCAGTACTTGCAATAAATTTCCCTAATTCCCCTATTATATGGAAATTCGGCACTTCGCATTTCAAGGATATGCGTTGACATCTCCATTAAGCTCAGTAATAGAACGTCGTTGTTAAATCTGGCGCTGTTATGTCGCAAATGTCTATAATTTGGGACGATAAACATTAGTAAGCTTTAAAAGCTGGAGCGTGTGTTTAAAGTGGGGGCCATGTACGAGCTGGTAATATTGGAAAAATGTTGGTGGCACGTGCACTCCAAACGATTTGCTGCCACGACGTTTTTTTTTTAATTGCTTAGCTCTACTCCACTTCCTCGTTCCATTTTTCCGGGATGAAATATCATTCCTTCCATAATGGCAGAGCTTTATTTCATGTAAAGCTTTTCTTTTAGAAAATCCCAATTGCACCTAACCTGTCACCATCACCATCATCATCATCAGCCTATAATGTTCCCACTGCTGGGACCTCCTCTCAATGAGAGGGAATGGGCTATAATCCACCACGCGGGCCCAGTGCGGATTGGTAGATGTCACATGTCTTCGAATTTTTGATTCCAGGACATGCCGGTTTCCTCACGATGCTTTCCTTCACCGTTTTGAGAGCATTGGTGATGAAATAAATTACACTAAGTAGTGCGCCTGTCTGGGTTTGAACCCACGACTTACTGTTCGTAAGTCGGGGCCACCACCACTGGGCCACCGCTGCACCTAACCTACAAAAGATTACTGAAAACATAAAAACCTGAAAAACCAAGGCGACTTTTACAAAAAAACATGAAACATTTCCGCCGAAGGAGCAGGCAAATAATATGAACTGTATGAAGTTTAGATATTTGACAGTTACTAATTTACTTCATGTTAAAGCCAATGCACGAGTGCGTCCATAACACTAAGCAACACAGTTTAAATCTAATTAACCACTACTCTGGTCGAAATTTAATTTCGACTGAAAATTTAATAAATGTCAAAGGAAAATACTTCTTCTCACCAAAACATTTCATTTTGTTCACAGTGGCATTGGTGTTGGGGCTTACTGGTGATATCATTGAAATATGCATACGGAGAGAAGTTCACACTTGGCTATCTGACGGGCTCGGAGCGACGGAATGGAGACTACAGCTACCAGAGACCCGGGAGAGTCATTTCAGGTATCATCACAAGCTAATTTATATGAAGGCATAAAGACGAGACAAATTACTAGCTATGAGACTTTATAATAACTACGCACTTAAAAGTTCACCACATTAGTTTGCATGCCAACTAGATACTTAATTTAACCAAGTTCCAAAGTAAAATATTCCTCCAAAAAGTCTCGCCCGTTCTGTGCAGCTTTGAGAGCTTTACCATGTCGATAAATTTTCCATTAACGTCAACACTATCTATAAAGTGACTCAAGTTTTGAGTAAAATAGTTCTTCAGAGAGTCATGAAAAACGTAGAAGCTGCCCCTTATTATGCTATTTACACAAACGTGATCGTATTTATATTACACTGTAGCCATCAAACGTGCATTTGTATATTCTGACTGACAAATCGAATTGCTTCAACAAGATTAATGGCGGCAACACTTGGCGCTGAATCCACTTTATGAAATAATTTACCATTACAAATAAACAATTGTGTAACACAAATATTGACGTTACAATTTCGTAAAGGTAAACATATTCTGTTATAATTTTATGTTTTGTTTTACACAGGCGCCATTTCAATGGCGATTGATGAGGTGAACGAAAAGCTGCTTGGTCCAATGGGTCACTCGCTAGACTTCGTCGTCGCAGAAACCTTTGGACAGGAAGAGGTCTCCATTCGGCAGGTGTGTTCCTTTTCAATAAATAACGTTCATTGCCTTCATGGACATTAAATTGAATTCTAGAGAACAAAATCTTATGAAAGTATTCCAATTTGGTCCTTAGATACTTTTTCCAATCGTTTGCAAAATTACTTGGGAGTTCATTGGGAGTGCCCACTCACTCGACAACCATTATTCTTTCACAGGTTGTGAACACAGATTACTCTCGGGAAATGTTATATTATTAGTGATATCTTAGAGAGCTACTTTCTTCTACTTACGTTCTCTAGACACGATATTATTTTATTTTATCACAGTAAAAGCAACGCAATTCCCAACAATTTTCGAAAACTGTTCTGAATCATATTTATTTGTAAGCTGTTAATTTTTTTCCCGAATATACAAAGCTCGTATATTATTCTTCCAAAAAACTTCTGTTTTATTCGCGTCGTGTACCTACAACAACCCTGTCACCATAATTCACACCGAACTTTATTACATATTGAATTATGGGTAATTCGAGACGACAAGAGATACAATCGATATTCGATAACGTTTACGATATATATTGCAAGCTAGATAGGTCATAAGAGTAAAAATAAATTGGTCAGTCCTAAAACTTGTATTGGTCATCGAGCGCGATTTTATGAAAATGTATTTAGAACAATAAATAAACCAAACGAAAAAATTGGAATGCAGAAGCGATAAATTGTAAATAACTAGTTAGTAGAACCAGATATAGACAACAGTCACACAACGCGCAGTAAGCATGAGTTTTATGGGCCGAAGTTTAACAATCACCATAACTCGATGGCACCAAATGTTCGCTTGATCCGATGTCATTCGAATTATATCTGCAGTTCCTCGAGGAAACAAATCCCATTGAATTACATTAGTTTAACTTTAGAGCTTCACATTACTACTGCCTCATGATCCTTACGCGTAACTTTAAATGAGGGAATGTTCTGTTTCTTATCTAGTAAATGGGCTACTTAGCCGTTATTGTATGTTTATTCTCCAATCCTCTTAAGCATTCAATCTCATTAAACTAAGCAGCAGTATAAAATAAACCTTCATTTAAAACTATACTTTGTTGCGAAGGGCACTGATAAACGCCGTTTATCTATCTGTGAAGCTTCAACCACATGATATCACGGATGCATCAACCAAAAATAATTCCATGGTTATTTCTGCAAAAAGCAATGACCCAGTAAAGGTGGCCATCGAAATGCAAACAGTAAAACAGGTGCTCGTCGTTGAAGCATCTTATTAGTTTAATTCAAGCCAGTCTTCGCATGAAACCACTTAGGCGCGCGTGTGTTTACGTATATTACCCACTTACCTGCAAATAGACACTACCAATAAGAAATAACAATGAAGGATTAGTACGTATAGGTATGTACTGACATGTAGGTACCAATATTACATACAAACAAGTTAAACAATACATAGGCGAAGTGTTTGTCATTTATGGGTAGAAACAGGATGTAAAACGTTTTTCGCATCACATCAATTGAATTACTATAGGATTCAGTTAAAACATGTAGCTGTAATAAAATTAAACAAGAAATTAGTTATTTTGGATACGGAACCGCGACAGCAGAACCGTGATCTCTGGCAAAAAAGATTTTGATTCCAGTCCAATAAGGAGCATAAAATACGGCCACAAAATCTTTTTACTGTGTATTGTGAAAGAGAGCAAGTAAAGAAGATTGGGTCACCATTAATGCCACCCTCAGTTCGAAGCCTGACGTATCAGCCTAGCTAACGCATAAAATGGTAAATCGCGGATTCTTTCCGGCTCACTGAGATTCTTGTAAACGTATTTTCGTCGGGAAAACTTTTATAAGTGCTACATGTTTTCCAATACTTTTTCCAAACCGATAAACGAAAAGTTCTGCGAAGACTGTTATAAAAGTATCTGTCTAACACATCAACTGACAAGATATTTTAATAATTTGTAATAGCAAAAAATAGCGTTCTTATAGAAATGCAGATGAAAGAAATATAGTTCAATCTTTCTTTTGATCTCGATTTGTTTATATAAATGTATATCGTTACAACTCTGTATAAGTAGCTGCATGTAGGACAGGAAACATCGAACATAAATTTCGCTGTTACAGGAAACACTATCTTTACAAACTTTTATCTATTAGGGGTATTTGTCTGCGAAATTGATGTCGCGTAAAGTTGACAGTCGCGAATCTCGCGGGCACGTCGAGGGTTCCGTAAAAAACGAGAGCATCACTCGCTGTCTCTCGCATGCTTTGCCACGTCCTCCGTCAGAAATCCTAATGGGATGCCGACAGAGAAAGTTGCAGGTCGCAGTTACCATGCCCATACACGCCGTAAAGACATGTTATTGGTGCGCGTGCCTATGCAACACCATAACACTAGATTGGAAAGTGTCTTTGTTCGCACTTCAATACATCACGCAGGAATTAGAGTACTTAAGTACCCACTCAATGTCATTACGTTACAGATAATACTATGATAGCTAGCTAGTACAACAACTAATTGCTGCAAGTCATTATCGGTGTCCGTGTGCCCTCAATTGTAAATAATAAAATATTCTGTTCCTCTAACCAGCAACTCATTTCTTGACTAATGGGCACTATTAGCCGCTAGCGAGTTGTTTCCTTCAACAATCAATATTCTGTTTCGTTTGTTCCAAAGTTTTAACGGATAATAATGTTATGTTTCCGAACAGCTTTTCGTTCAGAAATGCGTAATAAATTAAGTTACTTGAGCCCTCTGAAGTTGATTGTGAAATATTTATTGATAAAGGATAACTGCCAGTAAACGGAGAACAGAATATTGGCATTAGGCAAATGTGGCCATTAAATGCTTAGTGGATAAAATATACATTACGGCATTTAACAAGGCTGTATGTTATGGTAGGTATTTCCTGACATTTGTTTGGACTTTTGAAATGCAATAACTTAACATAATTATATATATGAGAGAAAAATGGTCTAGAATAAAATGCATAATAAACTGCAGATAAACTAGTATTTCCATAAATAAATAGGTGGTACCCTATAGAAGTAGAACCTATCTCAAAAGGTAATTGCAACCTCTCTAGGTTCTCTGATCTTCAAGCTAGCAAATAAACAAATGAATGCGTATTGTTTTAGGTGCACGGTTCAAATCTGGCTCAGACTAGTTTACCAAAGCATTAGCTTACCAAGGTGTTGCAATGCGACAGCTAAAGCGCTCAACAATCTGTTTCCATTGTTTAGTCCTCAGCATGTTAGATGAAGCTAAACCGCATTTGGCTTTTAGTTCACAGAAACACAAGTCACTTCAGGATTTACTGACCGGAAAAAGTTAAAAAGTAAATAACCTCCTCGTTTTGAAGTCCTTTAATTAATAAAGCCTTTTAATGAAATTGTGGCGACGCGCGGACGACGACGTGGAACATTTTAAAGTTGCGTCGTTAAGTTTTTACAACTGCAACAGAACCCTTATGATAAAACTTATTTTTACGAGCCGCAAGAAGTCTCCGTTTGAAACTTCTTGATAGGTCGTAAAACGGACTGAAAATAATATATATATTTTTTAATAAGTACACGGTACTATTCTTGTTCTTCCTTATGGCTACAACATTTACCAATGAGTAAAGAGTGGTCACAGGATGTTTACGAAAAATAAAAACTTAACGTACTCGACCAAATGAATGGAACGTCTGATATTTGTCGCAATCACAATGACCCTTGGAGTCTGTACCACCCCTAAATATTACCATGTATTTCTGATACATGCTGTATAACAGCCTATTCACATTCTGTGGTTAACACTTAACCAGCCTGTTCACACCAAATGATTGCGTCGTACAGGTGGCGGCGTTGTGGGCAGCCAACGTATCGGCGTTCATCGGACCGCAAGAGACGTGTGTCCACGAGGGCCGTATGGCCGCAGCTTTCAATCTACCTATGGTTAGCTACGTAAGTACCCTTCCGTTGCTATAATGAAAAGACAGTATTGGGAACAGGTGGGTTCTATTTACTTCGTGGTTATACACCATTGCTAGTTTAAAGATAATGAAAGATACTCATGAATATGAACAACACGGTTCCACACTGTTTGTTGAGATATGCGAACATAGGTAAAAGATGTTATTTTTCATGAGTAGGTGCTACATACTCCTATATGCATCGCGTTTATTCAGTCACAGTAAAGCACACGAACTCCTTCTACTGCATGACTCCAGTTAATATATTAACCTTTCTCGGACCGTAAGTATTCGAAAGCTTCTGCGGACCACCGGTGGTCTGCGGACCATAGGTTGGGAACCACTGCTATACAGGATTCACGTATGCATGTGGATGCTATAGCAACAACATCGTATAAATTGGTCCTACCGACTCCTAACTCTAACATTCTGAGAATTGCTATGATAGACATTGACATGGCAGGTTGTTCTAGTTTCAAACGTTAATGTTGTTAGACATCCATTACGATGGCTCATGCTCCAGCAGTGTTTGCCCAACTTGATCGATCAACTGTCAAAATGCAATTTAGCTTTTATCGATTGATGTATTCACACACTTTACCTGAATCACTACAAGGTTATCGCGTTAACAAGGTTTTAACATTAAGTGGTTCTATAGATGTATGAATGAATGCTCCCAATACACCTAATTATACCAACAAAGGGCTGATAAAAGAAACAGCTGTAATGGCTTAAGAGATAGCAGAATGAGTCACTAATAAAAACCCTAAAGTGAAAAATCCACTTTAAATATACAAAACATAAATATTATGGGGCCGCCATATAGGAACGATACCCAGCTGCGGTTTACAATGAAACTTGACATCTGCAATAGGCAGACTGCCAAGAGCTTCCGAGTTAATTGGAAAAAGAACAATATACGTTATTGATGTCGAGTTGAAGGCAACGAAACTGCAAATGCAGTCAATGTCTTATGTTAATGTAATCACATTAACAATCGAGGGTCTTACGAACTTCATGGAGTCGAAACATTGTGTACGGTAGACTGTACTTCGCGTTTGGAAGTAGCAATAAAGCTGGGTTGTCACATGACGATAGACACTCGATTTAATCGCTGGTAAACAAACATACCGTTTATAATTTGGATAATTAGGTAATCGTACTCCATGTAGGCATTTTTGGATTGTCTTTAATTGCTGTAATTAATATTTTAAACTTGCTTACATAAGGCATTTATCATACTCGGAATCCAGAAATGGTTGTGGAGTGTTATTTGCCCGATTTTTAAAATCCTTACAGCGAAAATCGTGTAGGGTAAATCTTTTTAAACGGTTTTATTTATGTGTTCTTTTATAATCCTGATGAATTGTAGTAGAACCTTTTTTATAAACGACGTTTTTTTGTTTTATTTGTCCTACAGTACTGCCGCGATGTTGCCAGCTCAAACAAGCGGGTGTACTCCACGTTCGTGCGCACCAGGCCCTCGGACATCGACATCTCCCGCTCCGTGGTCGCCGTGCTCACGCATTTCAATTTCATGCATGTAAAAATTATAATAATACATTTCACTTTGCTCGTTTATGTTCTTAAATATTCTTTGCATAGAACTTCATTCAGAAAGTACAAAGAAACAATAATTTTGTCACATCTTCTGTAATATCTTCCTTGTTCTTCTAATGTAAAAATAACCATTTTCTTATTATACTGTAAAATTAGCGCAACGTATTAGCATTCAATTCTGTTCCCTCAAATTCCTAGTTGATCTCCTTTGATGAATACGGTCTATTAAAAGATTTAACTCACCGTAAAATTGAACGGTTCCTTTATGTATTAGCGCTTGATAAAACGCAGAATAAATCCACAGTGGAATACTCGGAAAACTCAAACTAATTCATCTTTCATTCCGCAGGTAGCCATGGTATACCTAAAGGCCCCGAACCACGACTTTTCACGTTTAGCGCTCGCAATAATAGCGGCCGCGAGGGAAAAACAAATATCAGTCCGCACTGTGCAAGTGTATAGACAGCCTTATTACTACGAGAACAGGCGGGAAAACTTCACTCGTAACCCGTTTCTGGACATAGTTCGGGATACGTACAAAGATACCAGAAGTACGTGACAACTTATAATTATTTACATTGAGAATGAACTCGCTGAAACATTTTCCAAGTAAATTATTGTATTTTGTTGCAGTATACGTCTCCGTTGGATATTATCACGATCACATCGGATTAATGTTGGCTTTGGACGCTATGCAGCTATTGGATTCGGGTAAGTGAAATTTATTCACGGCGCTCTTTCGGTTACATAGCTTGATAATATTTTAGCGAAAACTAATTAGCAATTAGGTACACTCGTAATAGTTAAAGAATATAAAGAGCAGGCCAACCTGGAAATATAATTTGTCCTCATTTAAATGGAATAAGGCGACGTTAAAGGTCCGCTGCAAAATAGTTCTGAAATCATAGAAACGCCTTTAATTACGGATTTTCTGAAGCATCTGTTTTCTTATCTCATCTAACCTATATTTTTTCTATTAGAATCAATCTTGGTCTCTCTTTCCCTACGTGAATAAAACATTTTCATCACAAAAGAACACGGGATTCATATCATTCTATTTATCGGTGCCGGCATCAAAAGAAAACTTCCCTCATTACTGAAATAATATGAAAATATTTACCGAAGCTAGGGCAATGTCAATAACCATATCCTATACTGAAACTAAGATAAACTTTCAATGTTAGGTTGCTTTTTTAGGAAAAGGTAGGTAAATTGTGTAGAAAAATCGAATTCTATTCTATTAATCAACTCCGTTTGATATCTTAGCCCTCCCGCCCAGGTTACGCTTATAAGATCCGCAACATAGAAACCATGTGCTTTCCGCAGGCTCTGGTTTGTAGCAGAAGTTAGCAAAACAATAAGAATACTTTTTTTTTGTTCCAGTCGTGTAAATCTATTTGTACATTATACAAAGCACCCTATTAGCGTTGTAGAGCGATATATCAAAAAGTGTCTGTGCAAGTGAAAAGCTTAACTACGTGCGTGATTTCCATAAGCCCGCATGTGATATATTTGTCTAGATCTTCTCTTTGTTAGCCTGACACCAACGCCCCATTATTCGACGAGAAAAGCCTTTACCCGCGTTATTCATCCTCACTTTTCATGGTACCTACATTAGGAATGAATATAAATACATGCATAATAATCTACCCAAAGCTTTTATGTAGATTCGCGTTAGTGAAACAAAGCTCGCAATCACGATTCAAATCTGTTTCTTTGAATATTGAAACTTAAGCTCGTTGAAAGCTTGAAAAAGCTTAATCTGCCCCCGGGGCCTCGGGTATCAGTCCTGTCGGTTGAAGAGCTTTTTTGAAAAGGTTTTCTACCATTTATTTTCCAGCATATCTCTATTATCCATAAACTGTGCACCGGAACCTTTGCAAACGTAAAAATGTTCACTCAAACGAAAATATCAACACATGCCTAAATAAATGTTCCCGACCGTGTATCAGAGCTATTTTAAGGTTTAAACACATAACACGAAAATAGAAAAGAGGAGCAGTCATGTTTGTGACAGATAACTAATAAAACCAGTCTATTTATTTATTAGAACACATTTTAATGACTATTCTTTTATGCGTCTGAAAGATAAATGGGAAGAGACAGACGATGAACAACGATGGGAAAGGGAATTAATTCCTTTTCAGATGATAAAAGGCTAAGATCAGATTATACGAAAGTAATAAGCTTAACGATCCTAGTGAACTATTGAATAGTTATTGAAGGAAGCATTGCGGGTCGTCGAAGCGAGCACTATGTATTTGCCTCGCGAGCGTACATCGATCACGTGACGAGCAAATATCGTAGCTCTACAAACGCTCCTATTCAATTTACACCCGCTTTTCACTATTATGTGAGGATAATATATTATGAATGTATCAACAGTAACAACACCAATAACACTATATTTTTCAAACTCATCTTATTCCATTGTTTATGGATCATGGCGTCGTAATCATTATTCAGTGACACGTTTAATAAGCCTTGGGAAGATAAACAATGGTTACAGCTCTTATCATCGGAACGCCAGATAAGTATTAAATCCATAAAACGTAACTATTATTGACAACTAGATATTTTATTACAACCTCGGTTATTCTTAGTACTATGGCTGATTTTCCATTTTTAAAACTCAAACAACAGAAATGTGGAAGTTTAATAGCACCATATTTTGTTTCGCGCGCATTTTGCACCACAGACATTAAGTGTTAATACCCAAACATGGCGGATTTTCACGTGAAAGCACAAGCTCTGGCGAATAATATTTGCACAAACAGTTTTCGTGCGCATACCGGCCATTACAAGAACGAATGCTAAATGGATGATTAAATTTTAAATAGAAGCGTGTCGGATTTTATGAAACCTCGGTGTAATCACGAAATAACGCGAACGCGTCTTTTGTCTTTAACTTTTACGTAAATCCAGATGAAGTTACAAAAACAATACCAGCACGAGATGGATGATTAAATGAGATAATAAACGTGTCTGGGACTGTTAAATCCCGACGTTGATGCGAAACAAAAGAATATGATTTTTGACTTCAATACTGAAGTTAACACGCGACATTTGTTCAGAATTCTGAATTTGAGGGATTACCTAATCTTGATCCATATTTTTCAGCTTTGTCAGGCCTGGCTTTTTACTATGAATGTATGTCTCACATTTCGCGTATTTTAGCCCAAGATTTAGACAGTAGACCGTTATTATTACCATGTAACTAATGCTGCCGAGGAAGTTTACCCAATTAAGACCTAATGCTGCTAGGAAGCCAATTCTTTTACCATCTTCATTAAAAACTAATTCTTATCTTTCATAGGTGAATACGCAGCCATCGGCGTGGACGTCGACAAATACGAATCAGAAGAAGCAATCCGCTACCTTTCCGGTCCGTTACGTAAGGAGCCAGGTCACCGGACTCCACAAGCGTTCCGGTCTTACATGGCAGTGGCTCCTTCACCCTCCCCATCATACCCAGTCTTCGCTAGAGAAGTGAACAGGAGGCTACAGATGCCGCCGTTCAATTTCACAAATCCTTTACTTGCTTTTGGTGGAGGCAAAGTAGTGAGTACCAAGTTTGTAAAAGATTAACTGAACTGTTGGAGAAATTTTGGTATTTAAACGAAAATTTATCAATCGTTTTCGTTTTGATGCTAGCGAAGTTTAGGTGTTATTATTAACCCATTTCCTCGCTGGGTAAACTCATGAAATTATGTGTGTGTTTATGTGATTATGCGGGGAGATGTTTTGTTCCACGTTTGTATTAAGGTGCTGTAAAAACCATGCTACTGTTTTTATTGTTACACCGAATCCAGAATCCACAGCTCATAAAACATAATGTAACAAAATATATGAAGAAGAAAAGTCGTTAGTCGTGTCATTGTTTAACTTAAAGATTTAATTTACTGTTTCTTGGCAAGGGAAACAACACAACTTGGTGTTCATGACGTGCGTCATTAACACAACTATAGCATTAACATAATACACTGTCAAACTAATTAAACAGGACGTTAACACACTGCGTTAATTAAACCTGCATCTGACACATTTGGCACATATATACGTAAACAGGATTCTATAGTCTCATGAACATAGTAGTCACTACATTAGAGCAAAGTATTATGCGTCGCGTCCATTTTGCCCTTTCGTAATGAAATCTGCATCCTCAAAGTAATTAATTCAAAGGCAAAGAATGAGCTCGTCCCCACAGGAGGGACGTTTTAATCTAATGAATGAAGTTCATGTAAAGTCCGACTTACACACTGTTCCGTGTTGCTATTCATTCAAATGTTTGCATTGTGTTTTCATTTGTTTTGTAAGGACAAATAGGTTACAACGGGCAACAGCAGTCCGTATAGGTACACGATAGCTATAAATCTTCTTTCGGATGAAGTTCTGAAGTCTAATTGGTTTGTCTATGTTCGAGGAAATTATGGGCTTGTAGGGGCCAGGATTACCTTGTAATAAAAGATATGAAATATGAGGAAGACAAACAATGTTTGTGTAAATAAGCAAGTGGATTGGTAGATTAACACCTCTAACTTAATTCGTAATTAGATAAAGGCACCCGGAAATTTTGCCCTCCTACACATAAAATAGTAGAAGGCACTTTACCTGAACACCGGACCCGCCCGGTTATCTGACCCTCTAAATGAGTTTTCGTTATTTCACTGCCTTTTTGACCGCCTATTCGACCCCTAAATGAATTCTCCTAAAGTTGACACCAAGCTTAATAGCTTCCCGGGATTACCGCATGTGAAAAAAGGTCGCTTTTGGTTTATTACATTTGATTTTAAATGACGAAGTTTTAACTTAATTACAAGGCTTAATGACACCTGAAACTTTAAGAATTTTATGGAACAGTGGGATAAGAATATCTTGTAAACTCTTCGTTGTTTTTTCGATAGATTCCTGTGGAAGCAGCGTGGCTACACGACTCTGTGTGGGTGTATGCGCGGGCACTGGCAGCAGCGCTCACTAGTGGCGAAGGACCACGGGATGGTAGGGCCTTAGCAGCAAGAATGAGGAACACCACCTACCACAGCGTTATGGGGTGAGCAATATATATTTTTAAAGATACAGATCGATCTGATAGGCAATCTTTTGCTTTGGATAACATAAATATTACAATCGCTTATTTTTTATGATGAGGAAACTTTCAGTAACGACAAATATGTTCTATCACGCGGTTTCACCCGCGTAGTTTCCGTTCCCGTTCCATATTAAATACAGCCTTTGTTTCTTTGTTCGGTATCCTTTGCTGAAAGAATTTTTCAAATCTGTCCAGTAGTTTGTAAGTTTATTTGTTACATACAAAAAATATAAAAATACAAAAATACAAATCCTTCTTCTTTATAATATTAGTATAGATATAGATCGTGGCGCCAAAAAATCTGATTGTTGAAAATTTAGGTAATTTGCAACTCCAATCAGATATAAAACCGGTCGCTGAAAATCCGTCCAATTTCTTGTACCACAAAGTCAGATAACAAACTGGCTTACCCTCTGGTTAGGTAACTGCGACGTGCTTCTTTTGTGAGGCACATCTTGCCGATTGTGGCTTAGGTAACAGAATTAGGAGCGATCGAGCGATATAGCCGACGGCTAAGATTGCTCGAATCTCGATCGGAAAAGCGTACCTTGATAATTCTGTTGATAACAGTAGATACAATATTCAGGACTGATGTTACGCGAAGTTGAGATTGAGATAGTTCACGTTTATATTGAAAGACTAGCTGTTGCTTCGTCTGCGTGATAAGTTCTATTATAATTTTACTTCCCTACTTACATCGTATTTTGTTAACAATTTTTAGAGGTTTCTTTGAACGGAATCTATTTTTCTAAAATAAAAGTAGCATAAGTTAGGTAGTTGTTAGTTAGTTAGGTGTTTTCAAATGCATTCAGAAATAAACTGTTATTTTGACTTTACAGACAGACACTTTTTTATTTGTTTGTATAGGTATAAGTTTTTGAAAACTGTAACATATAAGCCGTGCTCAGCATGTTCTATTTGCCTGCGGAACTTTAAACCAAAACGCGTCACGTCAAAGGTTCGCGCCGCACCACGTTTCACGTAGGTATTGCGTGTTTTTCGTGTAGCGATAAAAGAGTTTTACACTATTTCCTCCAACAATAGGTTGACATTAAACGGTCAAAGCTCGGTCTACGTTTTGTTTGTACCTAAACCTTTTTTAATTAGGTTGACCCATTAGATTTTCTAATCTTTGCGGTTATTGTTCATTTCCATGCTGCAAAGAAATGGTTTTTAATTACTTCTTTAATTGACCTTTTTCCTAGGTTTGCTCTTTGCACAATAGTCTATCCATTGTGAAATAAAAAGCTATTTCTATTAGGTATTCTTATGAGAAAGGACTGTCATGACCAACGCCAACGTGTAAGGTTGAAAAAAATTTCGGCAAAACATTGTTTTGACGTTGGATTGTTTGGAGTTACCAAATAAACGATATTTCCTTTTGTTCAGGTATTGGGTGCACATGGATGAGCAGGGCGACGCCGAGGGTAACTACACCCTGCTATCCATCGACCCCTCTCGACCACCCGGCCTTTACCCTCTTGCAGTCCTGCACAAGTCTGCACCGGTAATGTATCTTATACATAAACAAATCTCCCAAAGACCCTTTTCTTCGGACTGTCCATAAACTCCAACATAAATTTACAAATAGCGCGTTTCATGTGATTTTTATTTTCATTTTATTAATTTCCTCGAAACTGGAAGTTATTATGAGATAGGAAAGATGACCGGTGATATGAAAAATACACATAAACTTGAATGTGTCACACGTTGTCAGAAAATGTTAAACTGTCGTCATTTTGAACATGGCATAATGATGCATTACGGCCATCTACACTAACAGACAAGTGATAAGTAGCTCCTATTCGTCACTTGTACGAACTAGTGTGTGTTCGCCGATAGTCTACAAAATAAAACTAGATTCCTAAGCAATGGGAACGATAAACATAGTTTGACTGGTGGTTATTTCCGTTAACGTAAAAGTTTGTAACAAATTGCTGTGCAATAAGGCCAATTTTATAAATATTCGCATGAAAACACTTACATCTACATGTAAATAGATTCGTTATCAAATATCCGAAACACGTACGCACAGCGATACTCGACGTGCCCCGAATAAACGGCATCTTTTAACCGTTTACGTCACATTTTGGCTTGGGAGATGCACTCTGGTGCCAACCGACGTATGGATTCAAATCTGAAGACGCTAAGGTCCTTTTAAACTGGAACACTCTGTAATCCTATAATCATTTGAAATACTTATTTACGCACATGTAGGTAATTTATATTCGCAACCTAGTTCTACAGCGATCCATTTGATCTACGAGGAATTTTACGCCAATTTGTTTAGTACAAAGAAAAATGTTGGTTCGTGGAAATCTTACAAATATTTATTTCACGCAGGAAGTGCGATTTTTACGGGACATGAAGTGGCCAGGCGGACAGGTGCCCCTCTCCGAGCCGCCGTGTGGATTCAGAGGAGAAAAATGCGTCAGTAAGTATAAACCAGCAGCTTTTTTTTTTATAAAGTGTTGCTTTTACACGCGTCCATAGGACACCCGCTGTCGTGAAGAGTGTATTCACTTTCCCCTTAATGCGCAACGTATGTTGAAAGCTAATAGAATCAGCAAGTGGGCTGGAGCACTCCATTACCAACGGCCGGCGGAACGGACGCGACCATTTTGTTTACTGGCGATCTAAAAAACTAATATGTACTGTTAGAGCTCGGGTCGGCATTAAGCGCAAGGTTTGTAAGCGACAGTAAGTGGGGTGGCTCGTAAAAGCGTCGTTACGAGTCGTAGTGACAAGCAATGCTTAGCAGCGGCCATCGGGCGCACGCGACGCCTGCTGCGCCGACATCACCACCTAATGCTTGCTACATAAGTACATAGCTACACACTACCTACTTCCATTTTCTGGACCTACAGAGAGCTACACGGAACTACTTTAAGTCAGTACATGTAGAGCCTTCTAAGTATGTCTGAAACAAGGCTTTCAGGTCAAGCCGGAAGTCCTTAAAGTTAAGGCTAACCGAGTTAACTAATGTGTCAACATGGTACTCCAAATTTTGTTTATTAAAATTAATCGCATTTGTGTAAATTGGACTAATTAAATGTTGAAAAACAATACTGACGAATTGAGAACCTCCTCTTTTTGGAAGTCGGTTGATAAAGTACGGATTATTACTAAAATAACCTTTTCATTAACTTTGATTTTAGATTCCATTTGCTTTCTGAATTTAACAAACTGAAATTTTGAACACTATGTTAGTTTGTTTCGAGCATGCATGTTCATAAAATACACTGTGCGAATAGATAGGTACTCCACGTATTTCAGGAACTTTGTTTGAAAGCTCTCTATTGGAAAGTTGAGTTGCGATAAAACCTTACCAAACGTTTCATTTTGCAGTCAACTCATCATATTCCTGGTAAATCATTCCTCGATAATAGTATTTCTATCCATAACTCGCGAGATCAATAATTTCCGTTTTTCTGCAAAGAAGTTTGTGTCCATTTCAATTTGCGAAGCTTTATTGACACAGAGCCTTTTCTTGAAAAGAAATTGCACGAAGGAAATGAGCCTTCATTCTATTAAGCGATCGTGGCTAGCCAGTTGCCTGAGGCGAGGGTAATAGTGGGTAGTTGGGTAGTGCCTTAATTTCTTTGTGCTTATGTCCCTTGAGAATGTGATGCGAAGGCTTTCAAACGGTATGAAGGAAATACAGTCTTCATTTTTCATTTAATTAAAATCCGGACTTGTTTTTGATGTCTTGGGAATTTAATATTAAACCTAGGTAAGATTGGAGAGTTGATGGCTACGCAAGAAAATTAGTATTTCTAGCTGAATAGATAGTAGTAATTGCCACCTAGTTTGAAAGATCGTTTGAAGCAAAGGAGAAATACTTCCTTTGCTCGGAGTCTTTCTAACGTAGGTTCTTTTATTATACCCCAACGCGCTGCAAAGAATCCAGCCCGTCGCTCGAAACTAGCCATAAATTGAATACAAACGTTTATGAAAAGCAATTAAAATTCTTCAAAGCAGACTGTTTCCATCGTCAAATTGAATTTTGAACTTCATTATGACGTTAAATTCCACTGTCGTTTCGCTAATTCACTAAACAAATAATGAACTCGAGTTAGGATTACATGTTTGTGGCAAAGATTAAAGTCGTGTCATTCACCTCAGCGTTGTTTTGAAGTGTACTCTATCTTTCAGTCAATCTGGTGATCTACGGACTACTTACGAGTCAGTTGGTAGGACCTGACTGTCTTTAACGACATCATAAACTGAACCTTAACTTCTGATTTCAAGTACACTAACTAACTTGTCTTACAATGTAATAAATTGAAGGATAATATAAGTATGACCATCCAAGAGTAAACATAACAAGAACATAACATCACGCAGTAATCCCCATTGGTTTAGGCAGAGGAGTTCCTAATAATACAAATACATTTCGCTAATAATGTTTCATCATCATCATCAGCCTATTAATGTTCCCACTGCTGGGACACAGGCCTCCTCTCAATGAGAGGGAATGGGCTATAGCCCACGCGGGCCCAGTACGGATTGGTAGATGTCACATGTCTTCGAATTTTTGGTTCTAATATCTTTGGTCTAGAATAATGTTTAAATCCCATCTAATAGTAGGCGGCATGTTGCCATCAACCGGGAATACTTAAATCTAGACTCCATTGGCTGCTAAGAAGTGAAACTTCGTAATGAGGAAATGAAAAAAGGAAGGAGTGGGGGGGGGCTCTATGGTAGTGTTAGACGTTTAACGCAACCTTGTTGGAAGTCGCATTAGAAGTTCCGCTTTAAAACACACAAAAACAACACTTTTCCTGATTTGAAGCAAAGGGTTCATGATCAGCAGTCGCACTTGCAACCACTACACCAGTGAGGCAGTTACAGCAAGCACTTCAAGTAAAACCAACGTAGTTACGTAGAAAATTCATTCCCATTTTTTTTTCTTTTGAGTATAGGATTCATTCATAGATAGGCTGTTTAATTTGGTTTTTATTTTCTTTTTTTAAATATTTTCTTACCTTTATTGCTTTTTTTCCCTATTATTTATGAATGAGTCAACATTTGTAGGCTTTGTAGATTTCCAGATGCTGTTTAACTTTTGTTAAATAACTTTGTCTTTTTTTACATTTTTTGTAGTAAGCAACGAACTATTGTAGGGCCTACGCTGTCCCCCCATACTAAAGTACTGTTACGAGCTGGGTATGAGATAAATTAATTACTACCGATTAAACAACACAATAACTTTATTAATCACAAAACAATTTAAACTCAATCACAAGTACAGTACAATACACTACTGTTTACTATTCACTTAGATATCGCACTTGTAGTTCACTTGGATTCGCTTCGCTGTGTAGCTAAAACAAGACACACCAGAATAACCACGAACATTCCAGAGGGTCATAAAAAACACTAACAAAAAAATAGCAGGTAGATAGGTACTAGATAGGTAGGTAATTATTATCACTAGCTACTTGTACAAACAAATATGAACCGTATGCCCTAGGCGTACGGTCGAAATTCTAATGTCTTTGTATAAATAGGTCGCGAGTTTGTACCTACCTAACTTTAAAACTAATAATAATAGAATGCTCTCGAACTTCTAACGTACACACACTGTAATCACTGGCTTTCTCGAATGTTCTAGTAGGTCCGATGTAACAGTACAATGCTGTAACATAATAATATTGTAATACCAAATGATTTAGAAAGGATAACCATGGAGTTTCTTACCGGTTCTTCCCCATGGAATAGACCGACGCAAATCGTGCATCTTTTGCGACATTTTACTAGTGCCCATCTAGGCCTATGTGAAATAAAATATTTTAATTTTGGTTTTGTGGTATCTATAAAACTACATGCATGCAGTGAACCTGTAGGTGGATTTCTTGGAAGACGGAAGATCGAGAAGTCAAGTACACCAATCGATGTTGTTGGGCTGTAAGTTTCCTTTCTTCCAATTAGGTCACATCGGAGCATGGGCACTTGGAGCATCAGGAGGTACCCTTGCACTCCTCGCCCTGGCTGCCCTCGCCCTATACCGAGGCTGGCGCTACGAACAAGAGCTGGACTCACTACTCTGGAAGATTGATTTCCGCGAGCTACATCTGCCTGACGAAGAACAGCGAGCGAACAAACTGAGTAGGTAAACCGAACTTGTACATGTTGTTTGCATGCGCTTACGCTAATATTTGCTTTGAGTATCTACTAATGGTAAAGAAGATTCGAATTCGAATGCAGGATACTGAAAAATTATCCTTATGAACTAAGGAGATAGGTACAAGTTATGCATTCAATACTGTGGGCAGGTTATTTTTTTGTACATTGCTTTTGTATTCTAATTGCTAGCAATAAATTTACTATCTTAGCAGATGCCTTTTATGTATATTTCATAGTTTATTCAAAAAGCAAATCATTTGGCTCCGTTTATATTATCTCCTTTGCGAACCGTACCTACTACTAACTGAACAAAGCGAAATAGATTTACTCACGTCTCCAGTCTCACGCTGTGTTCCATTGTTGATATAAAATATTTCAAACCAATGCTTCAGCGAACGGTTTGATACAGTTCAGGCCAATGGAAATAGATTTTATGAACATATTTTTAACTTTTCCATTTGGAAGTTCAGGACTATTGGCGAGAGACATAGAGTTCAAAATAGAAAAAAATGTGTTACTGCAATTTCTTTCGAAAATAAATCACATCTGGAAATTAATAAAAGAAACCAGAACTTTATATCGTGCCGGGTTGAACACTGAAGTTTCCGTAAAACCGTTTTCGCCTTTCAATACAGGAGAAGTGTACCTCGAGGAGAGGCTCCCAATTTTTGTATCAACAATGTTTCCGGTTGGAATCATTACTACCTGATCTACTGGAAACAAAACATGTCGGGGAAAAGGAAAATGTTGGACGAACATCGAAAACTTGACAAAAGTATATTTAAAGATAAAGATAAAGATTCATTTATTTGCAAACACATGTGTAGATAATATTCATGGAATGATGCTTATTATAGGTGTTACAAGATATTCTTTGGCACAACATGTTTGACCATGGTTGATGTACAAATTAGGTCAGAAGACCATAAGAATTAAAGCGAGACGCGATTTTTTTTCGAAAAATCGAGCCTATCATGTTGAGGTTTGGGTTCGTTCTAGTTTTATTTCAAGACTGCTCCCTTCGTCAGATTCACTTTCTCCAGCTTTTAGTCGTAAGCAAAACTTCACTACAAGTTGATCAGAGCTGAATTCTTCCAGCAAGATAGCAATGCGGGCGGGAACGTCACCTCATCTACCAATGCCGTGGGGGGCGAGAAGAACGGCGGGGGGAGCACGGGAGGGGTGCGGTCCAGTCAGGTGTCCCTCAGTTCCAACCCCGACCTGGACTTTCGCTACTCCGCCATCTTCACCGAGGTAGCCTTCTACCGCGGACGCCTGCTCTCTGTCAAACGAGTGAGGAGACACCACATCGATATCAACAGGGAAATCAAGAAGGAGCTGAAGATTGTAAGTTTTAATTTGAATCTTTATGAGTACCTACCTACTAAATGATAAAGGTCGTAGCACACTTATTTATTTATTTATTAAAACTTTATGTACAAGTAAAAACTGTACAAAGGCAGACTTAATGCCTTGGGCATTTTCTACAAGTCTACCTTAGGGTGATGCACAGTAGGTGCAATAAAAGAAAACAAATAGGTACTTATCAACTCGGAAAGGGATCATCGCCGCCTCACCTTTCCCCCTGGCGCCAAAAAGGCGTCCACGTAACGTAAGCAGACCAGAAGCTCCTGCACGTCGACTCGGCTACGGCCCTTACGGCTTGCCGACCGCTGGTTGACGGCTGGGCGGCACTAGTTCAATCATTTTGAATCCGAACGTAAACGCATAAGCTAGGGTACGGAGAGCCGTAAGCGCGGGGACTGCAAGTCGACCACGCTACGCACCGTGGTTCGTGAGTTTGTCCCGAGGCGAGGCGATTACGCTACGATTACGATTAGTGTGCGTTGCAGCAGGTAGTTTCATACAAATAATCCTGTACGGCTCGAGTTCATACACTGACTATCTCTTTCCAAATTCTTTTTTTGTTTGAATGAAGATACGTTCAGGATAATAAAATATGTAAACGAAGTTAAAAAAAATGCTTGCTTATACGATTATACTACAAACTTAGTCCATAAATTATTTTGTACAACTTTATGACTTTTTTGTACAAAAACTTGTTTCCATCCAAGTTCAAAATGATTTTCCTAGAAAGTCCTTATAAAGTTCTACTTTTTAGATTTTTTTCATATTTTCTAAATTTATGGTTCAAAAGTTAGAGACACATTGTTTTTTTACTTTTGGAGCGATTATTTCCGAAATGATTGGCATTATCAAAAAATGATTGTAGTAAACCCCTATTCATTTTTAAATACCTTTTCAACAATACCTATAACACACGTTAGGGTTGAAATTTAAAAAAAAATCACTTCCCACTTTACATATAGAGGGGCTACCCTAATAAAACTTTTATTTCCAATTTTTATTTTACCACCTTGTTGGCGTGATTGATACACATATTGGTACCAAATTTCAGCTTTTTAGTGCTAACGGTCACAGAGATTAAGCGAGGACGGACGGACAGACAGACATGGCGAAACTATAAGGATTCCTAGTTGACTACGGAACCCTAAAAATGAAACGTTTATTGAAATGCAATTAATTTTACCGCTTGCGACTTTCGTAGACTATCCAACTCGCAAATCCAAGTAAAAGAAAAAGATATATCCAACTTATAAATAGTCTTTGTAATTTACTTTGATATATCCTTACGGCATTACATGGGGATAGCTCAAAGCCTTCCCTCGGGCCACAAAACAAACAAAACATTTCTCTTCCAAGCCCTGTATGATGGAGGAACCGACTGAGACAAATCGCTTTAATACATTCGGATTTACTGAACTGACGCCGCAGGTACATAACTAGTAGAATAGAAATAAATAGGTGGGTTTATTCAGCGATGTATGTTTCGCAATAATCATCTTTATGAATATCTTTCATCATGGTGGAGCATTCGGTTTAGTAACATTGCTCTTATTATTAGCGTGGTTAGGTACTGCTGGTTTTATCTGGTTCACGACCAAATATTTCAGTTGTTATATTCGTTGGATAAATTATAATAGTAAATCATTGTAAAAATACTTGAAAGAGCTATCGTTTACCTAGCCCTAGGCCAGAGGCTTAGGGCTGACGTACTATAAACGTGGCTAGTCTCTTGGAGACATTGCCCGTTAACGGCGTTGAGGAGTTTTTTGACGCCATTTTTTAGTTTACTCATAGTCTAATAGGTTACTTTAGCTTATTTTAATTTATAAATATATCTAATATAGTATTCATTTATTGAATTAACAAGGATAGATTACTTAAATGTTATTGAACTTCTTGAAGAAATATACTTTCTAACGTCTTCAAAAGAATTTAGGTTTCTCTGCAAACAACGTAAAGCTTCTATAAAGAGCAATTTGTTCAGGTGTGGGTAAATACCTTCTTACGAATAGTTCGCACTAACTTACACCTGTTTGTTCAGTTTCAGTTAAGAACCAACTTTATTTGAACGTCCAATTGCAAATACTATAATAAAAATATTGGAACTGCTGAACTTACCTTGTAACATGTCGGTACGACGACTTTAACCTTTAGCCATGTTTTAGTTCAATATGTGACGAAATATGTTATTCTCTGTAGTTTGGAACACGTGAGCCCCGCGGCTCAGAGCAACCGTACTAGCATTACTAACAACATGAGAAATATTTACGTATTATATCTTGCAATATACTTGTATTTGTTACTACGATCAGTAGGTTTATCTCCATTATTTAGAGTACTTTCCCTCCAGATGAAGTTGAAAAATTCCACCCTGTTGTATATTATGTGTCTCAAAACTACGAGTACAAAGCTACAAGTAGTACGTTTTATATCTATTGGCTCGTTTTTGTTGAAGAATAGGGGGAGTACCGGAACTGTTAACAGATAACGTTAATTTATTACTTGGACCACACCCCAATATCACGCAATTTTATTTAACATTTTATTGTATTGAGTGAGGGACTGAGGGGCAAAAACAACTCGATTCAATCACTATGATGATCAAGATATAGAAATACATACTTTGGGAGTACCTATATTATCTGTGCTTTGGGGATACGTTAATGAGCAGGACAGAGTTTCCTAGGTACACTATTTTGGAATCTTGCCCGCTCATTACAGCATAGCTGCTTATTTGATTTGTTGGTAAATAAATTACAAACTTCTACTTCATTACGAAAGCTTCCAGAATCAGGTGATTCATACGTTATTCCCAATAGGTGTCTGTTTCATTGGATTTCACACGAAGCCCAAAGAACTATAAAGGTTCAAGATAAAATATTTCGCAATATTCAGTAACGTAGCGGCACCCATCCCTCCAAATAGAAACCGATCAAATAGTAGTCGGACCTGTATACAAAGGGTTCCGTAACACCAAACAAAATAAACACAATATTTTTACCGTTCATCCATAATGATCGAAAATGGAAAACAAAGTTACTGCTGCAGTTTCGCGAAAAAGTCACATGATCTTTAATCTTATAAGCCGCGGTACAAGATTAGGTATTTATCTTCTTGAAACCAATTTTGAGTTTTCCTTGATAGTTCTTTTTACGTTTTACGAGTCCCTACATTCCCAAATATTTTCAGGATTTTCCTCTTACTTTGAAAATTAAAGGGACACATTTTTTACGGGTTTAGAATCTTCGATCAACAATTTGCAACTAATTGATGTTCGAATTTTAAAATCGAATATCTAATCAACCATTGATTTAACATAAAAAGTTTTTTACAAAAAATAAAACCGACTTCAGAGAAAACAAAAAAGTGAAAAATAACTTTAGCTTCAGAAGTCGGTGACCTTTATTTGATTGATTTAGTTTTTTTGTCACCGACTTCTGAAGCTAAAGTTATTTTTCACTTTTTTGTTTTCTCTGAAGTCGGTTTTATTTTTTGTAAAAAATTTTTAATTTTCACTTTTTAGTGGTTCACATGTACTT
Organism: Xestia c-nigrum; assembly: GCA_916618015.1. Taxonomy (NCBI): domain Eukaryota; kingdom Metazoa; phylum Arthropoda; class Insecta; order Lepidoptera; family Noctuidae; genus Xestia; species Xestia c-nigrum. The sequence continues at coordinate 14,845,701 of OU745255.1, read as the reverse complement.
ACCCCTTCACAGCGTACCGGCGTGATTTTCTTTTATGAACTGGTGTAAACAATAGACAGATATGAGATTTCAACGATCCCAGTACATTTGCAATCATTTATTGAGGAGTACCCGTCGCCTATCTTCCGAAGTTCTTCATACGATCTTTACCAAATTGAAATGGGATCACTCCAAGAACGTACTCTTCCTAAAACTACCCAAATCGCTTCTGGTGTGCCTATTTCTCCAGAATCCCATTAAATAGGACTTAACATATCTAACTGTCGAAATCTGGGTGTATTGTACACTTCTGCGCACTCCCTCAGAGCAAATAGGCGTAATGTTACGTCACTATGTAACATAAACAATAAACAACCAAGCGATTGCAGCAATTACTGCAGCTTTGCCGTGTATTTTTGAAGAGTTCCATTTATATCTCCGAAGATCAGCGTCAGATCTTAACCAAATTAAAATGGAACCACACGGAAAGCACCAGCTTTCAAATAACAAAAGAATCATCAAAATCGGTTGACCCAGTCGAAAGTTCAGAGGCAACAAACATTGTCGAAATCTGGGAGTTTTGTACACATCTAGGTACCCCCTCAGAGCATACAGGCGTGATGTTACGTCATGATGTAGTATGAACAATGAACCTACAAGCGATTGCAGCAATTACTGCAGATTTGCCGTCTATTTTTGAAGAGTTCCATTGTATATCTCGGAAGATCAGCATCAGATCTTCAACAAATTAAAATGGGACCAATCGACAAGCACCAGCTTTCAAACAAAAAAAGAATCATTACAATCGGTTCACCCAGTCGAAAGTTTCGAGGTAACAAACACAAAAAAAAAAAAAAAAAAAAAAAAAAAAAATACAGACGAATTGATAACCTCCTCTTTTTGGAAGTCGGTTGAAAAGTAGGTATGTACCATGATATTATTTTTCAACAGTTATGGACGGAAACCCCACACAATTAAATAAGTAGAATTTTCAACCGTTTTTTCCGATGGGAAATCATCAAATGTGCCGACATTGTACACTTGGTTCGCAATAAATGTTTTGACTTTGGGAAATCATCCCGCTCTGGGCGGAGCGGAAGGGAGTGTCAGACTTTTACTGACTAAAACATTGGTTTTAGTCAGTAAAACATAAATGAACATAAATGGTCATGTTCCTTCTTAGCTCTTTGTGTTCCGGGGCCACGGTTTCTCTTTCGAACAGTCCCGCAGCCCCGGGAAGTTTTCAACCCTCAGCTACATGTGGAGGGCCACCGCAATATATTTTTATTCATATTTTCACATCACTTTTGAGTGGCGGTACATCTTACCAAATTTCGACTGTGAGTGTGTGGTGCCAACAGTCTCGCAGTAAAATTGCTGTGACATACGGACGTACAGACAGACAGCGGACAGAACGAATCCAAGGGAACTTTGGCATTTGGCAGCGGAACCCTAATCAAACAGTAGGAGTCTCCGCTTCATTGATCTACACTAATATTATAAAGAGGAAAACTTTGTTTGTTTGGTTGTAATGAATAGGCTTGAAAACTACTGGACCGTTTTTAAACATTCTTTCACCTATCGGAAGCTACATTCACCCTGAGTAAAATAGGCTACATTTTATCTCCGTACTTCCACGGGAACGGGAAACACGCGGGTGAAACCGCGTGACGTCCGCTAGTATTCTATATCTACGCAATACTCGCACATGCAGCGGTATCTACGAGGTATTGTTTCTGCAGCTGGAATAAATGTGTGTGTCGGCAGATGCGGGATTTGCAACACGATAACGTGAATGGGTTCGTTGGCGCGTGTATCGAGCCGCCGAACGTTTGCGCCCTCTCCGAATACTGCACTAGAGGCAGCCTCAAGGTAAAATACTGCAGTAAATAATTAGGCCTGAGTTCCTGTCGCGCTGGCGGTCGGTTGCGCACGGTCGGTCGCGTATGAGAATACATTGTGTTCTAGCACCATACTGCGACGCAAACGTCAGCGGCGACCGATTGTCGTATTTTAATGTTCTCGCTGACGTTTCGACCCACTGTACGCGATCGACCTTTAGCGCTAGAAGAATTCTGGCCGAACACAGAGATTTCAATCTTTGGCAACAACGGCTAAATATTATTATTGATTACTTTGCATTCCACAGGATATTCTTGAAAATGAAGACATCAAGCTGGATAACATGTTCATCGCGTCTCTAGTTGGAGATATTATTAGAGTGAGTTACAAATTCATTTTACCTTCACATTCATTTCGCGATCGTTATGCAAGGTCGTTTTCTAAGACAGCGGAAACCGTAGCCAATCATGAGCTAATCCGGGATTGATTGGATTACTTTGCCCTTCCAAAATAACTTGTTGCAAGTAAGATATCCTAGCAAATGATTTCTAGAACTGCCAATCTGATGAGTTTTAGCCTTAGATGGTACCTAAATCCATATAAAAAACTGAACCTTTCCCTTGGTTCAGCTATCTGCCTTCAGTTTAGCTTTGTGCTGTTATTCTAACCAAGGTTTCTCTTCCTAGGGCATGATTTTCATCCACGAATCACCGCTGCAGTACCACGGTGCTCTGCGACCTTCAAACTGCTTAGTGGACGCTCGCTGGGTGGTCAAACTGGCTGACTTCGGACTAAAGGAGTTCCGGAAGGGGGAACTACCACCATCAGATTCTAATGCTTTGAGATCTCATATAGAAAGTAAGGACGAAAGTAATTGAAACTGCACTGCTTATAATCATCTCAACCTACCTACTTATGTACTTTCCATTTTCCTTCTACATATACATAGGTATATCTTGGGCTGTAACTAGATGTGTAACACTGTTGCGGTTCTTCAGCTTTAAACATTGCACTGTTCTGCCATTGCTAAAGCAATCAATCTTATAAGCCAACTGTCGATAAAGTCCTATGCTTTCACAGGTCTAGCTTATTTATCGCCGGAGTTGCTCCGCTCTGCGGGCTGGGGCAAGGAGACCACGAACATGACAGTGGAGTTACACGACGGCACCCCACAATCTGATGTGTACGCATTTTCACTGGTGCTGTACGAGTTACACACAAGACGAGGACCTTTCGGAAGCGACGCCCTTCCAGTGCCATCTCTACTGCACAGGGTAGCATCACCCGACATTGCGCCATACAGGTAGGTATGTGTCTGAGCAGGCTACGTGGCCTAAGGTCTACTAACCAACACAAAAAAGGCCTGCTCAACTGGACCAATAATATAACATGATCTGCTCGCCAGACAAAAAACTTGACATACTTAACAAAAAGTTCATTATTTTGCTAGACACTAATCTAATTGACTGATTTTAGAAAGATAGTGGAATCTTAAACTAATAAGTAAATCGTAGTATTTTTGAATTCCAGACCTCCACTGGAGCCACTGACTGGTAGTTTTGACTGTGTACGAGAATGTTGCAGTGAGTGTTGGACAGATGAACCGACAGCTCGACCAGACTTCAAAGCTATCCGCACTCGGTTACGACCTCTACGGAAGGGCATGTAAGTACTTTATTCTCTTCTTCGTCGTCACACTCAGTGACGGATTAACCCTTAATCAAATTAAGCAATTGCCTAGGGCATCGCGTCTGGGGGGGCACCAGAAGAAGCACAGAAAAAAATCCATCCTTAGGGCATCACGTCTCATACAGAGAAGATTAGCATGGCCCCTGCGCAAGGATGACACGCAAAATCGTGAAGCATTCCACATTTTTCGCGTTCCATAAGGCGGCGAGCCGCCCTTTATCTGAACGCGCCCCAAAAGGTGGTAGCCGTGAAGTGCCGTGGGTACCGCACGATCGCCCTCGAAGCGGTGGGCCTGCTTGCTGGATTGCCGGCATGGGATCTGGAGGCGATAGTCCTCGCGCGCCTACACGAATGGCGCGCAGAAGCTCCGCCAGGGGGAAACTCCGCTGCCGTGGCAAATCGCCGCTCAGCGGACAGACCTCCGGCGCGATCTCATGGCGACATGGAGAGAGCGTCTGTCGCAACTCCGTGCAGGACGCGCCACGACAGTGGTGATAAGTCCCCTCTTTGAGGAGTGGCTTGAGAGGCGCCACGGCGTCCTCCGCCTGACGCAGATCCTCACTGGACACGGATGTTTCGGGAGGTTCCTGCATCGAATCGGGCGGGAGGAAACGCCCGGGTGTTTCCACTGCGAGAATCGACCGGAGGACACAGTGGAGCACACGGTGGAGGAGCAATGCCGTGTCCTCGTAGCGGCATCCGGCGGCGGCGACCTCTCGCATCCAGCCCTGGTTCAATCCATGGTCCGGAGCGAGACAGAATGGGAAGCCGTCACCTTCTGCGAAGCAGTCATGCTAGCCTGCATCCTCTCGCCCCAGCCGCCGCGGGAGCGCGGGCGTCGGGGGCCACGTGGTGTCTACCGGCCACCGTAGACGTACGGCCCTGTGGACGGTGAGCTATGGGCTAGCTAGCCGTCTGTCCGTCTAATGACGACAGGCCGTGTCGACGGCGCGTTCAGGTTCCACACGCGCCTCAAAGAGATGTCAGCTTAAAGCGAGGGGCCCGCAAGGGCCGAAGTCGGGCCGGGCTGCGGGACTGTTTGAAAGAGATACTGCGGCCCCGTGAGTGAGGAAGAAACATGGATGGTTTATAGTCAGTAAAAGTCTGACACTCCCTCCCGCTCCGCCCAGAGTGGGAGGGGTGATTTGATGATTTCCAATCCGAAAAAAAAAAGGTCATCACGTCTCCGGCGAGGCGGCGAGCCTCTTTGCCGGATTCTCGCCATGGGATCTGGAGGCGCTAGTCCTCGCGAGCCTGCACGAATGGCGTGCGGAGGCGCTAGGGGAAAACTCCCCTCTTCGAGGAGGGGCTTGAGAGACGTCACGGCGTCCCCACCTTCCGCCTGACGCAGGTCCTCACCGGACACGGTTGTTTCGGGAGGTTCCTGCATCGAATCAGGCGGAAAGAAACGCCCGGGTGTTTCCATTGCGAGGATCGACCGGAGGAAACGGTGGCGCACTGCACCGTGGAGGTTTCGTGGAGTCGTCTCATAACGACAGGCCGTGTCGACGGCGCGTTTATTTATTATTTATTTTATTTAGTCAGTAAAAGTCTGACACTCCCTCCCGCTCCGCACAAAGTGGGAGAAGTCATTTGATGACTCCATCCGAAAAAAAGGGCATCACGTCTCACGTCGCCAAAAACCACACCAAAAGAAAGTTACTATGGACTAACTGAAAATTCGCGCGTTTTATGTTGACATAGAGTCTGACCTAGACTGGTACTAGACCTTTTGGCGAGTCTAGTTGACATTCGGATAGGGGGCCCCACAGGCGTGGATTGCTTAGGGCATCAAGTAGTCTTAATCCGTCACTGGTCACACTGTTGGTAGAGCGGTCGTGGTCGTCACATCAGGGATGGTGGCAAGCTTCACAATCTATCGCCATTTCTTCCGTGCTGTGGCTTTTCTTGTGCATTCGTGGAGTGGACCATTGAGTGCAGTTTTGAATTGGTCCGTCCTACGCATTGGCGACCTGCCGCGCTCTTATGCCTTCAATTTATCCCTGCACTAGTACCAGTCGCCCCACAGATGTGTACCTATTGACGTGTCCAGAGAAAGTGAGGATAGAAGTATTTAGCATAACAGATTGTGATTGTAAAAAAGTGGGTTCACGAGTAACTCAACATTCTTCAAATTTATTTCAGGAAACCAAACATTTTCGACAACATGATAGCAATGATGGAAAAATACGCGAACAATCTCGAGGCTTTAGTGGATGAAAGGACAGATCAATTACAGGAGGAGAAAAAAAAGACTGGTATGAATTCGAAGACCTAACACTTTTATCAAACGAAAATTCTTTATAATCTTATATCTAATGTCCTGAATTGTTTTTCAGAGGCTTTATTAGAAGAAATGCTGCCAGCACCAGTCGCCGAGCAATTGAAGCGAGGCCGACGAGTTATGCCAGAGAGCTATGATTCCGTGACTATTTACTTTAGTGATATTGTTGGCTTCACAGCCATGTCTGCAGAAAGCACCCCGCTACAGGTAGATACACCTAGTACTTGGCATGATAAAACCTAGCTTATTATAAATGAATACAGATTTGATTATCAGGTCTATTGGTGATACCGAGTTAACTTTTGTAGATATTTTGAGCCTCGTTTCTTAGATTTTTTTATTCTTTCCAGGTGGTAGATTTTTTGAACGATCTTTACACATGCTTCGATTCAATATTAGAAAATTTCGACGTGTATAAAGTGGAAACTATAGGCGATGCTTATATGGTGGTAAGTGTTAACGAGCAAGTTTCTTTTTTCAGCATGGTAATTTTTAGAATCAATATTAATATAGTTCTTACTAACTCTAGGTATCAGGCCTACCCATTCGGAACGGTATCCTTCACGCAGGAGAGGTGGCATCAATGGCCCTAGCGCTATTGTCAGCCACACGAGCCTTTCGATTGCGGCATCGACCTGACCATCGGCTTATGCTTCGCGTTGGATTACATTCAGGTACTTATGATTCACATATCATATTATTAGCCTCTGCCTATCATAGATGTGCCGTGTGTGGTCATCTGTGCCCTAGCAGCGGAATGTGTGATTATCTTATACTATCATTGGTACGGCAAGCATGACGCGGTGATGGCAGGTGAAGTAAAGCTGTGACCGAGTGGCGTCCAAGAAAGAAGTGTTGGTCGTTCGGCGGCGAGATGGGCAGACGACATTGTTGGCATTGCGGGAATATGCTGGATATGATGTGGCTGGCATAAGAGCGTGAAGCTTGGCACAAGCGAAGAGAGGCATACCCAGCAGTTGGTGGTCAAGCTGTGATGGATGATGATGATCATTGATGTGTTAGGAAACTTGTTTTATTGTATCAATTTGCCGCCGCAATTTGTTCACCGCCATCTTTGGACAAGAATTTGTATAAACTCATCATCTGACGTTTCCAGGTCCAGTTTGTGCAGGCGTAGTAGGACTAAAGATGCCCAGATATTGCCTGTTTGGAGACACAGTCAACACTGCCAGTCGTTTCGAATCGACAGGGGCGCGTAAGTACCTAACTCTTTCACCAGAATACGGATGTCATATTTATGAGGCATAAAGTAAACATTCCTACATTATGTTCAATTCGTTATTTCAGCCCTAAAAATCCACTGTAGTCAAGCGTGCAAGACCCTGCTAGACCAATTAGGCGGGTACATCCTCGAGGAACGAGGCATAGTGTCCATGAAAGGCAAGCGAGACCAGGTGACATATTGGCTGAAGGGTGAAGAGCCCACCGCGGCCGCAGCGAGGGCGCGGCGACGCGCTGCCAGGGACAACGTGCAGCCGCCCGGCAGCACTGACAAGCGAGGACAACGGAGCTCGCTCAAGACTAAGAACTGGAAGAATACAGTTGGTGGACTACATAGGTAATGTTGAACTTTACTCAATATCTTTTGCACGATAGAGTTTAAAATCGCTTGTCATTTATCTCTTTAGGATATAAGAACCTAATTTAACTCATAACAGTCAAGTTTATAGTAATCTCTTAATTTTACAGATGTTGCAGTTTAGAATCTCCTAAAAAGTTGCGTTTCGCTTCTGGGAATCATTTAGAATCCCACACAGACGGTGTTCTACATCACCGCAGCGACGAGTATCTCATGGAAGTAAGTGTTCTCTTATCATTTTGAAAGTCTTGATATCCGGTTAAAATGCACAAAAATCTACACAATTTGTATTTTAGGTGGTCGGCGAAGGAAGACTTGCTCCAGCGCAACGATGCGACTTATTAGAAGCACCCAGCCTCCGACAAGAGTACACGAGCGTGTCGTGTCCCATCATAGAGCACACGGAATGTGTCCACACACCGTCTGCCCCCACCGCCGCCACGCCGCTACTGCTGCAGGACAGCTCGCCGGGCGACACCAAGCAGGGCGACACCAAGCAGTGCGACACCAAGCAGTGCGACATCAGGCAGTGCGACATCAAGCAGCGCGACATCAAGCAGTGCGACATCAAGCTGGTGATCAACGGCTGCTCGTACAACGAGCGCGACGGCGCCGGCATTCCACTGCTCGCGGACGCGTAATGCGTGTATTTGTACTTACGATGTAATCCTAGTCAATGGTAGCGACATGCATCTCTAGCTACTGCGACATTTCAAGCATAGCTCGATCTGAGTCGCAGCAGTTACTTATATGTGCGAGAATGGTCGTCTCGTGAGCGACGAGGAGTTCTACCTTAAGGTTGGAGGTGAACGCTCTCATGACTCAGTCCCAGGTCCTCACGATATTACCGCACCTCTCGTTTCTCGAATGACACTTTATGTAATTGTGATCTACGTCAGTATTATTAAGAGACCTTGTTCAATAGAAATTATTTAATAACATTAAACTTATTTCACAATTGACGGTAACATCGTTTTACTTACACATATTATTTACAACATCTCATATAATATACATATAATGTAACATAGTGCGTGCAGCTGCTCAGACGGCGGACTCGGTGTCGAGGAGCGGCGGAGCCCGACGTAGCTCCGCGCCCGGCTCGCGGCTCGAGAAGATGCCCAGCAGCCACGACGGGATGGCGAAGCGCGGCGCCTTGCGCGGGCCCGCCTTGCCCTCGGCCACGTTCTCCAGCGAGCGCCAGCGCTTGTAGAACTCGATGTAGCTCGCCTCGGGTGCCTTCCGGCGCGCGCGCTCCTGCTTGCTGGACAGGCTGGTCTTGCGCAGCAGCGGACTGTCCTCGTCGCGCGGCGCCTCGTCCGTCACGATGCCGATGATGGTGCCGTTGAAGACGGGGTCGCCGCACACCGTGGCCACGCCCACGTCGTGGTCCAGCGAGCGCGCGGTGTGCTGGCGGCGCATGCGCACGTCGCGCGCGGGCAGCAGGTCCAGCGACTGCGCGCGCAGGCCCCAGCGCGCCGCCGGCTCGTCCGGCGAGCCCGAGCACGCCGTGGACGACGCGATGGAGCTGAGCGCGTGCCTGCACGCAACACACACACGCACATTACTGACTGCAGCGCCGCTCGCCGACCGCCAGCTGCGCCAGGCGCGGGTGCGGCGGGTGGGGCGGGAGGGGCGGGTAGGGCGCGTACCTGGGCCGGGGCACGGGCGCAGGGCGGCGCTGGGAGGAGGGCGAGGAGCACAGCGGCGCGGGCAGCGAGCAGCGCGACCCGCGCATGACGTCACCGTCGCGGGCGCCGCTCGACATGCGCTGCCGGATTGTGCTGCCACCGCCACCACCTGCACGTACCGATACAATATCATTACAACTGAAACTGATTCAAAAAATCAACACGATTTCATATTTTTGCAGTGTGGTACGTCGTGTCGAGTTGCCACCATAGTTTGCAGGTTCTATGAATCTATCAATCTTCAATACAGACAATGTCAACACAAAACACACCACTCCACAAAAACGTCATAATATGATGTCGCACCACCACCAAGAAAATACCTGATAGTGAAGGATGTCTGGAGTCAGCCAATCTGGGACTTCGTCTGGGTCGACGGAACAGGGGACGTTCCTCCCCTTCAACGGCCCTCTTCTGTATAGCCTTCTCAGTGGCACTAACCAACCAGTATGTCTGGAGCTATGACACAGAAACAAAAGTTTATATGCTTACCAGAAAACCTCCAACAATAGGGAAGATGTCAAAAAAAAACTAATTAGTCACAAGCCCCCACTCATGATCTTTGATATTTTTTGTTCTTCCCTATTGAAATATGAGGAGTGAAATTCGACATCAACAGCTACCCAAACAACAAAAAAATTTAAACTTTTGGCCAGATCATTTCAAATATGGTGACTAAAGAATCTTTTGCAAAGTGTTGGTTGAACGTTGACGTCGCGTATGTAATTATGAGGCAATGCCAAGTTATCTATATTAGGACGAAACTTACGAAATGCTCAGATCAACAAAAAAAAGGAAGATAGCCCGCTGCGAACATCAAAAGTGAAGCCACAGAACTATGCTGCTGCAAGTAAATACACGCTCACGCACACACATACAACTATAACTATGCTAAACCGCTCTTAGTAAGTGACAAGTCGTCGTCCAAATAACATTGTTTAAAAAAATTGAATTGGCATAATTCAGTTTTTTTCGTGTGTAGTGAAAAGTTGCAAAAACAATAGCAATCAATACACATAAAAAGTCTCACGGAATCACTTTTCACGTGTAAGTGCGAGGGTTGCCATAATATGATTTAAAATTACCTCATTCGAAATGTGATTTCTTACATTATATTCATATTTTTTTCACAACTCCTTCAATATGGGTATCAATTAAAGGGCTTGACTAGTAGAATAATGTACACTAAGTATATTGAGAGGGAATGAGCAAATGGCTATACTATTTTGCAATAAATACATTGCTCCTCAACCACTACACCTAGGTTTGTCGCTAACTGACTGGACAAGCAATGTAATAATCACCCGATAGTTCAATAAGCACATGCATCTCGTAGTGCGGCCGCTGGTTCTTACGACGAGCTAGTGATGTGCATGTTTTTGTGTGGGTAAGTTGTACTGTGCTTGGTAAATACACGATGTGTTTAATGGGATAAGGTTTATAATTGATTGTGTACTACGTTCTGATTTAAGAAATGCGGGTGTGTGCGCGACTGCGTATCTATTGCTTTTACTGTACTGCATGTGTAGTAGCTGCCGTGTGGTAGGGATAAAGTGGAGACACAGGGTTCTGATACATTTTCGTCTAACGGGCAATCTCCTTTTTTATTATATCTATGTCTAGCATACATTTTCTTGACAAAACATGCACAGCAACCAACCTGCCCTTTCCCCTTGATAGGAATAGTGCCTCTAGGCTCGACGATGTAGCCGCCGATCTTGTCGAGCGCATGCTTGCAGCTCGGGGAGATGTGTATCTTGAGCGGCTCGCCGTTGGACTCCATGCGCGAGGCCGTGTTCACAGTGTCGCCGAACAGGCAGTAGCGCGGCATCGTGAGACCCACCACGCCTGCTACTACTGCGCCTGGAAAATTAATCACAAGTTATTTCGTTGCATGTGTTTTATCAACAAGTTATTGCTTTAAAAACTGTATTAAATTGTATAACGGTCTGGAGTCCGCGACTCCACGTTCAAATTTTTAACAAACTGTCACTCGTTTACGAAGGCCGCGTTCCGAATTAGGCTGTAAACGATTTGAGCGTCCATAAACCCGTTCCGAATTACCGTTAGCGCGATATCGATGTCCCTTGAATCGCCATAGATGACGTCATGACATGCGCCATCTTGCGATTACACCGACCATGCCTCATATTAATATCACCGTGAGCGCTGCCAAATGACCTGATGACAGCTCTTAGCTGTCATAATCGTGAAATCGGAACGCAAAATATTGATGTGAGCGCTGTGAGTGTTTATTTTCTAAAACGGGATGCACCCTAAATGAACGACAAAACAACAGACAATTCCACTTAAAAAATTAAAACCCGTTTGATTAATGTGTGCAAACTATAAATAAATAAATATAATAATTATATGTGTGTTTAATAACTATCTGTGATAGCAGCATTGATATATAAAAATATCAATGGATAGAGGTTGTTAATCGCCTCAAGTAACAGAACATAATCACGTTTTGCAATAAATGGTAGTAAGAATGACACTTACCAGTATGAATTCCTATCCTAAGCTTGAGTGTTTCATTTGGTCTATGAGATATTTTGTGACTTTTGACTGCATTCAACAATTCGAGCGCCATGGAGGCGATCTCACCCACGTGTCTGTCGTTGTTCCTTATCGGGAGACCAGATACCTGAAAATACCAGAAATAACATCTTAACATGTATTTTAATATTTATTGAGGCTCACTACCAAGAAAGTAAAGAAACGTACCACCATGTAAGCGTCCCCAATGGTCTCCACTTTGTAAACATCGTAGCCTCTAATTATTCTATCAAACACAGTGTACAGATCGTTGAGGAAGTTCACGACCTGCAGCGGCGTGCTCTCGGCTGACATGGCGGTGAAGCCGACGATGTCGCTGAAGTAGATGGTGACGGAGTCGAACGACTCCGGCTCCACGCCCTCACCCGTCGTCAGCCGCCGCGCCACCGACCTGCAACAACCACCCTCATGTACACCCAACTAAATGCCGGATTTACATTATTGTGTTGTGTCCTGTCTTCTAAAACTGATAGCCAATCAAAACACGTTGTCATTTTGGTATTCGGATTCGTATGATTGGCCTAACCCGCGCCACGACATAACACGACACAGTAATGTACCCGTAGCTTAAAACATTGGCCTAACCATCCACACTTATACGACATTCTGACGAAACACAATATCACTCCAACTTACCCAACTACTTCAAATCATGCTGCTACTTTCTTACTGAAAGCTACGGATAAAAACATACACTAATAAAAACCCTACAATTATGTACAGTTCAATGACAAGCAGTAAAAAACTTAATTTATAAATAATTAATAAAAAAAACTACATATTAGCAGTTTGTTCTTAGATATAAAAATACTTAATTTTACTTATTCAAAAAAGTGAGATAGTCTTAGAATAGTGGAAATAGGTACTACTATTAATATTAAGCATGCTGTTCTATAAAGAAAATTTATCAAAAGTGCAGTGTAGTTTTGAAAAAGAGTCCACTCGTGCCCCAATACTGAAAGTTCACCATAGAAACGGTACAAAATCACTTGCAAAAAGCTATAAAACCAGTAAACTACTTGAAGTAAACTGCCATCACCGACAACGACGTCCTGTCAAACGCGAACCCGCCACAGAACCCCAAGCAAGCGCTATGTCTACTCAAACTTGGTTAATGAAAGGTGAGCCACGCGTGTCACAATATGGAACACTTCGGTGAAGATTGTGACGTGAGCCTGCCACCTGTGTGAGGCAAACCATATTAAACTACAATCACCAATAGGGAGTTAATTACCTCAAGACATTTTCACGACATTTCTATAATGGATTCAACCTCCACATCTGGAAAAGAACACAAGTACAACAAAGTGAATACATTAAATTTTTAGACGACGTACCACTGTTTTACATCAAGTCCATGTCGATGTTTCATGTTTTGATGAATGAACTATATTATGTGTATTAGTTTATTTATAGTACCATTATCAATCCGAGCTAATAGTATTTAAGCGTCAATAATGTTCATGATTCAATAAACAATAAAGAACCTACAGTGTGGTTACTTCTATACATAAATCACGCCAATGTTTGTAAGATAATACACTCCCATTTTATTGTACAACACACTCTTAGCAGAAGAATAGATAATAGTGACGTAAAGCAAAAGAATATTCCTGCAATAAAAACAGCACATTATTACCCGTCGCCGACTGTTAACAATTTCGTGTACCTACTCGTACGAAGATTCACAGAACGTCTAAGTTAGTTATCACATAGCAGCGATGAGACTTGGACTAAATGTAAACCAGTACGCACAGTACTGTGACATCCGGGTATGTGATACAGCTTGTTGTATTTGCGTCTTCCTCAACTGTGCTCACATGTATATTATTATTATTAATTACACCGATTACATTACAAACCATCAAATTAGTAATAATATAATGATTAGCTGATGACGCTAACATATAACACCAATGTACACAGAATATTAATGACATGTACATGCACATCTCACGACGCTACCTGTCGCGACTGGCCCGTCAATAAACATAGTCCTTAAAGCTTGTTTCTTTAATCCATTCTTAGACACAAAACTTTATACTAATGTCCAAATATGCGCGAATAGTTATTAACGTTAACTGATACGACATCAGTTTTATATACAGAACTTATAATTTGGATAGAACTACTGTATTTGCTACAGGAGTTTATAAATATTGTAGAATAGTACAGATAGTGACTTACTTTGGTAGCATCCTATGTAATAAGTCTTCGGTTTTCTGTTTCTCTTCGATCAATAGCCTCGTTCTCTCGTTGACTAGTTCTTCTAAATTATTAGCATATTTCTCCATCATGTCCATCATTTGATCCATTATGTTTCTTGATCTGAAATATTTAACAAAAAATGTTAACATACCATACATGGCACCCACATTTAGAGTTCAAAATCGTCTACATAACGTGAAGAATTTCATAAGAGATATTACACTCACTTTCCAGATTTCATTTTCTTGAGACGGCTTCTGATAATAGGGAAGTCGGGTCTCAAGTTGGGGTCCTCGGTCCAGCAGTCTTTCATGCACGCCACCACGTAGTCTTCAGAAGTCGAGTCCAGGGCGTTTGTGTCAGGTCGGAACAACTCCTCGCCGTCTAACTTTGGTCTCTTCAGACGCTCTACTATATCTGAAATAATTATCAAAACTTCAATACGCGAAGTTTTTACGCCCGTGTTTTTGACTCTGACTGTACAAAACAAAAGGAAATAAGTTTGTTTTCACGTACCCTTAGGTTCTGTCCCTGTCAAACCAAAAGGCCCTCTTCTAGCTATTATTTCATATAGAATTATCCCAAATGCATAAACATCGCCCTTCTGCGTCCCGCCTACCGTGCCGTTGGGGTTATCCATCTCCCTTAGCAGCTCTGGAGCCTTCCATAATAAGCCTGCAAAAATATAAGATGTTAATCTCTTGTAAATTATTTACGAAATTACGAATATTGATGTAAAGGAAATTATGCGTAAATCTTTACCAATATTATAAAGCAGAAGAATTTGTTTGTTTGGTTGAACGCGGTAATCTCAGGAACTATCGGGTCGAATTGAAAAAAAATTGCGTTGGATAGTCCATTTATCGAGGAAGGCTATAGGCTATATAACATCACGCTACGACCATAAGGAGCGGAGCAGGAATGAAAAATGTTGCAAAAACGGGTTTTTTTTCCTTTCGTTTTTCTCTCTTATGTGACGCAGACGCAGTTACGTGGGTCAGCTAGTCATAAGATATTTCTGTCGTGTCATCTTACCTCTATAATATTGGTGCTCCCCTATAAAATCGTTTTCAGCACAAGCTCTAAGCTCGTGGAGTCCAAAATCAGCAACCTGCGAAAGATTGTTGTCCGTAATGTCCGTTCAAGTGCGAAGTTCTTTCAGTTAGAAATGTACGGAAGTATATTATTTGTATTGAAAATAAATTAATTATAAAGTAACTGACCTGCAGCATCCACCTAGACGTAACAACACAATTCGAGGATTTGAGATTTCCGTGAAAAATTAATGGCGAAGTATGAATGAACATCATACCCTGTAACAAAATAACACCATCAGTGTCAACTCTTGCCGTGTTAATAACACTTTTGTGTTGACGGTATCCATAATATAAGACATACCTTTATGAGATCATGAATTAGCGAAGATATAAACATTTTGTCCAGCTTTATATCTTCGTTTTCGATTATATCCTGGAAAGAAAATCATGTTTTTTACATTGCATTCACGTGACATTTTAGAGCAAGTGTTTGACATTTAGTCATTCTAACAGTTAATTCGAGCGCGAGCTAGTGATGTGCTCGTGGAGGTTTGACAAAGTCTGTCGACAAGAAAGTGTACTGCGAATTGTTATGTTACTGTTTCAGATTTTTTTTCAGTTTGGTAACTCTTGTACTCCGGTTGGAAGGCCGATGTGGTTCTATGCTTAATTTTCTTTTTGTCTTTGACAATTCAAAAGAGCCTGTAATTGGCCTAATTGAAATAAATGCTTTGATTTTGATTTTGAACTACGTGTAACTGTGTCATTTGATTTTTAATTGTTTTTAAAGTATTTTTATGCATTGAATAATGTTTGTAGGTTTCATATTATTTTTATTTACTTTATTTCCAAATCCTTTATAAAAATAATCGATATATTTATCGATAACTCTTCGATTTAGTCAAGCACTGTGTCGTATCCGCCCCCGTGTCCCGACAACACACAATGATAATTGTTTTAGTGTGAGTAAATTATACGGAAAAAGTACGCTGCGATTTAACAAATAAGGTTTGTATTTAAATGACAGAGTTATCGATGGCGCGTGTGTGCACTTGTTCGTAGTATTGTTTTGACAGAACTGTGTGTGCAATATTAGCGTTATGGAGGGGCAACTGTGGCTTCATCGGTTTTCTATACATTTTGAACTCCACGCCATATCTCCTTCTTTATTATATCTATGGTCATAGGCATAAGGTTTAAGGTGACTACATAAGCTAAACACGTGTTATATAATGCCTAAAAGTATATGATTTACGGCAATAAAACAAAACAAGAAAAATATATGATATTCTTCAGAATATTTGCTAGTATGATAGTGGTTTGAAAACATAATACAATTAATTTGACTCGATAAAAAAAAATCACAAACTTATCTCTAAAATAATTATTTCAACCAACAAAACATACTATACATGCAATCATTCAGATTTTTTGGCAAATAATTTTACAAGCAATATATTAGCATTATAGTGTTTTAGTTTTTTAGTCCAATCAATAGATTTTTTGTGAATCGATCGAAACCACTAATTACGCACTATTTGGCCCGCAGTGACTGACGTAACAACCACTTTGTAGTGCAAATTGATTTGAACTTTATTCTAACAGGATTTCAAACGAAGTTTGAACCACCACAAATAGAGTTGCTAATGTAGCTCATCTAGTCACCTTAATATTAATTGAATGTCGCGTGCTCGTGAAATGCATCGACAGAAGTAAGTACGAATACTTACATACAAGCTCCCTTTGGCACAGTAGTCGGTGAGTATGAGAACGCGCAGGGGCTCCACCACGGCGCCGATGAACGAGTTCAAGTTGTCGTGACGCAACTCGCGGAGTAGACGCATCTCCTTCATTATCTCACGTGGAATGTCCTAGCGAATAGAAGGCATTTTATTTTACTACACGTTATATAGTACTTTGAATATATTTAGCTAATCATATAATTGCAAGTTTGCACAGTTCATCCGATTCATTATGGTTGAAAGTGCCCAAGGCATGAAGTTCGCCTTTGTACATTATGTGCATAAAGTTTTAATAAATAAATAAATAAATAAAATAACTGAGAATTCCGGCATGACAGAAAACAATGTATGCACTTACTTTCTTTTTGGAGAACTTGAGCTCTTTGATCCTGACAACATTTCCCTTAAACTGCGCAGTTGTCGTGAATATCTGCGTGTAGCATTTGCTCTCGCACGATATCCCGCTCGCTAAACTCAGCTGCAACATAAACAATTTATTCGAGGAACGCCGGATTTCGACCATAAAGCAACCACATATAGCACATAAAGTCTGCACTGTTTACACAAAAGCTAGCGCTTGCCTGCGCGTCTATTTCTGGTAAGGGGTTACCTTACTAGGCGACCACACGAGCCCACTGCCCAAATATCCAGCTATCTCTTGTGGGTCTATCTTCCACAGGAGACCCTCGATCTCCTGCTCGATCTTCCACTTGCGGTATATGCTGATGGTGACGACGAGCGCGCAGAACAGAGTCACGGCTAACGTGCCCGCGACCACCAGAGACGTTATTTGAGAATCGTCTTTGGGACACTTCTCGTTGAGAAACCCGCACGAAGGCTCGTCTTCTGGTTTGACGCTGTCGGGCCAATCGATTGGTAGACGAGGGTTTAGTTTATACTCCTGGAAAAATTAACAACTCGTTTCATTATTGTATGAAAAGCAAATATCTTTACGAATGTTACACGAACATTAAAACTGCAACCTTATTACAATGACATTAGTCACATGACAGGTGTTCGTCAACTGCACTAAACGATCTTGTGAAAAAATGTAAGATGCACTCACAGGAAACTCTCGTTTATTCTGATGCTGGAAGTGACCGACGGGTATCATGCTGTACGAACAGTTGACGTCGCCGTCGCGATACTTGGTCGGCTTAAAGGCGAGCACGGAGAAATTGCCCTCAGAGTCTGCTCGCTCGTCTAGTCGGATGGACATGCCCGATATACCTGCAGCAAGTAAGATATTCTTACTACAACGTAACTATTGATGACATTATGATTATTTAAAAGTGGTTTAGACTAAGTATTTCATGAATTATTTGTTCAACAACAATTAAATATTTTGAATGAAAAAAATATGTAACAAACTTACTTTTGTACGGTGAACTTTGAATCATCTTGGCGACGATACGCGTCCCATTAGTCGCGATTGTATTCAGTTTGGACATCGTCAGCGTTTCAGTACGAGTCTCCTCCTTTATGATTTCATCCAAAGCTTTCGCGTAAAGTTTCACCGAGTCATATAAGTACGCAGCGTAGATGGAAACGAACTGTAAACAGAACATTATGTTGACATACACGTTTTTAGTGTATAAATATCATTTATATTTAGCTATAAATTTGTCCATATAGCTCAAATAAGGGCAGCCAATTTCTATAGAGTACACGTGTGTACAATAAAGGAATAAAAAGGTTAATCGGCGTGATACAATAAGTTGCATGCAATGTGTAAATAAGAACGGCCCTATTTACACATTACATTGCAGGCAACATAATTATATAATTAAGTATGGTGTTTCCGAGATAATTAATGGAAATGATAGTTCGAATAGGTGACACGTGCCGAATCTATACATTGAGAATTACCTAACCCTTTCACTCTCTTAGTGTACTTAGGCCTGGTTTCCACCAAAGCGGAGATGTGCAAGATTTGACCAATGCGTCAAGACCAGTGCATTCAAGTGTTACGTAACGAATTCGGGGGGAGGGGTCTTCTAAAACGTCACGATACGGGAGAGGGGGGGGGTAAACATTGTTTTTTTTATCCCTTAAGAATAACAAAGGTATTTTAGTGACTTTCCGGTACTCTACGCCACATAACTGCATTTTGGGTAAAAATGGTCACTTGGTGGTTGCGCAACGTTTTACTTGGGGGGAAGAAAGTACAGAAAAAAGTTACGGCGCGTTACACGGGGGGATGGGGGGTCCAAAATCTCCAAAAATTGCGTTACGTAATATTTGAATGCACCCTAACCTGTAATTGGTCGAATGTTGCACATCTCTCCACTCCGCTTTGGTGGAAACCGGGCCTAATACAGGTTCTAAAGACACACATATTTCATGCAAATACGGTTCTGAGCTCCCAATACTAAAACAACTACCTTATTAAACTTATTCCCGAATATGGAGTCCTTGAACTTGAAGGGTTCCAGGGTGTTGTACTTGCGGACTTTGTTGGTGAACTCCTCGTAGCTGCTGGACGGCTCGGAGGAGACCACGACCAGTAACGACTGCGCGCGCTTCTTGAACTCCGGCGTGTTCGGACATGTTAGTTTCGTACGGTCCTCCGTTTCTGCGGATTTCAGAATAATTTAGGTACAGATTTTCACATTCTAAAGGGTGTAAAAACACCCTAACGAAAGGCTCTTGTTATTCCCGTCATTGAGTTTTTTTTTTTGTTCTAGGTCATACCTGGAAACCTTCTCGTTACGGAAATATGCTATAAGTTTGCCAAAATGGTACCACAATACCCTCTTTTATCAATGAGTTGACCAGAAAACTACGTTGGTCAGGAACAAGCGTTGTTTTTAGAAGATATGTTCGTTTTCTGAAAAACCAGCGGAATTAGATCTGAAGTGGTCGGGGTCAAAATTGTTGCAAACAAGGTCTAATATCCCCCATTTCAAGGCCTGCGCCCAATTACCAATCACCCTGTATACGACACAACTGACGAAAGAATGCAGCAAAAGTGAATGAACATCAAATGTCATGTAACACCCTCGTGTCCAAAACACGTAAATCAGAATATATACAGTAATATACATAATTTCTGTTTCAATTAGATTTGCAATTGTAATGTTTACGCCTTACAAACAATATGACGACACTTTGGTTAAAACAATAAGGAAAACGGAACTATTTAACAGTACTGACAAATACGCAGAAATTATAGTAGTTACAAGTTACGTTATTTTACGTATTTTATTTACTTACTTATAAGATACTTTAGGGCTTCTTTAGGCGAGTATGTCATCATATCTACAAAAATGACCATGTATTCGCCCTTGGAGAACAGCTGGAGAGATTCCATGGCCGTCATCATTTCTATGAGGCCAGAAGTCGAGCCCAGAAACACGTAAACTGAAAACAAAAGAGAATTTTTTACCTTATTTATAAACACCAATATTCTTTTTCCGTCATCATCAGACAACAAGTGAAATTAAATTTTAAAAACCCCCGTCACGATTTACTAAAAGTTTAATAGAAAACAGGTAATTCGTTAATTCGCCATTTTGTGGAGGCGGCCATCTTGGTTTTTTTTTCTAGGAGGCGGCCATCTTGGATTTTTTCTTTTTTTTTTTCTACTATTCAAGCCCGTTCTTCATTTGATATGGGTATATTGAGGGAGTTGTTAAATAAATATGTAATCTGCCATTTTGTGGCGGCAGCCATCTTGGACTGATTTTTATCAAACATAGCTAAGAACGCTCCCAATTAATTCACCTTTCAAACGAAACAAAATCCAAATCGGTTCATCCTCCGTTCGGGCGCTACACACACACATGCGCGCACGAACGCACGCAAGCACGCACGCACGCACACACACACACACACACGCGTCAAACTTATAACACCCCGTCGTTTTTGCGTCGGGGGTTAAAACAAGTGATAAATAGTAAATTCCGCAGATTCCGGTACCGCTTTTCTTCACCTGAGGTGCTTTAAAAGTCGACCCGTCAATAAAACATCAAATCCCAATAAAAGAAAGACATAATATAACATAACCCACTGCCGGCAAGTTTTAAAGTGGCGACCGCGACCCGGAACACGTTGCGTTGGAAGTCCTCCAACTAGATGAACCAATGACCTGACCCCGTATTCACAACGCTTCGATTCGGAAAGTCGTACTTATGTCTATCTCGGTCGTTTTCGTTATGCCAAAAAAGGATAGACATACGGCTTGACGAATCGAAATTCATTCCAAGCGTTTGTGAATACGGGGGCAGGTGAAGGTTGCGGGAATCCGCTGGATGCGAGTCGCAGGAGGCCTAAATCCAGCAGTGGACGTCATTAGCCTGAAATGATGATGAATGATGATATAACCCACTTACTTCTGGTCTTATTCTTGGTATCCTGTATGAACTGGTACCAGAAGCCAGGCGCGCAGCAGGTCATCTTCTCCTCGCAGCATTTGAAGGCGTCGATGACCGGCCGCTGATGATTCACCGTCATGTTGTTGTTCTTCGCGTGGTTCTCCAGCGTCAACGCCACCGTCACCCACGACTCTTCGTACAGAATGGAGAACTTGTTCCATCGGTAGTAGCGTAGGAGCGATATTACGGATTTTGTTGCCTGAAATTGAAGAAGATATAGTCATGGCTATTAAAGTTTTGGTGGAGGAATAGTGCTATAGGTATGTATCGGTTTAGTAGAAACTAAGTGATCAGGTTTGTATATAATGTCACCGTAAAATTGTCAAACACGTTATATTGAAATCTCTCTTGCGATATTGTAAACTCTCGAATTATTGTCAAACGAACATACTGTGCTTGCTGAAAATTGTCAAACACGTTAGATTGTAAAATAACGCGTAAATATTTTTCGTGAAATGCAATCGAAGGTAGTCAACTCACGCGGTGTGGAGGGGAGGGGTCCCCCTTGCCCAATGGTACCACTCTCATGAAAAGATAATGTACCATTCCTGAGAAATACCGATTAATATAACCTAACCTTAAAACACTTTATATTCCCCTAAAAAGCGTTGTCGACGGAGCCCCGCTTAGCCAGTATTTCCGAGTGCAGGGTTAAAAGGAACCTAACTAATCTAACGTGGGGGTGCCCCAAGTCCCGATTATGGGGGCAGAGACACTTCTGTATGTTCAGTGGACAATATTTCGAGAGTTTACAATATAGCTAGAGACATTACAATCTAACGTATTTGACGGTGACATATACATAATAGACATCTGAGTATGAAAACAGGTTGTATTAGTGATTTAAAAATAGGAAAGGGGTCGTCCATAAATCACGTGAGGCTCGAAAGAGGAGAGAGGCGAGGGGGGAAAAATCACAAAATATCACTTGGAGGGAGGGTGAGATATCACGTGTCTTTTTTTTTTCAAGACATCAATGATTAATGGACGACCTAGGTATGAAATAATTATAAAAGTAACAGGCTGTACAATGATGAAGATACTTCGCGTTTGGCACTGTAAGAACCAATGGATATATCCGCATGACGTGTTCTCAGTTTACTATAACCATCAATGTATGTGGCTATTGGTTACCATCATGTATTGCTATTTATTATTGCTTACTATGGCTTACCTGTGCGCCAGGCGGCTCCAACCTCGCAAAGTTCGACAAAGTCGAAGTTTGGTAATCAGAGCATCTCTGAAACAAATAAACGATCTCGTAAATATTACGATTATAACTAACTCAAGGCGTTTCTAGTAAAGAGTAACGTAATTTCCGACTACTATCTGGTATCCGCCAAAAAGCCGGATATATAGCCGTGATATTTCGTTAGATACCGTGTTTTGAATACTTGACGAAGGTTTCATTATGTGAAGTTAATTTCATACTTTATGCCTTACCACTGCGAGCCGAATCTATCTATCTATCTTCTTCTTCTAAATATATATAATTCAAAGGTGACTGACTGACTGACATAGTGATCTATCAACGCACAGCCCGAACCACTGGACGGTTCGGGCTGAAATTTGGCATGCAGGTAGATGTTATGACGTAGACATTCGCTAAGAAAGAATTTTGATCAATTCTTCCCCCAAAGGTATAAAATAGGGGATGGAAGCTTATATGAAAGTCCGTCAGGTTAGGATCTTCTAATTTTGTGTTTAGGCTGATGATTGAAAATTAATTTATGCGTGTTTCAGCGTTTTTGATAACTCCACCCCGAAGGCTTATAAAGGGGATGAAATTGTATGTGAAAAATCCTTAATTTTCGACGTAAAAAGTACAAAATTTGTTATCTGGGCTTATGATTGGAAGCTGACGCAACGGCTTTATTAGAATTTCAACCCTTGAGGGGTGAAAAAAGAGCAACATTTTGTTTTTAACTAAAGTTTTTATTTTTTGAGTCACCAAAAAGTATCAAAGTTAGTAAGTCGTTAGTTTTTTTTTATTTCAACCCACAAAGGGGTAAAAGGGGGGATGAAGTTTTGCATTGTAGTTGTTCATTCGTTCACGAATAACAGCAGCAGGAGAGACCTTTTGCAGCAGTGCAAATTAATAGCACACGTGACTTCGCGGCTGGCAGTACTTACCGTTTTGTAGGGACCTAGGTAAGCCGAAGATTAACTTAATTAAAATTCGACGACAGGAGCAGAAAAAGAAAGTATGGCAGCCGCCGCTCCTGTGGGTGCCGCCCGCTCGCACCAACTTGCCGCAGCACGCGCCGCTGACGCGCGCGCTGCGTGCACTCAATATGGTGTCACAACAGATTGATTGCTTCAATTGTATACTGAGCGAATTCACAGGGGCCGTATTTTGCGCAATTACTTTAGTTTGTCAAATTAATTCATTTATTCAAAACATAAATAATTTAACTTTAAATATAACTGCTCTACTGTATTAGGTACCTAAACCTGTAATAATAGTTGTATGTGTTGTTCAAATAAATAAATAAAATACATAAATTATGTATAGTAGAACGAGATAGAATGAGTAATTGTCGATATCGTATTTGATACCAACTAGATTTTTTTATTTTGTAGATTTCTTTTTTTTTTTCTCTTCTGCATTTCTGATCTTACTTTTGATGAATGAAGATGAAATCAAAAATGGCGCCGACGAAATTTTTTGGATTTTTAATCATGGGTGTCGTTTCCGTGGTTTTTGGTGTCGCTGATAGTGAAAATGAGATCAAAATGAACACGGGGAAAATAGTTAACAGAAGCAAAAAAAAACAGTTTTCTTTTTTTTTTCTACGGCTTTCCCTGACATTATTTTCACCCTGCGCCACTGTTAGGTAGAGGTGTATCTAATCCTACACCCACATTTCGCACATTTAGCTTAATCCCATCAACCGGGCACAAATAATACAATAACACTTTGCCCGTCCCGCAAATCGAATCCAGGACTTCATGCTCAGTAGCGCTTGCGACAACTCGAACAACGAAGCAGTCTCACACATGACCCATCAATATTTTCACGCGAACGAAGTCGCGGGCAACAGCTAGTTAAATCATATAATCTATGCCCGATCATATGTTCGGACAAAACCTATTAATTTACTTTATAGCTTTAGGTGTAAAGCTAAATATTACCCAGTACTAATTGGGTTGTGGAGGTCAGATAGGCAGTCGCTCCATTTAAAATACTGGTATTCAGCTGCATCCGGTTAGACTGGAAGCCGACTCCAACATAGTTGGGAAAAGGCTAGGCAGATAATGATAGCTTTGGGTGATATTTTCTCAAGCACTCGGGTTTGATCTGTAGTCGCATCGTCCACTCCCTACATATAATAGATTATTATTTCTTTAGTGTAGACTGCCTTGTTGGTCGAGTGGTCGCAAGCGAGGCTGCTGAGCATCTGGTCCTGGGTTGATTCCCGAGTCGGGCTAGTGGATTTTTCCATCTAGAATTTGCTCAGAAGCCACGGAGTCTGGATTGTGCCCTATTGGTGGCAATAGGCCCGCTATTACATGGGACGTAAACATAACTGGCGAAATTTGGGTGTTCTATGATTGGGTACACCTCTGCATAAGCATTCGGGGATTCCACGCGTGATATTATATTATGCTGGGTAGAATATAATAAATAGCAAGAAGCTGATCCAACTGGGCTCGTAGGGTCAATTTCGTACGTGGTTTAAAACTCCAAAAACGCCCCCTGCACGCAAGCCCCTACTGCTTACTAAAATGTCATCATTGTGCTTACATAAGAAATCATGGGCAAGTTCCTGGACTGTGCTATGATCGCCTCGGTGTGGCAGCGGCCCTCGGGCCCGAAGAAGGCGACGACGCCCGAGCAGCTCATGTCGGTGAGCAGGCGCGTCGCCGTCACCGTGTCGAACTTGGTGTCGTGCCATTCTAGGGACAACCTCACGTCGGGCAGCAACTCCGTGTTGTTGTTCAGCTGGAAGGAAAATAACGTTCATTTATACTTATCTAAATAAGTATAGTATAAGGAACACGATACTGCGTTCTAAAACTCAAATTGTCGATGTAGGTCACACGGCTGCCAAGTTCAAGTGGAAATGGACTGGCCACATCTGTTGCATGCCGGAGGAGTTATGAGCTAAAATTACCACACAATGGGTCCCAAACAGCAGCAAACCGCAACGCGGCAGGCCCAGGAGACGGAGGGACGAACTCGACTCTTTCCACAAGGATTGGCAAACACAGCACTGGATTAGGGGTAAGTGGAAAGAGGGAAGGCAGACCTTGGCCCTGCAGTGGGACAACAATGGCTAATAATAATAAAATACACTTATCTAAAGAACTTCTATTGAATTTTAAATTCATCATTAAAATAGGGAATTACCGGAAGGTTTGCTCATCTGAAGAGAGGGAATCAGGCCACTGTCTCTCCCTTCAGATGAGCAAACTCTCCTGGTAGGTCATGACCTATGCTTGCTAAAACAGTGATAAAACGCTACTTGCCTATGGGATAACTGTAACCACATAGTAACTCATAGATATTTATAGGACACTTATTTATGTATGAGGTATTCTAAAAGTTAACTCAACTTGTTTGCCCTCGAGCTAAAAATAGCTACGGAAGTGTAGATATGATTTTGCGCTGATCAAATAGTTTTATCATTGTACGCGTCCAACCAAATTTATAGTGACATTTTATACTTACTAAAAGTACCGAGTGTAATTATATCGTCTGGAATTTAAACATAAATGAATCAGTCGAAACCGCATTGGAATCAGTTTAGCATTACAGGCCAGTTACATGTGATTTAATGTGATACTAAAAATATTACACGGTATGCGAGATGAGGCTAATGGAAAGATCCACAACGTCCTTGACTAGATTTATTTTAATGGGTATAACCCATCAGGTATTATCTGAATTATGGTAATGGGTAGTAATGCAAGCAGACCTCCTCAAGGGCAATGGAGAGCGCCCCGGAGATAGTGAGGCCCTGTCGGTCGCGCAGCTCGCCGGTGAGGCAGGGCAGGTAGCCGATGGTGAGGTTGAACTGCTTGTTGGCGGCCAGCGAAGGCTCGGCCAAGAGGCTCAGCGCCGCGAGTAGCAGCACCCGCGCGCCGCGCCACATGACGTCGCCTTCACCACGACACGCTCACCTTGGGGACACAAACAAAAACATCAATTAATCTTTATAGGATACTAGGATTCAGTAACACCTAAATCTATGAAGAGTAACATAGGAATCACCATCATATAAAAAGTGTTTACCCAGACTAATACCTAGATGAGGAGGATATCTCGTGGAATCAATTAATATATTATATTCAATGTAATCGTCTGATGATACGAAACTAAGCAAAGGGGCTTCACCTATAAAATGATGTCTAAAGAGAATTGATTTACTAGATTGCTTCATAGAAATTTGCGTTATCAAATTAGAATAAATAGAGGTATCGCATACAGCGGTCAGTAAGCCACACATCAGTGGTAACTGAACCAGTGTAAGCTAACCTGTTATTTTATACTTCGTACTACACGAGGCTAGCTCAAGGTCAAAGTGATACCGCCGAAGCCACGTGCGGTCAACTGTACTTGCTTGCAGAAAGCATTTTCACTATGGCGACATCATATCAAGATAAACCCTAGGGGTTTCATAAAACTTCAGAGTCATTGTCCTATTACGATAAGAGGATGATTGGTTGATAACAGACGATCTGAAACAGTATACGCTTTGATCTCGCACAGCAAATGTAATTATTGTGATGGTAATTAAAACTTATCATGATAAACATAGTTATGTATTTGTCGTGAAGTGAACTTAAAGAAATTAATAACTACAATCTATTAATAAACACTTTTTAATTGTTCGTTTGCTGCGAATATTTCCATAATCAACTAGCTAGCGAAACCGACGTAGGTGTATGATTGCATCATAGTAAACAAAATAATGCATTATGAGATTTGTGTCGCAATTAAATCACAATGTTATCTTTTAAATAACTTTTCAAACCCGAAGAGATCTCACGGATTGGAATTGTATTGTCTTTTAGTCAAAGACTAGTAATTAATTACTTTTACTTCAGACTAATTCATACATAGCTTACTGTAGTAGGTGCCCCCAAACAAAATACAAAAAAATAAGTACAAACAGTCACTTGCTCTTTTACACGTAATATAATTTACCCATTTATTGAAAGACACATGATGGCGACAATGAGAGTGTCTATTTATGTAACTCAACAAAGGGAAGTCTTCCTGCAGCGCGTTTTCCGCCCTCAAATGTAGGAATTGCTTCCATGCTGTCAAGTAAGTAATTGGCTCGCAGCCGGCGACCGATTAGACCAATTGACGTGCCGCTGTTTTGACAACATGCACCTCGTCTTCTAAAACTTGTGTTCAAGACATGCCAAATAGGTAAAACAACCTCTTGTGGACTTGCTTGGAAAGTAGTTGCATTTTATTCATTATTTCAATTTTGTAGTTATGTCTTATGCCCGATAAATATTCCAGATGGTGTGTAGCAATAGAAACTTTACCTCTGCCGTATACATAAACAGTATCTACCCCGAGAGTCAATAACCGCACGTTGCCCGTGTTGCGCGGTGCCGCATGCCGCGGAGTCAGCATGTTGGTGGCACCTAGCAGGCTAGGCTGTCCGCGCGCACTGTGCTAGGCTAGCTAGCCTCACTCCGCAGGTCATTGGAGGCGTGCTCACTGCCCGCACCACACGCACGAGTCCGCACGACCGCCAGCGCATATGAACCACGATCTCGCCGTGAGATAACGCCTGCGATAACGTTCTCCACAGCTATTTTTAGAACTTAATAAAAAGGTAATTTGATTATGATTACATTTCACGCAATGGCATTCGCTTCCCGCATAACGTTAAAGTTGGAAGTCAAACGGTGGCATTTTATAATATGTACCTATTAAAAAACATATAGGTACCTACGACCGAAAACGATGCTCTAGCTCACTGGTTCCCAACCTGTGGTCCACTGGTGGTCCGCAGGAGCCTCGACTACGGTCCGCGAAAGATTAAAATGTTATTCGTACTTTTTAACACAGAAGATGCAAGCTCAACCCAACCTAATTGAACCTATCAGAGGCAAAATTACTAAATGATTACTAAATTTTTCGAGCTCAATGAGTCTGTAGTGAGTTTAAATGTTTATCTAGGACCATATGATCCCTGGTAACAATGAAGATGCCAAAGTGGTCCCTGGCCTAAGAAAGGTTGGGAACCAATTAAACAGAGCTTATTCAGCTACAGTCTAGCTGAATAAGCCCTGTTTAACTGTTGTCAGTTTAGTTTCATTGGCTAACTAGCAACCATCTTGCTTTATTTCCTGGAGTTATCATCCTTTCTATGCTAAGGTCTGTGTGCCAATTGTCAACAAAATATTAATTTTATTTTTCACTAGCTTCTGCCCGAGACTTCGTACGTGGATCCCGATGCTTGTGCCAGCGACAACGGGGTCGTCAAAATCAAAGATCTGAAATGTCTGATGTGGAATTCTAAGAGCCCGGGGAAGGGGAAATAACGGATATTTCCCACCTGATCAACACAAACCGTTTCAATTTTTAACCATACCTCCGATTGCGGAATATGTGGCATATTCAATCATAGGAGTATACGTAAATGCACTCCTTTACTTATCAACCCAAGGAAGGGTAGTTGTTAGTACATGTGCGAATACGCTGAGAACTCAAGCGTGATTCGATATCGGTAAACGTTTCCGATTCGCAAGACAATGCCTGTCGCTCACGATCTGCGGACAGTCGCGCATCACGTTCCGCACTTGTCTCTAGAGACCTAGAAGCAAATGCGTAGATACGCTGAGAACTCAAGCGCAATTCTCTATCTGTGAACGTCTCCGATTCGCGAGACAATGCGTGACGTTCACGATCAGCGGTCGGTCGCGCATCACGCTCCTCACTTGTCTCTAGAGATCTAGAAGTGGATGCGTAGATACGCTTGGTACTCAAGCGCAATTCTCTATCCGTGAACGTCTCCGACTCGCGAGACAATGCATGACGTTCACTATCAGCGGTCAGTCGCGCATCTATTCTTCACTGGCCTCTAGAGACCTGGATGCAGATGTGTAAATACGCTGAGAACGCAGGCGTGCTTCGCGATCCGAAGAGGTTTCCACAGAGCAAGTTGCAGCCTGATGTTCTCGAACAGAATCAAGTCTCTCCTGACGCTCTTCGGTAGATTGTTGGGATCCTATGATCCTCAATCTTTTGGCTTCTTTGGAACATTCTGAAAGATTTGACTCTTTCTAGGCATGGTTATGAAGATACCTGATCACTTAAAATCTAAGTGAGTGCTCCCCTGCGTTACCGGGTAGGCTGCCGAGTCACGAAGATAAATTTAAAAAGAAATTAAACACTCAAATAACATAAGCCCGAAGACATATTTATTCGACAAAATAAATTAATAAATGGGAGTTTTGGCCAGCAGAGTCAAATCAATGATATATCATTGATTTGACTTTTTATCATGACGCATCGTCATCGAAAATCAGTCCTAAACTGTTACCGCCTTCACCGCGTGGAGGTACTCCCAGCTTAGGTATGTTATTTTATAACTATACAGTGAAATTAGTGATAGGTTTGCAATAATTTTCACATTAGATGTTTCTGATCTTCGATATTTTATAAGTCAAGAGGAAATGCCCATCAGACCGAACAACTTTTGCTAAGACGTCATTCCTTTATGTGTTATGGTGTAGCTGGGCTATTGGAGTTCCACAACAGATGTTCCAGATCTTCGAATTTTATAAATCAACAGAGAGTACTCATAAAATTGAACAACTTTTGCTAAGACGTCATACCATATGTGTTATGGTGTAGCTGGGCTATTGGAGTTCCACAACAGGTGTCCCTGATCTTCGATTTTTATAAGTCATTAGAGAGTGCTCATCAGATTGAACAACTTTTGCTAAGACGTCATTCCTATACGTGTTATGGTGTAGCTGAGCTCTTGGAGTTCCACATCAGGTGTTCCAGATCTTCAAATTTATTCTCTCAGCAGAAAATGCTCATCACGTGGAACAATTTTTGCTATTGTCTTTAGTTTTATCATTCTCTTATTTTAGAAGTTACAGGAGGGGGGGACACATTTTACCACTTTGGAAGTGTCTCTCGCGCAAACTATTCAGTTTAGAAAAAAATATGTTATTAACCTCAATATAATTTTTGGAGACCTTCTCCATAGATAAAAAAAAATAAGTTTCAGTTCTTAGTATGGGACCCCCCCCAGAGCTATAATGTTTTTTTTTTCTATTTTCGTGTGAAAATCTTAATGCTGTTCACAGAATACATCTAATTAACACCATGTTTCAACAGCATAGTTCGTATAGTTTCGGAAAAAAGTGGCTGTGACATACGGACGGACAGACAAACAGACATGACGAATCCATAAGGGTTTTGTTTTTGCCATTTGGCTACGGAACCCAAAAAAGGGAAGGACCAACGAAAAGAGTGGTTAAGTAATGAAGAGTGTATAATAGTAGCGATACCCACACCACAGATATCGCTAATAACTGTTAAATAAAATGGCTAGGATAGGTAATCTTTTAATTATACAAGGCTACACACTAACCAGAAATTAGGTTTGTTTTACAACTTCTGACCTTCTTCACAACGCTTCGATTCGATTTCAATTCGGGAAGTCGTATGTCTATCCCGCTCGTTTTCGTTTATATGCCAAAAAAGGATAGACATACGAATTGTCGAATTGAAATTTATCCGAGCGTTTGTGAATACGGGGCAGAACTGACTTTCCATAATACACTACAGACACAAGAAAAAACTAACACACCAAGGTAAAACGTGGCAAGTGGACAGACAAAATTTAGTTTATCCAATGAACACTTAAGTGACCGGCAGTTACAAACACATCTTGTCTGATGCCGTAAGTCGATCTCGCACGGGTTTGATTAACTGTATAGGTAGTTTGTCCACAACAATACTGACCACACACACCTATACTTAACCTATAGGGGTCATTCGTGCACTTAAATGTCACGATGATATTGTGTCAAGATCTTAATACTCCCCTCCAGCTGTGCCGGCCACGTTTTTCCCGATAAATTCTATGTTGATGACAGCAAAAAAATATCTGTCTATGCATTTGCCTTGTATAACTTTGAACCATAAATTTTCTACCAAGTTTTGTGCAAAAAGGTTCCATTGATAGTCTACTTCCTCAAGCAATTCAGTGTAGGAACAAACAAAATATTTACCGGAAGCGAGACAAAAGAATGCTGCGAATGACACATCAAGCGCCGAGTTAATTTTCTTGGCTCTGCTGGAATTAAGTACTTCCCATTTTTGTCACCCTAAAGTTTTTAAGTGATTCAACTAGGTTGGTTGAGGATGACTTAGGAAGTAACTAGGAATTACTATCTTCTTCGTGGTAAAGCAGTGTTTGTTGCTCCAGGCGTAAGCATTCTTTCTACCGAATACCCAAATCAGGAACTAGAGGCCGAGAGCAGGCCCATTTTGCAATAAAAATAACTACTGGATGACAAAGGTTTTTTAAGTCACACTGACCTACTTCAAAAAACTGCGTCCTACTGACGTTTCATTACAATACCTTTTCTTGGTGTATGGTTTATTGAGTGCTGGATTTAATGAAAGAGCTATGATATAATACACCTAGTCACTTGTAAGTTCAGTAGGTACTTGCTCAAGTATTTTCAATAAGATGCCCCTTATACTCATAACTAGTACGAATGCGGTCAAATGCCTTTTAGTATTCTAAATACTTTCTTCATCCCTTGTTTTATCAATAAAAGTTGTATTATTGATATTAACGGTGGTATTTACATAAATTTTGGTACCTTACAAAAATCAAAGATTAGCCTTATCACTGAATACATAGATAGTTGGTACCTGATAGTTGTTAATAAAATACGAAAATGTTAGTTTATTCCGCCCAATGCGAACCTCCTACCAGTGCATAATACAGTAGAAACTCGTTATTTCCCCTAAATCATTAATAAAGAGACGTCAACCAGCATAGGAATCACTGACCTACCGCGTGATCTGATATCCGCAGAATAGCAGATGCCTAACTAAATAGGTACCTATATCCCTTTCGTGTAGTTTGTATTATTTGTGCATACCTAATTTACGTTTAAGAAAACTCTCTATCAAATTCAAAATCGAATCCAAACAATGTGAGCGTGGACTTCTAGTATGACGATGCTAAGATTTACTCCGAATATGGGTAGGTTCAGTTAAAAAAAACAGATCTGTAACTAACAGACAACAGCTGTTTAATATTAAGCCAGTGACTACAGTGGACATGACGTCTCAGCAACAAAAGCAAAAAACGCCAGGTCCTAACTAGAATAATAATGAATAATAAACCATTACTTTCTGACTAATGAAAAGACACGACATAAGCTGGTATTCCTGGTAAGTACGCCTTATGGTTCATTACGTCACACATTTATTCAAGTTAAATATTTGTAACCTCGACTTTGGTTACATATTTACCAAGTTATTAATAGTACGCCAAATACATAAGCTAGAGTGGCTAGAGGCTGAATCAGCAGACGGATAACTTAGATCCAGTAAGAACTTGGCAAGTAGACGTTTAACACTAAGTAGTTATGTACTAAGTGTTTGTTCATTATGAAGATCAATTCAAGTAAATAGCGAAATAAAGGTACCTTCGTCCTATTACAAGCTACAGAAGTATCAGTTATGCTATTAAATCTTCTAGTCGTGTTCGACTATACCTACTTATTAATACTCACTTACCAAACACTAAATATTGTACACCTTATACCTAAGTATGTACGTATGTTACAGCGATCCTTTATAAGTAATCATAAGACCTAATATTTCCTGTGAGAAATAATAAATTAATTTTGAATTTGATTTTTTAACTGCATTCCTTACACCCGAAATTCGAAATGTTGGCATTTGAGATCACCAAATAGAATAATCTGAATCGAGACAAAATAAATCCAATAATATAGGTAGGATGTAAAATCGGACCTTGTGCACGATTTATTTATAGAAACTGTTATAATTACGTTACTATTTACTCAAATAATAACCGTGGGTTCGTAGTTAGCCGAACTAATGGGAAGTTCCTTGTTTTGTGCGGTATATCTCAGCACGTAACACGGTTGGCACCCGTTAGTCATTAAATAAATTACAGTAAGTAATTCTGTTCATACTGGAGATTACCAAAAGGCATGTATTTAATGCAGCAACTAAGTAAAATGAATAAAGGTTTAAAAAAAAAATAGAATGGGTACCATATATAATGGGTTGGCAGCTAATAAGGAGTATCGTAATAGGTAAAAGGTAGCATATTAATATATCAGTTATAAGCTCCGTTTTAATTTAAACTAGCATCAAGTTTTTCTTTTGGGAACTGAATTAATATCTACGCGAAAACTTAATGATGAAAATAAAATAGAAAATGGGCATTCATAAATAATACAAATCAGAATCTATTTAAAATTGTTTGTATGAAGAATAAATATAAACTAGCTTATATTATACATACATCGTGTGACTTTTAATAGCTTTAAATAAACTCTAAAATGGCATGAATAAAAAATATTTTGCGGCTTTTATTTTCAAAATTATAGGTGAATAAATTAAAAACATAAAAAGAGTAATTACTTTTATTTATTTTTAGAAAAGATAATGCACCATTCCTAATGAATACCGATTAATATAACATAACCTTAAAACACTATATTCCCCCTAAAAAGCGTAGTCGACGGAGCCCCGCTTCGCGGTGTATTTCCGAGTGCAGGGTTTAAAGGAACCTAACTAACCTAACGGGGGGGTGCCCCAAGTCCCGATTATGGGGGCAGAGATACTTCCGTAGGTTCAGTTGACAATAATTCGAGACATTACAATATCGCGAGAAAAAACACGTTATATTGTAATATAACGTGTTTGACAATTTTACGGTGACATATACATTGTTTGTGTAATACGATGCTAAAGTCTTTACTTTAATGTTCTGCTTTGCCCAATAATATCCTTCTGTCCATTCTTTGACTTCAATGTTGTGTGTCTCTGGGAATAAGTCTTCAGAGATTTGGTTTCACCATTGGGTGACCATATCACTCGCCACAACAAGGAAACGTGAAAGGGCAAAACGTTCCCGCATCGTAAAACTAACCCGCCACCCCGCACTACATTCGTATCCAACCATCGCGCCTTCCGCCGTTTTCATAAAATTATGATCAAAAAATATTAATAATTAACTCTATATTCCTTTTTATTGTACTCGTTTTAACATTTAGAGCTGCCCGCAAAGCGGAGCCTGAAAGTGGGTTTTTAGACGGCACGAAATAGTTGGTAATATATTATCTTTGCCACCCTACTAACATTATTAGTCGCCAAGTCATTATATATAGCTCCTCGCCTAATATTTCAATTGACTGGTATAGTTTATTTGCTACCTAAACGTAGCTGCTAGTTTTTAGTTTTTATAACACCCTTAATTTTGAACCTTACATAATTATAATAGTCGCGAAAATATTTAATCGCTGGCAAGTTATTTTATTTGTTGCAAACATTTAGTCGACTTTTAAGTTATTAGTCACTTGGAAAATAATAAGCTTTACCAAAATAGCAGATGTGGTAGTCTCATAAATAAATACTTAAGCCAAGCCAAACCTGTGAGTCCACCGAATATAGCACTATGAAGATAAGAAAAACTTTTAACGAACGAAAAACGATTTATTTCAGTGTCTTTTGATTATTTACATTTCGACTTATCTCATATAAAATCATTATCTAGTCAAATGATAAATATTTAGTTAAATAGCTTGAATCCGATGAAAATTGAGCAGGTAAAGTCCTAGATTGGAACGACACTGTAATTAGCAACAAGCCAGACGAAATATACTATGAAACTCTAAAAAGTACTGTCTCAAAAATAATGTAATAGTAATGTTTTAGCAAAGTGGCTATAAATTCTAGACGCTATTTTATTGCTCACTATGCACTTTCAACGCAGTCATAACAATCACTGCTTTCGTTGAATGACAATTTTGAACACCGCAACGTTTCAGTTCTAAGCAATAAGCGTACCTACTACAAATCGTCCATCTTATTATAACATCCTATTGTATTGAAACCTACATTTACGAATAAATTTGATTTGATCGATGATTCGAGAAGTGTTAAAATTTTCTATTTCCGCTAAATAATATAGAATTGTACCGGTCTATATTTCAGAGGGAAAGTTGCATTGGCCCAAATGTTAACATAATACTCAAACTTATTAGACTGTGAAGATTTGAAACAGAAACGCAAGTTTTGGGAAGAATTCTTAAGCAGATAGGAAAAAAGACTGGATCTTAGTCAATGGCGTAAACTTATTGCATTTAGGTATTATGTTGCACAACAGCGTCGGAAGATGACAAAAAACAGTCAAGTGACAAAAACTATCGAAACCTACAGCGAATCTGCGACTGGGAATTAACTCGAAGAATACAGAATATTAGCCACATGCGCATGACTACAATAAAAACCATGGTGCGATTTGGAATGTGTCGCAAGCGGAATAGTTTGTAACGATATCGATCTGGCCAAGGCGATGTTTGGCCAGCCACTCCCGACCGCACCCACCCTAAGTTAATAAAAAATCGACCACCCCTCGTCTCCGACGACACACTGACACTATATTGTTTTACTTGTAAGGTTGCGATCTGCTTCTACATACATTGTTCATACTGCCAATGTTAACATTATTTTATAACACTATCTTACACCTACAAATTGGAAATTAAGTAGGTAGGTACTATTATTTCCTTCATGTTGCATAAGAAAATGATGACTGGACGAAAGAAACGAGTTCAAAGGAAATAGCTTTGTTAAACTTTCTGGACTTGTAAAGGTCAAAAACCCAAATTTTCAAAATTCTATTTGTTCGTAAATTCAGCACACTGCTTTTGTTACGTTCTCGAGGTTATGATTATAGACTATGAAACTTCACTACTCTATCCTTGAAACCCAGATTCAGGGCTACAAAACTTGTCCTACCACTAGTAGGTAATGAAAGTATCAAATAGAAATCGTTAAATCTTAGACAGAGCCCAAAGACTAAGTAAGAAACTGTGGCTTCGTACACCATTGAAGAATAAAACTTACCCTGGTTGAGGAAACCACCTTTCCGATACATCTAACCGAAAAGAGGTAGTCAAATTCAAAATCTTAATTCATTGTCGATTTTGCGGAACATAAGTACCTACAGCCAGACAATCCAGACATTGTTGACTTGGTCACGTGGGTCTGGTTGCAGAGGAATAGCAGCTAGTAAGTGGTTCAAATTGACACGCCAGCTGTGAATTGATCACGCCACGAACGACGAACCTTACAAGCATTAAATGGTCACACATGCCTGAAAGAGTAACAACCAGTGGAAATATCTGACACTTCCAAAATTACCTGGCTCTGGGACTTCCAGGAGTCTTTTCAAAGATATTTTTTTTTGGCAAATTGGTTGTATTTGCTGGAAGGAACATATTGATTTCAGTTTTCCTTGAACATGCGTTTATTTATAAATGTATTAAAATAGGACAACTCATTAAGTAGTAATGTAGCAAAATATGAATTTACATAAATAGCATCACTTTATACACCTATAAATATTAGATCTACCAATCCAATACTTCGGTTTCATAATTTTCCTTGAATGTTTATAAATAGACGAGTTAAAAATAGAACAATACGACAATAACCCATTAAGATAGTGATTTAAAAAGTAAGTAATTTGTGACAAATTGCTTTACAGTCTTGTGCGTCGTTAAATCAAATCATTTACAAGAGAATATATTCACTTGTATTAATTATTGAAAATAAATCTTGGACAACACATTGTGTTAGGATTTTTTAGCTTTAACATCCATCCATCATCTCAAGTGTCTATCGGCAATGATATTATAGGTAAAAACCTAATAATATCATTGTCGGTTTAAAACGATGTATCCTCCGAAAACTAATTTATCACAGTACATCTGCCTTTAGAAAATAGGCGCCTGAAA
The DNA here is from genome assembly GCA_916618015.1 of Xestia c-nigrum. Taxonomy (NCBI): domain Eukaryota; kingdom Metazoa; phylum Arthropoda; class Insecta; order Lepidoptera; family Noctuidae; genus Xestia; species Xestia c-nigrum. Next base: position 14,808,677 of record OU745255.1, on the reverse strand, counting down.
ATTTCTTGAAAATTTTCTTGTGTTTCGAGGCAGTTATCCAAACTAATATTATAAATGCGAAAGTAACTCTGTCTGTCTGTCTTTCTGTCTGTCTGTCTGTCTTTGCTTCACGCCTAAACTACTGAACCGATTTGTGTGAAATTTGGTACAGACATAGTTTGGAACTTGAGAAAGGACATAGGATAGTTTTTATTACAAAAAATAAAACATACAGCGCCATCTATTGGTCAAGAGTCGGCAATGTGGGTAAAACCAAAAATCTGCCGGAAGGCACTATTCCACGCGAACGAAGTCGCGGGCAAAAGCTAGTCTCAAAATAAATTTGCCGACTCCACACACTTGGCGAACAATGGCAAACAGCAAACACCAAACAACCAACAAGAACATGAGGATGGGTGTTTGTTTGTGTTTACCTGTTTTTGTTTGTGGTCTGCCGTGTTCGGCATCGGTGTCGGTTTTTCTTCACAAATCAAAGCATGTTCGGCAAACAGTTTGCGATGTATCCAGACGCTTGGTAGCAATCAGTACGGGGCGCGAGCTTCAGGAGATCACACTAAGCACAGTCATCAATTTACATAGACGACAGCGACATCTGGAGTTTGGTGTGATAACCAAATTTGACAGCCATCTTAGAAAACACAGCAGTCTTCCCCCGTCTAACCCAAAATAGTGTACATACCTTCCCCCAGGCACCAACACAGAACCGCGTTCGCACAACATCAATATTATGTAATTAGCGCGTACATTTACAAGAAGATTCATAAACATCTGAATATCTTAGAGCTCGACAAGCACTACCTAAAATTAAAAGTGACAGAATGGCTACTTAATATGCCACAACGGAGACTTTGCTCACATACATCACCTAACAAGCTCATTCTCATCACCATCCTTGCACGAATACTTTTATCCTCGCATCCATTCAAACTCGCACATACAACTCACACATCAACACACCCACACCCACTTATACACTCACACATAAACACCTACACACCCACTATCACATTCATTCACCCTCACCCTAGCATACTCATCACACCTAGGTACATTATTTAAAATAAAACTACGGTAACGTAACCTATAACTAGATAGAACCTATATCTTTAATCATCAACCATTTAAAACCTCATTGTGAACCACTGTCTCTTAAGATACAGGACACCCTAGTTTTAGAGACTTTAATTTATTGTGCACAGATTTCTGAAGCATCTAAATGTTTAATGTAAGTGTTCTACCACTGATTCAAAATTGTAAACTGTTATTTCAATCTGTGTGTATTTCGGGAAATAAAGATATTTATTATTATTATCTTGTCTTGTCTGTCAAACAAATGTCATAGTCAATTTAACTCCGGCTTTGCTGCGCTTCCCGAGTTTATCTCGGCTAATTCTGTTAAAATTGTTACTTGCTATTGTTATTTGTTTTGTTTTTAGTTCATCATCATCAGCTTTTAATGTTCCTACTGCTGGGACCGGCCTCTTCTCTATGGGAGGTCTATTTAGTTCATAATTTATATATTACTTTGTTTTTCATTGGTCATTTTTATTGTTTTGAACAGCTATAGTAACGAAGTATGCATGCATACCTATAAAGCTCACACACACATACGTATAGGAATACACACACGCGCATACCATAGGTAAGAGTGTGTATATCAGAACTTTAGTTCACTCACCAAAATCAAGGTGGCAGCACATTCCATACATGCAAATTTTACCACAGAGTTGTCCTTCTTTCCCTCTATAATTATAGTTACTTTACTTTTTGCATATTTTTGCTTTTTTTTTCTTGTATATTGTATGCACGTCATGACTTTGCGGCGAATAAATTATTTTTCTTTCTTCTTTCTTTCTTTCTTTGGCGAGCTTGCACGCGGCGGACGTTTCTAATTTGTTTGCAGCGGTTTTTCGCGCGCAAAGCTTACATAAGAAAATGTCTTCTGAATGTTCTGAAGATGCAAAACTATGCTTTTTGGAAGCATACCAAAATGAACAATGCAATCGGAATACTAGAGATGCTAACCAAATAAAAACAATTTTGCAAAAATAAAACTGACTTCAAAAAACACAAAAAAGTGAAAAATAACTTCAGCTTCTGAAGTCAAACCGCTGCAAACAAATAAGAAACGTCCGCCGCGTGCAAGCTCGGAGTTTTTTTGACTTCGTTTGTTTCTCTTCTTTGATTGATAGATGTAGTTTTTTTGTCACCGACTTCAGCAGCTTTAAGCTATGTATATGGTTAGCATCTCTAACATTTTAATTATTTTATCAACATTAGCACTTCTTCACACCGTACCGGCGTGATGTTATGTTATGAACTGGTGTAAACAATAGACAAGAGATGAGACTTCAGCAATCCCAGTCCATTTGCTATCATTTATCGAGGAGTTCTGTTGCCTATCTCTGAAGTTCTTCATCAGATCTTCCAAATTGAAATGAGATCAAGGAAAGTACTTTTCTTAAAACTACCTAAATCGCTTCAAGTGTGCCTAGGCACAAAAAGGAGATCACCCAGATTGGGCTATTTTCAAAAGTAAAGCCAAGCAAAATAAACTTATTATTTGGATAAAACATAACATAATAAACATTTTATTATTATTACGCCTAAGTCGTAACTCAATTCACCGAGAAGTTATTCAACCACAAAATATCTGAGGTCACCCAGATTGTGGTAATATTTTTTGCCAAACAAAATAAACTTATTATTTCGATAGAGCATAACATAATAAACATTTTTTATTCTTACGCCTAAGTCGTAACTCAATTCACCGAGAAGTTATTCAACCACAAAATATCTGAGGTCACCCAGATTGTCATGGTAATTTTTTTTTTGTCGGCCAAATAAAATAAACGCAATTAAATAGAGCTTATTAATATAAACATTTTTTATTATGCCACCAAAGTTCTATACCCAAGTTTTAAATAATGAATAATAATAACTATGGTAAAAACGCTACTGATCGATTCTCAAGGGAGATTTGCCGATTTCCGTGAAGCCCAAACTCATCGTTGTATTTATCCTGACCGTCCTAACCTACGGTGCCCAGACCTAGTCACTCGACTTATTGCTAAAGTTCCGCCTTGGGGTCTGCCGAAAAGCAACCTAGCGCAGCATCCGAACGAGTCACCTCTTTTTAGACTGGCCTTGGTTGCGTCGTTATCCTCAGGCTGATGATCTGGACGCGTTATGCATTTGTTTTGTATAGATTTTACATATTTTTCAGTAACCTTGAATGTCCAACTACTGAGTAAAATCCTTCCAGGCGTTCTTCTCCTGCGCCACCTTGAAACATTGCCTTCGTGATGCGCGTTCAGATCATCACGTCACCTCTTTCTAGGTCGGCCTCAGCAGCGCCGTCTATCCTTAGAAACTCATCGTGTTCAGACCTTTGCCCAGCGCGCAGCGGTTGTTGTGCTTGTGGCCCACGTGACCTCTCCGATCCCATTTGAGCCTGGCAGCGTTTTTGCCCACATCTTTATTTCCTGTTTTTAAGCGCACCATTGTGTGCCGTATTTTATTTTCTCTTTAAACCCAGAATGCTCCATCACTTTTTGGTAGACCCCAAGGCGGTATTTTTGCAATAAGTTGAGTGACTAGGTCTGAGTATCGTAGGTTAGGATGGGCACACCACATCAATGAGTATGACCTTCAAAGAGATTGGCAGATCTTTTATCATCGACCAATTGCGTTTTTTATTATAGTAATCATTATTACTTATTTAAAACTTGTGTAGCAAAAATGTATATCCATAAGCTCTATTTAAATATTGCGTTTACTTAAGTTGGCCGGCAAAAATATACTACCCGAGTCTGGGTGACCTCAGATATGTTGTGATTGAGTAACATATCGGTGAATTGAGCTAGTACTTAGGCCTAATAATGAAAAATATTTATTTCCATAAAATAAAAATAATAATATTTAAATAAATTATATTTAAATGTTTGCATGCACTCTTAAACTTAACTTTTTTTTTTTTATAAATTTAATTTTATTTGTAGTAGTCGTCTCCGCGGCGTAGGCCTCTCCTAAACCCTTCCATATACCTCTTTCACGCGCCAATCCCATCCAACACGAGCCACATCTCTGTTTAAAGATGTCTCTCCATCTTTTAATTGGACTCCTGTTTTTCCTTTTTAAATCTCTTGGTAATCATTCTGTTAAACGTTTAGTCCATCTATTATTACACATTCTGCATATGTGTCCTGCCCATTGCCATTTCAGTGATCTCGTTCTTTTCCTTACATCTATTTTATCCTCGTTTTCTTTCTGATGTTATCGGTGCTGACCTTATCTGCAAGTCTTATGCCAAGCATGCTCCTTTCCATTTCACGTTGGCAGATAGCTATTTTTTTCTTCATCTTCATTTCTTAATGACCATGTCTGGCAACTGTAGGTAAGGCATGGTAGTATCACTACTTCATAGAGTTTTTCCTTGATGTTTATGTTTACAGACTTGTTTTTCATTATTTCTTTTAAACTCCAATACTTCCGCCAGGCTAGAGTTATTCTTCTTTCTATTTCTTTTCTTGTATGGTTTTGTAGTGATATTAGCTGTCCAAGGTATACATATTCCTTCACATATTCTATTTTTTCGTTTCCTATTTTGATATCTCGGATTGTTCCATTGGTTAATATTTTTGTTTTATTGATAAACTCAAGGTTTGCCAAAGGGCGATGGAGCGTAGTGTATTGGGTATCAAGCTCAGTGACCGAATTCGCAATACCACAATATGCTCCAAAACGGGAATCGCTGATGTGGGCAATAAGACTGCTAGGTTGAAGTGGGATTGGGCGGGCCATGTCTGTAGAATGTATCAGGACCGATGGGCCAAAGTCGCCAGTCAGTGGGTGCCAGAAGACGCGCAGCGTCGCCGAGGGAGGCCTAGAAAACGCTGGCGTGACTACTTAGAAGCGTTTGCGATAGATTGGCCTGAGAGAGCCGCACGTAGAGAGGAGTGGAATACTATGGGGGAGGTCTTTGCCCAGCAGTGAGACAATACAGGCTAAAAAAAAAAAAAAAAAAACATAGACCGTCCTACTTTTTGACTCTCACTTCAGTAACCATACTCTCTAATTCCACAGCACTTTCTGCAAAAACGACAATGTCAATCGTAGATGGTTCAGGAGTTCCCCCTCCACCTTTATTCCCTTTGTTTCCCAGTCTAGACGTCTGAAAATAGATTCAAGTACTGCTGAAAAGAGTTTCGGGGAGAGAGGGTCTCCCTGCCTTACTCTCTTTTTTATGAGAAATTCTGCACCATCATATTCTAAGCGTACTTTCGCGTGGCACTTTGAATATATACTATGTATCAAGTTTATATATTTCTGACTAGCTGACCCGCGCAACTTCGTCTGCGTAAGACGAACCGATAGTTTTTAAAATAAGCGCGTTCAACCAACCTAACAAACAAACTCTGCAGCTTTATAATATTAGTACAGATTGAAGTCAGTAACAATTTTTTTTTTTATTTAGGTTTACATTAAACGCCAAAATATTCAACTTATGTTTTTCCAAATAAGGACTCTTCCCTCGACAGCCTTACGTTTCTATCCTTGGACAATATCATACTCCAGCTAGATCGAAAGTTCTCATCAAGTGGCATGACATGAGCCGATACACGTTAACGCTGCTTCAAACTGTTGGGGACCTCTCGCATCTGCCTTCCTTCTCCAAAGTCAGACCTTCAATGGTAGTCATACTCCAGGCAGGTCAACACAATACGATGTAAAGGCTGTAAACTCTTGAAAACCTATTGCAATTTATTTTCGTCTCCAAGCCTCCATCGTGAGACCTTCGATGACAGTCATATTCTAGCTATTTCTAAAGTTCTCATCAAGGTGCATTAAGTGAGCCCAATGACGATATAGTTGCTGTTAACTGTTGAGGATCTCTTGCTACTACCTTCAATCTCCATTGTTAGACCATCGATGACAGTCATGCTCCAGTTCTTATCAAGGTGCACGAAATGAGCCTTAAACACGATTGAGCAGATTTGAAGTGTTGCGGACCTCTTGTGACTGCCTTTCGTCTCCATCATAAGACCTCCGATAATACTCATACTCTAGCTAGGTCTAAAGTTTATATCAAGGTGCATGAAATGAGCCGACACACGATATAGCTGCTGTAACTGATCACAGTCAAACTTCAGACAGGTCTAAAGTTGTCAAAAAGGTTTATGAAATAAGCCCCAAAACGATCTTCTTCTTTATCGTGTGGTTAGTGCCTAACCTGTTGTCAGAGTTTTTATGCCGCCCAAGGTCCTCTGTCTTCCTGCCGGGGTTGCGGGCCTGTTCGAAAGAGATACCGCGGCCCCGGAACATAAACGGCGAGGAAGAAACATGGATGGGTTTTAGTCAGTAAGAGTCTGATACTCCCCCCCGCTCCGCCCAGAGTGAGAGAAGTCATTTGATGATATCCCACCCTAAAAACAAAAGAAAAAGGTCCCCTGTCTTGGTTTTACTTGTCGAAAAATAACTCTCATGTATGCTGTGGTTTTCTCACGATGTCTTTCTTCACCGAAGCAAGCGATCTTTCCTTCCTTATCGTGTTGTTGCCTAACCTGGTGTCAGAGTTTTTATGCTGCCCATGGGCCTCTGACTTGGCTTAACATGCCAAATGTCTCTCAGGCATGTTGGTTTCCTCACGATGTTTCAGCAAGCGATGATTATACAATACGCACATGAATTCGAACAACATCAATAAAAAATGGGACAAACTTTGCTAAACACGCCTTTCAATAAAAATAATCATGAAAATCGGACTTCTCTGGAACAAGTTATGCGTCATCATCATCATCATCCATAGTCCGACTTCACCGACTGCTGGGCGCAGGCCTCTCTTTGTTTGTGGCAAGCTCCACGCTCTTGTGCCAGTCTTATCCAGGATATTTCTGCAATGGCAACAATATCGTCTGCTTATCTCACCGCTGGACGACCAAAACTTCAGTTTGGATTTCTAGAATGATTGCCACTTGGTCACAGCTTTACTCCACCTGACATCACCGCGCCTTGCTAGGCTACTCCATTTGAATTATCATCATTCATCATTATTTCAGCCGAAAGACGTCCACTGCTGGACTTAGGCCTATCAAGTGTCGCCACATTGACCGGTCTCGTGCGACTTCATCATTCGGTCATTTGATATTGCTCAGGCATAATATAGGTATCTACATAAAGAAAAACAGGCGTTGAATTGAGAACTTCTTCCAAAAAACCAAACTTGAGACATCTGAAACGGTAGAAGTCATTCCCAGAGTGGGAGAAGTCATTTGATGATTTCACATCCTAAAAAAAAAAAACAAAAAAAAGGACATCTGACACGGGCGAATGCCAGTATCATTCTTTCACGGAAAATCATAACACCGTGATTCAGAAAATGGAGTCAAATGAACAACGCCATTTATAGAGGACGAAGTTAAACTGCTAAAACATATGCATGGAAAGCGGTCGAAAGGACACTCTACTGGCTGTGTAGATTTTTAAAGCAGGGTCATGTTGACTATTCTCTTCTTCTCTATCTTGTGATTGTTATTCATTAGTACCATTTTGTTTTATAGATGTCATTGCATGTATCCTTGAATTATTATATTCCATACATCATGATGATAAGTTCTCCTTAAAAACTTTTAAGTCTTTTGATGGAGAGCACCGATTGCAAAGAAACAAAAATCAAAACTTTCTCTAACTTATGCACAATAATAATTGGTGCATTAAATCAAACCACATTGGTTTTATAATTTACACGTAAAAGGGCTACGTAGAGACACACATACACAGACGAAAATTTAAGAAATTGTAGAAAATAGGTTCGATGTGTGATCCTTTTACAGTTTAAGCGCCATGTTTACAGATGTATTATTTGAAATAAATGATTCCCAAACTGTCGTTTAAGTGTTAAAAAAAATATGTATGAAACAATGATTTGGAAATATGTAAGCTTTAAAAAAAACAAAATACTTTGTTACAAAAAGTGAAAACCGGGGGGTTTTTGAGCGTGCGAACTAAAGTTATTATCGGAAATCAAACAGCATTACACAAAATCAAAAAATATTATTTGTCTGTACTGAGGCTTGATCTTTCGACTCCCTGTTCGAAAGGCGGTTGCCGTCACCGACGGGCTATTTGTTCTCGTGACAATTTGTCTAAAATAGTTATTCTATTACAATGCATGTTATGACAGTTGTCAGTTGTCAAACAGTTGAAAACTATAGACAAAATGCAATATTGCTCATCCCCGTAAGTAATTAGCGTGATAATATATAGCCTATGTCCTTCCCCAGGTTGAAATACATCTCTTTGCCAAATTTCATTACGATCCGATCAGCCGTTTTGTCGTGAAAAGGTAGCAGACAGACCATTGAGCTATATATACTAGAGATGCAAACCTCAACAAAATTGTCAAAAAAAGTGTAACCACTATTTAAACGCGACGACGTAGCTTTGAAACCATTAACATTTCAAAGTGAACGTATATTTGTCTCGCTTACACAAGTCACAAGAACAACACCGTCGCCTTGATTAGACAAAGACGGCAATATAAACTTGCAATGGTGGGATGGGGTGGCCTACTCACGCGAAATTTTACCCAACATTTTTAAGCCTTGAAAATATTTAATACACATATAAATTAAATTAACTTTAAAATATTCGAATAACATATTTCTTTTTGAATATATTAGAAGTTTTTAACTAACTAGCACTTCACCTGTGACTTCATCCGCGAAAATAATTAAAGCCTTTGTTACTGGCTAAAGATGTATCTGTCTGTGAAAGAATTTTTAAGGAAGGAAGTGCTTCGAAAATGAGAAAAATCAACAATCAAAATCAAAGCATTTATTTCAAGTAGGCCAATTACAGGCACGTTTGAATTTTCGAAACAAAGATGAAAATTAAATATAGCTACAGTCCCAGTCACAAGACAAAAAAACTGTGAAAGTACTGTAGTTGCCCATTCTCTAGCGTAGATCTCTATGGAGACGAACGGGCAAGAAACTCCATGGACACTCTTTGAAATCAAAATTATTGTTACAAAATCTTGGTTACATCATTCATGTTGAGATGGTATATTATGCGAGAACAATGTAGCAAGATGTGCACGTTAAAAGTGTCCATAGTAAAAACAAAATAATTCCTTCAAATTAGCCATGGCAACTAAGAGATGACAGCGCCCGTTCACGAACATGACCCATGGATCAGCACCATTCAGCTCAACCATTTTGAAGGGAACTAAATGGTCCGACACACGCGCCACTATCAGCGAGACATTTCAGCGAGCATGACATACTCTGAACCGCCAGGGCACATTCATCTCAAGAAATGACGTAGGTTTCCAGTACATAGTACTCACACAATATGGGCTATGCGATTACATAAAAGGTAAATGAAAGTTAAGATAAAGGAAAATTTAGCAGGTAGCTACTCAGTCTCTTTTTTCAGCTATTGGATTATTTTCACCCACTTAACACGGCGTGTTACATTTTTAGGCACCCTACAGCGTTGTTATAAAAAAATACAAAGCACTTATTTCATCAATTAAAAATTCTCCCACAAATGTTGGAAACTAAAACTAAGTTTTACTGGTAACACTGAACCTAATTGTCAAAATTCAAAATGTAAATTAATAAATTGCGTTTTTATGTTGATATAAACCATTATAAAAACCCAGAAACAATAAAATTAAGTATGGAAAGTAATTTCGGGTAATTAATTATGTGTTTGTGATTTTAAATCGCACTCTTTCAATACGCATTTACCCATTTTTTGTCCTGTGTCACTTCCGTAGGCATCTAACAGAACACTGAACTGACGTTAGCGACGCATATGTATCTGTACATATGTCCCGTGGCAACGCCTTGGCGTGGTAATTGCTAATCTAGTAACATATATATCTATGAGACAGACAGACAAACAGAGTTACTTTCGCATTTATATAATGGTATGGATTAACATCCTGTTGTCTTAGTGATGCCCATATAGCTTTAAAATGTAAAGAATCAAACGCTTTTGTATAATCTATAAAGCACATTTATATCGTTTTTTTATTATGACTTGTATGTGATCCATAGTCGAGTAACTTTTGCGAAAGCCAGCTTGTTCGCGCGGTTGATTTTCATCGAGACTGCTTGTTATCCTGTTTAATATGATTTTTGAGAAGATTTTATATAAGAGGTTTGTCATGAGACTAATTGGTCTATAATTTCCCAGATCGGATCTATCTTTTTTTTTTGTGCAGAAGTATGATTGTAGATTTTGACCATTGTTCTGGAGTGGTTTCTGTTCTAAGGATGTTATTGAAAAATGCTTGAAGGGGTTTCAGAAGTGAAGTGCATAACACCTTAAGGATTTCGTTGGTGATGTTATCGTTTCCTGGAGTCTTGTCATTTTTTTGTGATTGAATTGCGCGTTCTATTTCTGATCTCAGAATGCCTGGTGGCTCTGTATTTGTTTCTTCAGCATTATTATAGTTGTTAAGCTTTGTGCATAAAATAATGCAACAAGCAAACAGGGTAAGGAAGATCTTAGCACGGCAGAACCCGACTGGACCTACTGTTTTCCGCAAACCCGACAACACACTTACCACCTCACCTCACTAGAAGAAGCGATGCGCGTCCTCACCGAAACTCACTTCCCAGGTTGCGCTTTCACAGAGGCTATCGACTGGACAGGGGTAACCCAAACACCGTCAGAAAATGACTGGCGCTATGCACAAACGTCGTAACGGTGGAGAAAATCCAGGGGGCGTTCCAAGGCTTCCATCTTTTCAAGGCGACTGGTCCGAACAGGATCTTTCCTGCCTTACTGCAGTGGAGTGGGATCTCTGTCGCCCGCAGACTGGTACCGATACTGCGAGCGTGTCTGGCCTTCAGATACGTTCCAAAGAGATGGAGGGAATTGAGGATCGTATTCATTCCAAACCCAGGTAGGAGTGACTATCTCTGACTGACCTCTCCTACTTAAAACCATGGAGAAAATGTGCGAGAGAGAGCTGAGGGACGGCGCTTTGAAAACTATCCCACTCCATACTAAACTAACCAACATGCATACAGCTCGGGTAAGTCCACGGAATCCGCCCTGCATCTAGTGGTCAGCCGGATAGAAGAGGCGATTCACTAGAAGGGCAGTTGCCTGGGCACCTTCATAGATACCTATCGAGGGAGCCTTCGATAAAACAAACTTCTCCAGCATCAACACCGCGCTCTCTCGCCATTGAGTAGAACAGGTACTGATAGACTGGATTACTAGGATGCTGAGCAAACGAGTGGTTCGACTTGAAGGGGAACAACAAATGGCCATGATAGCCAGAGGCTGCCCTCATGGAGGAGTACTATTCCCGCTCCTCTGGAATCTGGTGATTAATGACCTCGTCACGAAAGTCAACGAGAACCATTTCTACACAATAGGGCAGGGTTGGCGAACCTTTAAGTATCAACCAGCCCGTTATACAATACAATACACGTGGATATTTGCTATCGCAGTTCTCGGCTCAAAAACACCCTCTCCTACGGCTCGTGTGTTAATTTCGTTATTCCGCCTCGAACACAATAACAAACTTTCTCCACTTGTACCAAAATGTAGGTGTACTATTTTCTCTATTGCGCGTTTGAAAAAATATTTTGCATGTTCATGTAATTAAATATTAGTAGATAATCTAGCTGGATCATCATCATCATCATCATCATCAGCCTATAATGTTCCCACTGCTGGGACACGGCCTCCTCTCAATGAGAGGACATCATGAGGAGGTATCTAGCTGGATACTGGATAGTAAGTTGTATTATAAGTACGGCTGCTACCGGATAGCAAAAGATTGTGAGGATTGAATGTATTGATGGATGGATGTTGTTACTCTTTCACGCAAAACTACTGAACGGATTTGGATGAAATTTGGCACACGGATAGTTTATAACGTTTGCGGTTTCAATCCCGGCGCGAAGCCGCAGGCATCAACTAGTGATTAATAAAGAGTAGGCTTTTGCCACTTCCAATATTATTTACCTAGAAAGCCTCTAAATGTCAAGAAGACACTTCATACATGAATCAATTTTACAAATACTACAGTAAAGTACTGGAGTATTTCAAAACCAATATTAGAATATTGTATGCACAGCCACAACCAATCAAGCTATGCAAAACCAGTACAGGCGTATCTCTTATTGCACAGGAATACCATACAATTCGAGGCAACGTTATACTGTAAATGTATAGTTCGATATGTCGCCGTTTGCACATACCTAATCTAATGCAATGATTATATTAACATATACTGCTGTTTTCTATACTTATTTGCAATCATCATTTTGTTTAAAAACTGCTTATGTACAAAGTCGTCAGTATGTGTAATGAATTGCCTTCTGACCTTTGCAATCTTGAAATAACCAGATCATTGCAGAATTCAGTAAAATCACAGTATGAAATGATTTTGAATATTATTAACCTGATTTAATAGATTCATGTATATTCTTATAATTTGAGGATAAACTAGCAATCATTGCTGCATTGCATAATGGGCACTAATATTAAGCCAGCTATCAGCAGCCAGAAACAGGCATTTTAGTTTGAACTATAGATTCAAAATAAAGTTCATATTGCACCAAAAAATGTCTGTCTTGCTCACTAATACTGCTCATTGTATGTATCTATTGTTTCATGCAGGAAATGTGTGAGGTTGCTCTTTTCAGGGTAAACAATCTAGTGTACTTAACTTTAGTATGGTGAGACCACATCTACGATTTACGAATCTTTACTTTGTTGTTGGTACTTAGGGTTCTGTTGCCAAATGGAAAAAAAAAACGTGGGTTGGAGAATGTAAAAAAAAGTAAAAAAAAAATTGGTTTGGTTAGATTTTTTTTTTTTTGTTATATCAGCAGTAACTTTGATTTTCATTAACATAACAGGATAAACAAAATAAGTTAACTGTGTTGGGGACTGGAAGGCGACTTCCAGTCTAACCAGATGCAGCTGAATAGCAAATAATGAATTCTCAATGGGTTTTAATTTAGGCATATTGTCCTAGTTAACCCAGTTAAAAACAATTATATTCTAACTAGTAACACACGCTTTTTGAAAGACAGACTTTACAAAGATTTTTGATGCTATTATGATATCTTGATGTAATATCTTGATGGATCTTGATGTAAGTAAAATTAAATGTAATTCATAGATTTCATACATTTAACAATCCTTGAAATTCACTTATCCCTTAATGAGTTAGCCAATTATTATAATAATGAGACTACCATGTTTATAAATTTGCATTTACATGCATATTAAGATGAAAAATTCCAACTGTCATGGATCCCCCAAAATAAAAAATCATAAAAGAATGTTAAAGGAGTAATAACAACTTAACAAATGATGTAATAAAGAACTGAAGAGAAAAACAAAGAGTGTGAGCCCTATAAAAATTTTCACACAACAATATTGTTATGTGATAATTTGCCGACCTTTCTCATTCTAATAATGACCAGCTATACTCTATGTAGGTAAAACTGACTATTTTTGAACATCAACAAAATTTTGTAGTTCACAGGGAATCATCAATGTAAAATACTAACCCAAAGTCCAAGTAATGAATCACATTAAAGAGAAATAATAAGTTACCATACAATTCTTATTGGATAAAAAATATTGGTTTAAGAAAACAGGGTTTAGCAATGATAAACCATATAATGTGTATCACAAATTGTTGTTATTTGCTTAAATTACACCTACTTATACCTATATTATCAAGCATTTTAAGAAAACATGCATTACTCACCATGAATGTTAAATTGTCCTGTTTTAATTGTCCAGACGTTTCCTTCATAGGATCATATTAAATCACAGTCTCTAAGAGTCATTCAATATGTAAAACCACTGTTTATCTATATTTCATTTCACATGTACACAAACTGAATATAAACTTCAAAAATGTTTACAAAGGAATCAAGCTTGAATAGCATAGTAGGTTGGATTCTAAAAATACATCAACATGATAAAACAGTATGAATGTGTTAACTTACAGCAACACAATGATGACAATATGTAATATGGATTGTGAATCCGGATTAACCGCTTCACGTGTGTGATAGGGTAGTAATAGTGATAGGCTGCAGCTAATGATAATACCAAAATAGATACATACAAGCACAATGGAAAATAATAGAATTGCAAATCAAAATTACTGGTAAAAATATTTCTTTTCACCAAATACTAATAACCAAAAGCTCACAAGTTTAGAGGCACTCTTAGGTACAAACGAATTAAACAAAATAATAACACTGTTAGTATAATCGATTATAATTTAACACTGGACTTTAGAAAGTCGTAGGTACTCATGAATTGACCTGTTTACTCAGTAAATATGTTATAGAATTATGATAACGACGTATAATAGAATCCAAAACCTTTTAGTCGATAAAATCACTGTATTACAACGAGAAACGCAAAAACTTGTTGCTCAGCAAAGTATACAAATAAAATTTCTTCCCGTCCACCATCACATAACCACCACTACTACTTGACAAGCACAGCACCATACACAAGAATATCGGTAAAAAACGCTCGACACTACTCAGCTGATAACCGGAACTTAGGAACATCACTCAACTTGTTTTAGTCGATTTCAATAAATTATATTTCCATGTCGTGAAAACTGTGAACTCTGAAATTCAGTCACAGTTTTGCGCAGGATATCTACCTGTGTCCTGTAATCCTGTTGGGCACATCAAGCGTTGGTCCAACCATAGAATTGGGTCCAATGACAACCACACACGCGTATTTCATTCGCAAGTTGTATTGCCCGCAAAATCCACCTTGTTTTGATATAACTCTCAGTACTGTCATGATTATTGATACCGTGAGATATCTGACCAATCAGGTTAATCTATTTTGAAATAAAATTTTGTTAAAATTTAATAATTTTAACAAAATTTGAAAGAGGACACTGTACAACAAAGCAACTTTTACCTGATGATTGACTTTTATCACTTGATGTTTACTAATTTGACGTAGCTGTTTCTAGATGTACCCTCAGTTTTTTTGTAAAAGCTCTTGTTTACGAATTTTAATTAGCTTTCACAAAAATATCATCGTATTACCGTGTTACTTTGCTCATAATTTATAACTTATTAAGTTTTCATAATATTATTTGATATGGCATGGTCAAAACGAGTTTGTGTGAATGATACTGTGAAGGAAGTTAAACTGAAGCATTTTATATTAGCTTTTAATAATTATCTTAGTAAAATAAATTAATATGTATGACACACAAGTTTTTCTCTCGGGAAGTATTATTACCATGGCAACGATTGCCATAGAGGATTAGTCTTCAGAATAAGAAGATACAATAAGTAGGTCATACTTCACACCCTCGAAAGTTTTAAGAATTTTTGTTTAAATTCTTCAGTCCCATTCTGGAACTTAATTCCTTTAGTCTGGGCCCAAATAGCGGCTTGGTAAATAATTCAGCGAGTTGGACTTCGCCAGGAACTTGTTTGACACTGAACTCTTCATTGCTTACACATTCTCTAACAAAGAAGTGTTTTATTTTGATATGTTTGGTGCGCTTGTGGTATTCGTATTTTGGATTGTGCGCTAAGAACACTGCCGACTTGTTGTCTATGTTTAAGACTGGCTTTTCTGTTTTTGTTACGTCGTTAAACAATTGATTCAGCCATAGTATTTCTTGAGCCGCTTCGCTCGCCGCTATAACTTCAGCCTCCGTTGATGAAATGGAAACTGTAGTTTGCTTTTGGCTTCTCCAGCTTATAGCGGCGCCAGAGAATAGGCATAGCACACCAGAAGTCGATCGCCCAGTTGACTGGTCTCCTCCGTGATCTGCATCGCTGTAGCAGACCAAGTGCGGCGTTGACGTTTTCGTAAATATTAGGCCCTTATCTAGGGTCCCTTTTAGATATCTGAAGATGCGCTTAACCAGCATCACATCATCCTTTGTAGGTGCTTGTGCGTAGGAAATATCAGGCCTCGTACCTACAGACAGATAGGCCAAAGCGCCTACGGCTTGCCTATAAGGAAAATTCGACTTCATGTTTTCATCCGCTCCCGCATCATTATCTTTGAACATGGGTGATGGTGCTGCCTTGCACTGAGACATTCCATACTTTTCTAGGATTTTCTTGATATAAGACTTTTGGCATAGAGATATGGAGTCTTTTTGCACGTTTATTTCCATTCCGAGGAAGTACGACGCAGGTTTAGTTGTTATTTTGAATCAAGCTTTTAGTTCCTTCAAAAACTCGTCACCTGCTGTCGTTGAGTTGTGCGCTACAAGTCCATCGTCCACGTAAAGAGCTATTGCGACCTTTGATTGACCTTTGGTTCGTACGAATAGGCATGGATCCGCTTCACTCTGCTTGAATTCAGATTTCAGTAAAAACTCTGCTATGCAGTGATTCCAGCAGCGTGGCGCTTGCTTCAATCCATAAAGGCTGCGTTTTAATTTACAGACTCTTTTAGTTCCGTCACGATAACCTTCGGGCTGTTTCATAAATAGTTCTTCCTTAACTTTACCGTTTAGGAAGGCGGTCGTCACGTCGAACTGTGTCAGTTTCAGGTTTTCACTAGTAGCGACAGCAAGCAGTGAACGTACAGTGCTCAGACGAACCACTGGGCTGAACGTTCTGTCGTAGTCCACTCCAGGTATCTGGGAATAGCCTTTGATGACCATTCTGGCCTTGTACCTCTCGACGGAACCATCGGGGTTCATTTTTAATTTAAATACCCATTTGCATGGTAGGGCTTTACGTCCTTTGGTTAGCTCGACCAGATCCCATGTTTGGTTGTCCTTCAGTGAGCGTATTTCACTTTTCATTGCTTCTTGCCATTTTGCACTATCTGAGGATTCCATAGCCTCTTTATAAGTTTCAGGTTCCTTCGGTTTATGAAGATTTTCGACTTCTTCAGCTGCAGCCAAAATGAAATCGTCATACCTTTTTGGAGCTGCGATGGTAGACCTGTCTCTCAAAGTTCGAGGTGGAATCGGAGTTGAAGCATCAATTGTTTCATTTAGATCTTCTACATGTTCGTCATCATCGACAAAGTTGTGGGAACTGGAAAGAGATTCGTACTCGCTTTCATTGAAGTTTTGTGGTTCCGATTGTTGAACATCTTCAGTGCTGTTGACCGAGTTTGGTTGCAACGTATCGTCGAGATCTTCATCTTCCGTGTCGCCAATGTCGTTTAGTGGTGTGACGTCTCCATCTTCACTGTGATCAAGCTGTATTGTAACTTGTTTACGTGGTAGTCTTGACGGGTTTGAAGGTTCTGGAGATTCGAAGAAACTGTCATTGTTGTAAATATCGGTGATGTTGTTTTTGTTTGTGTTGTCGTAAAACATGGATTTCATCACACGGATATCCTTCGATATTACCACTTTGTTTTTGGATGGTAGAAGAATCTTGAATGCTTTTGATGTTTCAGAGTAGCCAACAAACATGCCAGGAATAGCTTTTGGTGCAAATTTGTGACCATTAGTGCCTTTGATGAGAACAAAAGTTTTAGAGCCAAATATATACAGGTGGTGAATGATAGGTTTTCTACCAACCCATAGTTCAAAAGGTGTTTTGTTTTCTATAGCACTGTTTAAGTTCCTGTTAGACAAGTAGTTCGCTGTCATGATTGCTTCACCCCAGCACTTTAGTGGCGCGTTTGCGTCAATCATTAGGGCTCTTGATTTTTCAACCAGGGTACGATTTTTCCTCTCTGCTAATCCATTTTGGTGCGCTGTGTGCGGGGCACTAAGTCTTCTTTGTATCCCGCAGCGTTTCAGATAAGCGTCGAAGTCCCTGTTGATATATTCGGTGCCATTATCGGATTGTATTACCTTGAGTTTGTTCCCCGTGCACGTTTCTGTTAACTCTTTGAACTCTTTGAATTTTTCTAAGACTTCGCTCTTGCATTTCAGCAGGTAAACTCGACTATATCGGGAGTAATCGTCGATAAATGTGACGAAGTACTTATTTCCGCTTATTGTGGGCGTTCGGATAGGTCCACAAACGTCAGAGTGAACAATTTGTATGCGTTCTGTCGTCCTTTGAGTTGTTTTCTCGCGAGGAGCATTTTCGCTTGAATGCACGCTTCACATTCCGGTAATGTTTCATTAGGATTAAAATACAAGCCAATTATGTTTTGATTCTGAAGTGCTAATTTCAAGTCTTTAGGGTTCATGTGCCCCAATTTCTTATGACAATCTTCGATGTTAGATGATTTCGTTTTTGTGGTGATTGGAAGTGTTTCATCATCATCAGTGATCAGGTTGTAGCACTTATGCTTGCTAGGTTTTAGATAATAGAGACCATTTTCTTTGTAGGCAGTGAGAAGCTTCTTCTTGATATGAGGATCCAGGTTCGTCGTCATTGGTCATGTTATGGTTATGACGGGCTTCAAACTCTTCTATTTTCGTTTTAAGCTCATCTGGCTTAGGAAGAGTGTCACGCGTTTCAATTGCGACTCTGAAGTTCTCATATTCGGGGGAGAGACTGTATAGCATCATGATGGTTAACAAGTCTTCGTTTATAGTAACGTCCATATCAGCCAGCTTGTCAACTGTGTCCATAAACTTGGTGCTCGTACATCTTGGTTGTCTAATTTAGTTAGGATCAGCTGTTTAAGTAGGGTCGCTTTGCGTGCAGGTCCCTTACTGGCATAAGTGTTCTTTAATTTGTCCCATACTTCTTTTGCAGTGCCGCAGTTTTTAATTTGTTTAAGCTCGGACAGAGCAATAATAAGGATGAGCTCAGATTTCGCTAACCGATCCTTTTCTTTTCCATCGGCATTTGCATCTGCACTCAAGGCTTTCTCAACATATTTAAATAATTTATTTCGTACTAGAATGGCTTCGGCTTGAATTACCCAAGTGTCGTAATTATCCTTCGTGAGTGGATCGATTTTTATGTTCGACATTTTAACTTGGTACTCGTACTTACATTTTACGCTCTGCTACCATGTGAAGGAAGTTAAACTGAAGCATTTTATATTAGCTTTTAATAATTATCTTAGTACAATAAATTAATATGTATGACACACAAGTTTTTCTCTTGGGAAGTATTATTACCATGGCAACGATTGCCATAGAGGATTAGTCTTCAGAATAAGAAGATACAATAAGTAGGTCATACTTCACAGATACGAATATTTTTTATTTCATTTGCGGAGAATTTATGTTCGTAAGCCGTTTGAATGTGACAACGTTCATAATTATTGAGGCTTACAAAAATTACTTTGGACACTACCTGGAATAAACGACAGGCCTTGGATTCCACAAAGTATGTAAAACGCGTGTTGAGTTTCTACGTTTGTGGACAATAATTATGAAAAGGAATAGATTTAGGTACGAAACCGCTATGATGTGGAAAGAACCCGTAAACCATCACGATGACTGTTATTTTTGCTTGGTAAACATGAAATAACCTTAAAAATCTTTAGTATCAAGGGATCGTATAGTTTTGCCTCCATTATATATAAATGCGTCACATAAGAGGGAAAAAGCTACCTACTACTCCCTACCTACTACTACCTACCTACTACTACCTACCTACTACTCCCTACCTACTACTCCCTACCTACTACTACCTACCTACTACTACCTACCTACTACTCCCTACCTACTACTACCTACCTTCTACTACCTACCTTCTACTACCTACTACTACTACCTATTACTACCTACTACTACCTACCTACTACTGTTATCTGTGGTGTTTTATGAAGTCTACAGTAGTCTATGATTGATCCAATGTTGCAAGGCTAATTTTTTACCAATAATATTGGAAAATTGCTGAGGTTGTTTCACTAGTGAAGTTGTTGGAAAATATAAAATCATGAGTATGCAACGAAACCACCTATTAAATGACAACTTAATAAAATAAATATCGCTGGACATTAACACACAGCGCCGTCTAGTGCCACACTAAGCAAGGCTTGAGTCGTGGACACTATAGTTGATATACTACATAAATATACCTTTTTTTGTTTGTAAATACATACTTTTTATACATGTAAACATCCATGACTCGGAAACAAATGTACATGCTCATCACTCAAACATTTGCTCCTACCAGGATTCGAACCCAGGACTCTAAGAACGTAAGGCAGCCTCACTACCACTACGCCATTCAGGTCGCCAAACCTTTACATTGACCTTTATATTGACTGAAATTAATAAATGGGATACAAGATAAAAGCATATTTTCTATCCATGACTCGGAAACAAATGTACATGCTCATCACTCAAACATTTGTTCCCGGGACTCGAACCCAGGACTCTAAGAACGTAAGGCAGCCTCACTACCACTACGCCAGCCATTCAGGTCGTCAAACCTTTACATTGACCTTTATATTGACTGAAATTTATTAAATTGGATACAAGATAAAAGCATATTTTCTTAGAATGATAATTAATGGAAAATTGCCACTTTTTCTTCAAAACTTTAAATGGCAATACCGTGATTTTAGGTAAGGTACGTGCGCGATTATATACTCTGTGGTACGTGCCGTCTGTGCGTACCCCTTTAGGGTATATATGTTCTGTGGTGCGTACTGTGCTGTAGTTCTCTATATAATCTGTGGCTGTATGCTAGGTAAACGTAGTGATTAGGTACCTACTCTGTGTATTAGCTTGCGTATTCTTGTGAAAGCTTTTATTTGACTGCATAGACTTTACGAATTAAATTACCAAAATGGGTAAAGGTTTCAATAATTACATGTGTAAAAAGTTCTTCCATCCTGCTTCGAGAGATAATTTGAAAAGGGTAAGTAATGCAGCTATGACTGACATTTTTTCCATTGTGTTTACAACAGCTAGTGATCAGCTGTATTGTAATTAACGTCATATTCATTTGATAAAATTTATAATTGTTTATTTGAATCATCAGGTATGGATGGCAGAACAGAAAACAGAGGCTTATAAAAAGAAACAGGAGGAGTTACGTGTGCAATATGAGAAAGAACAAGAACTTCATGAAAACAAGTAAGTAACAGTTTTGGACATAATACGTATCCCTTTAATGAATAGTTTATTAATTTAGCCTTGAAGATTAAAAATGTACTTTTATTTCAAGGGCTTTGCTGAGCAAAGACAGCAAGGACAAATTAAGTTTGAACTTCATGTATGAGCCGCCTCCTGGTGTCAAGAAAGAAAGAGAACGCGAAGACAATGAACCTGAATACAAATTTGAGTGGCAACGCAAGTACAACGCCCCCAGAGAAAGCTACTGCAAAGGGGACAACGAAATCAGAGATCAGCCTTTTGGAATACTGGTTCGCAATGTCAGATGCATCAAATGCCACAAATGGGGTCACATAAACACAGGTGGGTTGCTATTTTCGAGCATTTCTAACAACCTAGAGGACTGTACTGCTCCTGGTTCCTAAATGTATTTAACTTCCTGATCAAGAAAAAAATTAAATCAGCTTGATATTTTGAAACCTGAACTGTTACTGATATCTTATTTTTAATTGTTTATCTAAGAGTGATGGTCCTTAAACCTACAATTATTTGTTACAGATAAGGAATGTTCAATGTACTCTTTATCTATGAGTGAAGCTCGTGCTCTGCAGGCTTCCACATCTACTCCTGAAGAGGAGGAGGAGAAACCAGATGTCCCAACACTGATGCAACAAATGAGAGATACTGGTCTGGTCATGAAAGCTGGAGCTCTGCCTCTATCTGTCACTAAGATTGAAGAGAATGACTCATCTAATCTCACTGAAATGGATCTCATCAGTCAGTTAACTAAAAAGCAGAAAAAGAAACTGTTGAAGTAAGTACAGAGTATACTCTAAAACTATCTAAGCCAGGACCATTAATTACATTAAGTAAGAAATCAGTATTTTGCAAAATGGTAACTGGTTTTTTTTCTTTTTACAGGAAATTGGAGAAAATGGAGAAAAAGAAGGAGAAGAAACATAAGAAGTCTAAGCATTAAAAACCCTTGCATGCATTAGGTGACTTGGTTGTGAGGTCACTACTTGAGCCATTGCTATGACAACTATTTTGTGGCAAAGTATTGCCCCTGGTCAAAGGCTATTCAAGCTAGAAGACCTAATGCATGCATAGTCAGTATCACAGTAATATACCAATAATAGAAAATGACTAGGTGTTGGTATAATTAGTGTCTAATTTGATTCTATAATAAAAATCAATGTTTCTGTATAATGTGCTATGATTATTCACATTTAGCATGATGCACTTAAATTCTTCTTTGTAAATCAAGCTTTGTCAAGTCAATTAATAGAAATGTTTTAAAATTCTGAGCCATGTTCAAATATAAATATATTGAATGTAGTTGTAATAGGTAATAAGTGTTTTTTCTATTCTGAAAGTAACTTTCAAGTGATGTAATTAACTAACAAGTACACAATAAGTACCTTTGAATTACAAGCATGTTTTATGTATCATATTTTATTTGAATTGAGAATGGATGTGAAACATTCTCATTGACCAACAGTTTGAAGCAATAAACATTATTAAATAAAAGTAACATTCTTATTTTATTTTTTACATACTCTTGCTTGTGATATTTCTCATTCAACAGACACCTTCAACATCATATATCACAGTAACTTGATCAATAACAATAGTTTCAATAAAGTAATTAAATTAAATGTTTGATTCTAACATACATTGAAATAATTCCAGCTGTGTAAGCAACATTATTTGTAATCTATTTTTCATAGCAGATCACATTATTTCTTAAAAGTAATTATTTTTAATTAGGTACCTAGTGATTATACAAATAGTAAAACTAACAAAATTAAATCTTAACATAAGTTTTCTCATCAATTTCTATGATGTCCTGTCTGTCATTTCTTTCTTTCCAATGCAAATACAAGACACATCCAGTTATAATAATTATGATAGCAGTCAATACAAACACACTCTTGAGAATAACTTTGCTTGGTGTCACAAACAACTGAGCCTTCCATTGAGACGGGTCACTGGGAGGAGCTGGAATCACAACTATCTGAGAATTTGGTATGATCTGAGTCCAACTTTTAGAATAACCTGAGAGTCCAACCGTCAATGTATCAACAAAATTTGGTGTGCGGTCCAAGCCAAATATGGAGTAAGGTAGCTGTAGAGAGAAGTATGCAGACTGTGGCAGCTGAGCACAAACTCCTGTCCTGTATGTGCCCTCTTGAGACCATGTGTTGTACCCTATTTTAGGTCCAGGGAGGTTGGTACCTGCAAAAAATAAGACATAAGTGAATACTTGAGACATAAGACATAAGTGTAAGTCATCCCAAGAAACTATTTAACAACTTATTTTTTATAACTAGTGGCACTTTTTACCAAATCTCAATCTTGTTAACATGCGGATAATGTAGTGGGCTTTAATATTGTTATACTTACTACCGGTACTTAAAAACCTATATTATTGTTTTTTTTGAACATTTACCTAGCTACCTTATGGTTGTATAATAAATAAAATAAAATATAATTGTGTGCTTACCGAATGTTACTTTTCTATTGTACAAAGTTCTATTATTGATTGGCATCCTTTCATTTGTCAAACCAGTAACAACAATGACTTTGATGAAGTTAGTATCATATTCCAATTCATTTCTAAATGCGTTCATTGTGTGTTGTAGAGTTGTTACATTTTTCTTGACATATATTATGTCAAGTACACCATCCATGTAGAAATCATAGAAAGTGGCCATTATAACATCATTACCAAAGGAATCAAACTTATCCCACTGCACTTCAAATGTTCTGTAAAACTTGCATCCTGGTAAGTTGCATGGACTGTTGTGAAGTAGAAAAGCCCTGGTTTCATTACTATTGACTGGACTGAGAGTCATCAAGATGTCTGGGTAACCATCCATGTTATAATCTCCACTTCTCATGGTGATTGTATCTAAATAAATTTCATTTCTTGGAGGCACAAAACGCCACAATGTCCCCTTGCCATCATTGAAATCCACTTGAAGGTCATGCCACTTCTGGTTGTCATATATCAATATAGTGCTATTAAAACACTGTACATCATAACACACAGGTATTACTAAAAAGAATTCTCCAGAGAGAGCAACATCAAGAAATAGAGCTTGGCCATAGATTGTTGGATGGCCCACAAGTAGTTCAATACTATTATTATATCTAAATCCTTCGAATTCGTCATTTAGCCATACTTCAACGTTAGAAGTAGTTGTGACTAAAAGATCTGCAGCATCATCTTCATTAACATCTAAAAATGAGTGTGAATGTGGCAGCTTTATTATCTTAGACATATCATCACCCATTTGTTTTTCAAAAGGAGCTGTTCTGGAGTTGTCAAATACCCAAAACACCCTTTCACGATCAGTATTCATGCCAAAAAGGTCAAGAATCATATCTCGATTATAGTCCATTACCAATGGTTGGCCTACAGAGATAGCCTTTGTAGACAAAGCGTCAGAACAGTTCAACGTACACTCGCCCCCCCATAATATTCTGACAGCATGCAAATCAGAAGTATCATTAAGACTTTGAGTAGTCAGCATTATGTCCATGTATGCGTCTCCATCAAAGTCTCCTGGGACAACACTCGTTATTATAATGTCACTAAAATTACAAGCATACACTGAAGGACGCAGAAAAGGTTCTTTGTCGTAAGCAAGATAAACTTCCACACTTGAGTAATTTTTAATTACAAACGCATCAGTTAATTCATCTGAATTAAAATCTCCAAACGCAGCAATGACACCCTCTTTATGTTTCCCAAATGAACTCTCAGTCATATCACTTATTGCATAACTACTGCTGATCAACACAACAGTTAAAAATATTCTCGTTACTACTTTGAGCGACATATTGCTATCGTTATTTATTTTAGAAACAAAACATTTTCTCAACCAGATGTTCTGACAGTAAAAAATGACGTGATATACATGACATTGACATTATCATTTATCAGTGTTTTGTCATGCGATTCTGGATTTTGCGTATCCATAGACATTTAGGCGATTTTACAAGAAAAATATCGCAAAAACTATGGGAGTCAAAATAGTTCCAGAAAAAACGTTAGTCCTAATCGTTACAATCTGGACTCCAGTTAAGTTCTGATGAAACGGTTTCTTCTAGACAAGCGTGCTCCACTCTATGTCTCATCATCGCTTCACATAAGACTGATCAGATGAGTTGCGGTGCGCCCAAAGTTTAAAAAAAACATCAGTGTAATGCTGTTGCGGTTTATAGCTGTACCGTTCTGGAGCACGCAATAAACGGGTCGCCGAACAAATTTACCAATTCTTTCGGGAAGTGACATATACGCACACTATGGTAATTATGATATTCACAACTTTCCACACAGAGGCACTAAAGGAAGTCAGTGGCTCTAAAAGTCCGACAACCAGTCTTACCAAGTGATATCGTATTTCCCAGTATTAACTAGGTGGTGGAGGTCAGATAGGCAGTCGCTCCATGGAAAATACCAGTATTTAGCTGCATCCGGTTGGACTGGAAGCCAACGTGGTTGGGAAAAGGCAAGGCAAATGATGACAAATAGAGGCGCTACGCACGCCACCGTCACTGTCCTAGTCTAAACGACCAACTTGAAAAAAACTTGAATGGAGAATTACCTATCATGGAATTATTAGAAACTATTTTGAGAACTCATTTGTATGATTTTGACTATACCGATACCGGATAAATTGATACCATTGTGAGTCAAAATGCACATCACTAAAGAATTGGAACCATTGACAATTTGAAATTTATAATACTTGGTGTTTTGTCAAAAAAGTTGACAACTTAAGTGAACCAAGAAACTAAACGTAGTGTAGTGATTATATACTCTGTGCAAGAAACGTAATAATGGCGTTAGGAGTTTCGCGTCAAATCGGATTTTTCTAAATTATAAGATATTTCTACCTTAATGTTAATATTCTAATCATAATCCTAAAGCCTCATTTGATCTGCTGGCATATTTCTTATTTAATTTTGTAATTCTCCAACGTCCTATTCGAAATGGCCGTCGAAGCTGTTCAAATATTGAGACGAAATCGACCCGGTTCGAAAGCAAAGGTATTTTAATGGTATTACTGAACCTTCCAATAATATCTACGTTTATATTCATACTTATGTAATTATTGTAGGATTTCTGTCGCTGGCCAGACGAACCCTTTGAAGAAATGGACAGCACCCTCGCTGTTCAACAATTCATACAACAGACCATACGACGAGATCCGTCAAATCTTGAAGCTATTTTGAAAATGCCTGAAGCTCAAGATGAAGGTGTTTGGAAATATGAACATTTAAGGTATGCTAGGAAATTTAATAAATATATTTAAAATACCTATATAATTTATTATATATTTTTATGATTCCAAGCTAAATAACACTTGTTTACTTGCAGACAGTTTTGCATGGAACTAAATGGCCTGGCAGTCAAATTACAAGCTGAATGTAAACCGGAAACATGTACACAAATGACTGCTACTGAACAATGGATTTTCCTATGTGCTGCCCATAAAACTCCTAAGGAGTGTCCTGCTATTGATTACACAAGACATACCCTTGATGGGGCTGCGTGCTTGCTCAACAGCAACAAATACTTTCCTAGCAGGTATATTTATTTCCTAGACACACACCACACTCAGTTTGATGATCAAACCTGTCTTTTGTGTATTAAGTATGTATTTACAAACAAAAAGTATGTAGGTAGTATATCAACTATGTATATGGTATCCACAACACAAGCTTTGTTGCTTAGTGTGGCACTGTGTGTAGGGATAAGCAATATATATTTTTTTAATTTTAATGGCCTTATTGAAATAAATGGTTTGACTTTGCTCATAGCAGTTCACTGCCAACAGTACTCATAATTTATAATACATTTGTTACAGGGTCAGCATCAAGGAATCATCAGTAGCTAAACTGGGTTCAGTTTGCAGACGAGTTTACCGAATATTTTCTCATGCCTACTTCCACCACAGGGCAATATTTGATGCATTTGAGAAGGAAACTCATCTGTGTAAAAGATTTACTTATTTTGTTACAAAATACTCTATTATCTCTAAAGAAATCCTGATCCTGCCTAAACTAGATGATGAAACACCAGTGGGTGAATCAGAAGCATGAGGTTTAAAGAAATAATGGTTCACAATGTAGAACCAAATTATAAGACATTACTTACTGTTGTGTTCACATTGATTTGTGATGAAAACTGAAGTAGTATTAATGTTTACCCTTGGCGTACCCAGTAAAAAGGTAACACCTCAAAATTCCTTTCTTGAAGTGTCTTCTGTTTAAGTACTATATCATAATTATCTAGTTACATAATTAAAATCCCAGATAACCAAGCTACTTTTTAAAAATCTAGAATGTTTAAGTATATTTTTACTTAAAATATTATGAAGATTATGAGATGTATGTAATCATTGCATTTACTGCTTATAGACTAGATTATAGATGTCTAAAAGTATAAATCCTTATTTAAGATGCATAGTATCTAGTATTTAAATTATGTATGTGACTAAATCATGTTTATTACTAATATAAACATGCAAATATGCTCTCAAATATTAGGATGTGTAATATTTCATGTGTCAAGTATTTAACTATGTGTTATTTATATAAATAGTGCTAAGAAAAATTGCGAGTTCATGTAATCTCCAAGTATCTTATTTACTATGCACAATAAAACAAATTAATTAAAGAAAAAGTGTTTATGTTGTTTTCTTTTGTTTAGGCCTCTTAGACTTATATGATTGTTGTTGTTTCGTGTTGCCGGTCTGCTCTTTCTCCCAAAACTTCTTTCCCTTTAGTGTTTGGTACCTGTGAAATAGATATCAGGATTCAGGATCACAAAAATTTTATTAAACCTTAAGGTTTTTTCCCTCAATAATCATGGCAAACAAATTAATATAGAAATACCAGAATAAATAATTTTCAATGCAATACCACTGATCATTATCATCATCTGCTTAGCCTTTTCTCAACTGTTAGGGTTGGCTTCCAGTCTAACCGGATGCAGCTGAATACTACTATTTTGCATAGCATTACCACCAGGGATTGAAAACTGTTCCAAAACACCAGTATTTAGGGGTTCCGGTACCTATACTAGAACCTTAATTTTAAGGGTTCTTCCAAAATACCAGTTTATAGGGGTTCCAATACCAAAATCGGAACAGGAACCAGAAACTAAATTGGAACCTTTATTTTAGGGGGTTCTTAGGCAAAGCAAGTTCAACCTTGTCTTCTGAGGTCCTGAACGAAGGTGAACTAAATGAAAAAGTATGGTATGCTAAGGATGCTCCTAACACCATCCACTCTTCTGTAAGGAACCTTTAAATCAGGTGTCAAGGAACCAGTGTATAATATCATCCGATTTAAAGGTTCTAGGTACCAGTATTTAGAAACAGTACATCTGAACCCAAATTGGTACCAGTTTTCAATCCCTGATTACCACATACAGTTTAGTATAGTTCATTTTCATTTCAACATTTTTACAGATCTTTTTCATAACCTGAATTGTTTAACTCAATGACAAAACTACTTACCCGATTTGGTTGTTAGCAGGTATAGCCTCCACTGATAGTAATATGTGAATGACAGGTATTTGTCTTTTTACTACTAATCTTTCAAGACCATCCACTTTAGGCTCCCAATATTCCTCCACCCTAAAAATTGCAAAATGTTCATTATTAATCTGATATGACATTATTAGTATAGGCAGATATGACTTAGGTACTTACGTTTTGTAGCAAATTTTTGTGACTTGATGTTCAATAGAAAACTGCCTCTTCAGTATTTCAGCACATGATATTGTTTTGGGAACAGCAGCACCTACCCCAGTCCACACAACTGCAGTGGCTGCTTTATCTTCAAATATACCTGATGCATGAGATAACAAGTTTGCCATCTTGCTCCCACCTTTGACCTTAAATAAACAGGTACATATTTTATGATATTTACTTACATACACATTACTAAGACTATGCAATGCTAGTCAATACGTTATGTGAAATGTTATGCAGTTCTGGCGTTTATTGCATTTATAATCAATGCCTAGAGATTTTATTGAGCACCATACATCTACATTTTCTATATAATTAGGTGTATTCTTAAGGTGAAAGCGTATGTGGTTGCAGAATTATATTGTACATCAGAACATCATCCGTGCAGCCCTCCAAGTTTATGAAAGTCGAGGAACAAATTTTTCATGGTCCAAGTCGTTCCTCGACTTTTATGAACTTTGAGGGATGGGTTGATGATTTTGGTGGTTATTAGTCTTGTGTAGTTCGTGAATGATGAACGGATAGGAGCCGTATCTTCGCACTGTACTAGAAGAAACGTTTCCGGGCGAGGACTTGTTATCGGTCTATTAGGTCTAATAACTCTTTTCGAACTCATACATTTCTGAACCGTACGATCGAATGTAACAGAACGAGAAATGAAATACAGTCACTGATTGTTTGACAGATCATTCCATTCGATGTCTGTGAATGAGAACGAGAGAGTAGCCAACGAATGACGATACTACCCGAACCCGAGCGACAATATTCGCAAAAATCAGATGAGAACCGCTTTATTTCAATACCATTATAGAATGTATTTGTTAAATTTTGTTATTACCTCAAGCTAGAGCGTATTTGCTCTATGAAATGTTAACGGAGAGCGAAGACCGAATAGAGCTATTAGAACTAATAGAATGAACTAGTTCACTGTCCGAATTTAACTAGTACGGAGCGATCTTAAAAATGATCGAGCAGGCACAAGACTAATGGTTATAATTTTGTGACTGCATAATTATGTCTTGGAGCCGCGAATGACGTTTTAATCAGCGTGCAACTTGGCACTGCCTTGCAAATTGCATAAAACGATGGAAAAATAGTATTTCTTTTGAAGCCTTATGAACAAAATATCAAATTACAAATAGGTTTTTGAATTTGAACTCACTTGCATCCACAGGAAATTTATGGGCAAGTCTTTGATGGGTATTTTGTCACGTTCTAGTTCCTCTTCTACATTTTTGCCTTTGCTATAATTCTCCAGTTTTTGCTTTTTAGTGCATTCAAATGCACTCAAATATTTACGAGCCTGCAACGGCTGCATCTAGGTTTCTTATTTATTTACTGGAAATGAAAACTAGATTTTTTAACCAGCTCGGCTTGTTCACAGAGTATATATTATAATAATCACAATAATAATCAGCTTGTTAACTTGACATTGACGTTTTATCATTTGATTTTGACATTTGCAACTAGTGCTACCAAGTGCTGGCAGTTGTTTAGTCGAGTCCTAGATGAATACTTTACGACCTACAGACACAGCACTCTTAACGAATTGTTTGTTATTTGAAATTTTTGAATTTCGCGGGCTACCTTGGAGCATCCCCCGATGCTCATAGGTAGCCCGCGAAATTCAAATTTTCTTACGTTTTTTGCAATTTGCAGGGCAGTGCTAAGTTGTATGTTGATAAACATATCGGTTGCGACTGTACTGTAAGACGTATTAAGTTATAAAATTATAATCATCAAAATCATCAACACAACTCTCCAAATTCATAAGAGTCGATGAACGAATTTTTCACGGTCAAAGTACTCCTTCGACTCTTATGAACTTGGAGGGTTGTTGAAACTTAACACTGCCCTGGAAATTGCAAAAAACGTAACAAAATTTGAATTTCGCGGTCCACCCTGACGCTTTCACTTTAAACAGTTTATTGTTTTATAGTATGTGCCTACTTTAAAGGCGGACGCACATGTATCCGCGCCGGTTGGTCTGTGGATGAGTGACCACTCTTCCTGACCACGAGTTTCCTCCGTGCCTCGGAAAGCACGTTAAGCTGTTGGTCCCGGCTGTCATTTGCCCATCTTTGGGAGTCGTCACAGGTATTCAGTGGCACAACAAGTCTGACAACCAGTCTTACCAAGTGGTATCCGTTCCGTTCCGTTCCGCCGACCCCAACATAGTTGGGAAAAGACTAGGCAGATGATGAAATGGAACATCATATGTTCCATCCTTATATAAACATGATTATTTTAAATATTTTTTTACTTACAAACTAGCTGACCCACGCAACGTCGCGTCACGCGCACGTTATTACAGTGCGTCTTGATAAAACTATTTTATCATTATAAAATAAGACTCGTGGTTGTGACATGTAAAAATATAATTTGAATAAAAAACAGCGGTTGCTAAGCAATGCCGACATCTGACATCATACGTTTTTAAAAAGGTTATCAAAAATAATAAGGTTCTAGTCTATCATACTCCTTAACATCCTCCCTTTTTGACAACCCTATTACTATATCAAACCAATTTGTTTTGCGATTGATACAATCCGTGGCTTATGTAATGCTTTGGTCAGTATATCCGCTAGTTGGAACTCGCTGGGAACGTATTCTACACGTATTTCTCCATTAGCAACGAGTTCTCTCACATAGAAATGTCGAATAGCAATATGCTTAGTTCTTCTATGGAGTTCTGGATTGTGTGAGATCTTTATGGCTGCATCATTATCAACCCTTAGCTTAGGTATTTCTTTCAATGTAGATATTTCACCAAAGAGTCTTTTGATCCAGACAATCTCTCTAGCCGCTTCACTGGCAGCAACCAATTCAGCTTCGGTGCTTGATATCGCAACACATGTTTGTCGTCGACTTGTCCAAGATATTGCTCCTCCAGAGTATAAGCATAATATGCCTGATGTTGAACGTCCGGTACTTTGGTCTCCACCGTGGTCAGAATCACTGTAGCATTCTAGAATTCCAGCATTGCAGCTCTTCTTAAAAACTATTCCATAGTTGAAAGTTCCTTTGATGTATCTTAGGATACGTTTCAGCCTCTGGATGTCTTCTTTAGAAGGGTTTTCTAGACTCCGGGATACAACGCTTACAGCATATGCTAAGTCCGGTCTAGTTCCAACGGTCAGATATGCGAGTGCTCCCACAGCTTCTCTATACGGAAATAAAGCAGGGTCTACTACCTCTTTATCCAGATCTGGCAGTCCATCTTTTTGTATAGGAGTGGTAACAGGTTTGCAGTCATTCATACCAAAACGATCTAAAACTTTCTGAGCATAGTGCTTTTGTGACACTTTTATATTACCGTCATGGTCCTCTATTTCTAATCCTAGAAAATAGGACGCATCTTTTATTGTGATTTTAAATCTTCTCTTCAATTCTCTCATTAACTTTTCAGAATCTTCCTGATTTGTTGCAGCGACCAAACCGTCATCTACATAGAGAGCAAGAATAATTTTGTTTCTCGCACGGTTTCTTATAAACAGGCAGGGGTCGGTATCGCATTGATTGAATCCAATGGTTTTTAAATAATCCACCATACATTTATTCCAACACCGAGGCGCTTGCTTGAGACCATACAAACTTTTCTTGAGTTTACAAACCTTGTTAGATCCATCAGAGTAACCATCAGGTTGATTCATATATATTTCTTCACTCAGTGAACCATAGAGAAAAGCAGTTGATACATCAAACTGTGTGAGTTTTAGGCCTTCATTTGCAGCAACGCTTAAGACTGATCTTATTGTCGACATCTTAGCAACTGGGCTGAAAGTCTCATCATAGTCGATGCCTTTTTTCTGTGTATATCCTCTAGCAACTAGTCTTGCTTTGAATTTATCTAGAGAACCATCAGCATTGGTTTTGATTTTATATATCCATTTACAGGATATAGGCTTCCTGTCTTTTGGAAGGTCCACCATTATCCAGGTTTTGTTTTCCTTTAAAGACTTCACCTCACTTTCCATTGCTTTGACCCACTGATCTTTATGCATACTAGTAATTGCTTCTTTATAGGTTTTAGGTTCATTTATCTGATTAAAAATTTCATCTGACATCATGACGTAATCTCCGAATCTAATAGGTGGTCGTATTTGACTTCTATCTCGTAGAGTCACTCTAGTGGCTATCTCAGCTATATCATCTGAGATTATTGGTCGTTCAGTATCATCACCATCATCTAGGGCATCTTCATAGGGAGGTGATTCTGGCATTGATGCTTCTGAAGTCGTTTGAAATTGTTCAGTAGAGTCATCTTGGCTTTCTATTTCCTGACTTATAACCAAATCCGGCGATGTGAGGGGCAAAGTCGAACTAAGCTCATCAGGGCTACTTGCAGCGCGATCCAAGCTATTTTCGACACAATCATCCTCCCTTGCATCACACATCGGTGGTTCTGAAAGTGGAAAGTGTATTTCGACTGAAGGTTGTTCTTCCAAATCACTTTGACCAAATGGAGTCAATACTGATTCATTAAATGTAACGTCTCTTGACCTTATGAGTTTACCATGTTTATTCAGTAAGCGATAGCCTTCATCACCCTCATATCCAATTAGAATGCATTTCTCAGCCTTTTTAGATAGCTTTTTCCTTTTTTGTTGAGGAATATGAGCATAACATTCACATCCAATTATTTTTAGGTGACTGATTGCTGGCTTCTTCTTAAACCACAATTCAAATGGTGATTTTCCATTTTCTGAGGTTGGACCAGTCCTGTTTAACACGTACGCAGCGGTATTTATCAATTCTGCCCATGTAGCTGTCGGTAACTCTTCGTGAGCATGCATCATTGTACGAGCGGCTTCAACTAAGGTTCTATTCTCACGTTCACTAAGACCATTTTGTTGCGGTGTATAGGGCATCGTGAGCCTTTGTCTGATTCCAGCTTCTTGTAGAATGCACCTGACGTTCTGATTATCAAATTCACCTCCGTTATCGCTAAGAAATTCTTTAACAGAGTATCCAGCTATTTTACATTCTTGTAACATTTGTCGGAGTTTCAGGTAAACTTCCGATTTTTGTCGAATAAAATAAATGTGTCTGTACTTGCTGTAGTCATCTTTGAATAAAACGAAGTAGCGAAATTTGTTAAAAGAAGGAGGGAATGGACCACATACATCAGCGTGTAAAATTTCTGCAGGTAATTTAGCTCGTACTCTTGTTCCGAAAGACTTTCTGTGTGTTTTACCATAAATACAGCCAGTACACAATTCTGAATCTAGTCGAACTTTAATTCCTAGTTCTCGTTCTATAACACCTTTAACGTGTTTTTTATTCTGATGGGCTAACCTTTCGTGATACAGTTGTAGTATGTTTTCTGTTGACAAAATGTTTACAATAGGTGTTGACTTTATAATAGTCTCTACATTGAGCTTGTATAAGCCACCATTCTTGATCCTTTTGCCAGTCAGTCTAACTTGTCCATCAACTTTTAGCGAACAGTGTTCCCTTTCAGACGTGAAAAACGCTTTTATTTAGTCTGTCTTGAGTGGCCAGTACAGAAAATAGATTTCGCATAATATCAGGTACATACCATACATCACAGAGTGTTACTCTGGATTCCTTGCCATTGATAGCCGTTTTCAAGTCAACAGTACCTTTGCCAATTGCTTTGACAGTAGCTCCATTAGCAGTAATGACCATACGATTATCTTCAAAATGCTGGAAACTAGAAAAATAGTCGTTTCGGCAGGTGACATGATTAGTTGCACCATTGTCGACGAACCAACTCGATGTATCATAGTTTGTAAGCATTGAATTTACATCTGTATTGACTTGCATGAGCAATAAGTTCAAACTTGATCGGTTCTGTTTACTTTCAGGCTTGGCTGGTTTACCGTCAGCTTTCCATTTATGACATTGCCTTACTTTGTGACCGACTTTTCCACAATATCCACATTTCTTCTTTGCTTTATTATAACTCTGTGAGGCTAGAGCTTCTGCAGGACCTTCACTTTTAAAAGAGATAGAGCGCTCATAGGCACAGAGTTGTGTAGTCAGATTTTCTATTGTTCTATCTGTCTTTGACATCAACATCCAGCTTGATTTGAATGAGAAATATGGTTCAGGTAGAGTATCCAGAATTTTGCAGATTAATAGGATATCTGGCAATTCAGACTTGTCTATCTTCATTAATTCATTTATCAAATCTGACCAAATGGTTTTTATTTTGGAGATATGAGTTGTGATGTCATGTGACGGATCTTTTGAATAGCTGAAGAACCTCATACATAGATCATAACTCTTGTCTTCAGACTTGCCATCGAACAAACGATGTAGTTCGTCCCAAACTTCTTTAGATGAGTTAAAACGCATGATTTTCTGAAGAGTTTCATCTGACATATTTGCGGTAAGCAGAAGTAATGCAGAACTATCAATTTTATTATATTTTTCCAAAGCAGTATTATATCGAGAAATTTCGTCGACATTATTGGTAATAGGTTTCACTGGTTTTATTAGATCACCGTTTACTGCATCCAATCCACCGGGCATACCTCTTAGTAGTAATGTCGCTTTAAATTTCCAAGTCGACCAGTTCTTCACACCCTCCAGGTGACCAATGTCAATTTTACAACTTGGTGATTGCATTATGATTATTCGTCTTCCCAGATTATTTAAACTTGGTTGATGACTTCTCTCGTTACTTGTAACCACGCTCTGCTACCATGATAAAACTATTTTATCATTATAAAATAAGACTCGTGGTTGTGACATGTAAAAATATAATTTGAATAAAAAACAGCGGTTGCTAAGCAATGCCGACATCTGACATCATACGTTTTTAAAAAGGTTATCAAAAATAATAAGGTTCTAGTCTATCATACTCCTTAACACGTCTACGTTGAATCTTCGAAAACTTCCTATCATTATTAATTTTAAAGTTATGTAGGTACAAATTCGCGACCTATTTATAAAAAGACATTATAATTTCGACCGCACGCCTAGGGCATACGGTTCATATTTGTTTGTTTTGTACAAGTAGCTTAATATTATTATCTCCTTTTGTATTCTTTTGTTAGTGTTTTTTTTGTTGATGTTTTTTATGAAGCAGTTCTATAACCCTCTAGAATATTCGTGGTTATTTGTGTATCTGTTGGCGAGTATAAATACACCGCTCAGGCCCGCGACCGTCACGGTCTCTGCACAGAGCCGCCTAGTTGCGTGCTATGCGGACAGTCTGGCCACCCGGCAAACTACAGGGGCTGCCCCAAAGCCCCGAAACAGTCCGCTGGCAAGTTGGCGAATCGCGCCAACCAACGCCAGCAGAGGGAAGCTCCCTCTTCCTTCAAAATCCCGTCTAAGGTCCTCCCAGAGCGTCTCAGCCCGCAGAGGCCTTCTCCTTGGAACATGCTGAACCATCAGCAAGCGTTCCCTGCCCTCGCGAAGGGTAAACCCTATTAGATTATCACTGACCTAGTGAAAACAGCAGCAGTGGAATCAGAAGTAGTTCGTTACACAACACAATGGATAGTTATATTGTTGAAATATTTTTATATACACATTTAGTTATTTTATGAACGACATTGAAAAAACCACACTTGACACATAACACACTCTAATTTTTTTTCTTCAGTTGACAGAATTACCCATAGACTTTTTGTCTAGTGGTATGCAACCTCAACACTTTCCCTCACTAGCAAGAAAAGTTTTGTAGTCCCAAGTCGGCTCTAATCTTGACTAGCCTGGGCTTCGGGACTGCCTTGGTAAGTATGTCGGCTAACTGTTCAACAGAACTTGTCTTCCTGACATCAACAAGACCCTCTTGCACGGTTTCACGAACGAAAAAGTGTCGTACTCGAATGTGCTTTGTCCGTTTATGAAATTCAGGATTATTGGCAAGGCGTATAGCTGCTTCATTGTCCACTCGTAACATTGGTATGCCTTCCAAACTCGTAAGCTGACAATAGATTCTTTGGAGCCAGACTAGCTCGCGTGCGCCTTCGCTTGCTGCCACAATCTCTGCTTCAGTTGTTGAGATCGCGACTGATGGTTGACGTTGGCTTAGCCAAGAAACAACTCCTTCAGCAAAAAGACAAGTGACTCCTGTCGTAGAGCGTCCAGTCAGGTCATCACCAGCGTGATCCGCGTCACTATAGCCTTCAATAATAGCTTTGGTACAGTTTGCGTTGTACCTAATACCGTAGGATATTGTGCCTCTCAGGTATCTAAATATCCTTTTGACCTTCAGCCAGTCATCTTCGGTGGGGTTTTCTAACTTTCTAGATACGAACCCTACAGCGTATGCTATGTCAGGACGTGTGCCTGTCATCAGGTACGCTAGTGCACCTACCGCCTCTCGGTAAGGAAATTTCTTCCCAGAGTTCCCGTTTGTAACTTTCTCTGTTTCAGTAGTCGCAGTTTTCTCTATAGGTGTCGACACTGGATTGCATTCGGACATTCCAAAGCGGTCTAAGATTTTCCTGGTGTAAGCTTCTTGCTTAATACTTATAGAACCATCTTTAGCTCTCTGGATTTCCATACCTAGGTAGTACGATGCCGGTTTCATCGTGATTTTAATTGTTCTACCTAATTCCTCTAGGAATTGGTGTGCTAAAGCTTCATCTGTAGACGCCACAAGCCCGTCATCCACATAAAGTGTTATCAGGATTTTCTTGTCCATCACATTCTTCGAGAACAGGCAGCTGTCAGCAGTACTCTGTACGAAACCTTTCGCTAAAAGAATCTCCTCAAAGCAGGAATTCCAGCAACGTGGTGCCTGTTTTAGTCCGTACAAGCTTCTCCTTAATCGACAGACTTTTGAAGTCCCATCGTTGAATCCGTCAGGCTGCTTCATATAGATCTCTTCCTCGATCTTGCCATTCAGGAATGCAGTCGACACATCAAATTGCATCAGATGTAACTTTTCTTTGGCACTGACACTCAACAAAGCTCTTATTGTAGCCATCCGGGCCACCGGACTAAAGGTCTGTTCATAGTCAATCCCCTTTTGTTGCCTGAATCCTTTTGCTACAAGCCTCGCTTTATATTTGTCAATAGTGCCATCTGGTAGGCGTTTGATTGTGAAAACCCATTTACACGGAAGCGCTTTTCTGTTTGGCGGCAAATCACACAACGTCCAAACTTGGTTTTCTTCTAGAGACTTCAGCTCATTTTCCATGGCCTTCTGCCACTCAGCTTTGTCTTTTCTAGAGAGAGCTTCTGAATAGGTTTCAGGGAATCTTTCCGTACCTATGAAATACACATAGTCATCGAACTTCTTAGGACGTTTGATGGTTGTTCTGTCTCTCAGACTATAACGTGGCTCCGCTTCAACCACGAGCTCACCCAAAACCGCAGACTCTACTTCTACTAGAGGTTCAACAATTTCCAGTGGCTCTTGATCTGCGTCAACAAAAACTTCATCACCATCAATATCGGAGCTTTCTTTCGATTCATGTCTGCGTGGACTGTCAATCATAGCTCCTACGTCATCGTTTTCGTCTTCTTGATCTTGGTCTTTTCCGATATTCGTTCTATCTTCCTCTAGAACATGATCAAGATCGTCTCTATTGGCCGGCTCTAGCTCGGGAATATGTTCGCTATTTCCTTTATTTGTCACTCCCTCTGCAGCAATAGGAATGTTGATGGATGTCTTGAATTCCACATCAGACTCAAACGTTATGTCCCTCGACTTCAACGTCTTGACTCCATCCCAGATTCGATAGCCGTCATCATTCTCGTAGCCTATTAAAATGCCTTTTATAGCCTTCTTGCTCATTTTTTTCCGTTTTGGTTTTGGAACATGTGCATAACATGTGCTACCAATTATTTTTAGATGGGATATCTTCGGCTTTTTCCCATGCCACAGTTCATATGGTACTTTACTATCCACTCTTGTGGGACCTGTCCTATTCAGTACATATGCAACTGTATTAATCAATTCAGCCCATAGTATTTGTGGCATCTCTCCTCTCGCATGCATAATTGACCTTGCAGCTTCTACTAAAGTACGGTTCTCCCGCTCACTACAGCCATTTTGTTCAGGCGTGTAAGGCATAGTTAGCCGTTGCTGAATACCATGTCTTTGTAATATTTTACGAACTTCCTCATTATCGAATTCGCCGCCGTTATCACTCAGTAGAGTTTTGACAGTATGGCCTACGGTCTTCACTTCTTGAAGCATTTGTAGAAGTTTATCCTTTACTTCTGACTTATGTCTCATGAAGTAAACCATGCGATAACTTGAATAGTCGTCCTTAAATAGTACATAGTACTCGTACTTCGAGATGCTTTTTGCGAAGGGACCACAAACATCTGTGTGTATTAGCTCTCCAACTGCTTTAGCTCTTTCTCTGGTGCCGAACGGCTTTCGATGTGACTTTCCGTAAACGCAGCCTTCACATGTCACTTTATCTGGACTAAGCTGGATGCCTAACTCACGTTTTACTACGCGAATGACGTGTCTTTTATCCTGGTGCACTAGCCGCTCGTGATATAGCTGTAGCAT
This sequence comes from Xestia c-nigrum, assembly GCA_916618015.1. Lineage (NCBI taxonomy): Eukaryota > Metazoa > Arthropoda > Insecta > Lepidoptera > Noctuidae > Xestia > Xestia c-nigrum. Next base: position 14,769,499 of record OU745255.1, on the reverse strand, counting down.
GTTTAAGCCAGTTAAAGCATTGACCTCAATTTTCGTATGCTCTCTTGGAATTAGAGTCTTTAAATCCAACTTATATAGTCCACCTTGATGGACCCTACTTCCAACAACTCTAGTTGTGCCCTCGATATCCAACTTGCACTCTCTAGTTGTGGAAGTGAAGATGCTGTTCTGCATCTTATCTTGCGCCGCAAGCATCGAAAACAAGTTTTTCGTTAAAGACGGTACCAGCCACACATCGTTCAGAGTAATTTTCTCCTTTTGCCCATTGACATTTGACTCTACTACTACGGAGCCCATACCAGAGGCGGATATGATGGTTCCGTCTGCCGTAGTCACTGTGTGATCTGAGTCAAATTCATGAAACTCGGTGAAAAAATTCCTCCTTACTGCGATATGAACCGTTGCTCCGTTATCCACGTACCAGTTCTCGCGATCCTGGACTTGATTCATAGAGCACGCATTTACCATAAGAGAAATCTGCTGTACCTGCTTGAACTTTGAGCTAGACGCCGATGATGTGCCCGAAGTTGGCTTAGGTGGCCTCCCATCCTTAATCCACTTCTTACATTTGCGAACTCTATGTCCTTTTACAGAACAGTAGTTACAAATCAGCTGCTCGTCCGAATTCTTCTTGTTTTGACGTTCAGTAGGTGTAGTCACTAGCGCCTCCTGCCGTGAGTTCTCTTGACTACCTAGCTCTCTTTCGAACGTACAAAGATGCGTCGTTAAACTGTCGATAGTCCTTTCAGACTGTTTGAGCATTAGCCAACTTGACTTAAAGTTGAAATACCGATCGTCAAGTGTATCTAAGACCTTACATATCAGGAATAATTCAGGGAGCTTAGCGGTAGCGTCGATTTTAGCAATCTCCGCCTTCAATTCATTCCATAGATTCTTCAGGTGCGACATGTGAGTAGGAATGTCATCTTCCTTTCTTTTACGAAACCCGAAGAACTCCAAGCATAAATTATACGCTCTGTCGTCTGTTTGTCCGTCAAATAGCCTATGCAGCTCTTGCCAAACCTCGTGTGCCGTTCTGTATCGCATAACTTTCTTTAGTGTGTCCTCGGTCATGTTAGTAGTTAGCATGAGTAGAGCGCCACTCTCAGTCCGCCTATACTTTGCCATTGCAGTGTTATAGGTGCTGATGTCAGCGTCACCTGCTCCTTCAGCAAGGACCGGCTTTTTGAGTTTCCCCTCAACTGCTTCCGTGGCACCTTCTGTGCCTTCCAGCATTATAGAAATTTTATATTTCCAGGTTGCCCAATTTTCCTTGCCCGCTAATTTGCCGAGTTCAATCTTTGTCGAAAAATCCATTGTTTCTCCTTCCGCTGGGCCCATAACCTATTAGATTATCACTGACCTAGTGAAAACAGCAGCAGTGGAATCAGAAGTAGTTCGTTACACAACACAATGGATAGTTATATTGTTGAAATATTTTTATATACACATTTAGTTATTTTATGAACGACATTGAAAAAACCACACTTGACACATAACACACTCTAATTTTTTTTCTTCAGTTGACAGAATTACCCATAGACTTTTTGTCTAGTGGTATGCAACCTCAACAAACCCAACCCCCCCATGCCCGGTCTTTTGGACAACCCTGTCCCAGCGCCCACTCCTGTGGCCGCCCCTCAAAAAGTAAAAATAAGAATCACACTATACGTATACAAAATAGATACGACACCTATGTGTGAAGCCGTATCCAGTGGGCCAGCATGGGCAAGCTGTCGAGGGAAGCCCTTATTTGTTAAAACATAAGTAGAATATATGAGCGATTAATGCAAAGATTTCCGAGAAATTAAATTATTACTTACTTGAATCTACACTATAATATTATAAAGTACACTATACTTTGTTTGTTTGGTTGAACCCGCTAATTTCAGGAAATGGTGGTTCGAGTTAAAAACATATTTCAATGTTGGACACCCCGTTTATCAAGGAAGGCTAACATCACCAATGTTTTCAATTGTTCCTCTTAAGCATTTAAAAAAAAGGTCCGCGATAGCATTATGTCTATTTTTTAAGGTTGACTCACACTTTCTCTAACCCTCACTCGCAGACGAAGTTGCGCGGGTCAGGTAGTAGATATTATAATACAAGAGTTCTAGGCTCAGAAACACCAAACTCGAATACACAAACTTTCTCCACGTGTATCAAAATTGTACTATTTTACGTAGGTAACAATGTACTTACTATTTTTTATGTATGTTCACCGATTTCTCCCCCATTTGTGGTTTGATTCTCAAAATTCTTCTGAGGTGGTCACATTTAAATTTGGGGAAGATCTGATACCGATCTTCGGAGATATACAATGGAACTCTACAAAAATGGGCGGCAAGTTTGATTGATTGGCTAGTGTTTATCATCATGTCATAACGTATGCGTAGCGTATGAATGACGCCTGTATGCTCTGGGGGTCAAAAATTTGAAATAAATAATAAATAAATAAGGCCCAGAAGGAGATGGCGGGATGAGCTAGACTCTTTCGCAAAGGATTGGCCTACAATCGCACTAGATCGTGAAATGTGGAAGGAGGCAAGGGAGGGCTTTGCCCTGCAGTGGGACAATGTAGGCTTTTAATAATGTTACATCGGACCTACTAAAACATTCGAGAAAGCAAGTGATTACAGTGTGGAATGTTAGAAGTTCGAGAGAATTCTATTATTATTAGTTTTAAAGTTACGTAGGTAGATCTCGCGACCTATTTATAAAAAGACATTAGAATTTCGACCTATTTGTTTGTACAAGTCGCTAGTAATAATAATTACCTACCTACTGTTTTTTTGTTAGTTTTTTTTATGACCCTCTAGAATATTCGTGGTTATTCTGGTGTGTCTGTTGGCGAGTATAAATACACCGCTCAGGCCCGCGACAGTCAGTCATGTTTTGGCTACACAACGAAGCGAATCCAAGTGAACTGAAGCGCGATATCTAAGCGAATAGCGAACAGTAGTGTATTGTAGTGTACTTGTGATTAAGTTTAAATTGTTTTGTTATTAATAAAGTTATTGTGTTGTTTAATCGGCAGTAATAAATTTATCTCATACCCAGCTCGTAGCTATAATAATAAATAAATAAAAAATACATAAAAATGAAAAATGAATTTAGCTTCAGAAATCGGTGACAAAAAGCTAAATCAATCAAACGAAAGTCACCGGCTTTTTGAAGTCGGTTTTAATTTTTGCAAAAAAGTTTAACAATAAATTCGTATGTAGGTTTATGTACCCTTGAACATAGGTAAACTCTGTATAAGTTGCTATAAACAATCTTAATTCCAGTAACATTCTGATTTTCATTCCAGTAAGTAGTTTCCTGTACTAAATTTCAACTGGAGTATCCCTAAGTCCCCTTCACATGCTCTGGTGTTCTGGGTGTCCGGCGGCGAAAGATAAACCGGGTGAAAGCTTTCGTAATAAGTAGGTAGGTATAGGTACTTATCAATATAACACCGTACCGACCGGCACCAGCTGGCACCGACCCGAATTCCCAGCAACCTGCGCGTCGAAAGGTACGCGAAATGAATTGGAATGGACCAGTACACTTGGAAGTTGAAGGTTCCGCATGAGTTTTCGTTGAAGATAAGAGAGGGTTTGAGTTTAAGGATTAATATAATTATCGATTATACTTGAAAATTTCTTGTTACAAGACTTTCATCTGTGAAACAATATACCAATCAAATTTAACAACTAACAAACGCCACTTTTAGGTGGCGTTAGAGTTTTTTCGTTATTTGAAGTGTGCAGAGGTGTAAAATAAACAACCGGACGCATCTCGCTTTCAAATGGTGTCTTATTAGGGAACAGTGGTTATAATACTGTTACGAGCTGGGTATGAGATAAATTAATTACTACCGATTAAACAACACAATAACTTTATTAATCACAAAACACTTTAAACTTAATCACAAGTACACCACAATACACTACTGTTGACTAATCACTTAGATATCGCAATAGTAGTTCACTTCGATTCGCTTCGCTGTGTAGCCAAAACAAGACTGCCGGTCGCGGCCCTGAGCGCTCTATTTATACTCGCCAACAGACACACCAGAATAACCACGAACATTCGAGAGGGTCATAAAAAAACACTAACAAAAAATAGCAGGTAGATAGGTACTAGGTAATAAAAAACAAACCACAAGTAGGTAAAAACCTTATGCTACCTTATGCCCTAGGCGTACGGTCGAAATTCTAATGTCTTTGTATAAATAGGTCGCGAGTTTGTACCTACCTAACTTTAAAACTAATAATAATAGAATGCTCTCGAACTTCTAACGTACACACACTGTAATCACTGGCTTTCTCGAATGTTCTAGTAGGTCCGATGTAACACTACCCCCTCCTTAGTCATGCTCGTCCCGAGCATCATTAGTCCCGTAGTATCGCGCCAACCGGTTTTCATGCACAATCTTAGGCGCACCTCGTGGACCCTTCTGTATTCGGTAGGTGACATCGTTGATCCTAGTCACGACTCGGTATGGCCCATCCCATTTTGCTTGTAACTTCGGAGACTTCCCCTTGCTCCGCACTGGGTTATGCAACCACACCAGTGAACCCTCTTCGAAACCCCTACCGTTTGCCTTCCGATCATAACGGGTCTTCATCTTCTCAGACATCTGTTGGCTGGATTGTCGGATATGCTCATATACATCGTTCAACTTATTACGCAAGTCATTCGCGTAATCTGTTACACTACATGGAGCATCAGGGGGAGTTCCAGTGATTAAATCAGCAGGTAGCCGTAATTCCCTTCCAAAGTTCGCGAAGGCTGGTGTCACAGTCGTACTTTCGTGGACTGCACTTCGGTAAGACAGAAGAAACGGCTGTATGTGCTTGTCCCAATCCCTTTGCCGACTTTCCACAACTTTCGCCAGATATCTCTCCAACGTTTGGTTGAATCGTCCCACCATTCCATCGGATTGTGGGTGGTAAGAGGTGGTTCTGGTTTTATGGGTACCCATCAATCGACAAGTCTCTTGAAATACTTGCGATTCAAAATTTCTTCCTTGATCGCTGTGTATTTCTAAGGGTACTCCAAAACGACAGAAGACTTCTTGAACCAATTTATCTGCGACAGTTGTTGCTTCTTGGTTAGGAATGGCGAAGACTTCCGGCCACTTTGTAAAGTAATCCATGACCACCAGGAAGTACCTGTTTCCGCTCTCGCTTACTGGAAATGGTCCCGTAACGTCTAGTGCTATCCGTTCCCAAGGGGCTCCAACGTTGTACACTTTTAATGCACCTCTGCTGCGTGTCTGGGGTCCTTTCACGGCCGCACAACTGGTACATTTGCGGCACCAGTCCTCCACATCATCTCGACAGTGGATCCAGTAGAAGCGTTCTCGAATTTTTAGGAGAGTCCTTTTAACCCCCATATGTCCTCCAGAACATCCATCGTGGTAGAGCCGTAGAACATCCGGTACCTTAGCTTTAGGGACAACCATTTGTAGATGATAACTGTCCCCTTTAGCGTTTTCCCATTTACGGCACAAGACTCCATCCTGGATCACCAAGCTGTTCCATTGCGCCCAATAACTCTTCGTGATGGAACTCATCGCAGCCACATCACTCCACTTGGGTTTAGGAACACCAGCTTTGATCCACTCGAAGATCGGTTTGATGTCCGAGTCATTGTGCTGAGCCTCCTGTATAGTTACCTTCCATTCATCGCTAAGATCCGTTCTTAGCATCCTCACAGGCACCACTTCCTTAGGCTCCTGTCTGGAACTACGCTTACAATCTTCAGGCAAAGGTCTTCTTGACAGTTCGTCTGTGTTGTTGTGGTTTCTCCACTGTTGCTGACCAGTCTTCTTAGCCGCTTTTCCCTGCTGAGATTGATCTTCTCTAGGTGCGCTTCGCTTTTTACAATTCGACCGAAGGTGACCCCTTTCTCCACAAATGTAACACCTAGGGATGTATCGTCGCGGACGCTGGCGTTCAGGTGATGCCACAACTTGCTTTGGACAACTTGGCCGAAGATGATCCCTTTCTCTAGCTGAGTAGCAGCTAGGTCTGTAACCTTGCGCACGGTCGTGTACAGGTGATGCCACTACCTCCCTGACGTAGTGTGTTCGGTGGTCTTGCCTCACTGCCTCTACTTCCAAGGCATGGGCTAAGGCGTCCTTCAAGGTCTCATGATGCCCAAGTCTCACGGCGGCTCTAACTAGAAGTCACGTATTCCATCAACAAACGCCTGTACAAGGTTTCCATCGATCAGTGCCGGGGCAGACCGGTATGCTTTTCGAACCAGCTTCTCAACTTCTAGAGCCCACTGCTGTAGGTTCTCGGCACTACGTTGAACACGATCCTTCAACTTAGCACGGAATACGTGCTCCAGGTGCGCGTCGCCGTATCTGGACTCCAACGCCTCCAGTAGCTGCTCGTAGGTAACGTCCTTGCCGAGCGCCTCCAAAATAGTCAGGGCCTGGTCTCGGAGGCCCAAGGTGAGCGCGGTCATGGCTTGTGGTTTTGTCCATCCATTAGCCTTCATGACGGCCTCAAACTGTATTTTGTAAGCCGACCACGAAGATGTGCCGTCGAACGGAGGCACTTTAAAACCACGCGAAGAAGGTGCAGCAACCACCGAAGCTACAGTTCCACCTTCAGTCTTCAGTTCGCTCAAAGCCTTCTGCACCCCAGCAATCTTAACTTCGGCCTCCGTGATGCGATTCTCGTGCTGGTGGACCTGATCTTTCATCACTCTCAGGTCCTTGCCGAAAGTTGCATGAAGATCCTTTATGAGGATCATCTGCTCGTCTTGGCGGCGGACTTGCTCCTCCTGGCGGCGGGCTTGTTCCTCTTTGTCTTGCTGCAACTTCTCTTCCAACCGGCGAGCCTGCTCCTCTTGACGGCGAGCCTGTTCCTCTTGACGGCGAGCCTGCTCCTCTTGACGGCGAGCCTGCTCCTCTTGACGGCGAGCCTGCTCCTCCTTGTCTCGCTGCAGTTGCTCCCGTAACTGGCGTCCCTGTTCCTGCAGCAGCGCCATTAAAGTAGACAAGTCTGGCGCCACTGATGCTGAAGAAACTCCAGATGGGCCAGCGACTGGCTCTGACGTAGGCTGGACACCACCCGGTGTCTGTGTCGGAGAATCTCCAAACCGCCTTTGGTCCATATCCTGCTGTCGCTGGCTTCTGGTACGGATACCCTCCGTGTCGTCCTTTGGTAGAATTGGCATAATTTATCTCTCACTTCTGACACCAATTTGTTACGAGCTGGGTATGAGATAAATTAATTACTACCGATTAAACAACACAATAACTTTATTAATCACAAAACACTTTAAACTTAATCACAAGTACACCACAATACACTACTGTTGACTAATCACTTAGATATCGCAATAGTAGTTCACTTCGATTCGCTTCGCTGTGTAGCCAAAACAAGACTGCCGGTCGCGGCCCTGAGCGCTCTATTTATACTCGCCAACAGACACACCAGAATAACCACGAACATTCGAGAGGGTCATAAAAAAACACTAACAAAAAATAGCAGGTAGATAGGTACTAGGTAATAAAAAAACAAACCACAAGTAGGTAAAAACCTTATGCTACCTTATGCCCTAGGCGTACGGTCGAAATTCTAATGTCTTTGTATAAATAGGTCGCGAGTTTGTACCTACCTAACTTTAAAACTAATAATAATAGAATGCTCTCGAACTTCTAACGTACACACACTGTAATCACTGGCTTTCTCGAATGTTCTAGTAGGTCCGATGTAACAATACCATGCTTGTCTGCCGCTTTCCGTAGTAAATCTCCAGCCTTTACCTCCTCATATGCATTACTATAGCTCAAGAAGTTAATTTCCCCTCTGGAAATCTTGCTCACCCGAACTCTCGGCATCTACAAAAAAATAAACATTCATATATTTTCTGTTTCAATCGTACCCACAAAAATGTTTCAACCGTCCCCAACCCCACTTTTGGTAAAATATTCTTTATAGTTGCGAGAGTAATAATAACATTATTAAAATAGTCACATTCCCTTATTCTACAAGCGTCATAATAACCACAAACAGACACAATACATTCACTTAAAAAGAACAAATAATATTATATTAGTTAATGTCAGAAGAAAAATACTTTTGAGTAATGAAAAACAAAATATGGCGTCCTGCATAAAGCGACAACGCGCGGGAAGCGGAGCGGCACTGAATTCGTGTTCGGATTTACCGTCCGCTTCGTTTTCCCCTTGCACTCCTCCCTCCCCGCGTAACCGTTTACGAGATATTTGCTCTGTTTCAACCGTACCCAGTCTACCCTACCTTCAGGACTAGGACCTATAGGTCTAAAGTAGCGTTGAGGCTAGCAAGTCCCACTCCCCAAAGTAATGAATAAGATGGGTGACCTGTCTAAGAAAAGTTAAGTACTTACCTACCACTTCCGAAGGCATTGAACATGGTGGGTGACCTATGTTAAAATTTTAGTCCTTTTGCAACTAGGCTTTTTTTAAACAACTTCATCACGAAGCCGTCAACCGAACATTCTGCTGTAGGTACATCAAACTAAGTAACTTTACGAAAAATTATTGTTAGGAAATAATTTTTTTTTTCAGGTGAAATATCATGTTTTGTGTAACTCAATGTAACGCACTCAAAACATAGTGCTGATGGATGGATTGGATGGTGTTCCAAATAAAATTGTTACAATAAAAAACCGGCCACGAGCGTGTCGGGGCACGCTCAGTGTAGGGTTCCGTAGTTTTCCGACCGTCACAATAAGTGTTCAATCCAATCCGATTTTAATGATTATTTTTTTGTTTAAAAAAGATACGTTCAGAATAATATAATATGTAAACGAAGTTAAAAAAATCTCTCCGGCAAGCCGCAGGAGGAGGTAGATTTCGGAGAAGGTGCTGGAGCGTTCAACTAAGTTTAGCCCGGACATACATACAGACAAACAGACAAACAGACAGACAAATAGACAAAAAACAGACAAACAGACAAACCGACACACAGACATCCAGACATACAGTTATACAGACATACAGTTATACAGACAAACAGACATAAAGACAAACAGACAAAGTATCAAATACGATATCGACCATTACTCATTCTATCTGGTTCTACTATACGTACTTGCTATTTCTGCCGTAGCCGTCTTCCCGTTCTTCCCGGTCTTCCCGGTCTTCTTCCAGGTCTTCCCGGTCTTCTTTCAGGTCTTCTCGGTCTTCTGCCAATTCTTCCCAGTCTTCTTCCAGGTCTTCCCGGTCTTTTTCCAGTTCTTACACGTAGTGTCAAAAAAGCAAAACAAAAGCATGTCAACAAAGAAAGCAACAGATAGCGTCAAATAAGCCGGTGCACGGATGTCAGAATTCAGAACTAAAATCGTATGGACGCGCACAAGTGACTATATACGCGGCTGGCAGTACCGCTTTGTAAGGACCCAGTGTGAATTTGACAGTTTTACGGTGACATTACTAGATGGTAATGTGCATTTTATTCATAAAAAAGAGGTATCGTATAGTTACGTTCTTCCCGGTATTCCCGTTCTTCACAGTCTTCCTGATCATCCCGGTCTTCTTCCAGGTCTTCCCGGTCTTCTTCCAGGTGTCTTCCGGTCTTCCCGTTCTTCCCGTTTATCCCGGTCTTCCTGTTCTTCCCGGTCTTTCCGGTATTCTTCCAGGTCTTATTCCCGATCTTCCCGGTTTTCTTCCAGGTCTTCTTCCCGGTCTTCCCGATCATCCCGGTCTTCTTCCAGGTCTTCCCGGTCATCTTCCAGGTCTTCCTAGTCTTCTTCCTGGTCTTCTTCCAGGTCTTCCCGGTCTTCCCGTTCTTGCCGGTCTTCCCGTTCCTCGCTGTCTTCCCGGTCTGCTTACCGGTCTTCCTGGTCATCTTCCAGGTCTTCCCGGTCTTCTTCCAGGTCTTCCCGGTCTGCTTACCGGTCTTCCCGGTCATCTTCCAGGTCTTCCCGGTCTTCTTCCAGGTCTTCCCGGTCATCTTCCAGGTCTTCCCGGTCATCTTCCAGGTCTTCCTGGTCTTCTTCCCGGTCTTCTTCCAGGTCTTCCCGGGCTTCTTCCCGGTCTGTTTCCCGGTATTCCCAGCCGTCTTCCCAGTCTTCCCGGTCTGCTTCCCGGTCTTCCCGTTCTTGCCGTCTGCTTCCCGGTCTTCCCGGTCTTCCGGTCTTCCCGTTCTTCCAGGTCTTCCCGGTCTTCTTCCAGGTCTTCCTGGTCTTCTTCCAGGTCTTCTTCCCGGTCTCCCCGATCATCCCGGTCTTCTTTCAGGACTTCCCGGTCATCTTCCAGGTTTTCTTCCAGGTCTTCCCGGTCATCTTCCAGGTCTTCCCGGTCATCTTCCAGGTCTTCTTCCAGGTCTTCCCGGTCTTTTTCCAGGTCTTGCAGGTCTTCCCGGTCTTCCCGGTCTTCCGGTCTTCCCGTTCTTCCAGGTCTTTCCGGTATTCTTACAGGTCTTATTCCCGATCTTCCCGGTTTTCTTCCAGGTCTTCTTCACGGTCTTCCCGATCATCCCGTCTTCTTTCAGGACTTCCCGGTCATCTTCCAGGTCTTCCCGGTCTTCTTCCAGGTCTTCCCGGTCATCTTCCAGGTCTTCCTAGTCTTCTTCCCGGTCTTCTTCCAGGTCTTCCTGTTCTTGTCAGTCTTCCCGTTCCTCGCTGTCTTCCCGGTCTGCTTACCGGTCTTCCCGGTCATCTTCCAGGTCTTCTTCCAGGTCTTCCCGGGCTTCTTCCCGGTCTTCTTCCCGGTCTTCTTCCCGGTCTTCCAGGTTTTCCCGGTCTTCTTCCCGGTCTGTTTCCCGGTATTCCCAGCCGTCTTCCCAGTCTTCCCGGTCTGCTTCCCGGTTTTCCCGTTCTTGCCGTCTGTTTCCCGGTCTTCCCGGTCATCTTCCAGGTCTTCTTCCAGGTCTTCCCGGGCTTCTTCCCGGTCTTCTTCCCGGTCTTCTTCCCGGTCTTCCAGGTTTTCCCGGTCTTCTTCCCGGTCTGTTTCCCGGTATTCCCAGCCGTCTTCCCAGTCTTCCCGGTCTGCTTCCCGGTTTTCCCGTTCTTGCCGTCTGTTTCCCGGTCTTCCCGGTCTTCCAGTCTTCCCGTTCTTCCAGGTCTTCCCGGTCTTCTTCCAGGTCTTCCCGGTCTTCTTCCCGGTCTTCCAGGTTTTCCCGGTCTTCTTCCCGGTCTGTTTCCCGGTATTCCCAGCCGTCTTCCCGGTCTGCTTCCCGGTCTTCCCGTTCTTGCCGTCTGCTTCCCGGTCTTCCCGGTCTTCCAGTCTTCCCGTTCTTCCAGGTCTTCCCGGTCTTCTTCCAGGTCTTCCCGGTCTTCTTCCAGGTCTTCCCGGTCTTCTTCCAGGTCTTCTTCCCGGTCTCCCCGATCATCCCGGTCTTCTTTCAGGACTTCCCGGTCATCTTCCAGGTCTTCCCGGTCATCTTCCAGGTCTTCCTGGTCTTCTTCCAGGTCTTCCCGGTCTTCTTCCAGGTCTTGCAGGTCTTCCCGGTCTGCTTCCCGGTCTTCCCGGTCTTCCGGTCTTCCTGTTCTTCCAGGTCTTCCCGGTCTTCTTCCAGGTCTTCCCGGTCTTCTTCGCGATCTTCCCGTTCTACCAGTCTTCCCGTTTTTCCCGGTCTTCCGGGTCTTCTTCCAGGTCTTCCCGGTCTTTTTCCAGTTCTTACACGTAGTGTCAAAAATGCAAAACGAAAGCATGTCAACAAAGAAAGCAACAGGTAGCGACAAATAAGTAAAATCGTATGGACAAGTGACTACGCGGCTGGCAGTACCGTTTTGTAAGGACCTAGGTAAGCAGGGAGTTACGGCAGAAATAGAAAGTACGTATAGTACTCGTAGAACGAGATAGACTGAGTAATTGTCGATATCGTATTTGGTACTTTGTCTGTTTGTCTGTTTGTCTGTTTGTCTGAATGTCTGTTTGTCTGTATGTATGTCCGGGCTAAACTCAAAAAGTACGGCATGTATTTACTTCAAATTTTTGGTGTTGTTTTCCGTGGTTTTTGGTGTCGTTTTCCGTGGTTACAAACCAGGACCTCATGCTCAATAGCGCTTGCGACAACAAATCTAAAAAGGCCGATTACACAAATACCGCCCATCAGAACTAGCGACGGAAAATGAGCCATATATAATGACCAAAAAACGTTAAGGTTTGATCAACACTTAGAAGAAACTCTTCACCTACGGGGGAGGAGCTGTGAATCTTTATTTTTCTTACGCATTCTGTGAAAGCGTGTAATCTAACGACGCATATTTAAATGTTGTCTTTGAGTAAGCCATGCTATTATCTAGCGTTACACAATAAAAACTATGCCATTAACTTGGGCAGAGAAACATAGTTTAATGAATGTTAGTGAGAGATTACGATCGAACGTATTTGACAATTTTACGGTGACATTAGATGGTAATGTGCATTTTATTTAAAAAAAAGAGGTATCATATTGTTACGAGCTGGGTATGAGATAAATTAATTACTACCGATTAAACAACACAATAACTTTATTAATCACAAAACAACTTATACTTAATCACAAATACACTACTGATCACTATTCGCTTAGATATCGCACTTGTAGTTCACTTCGATTCGCTTCGTTGTGTAGCTAAAACAAGACTGACTGTGGCGGCCCTGAGCGCTCTATTTATACTCGCCAACAGACACACCAGAATAATCACGAATATTCTAGAGGGTCATAAAAAAACACAATGGAAGTAGGTACGTAGGTAATAATAACAAGTAGAAATAACCTACTTGTACAAAACAAGCAAATATGAACCTTATGCCCTAGGCATACGGTCGAAATTCTAATGTCTTTGTATAAATAGGTCGCGAGTTTGTACCTACCTAACTTTAAAACTAATAATAATAGAATGCTCTCGAACTTCTAACGTACACACACTGTAATCACTGGCTTTCTCGAATGTTCTAGTAGGTCCGATGTAACACTGCCCCCTCCTTAGACATGCTCGTCCCGAGCATCATTAGTCCCGTAGTATCGCGCCAACCGGTCTACATGTACAATCTTAGGCGCACCTCGTGGACCCTTCTGTATTCGGTAGGTGACATCGTTGATCCTAGTCACGACTCGGTATGGCCCATCCCATTTTGCTTGTAACTTCGGAGACTTCCCCTTGCTCCGCACTGGGTTATGCAACCACACCAGTGAACCCTCGTCGAAACCCCTACCGTTTGCCTTCCGATCATAACGGGTCTTCATCTTCTCAGACATCTGTTGGCTGGATTGTCGGGTATGCTCATAAACATCGTTCAACTTATTACGCAAGTCATTCGCGTAATCTGTTACACTACATGGAGCATCAGGGGGAGTTCCAGTGATTAAATCAGCAGGTAACCGTAATTCCCTTCCAAAGTTCGCGAAGGCTGGTGTCACAGTCGTACTTTCGTGGACTGCACTTCGGTAAGACAGAAGAAACGGCTGTATGTGCTTGTCCCAATCCCTTTGCCGGCTTTCCACAACTTTCGCCAGATATCTTTCCAACGTTTGGTTGAATCGTTCCACCATTCCATCGGATTGTGGGTGGTAAGAGGTGGTTCTGGTTTTATAGGTACCCATCAATCGACAAGTCTCTTGAAATACTTGCGATTCAAAATTTCTTCCTTGATCGCTGTGTATTTCTAAGGGTACTCCAAACCGACAGAAGACTTCTTGAACTAATTTATCTGCGACAGTTGTTGCTTCTTGGTTAGGAATGGCGAAGACTTCGGGCCACTTTGTAAAGTAATCCATGACCACCAGGAAGTACCTGTTTCCGCTCTCACTTACTGGAAATGGTCCCGCAACGTCTAGTGCTATCCGTTCCCAAGGGGCTCCAACGTTGTACAATTTTAATGCACCTCTGCTGCGTGTATGGGGTCCTTTCACGGCCGCACAACTGGTACATTTGCGACACCAGTCCTCCACATCATCTCGACAGTGGATCCAGTAAAAGCGTTCTCGAATTTTTAGGAGAGTCCTTTTTACCCCCATATGTCCTCCAGAACGTCCATCATGGTAGAGCCGTAGAATATCCGGTACCTTAGCTTTAGGAACAACCATTTGTAGATGACAGCTGTCTCCTCTAGCGTTTTCCCATTTACGGCACAAGACTCCATCCTGGATCACCAAGCTGTTCCATTGCGCCCAATAACTCTTCGTGATGGAACTCATCGCTGCCACATCACTCCACCTGGGTTTAGGAGCACCAGCTTTGATCCACTCGAAGATTGGTTTGATGTCCGAGTCATTTTGCTGAGTTTGCTGTAGGGTCTCTTTCCATTCATCGCTGAGATCCGTTCTAAGCATCCTCACGGGCACTACTTCCTTAGTCTCTTGCCTGGCACAGTGCTTACAGTCTTCAGGACAAGGTCTCCTTGACAAGGCGTCTGCGTTACCGTGAGTTCTCCCACTGCGATGCTCAGTTACGAAATCAAACTCTTGGAGTAGTTCTATCCATCTCGCCACTTGCCCCTCTGGATTCTTGAACTGTAATAGCCACTTCAGTGCAGCGTGGTCAGTTCGTAATTGGAATTTGCGTCCCAGCAAATATTTACTGAAGTGCTGAACTGTCTTTACTACAGCGAGTAGCTCCCGTCTTGTAACGCAATAATTTCTTTCTGGTTTGGATAAAGACTTGCTGAAGTAAGCTATTACAACCTCCCAGTCTCCTTTCCGTTGACACAGCACGCCCCCAATTCCAGTATTACTGGCATCTGTGTCAACTATGAAGTCATTTTCAGTGTCAGGATATCCCAAAATAGGTGTGTTGCACAGACGTTTCTTTAATTCCTGAAATGCGACGTCGCAGTCCTCGTCCCAACAGAATTGCCTCTTTTCCTCAGTGAGTTTGTGCAGAGGTTTGGCAATGTCGGCAAAATTCTTGACAAATCTTCGATAGTAGGAGCACAAACCCAGGAATGCTCTGACCTGTGTCTTGTCTTTCGGAACTGGCCAATCCTTGACGGCGACTATTTTTTATGGGTCTGTTTGAACACCTTCCCCCAAAACTATGTGTCTTCCTTCCGTTCTTCCCGGTCTTCCCGATCATCCCGGTCTTCTTCCAGATCTTCCCGGTCTTCTTCAAGGTCTTCCCGGTCTTCTTCCCGGTCTGTTTCCCGGTGTGTTCACACCCGGTATGTATGCCCGGGCTAAACTCAAAAAGTACGGCATGGATTTACTTCAAATTTTTAGTGTTGTTTTCCGTGGTTTTTGGTGTCGTTTTCCGTGGTTCCAACCCAGGACCTCATGCTCAATAGCGCTTGCGACAACAAATCTAAAAAGGCCAATTACACAAATACCGCCAATCAGAACTAGCGACCGAAAATGGGCCATATATAGTTACCAAAAAGCGTTCAAACTTTTCACCTACGGGGGAGGAGCTGTGAATCTTTATTTTTCTTACGCATTCTGTGACAGCGTGTAATCTAACGACGCATATTTAAATGTTGTCTTTGAGTAAGCCATGCTATTATCTAGCGTTACACAATAAAAACTATGCCATTAAAGAAACTTGGGCAGAGAAACATAGTTTAATGGTTTAATGAATGTTAGTGAGAGATTACAATCGAACGTATTTGACAATTTAACGGTGACATTAGATGGTAGTGTGCATTTTATTCATAAAAAAGAGGTATCATATAGTTACGATCTTCCCGGTATTCCCGTTCTTCCCGGTCTTCCCGATCATCCAGGTCTTCCCGGTCATCTTCCAAGTCTTCCCAGTCTTCTTCCAGGTCTTCCCAGTCTTTTTCCAGGTCTTCCCGGGCTTCTTCCCGGTCTTCCCGTTCTACCCAGTATTCCCGCTCTTCCCGTTCTTTCCGGTCTTCCCGATCATCCGTCTTCTTCCAGGTGTTACCGGTCATATTCCAGGTCTTCCCGGTCATCTTCCAGGTCTTCCCGGTCTTCTTCCAGGTCTTCCCTGTCTTCTTCCAGGTCTTCCCGGGCTTCTTCCAGGTCTTCCCGTTCTTTCCTTCTTCCCGTTCTTCTCGGTCTTCCCGGTCTTCTTTCAGATCTTCTTCCCGTTCTTCCCGGTCTTCCCGATCATCTCGGTCTTCTTCCAGGTCTTCCCGGTCATCTTCCAGGTCTTCCCGGTCTGCTTCCAGGTCTTCCCGGTCTTCTTCCAGGTCTTCCCGGGCTTCTTCCCGGTCTTCCCGTTCTACCCAGTATTCCCGTTCTTCCCGTTCTTCCCGGTCTTCCCGATCATCCGTCTTCTTCCAGGTCTTACCGGTCATCTTCCACGTCTTCCCGGTCTTCTTCCAGGTCTTCCCTGTCTTCTTCCAGGTCTTCCCGGGCTTCTTCCTGGTCTTTTTCCAGGTCTTCCCTGTCTTCTTCCAGGTCTTCCCGGGCTTCTTCCCGGTCTTCTTCTTGGTAACAGATAGGGCTTCTTCCCGGTCTTCCCGTTCTACCCAGTATTCCCGTTCTTCCCGTTCTTCCCGGTCTTCCCGATCATCCGTCTTCTTCCAGGTCTTACCGGTCATCTTCCAGGTCTTCCCGGTCTTCTTCCAGGTCTTCCCTGTCTTCTTCCAGGTCTTCCCGGGCTTCTTCCCGGTCTTCCCGGTCTTCCGGTCTTCCCGTTCTTTCCTTCTTCCCGTTCTTCTCGGTCTTCCCGGTCTTCTTTCAGGTCTTCTTCCCGTTCTTCCCGATCATCCAGATCATCCCGGTCTTCGTCCAGGTCTTCCCGGTCTTCTTCCCAGTCTTCCCGGTCTGCTTCCTGGTCTTCCCGTTCTTGCCGGTCTTCCCGTTCTTCGCGGTCTTCCCGGTCTGCTTTCCGGTCTTCCCGGTCTTCTTTCCAGTCTTCCCGGACTGCTTCCTGGTCTTCCCGGTCTTCCCGTTCTTCCAGGTCTCCTCGGTCTTCTTCCAGGTCTTTCCGGTCTTCTTCCAGGTCTTCTTCCCGGTCGCGCCGATCATCCCGGTCATCATCCAGGACTTCCCGGTCCTCTTCCAGGTCTTCCCGGTCTTCTTCCAGGTCTTCCCGGTCTTCTTTCCAGTCTGCTTCGCGGTCTTCCCGGTCTCCCTTGTCTTCCCGTCCTGCTTCCCGGTCTTCTTCGTGGTCTTCCCGGTCTTCTGCCCGGTCTACTTCCAGGTCTTCCCGGTCTTCTTCCAGGTCTTCCTGGTCTTTCTCCAGTTTTTCCAGTTTTCCCGGTCTGCTTCCCAGTCTGCCCGGTCTCCCTGGTCTTCCCGTCCTGCTTCCCGATTTTCTTCGCGGTCTTCCCGTTCTTCCCGGTCTTCCCGATCATCCCGATCTTCTTACGGGTCTTCCCGGTCATCTTTCAGGTCTTCCCGGTCTTCCCAATCATCCCGATCTTCTTACGGGTCTTCCCGGTCATCTTTCAGGTCTTCCCGTTCTTCTTCCAGGTCTTCCCGTTCTTCTTCCAGGTCTTCCCGGTCTTCTTCCCGGGCTTCTCCCCGGTCTTCCCGGTCTTCCCGGGCTTCTTCCCGGTCTTCCCGGTCCTCCCGTTCTGCCTCCGGGTCTTCTTCGCGGTCTTCCCGTTCTTCCCACTCTTCTCGGTCTTCCCGTTCTTCCCGATCATCCCGGTTTATTTCCAGATCGTCCCGGTCATCTTCCAGGTCTTCCCGGTCTCCTTCCAGGTCTTACCGGTCTTCTTCCAGGTCTTCCCAGTCTTCTTCCAGGTCTTCCTGGTCTTCTTCCCAGTCTTCCCGATCTTCTTCCAGGTCTTCCCGGTCTTCTTCCCGGTCTTCCAGGTCTTCCCGGTCTTCTTCCAGGTCGTCCCGGTCATCTTCCAGGTCTTCTTCCCGGTCTTTTTCCCGGTCTACTTCCAGGTCTTCCCGGTCTTCTTCCAGTTCTTACACGTAGTGTCAAAAATGCAAAACAAAAGCATGTCAACAAAGAAAGCAACAGATAGCGTCAAATAAGCCGGTGCACGGACATCAGAATTCAGAACTAAAATCGTATGGACGCGCACAAGTGACTACGCGGCTGGCAGTACCGTTTTGTAAGGACCTAGGTAAGCAGGGAGTTACGGCAGAAATAGAAAGTACGTATAGTACTCGTAGAACGAGATAGAATGAGTAATTGTCGATATCGTATTGGGTACTTTGTCTGTTTGTCTGTTTGTCTGCATGTCTGTTTAACTGTATGTCTGTATGTATGTTTGTCTGTATGTCTGTTTGTCTGTATGTATGTCCGGGCTAAACTCAAAAAGTACGGCATGGATTTACTTCAAATTTTTAGTGTTGTTTTCCGTGGTTTTTGGTGTCGTTTTCCGTGGTTCCAACCCAGGACCTCATGCTCAATAGCGCTTGCGACAACAAATCTAAAAAGGCCAATTACACAAATACCGCCAATCAGAACTAGCGACCGAAAATGGGCCATATATAATTACCAAAAAGCGTTAAGGTTTGATCAACACTTAGAAGAAACTTTTCACCTACGGGGGAGGAGCTGTGAATCTTTATTTTTCTTACGCATTCTGTGACAGCGTGTAATCTAACGACGCATATTTAAATGTTGTCTTTGAGTAAGCCATGCTATTATTCTAGCGTTACACAATAAAAACTATGCCATTAAAGAAACTTGGGCAGAGAAACATAGTTTAATGGTTTAATGAATGTTTGTGAGAGATTACAATCGAACGTATTTGACAATTTTACGGTGACATTAGATGGTATTTTTTATGAATGAAAAAAGAGGTATCATATAGTTACGATCTTCCCGGTATTCCCGTTCTTCCCGTTCTTCCCGGTCTTCCCGGTCTTCCCGATCATTCCGGTCTTCCCGGTCTTCTTCCAGGTCTTCTTCCAGGTCTTCCCGGTCTTCTGCCTGGTCTGCTTTCCGGTCTTCCTGGTCTTCGTTCCAGTCTTCCCGGTCTGCTTCCCGGTCTTTCGGTCTTCCCGTTTTTCCCGGTCTTCCCGGTTTTCTTCCAGGTCTTCTTCCCGGTCTTCTTCCATGTCTACTTCCCGGTCTGCTTCCAGGTCTACCCGGTCTTCTTCCAGGTCTTCCTGGTCTTTTTCCAGGTCTTCCCGGTCTTCCCGGTTCACAGTTTGTACGAGTATGTCTTGTGACTGGAACTGTAGCTACTTTAAATGTTCATTTTTGTTTCGACAATTCAAAAGTGCCTGTAACTGGCCTACTTGAAATAAATGCTTTGATTGATTTAATTTATAACTACCAAAATCGCTTCTTGTGTGCCTATACAATTTGAAGAGTTCCCTCTACTTTTCCAGGATCCCATCATCAGTATCCTGATTTTATGACAAACCATTAAAAAAAAACAAAATCGGTCCAGCCATCTTCGAGTAATCGGGGAACATTGAATTGAGAACCTCCTCCTTTTTGAAGTCGGTTAATAACGACGTTATGGTAGGTGAATCTTATATCCGGGTAGCCAGAATCGTTTTGCTTCTAAGAATTGAAGAGTTCCGTTAATTTGTCATGGATCCCATAATCAGAACCTAACCAAACATTCATCAAACTACCCTTGAAGTACACTCTTTCCAACAAAATAAAAACAGCACATGTCACGGTAATAGGTTTATCCCCAATAAATGGAACTTAACACACCTAACTGTCGAAATCTGGGAGTATTGTACATATCTGCGTACCCCTCAGAGTATACAGGCGTGATGTTCTGTCATGATGTTGTTTAGACAATAAACATCTAAGCGATTGCAGCAATTACTGCAGATTTGCAGTCTAATTTTGAAGGATTTCCGAAAATCAGCATCAAATCTTAAACAAATTGAAATGGGACCACACGGAAAGCACCAGCTTTCAAATAAAAAATAATTTATTTATTAATTAATTTATTTATTTAGGCTAACCAACAATTGTTTACACCATGTACATTTCTGACTTAATGACTAGAGTAACATTTACAAGTGCAACAATTAATTACAGGTTAACACCACATGCACCAAAAACGGTTTAACATAACATAATTTTAAATGGTATTATTGAACATTGGAAACTAATACATGCATAGAATAATTAAAACAATAACAAAGAAAGCTATCAAATCATTAAT
The DNA here is from genome assembly GCA_916618015.1 of Xestia c-nigrum. Classification (NCBI taxonomy): domain Eukaryota; kingdom Metazoa; phylum Arthropoda; class Insecta; order Lepidoptera; family Noctuidae; genus Xestia; species Xestia c-nigrum. The sequence continues at coordinate 14,749,566 of OU745255.1, read as the reverse complement.
TCAATGCTGTATACCATACTGATTAAAATTATAATTGAAATTGATGAAATTGTGATTAGATTATAAAATAGAATGTCAAAAAAAAACAGTTGGAAACAGGATCGGTTCACGCAGTCGAAAGTAACAAACACAAAAGGAATAAATATTTTTTCATTAATTTTCATTTATGCCCCGCTCCTATTGGTTGTACGAGAGATGTTATATAACTTATAACCATCCTAGATAAATGGACTTTCCAACACAAAAAGATTTTTTCAATTTCAATCAGTAGTTCCTGAGATTAGCGCGTTCAAACAAACAAACAAACTCTTCAGCTTTATAATATTAGTATAGATGTAGTTAATTTCTCAGTTAAATTCTTATGAGTTCGTTAATTTATTTCTTTAATTAACACCGTATCCGTATGCTTACAGATAAAAGCTCGATTCCAAAAGATTTTTTCACTAAATTAGCTGAAAAAAGAAAATATTCGGCCATTTGAATGGTTTTGTTTCATTTCGCTTTGAGCATTTTTGCCTCGGGTCACCTTTATGAATGAATCTGTATTCTATGGAGTTTTAAAAATTCTATTTTTGCGCGGGTCCCGGAGCTACCGACCAACCTACTCGCTGTTTCCAATTTCCATGCATCAGTATTATGTGTTTAGTCTGTATTTATCTACATAAATACAGACTAAACCCCTACGGAACGGGCTACGGAACGGGTTACGGGCTTCCCTACGGAAGCTCGCATGTTACATAACTACTTTCTTATTATTAATTTTTAGGAGAACGGATTTTAATAATTCAAAAATATTTCCATGTTCTTTATGATTAAAAGAAGGAATTAGCTTGAAGGCTTGAAGGTACGGAATGTATACGGACAAGTGCCAACTTTAGTTTTCTTAATTTACTAAACTTTTTAGCAATTTGTAACACGCGTTTGATCTTCAAACATCTTAAAACCTTAACACTAAACTTAGCAATATTTGTATACCGATATAAAACGGGAGCATTATTAATTTGCCGCTACAAACAACATATCGAAAGGTTATCTCTCGCGATGTAAATGCGTATTACAAGTCATGGCTAAGCAGATATCTTTAACTCGACATACGAGTAGCCAGTACAGAGTGAACCGTTATATTTAATACACGGTGATTTAATATCAGTACTTACGATGTCTCACATCTCTATTATTTACCTGCTTTGTTTTACTTTCGGAGTAGTAATCGCTCGTAATGCTTTTGTTATGGACGATCGGTTCGTGTGCACTGTCAAAACTTCGTGCTTCAACTGTTTGAAGTTACCTCAATGTTCGTGGTGCCCAACAGAGAACAAATGCTTCTCAAATAGTCTGCCCGGGTTTGGAGGGTTCTGCTCCAATGACACCATTGTTCACGTAGATTACGGCTGTGAGTTTAGAAATATACATTTTAAGATGTTATTTGATATTTTACATGCTTTGTTAAGTTGTTTGGTAAATTATATACTCGTACTTAAATTAATTAAGTGGGTAGATCATTTTGCAACGGTCTCTATAGTAAATATAATCCGGTTTCACACACAGAGATTGACTTGCATGCATAAAGCATCGCTTGGATGATGATTATGATTTCCCATTGTTTATCGTGGGATACACAGGTAGGCATGTATTGACCTGCGGCTATTTCATACGGTATTTAGGTCATCCTTTCACAAGAAAAGGAAATATTTTTCAATACACTTCCTCAAAAACTGGTTCTTTTCGCACTATGATTAGGTTCAAAATCCAGTGTATTTCAAAGCGTGCATTTTTCATGTTTTTTCTATACATGTGCAGAAAAAACATGAAAAATGCACTATACTTAGTCTAAATTGGTTCATTGCATAATTTAACAAAAATAACATTCACCTCTGACTCTATAGTCAGACGTGAATGTTTTTTTTATTTCGGAAAAGCGATCTACGAGTACGTCTTTCTTTATAACATTTTTTGAATATTCAAATAGTGTTTATAAATTCAATATCGTAGATAAACATGATTATTTATAACTAATATTTACTTTTATAAACAAATCAACATTTATTTGTGTTCTAAATTCAACAATATAAAAATATTAGACTGTATAACGACTGTAACGGCTTCATACCTTTGCCTCTCCATCAACCTGGCGCAAGCAAAAAGAGGAAAAAAATAAAATTTAAATCATAGTCTCGTGACACAAGTATTTAGTATTCATTAATTTATTTTATTTCTTTAAAAGTGTATTGAAAAACGTCATTTGATACACGTGGACATTTGTTATTGCAGTTCTCGGCTCAAAAACACCCTCGCGTTACGGCTCGTGTGTTAATACCGCCTTGAACTACAATAACAAACTTTCTCCTCTTGTATCAAAATATACTATTGTCAAATTATCTTTGCATGAAACTCTTCATAATACATAGTCTTCTGCTTACTTTTACAGTGAGTTACGACGAGAACGCAGAGTGTTCGTGCGGCAAAGGCGTTGTGGGGCGGTCCTGCTACCCGCCAGGTGTCACTGAAGGTCCCGAGTGCTCCGGCAGAGGCACCTGCGTGTGTGGACAGTGCGTCTGCAACTCTAACCCTGATATCGAAAACAAAACCAAGGTAATGACTAGCTAGACGTAATAAAGCTTGAGCGTCATCCATTTTCTTGTCTTAATACCAATTTATTCGGAATTTTGGATCGGCGTGCGCTGCGGCGCAGCATTTCTGCATCTTCCATTCTCTACTGGTTACTTGGTACCTCATTGTCACTGCCTTTCAAAGGCAAAAGCATCTTAAATCAAATGATATTTGTGGCGGTTCTAAACGGTTTGTTTGTGATTTATTCTTTTACGTTTAACTTGTCCGACAAAAATACCGTTCCGTTTTTGTATTTTTCTGATTAAAAGCCACTATAAGCTAAATCCTTCTCGTGTTTATTTGGAGCCTAACGAAAGAAATGTTCTTACAGATGGTGATGGGTGAATACTGCGAGTTTGACAACTTCTCGTGTGACCAACTTGTCGATATTAGATGCAACGAAGGACCATATTCTTTGAGCAACCCAACTGTCGTCGCAGATAACCCCACGAAACCAACCGAGGTTGACATCCCAGCCTCATAACGTTCAAACGAACTAAGTTTAATTCAATTAAAACCTATTAAGAATGTATAATACTTATGCATAGAAACTTATAATACTTAGACTATTATCGAAGTAGTTACACGTCTATATGGATAATTTTTAGAATTCGTAATCATAACTGTGTTTATGTTACTCAGTCACATCGGAATTGCGAAATAATGATAGTCATAGGTCTGCACATCGTTATGTTTATCAAAGTACTTAATATGTATAAGATTTATTAATGATGTAAATGAATATTAACATATAGACAGAATTTTATCCTAAAGCAACCCCTCTTAAAAAATAAAAGAATCTAATTCAGCTACGTAGGTAGATCGAATCGAGATTTCTGTGTGGAGAGAAAAGTTCGCAGAATCTCTTTAAAGCCAGCTACGCTTAGTTATGTTATGAAGAATGCTCGGGTGGATGGCTGTGAACCGCGGCGGAGGCAATGAGGTTTTCAGGAGAAGCGTTGGAGCGAAGAAACCGCGGCTCAATTAAGAAATTGATATGAGCCGGGCGTCTGTCGCGGATGGCTCATCGTTCTCAAGTACTGCCCGTTATGGTTCCGCGAAATTAGATTTCAACGAGTCTATTTTCTCTCCCACAACGAGTTCACCTTTTATTTCCTCGATATTTATTGAATGCCTGCCTTAGATGTCGGAGAGTCTCTCACCGTAGTTTTTATGGCAGCGTTTTTAATTGAAATGTGATATAAGGTGGTGAAAATGGGTTTAATAACTTATTAAAAACAATAGTTTTTGTAACAGAGTTATAAAACTTATGAATACGGGTATTTATCGCGAATTTACCTTTGAATTTGCCTTTTAAAAAGTTTTATAATGTGTTCTGATTGTAACAGAGTTTTATCAAAAATTCAATTGTGTTTTTATCTTCTAAATTAAATCAATGCTATTAGCAATTTTCATGGGTTGATCTTTGTTTGTTTCTATTTGTATATTTGAAACGTTAATTCAACAACAACAACGAAAAATAAAATAAGTAAACGCAATTGATCTAATATGAAACAAAACTTGCCGAGTAAAGATTTATTAAATCGATAATGCCTATTCCTAAAGTCATGTTTATCTCATTTGATTAGTACCATCTCAGCTCTAGCATGCATCGATCGTAAAATACGCTGTGATTCTACAGTCTATGATTTTTATCTAATCTGTATCTTTCATCTGGTACAATTTAGGTCGCCACACAGCGGCACAATAATGGCTTTTTCTTCTCGACTTGCTGTTGCGACTGGCCGCAGCCTAGACGGATGGCACAATAAGTTCAATAAGTTGTCGGAACTCGGACACACTTCGAGAATAGATTTCTTATTTTCCAAATAAGACGGACCTGTTACTACTTAAAAACAATTTTCGTACAAACTTTACCCCCCCTTTTCACCCCCTTTTTGCAAAATTTTCCATACTTTCCATAGTCTAAATGTTATTCTGAATTTAGGTACAATAAATAGATTTGTGAACATTTCATCAAAATTCGTTAATTAGTTTTTACGTGATGCGCGGTCAAAAAAACAAACAAAAATGTTAAAAATGGTTTTAATTATGTTCAGTTACTAATTTAAGTCACTAAAAAACTGACCAGGGGATTTTTTTAAATCTTCAATGTACAGATTTTTTGGTCTCAACATTTTCGTTATACATAGATATAGATTCCAACATTTTATTAACTAGGGAAAGCGTTTATTTTAAGATGTGAAAATCTTTTTAGTAAAAGCTGAATTTTCTTTAAGACATTTTGGGTAAACGGCAAAAGATACTCAATACCTTAAATACCTCCTTAATAAAATAAAACTGTCAGCACCGTAACCGAATTTGTGTTCAATAATTGTGGTGGAATGCGCCCTCGAGGAGCTCGGAGAAGATTCGATTATGGAAGGAGCGCTTAAATTGTTTTAGTGTCGATCAGCATCATATAATATACGCTAGGTCGGTAGTCGGTACTCGGCACCACGTACCCGTACCGGTAAATTACTTACACTACATCCTTATTGCATTGTTTGAAATAACTATATTAACTATAATCCACATGGCAAAAAGATATTACATGGTATCGCTAAATATATATATACAGAACTGTCAAAAAAATACCTACCAAATTAATTATGCGTCACGGGCTTCACACTCATAATATGTTCGGGTTGATCACGGCACAAATCGGTTGGCAAGATATTCCTACATTCGATTTTCAAATTCGAAATTCAAGACCGTCGCAGCACCCCTAACAAAGTTACATTGCCAAACTGTTAACTTGAGCTACAAATAAAATCTACAAGTGGTTGAGCATCCGGCAGTGAAATAGGCGCGACAGGCGTATTGCGTAGCAATATATCATATTTGGTACGAGTAACATGGAACTTGTTGCAGGAAAATGGTTTTCAATATACTTCCCCGAAAACTGGTTCTTTTTGCACTACTATTAGGTTCAAAATGCAGTGTATTTCACACGCGTACATTTTTCATTTTTGTGCTACACTTAGTCAAACTTGGTTCAATGCCTATAGTCAGGAGTGAATGTTTGTTTTTTTAATTTCGGCAAAGCGATCTTCGTCTTTACGGCGCGGCGCGGCGTAAATCCCAATTTATTTGGGGTCGGCGCAGCATGTCTTCTTCTTCCATACTCCTCTATTTTTCGTCATCTCCTCAGACACTTCTTTTTTTACCATATCCGTCTTAACACAGTCCATCCATCGTTTCTTTGGTCTTCCTCTACTCAAATACCCATCCACATTCATATTCAAAACTCTTTCCACGACATTTTCCTCATTCCTCCGCATCACATGCCCATACCACGACAACCGATTACCACACAACTTTTCAGTCACCGGCGCCACTTTCAGACTTCCTCTAATATACTCATTCCTTACTTTGGCGTAAACATTTTTTTAATATTCAATTTGTGTTTTTAAATCCAATATCATAGATAAACATGATTATTTAAAACTAATATTTACTTTTATAAACAAATTAACATTTATTTGTATAACATGTATTCGCCTACGGCTCGTGTGTTAATACCGCCACGAACGGCAATATAGTATATTTTATAACGAGGGACTAAACGAAGCCATTTGTATACCCGAGGTGGTTTGACTCCCGAGCTTGCGAGGGAGGTAATGAAAGCGAGGGTATATTAAATTGGCGTTTAGTCTCGAGGTGCAAACTGTACTTTTCACTTCGCGTGCGAGAAAAATAGTAATTTAAAACTGAACAAATTTACACTCGACAAAAATTCTGAACTGAGCGGTCAGTTTTTTCTTCTACCAGGTCAGTCACAGATTAACAATTTAAAACACAACATAAACTCTCTACATTTTCGCAATGAAGATGATCCACACTCCACAGATAATTAGTACCTACATTACGGCAGCGGCTAGCAACCCAGAGGCATTGCACATACTTTTCAAAATCAACGAGGCACACCAAAAACCATACATTTTTCTCGCGTTGAAGTGTTCATTTGTTTTTTTTTTCCAATAAACTGCTTTCTATTGGCAAGCCAATTCGAAATTTAAATAAAACCTTTGATAAGTTACTCTTCTGTGACCATGTTTCAGAGTAAAAGATCGTTCCATTTTTAAATTACTTTTTACTCCCTAGGGAATAAACGGTCACTTTAATCCCGCTTCGTGTGGCTATAATGGCGTACTTTTAGACCATGAGAAGTGAAAACAAACTTTCTCCACTTGTATCAAAATGTACTATTTCTGTATACCCGATTTGAAAGTTTTCTATTATCGACGAAGTCACGGAATGCTACGCCGTAGACAAGATCGACATAATTTTATTCTTTAATTTCTTCATTAGTCCTATGAGTCATCTTGGCAGCGACCCGCCCTGGGTTCGCACGCAAATGTAGCATAAACCTTCCTCTTGAATAACGATACCTATCTATTGAAAACTGCATTGAAATTATTTGAAATCCGTTGCGTCGTTTAAAAGATCTAAGAAAAGACTCGTCGTAGAAAAGACTTTTCACTCCTCTTGGGAAAATAAGTTTTTTTTTTTAATTTTCGTTATCGGTGTTCGAAAACGCAAAGTCTTTAATCATAATTCATAAAGAACTGACTTATTAATGTTCCATTAAAAAAAAAAAAACATTTCATTTTAAAAATGGAACCAAACGCGCCGAACGCCGAACTCTTTGGCAGAATGTGTGCGTTGCATCTACCAGAAGAAATAAAAAGCGGCCAAGTCCGAGTCGGACTCGCACATGAAGAGTTCCGCAGCAATGAGTAACATAATGTAAAAGATAACGTATTAAAAAAAACTGCTTACTAGATCTCGTTTAAACCAATTTTCGGTGGGAGTTTATAAGTAATATACATCATATATTTTTTTGAATTTTATCATTCTCGTATTTTAGAAGTTACAGGCCGGGGGGGGGGGGGTGGCACACATTTTTCCACTTTGGAAGGGTCTCTTGCTCAAACTGTTCAGTTTAGAAAATAATGATATTAGAAAAAAAACATTTTTAAAGACCTATCCATAAATACACGTATGGCTTTGATGAAAAAAAAAATGTTGAGTTTCAGTTCTAAGTATGGGGACCCCCAAAATTTATTGTTATTTTTCTATTCTTGTGTGAAAATCTTAATGCGGTTCACAGAATACATCTACTTACCAAGTTTCAACAGCCTAGTTCTCATAGTTTCGGAAAAAAGTAGCTGTAACATACGGACGGACAGACAGACAGACATGACGAATCTGTAAGGGTTCCATTTTTTGCCATTTGGCAACGGAACCCTAAAAAAGGCATTGGTCCGAAATTGTATGTTTTTTTTTTGTATATTTATTTTAATTATAAGTAGGATTCCTTTTTATCTCCTACGTTTACCCCACATACGACACAATATTATATTCGTCTTCACAAAGAACTGAAATTACGTTGCCAAAAAACATCTCATTCAATTTGAACAACAGTACAAATTGTACATTTAAATTTTAATTAAATAAACTATCATATTAAATATGGTTACTTATTTGATTTTCTCGCAATCGTAGTGATAAGTACGGTATAACACACGGCGCTAAAATCCCATTATAACTCGGTTCCTATTTACTACTTCGTCTATAATGGGTCATTTTAGCCCCTTGTATTACAATGTACTATTGTTTTATACTACGAGTATGTAAATATTGCATGATTGTCTTTTATAGTGCTAACAGATTTCCATGTCTACGGTGTAGCACGTTTTAGGAGGCCGCGTACAGTAATCAATGAGTAATTCAAACAAAAATTATGTATTTTAGGTACATATACCTAAGAGCTAATATGCACTGCTAGACTGCTACGGTACGTTATACCCTAATTTCATATCTTAATATATATAAATCTCGTGTCACAATGTTTGTCCTCAATGGACTCCTAAACTACTTAACCGATTTTAATCAAATTTGCACACCATGTGCAGTTCGGTCCAACTTGAGAGATAGGATAGCTTACATCTCAATTTATGAGACGCAGACGAAGTTGCGCGAGTCAGCTAGTTTAAGTTATATAAATATTTTACCAAAACAATTTGAATGTAAGTATACGTCGCGGTGTAGCACTTAGCATGGCAACAAACTTGAGAGTTATATACGCTCAAATATATATTACAGTACCATTTCTGTCGTTATGGAATAAAAATATGTACCGGTCCAAACGTAAAGTAAGTAAAATTCTAAACTTTAATGTCTACGGAAGTATGGACTACGGCGTAGCACGCGTAGCAGAGCCAGAGCTGGTCAATGGTTTAGACATAACTTGAAGTTTCCGAATTCCTGTAACGCACCAATGATCACTAGAGCAAATAAAATTTAAAGTTAGACATCTAACAGACTGAATAGGTTAAATATCTGAAAACGAATTTAACTATTGAATAATTCGCGCGGAAACGTGATCGGAGTTTTGAGCACGGAATAAGATGTCAATGGAGGCGGGCGGTGGATATATATTGCACAATAGGAGTCGAGATCACACATAATAATATGGCATTGGTATTCTGGAGTGGGGAAGAATGCGCGTTCCGCCGGCGAGGCGGCGACTCCTCGGCGTGCCGCGTGCTTCGGCGTCACCGGCGGCCGCGACCCGCGCCCCCCTCCCGCAGCCCGCAGCCCGCCACCCTTCACTCTACACTTCCTAATTGTTTCCCACGCGAATGTACTTATGAACTAGTCTGCCTTTTATCAATGATGTTTGACATTTTCTGACCTACATCAGTAAAACAAAGTGACCACCTTGAAATAAATGCAAACATTATCCTATACGTTTTTTTACAAATTGTCCACGTCCCTACTTATATTCCTCATGCGTCTTGTAAGTTGACGGAGGATGGGTTGGTTGGAAGGCAAATTGATCTAACCACATAAATAAAGGACACACATTGCTATGAAACTGAATGAAAAAGATTAATAGTTTAATTTTATTTATGAGTTGATGAATAATTTGTCATCGTTCAGTGCACTACTGAATATGTTAATAAACATGAACTTTATGGCAACCGACATACATACATATCAGTGGAATAATTGATCTCAGAAAACAGAAGATGTATTCAGTTAGTGAGTTATTGAATGGAGAGCGAACTTCAACTCGTTTATGAAAATCTAAAGAAACAATCGAAACTGCTTTCCTGAGTCATTTCAGCTCGTTACCCGCTCATAATCATATTAAAGTGTCACCTCAGGAGCCAGAAGTAGAAACAAGTGTCAATCTCGGAGGCACAATCCTGAGGAATATTTAGAACGGAGGGATGAACCTTGAATATTCATGTGGCCGCACTTGTAGACTCTTGAGCGACAACGAGTTCTCTTTCACCTATTTGGCATGATTTAAATAATTTATGAGAAACCGTGTGCGGCCCGTGTGTTCCTCTATAATTTGGTAAGCGTTTGTACGGAGCAGCCGACATGCGAACCACGTAGGGAAATATCCTTTATACTGCTGAACATTCTATTAATACGTGATGAATAATTTTGTTTTAATAAAGGCGACGATAAAAGAGCAAAGCCTTTGTCTTCTTTGGATTCCTTAACAGAATTATTTTGATTAAATATAAACTGAATACAATAGGTACCTATGTCATGTTTGATTCTTTGACTTTTTCTGTAAAAACTTGGATCGCAATCATAAGAACTATTTTCTAGAATTTTAAAACTGAGAGTGTGAAAGATGAGTCACAAAGCGACGTCTCTTAGCTGAGATGTTTAGTGCTTGAAACACTTCTCTAATCCGTATTGCGAACAGTGACACTAAATACCAAACTTCTGCTATATACTACTCGTTAACTCGTACCTACTCACTATCAAACACAACCATTTCTAAATGAAATATGCCTATTGAATTGAGTGATCATAAGTAAATAAAATGTGTGCAATAAGAGAATCTTTATTATACCGGATGTAAAACACCTCATCACAAAGCCTTCAATCAAACATTCTGTACATCAAACTAAGTAATAAATAAGCATAAGCATTATTTTTTTCTTCTAAACCACTTTTTTTTTTGGGCTGAAAAATCACGTTACATAGTATAACTCAGTGTAAAGCACTCAAAATATTGTGCTCATGGATGGATTGAATAGTACGGGCATTTCAAGTAAAAATCTTACAATAATAACCTGTATTTAAACAAATAAACATGTCTAAAAGTTGTAACTTTGGCCCCCAATATCTCCATAACTAGAAGGTTCCCAGGTATGGTGTAGAATAAAAAAATGATCGGAATGACGGGGAGAACAAGTGCCTTTCGGCTTCGTTAAGAGGTGTTTTACACCCTTTATAGTGATGATCACATTCAGCCCATCTGTTAGTTAGTAGGTATTAGAACTTTAAAACAGTGAAGGTTACTTAAAAAAATAGAAACATCATAATAATATTGGAAGATGAAGATAAAAGAAATCGCATTCCAATTAAAAAAAAAACAATGTTTCGATGAACAATACTTTCTATTATGAAATCCACCTACATGATTTTTAGAAGAGGATACTCGTTATAATTTATCCAATCTAGAGAAAACTCATAAATATTGAATGCTATTGCTTATCTGAGTCAATATCATTTCTGATTTGAATAGGAATTACAAGTGCCCAACATGTGTAGCAACTGTAACGGGCTGAAAACCTATTCTAGTCTTTTTTTTTCAGCCTTATTTTATCTTCTCGTTATGAGAATGATCGATAACCCATTATCGCGTCACAAGGAAGGTGTTTAAGTGGTAATAGGTACTTCGTTTAACAAGAAACCTTATAGTACTTAGAGCGCCTTTGTTGGCATCATCGATCGGCTGCACCGGCTGCTAGTGCTTAGCCAGTGCGGGTTCGATTCCATTTTGCTTCGATTGCATAATTCGAAGAAATAGATAAGTAGGTCCTAATTAGCTCGGTTTACCCTTAAGATATAATCAAGCTTTGCCGTTGAATTAGGGCAATAGTCATGTGGTGGTTCACGCAAAAGTTCTAAAAACAGTTTTGTAATATTGAATTAGTATTGAAACCAATACTATCTATTTACTAAAATCATTGAGAACAAAAAATCTGTACATTATAGATTTAGAAAAAAAACCGACCAGAGTGACTTAAAATAAGTAACTGAACATTTGTTTGTTTGTTTGACCGCGCATCACGTAAAATCAAATCAAAATCCGTTCAGTAGTTGAACGGATTTTGATGAAATGTTCACAAATCTCTTCAATTATTTCAGAATAACATTTAGGCTATAGAAATTATGGATAATGTTGGAAAAGGGGTTGAAGTTTGTATGAAATCAGAGTAAATACTTATTTTTAAAAATTAAAAAAATACCTGGTTCAGCATTTTTTTTTAATCATCTAGAGACGCAATGAAGAGGGTTTTGTGTTTGAAATTAATCTATACTAATATTATAAAGCAGAAGAGTTTGTTTGTTTGGTTGAACGCGCTAATCTACGGAACTACCGGCTCGAATTGAAAAATTATTTTAGTGTTGGATAGTCCATTTATCGAGGAAGGCTTTAAGCTGTATAACATTACGCTACGATTATTAGGAGCGGAGCAGGAATGAAAAATGATGCAAAAACGGGGTTTTTGTTCCTTTAATTTTCTCTCTTAATAATGACCCAGACGAAGTTGCGTGGGTCGGTTAGTTAACTTTATACAATAAAATCCAATGAAGTGTAAACCTTTAAAAGTTGCTACATATACTTTAAATCTAATACAGGTAAATATAATTTCTCAATTTCGTTGAAATTAGATTTTCGAGGTGAATATTGAACACGCACAAAATAGCGATTAAATGACTGATGTTTTAGCTTCAGTGACTGATGGATCAACGCACAGCCTATACCGCTGATCGTGGAGACCTGAAACTAGCAGGGTGTGTTCTTTTTATGATGTAGATATCCAATATGAAGGATTTTTGGAATGGTACCCCTAGGGGGGGGGGGGGGGCAAAGTTTGTATGAGACAACGTGATTCCTTGGTCCAATGTACTTGAAATTTTGCATAAATCTTTTAACAGAATTGATGGAAGACGTGTTTCGTATTTTAATGAAATTAACCACTAACGAGGAGCATGGGCAAGCTGTCGAGGGAAGCCCTTATTTGGAAAAACATAAGTAGAATATATGAACGATTAATGCAAAGATTTCCAAGAAATTAAATTGTAACCTACTTTAATCAACAAATATTATAAAGCTGAAGATTTTTTTTGTTTGTTTGAATGCGCTAATTTCAGAAACTAATGGTTCGAGTTAAAAACATATTTTAGTGTTGTACAGCCCGTTTCTCAAGGGAGGCTAACATCACCAATAGGAACGGAGCATCAATAAAAAATTACCCAAAAACCAAGATTTATTCCTTTTTCTTTGCTTCCGTTGCAATAACTCTTACTATTCTTAGCATTTAAAAAAAAAGTACTCGATAGCATGTCTATTTTTTAAGGTTGACTCACACTTTCTCTAACCCTCACTCGGACACGAAGTTACGCGGGTCAGTCAGTATATGTATAAAACTGAACAATATGTAGGTACTAATTTTTGAGGTCTAACGAAGTCTATATCTACTTTTTCCTTAGTTCAAAAGACTGCACCCTAAAAATTGGACTTAAGAAAGTGTGCTAAACATAATTCTATGGAAGAGTTGAAGTCGATCGCTACTTAGAATTAGAAGGAGCATGATCGTTCAGCTGACACAATGAAGTGGCGTGGAGGGTTGAACGGCGCGACCCGCGACGTATCATTGGCCGCGGCGGACTTCGGACGCAGTCGAAACGTAAGGCGGAAGGCGGAATCTTGAGACCGTAAACTACCACCACATCAGGTCACAGCTTTCATAGCATTTTTTAAAACACTGTCAGGATGCTTAATTACTTGTTATCATATACCTGCCCATGAATATGGTGTGTAGGGAAAACATTGTATAAATAAAAACACAGAAAAACGAATCTATGCATTCATTTAAATTAGGTGTGTCAAGTTATTTATAGGTAGAGGTACAAGCCACATTCATTCGAGAAATTGGACTAAATGGACAAGAACCGTCGTGGTCAACAACATCTTAAAAAGTAGGTATTTACTCATCAATGTACTCATATATGTCTACAACGTGTAACGTTAAATGCGCAATCCTGAAAATAGTTTGATCAGAATCACGAGCTGCAGAATCAATTGAGCCACTTTTTAATATTGGTCATATTTTTCACATAATTTTCATTAAAAATGCTACCCTGTCTATTAAAAAGTCAATTAAGCCAGCACTTGCGCAAACCCACCAAAATAGGTAAACAAACAAACACAAATGGTTGTCGTCCAATTTAAATTTTCTCATACGCAGGATAGTAATAGTTCTTGCTAGTTAATCTAAAACAGTTCATAAAACCTTTAAATTTTATTTAATGTTTATTTTTCTCTCAGAATTAGGCCAATTTAATTAAAAATCATTTGGGTGTCACGGGACTATTTTTCAAAGTTAAAAAACAATCCGGGGGTCTTTGGGGAATGCGAAAATGTGAAAAATAAGTAATCTATATCTGCTACGGGTTGTGCCGACTATGCCCCGTGCACGCCTAGTGGTGCTACGCCGTAGCGGGTCGGCTACGATTGCTACGCAGCGTTAGGTGACGGTCAATCGAGAGTTCTATGATTTTTTGTTCATAATTAAAAATTGGCGGATAATTATAATCAAATTAAAAACCATCAGTACAAAGTCAGAAAAAAAAAACTCCAATGTGTAATAACCAAATCGCTAATAGCGTATACCAGAGACACGTTCGGCATGACTACGAGCGAAAGCCTTCACGCTCGCATCCGCACCCCCTCCGCGCGCGCCCCCTGCCGCGCCGTCCTCTCAACCGCAAGAGTGCTGGCTGCGGACGTCGAGTCAGCCGTAGGCCGCCGCGCCGCTGACATCGCACCGTCCCATGCAACACCACTCGTTGCTCACACCATCGAACTTTTGCTAAGTGACTGAAGCCGCAACCATGGACGTGGAGGAGTTCCGTATTCGCGGCAAGGAGATGGTGGACTACATCTGCACGTACATGAACACGCTGCAGACCCGCCGCGTGATCCCGTCCGTGGAGCCGGGCTACCTTAGGGCTGCGCTGCCGGGGGAGGCTCCGCACCTTCCAGAGCCATGGGACGACGTGATGAGCGACGTGGAGAACAAGATCATGCCGGGGGTGACGCACTGGCAGCACCCGCGCTTCCACGCGTACTTCCCCTCCGGCAACGGCTTCCCCTCGATCCTGGGTGACATGCTGTCGGCTGGCATCGGCTGCATCGGATTCTCTTGGGTAAACTTTTACTTTACGCCTTAATTCCTAAATTGACATCCATGACACCGGACTTAAAACAATTGACTTAATTCAACCATCATAATGGGCATTTAAAGGTTTTCAAAGCCGGTACAAACTAAATTTTGTCGTAACTTTTTCGAAACTGAAAGACTACCTAAAATAAACAACGAATGCTACGCCGTAGAAGGGCTACGTACTGTTTAAAAGTCTACGATTTTTTTCTGTAGGTGTTGTTAACGTAAAACACACACACACACTGGACCGCACTGGAAACTTCAGGAATTAGAAACTTTATTATCTTCCCAAAAGTATATATTTTATCAAAAATCATGAATATAATCCTTAAAACAGCTTTTGACCTTTTTTTCTTTGAAAAGAATGAAATTTTGTGTTTAGATTAGGGAAACAGTCTAAAAGACCGTCACGTTTTGCCATTGTTCACATAAAACGAAAACGATCTTAGTACACTTAGATCACACTAAAGCAATCGTTAGATTTGATTGGCGTGCAACTAGAATGATGGATCGAATGTTAATAGAGTGGCTATTAACTAACTTCTATCAATACATCATTCACAAGAGGATCTAGGTATACTTACTTGATATTTACGCCCGTACATCTATGGTCAAGTTAAAATAATAATTCAGTTTAAGTCATTTCTTTTTTAAATAAATAAATTTCGCAGACATTTTTAAGCAATAGACAGAATTCGAAGTCCGAACCAACCGCCAAAGGAAGCAAAACTAATAATTCTAACTGTTGACAGTTCTAACTTCTGATTAAACTACTAACATAATAAAAATCGTGTCTTAAATAGTGACTTTTACTTAAGTAAACATTTGACTTTTTATAGATACAGGTGTTCATAATTATAGTCTAATCAGCTAGTTTCTTATTTACCGTCCGTTACTAATACATCTCCATGAGATTTATTTTATTAATTTATTTAAAGACTTTGGAAGACTTACAGCTAAATACAATAATGATAAGTAACAGAATGACAATCAGACAGCCAATTACAAGGCTTCACGTCTAGAGCGTGTCTGGTATAAACATGACTGTGGAATAAAATATACACACTGCCAAAATAATGGCAAAAAAAAAAAAACATGCAAATAGATCGTCACCCAAAATATGAAAAAAACTAAATAATTTGTTACACGCTATTTGATATCATGAAACCAAGATGTTTAAATACAATTAAGAAAAAAATCAAAATATAATAATAATAAAAACAAAGCCCAAAGAAACTTATGTTTTAAAGAAATCCGTTGTAATGTCAATTGTTTAACTATAGGGTCGATAATTTTTGAAACGAAAAGAAATTATAGTAGGATGAAACCCATTAGAAAAGGAGGGGAATATGATAAAAATGAAAGAAAAAATAAATTACGGTCGATCCGAGTTCGGGAAGTGGGGAGGGGGGGGCTTTTAAGGGGAAAAATGGTTTATCTCGATTTCCGGCAAAACTACAAGTCCTATGGAAAAAAGTTTAATAGCAAAGTTGTAGGTAATAAAAAGACCTATAACTTTTGCATTAACAATTTTTTCACATAACCTCAAAATTTAAGCGAAAAAATCACAAAAACCAAGTTTTTGGTTTTTTATTTTTACCTTTTCAAACAATTTTTTTTGTTTATGAAATTTGGTGAAAACTTACCTTATTATGTCCCAAATACACTGTAATTTATTTGATTTAAAATATTTATTATTTCGCCTTATTTTAACTTAATTTAAAAAATCACCCTAATTTTAAATCGAAAAATCTCGTGACAAAATTTTAGCTTTTTCCAAAAAGTGGGGAGGCTTTTTGTTCGTTGAAATTTATAATTTTTATCATATATATTCCCTTCCTTTTCTAATGGGTTTCATCCTACTATACTTTTTTCGTATTTTACCATTTTTGAAGGCCCTGATCTATTATGTCATCATCAAAATACAAATGGTATTTATGAAATAAATCTGACTGGACGAGAAAATAAATGTTTGCCCTATCTACTCAATCCAGTGAAAAATTCCCACATTCATTCAACTATCTAACTATGTTGGACCCGAAATATTAATCAAGAAACTTAGTAACATCAATTATTGAAATATACACACATATAAATTTATAACTTATTAACTATACAGACCTATATATAACAAATATATAAAATAAAACATATCACAACAATAAAACATAATAATAAAACATATTTTGTACCATTACTTCACCATTTTTATACTATATTTCTTCGATTTCTATGGCTTCCATTGCCCCAGAAAGTTAAATGAGGTAACACAGATTCACAGAACACCATGCCTTGACATTTTAAAAGTTAAGTGGATGGGTTGTCAAGCTATCAGTCACAGTAGCTACCGCGTTGTATTCAACGAAAATGTAGTTTTAATTAGATTTCTTTTTAACTATTTTCGGCATAATTAGTTAAATAAAAGTTAAATAATCGACACGATACTAAGTTTTAAAGTAATAATAAACTTTCTATGTCAGTACATTTACATAAGTATACAACGACATAGAACGGTCGGAGTCAAAGACAGCGATTGCAACAGTATTGATTGTCCTGTAATTGCTGTTTTAAATAAGTAATATGGCTCTGCTGACCTTATTCAACTACTAGCTTTGCTTTGAACGTGTAGTAAAATATTGTAATTTCTTTTAACCAACATAGAATTTATTTTTGAAAGTAGGTAAAATTTTGTTTAATATATTTTGCATGCAAGATAATATCGATATGTGACCGTAAAATTGTCAAACACGTTGGATTGTAATCTCTCTAGCGACATTGTAAAATCTCGAAATATTGTCAACTGAACATACGGAAGTATCTCTGCCCCCATAATCGGGACAGGGGGCGCCCCCCCGTTAGGTTAGTTAGGTTTCTTTAAATCCTGCACTTGGAAATAGGCCCTGCGAAGCGCGGCTCTGTCGACTGCGCTTTTTAGGGGAATATAAAGTGTTTTATGGGTAGGTTATTTTAATCGGTATTTCTCAGGAATGGCACATTATCTTTTCATGAGAGTGGTACCATTGGGCAAGGGGGACCCCTTCCCTCCTGAGTTGACTACCATCGCATGCAATTTCACGAAAAATAATGTGTTTTATTGTAAGCAGTATGTTCGTTTGACAATATTTTGAGAGTTTACAATATCGCTAGAGAGATTACAATCTAACGTGTTTGTCAATTTTACACAGAAAGTTCTATCATGTTCAGCTGTATATCGAGTCATACAAATTGCTTTGTACACATATTCATCTACAATAGCACTATAGCTCTACAAATAAAACGTTCGTCGATTTTACTATAAGTAGATGAATTGGAACCAAAACTATTCAAGAAACCAGGATTTGAAAAAAAACTGTTTTTAGAGCTATGAATATACTCAAACGAAAACATGAATAAAAACTTTTTTACAACCCCAAACTTTTTTGCTTACCCCTTCACAGCGTACCGGCGTGATTTTCGGTTATGAAGTGGTGTAAACAATAGACAGATATCAGCAATCCCAGTACATTTGCTATCATTTATTGAAGAGTTCCGTTGCCTATCTCCGAAGTTCTTCATCAGATCTTTATCAAAATGAAATGGAATCACTTCGAGAATGTACACTTCCTAAAACTACCCAAATCGCTTCTAGTGTGCCTATAAAATGAGAAGAGTTCTCTCTATTTCTCCAGGATTTCATCGTCAGATCCTGATTTGATGATTATGGGACAGCCTGAGAAGTATGCCTTTTCAAACAATTAAAAAAAAAACAAAATCGGTCCAGCCATCTTCGAGTAATCGGGGAACATTGAATTGGGAACCTCCTTATTCTTGAAGTCGGTTAATAACGACGTTATGGTAGGCGACTCAAATATCCGGATTGCCTATATTAGATTCGGCCGAGTGTCGTTAATTTGCTCTTAAGAATTTAAAAGTTCCGTTCCTTTGTCATGGATTCCATAATCAGAAGTAATCAGAACCTAACCAAATTCTCATCAAAGTACCCTTAAAGTACATCCTTTCCAATAAAAAAAAATAAAAAAAAACAATACAAATCACGGTAATAGGGCTTATCTATCTATACATATAATAAAATCGTTGAGACCAAAAAATCTGTACATTGAAGATTAAAAAAAAAAACGATCAGGGTGACTTAAAATAAGTAACTGAACATATTAAAACCATTTTTAAAATTCGTGTTTGTTTGTTTGTTTGACCGCGCATCACGTAAAAACTGTTGGACGGATTTTGATGAAAACTTCACTAATCTATTTAAATAAACTCAGAATAACACTTAGGCTATAGAAATTATGGAATATTTTGGAAAAAGGGGGTGAAAAGGGGGGGGGGGGGTAAAGTTTGTATGAAAAAAAAAATTTAGATTGTTCTAGATTCATGAAACTCAGAGTAAATACTTATTATTAAAAATAAAGAAATACCTGTTTCAGCATTTTTTTAAAAAAACATCCAGAGACGTAAAAAAAGAGGGTTTTGTGTTTAATATTAATTAACTTCATACACCTATACAATAAAATCCATTGAAGTGGAAACCTTTAAAAGTTGCTATAAATACTTCAAATCTAATACAGGTAAATGTAATTTCTCAATTTTCTTGAAATTTGATTTTTGAAGTGAATACGCCCAAAATAGCGGAATTCAAGAAAATCGGTATAAGTAGTTCGTAATACAGGGTGGAAACGGTAAACGGGGCAGTAAGGGGAGCTGCAGCTACACAAATATGGTCTTAGGTAACAATCCGTAAATTTTTCACAAAATGTTTATCCCCATTCACAGATTTAATTAAAAAATAAAGTACAGTTAGCAAGAAAATTGCCATTTTACATAAAACAAGTTATTTGATGTCAATCGATCATCTTTCCGACACTAATCAAGAAGTGAAAAAGAAGAAGAAGAAGTTCTTAGAAGTTCTTCCAAACCAACCCAGGTTAGAGTACTCAAAAAGTCAGAAATCGCAAAAAAATAACTTTCAGCGGGGCAGATAAGGAAAATAGTTAGCCAGAAAATTGCTATTTTACGCAAAACATTTTTTTGATGACAATGATTATTTTTTATTTTACATAAGACATACAGCCGGAAAAGTTACAAAAACATTATAAACGAGTACAAATCCTACTATCTACAAATAAAAAATGCTTTGTCCTGAAGGACTATCTGATGGATCAACGCACAGCCTAAACCGCAGATTGTAGAAACCTGAAACTTGGAGAGTGTAACGACGAGACGATAAGAAAGAATTTTGAAATTATACCCCTAAGGGGGTGAAAAGGGGGGCAAAGATTGTATGGGAAAATGTGATTCCTTGGTCCAATTTATTCAAACTTTGCAATCAACAATATTAACAGAATTGATGGACGCGTTTCATATTGCATTGAAATTCATACCCTAACGGGGTTAAAAAGGGGTAGAAAGTTATTTTGACGGTGATTTGTTTCGAATTTTATATCAATACTCCTTCGAGATTTTGATATAAACTACAAGTTATTTTGATACAAGTTTCAAAACCCAATCCGATTTTATTCCAAAAAGGATGAACTCACATAAAAATTTGGTGCAAAATTGGTAATACTCTTTAAAATTGGAATGTCTCGAAATTCACCGTAAAATATTAATACCGCATTTGAAGGTTTCTAAGCTTTGAAGAGGTTGTGCACTTTAAGACACGGCGTCATAGCGTAGGGACGTAGAGTTTGAAATTTTAAATGGTAAGCAGTTGTAAGAAGTCCGCAACGGTTTACAGCAGCTATATCGTGTTGCGGCTCATTTAATGCACCTTGATGAAAACTGCAGACCTAGCTGGAGTATGACTGTCATCGAGTGTCTAAGTATGAAGATGTAAAGCTGTCAATAGAAGCCTTTAAAGCTGTTTTTGTAAACATGGTAATTTATTCTTATTCAAATAAATACGTTGTTAATCACAAGTATTTGATTTTGAACAAAATTGCCCTTGGGTACGTAAATTGACTTCAATGTATATCTTAGGAGATACACCGTTTTAAGTAATTCCGCAGCAAAATAATGATTATGTACCGGGCGCGCATATTCATTATGCGGAAGGATGTGTGTGATGTGCTCTTTGATAACTGTATTATAGGTGCTTACGACCCCACTCTCTGTAACCCTCTCTTTCTCTTATGTGACGCAGACGAAGTTGCGCGGGTCAGCTAGTCCCCAATAAATGGAACTTAACACACCTAACTGTGTGTATTATACACTTCTGAGTACCCCCTCAAAGCATACAGGCGTGATGTTACGTCGTGATATTGTGTAAACAATAAACAACCAACCGTTTGCAGCAATCACTTGCAGCTTTGCCGTGTATTTTTGAAGAGTTCCATTTATATCTCCGAAGATCAGCATCAGATCTTCAGCAATATAATAATGGGACCTCACGGAAAGCACCACATTTCAAACAAAAAAGAACCATCAAAATCGGTTCACCCAGTCGAAAGTTATGAGGTAACAAACACAAAAAAAAAACACAGACGAATTGAGAACCTCCTCTTTTTGGAAGTCGCCTAGTCGGTTGAAAACTAAAACGTTCCGATTACGAAAGGATTGCTTTAAAATTCTTTATATTTTTGAGCATTTTCGTCCACAGTCAGACAAGCAAAGATTGTTCACAAACAGTAAATCAAAACTTCCCAAACTCATAATCATCTGTTATGAGTTTGGGTAGTTTTGGTTTACTGCATCGGCAACACTATACTTTTCCGGACTCTTTTCCGTAACAGTCGTAGCAATGTCCTGTGCTACGGTGTAGTGGCTACGCCGGTACCGCTACGTAGTAGGTTCAATTCCTACAAGCCAAACTCTGAACCACTGCACTTATCTTTCTTTAGGACAAACTAGTATTTTTATTATTTTACTATTATAATACTGGGTTGTGGAGGTCAGATAGGCAGTCGCTCCATGTTAAATATTGGTATTCAGCTGCATCCGGTTAGACTGGAAGCTGACCCCAACATCGTTGGGAAAAGGCTAGGCAGATGATGATAATACTGATTGAAATAGGTTTAGTCATTCTTTTAGATAAATCATCTTATTTTTGAAGACCTAAATGCTTGATTTTCTACTAAAAGTTAATTTAATACCGTGCTGCACAGCGCCAGATTACGGCCGTTCACACGGCGCTGTGCTCCGCGACATTTATAGAATTAAAAATTTTGGAATCACACATTATCAACGAATTTTCATACTGTTAAAAACAAGTGCAATATGGAACTGCCATGAGATAAAATTCAATGTGTGAAGATCAAAATAGTTAAGAAGTGGGATTAAATGTATAAAAATTAAAATAGTTACGAAATGGGACTTTTGTTTAGTGCTCGAAATGAGAAGGTTACGAGATGAGCCGGAGCCATAGAATTCGGCCTAAGAACAAGTTTAAATCAACGGGGTTCAGTGCGCTCGACTTCAATCTCGTCACCTTCATTGATTTGGATACCTGACGCCAGTTTTCCTCTAGTTTCACATATTTTAGTGCACGCGGGCGCACTTCAATCAAACTAAGTACTCCTAGTTGTAAGCCCGTATTTCAATGCGATGAGCAGTGTAATTATAAAGTAGCATCGTGTGCCCGAATTCGAGAACAGTCTTTCGAACAGCCGAATACGAGCTAACGACCAAGTGTTATTGCGGCATAATGTACAGATGTACGCCCTGCGAACGGGGGCAGTAGGTCTAAATTGCCGCGCAGCGTACCTACAGTAGGGCCAAGTTCACATTTGCCATTTCGTCAAAATTCAACAACGTAACCTTGTAACGGTGGGCATAAAATATAATGTATTTTTCGAAGTTAGTACTGCACAATTACTTAACTTTTTTCAACTACGAATACATGTTTATTCTAATAATGACATAAGAAGGTATTTTTACGATTTACTTTCATTATCTCGCAACCAACCGACTAGACTGGCGCGCCGGTCGTGGTGGCGTGCCTGGTTGCGTGCTCGGTGCTGGCTCCGCTCTTGCAGGCTCCTGGTGACCTGTGGCTGGCAGCGACACGCATGACGTAGGGCACGTTTGTCTTTCTAGCTCATTATGCCGATCCTAAAATACTTTGCATTTCTTGCCTGTAATTTCCACCGGGAGATCTACTACGATATCGATGACTACATCGGTGTTGACGTCGACTACGATCGCGATCTTTACTGGTTGACCTTCGGTTATCCATTGTTACGATATATCCGTAACAGTCTACGCAACGTATAAAACTACCAAGAGAAATTAGGTACCAACGAAAAATTAATTTAAACTAAAACGAATGATCATTAAAGTTTTTACGATTTTTAAATCACAGCTACTTACGTTACGCAATAACACAGTCAGTACTATTTACACGTTAACAAAGAACAAAAGATTTCATTAATAATGTATACCTACCCACATTAAAATAAAACTAGCACTTACAGTCACTAATTAACGAACAATGAAAACTGTCAAGGAAACTCGATACGAAGTTATTAAAAAAAAATAATGATGAAGATTACAATACTGTTACGGTTCTGATAGTTCGACTGATACATGCTATTTTTTTCTTTAATAAAATTACAGAATCTACTCTGTTATTACGAAAAATTACTCATGGGTACTGTAATTTTACTTACATAATTATTGAAGTCCGTGTCTATTTATTAATTTAAGTCGATGTTTTTGAACAGGTTACTTAAAAACCTAAAACTGACAGAAGTCAAATGTGATCTATGAAATTGGACCTATATTTTAGTTACTTTCTGAAAGCAAACGTTTTAGCCTGTCCAAATGAATTTAAATTCCAGCATATAAACCCCATAACAGTCTCAAATCAAGATCAAATTAACTGAAGATCTATGACAGAAGTCATAGGGTTTGTCTATCAAAGCTTGTACCTCAATTATTGAGACTGTAGCTCCGGATTTAGCCTTAATTAATATTTCATTTGTGCGTGGATCAAGGGGTCTTTCCGGATCTAATGAAGTTCAGTAAAGTAATACCGCTTTTTAAATCCGGGGACAGTAAAGACACGAATAACTATAGGCCCGTATCCGTGTTGCCAGTTTTCAGCAAGGTGTTTGAAAAGATAACGCTCAATCAAATGCTTCACCATTTTAACACCAGTAAAATATTACAAGAGCAATAGTATGGTTTCACCAAAGGACGTTGTACAACTGACGCCGGTGTCACTTTATTAAAACACATATTTACTGCGTGGGAAGAGGAACAAGATGCCATAGGAATATTCTGTGACCTTTCGAAGGCATTTGATTTCGTAAATTACAAAACCCTGATCTTGAAACTTGAGCATTACGGTTTAAAATAGGTAAACTTGCGCTCAGTTTAGTTAAATCGTATTTGAGTGATGGACAGCAGCAGGTACAAATAAATGGTGTCAATTCAATGGGTTTAAAAGTAGAAATGGGTGTACCACAATGTTCGATATTGGATC
Source organism: Xestia c-nigrum (assembly GCA_916618015.1). Taxonomy (NCBI): domain Eukaryota; kingdom Metazoa; phylum Arthropoda; class Insecta; order Lepidoptera; family Noctuidae; genus Xestia; species Xestia c-nigrum. The sequence continues at coordinate 14,725,257 of OU745255.1, read as the reverse complement.
TCTTCCTCTTTTTAGTTTATATTAATGACTTACCCCATTTATTTAACAATCGCCCGCAAATGGTGTTGTTTGCAGACGATACTTCTTTAATATTTAGGATAAACAGACGTGCCACTAATTTTGACGACGTAAATAACGCCCTACTGCAGGTTCAATATTGGTTTACTCAGCCTTACTGTAAATAATTTAGTTCAAAAAAACTAAGTTCATCAGATTTGCTCTACCAAATGTCAAAAGTAGTGATTGTGTTTATACATAGTATTGTACATAGTATTAAATCAAGAGAAACTAGAATTTGTCGACAAAACGATTTTCTTGGGAATCGCGCTCGATTCAAGGCTACAATGCGGCCCTCATTTAACATCTCTTGTAGGACGCCTAAGCTCAGCAGCATAATATGCTGTGAGAAAAATCCGTCAATTTACCGATGTTGATACCGCGAGGATAGTTTATTTTAGTTATTTTCATAGTATTATTGCATACGGTATTTTACTATGGGGACGGGCTGCAGACATCGAGTCAATATTTATTCTGCAGAAAAGAGCCATCAGAGCCATATATGAATTACGTAGACGCGATTCTCTAAGAGAGCTGTTTAAGGAAATTAATATCATGACAGTACCTATCTTGTAAATACATCTATGAAAACATCATGTACGTTAAGAAAAATCTGCATTTATGCAGTAAAAGAGGTGACAGACACCACTTACAATACTTGAAATAGGGACGAACTAGTTCAGCCAGGTTTCAGGCTTGCTAAAGTAGATTCCTCTTTCATAGGGTACTGTTTAAAATGTTACAATAAAATACCTGCCCACATTCTACAACTGAATGAGACGAGATTTAAATCTTGTGTAAAACGCACACTATGTAGTCAAGCATATTATAAGTTGGGGGATTACATTGATGATAAAAATGCTTGGCTCAATGCCGGTCCTGCTCCACAACCATAGGAGGAAACTAATTGAATCCCAGAGAACGTCATGCTCACTCAAATGTCTCGGTGATGGTGGCGGGTGACTCGGGTCATTTAATTCCCTTCAATATGGTCGAGTTGAATGGTGCTGATACATGCGTCATGTTCGTGAACGGGCGCTGTCAATTGGGACTGGTCAACTCTCAGCTGCCACGGTTAATTTTAATTTATTAATTTTTAAGTTGATTTAATCTTTTCTCTGGACGCTCTTAATCTGACGCGTCTTTCTACATCGTTCTCACATATATGTATAATCACAACATGAATGATGTAACCAAGATTTTGTAACAATATTTTGATTGAAAAGAGTGTCCATGGAGTTTCTTGCCCGTTCTTCTCCATAGAGATCTACGCTAGGGGATGGGCAACTACAGTACTTTCTCAAGTTATTATGCGTTGTGACTGTGACTGTAGCTTTGATTTAGTTTTGTATTTTTGATTCAATGGTCTAGTTGAAATAAATGATTTGAGTTTTTTTTTTTGAGTTGTACTGTCGAGGACATTAATTGATGAGCTACTTGTATTATAGCCGTGTAATACAAATCGGGTTTAATCGGGAATATTCGTACTTACTTAAACTGGAAAGTAGTGAAAGTGGCTTATCATTTAAAGTCCTCGACTGTTCATTTCGGTACTTATTTCAGCTGAACATGATAAATGGTCATGTGGCATGTCATCTACTAACTTACTCGTCTTATGAGCCAGCTTGTATTATTGCTCATGGCAACAATAACCTATTAGCCGACCGTCACACCATTCAACTCATAACCAAAGATAACATTACAGTTTACAGTTTACGAGTATTAGACAGACGCCATAAATATAGTTCATCAGAGTTATTATCTCAAAAAGTTGTAATAGGCATATTATTACCTATTGTTTAGGCAGATAAATGAGTTCTTCTGTTACATTACGTTATGTTTTATAGTTTTCATTTCACACTATAATAAGAATAAGACATTACCTACCACAAACCATATGCAGAAGACTGGAAATTAAAGTGAGCAATTGACAACAGACTAGTATTAATATCTAAGGTCGTTTTGAGATTGACATCCCGACCGGTGCAGTGGTATTGAGGCTGCCTTATGTTCTGGGTCCAGGGCTCGAATCCCGGTTGGGGCAAATGTTTGTGTGTTGAGGCTTGGAGGTTTGCTTCCGAGTCATGGATGTTTATATTTATAAGATATATTAAAAAAAAAACTATGTAGTATATCAACTTAGTGTGATACTACGATGGTGGTGTGTGTAATGTCCAGAGATACTTATTTGTTATTTGGATTGTCTGCTAACAAATAATGATTATAACTTTTAACTCCAAAACCAAACAAATAATATCTTCATGCAATTGGCTGTTTAATTCAGGCTATATACATACTTAATTGTCCTAATTATTGATAGGTTTCCTTATTAATTAAACATTTTGAAAAATATTTAAAAACCTTTTTGCAAAAAAAATAAAGCGACTTCACAAATGTTTCACGTATTTTTGTGTTTTTTGAAGTCGGTTTATTTTTTTTCAAAACTGTTTTGATTTTTCACTTTTTAGTGCTTTACATGTGCTTACCCCTTCACAGCGTACCAGCGTACCGGTGTAAACAATAGCCAGACATGAGATTTCAGCAATTCCAGTGCATTTGCTATAATTTAATGAAGAGTTCCGTTGCCTATCTCTGAAGTTCTTCATCAGATTTTCACTAAATTGTAATGGGATCACTCCGAGAAAGTACTCTTCATAAAACTACCAAAATCGCTTCTGATGTGCCTATAAAGAATATTGAAGAGTTCTCTTTATTTCTCCAGGATCCCATGATCAGATCTTGACTTGATCTTGATTATGGGACCACCTGGGAAGTATACCCTCTCAAACAATAAAAAAAACAAAATCGGTCTAGCCATCTTCGAGTAACTGAGAACCTCCTTTTAGAAGTCGGTTAATAACGACGTTATGGTAGATGATTCAAATATCCGGATACTGGATAGCCTATAAAAGATTCGGCCGAGTATCGTTAATTTGCTCTAATGAATTGAAGAGTTCCATTACTTTGTCATAATCAGAACCTAACCAAAGTCTCATCAAACTACCCTTGAGTACATCCTTTCCAATAAAATATAAAAAAAGTCGTGTGGCACCCAGGGACTGCCGCGGTAAAGCTATTGCATTTGTTTTTTACGGGGGGCGTTAGGTTATTTTCGTTACGGAATTTCTGGATTCGGTCTCCACGATCAAGGCCCGCGATAGAAGCTATGCAATAGCTTAAAAACAATACGTGTCGCGGTAATAGGTTTATACCCATCTTACTTTTTATCCCTAATAAAAAGAGTAAGTACCTTTCTTTGTAGGTACATTTAAAATCGTGCTACACTGTGTAATTATTTTGCCATGACACCAGCCCGTATGGTTTTAAGAAGTAATTCCACAAATATTCTCGATTTTCTGTAGCATTTGATTTATATGATTGGTAGTGGGGACCAATCATATAAATGCCTGGTGTGCGGCCTGCTTAATTAATATAGCTCGACTCGACTCGTAGCTCGTAGCAGACGTAGTAAAAGTCCTGTGCTACGGCGTAGCGGGTTCGATTCCCACATGACACAAATGGTCAAGCACCGTAGCCGTGTACTATCTTTCGATTGAAGTAATTTTATTTTTGAAATGAAATGAAAATTACCACCTTGAAACCAAAGACATGGAACTCGCGTGACCATCGTCGCCTAACGCTTCGTAGCACTCGTAGTCGATCCGCTACGGCGTAGTACCACTGAGGCGTGAGCGGGGCACAAACCGTAGCAGATATAGATTATTAATTAGTTTTCACTTCTATCGACAGTCTCCAAAGACTGCACCACATATTTTTTTAATACGCTTTTTTAGATGTCACCAGTAACTCCATTTCTTATTATCTTTGAAGACTGTGGGAAGGCCTAACCATCCTAATACTTTTATAATTAGTTTTCTTATGTTTCCTCGCAGGCAGCAAGTCCAGCTTGTACAGAACTAGAGATCATAATGCTGGATTGGATGGGTACGTATTTTTTTAAATACACTGATGACAGCATTTTTTTTGTATGTAAACTAGAGGACACATTTAAAAAGCCGCTATATTCGACTGCATAGAAGTGCATTAAAATAGAAAGTAGATCTAGATTGATAAATAAAATCAAGGAGATAGACAACAATTATAATAATACATATTAGAAATACCTTAGCGTAGCGTAGCAAAGTATGCGTAGCCGCGTGGCACCATAGCGCACGTAGCACTTTCGTAGCTACTAAAAGGGTGTACCGCAAACCTAAAACTACAGCGATTGTTTCAGCTCAAGACATTTATTAATATTATTATGAGCCTTTTTCCCACTGCAGGCAAATGATCTCCTTTCCCTCTTTCCAATTTTCTCGATCTAATGCGACTGTAGGCCAAATCTTTAAAAACGATTTCAGCTTATCCCGCACGTTTGTGAGTTATTAGAGATTTTATTATAGCGCTTTTAAATTATCAATTTTTTACCATATTAATTAGTGCAGCAATTTATACCTTTCGATGTTTTGTCTTTATTTTACTTTTAGCTGTAAAAAATACCCATTTCGTTGAAAAAATATTAAATAAACTAATGAAATTCCAGGTAAAGCAATTGGTTTACCACCCAACTTTTTAGCACTCGAAGAAGGAAGCAATGGTGGCGGCGTTATAGAGGTAAACATGTTTAAAGCAAACATTTAATATTGATTAAGATTAAAATAGATCTAATGTCGTCTAATGTAATCACCATTATCATTTGTAGGGATCGGCTAGCGAGTGCGTGCTAGTCTCAATGCTAGCTGCCCGAGCCAATGGCATCAAACGGCTTAAACATCAATTCCCTAACGTAGATGAAGGCCTATTACTCTCCAAACTTATCGCCTACTGCTCTAAGGAGGCGCATTCCTGCGTCGAAAAAGCTGCTATGATCTGTTTCGTTAAACTTCGCATCTTACAACCGGACGATCAAGGGTGTCTTCGTGGTGATACTTTAAAAGAAGTAAGTTCCAATTAGCATTGGGCCCTACATAATCAAAATGTCTTACTAGGGCTAGGTTATTGAAGTGGAAACTGACCAGTAATGAAGCTCAATTAAAAAAATAAATTCTAAGCTCTCGAATAGTCAGTCAGAACTGAAAATAGTTCACGAAACTACAGTTAGTTACATTTGAATGAGTATGGCAACCTTTTATTTGTTTACCGTTATTGTTTTAAATGGAATTGGGCCATGCTATGAAGTGCAGGTTATGGAGGAGAAGTGCAGATAGGCGGGCGGTAATTGAAGAAACAAGACGGTACGGCACTCGGCGCTCGGCTGCCGGCGACGAGGCGACGACGATGTCCCGCGTTTAATGACTCGCCCGTAGATGCCGGAAATACGTAGCGAGCCGAGCGGTAATGGAGCCGCATTGTGTGCCACTTTCTATGCCGCAAATATTGAAATTTCACGATACTACCCTCTTATGAGAGGTCTCTTTAATTGCGAGCTCAGAATACGTTCAAGATTTTTAAGAATGCCTTTTCAATTGAGATTCGATTTACGGGATATCTATTCAGGTCAATGCAAATATAATAGGATCCTATGCAGTGTTAATTATGTTTTTATGCTAACAGGCCATGGAGGAGGATGAAGAAGCCGGTCGTGTTCCGTTTTTCGTTTCCATAACTTTGGGGACCACAGGTTCCTGTTCTTTTGATAATCTCCCAGAGATCGGGCCAGTTACCCGAAAATTTCCTAACGTGTGGCTTCACGTAGATGCCGCTTACGCTGGCAGCGCTTTCCTGTGCCCTGAACATAAACACCACCTTTCTGGGATAGAGTACGCAGACTCTTTCAACACTAATGCCAATAAACTGATGCTCACCAGCTTCGACTGTTCTCTTCTGTGGGTGACTAACCGATATCTATTGACGTCGGCCCTCGTCGTCGACCCACTTTACTTACAACATTGCTATGACCACACGGCCATCGATTATAGACACTGGGGTGTGCCATTGAGCCGCCGCTTCCGTTCACTCAAGCTGTGGTTTATGTTACGAAGCTACGGAATCAGTGGCCTGCAAAAATACGTCCGCCGTCACTGCGAACTTGCTAAATATTTCGAACAACTTGTGAAAAAGGACGATAGATTCAAAGTCTGCAATCAAGTGAAGGTAAGACATTTATCGATCTTTTGGGCTTGATAGTAAATTATAAATTAATTCTGCTTGCACGGACTCGGCAAAGATTTCAAAACTAGTTCAAAACGTTCAAACACAGCGTTGCAAGGTTGTAGGTAATGTAGGTACCTACACTACACGTTCTTATTCAGTTGGTTGGATGTGGTATTCGATATTTTAACAATTCAAGTCTTGATTAATTTATATAACTTTGCAATTAATTAAAATATGGTGCCTTCTCTTAATTGTTGAGTAAGTCGGGCTTAATCAAACATCTCCGATTTTCAGTTGGGCTTGGTATGCTTCCGTCTTGTGGGGAGCGCCGAGGATCCGGGCGAGCAAATAGACGAGCTCAACAAGAAGTTGTTGACCAACATCAACGCATCCGGCAAGTTGCACATGGTGCCGGCGTCCGTGGCCGATCGATTTGTTATCCGCTTCTGTGTGGTGCAGCAACACGCCACGCGCGAGGATATCGGTAACCCATTTATAGATTTGTTAATGCTTTATTTGCGACAAAGATAGCTATCCGCCTGCGAGGAAAGATTTGCTGATGCATATCTGCTTCAAATCCCATCTATATTTTATTCACCTACATTCACGTATTACAGTGGGAATAAAAGGACTGCGGCAAACAGAGCACCGGTAGACTTTGAGACTATTAAACAAAAGAGACTATCAAGAATTTTCCGTCAATTAACGCTGGATTTATTTCTGAAAGCTATTTCATTTAACTATTTCAGAACTAGCATGGGATATAATCACCGAATTCGCTACGGAGCTTCTGGAGGGACCAGACAAGGAACGGGTATGTCTTTACATAATATACATTGTAGGTACCTACACCTTTTTTTTTGGGATGGGAAATCATCAAATGATTTCTCCCACTCTGGGCGAAGCGGGAGGGACTGTCAGACTCTTACTGACTAAAACCCATCCATGTTCCTTCCTCGACCTTTATGTTCCGGGGCCGCGGTATCTCTTTCGAACAGGCCCGCAACCCCGGCAGGCTTCGGCCCTTGCGGGCCCCTCCCCTTATGCTGACATCTCTTTGAGGCGCGCGTGGAACACGAACGCGCCGTCGACACTGCCTGTCGTCGTTAGACGGACGAACGGCTAGCTAGCCCATAGCCAACCGTCCACAGGAGGTACCTACACCTACAATGACAACCCAGACGCAGATTTTTAAGCTTTTGTCCGAATGTTTTCAGGACTTGAACGAGGAGCGCGCTCGTCACCACAAGCTTGCGCTGGCGCACAAACGCTCGTTCTTCGTGCGCATGGTCAGTGACCCCAAGATCTACAACCCGGCCATCAACAAGACGCCTCCCCCGGCGCCCGCCACGCCCTGCTCCCCACCGCCTTCTGCTGCGGCGCCCGCCTCACCTGACACGCCCGTTGATCTGCTCCAGCCATGTACACCGTGAGTGACATGTTTTCATTGATCGGAAATGGTTCACTGAGAGAAATTAGGTGGTAAACTTATTGCGGTTTAGCATGGCACTAGCTTGCATTGACCTATCTGCATTTATTAATGTTCCTAATTTCAATAATGAATATATAAAGCATCGATATTCATCGTGAATTCGGCATCCGGTTTATTGTTATTATACGTGCGAAGAGGGCGCCGAATCGATCGCTATTGCCACGCTATACGCAACATCTCTAACAAAATTCTGAATTTCGCAAGTAGGAGGCACCTAGCGTTAAAATAACTACCGTAGCTTTTGCTTGTTATGGATTGCTAGTTACGAGATATGTTTGGTTAGCCAGCCAGCCCCAAGAGCCTGAGCCCTCGGTGACAGGCAGCAGGCCTGGCTCTGTGGTCGAACAACTGCGTGCAAAGCGTGGTGACTGGTGAGTGCTACCCAGCTACCTATAACCAGTAGTCGACTGCGTAGACGTAGGGTAGATAGATATCTTCTAACAGTAGACTATACACAGTGATTTATAACATTTTTTCTCAAACATTAATCATTATATTATTGTTTCTTGCAGGAAGCAATCGTCTTGGATCAGCTGGCCACTCGGGTTCTTCTTCCAGAGTGTGGATCATGATGCTAACGATTTGCCATTGAGGTTAGCACACATTTTGCACATAACTGACATAACATCACTCCTGGAGGCCCACCACGAGCTCTTAACGCGATCCAATTTAGGACCTAAACTGAACTGTTCTTCTAATTCGTACAATGACGTCAGTTTAACGATTCAATTTTAGGCCATGCCATCTGACAGCGATTGACCACAAACTGAGTCGCAAGTTTTGGTTTCATTCATTCAATTTTGTACTTGTTTGGTACCATGATGTCCTTAGAGCAGCTCAACTGAAACGCTCAACTGTCAACTTTAGCGATTCAATAAAAGTTACTATATCTCTAACATAAACTGAAACGTTTGGTAAATTATTGACGAAAAAAATTTTCTTGCAAAAAATAAAACCGACTTAAAAAATAAACAAAAAAGTGAAAAATGAGTTTAGCTTCTGTTTTTAAGTTGGTGATAAAAAATTAAATCTACCAAACAAAGGTCACCGACTTCAGAAGCTAAAGTTATTTTTCACTTTTTTGTTTTTTTTTAAGTCGGTTTTATTATTTACAAAAAGAAGGGTACTGTCTCAGGCCAAGAAAATTACAATAATGGAAAGTATTAACAATTCTTGTAATTTGAGTAGAGAGGTTTGGAGAGTCTATATCAGAGGTTCTCAAACATTTTTTCCTGGTAGACCACTTTGAATTTGTTTTGGTGTCGGTGGACCCCCTGTAGCATTTTCTTTCAAGCCCGTGAACTAAAAAAGAAAAGCAAGACATTTGCAATACATTTTTTCGCACTATCTGTTAGGATTGCATGAGGATCGTTGTTCCCAAGATATTTTTTTGGCAAATATCCGAAAATTGTAATCTTCTGGCTTCGAAATGTTTTTTTATATGACTTAACACGACCATTTTCACCGAAACACAACATGTCATCACCGGAACATTTGATCTTTATTACCATTTATTACTTTTTCTAGTAGCTAGCTTAATATCTGGCTACATTGATCAAGCTAAGCCAACATTTTTGTTCTTTGGCATCGAACCCAGGTAAAATTTCGTGGACCCCCACTTACAGCTTGTGAACCCCCACATTTTCTTCAAGCCAATGTAGACCCCCGATGGGTCTCCCGTAGACCCTTGGGGGTCCACCTGGACCACTTTGGGAAACACTGGTCTATATCTATAAATATAATAAAATCGTTGAGACCAAAAAATCTGTACATTGAAGGTTTAAAAAAAAAACCGATCAGGGTGACTTAAAATAAGTAACTGAACATATTAAAATCATTTTTAGAATTCGTGTTTATTTGTTTGTTTGTTTGTTTGTTTGTTTGTTTGACCGCGCATCACGTAAAAACTGCTGGGCGGATTTTGATGATCTATTTAAATAAACCCAGAATAACATTTAGGCTATAGAAATTATGAACTTTTTTGGAAAAAGGGGGTGAAAAGGGGGGGTAAAGTTTGTATGAAAAAAGCATTTTAGATTGCTCTAGATTCATGAAACTCAGACTAAATACTTATTATTAAAAATAAAGAAATACCTGTTTCAGCATTTTTTTTTTAATTATCTAGGGACGTAAAAAAGAGGGTTTTGTGTTTAAAATTAATTAATTTCATACACCTATAGAATAAAATCCATTGAAGTGGGAACCTTTAAAAGTTGCTGTAAATACTTCAAATCTAATACAGGTAAATGTAATTTCTCAATTTTCTTAAAATTTCATTTTTAAAGAGAATACGCCCAAAATAGCGGAACTCAAGAAAATCGGCTTTCCTCGGTATACGTAGTTGGTAATACAGGGTGGAAACGGTAAACGGGGCAGTAAAGGGAGCTGCAGCTACAAAAAAATGGTCTTAGGTAACAATCCGTAATTTTTTCACAAAATGTTTATCCACGTTCACAGATTTAATTAAAAAATAAAGTACAGTTAGCAAGAAAATTGCCATTTTACATAAAACAATTTTTTTGATGCCAATCGATCTTCTTTCCGACACTAATCAAGAAGTTCTTCCAAACCAACCCCTTAGAGTACTCAAAAAGTCAGAAATCGCAAAAAAATAACTTTCAGCGGGGCAGTGTAGGGGAAATAGTTAGCCAGAAAATTGCTATTTTACACAAATCATTTTTGATGCCAATAATTATTTTTTATTTTACATAAGACATAAAGCCGGAAAAGTAACAAATACATTACAAACGAGTACAAATCCTACTATCTACAAATAAAAAAATGCTTTGTCCTGGTCTATCTGATGGAACAACGCACAGCCTAAACCGCGATTGTAGAAACCTGAAACTTGGAGGGTGTATTTTCTGTATAACGTAGGCATACGATAAGAAAGAATTTTGAGATTATACCCCTAAGGGGGTGAAAAGGGGTAGAAAGTTATTTTGACGGTGATTTGTTTCGAATTTGATATCAATACTCCTTCGAGATTTTGATATAAACTACAAGTTATTTTGATACATGTTTCAAAATCCAATCCGATTTTATTCCAAAAAGGTTGAACTCACATAAAAATTTGGTGCAAAATTGCAAGTACTCTTTAAAATTGGAATGTCTCGAAAGTCACCGTAAAATATTAATACCGCATTTGAAGGTTTCCAAGCTTTGAAGAGGTTGTGCACTTTAAGACACGGCGTCATAGCGTAGGGACGTAGAGTTTGAAATTTTAAATGGTAAGCAGTTGTGAGAGGTCCGCAACGGTTTACAGCAGCTATATCGTGTTGCGGCTCATTTAATGCACCTTGATGAGAACTGCCGACCTAGCTGGAGTATGACTGTCATCGAGTGTCTAAGTATGAAGATGTAAAGCTGTCAATAGAAGCCTTTAAAGCTGTTTTTGTAAACATGGTAACTTATTCTTATTCAAATAAATACGTTGTTAATCACAAGTATTTGATTTTGAACAAAATTGACCTTGGGTACGTAAATTGACTTCAATGCATATCTTTAGAGATACACCGTTTTAAATAACTCCGCAGCAAAATAATGATCATGTACCGGGAGCGCATTTTCATTATGCGGAAGGATGTGTGTGATGTGCTCTTTGAAAATTTTATAATGGGTGCTTACGACCCACTCTCTGTAACCCGCTCTTCCTCTTATGTGTCGCAGACGAAGTTGCGCGGGTCAGCTAGTTATAAATAAAAGCACAAATAAAATAAAAGCACCGCATTCTGAAATTCCCTTGCTTAAATGTGACGGTAAAATTATAGAAAATCCCTTAGATATTGCAAATGTATTGGTAAATCAATTTGGCTACAAATGTATTTTGAGTAATTGTGAGAATCTAGATCCCTAAAACTTCTAGAACAAAGCACCAAAAGGGTTCAAAATGACATGGTTATTGCCCCTGTTACTCCAAGTGAGATAGTAAAAATACACTCGAGAGCAATGAATCCGGGTCACTTAAAGAATCCTAAAAATCTCGGAAACTAAAAATGCTAGGTTAATGCAATAAATTGTATTTAATAGACAATGTAATACTCCTTAAATGAAGGTATTAAAACTTCTTAGTTATTGTAAAGTTATATCATAAAAAATCAAATTTGAAAAAGGGCCACTTTCGAAGATGGAACTACGAAATTACAGCATTTGGTTTTGCTTTTGTTTGTAATCTGTCATATATGTGGGTACATAAACCATGTTGATAGTGCTCTATATTCATTATTCAAGCTGAAATTATGTCGCTTACGCCTGAAGAATGCACCAGAATACTTACAATGCTGGAAACCGGCCGGAGTCAGCGCGATACAGCCAGGACTGTCGGTGTGTCGCTGTCAACAGTACAAAGAGTTCTCCGACGTTACGAAGAAACTGGTTCTAACCTACGCAGACCAGGAACGGGCAGAACCAGGTGTACCACAGCACGAGAAGACCGATACTTGGTGAACACCATGCTTCGAAATCGCTTTCTCACAGGAACTGAACTCACAAATCAGTTTCGACGCCTCGGAGGAAGTAACCCAAGTGCATGGACAGTAAGACGTCGGCTTGCTGAATCTAACTTAAAACCCCTTAGACCTGCAAACGGCCCTAAACTGGAGCGTGGGCATCGTATTTCAAGACTAAGATATGCCCAGAGCCACGTAAATTGGAGTATTGAAGATTGGTCAAAAGTTATGTTCTCCGACGAATCAAAATTTATGCTCTACAAGCACGATGGAAGACACAGAGTGTATCGAAGACCAGGGGAAAGATTCAAGCAAGCATGCATCGAAGAAAAAGTAGCCTACGGTGGTGGGTCTGTACTTGTGTGGGCCGGAATTTCTTCTGAAAGTCGCACAGAGCTGGTGATCATAGAAAACGGCTCTTTAACTAGCGTAAGATATGTGGAAGAAATCCTCAATGATCACGTTGGTCCATTTATGGTCAATTTAGGTGAGGATGCTATATTTATGCATGACAATGCCCGACCTCATACAGGTAGGATTGTGAATGACTACCTGCAAGAGATGAACATTACTCGTATGGAGTGGCCAGCGCGCAGCCCGGATATCAACCCGATCGAGCATGCTTGGGACGAGCTAGGCAGATGCGTAAAACAACGAAACCCTCCCCCAATCACGCTTCGTGAGCTCAAAATTGCTCTCACAGAGGAATGGGAGAATATTCCCCAAAATCGTATAAGGAACTTGGTGTACAGCATGCCAAACCGCGTAAACGCAGTAATGGAAGCACGAGGAGGCAATACGAAGTATTAAAATTCTAGAAAATCGTAATAAAGTTCAAAAATTTCATGTTTCCTATTTTTGTTTTAAGGAGAGATCAGCAGTTTTTTTCTTTATGTAATTTTGTGTTAATAAAATGTATGGTGACTCATATTTTTTTAACTTTCATTTAAGGAGTATTACATAGTCTAAAATACAATTTATTGCATTAACCTATCATTTTTAGTTTCCGAGATTTTTAACATTCTTTAAGTGACCCGGATTCATTGCTCTCGAGTGTAGTTAATCGTATGGAAACTAAGAAATCATGTGGTTATGACATTCCCATAGCAGTTATTAAAGAAAATTTAGATATATTAGCTGAACCTTTGACTAGTTTTTACAATAAATGCATTTTAGAAGGTATTTTTCCGAACAGTTAAAAATAGCGAAAATTATTCCACTCCACAAAAAGGGTTCAAAAACAGATCCAAAAACTATAGACCCATCTCTTTGCTCCCTATTCTATCCAAAATTTTTGAAAAAAATATTAAGAGTAGACTTGTACTTCATCTAAATGTAAACAAGGTATTGCACTTAAGACAATTTGGATACCAAAAAAATGTCGGAACAGGGGACGCTATTTATACATCAGTGGAAGATATTATTCGTAAATTTTATAGGAAAAAGAGGGTAGCTGGCATTTTCCTTGATTTAAGCTCAGCCTTTGATACAATTGACCACAAATAAGGCTGACCCCACATTTGGCGTGCGCGATCCTCGGGCGTGCGAGTAGCGCGAGCGCCGCGCGCGCGCTGCGTGAGCGTCGGGTGTTGCCGCCGTGTGACGTGCATGCAGCGTGCGCGCAACGCGCGCGCGGCGCGCTCGCGACGCTCGAGAGAGACGGCGGCGGGGATAGCGGGCGAAGGGGTAAGAACGCGACTCGAGCGTCGCGAGCGCGCCGCGCGCGCGTTGCGCGCACGCTGCATGCACGTCACACGGCGGCAACACCCGACGCTCACGCAGCGCGCGCGCGGCGCTCGCGCTACTCGCACGCCCGAGGATCGCGCACGCCAAATGTGGGGTCAGCCTTATTTGTGGTCAATTGTATCAAAGGCTGAGCTTAAATCAAGGAAAATGCCAGCTACCCTCTTTTTCCTATAAAATTTACGAATAATATCTTCCACTGATGTATAATATTGCTGAATAATTGTATTAAATCCACTATTAATGATGTTTTATTTTGACATAGCTAATATTAATTGTATTGAATTCACTAATAATGACATTAAAATTTTGACATAACTGTTATTTAAATTATATTAAAATTCACCATTATTTTACGAAAAATTGACATAACCATTATTTAAAATTGTATTAAATTCATTATTATTGACATTTAATCTTGACATAAATATAAATTCGTGAATTGTACTTACTACTATTAACTAAAACATATAAAATAAAATAAAAATTACGTAATTACAAATGTTGAATGCATGCTAATTTAAAATGAGAAGGGCAATCGAAGAAAAAATTGCAATGCTTGTAAAAGGCCGCTAAGTCATAAGTACTACCATACCATAACACCACATTGTACACTTGGTTCGCAATAAATGTTTTGACTTTGACTTTGAGTATCATGAGGAGCAATTTGCTTTGCTAACTAATTGCAAAATTTGCTTGAATTATAGTTTTAAAGTTATTTGAAAAACACATTTTGCTGGAGTAACGCTTGAAATGTTACGAGTATGCTGGCAAAATCGATTTTTTAAAATTCGTTTAGCCCGGAACCAAAATGCATGAATAGATAGCTTTTGTTGCGTAGTAAATGTTAGTAAATAGCTAAATTTGTGTGTGATATGGTTCTCGAGTTATTTAAGATTTTGTTGCGGCAATATTTTGAGATACCCCAGATCTCGAAAACGGCTCATCGCAGAAAATTGAAAAAAATATCAACAAGAGACCTTAATTTGCTTAAATTAATTTAAACATTAGTTTTTGATTTGGTCGTCGTAAACCAATGGAATTAAATGGTTTCATAAATCAGATAAAAACGGATTTGCAAGTAAACCAAAACACTTAAAAAAAAAAAAAAAAACCAGACGTACTCGGAATCAAATCGACCCTTCGTGAATAACTATGCTGATCTTTTTTTGCGATTACGAAATTGGTCCCATCGAAAGAGTTATTCAATTTGATGGTTGGAATCACACTTCAATAAACTTAACCACAATATTTGTGAAACCTACTTTTTTTTAAAGCATCAATTATTAACTACTTTTATTATATTTTTTATTTAACAAATAAAAACTATAAGGTCTACTTGACAGCCTCCTCTTTTTTTTCTTCGTTTAAAACTGTAAGCCGTTTTGGCCGGTTCATGGCAATAGGCTAGCTAGCACCAATGTCCAATACTTATGTAAATGCTTAACAACTTTAAAAGTATTTTCTCCTCCTCTTTCATCAAAATTTGATATTGTTACGAACATAGTATTTTGGTAAAAAATCAAAAACATCACGCCTACATAAATAAAAAAATGACAACATAACATTATTATCCAATATTACCCAGTCTCACATAAACTGATATCTATAAAATTAAGAAGGAGATATGTCATCGTCTATCGAATACAGACCTTTCTCCAATAGGAATGCTTTGAGTCTTGACTTAAATGAGCTTTTCTAAATTATAGTTTTTAAGTCCAATGGCAGTCTGTTAAAAATCCGCACTGCTTGATATTGAGCACTATTTTGAACAATATTAAGTTGGGGTATTATTTTGTTTTTTAAATCTTTTCTGCGCGTACTTTCTCTCACCTGTCTCTCCTCATCTGTTTCATAGTTATGTAAGTATTTTTTAAAATTAACCAACAGTACTAAAACATAGAGGCTGGCGCTGAGCACAGTAAGATTTTTTAAATTTATAAAGTGCGGCCGACAGCTTTTTATTTGCGATATCCGAACCATGGTCCGTATGGCCCTTTTTTGGAGCACAAAGGCTCTCTGGCAGTTATATTTGTAACTATTCCCCCAAAACTGAACACTATATCTTAACCTTGATTCTATTAGAGCATAATATACTTTTTTAAGGTGTTTTAAGTCTAATACGTCCCTAAGACTGCGTAAGGCATAACACGCTGAAGAAATATACGAATCAATGGCTTGCAATTCTCTTTTCCAATTTAAATATATATCAATGTATATCCCTAGAAACTTTGCCTCATTAACTATGTCAATTTTAACTTCATTAAGTGCAATCGCAATCTTTATTACGAGCTGTTGTACTAAATAACATTATGTTGGTTTTTTCAGTGTTAATTAAAAGCTTGTTACCATCAAACCAAGATTTAAAAACTCTCAAAACTGCATTAACCTTTGCTGAAAGCTCCTGTATATCGTTAGCTACAACTATTGCGTTGGTCATTATAAAACTTAAGAAGACGGGTATTTATCGCGAATTTACCTTTTTTTGATTAAATTAAAGGTAAATTCGCGATAAATACCCGTCTTCTTAAGTTTTATAATGTTTGTGTTCTGATCGTGAAAATTTAAAAAAGACTATTGCGTTGGTGTCATCTGCGAAAACTGTCACCTGTGTGTCGGGAAATATTGAAGCCATGTAATTAATTAAATCATTTGTAAAGAGTATAAACAATATGGGCCCCAAGATCGAGCCTTGGGGTACGCCTACTACTATATCTTGCAAAGAAGATCTATTACCATTGCTATTACCATTTGCTCTCATATTACTAATATCTACATACATTTTCCTGTTACTTAAAAATGAGGAGAAGAGTTGTAAAGTTTTGCCTCTCACACCATAATGCTCTAATTTTGCAATGAGTTAGGCTGACCCCACATTTGGCGTGCGCGATCCTCGGGCGTGCGAGTAGCGCGAGCGCCGCGCGCGCGCTGCGTGAGCGTCGGGTGTTGCCGCCGTGTGACGTGCATGCAGCGTGCGCGCAACGCGCGCGCGGCGCGCTCGCGACGCTCGAGAGAGACGGCGGCGGGGATAGCGGGCGAAGGGGTAAGAACGCGACTCGAGCGTCGCGAGCGCGCCGCGCGCGCGTTGCGCGCACGCT
This sequence comes from Xestia c-nigrum, assembly GCA_916618015.1. NCBI lineage: Eukaryota > Metazoa > Arthropoda > Insecta > Lepidoptera > Noctuidae > Xestia > Xestia c-nigrum. The sequence continues at coordinate 14,708,326 of OU745255.1, read as the reverse complement.
GCATGCACGTCACACGGCGGCAACACCCGACGCTCACGCAGCGCGCGCGCGGCGCTCGCGCTACTCGCACGCCCGAGGATCGCGCACGCCAAATGTGGGGTCAGCCTAACTCATTGCAAAATTAGAGCATTATGGTGTGAGAGGCAAAACTTTACAACTCTTCTCCTCACTTTTAAGTAACAGGAAAATGTATGTAGATATTAGTAATATGAGAGCAAATGGTAATAGCAATGGTAATAGATCTTCTTTGCAAGATATAGTAGTAGGCGTACCCCAAGGCTCGATCTTGGGGCCCATATTGTTTATACTCTTTACAAATGATTTAATTAATTACATGGCTTCAATATTTCCCGACACACAGGTGACAGTTTTCGCAGATGACACCAACGCAATAGTCTTTTTTAAATTTTCACGATCAGAACACATTATAAAACTTAAGAAGACGGGTATTTATCGCGAATTTACCTTTAATTTAATCAAAAAAAGGTAAATTCGCGATAAATACCCGTCTTCTTAAGTTTTATAATGACCAACGCAATAGTTGTAGCTAACGATATACAGGAGCTTTCAGCAAAGGTTAATGCAGTTTTGAGAGTTTTTAAATCTTGGTTTGATGGTAACAAGCTTTTAATTAACACTGAAAAAACCAACATAATGTTATTTAGTACAACAGCTCGTAATAAAGATTGCGATTGCACTTAATGAAGTTAAAATTGACATAGTTAATGAGGCAAAGTTTCTAGGGATATACATTGATATATATTTAAATTGGAAAAGAGAATTGCAAGCCATTGATTCGTATATTTCTTCAGCGTGTTATGCCTTACGCAGTCTTAGGGACGTATTAGACTTAAAACACCTTAAAAAAGTATATTATGCTCTAATAGAATCAAGGTTAAGATATAGTGTTCAGTTTTGGGGGAATAGTTACAAATATAACTGCCAGAGAGCCTTTGTGCTCCAAAAAAGGGCCATACGGACCATGGTTCGGATATCGCAAATAAAAAGCTGTCGGCCGCACTTTATAAATTTAAAAAATCTTACTGTGCTCAGCGCCAGCCTCTATGTTTTAGTACTGTTGGTTAATTTTAAAAAATACTTACATAACTATGAAACAGATGAGGAGAGACAGGTGAGAGAAAGTACGCGCAGAAAAGATTTAAAAAACAAAATAATACCCCAACTTAATATTGTTCAAAATAGTGCTCAATATCAAGCAGTGCGGATTTTTAACAGACTGCCATTGGACTTAAAAACTATAATTTAGAAAAGCTCATTTAAGTCAAGACTCAAAGCATTCCTATTGGAGAAAGGTCTGTATTCGATAGACGATGACATATCTCCTTCTTAATTTTATAGATATCAGTTTATGTGAGACTGGGTAATATTGGATAATAATGTTATGTTGTCATTTTTTTATTTATGTAGGCGTGATGTTTTTGATTTTTTACCAAAATACTATGTTCGTAACAATATCAAATTTTGATGAAAGAGGAGGAGAAAATACTTTTAAAGTTGTTAAGCATTTACATAAGTATTGGACATTGGTGCTAGCTAGCCTATTGCCATGAACCGGCCAAAACGGCTTACAGTTTTAAACGAAGAAAAAAAAGAGGAGGCTGTCAAGTAGACCTTATAGTTTTTATTTGATAAATAAAAAATATAATAAAAGTAGTTAATAATTGATGCTTTAAAAAAAAGTAGGTTTCACAAATATTGTGGTTAAGTTTATTGAAGTGTGATTCCAACCATCAAATTGAATAACTCTTTCGATGGGACCAATTTCGTAATCGCAAAAAAAGATCAGCATAGTTATTCACGAAGGGTCGATTTGATTCCGAGTACGTCTGGTTTTTTTTTTTTTTTTAAGTGTTTTGGTTTACTTGCAAATCCGTTTTTATCTGATTTATGAAACCATTTAATTCCATTGGTTTACGACGACCAAATCAAAAACTAATGTTTAAATTAATTTAAGCAAATTAAGGTCTCTTGTTGATATTTTTTTCAATTTTCTGCGATGAGCCGTTTTCGAGATCTGGGGTATCTCAAAATATTGCCGCAACAAAATCTTAAATAACTCGAGAACCATATCACACACAAATTTAGCTATTTACTAACATTTACTACGCAACAAAAGCTATCTATTCATGCATTTTGGTTCCGGGCTAAACGAATTTTAAAAAATCGATTTTGCCAGCATACTCGTAACATTTCAAGCGTTACTCCAGCAAAATGTGTTTTTCAAATAACTTTAAAACTATAATTCAAGCAAATTTTGCAATTAGTTAGCAAAGCAAATTAGCTACCCAACCCAACCCACAATTAATACTAAAAGCTCATACATGTAATTTGCAAACTCAAGTGTCATGTCAATGTGCACCTATATCTTCTACGGATGAAATTAAATACCTAGGTATAATCATAGATAGGTATCTCAAATTTAAATCTCATATTAGTATCCTTACGGGCAGAGTTCGCAAACTTATATATATATTTAAAACCTTAAGAAATATTACTAATCCTATAATTATACGTAATGTCTATTTTGCTCTATGCCTATCTATTATTACCTACTGTATTTCCTGCTGGGGTGGTGCTGCAAAAACTATCGTTAAACCACTGGAAGTTGCGCATCGCGCCATTCTGAAAGTAGCAACCTTCCGTCCATTACTTTATCCAACTAATCAGTTATACCAAAATTGCAATGTCCTCAACGTGCGGCAACACTTTATTTTACAATCAATTCTGTTGCAACACCGCAAAACCCCCTATATTGAAATTACCAAACGCAGAAAAGATATAATATGTACTCCTCCAAAAACCCGCATAGCGTTTACTAAAAGATTCTTCTATTATTTAGGTCCGTCACTTTACAATACAATAAACAAAAAATGTCCAGTATATAGATTTTCCTATCATAATTGTAAAAAGACTGTCCGCACATTCCTTCAAAATACAACCTACGACGAAACAGAAAAATATTTAATTAATCTTAACTAAGTATGATAAGTTTGTAAATTGTACCACACGCCCAAAACATAGACCCACACCAATCAAATCCACGTACCTACTTACGCACGCTAACACACCCATACATGCTCACAGACTTTCACTCACTCACACACACAGACTCCCACATTCGCACAAAAGACACGCACAACACACACACGCACAACACACACACACACACACACACACACACACACATACAAACTCGCATACACACGTATAGATGCGCTCGCGCACTAAATACTGTAATTGTTGTAAAACTAAAAATATTGTAATACAATTAGAGGGGATCGGCACTGTTACTTCTTAATACAGGCTATTCTATAGCCTAGCAAGGAGGACAGCACGTCACCCACTTGATTGTCAGTGATATAATACTACCCACTTTGTGAAATGTTTTACATGTACTACAATCTGTTTTTATATAAATAAAGATTATTATTATATTATTATTATATTAAATTGCTCCTCATGATACTCAAAGTCAAAGTCAAAACATTTATTGCGAACCAAGTGTACAATGTGGTGTTATGGTATGGTAGTACTTATGACTTAGCGGCCTTTTACAAGCATTGCAATTTTTTCTTCGATTGCCCTTCTCATTTTAAATTAGCATGCATTCAACATTTGTAATTACGTAATTTTTATTTTATTTTATATGTTTTAGTTAATAGTAGTAAGTACAATTCACGAATTTATATTTATGTCAAGATTAAATGTCAATAATAATGAATTTAATACAATTTTAAATAATGGTTATGTCAATTTTTCGTAAAATAATGGTGAATTTTAATATAATTTAAATAACAGTTATGTCAAAATTTTAATGTCATTATTAGTGAATTCAATACAATTAATATTAGCTATGTCAAAATAAAACATCATTAATAGTGGATTTAATACAATTATTCAGCAATATTATGTAGGAATTTAAATTTTATGTAGGAATTCAATCTGACTGCTTGAATAGGACAGATCGCCACTTTAGTATATGAGAGAAAATCGTTATTTTAAGCTAGACTCTAAATATTCTTTTACTGATTAGAAACATTTTTGGATGAGGTACAGTTTTAGCCTCTTTTGAAATATTATTACTACTCTAATTATTTGTTAAGGTCTCACATCTCAAATACACACGAATAACTAACTATGCAGCTATCCCATACATTTGGATCGAGTAGACATGACGTTTAGTATTATACTGTATAATCTGTAATTTCCTTGCTCATCAGGTTCCGCCACCTGGACACAATGGTGCGCCTCAAAAGCCCCGGCACTAACAGTCGCCGCGGGTCCACTCCGTGCGCGTCGCCCGAACGTCGCGCGCCTTCTCCCTACCATTGACCGACCCCATAATATGTAGCCCTCACCCACATCGCTATCACTTATCGCAGAAATAAATTATTATGTGAGCATTGAAAAACTCGTTGTTACTTATTTTCCTGCGGTTTTCTTGGGATGTTGTCGGCCTGAGTGAGAATAATTTAATGCAGCATCGATTACTTTTCACGGAGCATTTCGTTTAATTACCAAATTGTCATCGAAATATCAACGTAAATTACTAACGCTATAATGGATAGTGTTGTAAATAGCAATGAATGTAAGTATGTCATCTAAACATACAAAATAAAGATTTCTAAGTTGTTGAAGGCTTCCTTTACTTTTCCGCACAGTCTTCTTTTCTTTTGTGTCTTTGGCAATTTAATCAGGTACCTACTTTACAGTTTGTGCCTAGTATTCAGAATCAGTGGCTTTATTTAGGTCATAATAGGTGCCATGCAAGTAAACGGGCACGTAAGTAGGATACTTGAGCAAGTAGTCCTTCGTCTGATCACAAGCACGTATACTACATATATACTTTTTACATCGAAACACATTAGAGTTGACGAAATCTGAGAAGTCCGTTTTGACAGCCGTTAAATCCATAGTAAAACACCGCTAAACGCGCTATTAGAAATTGAACTTTATTATACCGCTAACAAATTAGTGTCAAAACGGGCCTTTTACTTTTTACCCGACTGCGCGACGCAAAGGAGGGTAAGGTGTTTTGAATACTTTAACTTAAAGATGGTAGGATGTGCTTAGGGGTATTGGAAAATTTTAGGAAGAGATGACCTTCCCTGATGACAGGAGTCCGCGGCAACTCACTCGAGAGCCGCATGCTTTATTCGCTTATCCCATCCCAGGGAGGTAAACCTTCCTTACATTGGCTTCAAACAAAATTTTCATTGATAGTGCTGTCATCTGTGTGTTTAGGTACACCAACTTTTCAACTGTCATAACGAGAACAACTATCCCTGCGTTCCAAATTGCGATAAAAGTGATAATATCGCGAATCCGACCAACGCGCAATGTCACAATTATTACTCAGTAGCCTCATATTTTGTGACTACTAAATTCGGTCGGATTCGCGATATTATCACTTTTTTTGCAATTCGGAACATAGGGTGTTTTAGACTACTTGCTTGTGAAGTAGACAGCCGAGCGGTGCCAGCGGTGCCAGCGGTTGCCTTGTGAGATTTCGAATCCTCACATTTTTTTTTGTATTTATAGTGTATTATCTATGCGCCACGGAGAGGCGATACGTAATGCGCAGGATTCGTGTACGCTAAGTAGAGCAATGCAGTAATCCAACTTGAATTGATGCAGGCGTTAATTTTGTTTTTATTTTTCTAGAAAGTGTTGAATAGAAAAGGGTAATTTATTCACTTAAGTACTTATTTGTTCTCATGCAGATCACACATTACCAGAAGATAATTTTGACAATTGGATTGGATTGTGTAATTAACACTAAAAATGTAATGTGTCAGTGTTTGACCATTGAAAAGTCATAATGGCGCCATTATGATAGTAGAATTAACAAACTTGTCAAAAATTGACAGAACTTGATCATAATGAAATCAATGATCGACTACTCTGACACTATTGTAATAGCAGAATCGAGGCCCAGAGGTCAAGGTGAGTCCCCCATCCTAACCTACGGTACCTTGAGTATGCTTAGGAGCTGAGAACAGCCCTTTCGGAGATTTTACTTTATGTTGAAGTCGGTCAGTTTTATTGCAGCACCTTATTAACCTATTCCATACAAACCGTTCGGAGTAGCATGGCCCTACGATGCACCGTTTACGAATAACAGGCCTTGTTTTTTTTCAAAACGCTCTTTTTTTACGATTATCTCAAAAACGGTGCGACCTAGGCAAATAATAACCAAAATCCTGCCCTTTTTCCGTGACACACTGGCTTAACAGCATCCCAACATGAATTTGACGAAAATGTACCAATTAAAAAATAAAAATAACGCCACATTAAAAAAAAAAAAAAAATATACTCGTAAACGGTGCGTCATCGTCACGTCGCGTCGTCCAAAATCAAGACTACTAGACCTTCGCTACGATGTGGCATACCTAACCCTCCACCGCGGGGGTATTTTTTGCGGAGCAAACGACGTATGTCCAACCTCAATCACGCCTGGGTAGGGACGGGCAAGTAAAAAAAATATATCGATATTTATCGTAACGATATTTTTATGCAGTATCGATAATTATGGAGTTAAAAATATCAATATATCTATATATCGTCAGTTTTCGTATGATTATATTCATACATATTCCCAAAGCACTAAAACTTCGTAAAAAAGAATAAAAGAAAACAGTATTTTATTGATGCTTGAGCCTATGTACAATTTAATCAAACCAGTAGTCATCAGATATGGGCACGAAAACAAAGTTGCGTTAAAAAAGTCGAATTTGATACTTTAAAATAAACATCTAATATCGATTTATCGCGATTAAAAAATAACGACTATAAATACAAAAATATAAATATCGCTAGACATTAACACACAGCGCCACCTAGTGCCGCACTAAGCAAAGCTTGTGTCGTGGACACTAGATAATTGATATACTATATTATATACTTTTTTTTGTTTGTAAATAGATACTTATTAATATTATACATATAAACATCCATGACTCTGAAACAAATGTCAGTGCTCATCACACAAACATTTGCTCCTACCGGGATTCGAACCCAGGACCCTAAGAACGTAAGGCAACGTCACTACCACTACGCCAATCGGGTCGTCAAATATCGATTATTGTATGCAAAGAGTAACGTTTTGCAGAATTTAGCTGGTTCCTTGTACTTTGCCGGTAAAGTTATGACACCATCGTTTTGACTTTTAGCAAGATTATTCAAAAACAGTAAAGCATGAACAGGTTTGAAACTTTGCATGAGCTTGTACCTTGTCTCATTTAGGCGCTGCGACGTTTTCTCAGGTTTTCATAAAACCGCGATAACTTGAAAATTATAAATATTTTCTTAAATCTAATTGGGGCACTAATGGGCACAAATTAAGAGCTACACGTGTATGTTTATTCTACAGGGGCACATACAATGGTTTTAGAGAAATACGATTCTGCATAACGTTACTCCAGCAAGAAATGCAATATCTCCAAAACCTGAAGGGGCACTAATTTTATTTTTGGGGGCACATTTTGCCACTAATATAAGCTCTCTGGCCATGCACTGTGTTTTTCTCTCCGATCATTCATTTAGAATTTTCCTGGTGGAAAAACGTTACCCTAGCAGGAATCGTTTTTTCAGTTTTTCTCCAAAACTACAAGAAGCACAAATTCTTTATGTGGGGGCACATTTACAGCAGCTAAGGCACTAATTATACATTCTATTCAGATAACTCTAGGAGACACTTTCCAGCTAGGGTAATGTACACAGCGATATGCCTAAATTTTGGTTGTATTCTGTCTTGGAGAAAAATAATAACGAAATTATAAAATATGTCTTCACCATTTACTTCAAAATAATAAGCACTATCTATTGCTATTTAACTTTCATTAAAATTCATGTTAAATTTTTTGGCAGTAAACGGTTAAAATTGCGATTTAGAAATGTGATTGTGTTAATGAAATGTTTGATAAAAAAAATTGGTGCCTGTAAAGTCGGTATACGGGCGAAAGTTTTACGTGACAACGACTTTGAGTGGTAAAATAATTTTAATGTGAATATTCATTCGTATAGTAGGAAGAAGGATGAAATATGTCTGTCTCTCTCGCTCTTAGGCGGGCTAACCATGCCCGAGTGGAAGGGACGCGTGCCTCTCACTCGCTCTCATTGTGAGCGCATAACGTGAGCGGAGCGTAACGCAGTATTGTGAGCGCATAACGTGAGCGGAGCGTAACGCAGTTTCTTGAAGTGTCACCCGGCAAACCAATTTATAAGACGTTGTCACGTCAAAAATATCGAGCGAATCATTCTTAATCGCGTTTCTATCTTCACAATTTAGGTACTTGAGGATATGTCCAATTTTTATATAATGATTTTTATTTACAAAAAGTCGTTTTTAATTAGATTTTCAGACGGTTTAAAATCATAAAAAAGTGCTATCACCCCGCCCGAGGCGAATCGCGACGTCCCCGTAATGCTACCACCCGACCTTTGCTCGCCGAGCCAGCCCGCGCCGCTTGCGCTTGCCGGTAGCTTTAAATCAATGACGCCCTAAGCCGAGGTCCGTCCGTCCGTACTAGGGTGAATGAACAATTTTTAGCATTAGCAAAAAAAACAAACTAATTGGATAAATTGAAATTGAATTATATTCTCAAATTATATTAACCCAATGATACCGTGTGTGATTTAAGTTCACCATTCCATCCAACAGTGTGGAGAGTTGTCTTATCTTCTATGTCCCAAGCCAGTCCTCTTACATAATTGCTGTGATTATGTCTATCATGGTAAATAACTTTCGGTTCGGAGTTCTCCACTTCACAAACAGTGACAATTTTATTGTCACAGCAAACTGCTACTTTGTCACCACTGCAAGGAAGGAGCAAACACTTAACATGAAAAAAGGTCATAGTTAGAACAAGATTGTGTGAACACCAGGTTTATTCAAATCGAAGGGAAAAGGAGGTGTCTCATGAGATGACGATTAATAAAGAAGAAGAGATGCTGCGCCAACCCCAAGTGAATTGGGATACGGATAAAAGAATGCTGATGAGGCCCTGTTCGGCATGGTGACTTTGGCAGTTAAATGAATGTGTAAAGATAGAAAAAACAGGCATTATATTTTAAATTGAGTTCCCATATTTTTCTAAAACGTCTCTATTACTTAGTACTTACTCTGGATTTACGGCCAGCTTGTGAACTGCAGCAGGGAATTCTGTTATTTTGATGTCAGTTTCTGAATTTCTTACGTCTAGCAAATGTAACACTCCTGCTTCATCTCCAACTACTAGGCGGTTCTCGTCCAACCATGACAAACAACGGATACAGCAGTCATTATTCAATAAACCTGTAAAAAATCAAACATTTTAATATACTTTTCCTCAGTTGTTAGTTGGCACTGTTTATAGTGAATGGTACTATTTATTAATAACAATAGAACTGAATTTGAACAGGCTCGTAGTTATCTTAGATCTTGGCTATATCTTGGTCCGTTTACACAAGGTATAAACGAAGCCTAAATGAAGCCATCACCAAGCATTCTAAGGATACCACAACCTAAGTATTTCTACTGTAAAAATTAAATTATTGCTGGGAGACAAATTTCGTCGTGGTTTATGATAGGATTCAATGTAACACACTTAAAACATTGTGCTGATGGATTAAACAATTGTACAGTCACGTCTAAAAATGTTTACACAGAAATAACGATTGGATTTTTTTCATAAAAATATGAGTTCCAGAATACTATGGACGTAATAACATTAAATTTTGATCAGTACATTAGGAGATACACAATTTAAAAAATTCTTAAGTGTTTAAATATTATTAGACATGTACATGTACTTAAAAAAAAACTTGTGAAAAAGTAGGAAGTTTGACCTCCAATATCTTCATAACTAGAAGGTCCACAATGATAAAAATTTATCACAATGAAGGGCTTGGGACTAAGATGGGCTTCAACAAGCTTAATATTCTCACCAAGAACGGGCTTATTCACATTGTCATCCCACAAAGTGACATCCCGATCCATGGAGCCCGTTGCGAAGTTTGAGGTAGACTTGGGTCTCACTGACAAAGCATTAATCATCATACTATGAGCATCACTGTAGTTCCTTATACAGATCATGTCAGTTATATCCCACACCTGAAAACACAGCTATAAATTATATCAAGGGTAAACAGAGAGTATTCTCTAAGGTGCAAACTAGTTATTTTGAACGGGTCTTAAACAATAGACAGGCAGACAATGAAGTCCGAAGATCCTACAAGAGTTCCATTTTTTTCCTTTTGAGGTACAGAACTCTAAAAAACGTAATTGTAAAAGGAGTCATCTGTTTTGTTCTAAGACAGAATTGTAAAATCCAAATATTATACTCATATTTGGTTAAGCACAAACCTTAACATTGCTATCAGCTCCGGCAGTGGCATAAAGCCGTTCAGGTTCAAGGCAGTCCACTGCTAAGACTGCATTATCATGTTCTGCTGCAGAAATATCTTCTTTCCATTGGTTCCAAACACCATTGGCATTGGACCACACAGTTACTGCGCCACTATCTTCACATGTCAGCACCTATAGTAGATTCATAGGGTTTTTATTTAAACAATTAGAAAGAAGAAATGGGAAGCCTATAGGTACCTAAAAGTGGGTGAGTATGGACTGAAATAATGATGATAAAGTATTATAAACTCACTGTGCTAACTAAATATTTACACATCTTTCCTAGATCTTATTTAAGGCTAAGCTCCAGGGTAGCTCACGAAATTCAAATTATCTTACGTTTTTTGCAATTTTCAGGCTAGTGCAAGTGTGTAAGGGTGCTTAGTTGTATGTTGATTGAAATATTGTTCATGGCTATAAGACGTGTGTAGTTACAGAATTATAATCAGCAAAATTATCAATACACATATCCTCCAAGATGAGTATAATTCTTCGATAAATTCAATACTAAAATATTTTTTCTATACAAAGTCAGTTCAGTAGTTCTTGAGATTAGTACATTCAACCAAAAACTCTTCAGCTTTGTAATTGTAGATACTTAAATGAAGACTTCGAATTAATTTATAGGCAAGAGTTCTTGCAACATACCTTATTGGAAGATCCAATAAAACACCCATCAGCGGTTCCGCTGATTAGAGGGATGCTCCTCTTCTCCTCATTCCGGATACATTGAGCATTGGCAATACATTTGTACACACTCACACCACCGTTCCAATACCGGCCAGTGAGCTCTGAAGATCCCACTAACACACTTCCATCTGTAATAGAGATTATAAGACTTTTCAACAGACTTTTTAGAAAATAAGGCAAAAGAACCAAGAACCGCAATAGCAAAAACTATTATCAAATCTAAACAACGACGACGTCTACGACTATAAAATAAGTACGTACCGGAATGAATGCGAATATAGTCTAAATAAGAAAGAGTACTGGTGCCGGTGGTATCAGTTCTGTAAATTTCAGCATTAAGATGAGGTGGGACGATTTTATTACTATTATCCATGGCTTAGACTTATATTTTGGTATTAACTTTAATTCCTATTATACCTAAGATGTAAAGCAATAAATCACAAATTAGAAAACATGTAAACAAATTAACTACACATTGTTTTTGCTGTTTTCCTAACCTACAAAAACACTACAAAACTTGGCAGTTGAGTTTAGGGGTTGCCAGTTCAAATTTTCAATGTCCCATCAGACCCATCAAGTTAAAATGGAAGGGGCCCCGGGACTAGGATCAGAATGCTGGACTGTGAAGAAGACGAATGAAAAATGTTTGCATGTAGTCATGAGATTGTTTAGATGGATGTGTAGAGTAAGGAATGAATAAGAGTGTAAAAAACCTCTTAACGAAGCCGAAAGGCACTTGTTCGTGTCACCTCAAAAATTATTTTTGAGGTGAAAGTTGTTTCCCAGGAATCATTTTTGCGTAAAGTTACTTAGTTTGATGTACAGATTGCTTGGTTGACGGCATCGTGATTAGGTTGTTTACAGCCTGTATTAGAGGAAGTTTGAAAGTGGCGCCTGTTACAGAAAAATTGAAAGGAATACGTTTGTATTGATATGGACATGTAATGAGAAGGGATGAAACGCAAGTGACTAAAAGAGTGATGGACATGAATGTTGATGCATGGAGAGGGAGAGGAAATATGGACGGACTGGTGTTTGGAATGATATAAAAGAGAAAGGGGTACTTAAATGATGTCGTGTGTCTGACAGTATGTGGTAAACTGGAAGAAGAAGAAAACGTATGGCACCGTCCCTAAATAACATAGGAAGAGGGCAGGAAGATGATGATGATGACCCCCACTTTGTGGTTGCATAAATACATATTTTTTACGTAGGTACCTAGGTACTGTATTTTATCCACTTCATTACTTGAGTTCCATGTTATCTCATCTCTTTTGTACCCTTACTTACTTACAGAGAAAAACAATTATTGAGCAGCCAGCCGATCTGCCGATGGCCATATCATAAACTTCAAATAAGTGGCCACCTCATCTTGTTACAATGAACGGTTTTGTTTGGAACACAAAATACGAGAGGAAGGACCGGGCAGCCATATTTATTCGCCTTGCCGTGCTCTGACTGCACGCAGTAATTCGGCTGCCACAGCCAGACTCAGGCAGGCAGATATACTCGTCCAACTAGCGCGTGGGCTTCAACACAGCTACACATCGTTGTGGCCACACCACCTGGTGCACGTACCCCCTCATAGTCACCGTTGTATGTTTGGGTCAGGTGATTTCAGTGGCTGAATTGTTTTTATTTAACAGCTCCCTTTAACTCCCTGAATTCAGGGAATTTCATGTAAGCTGGCAGCATTAATCACCATGTCAGTGTCAGTCTCTATGGTCATGCATGACAACAAGGATAAAAACAAGGACGAGGCTTCGGGCTTCGGCCTTACATATTTTTGGACAACAAGGATGAAACTGAAACTTTTAGACAAGAAGGATAGCACTGAAAACGAGGCGGTATGGTCCAAGTCCTTAACCTGCCCCAAAAGAGCAAAGAAAAAAAACATCTCTATGGTCATGCTTTCATGAGAATAAAAAATATTTAATAATATGTGATTGTCTGTTGGTCTGTTGTCAGCTTCGTTGTCAGCCTCATTGTCAGCTGCAAGCTGTTACAAGAAATGAAAAACATCATTAGTTACAATTAAATTAATTTGGTTGCTATTTGATTGAAAATCCAATGAAAAATCGTGTCTATGAAGATCTACGGACCTGTGAGCGGATATGTGCTCCTTTATAGTATGTTCTGTGGATATGTGTACTTAGGCTGCGGTCCGTATTAGAAAATATTCGCTCACAGCGCTCACATCAATATTTTGAATTCCGATTTAAATTTCACGATTATGACAGCTAAGAGCTGTGGACACGTCATTTGACTGACAGCGCTCCGCTCACGGTAATTTTTATTTGGGGCATGGTCCGGTCGGTATAATCGCAAGATGGCGCATGTTATTACGTCATCTATGACGATTCAAGGGACATCGATATGGGGCCCGCAAGGGCCGAAGCCTGCTGGCGTTGCAGGACTGTTCGAAAGAGATACCGCGGCTCCGGAACATAAAGGGCGAGGAAGGAATATGGTTGGGTAATAGTCTGACATTCCCTTCCGCTACGCGCAGAGTGGGAGAAGTGAAGTTATTTGATGATTTCCCATCCTAAAAAAGAAAGAGGGAACTCGAGATCGCGGGTTTATGGACGCTCAAATTGTTTACAGCTTTATTCGGAACGCGGTCTTAGTCGATTTTATTCATATTCTCACAGAAACAGTCCATAGACTATAACTCTACTAAACCCTAACACAGTGACAAGTGCTTCACACGTAATTAAAAAAAAATCACTGTTTGGCCGATGCCTGTCACTGTCCAACACATGTGACTGTGATAAAACGTCAACGTCACTGTCAGTGTCACTGATTGCTCCTAATTCTATCCATTAATTTCGTTTATCGCAAACTATTTTCGATTTTCGATACAGCTATTAAGTGTAATCAACACGATTTGATTGTTATTTTAAAATCAAGGTAAGTGAACGTGTGCCTTTAGTTAAAAATGGTCTCTCATGTCATAGAAGCCGGTAGCCATAAATCAGCACTACAGTTGCGAAACTTGGTTTTGGGTTCTACTTATATGTTTTTATTGTGAAATAGTTGAAATATCTTCCATAACAGTTCTGCGCCCGCTCTCACAAATTTTAATATATTTAAATTTTGATGCAGTAAAAATAAGTGTTGAATCTGTATTTATGTGATTCTATTTGTGTTAACTAATAATTTTTTTTTTGAAGAAATGCCCACTTTGGAATTGATACAAACGTTGTCTGGCCATAAAGGCATTGTCTGGAATGTATCTTGGCATCCTCAAGGAAAAATATTTGCATCTTGTGGTGAAGACAAAACTATCAAGTTATGGAGCAAAGAAGGCCAGGAATGGACAATAAAAACAGTTCTTGTGGATGGTCACCAGCGGACCATTAGAGAGGTGGCATGGTCTCCTTGTGGCAACTACCTGGCTTCAGCCAGCTTTGATGCAACCACAGCTATTTGGGACAAGAAAAGTGGTGTGTAGCTCTGTTTTCCATATTGATAACAGGAAATACTGTTAAACCAAAATTCTAAAATACCACTGTGTTCATAGGTCAATTTGAATGCAATGCAACATTGGAGGGCCATGAGAATGAAGTAAAGAGTGTAGCATGGTCTCCCTCTGGTCATCTGTTGGCGACATGTGGCCGAGACAAGTCTGTCTGGGTGTGGGAGGTCGCCGGAGATGATGAGTATGAATGTGAATCTGTGCTCAATGCTCACAACCAAGATGTCAAGAAAGTTTGTAAAGATACCTATATTCAGTATTTTAATTTATCAATAAATGCAATAATTTTATTCATAAATTATTCTTTTTATAGGTAGCTTGGCATCCTACACTAGACATCTTGGCTTCTGCTTCATATGACAACTCAGTTAAGTTGTACAAAGAAGACCCAGCTGACAACGACTGGAGTTGCATTGCAACCATGCAGTCACATGAGTCAACTGTGTGGAGCTTAACCTTTGATAAGACGGGTGAGAGGCTCGCCACTTGCAGTGATGACAGAACAGTCAAAATATGGAAGGAATACAAACCTGACAACCAAGAGGGTGTCATAGTAACAGATAGAGAGTCTGTCTGGAAATGTGTCTGCACATTATCAGGATTCCACACTCGGTGCATTTATGATATTGCTTGGTGTCATCACACTGGCTTCCTAGCAACAGCTTCTGGTGATGACATCATAAGAATATTCAAAGAAAGTGATGACTCAGATCCTAATTCACCAACATTTGATTTAGTTTGCACTAAATTGAATGCACACTCCCAAGATGTGAACAGTGTGAGATGGAATCCAACAGGAAACAAAGAGCTGCTCTCTTGTAGTGATGATGGGGAAATAAAAATATGGAGTTTTTCTTCTGACTAGAATACATTAGTTTATAAGAATAACTGTTATTTGTTGATCAAGTTACTGCATCAAACTTTTGATATATTATTTAGATGTGTAGGCTTAAAATATTGGGGTTTCATAATAAATGAATATTATATTTTCTCAAATGGTTTTCTTTACCTTAGATAAAGATTAAAGTAAGTATTAATAAACTATACAAATGGCAAAACTAGTACTAATGGGTTTTTATATTTGTTTCCCATGCATGTATTTCAGTTCACTTCTGATGATTTTAACAGTAGGAAAACACATCTTCTCACAGAAAAATCTTAGAAGGCTTTATACAACATCATCCACCATCAAAATGTCGACAGGAGAGAAAATTGGAGTCCCTCTGACGAAAGTTACATCAGTATTAGAAAACTTTGCATCAAAAAAGTTATCTGAAAGTTGGGACAATACTGGATTATTGGTGGAGCCTTATACTGCTCGGTAAATACGAATTATTTACACATTTCTTGGGTTGACTAATAAATTGTTTAATATATTTGTTTGCTCTTATTCATGATGAACCATGAGTGCATCAGCAGGATATATACCTACTTGTAAGAATGTTACCTTATGTTTTCAGGAATATAACTAAAGTCCTTCTAACTAATGACCTTACAGAAGATGTAGCACTTGAGGCTAATGATCATGGATGTGAACTGATTATCTCCTACCACCCTCCTATATTTGCTCCAATGAAGTCTGTGGTTCAAAGGTATGTCCAACTGAACGGTACTAAATGGTATATTACCTATGTGAAAAAGTGTAATATTGTACACACACATATTGTTCACTTGGTGGTAGGTATAGTACCTATAGATAGACTCTATTGGAATGACAATAAAATTCGAATTATGTTTGTAGTATGTTTGAAGTATATTGTATATTAAAATACTAAATTATTTCCAGTGCTTGGAAAGAGCGCATCGTCTCATTCCTTTTGGAGAAGCAGATAAGTTTGTATTCTCCACACACAAGTTGGGACAGCGTCCGCGGCGGCGTCAACGACTGGTTGGCTGGTGCCTTTAGTGTCGCAGAATCTAAGCCCTTGATCCCTGCTGCCGATAACCCTCAAGTTGGAGGTGGGAGGTAAATTCATATAAAATATTCCTTTGCATACAATACTGATTATTCTTCCCAATTACTTGATTCAAACCCTATAGCAATGTTAGCATGCTCTGCGAAGTTATAGGTGTTTCTTAGGTGTGTGTGCGAACACGGTGGAGGTGTGCCTCGCGTACACGGTGGAGGGCTGCCCCACGTGGGTGGAGCAGCGCCGTGTCCTCGAAGCGGCAAGCGGCGGCGGCGACCTCTCGCGTCCGGCCCTGGTTCAATCCATGGTCCGAAGCGAGACGGAATGAGAAGCCGTCACCTTCTTCTGCGAAGCAGTCATGCTAGCGCAGGAGGTGCGGATAACGAGAGGGAGAAAACCTCTCGTACCAGCCGCCGCGGGAGACGCACCGGGCGCCTCGGATCACCGTAGGCGTGGGCCTGTGGTCGGTAAGCTATGGACTAGCTTGCCGTCCGTCCGTCTTATGACGACAGGCCGTGTCGATGGCGCGTACGACACAGCCCACGCCCACGTGCACGCGCGCGTTCGTGTTCCACGTGCGCCTCAAAGAGATGTCAGCAAAAAGGAAGGGGCCCCGCAGTGGCCCAAGCCTGCCGGGACTGCGGGACTGTTCGAAAGTGATACCGTGGCCCCGGAACATAAAGGGCGAGGAAGGAACATGGATGGGCCATGGTAAAAGTCTGACACTCCCTCCCACTCCGCCAAGAGTGGGAGGAGCCATTTGATGATTTACCATCCAAAAAAAAAAGGTGTGTGTGCGTGCGCGTGCGCTAGGTGATTGATGATGAGTAATGATCTAATGACCAACTTCCACTAGTTTGCGAGTTCAATTGCGCAAGTTTGACCTCTTAGATGAAAAGATTAAACGATTTGATGACAACTCAAATGATTATTAGCATTTCCATCATATTACACCATAGGACATTAACTTGCGCAACATAAAACTTACCAGTGAAAATACAGGTTTACTAACGGGATTCACCGTGTGTCTCTTAATGATGAACTGTTACTTGCACGGGACTTGGGAAACCACAAGCACATATTATGTGAAAATGTTTAAGTGAAAATATCTGCATAAATTGCTTCAACACAATGACGGTCAACCAACCTATTTGCCCCAGTCTAGTTCGAATAAATGATGAGATATTCCGCAACAATCGATTACTAATGTGGTTTACAAATTGTTCTAGGTTGCTACAACTTATGTCCAGTATAACTTTGTCGGATGCGGTTTCAAAAGTAAAGGAATTGACTGGATTACCTCATGTGCGCTTTGCTATAGGAAAGGGGAAGGTAATGTCGAGTGAAGTAAAATCTGTGGCGCTGTGCGCGGGCTCCGGTAGCTCTGTACTGAAAGGAGCCCCTGCTGGTTTATACCTCACAGGTAAACAAATAAAGTTTTACTTTTAATAAGAAATAGCGTAAAACCTGCGTGTACGTGCACCGGACGTTGGCCATGTAAATAAATGCTGATGAGAGAGAACATTTTCAAATTTCTTTAAAATCTTATAGTAAACCTACATTTCCTAATGATTACAAGTTTCTTTTGACAAACAATAGTGGTTCCAAGATTAAGCCTTTAGGCCCTCCTCATGAAACATACTTGGGACGTGTTAGAATATAGGAGTACCTTGTGATTTCAATTACCTGTTTTCTTCAGTTGGGATGGAGGTCAAAAGCTACGTTATACATTAATAAAAAAACTTTAATCTAAATATACTTAATAATTAAAATCAAGTGACTAACCCAATTAAACGTCTTTCAGATATCTAATAAAATCTCATAATGAAATAACTTTTCAGGAGAAATGCTTCATCACGACGTACTCGATGCTGCACAAAAAGGCATTAGTGTCATCTTAACCAATCATTCAGATTCAGAAAGAGGCTTCCTAAAAGGGTTTTCTACTAATCTTCAGAATTTACTAGATAATGAAGTTCAAGTGCTTGTTAGTAATGTGGACAGAGATCCTCTTGTTACACTGTAAGTGATGTAAATTACATTTATAATTCATAAATAAAACAACTTAGTAAGTTCATTAATTGTACGTTTTATTGTTATATGTAAACTGTTACTTCAAGTGTTAGATCAACGGAAATACATTTAGGTTATTTATTTTAAATTACTGTTACATACTTGTGAGATCATCGTTATCTTATTCTATTTATCTCAGAACACGATATTACAATTCGCAAATAGGATTCAAAATATTTCGTTAATTTCTATGGTTCTTACGACTAGTAAAAGTAGTATCTACAATACTTGGCAAGACCTTTGTAAATGTACTTTCGTTTTCCATTTCCTATCTGCATAACTCAGTCCGTTTCGATCCTCTTGATGATCTTCTAGCTGCACTGAAAGATTTCCACTGTTTAAAGATGTAATCAGTTTATGTTTGTTAGAATTTTCATTAGGGCATGCACACTACTTACTTACGCGGGGCTATTTTGTCTGCCGCTCTAATTTTAAACGCTTTATCGTTTTGACTATCTTTAAATATTTCTTTTGACGATTTCTTCCGTTTTGGTGTTCCAAGGTTTGGACCTATTTTGCATATAGAAGAGACAGTTCCATTTTTGTCATCGTAATTGATAACGTATTCTTTACGCATATTTGTTTTATAACCGTTCGTCTTTGTAGCATATTCTTTTCCATTGATTTTGGGCTGTACTGGTGGAATTAGCACCGTGTAACTGGATTCTTGTTTTTGTGATGGTTTTATAGTTTCTTTTGTATACTTATCCCTGGATGAGTTTCTCTTACGATTACTGTTTACACCACGGTCGTCATCGATACTGTCTTTCACTTGTTGGTCTGTTTTCTTAACAATCATGCGACTTAAGTCTTTGGATGTTTCTTCGGGTACATCTTTTGTTTCAGGTCTTTGCAATGACCTACTTCTATGTTCTTTTTTTTCAACGGTCGATTTTTTTTCGGTTGAAGATTTGTCCTCTCGAGATTTACGGGCATGACTGGATCTATTGAGGTCCTCAGTTGCCTTCCCTCGGGTATCACTAGCGTGGCGCTGTTTATCATTCTTCTCAGCTCGTCTTGAAAGAGTGTCTTTGTAGGCGGAGCGTGAGATGGTGTCTTTATTTACTGAGTGTTTTGTTCGGTGACTACTATCGGTCCCGGAATCTGACCGCCGTTCCTTTGTACGCTCATTGCTACTAATATCAGAAGCATGCAAATCTGATGTACGTTCGGTTTTCTGTTTAATTACTTCCGTTTTATATGATTTTCTTTGACGCGAGTTGAGTGAATTTGATTTCAACTTTTGGGTGTCTCGGTTCTCCAACGTGTTACACTTTTCCTTTTTAACATTTAGATTTACATATATTGGGTTTTCGTCTCCAGATAAATGTTTTTCGATGGTATAACTCATCTTTTTCACGTCGTTTCTGGGATTTTCTTGTATAGACCGATTCGAACTAAAAGCAATCAAAATAGTTTGTATTTAATAAAGATGATTAGGTATGTGATAATTAGTACATATTTTTTTAATTATAACTGTGTTAGTTTCTCATGTACCTAATGTATGAAAATACGTACCGTATCGATTGGTCTTCGCGTTGAAGAGACTTTTCCATTATTCCGCGTTCACGTCTATACGCCTTCGGTGGTGCCGAAATACTTCGACTTGTAGTAACTTCGTCTTGTCTACGCAACTTAGTTCGCCTCGTACAAGAAACGACGTTATTTGATTCTTGAATTTCTTTTTCAATAATAGGTTTAAAAACTTCAATTTCGTGTATTTCATTAGGTTTGTCTTCATACTTTGAACGTAGTCTTGGGGTCGGGACCGGAGCATAGTTGATATTTAAAGGAATGTTTTGATACTCAGGCGGCTCATCAGAATCATGTTCACTGTTACACACGCTGTTTGAGACTTGCTGAATTAACTTGACGGACTGAAATATATTTTCAACGACATTTTCATTGCGCCCTAATGTACTTTTTACATGGCTTCGACTTTTGTATGAATCTGTTCTACCATGATCAACACCGAAGTATGTTAGTTCACTGTCCCTTAGTTGTCTGGTTTTAGGCTTCCTTTGCGCTGGCGACACTTGTAGACCGTTGAATTTAGTTTTTACATCATCGATAGGATCTTCAGCGGGTTTACTGATTTTGATATGTGTCACCACCTGCTTCTCACGTTTTAGACTATCTTGTTTAGTAGGACCTACAACATATTAAGTTAATGTTTTAAGTTAAAATGTTAAAACTTGAATATCAAGTTAATGTTTAATGTCTACGATAAACTAGCATGCATAATAATCAAAGTGCATAAGTACCTGCTTGAATTGTCCGTGAAGCATTAGGTTTCATTACAGATTCAACGTTTTCTCTCGGGAATACAGATTTCACTTCAGCGTTATAGTGTTTCTCTGCTTTCAATTGCTTGTTTACTAATGAAACTGCCGACAGTACAGAATTATTAGAAAAATCTTTACTCAAAAGATTTTCGGACATCCCAAATGCCATGTTCTCTCCTAAAAGATATGGTTTGGGTTTCGGAATTTTGTTTTTGAGAATACTCTTTGTAGCTGCTGTATTCTCATCGGATTCACCAAACTCACTTACGCTAATATTGATAGGAGTGGCAACTCCATTCGTCGTTGGGAAATCGTTCTTTTCACCAAACAATGTTATAGGTTTGTCAATCATATCTTGCATGGGCACAAAAGCACTTCTCCGTTTTCTAAAATCGTTTGATGGTGGAGGTTTCTCATCCGTTGCAATTATATTAACTTTACCGGAATCTGGGGTAAAATGTACCTCGGTTTTACAGAATTCCACCCTTTTAACTCTTCTGTCGATCTCTTCACTTGTTTGGTGCTTTTTGTGATACTCGTCATCATCTGCTTCAATGGTAATAGGCAAGGTTATTGACACTTTACCCGATGATTGCAGCGTGATATTATTTTCTAATGGGTCTTCCATAACAACATCATGGTCTCTATAAGTCTTGAACTTAGTTCCTCTATAATGTGAAGACGGTCGGTTTTTGGATAGCCAATCTCGGAATGATTCTTCATTATTATTTGTCTTTCTCTCATCTCTAGTTAAATATTTTGAATGTGAGTTGTCATCCATTTGATCATTTACAATTTCTGTAGATTTACAAATGCCGCTATCAGTGGAAGATTCCATCGCTAATGTGTCGTTACTATGTGTAATAGTTTCGTTTAGTGGGGACGTGTCTTCAAAACTGTAACTCTTTCTCCTCGTGGTCCATTCATTACTGCTGTTTAAAAGTGATTTATATTTAAGTGTACTTAGAGTTACAGGTGTGTCCAATAGTGGTGAGTTTCGGCTAGTGCTTCTACTACCAAATTGAATATCACTGCTTTCCGAATCATAGGAATATTTCCTGTGAAGGTTTCTTCCAAGTCTTGAATCGAGATCAATAATACTGGCATTATCTGTAGAAGATGACTCTTCACTGGGCATCCGAACCGAGCTTCCTTTTGTAGAACCTCTCCATTTGGAAGGTTCCGAGATTTCAAAATCGTCTGGTTCTGTTACTTTGTAATTTTCCGATTCTGCGACGGGTTCAGGAGATGATTCAAAAGGGGTGGATGATATTTCCAGAGGTTTCATCGGGGATGTTGGGGACTCCAGCATGTTGAAACCGGATGCTATTACCTGAAAAATAATATATAACGTTATTTCTCTCTCTCATACAGTAGTATATCATAATTATGCTGTAGGTTTTTCAAAATGTTTGTATGCCGCATTAGTTACGTTACAGGTTTGCATAAGGCACGAAACAGTAAACGTTTCCAATTACCTATAGCAAATGCATGGATCGATAAGGCGTTTGTTAATGTACCATTTGTTTTACATTTGTGATTAGTGTGCAAATATCGTTATCTTCGCAGTAACATTGACCTAATAATCTAGAAATATAGGAACTCCCTTAGGGGCTAGGCCCTCCTGACTTAGTCATAAGACTTAGATTGTATCAGTAGTAAATAGTAGATGTACTAACTGGTCTTTCGTATTTCCTCCGGTTTTAAAGGTAAAAGCGCCGCTGTGGTATGGTATAAATATTTTCGTGCAAAGATCGAACCCGAATACTACTACAGGGACTTGGGCATCAGACATTTCTGCTTTGTCTCTGAGATGGCAACACGCATATGCGATGCCTGTGGTACCTATGTGTAGGTCCGTAAGCGGGGGTTACCATAACATTTGATTGGCTATCGACTTAAAGTGAGACTGGAGTATAGCTTACCCTTCGTGAAGAGTGAAGCATGAAGGAGGCCGCTGGTGCCCCTGGTGCTGCGGACGAGTGGTAAGCGGCGCGCATGACGCGAACGCGCGCGCCCGGCCCGCTGGCGTGCAGCACCTCCATAGCACGCGCAATGCGACGCGTCACGCCTCCTTCTGTCACCTGCAATTAATGACAACATCCTATAATCGAGATTATTGCTATACTCGTAATATTAAAGATGTTTTAACGAGCACTAGCGCGTTCTAATCTGGGTTTAGAAGCGACGGACGTCACGGAACTTGACTTTTTTGCCGAGCGTGATGTGCCAGATAGACAGCTTTGCGTACCTAAATCATCAAAACACAAAATGCTATCGTGATTTTAGAACAGTTTGTAAAATAAGGCGTGAACACCTGGGTACCCACTTGTACTTGTATTGATGACTAATCTACCAGTCCCAAAGTGATCGTGTTTGTGAATGTTCTACATAATGGAAATATGTATAGGTACTTCAAATATTTAATAACAACTTGTTGAGTTAATCTTACCGTTGCTCTGCAATTGAACTTTCGAAGTAGTGTATGAAATATTCATGACCGAGCATGTGATGACCTCAACGAAGCTGTTATTATAACTGTCCAGCCAGTGGCTACAGTGCTCTGTAGACTTTGTTGGATTGTATAGTCAGTGTAAATCACTGTCAAATGCAATGTGTGCGTGCCCGAGAACTTCTTGCTTAGTCGTCGTGACGAATGTTGTTCGACTACTTTCGTGTCCTGTAGAACTGCCCGTATAATTACTTATTTCAGTGCTTACGATATATAGATAGAAACATAACAAATTCTAACCAAAATTTTCTTTGACTCAATTAGCCTTTCTAAACAAAGACACGATTGTCCCAGAGACAGCTCTATGCGCGACGGGCAGCGGGTTCGATCTTTGCACGAAAACATTTGCCTGGCTTACTGTGAGCCGCCTACAGATAATATTGCCGCAGTACAATGATACCAAAAGGCAAATATTTAATTTTGTTCCGGGTCTCGGTGTCTGTATGTCAGATTTTTGTTTGTGAACGCACCCAAGACAAAGAAGTCATAAGGCAGTGGTTTTTTACTAACAATATTTTTTGAATGTTACGTTTATTGGTAGCATTAATACGAAGCCATTTACAAGTAAGCACGTTACGCACAGTTAATGCGGCCTTCACAAGCATTAAAGTATGTATTTATTGTTACTAGTGACGTGATCCTTCTTGCGGGGGCGAAATGAAATTGCGGCGTGTTGTGATTGCGATCTTTACAATGATCAACTCACTTTTGAATACTCAAGTGGGTGTCGGAGACACTTAAATATTTGCATTGTATTTGTAGCCACAGAACGTCTTAAACTTGAATTCAAATACTTTGGGATTTACTGGGAACAGTCTCAATATTGTCAGAAATACTACGTGCCCGCCCTTGACTTTGTTTAAAGGACAAAAAAGGTCTTAAACTCGCTGGATTCTTCGAGTTTTGGACGGTTCGAGTGGCGGCCTCAAGTTTTTTAAACATTAAGCTGTAACTTAGAGCAAAGAGTCGTCTAGTCTAGGTATAACATATACCTGAGTATGAGTATATAATATGACCTAATAGCCACATCAATAATATTTGGACAGATACAGCAATACGGACAATTCCCACTAAATAAGTATACAGTAATGTGTGTAGATAGTAGATACCTACCTATGTTAATGTGTAAGCATTCTTAACTAAGACAAACAAAAGCAAAAAACCCAATTTACATATTAAGATGTTTATTTTATGTAGGCAATTTATCTGTTGTTTTTTGCTCTGTTATTTCATTCCATTTAGAGAAAAAGATAAAGCCTTATTGGCAGGAGCGCTGTCAGTTTGGAACTGCGCAGCCTTTTACTATGAGTCTGATCAAGGCGATTTATTTCAGAAGATATAGATACTGACGTCATCAGCATAATCGAATGCCAACTAAAACCAGAAGGCCACATGCGACCCACTACGAGCGCTCTACCACCTCTTTATTACTGTAGATATACCTACCTATAGTATCTACTATATCGATCGATACCAAGGAATCGATACTTGTTTATTAAATCGAAACAAAGTGGGCAAATATAATCATACTCGGTTTTTTGATTAATGAAATAACCGTAATTACAAGTTACCAAAAGAGAATCAGTGCCTGTCAATTATTGTACAACCGGTTCCGTTGCCGCCACGGCCTAGTTTAATTAATTCATGAAGGTAAAAGCGAAGTAGAGGTTGCTTGTTATGGCTTAGAAGTAGAACCTGAAAACTGATAATTTGTTTAGTGCTAGTGTGTTACTGACTTCCTTGTCAAAATAAAAATAGCTTTGCACACCGAATAACGATAACAGCACGATCTATTGACACTGAGACGATTAACGTCTGCACGTGGTTTTCGCACAGTTAACGGTAAACTTGACAGACTTATTAGTATAATCAGAATACGCGAATTAGTAACAAAAAATGCATGTTTTGAATTGTGAGAATACTTCTAAATGGAAGGCGGAAGGCTTAATTTGGCAAGAGGTGGGGGAGGGGTCCGTGACGTGAGCGGTCGTCGACTCCAGCGCGGGCGTGCGGGCATCGCGCAATATCGATCTTTTACGAGAAATGATGGAGGAAAATCCACAAATCTGAACATCTTAGTTTCCAATGATTCACCAATCATTCTCATTAGTATGGATTCTTTATTTAAAGGACAAGTGCGCGTCATAAACTGGTATCGATCACGTAAACCGCGGTTGTCTAGAATCGTCATGGATTTTCCTAAAACTATTAATAAAGGTTGTAGAAAGCTTAGCAAAAGTGGTCAGCCATTTGTTCTTGTCTTGTTTGTGTTTTCTATGAGACAGACAAGGTAGAAATCTATATTTTCTAAGAAGGTAATATATTAAAATGTAAAACGAAAATTGGCAAATACTGGTAGTGCCATCTGATAACAGGGCGCTCACGCTAGTTCGACCAAGTAAATTAGAACCTAATGACAACATTAAGAGCGTTTTTGCAAGCTGGCGACGCTAACATGTGCCCTTTACGTAAATAACATATCTAATAGATGCGTACCTAGCTAAGCTCATCATTATGTGACATTCACGCAAATGATGATAAGTTGGCGTACAGTGTACACAAACAATACGAGACAAACAGCGGATAGCGCAGTGCAGCACAGCCTCGCGGCTCGCGGGCCACGGCCTTTGCGCAGGATTTCCGGCAGTCTGCACACGAACCCGAATAACCATGTTGAGCTAACAACGCTTCGTTAACTTACTTACCGTTTAATGTAGTTATGTGAGAGCGTTGTACTAAACAATAATATACTGGCATCTTACTGGTTATATGCTAGTTATAGCATAAATACGGATTCGTTTTCATTACCATGTCTATAATCACCGCTGTTCAATGACTCATAGGCTTTATTAAAGTTCACATGTAGAACCAGATTGTTTTATAGTTTCCTGCATAAAGATATGGGAAATGCGTTAAGCAAAACGATCAGTAGCTTCCTCACGTCTATTTCTTCACTTTCACTGTTCGACAATCAAGCGTTGGAATCGAGATTACTATTGTGTTCACATCACCTTCCTGTTGTAATAGCTTTTCTGATTGCGTTATGGTAGCTTGCAATTATTCTCTCTTCTTCTTTCACTTGTTTTTCTTCTCGATCCTAGAACACGTGTTCTTCTGTAGGTACCTAAATTATCAGACATTTGGCGTGCACGGAATCCTATTTGGAATTCAGTCTTCACAATGGTACCGGTTTTTCGTAATAGATGCACGGCGTCCCTTTATCCGCGCTTTAGTTCGACTGCTCAGGGATTCAAGCCTGTGGTAAGTATAAGTGTTTCTATAGCCCAGGTAAATGGTATAACACATCTACTTTTCTAATACCGATGCACTTATATCTTTACCCTGTAGGGGCTTCTGATTGTGATGGACTTTTTGTGATTGCAGGCAATCCCTGAAGACGCGCTTACCCTGATACAGATATTTTTAATTTTCCATTCCTTTTATTTTAAACTATTGTTTTGTAAGCGAATTAGTGAACCTTGATGTTAAATAAAAGCTCGTAAAGTGGACCTTTCAGCCCACGTCGTCATAGAGCTCGCACAGAATAATGAAAAGCAAGTTGTTACGGAAACGCACAGGAATAATTTATGACAGTGACATAACTGTTACATACGGTTCTGCAAGACTTGCATTTTAGTTTAGCTGTTCCACACGAATTAAAGGAACACAACAAAAAAACTTACTGAACTAGCTCTCAGACAGGTTTTTCTGCACATTTCCTCTCAACATTAAACCTTATGCAGTGAGACACAAGTCTCATTCTATAAAGTTGAATAAATATCCATAATATAGCTCGAACGTCTCGTCGTCCTGAGTTTTAACACCGTAAAAGGAAATGACCACTTTAGCCTTTTGGCAATGACCTCTTGTTAATCGAAATGCCACAATCTTATTTACTTACATTACTTCAAGTGCCTGCCTATTCGATAGCTACTTCACTTTGTATTTTAATTTAACATCTTTCTTTTCACTACTTATATAACAAATATGCAAATTAGAAAGCTTGCATCACGAAATACTGTCTAATTTATGTTGCTTCGTTTGAACTTTTCTTTAAATTATGCATTTAAATTATTTATAAGTTGTTGACAAACTTTGTGTGAAATTAAAATGTTTCATAATAGCAAAGCTCAAGCTGTACACTGCTTAGGGGATGTTTGACCTCACCTTTCCATATTCGGCGGTTCCAGCCCACTCTCGCCGCCATTGATCTGCCACTTCCATGTCAATGAGTTGGTGTGTCGTTTTTCGATATTGCAGCTACACTCGGGAGCTCGGGCTCGTTCGATAGAAGCGCACACGCACGTTGTTGCTGCGCGCCGGCTCGAAGCCTACTGCCAGTCACCTCCACTGCCTTCGGCGCGCGAGACGCGGTACAGCCTCAGCCCACAAAATAAATTTAAATATCGCCAATTCGTCATTGCCTTCCGTTGACAAAAACCGTACCTACTTAATGTCAACGCCCACCGTCAGTATGAGATACCTCTCACGTAGGAAGCGGCCCACACTTTTACGAGAGATAGATACTGCAATATGGAAACAAATGTACACAATTTGGTAAACTTTAGAATCCAATAAAATATACCTACTTAGATGCCAGATAGCTTTTTAGTGATCATTAATCAATCTTATTCGTTCAACCGGTTAAACATCTAAAATATTTTTTGCGAGAAGTATTTGGATTTTTGATCTAGATGGTACCTACTCACTAAGTCAATCTAACCATATTATTCTGGTACTAACCGATGCCCGCGGCTTCGCCCCCGTAAAAGTATATACAAAAACCTTCCTCTTTAATCACTCTATCTATTAATAAAACCCGCATCAAAATCCGTTGCGTAGTTTTAAAGATCTAAGCATACATAGGGACAGACAGACGCGGCAGGAGACTTTGTTTTATAATATGCAGTGATGATGGATAACTTTTTGCGTCCCAGACGCTCAAAAATGTTCAAGGTTGCAGGAAGATTACTAAAAACCTTAGCCGACAAAGTTTCCTTCAAACTGGGTCTGAATCCATGCATTTTCAGGGTCTCGATGGGCATGAGTCAGGGCCGTAGCTAGGGGGGGGGGCATTGTAAGGCAATGCCCTACCTAAAAAAACTAAGATAAGAAAAACAAAGATTATTTATGCTATTACTAGCTTCTGCCCGCGACTTCGTATGCGGATCCTGGGCCTCGATTCTGCTATTACAATAGTGTCAGAGTAGTCGATCATTGATTTCATAATGGTCAAGTTCTGTCAAATTTTGTCAAGTTTGTCAATTCTACTAACATAATGGCGCCATTGTGATTTGTGACATTTCAATGGTCAACCACTGACACTCCATTGAAAGAAATGTCCGCATTTAGTTGTAGATTTCGAAAACCATTTGTTCTAAGGGTTTTATAATAATGTCAATACGACAATGGCATTAAAACGCAATTTTATTACGACACCATTGACCGAGCAATGATTGAACGTTGCACTTTAAGCAAAATGACAATGGGATGAGAATGGAATCGTGTTGGAGGGACGAATTTATTAAAATAGCTGTATTAGGCCCGTGTTCCTTATGCCAGCGACAACGGGGTCGTTAAAATCGGAGATCTGAAACGTCTGATGTCTAATTCTGAGACCCCGGGGACGGGAAAATAACGGATCTTTCTCAACTGAGCAACACAAACCGTTCATTTCTTTTTGCCATTTAACAGCTTCACAAAAATTACAATTTTGAACCATACCTCAGATAGCGGAATATGTGGCGTATTCCATCATAGGAGGATACGTAAATGCACTCCGTTCCTTATCAACCTAAGAAATGTCGCCATGCCCTACGGCTATATCTTGAGACACATCCGATTCTTCAGATGATATCGACATTCTGTTCAGAGAATGTCGAAGTCGATCAAAAATCAAACGTTCGTTGCGCTATTCTTCTGTCTCTTCATGCCGTACTCCAGCAATTCTTTCTCTCTCTCTTTCTAACTGATTATAAAGATTTTGTTGTGTGCGTGTTCGGGACAATGTATGATAATCTCGATCAGCAGTTAGTCGCGCATAACATCTATCACTCCACATACCTATAGTAGATGTGCGCGAATACGCTGAGAACTCAAGCGTGATTCTGTATCGGTAAACGTTTCCGATTCGCGAGACAATGCATGTCACTCTCGATCAGCGGACAGTCGCGCATCACGTTCCGCACTTGTCTCTAGAAACCTAGAAGCAAATGCGTAGATACGCTTGGAACTCAAGCACAATTCCCTATCCGTGAATGTCTTCGACTCGCGAGACAGTGTATAACGTTCACGATCATCGGTCAGTCACGCATCTATTCTTCACTTCACTGGTCTCTAGATACCTGGATGTAGATGCGTAAATACGCTGAGAACGCAGGCGTGCTTCGCGATCCGAAGAGGTTTCCACGGAGCAAGTTGCAGCCTGATGTGCTCCAACAGCATCAAGTCTCTCCTGACGCTCTTCGGTAGATCCTCAATTTTTTAGCTCCTTTGGAATATTGGGAAAGATTTGACCTCTTTATAGGCATGGTTATAGTTTTGTTGTGAAGATACCTGATCAATTAAATTCTAAGTGAGTGCTCCCCTGGGTTACCGGGAAGGCTACCGAGTCACGAAGATAAATGGAAAAGGAAAGTAAACACTCAAGTAACATAAGCCCGAAGGCATATTTATTCGATAAAATAAAAATAATAAATGGGAGTTTTGGCCAGTAGAGTTAAATTTTCAATGATATACCATCGTTTGACGACCCAAATGGCGTAGTGACGCTGCCTTCCGTTCTTAGGGTCCTGGGTTCGAATCCCGGTAGGAGCAAACGTTTGTGTAAATCGGACATTTGTTTCCGAGTCATGGATGTTTATATCTATGTCACCGTAAAATTGTCAAACACGTTATATTAATATATAACGTGTTTTTTCTCGCGATATTGTAATTTCTCGAATTATTGTCAACTGAACATACGGAAGTATCTCTGCCCCCATAATCGGGACTTGGGGCACCCCCCCGTAAGGTTAGTTAGGTTCCTTTAAACTCTGCAC
Organism: Xestia c-nigrum; assembly: GCA_916618015.1. NCBI lineage: Eukaryota > Metazoa > Arthropoda > Insecta > Lepidoptera > Noctuidae > Xestia > Xestia c-nigrum. The sequence continues at coordinate 14,677,930 of OU745255.1, read as the reverse complement.
TCGGAAATAGGGGCCTCGCGAAGCGGGGCTCCGTCGACTACGCTTTTTAGGGGGAATATAAACTGTTTTAAGGTTATGTTATATTAATCGGTATTTCTCAGGAATGGTGCATTATCTTTTCACGAGAGTTGAACCACTGGGCAAGGGGGACCCCTCCTTCCCTCCACACCGCGTAAACGGTAAAATAACGTAATTGACAATTTTACGGTGACATATAGATGTCACCGTAAAATTTTCAAATACGTTATATTGTAATATCTCTAGCGATATTGTCAAGTCTCGAATTATTGTCAAATGAACATACTGCTTACAACAAAACGCATTATTTTTCGTGAAATGCATGCGATGGTATTCAATTACGCGGTGTGGAGGGAAGGAGGGGTCCCCCTTGCCCAGTGGCACAACTCTCATATTATGAAAAGATTTTCGTTATCTATACTTATAATAAATCTGTAGAGAGGTCAATTCTGTACATGAAATATATTTACAAAACAACTATCGGGGGGTGATTAGTGATCGATACTGATGCCAAAAATGCAATCAGTAAAATTTTTGTCTGTCTGTCTGTCTGTCTGTCTGTCTGTCTGTATGTTATTTATAGAAAAAAAAACTACTCGACGGATTTTAACGAAACTTGGTACAATTATTCTACATACTCCTGAGCAGGTAATAGTATACTTTTCATCACGCTACCATTAATAGGAGCAGAGCAGTGAAAGGAAATGTTGGGAAAACGGGAGAAGTTACTTGGTTTTTTTAGCTTCCGTCGCGTGTGCAGCCTTAATGGTTAAAGCTACATAGAAATCATGTATAACGGAAATATTCCACATAAAATTATATAAAAAATATCCCAAGACAGCATATGTCTATCTTTTATAGTTGACTCACAATAACACGTGTAACTCCCGATAGCTTAGCAGTTCGGAGAATAAATGTGAATGTAAGTTTGTTTGTTGCGCTTTCACGCGACAACTACTGAACGGATTTGGATGAAATTTTGCACACAGATAGTTTATAACCTGGATTAAAACATAGGATACTTTTTATCCCGGCAGTAAGATTCCATGGGACAATAATCAAACTTCACGCGGGCGAAGCCGCTGGCAGAAGCTAGTATTGTAATATAACGTGTTTGACAATTTTACGGTAACATTTCTGTTGCCGCTATAACAACAAATTAATACTAAAACAGAATAAAATTTATATTTAAGGGGGTGGGGGGACCCCCGACGACATAACAAATGTGATTTTCCGTTTTGTCTAACGTATAGATAATCGTACGAAACCCTTGGTGTGCGAGGCCGACTCGCACTTGGCAAGTTTTTATTACAAACCGCGCGCGTTGTTTTAAGGTGGACGCACACCTATCCGCGCCGAAGGAATCGACCGCGCTGAAAGAATCGAATTTTAGAATGACTTGTATGAAATCCTATAGGTGGACGCTCACTTATCCGCGGCAAAACGTCCGAATCAAGTAGAACCCCAGAAATCCTAGACAAATTCGGATAACGTCATCAGATTCGGCGCGGCTGATGCGGGCGATTCGACCGATGCGGTCGCATTCTATCAGTTGCGTACGACAAGTTTTCAAAATACGAATTCAACTGATCGACTCACGTTATACCTACTCTATGTATGGCCACTACTTGCACTACTGGTGTGGAGATAGGATCTCGTCGCCGAAAAATAATACACTCGAAAATTTAGAGCTCAAAACATGTAAAAAAAAATTGCTTCCAGAATAGTAAATAGTATCAACACCGTTTAATCGGTGTATAGTCATGGTTCCCGCTGTTTTTCAACAGACTTCCAAAAAGAGGAGGTTATCAATTCGTCTGTATTTTTATTTATTTTTTGTTTGTTACCTCAGAACTTCCGACTGGGTGAACCGATTTTAATGATTCTTTTTTTGTTTGAAAGCTGGTGCTTGTCGTTTGGTCCCATTTTAATTTGTTGAAGATCTGATGCTGATCTTCCGAGATATACAATGGAACTCTTCAAAAATACACAGCAAATCTGCAGTGGTTGCTGCAATCGCTTGTAGGTCATTGTTTATACTATATTATGACGTAACATCACGCCTGTATGCTCTGAGGGGGTACCTAGATGTGTACAAAACTCCCAGATTTCGACAATGTTTGTTGCCTCTGAACTGTCGACTGGGTTAACCGATTTTGATGATTCTTTTTTTATTTGAAAGCTGGTGCTATCCGTGTGGTTCCGATAAGATCTGACGCTGATCTTCAGAGATATAAATGGAACTCTTCAAAAATACACGGCAAAGCTGCAGTAATTGCTGCAATCGCTTGGTTGTTTATTGTTTATGTAACATAGTGACGTAACATTACGCCTGTTTGCTCTGAGGGAGTGCGCAGAAGTGTACAATACACCCAGATTTCAACAGTTAGATATGTTAAGTTCTATTTAATGGGATTCTGGAGAAATAGGCACACCAGAAGCGATTTGGGTAGTTTTAGGAAGAGTACGTTCTTGGAGTGATCCCATTTCAATTTGGTAAAGATCTGATGAAGAACTTCGGAAGATAGGCGACGGAAACTCCTCAATAAATGATAGCAAAAGTATTGGGATCGCTGAAATCTCATATCTGTCTATTGTTTACACCAGTTCATAAAAGAAAATCACGCCGTTACGCTGTGAAGGGGTAAGTACATGTGAACCACTAAAAAATGAAAAATAAACACGTTTTTACAAAAAATAAAACCGACTTCAGAGAAAACAAAAAAGTTTTTTGTTTTATAGGACAGCGTTCGCTGGCTAAACTGTATTGTTTTAAAAAAATAGTGATTCCAATCTTTCGGCGCGGTCGATTCTTTCGGCGCGTTCGGCGCGGATATGTGTGCGAGGCCTCCTTGACTTCGATTCGTTCGGCGCGGATAAGTGTGCGGCCACCTTTAAGGTGAAAGCGCCAGGGCAGCCCGCGAAATTTAAATTTCTTACGTTTTCTGCAATTTGCAGGATAGTGCTAGGTCGTACGTTGATTAAAATATGGTTGTCTAAAGGTCTAAGAAAAAAGTAATTCGTAGGCCTTTGTGAACTTGGATTATAGTTCTGTAACTACATACGTCTTACAGTCGTGGCAACCCTGGAGCATCCACCTGTATGTTTGTAGCGGTAGCATCTACTCAGGCGCTCAGTTTTAGCCCTAAAAATATGTTAATTTGAGAGTAATTCTATACTGTATGCTACTAATTACGTGGCGTCAGGCAGAAAGAGTCACATCATTTTAAAAGCCTAAGCCTCTAGAGAGGCAGCGCTCCTCCCCCAGGCAACGCCCAAGTCCAATGGGGATCTATGATTAATATATGGGGGGGGGAGATAGTTTTAAATTATGATTAAACGATTTTGAGTCAGTTCAATAATTAAAGCCAATGATTTTAATAAATATTATCATTTTATTGAACACTTACCTACTTAAATACAACAAATTCATAATCAGCACTTTTTTTGACCTTTGGTTAAACTACAATAACATAATTTTGAACTACCATGCATACATACAACCATAATTTTATTATGGATATTTTTAAATGCACATCTGTATAATTTTTCGGCACACTACGTAACTCCACTAATTAACTGAATGCATACCAGAAAAAATAATGTTGTGCAAAAAAACCAATTGATTAACTAATAAACAAAAAAAAAACAAAGTTATCTTCTTTTATCAAATTCACACCAAAAATGTGGTTTGTACATAGGATATATGATAGTTTGAACGGTCAAAATGTATGGTTAGAGTCTTAAGACCCAAGAAAATATGATACAAGTTTTCATGTCTTAGAGTCATTTAATGATAAAAATGTATGAGAGCAAAATACATGACATTATTTTAAGAAATACATTTCTTTCTTCTTTAGTGCAGAGTTTTTATGCTGCCCATGGACCTCTGACTGAAATCCTGGATCAGCACCACACAAAGTTCACATTTCATTTCAGTCTGTTTGCATTGTTCCATTAAGGTTTGAAGATTCTTTACAATTCTTTATGTTACTATTCTCTAGGTTACACTGTTAATTCATAATAATTAGATACTCATTCAAAAGATATTTCTCTCATAGTGTGTTAATTTCAGAACTACTTACTTTTAAGTTGACTAATATACAAATCTAATAAATTATTATCACATTTTCTTAATTCTAAAATTTCAAGAAAAGACTCACTATTGAACTTGTTTCTCATGTTCACTCCTCTTCGGTACTTGGCAACCAAGACATTGTGCTTCTGGCTAGTCATACAAAAGTTATAAAACAACTTTTGCTCCAAACTATAACTTTTATTGATACCATTTTTGAAATATCTATAGAATAGTTGTTCTTCATAGTTGCACATATTTTCAACCTCAGTCCATTCTGTGGTAGTCAATCCAAATAGCAAACCAATTTGGGGACCTCTGACTGTACATGCCACTTGTCCGGAACGATCACATATTCTTATAGTGGCACATGATGTTACTTTTCCTTTATAGTTACTGATCTTGACTGATTCCAGGTAGTATTCTGTTAGCAATCCCCATCCCTTTGCACCAGGTTTAAGCCGTCGTACCTCAGTAAGTTTTAAAGAAACAACAGAGTGGAAAAAGTTATGGTCAACTTGTTTTTGATTCATGTAAATTTTGAAGCACTATTTATGTATTGGAACAGGTGAATCGAGTCGCAAGTAGTACCTATAATAGTTAATGAGTTAACTTGAGTGCTGCAATTTGTAATTCTGCTTCAACTACCTGTAATGTTAAGCTGGTTGTTGAACATCTTAACATTACATCACCTCAATCAAAAGTTATTCATTTGAATAATTGAAAATTGCGTTTCAAAATCTTGCAATTCAAATTCAAAACAGAGACCAACTTTCACATTCACATGATGACATGACGCAGCCGGTGTCTTGTCACTGTCAGTCAGTGACAGTTAACCTCCAGGGTATTTAACCCTGCGTTCCGAATTGCGATAAAAGTGATAATATCGCGAATCCGACCAACGCGCAATGTCACAATTATTACTCAGTAGCCTCATATTTTGTGACTACTAAATTCGGTCGGATTCGCGATATTATCACTTTTTTTGCAATTCGGAACATAGGGTAAGTTAACCCTCGCCCACGAGTCAGCCATATTATGTCGTAGACAGAGAACAACGTAGTATAACGTAACGTAACGTAGTGATTATATACTATTAGTATTCTCTGTCTACGCATAATGTGATTGTGGGTGGGTGCTGCTTGGTCACTCAACCCCTCACCTCAGTCATAGCGGAATAAGCTCTAGAGTTAGCATAGCTGAACGAACTTACTCGGGCCATCAAATTACATTCATGGATATTTGAATACAGACGTAATATAAAAATAGGTTAATTCGCCGATTGGTGTAAAAGCAGGAGGGATCATTTAATGATTTCCCATCTAGATAAAAAGGGGCTAAGGTAATTGATTTCATTAGGCATAGGACTGGGGCAACGGGAAATAATCAATAATTTATTAGCATGTTCAGTCGGTTATACTTATAATTGATTTGATGTGTCATATGTCGGTAAAAATAGATAGAAGTAAGGTTGATATAAAAAGAAACAAATTATAGGTTAATGTAATGGTGCAGGCCCAGCTGTGCCGTGTCTTTAATGTGTGGTTGTTTTTTTTCGTGTGCCTTTGTAACTATAGAATGTTTCCGTCTCTGTGTGTGTGATTGTTAAATGGCCATAGTCTACTGTATGTGTTTAACTCGCCTCCCGCATTAATTGCAGAAAATTGTATACGGCGATTCGCACCTTGCTGCCTCCGTATTTTATTTAGTACTTATGATCTCAATAGGACAGTGTAGGCACATACAGTGTTAAATCTCCCTTTTGGTGTCATGCGTTACCGCCACACACGTGTATTCAGTATTGTGGTCGCTCAGAGATGTAGAATGTATTAGGGTTGGTTGTCATAAAATAGAAAGCAAATTAAATGTGACTGCAGGGTGAGTTTGCTGGCAACACTGAATTGGGCAATAAAACGCAACCGACGAACAAACTAAACGAAGTGACATTTTTGTTTTGACACTTTTGACGTTTGTAGACTAGTTTTAACTCAGTTTTAAAGGCTATCTCTATCATCGACGTATTGTGGTTCTGCTTGTTTCAAGCTTATATAATTTTATAACTCTCAGTTTAGAAGATAACCGGCAATCAGTTTCAATGCGAATTGGTTGGATTCACAAATTCGTTAACAAATGGCCCGGGAAAAAGACTCTTGGGATGTATAGGTTTCTTCCCATGTTTTTTGTACTTGGAGCCGCTTTGGAGTTTTCTATGATCAACTGGAAAGTTGGAGAAGTTAACTTTTACAGCTCGTTTAAGAGAAGGCAAGCCCACGACATAGTAGAAGAAAAAATAAAGAAATACGCAGCAGCATAAGATGCCAGCCGGGGTGACTTGGGGTCAATATATTGCATTTTCATCGGCAGCTATGCTGTCTATGTTTGCTGGATCGCAAATTGTGCATCAATACTACAAACCTTTACGAGATTTAAATGCATACATTAACAGGGAACTCAAGAGTCTACCAGATAATGTACAAATTAAAATTAGAAAAGAATTACAAGATGAAGGTGTATTAGGTAAAACCTAAAATCAATTATTGTAGTGTTAGCCCTATGTTGTGTGGATATGATTAGTGTGTAAATAAATTTGTTATTTAAAAATAAGTATATTATCTTTTTGTTTACCATAGTCCACATTTCCCTCACCTTAGATCCATTTTAAGTTAACATGGAAAGCTATCCATTTCAAATAGTTAACTCGATTCAGTTATTTCTGTGCTTTCGTCAGTTCAGTTCAGACACCAGAACAATTAGAAAAGTCTATCTCAGATGTATATGATAGTACTGGTTTTGTGGTCTGCTGAAGACTTACCTATTTCTCGCATATATTATATGCACAACATTATTAAATTCATGTAGTCTCCCCTAAACTCAACAACTTAAAATTTAAATAAAACAATTATAATTATTTGTAAATAGTATAATAGCTAGCTATTAATTTTGGCTCCACTCTTATGATAATATTTACAATAGGTAGGTACATTAATTTTAACAATAAAAAATTATGTTTAATAAATTATCTTAAAACTTTATAACTAAAATTAGGCACTTATAAAAGTCATTTTTATAGAAATTAGATTAACAACTTAGTTTTCTTATCAACAAATATTATACATAGTTACTATATATAACAACTTACACTTTGTTATAAACAAAATATTACACCTAGTCATAATAATGAAATCATCTCGGGGTCTTTATTTTATTGAGTATTGTTATTTAACATGGTGCTACTTTTTACGAGCTTTTATCACATGACACATTAGTTGACATAAATCTGTAGGTGAAAGCTAAAGGACCTTATGTCCATTTTTGTAATTTTTATGTTTTAAATGATTTTTATTCAGAAAACCTGTATTGATCAAATGGTAAAAGACATTAAGTTTTAGCAACAGGATCCGCGTACGAAGTCGCGGGCAGAAGCTAGTACTTTATAAAATGTGACTTAAGGTTCTTCACTTTTCACCTACAGAAATATCAATTCGAATATCCTGTAGATTGACTACAGAGATCTTAATTCCATCCCATACCCAACAATATTAAATGTTTGAATCTTAAAATTAGATAAAACATTTATTTTAATCTCTTTTTTACAGTTACTTTTGTATGGCGTATAAGAATCTATACAACCAAAGCATCAAATGCAGTCTTTTAAAATAATTAATTAATAATGTTATTGTACAATATTAGGTCATCTTGCAGAATTTGATATTGTTCGTCGAATCCAATCGACGTGCGAGCTAATGGAGTCGTAAATGCGAGGTCTCCCCAGTCCTATTTTTGTACAAGCGATGCGCCAGCCACTGACCCCTTCCAGTGACCATTGCTTTGTTTTATCGTTGAAGCACATCATTGAACTGCCTGCATATTCTTCCTCCTGTGAAAAATTAAACATTATTATTATAGAAGCCTATTTTACTTACAAGTAACTCTCGATTTATATTCTCTAGAAACTTACATCACAGTCGTCCTGGTCATACAGAGGTTCGGCGCATATTCCATTCACAGTAGCAATGCTAACATTCTCGCACGTATTCATGGGACTGGTCACCACGTGAACCCTTTGCAGTTGGTCTTTGTTTCTTGTCCATCCGAGTGTATTGCAAACATTTCTAGTCGCTTGTTCTGCGCCGTTTTCAGGTAGACATATAGGTCTTACGAAATCAGTCATCTCTACCGGTTCCTCTAGCCGTACTAGCGCAAGCATACTCCCTTCCACCGGAGATCGAACCATGCCTACAATTCGCCTTTCCTGTTGCCAAGGTGTCGTACTTTGTATGCGCACTGTCCCAAATCTAGCAGTCCATTCAGCTTTTGGTTGTCCCTGCAATCGTGATAGTTAGTTTAGATTTTACATTTCTGGTTACCCAAGAAGTCTGAAAGATACTTTCCTCATCTACTCGTGTTATCAGAGACTTAAGGTACACTTACTTGGAAGCAAGAGGCAGTAGTGATAAGCCAGGAGGGGTGTATGAGCGCTGCGTCGCAGGCGTGCACGTGCGTGCGCAGCAGCGCGGCGTGCCACGGCCAGTCGCCCGGGCGTGCTGAGCGTGGCAGGCCCTCCACGCCGGCCACTGCACTACCAACGCGAGCCGATGTCACACCACATTCTGGATCGTGATAATATTATCAGAAAGGTTTATAAACTGTTTGCTTCAAGCAAAGATGTTTGACTTTGAGAAGCAAAGTTTTACTAAACACAAGTTACATTAAATTAAAAACCCCCGAAACAGTCCGTGACATAATTCAAGATTTTTTTTTTTTTTTATAGGGCTTCACGTTTATATTTTTTTTGTGCCGGGTGTTCTTTGATACTCTACCCATAGGTATTGAGGGAGTTGTTAAATAAAAATGTAGGTAATTCGCCATTTTGTGGTGGCGGCCATCTTAGACGGATTTTCATCAAACATAGCTAAGTAAGAACACTCCCGACTAATTCATCTTTCATACAAAAAAAAACGAAATCGAATCGGTTCATCTATGATGCCACCCACAGACACGGCAAACTTATAACACCCGTCGTTTTTGCGTCGGGGGTTAAAGAGGTACAATTATATCAATTATCTTTTTAAAAGGTTTGAAGATCTTTTTGTGTTTTTCGTCGACCACTGTTAGTTACAGTAGAAGATCTACGGGGTTTCGCCAACTAATCTGAATGGTGTAAAAAATATGGCTGTGTGGAAACCTCACCTAAATGGTCACAAATGACTCTTATCACTTTTCGTTCGGGACATTCACTTTTAAGGAATGAAATTTCGGCGGCGAAGGGGTCCACTATTTCGACATACTGTGGTTTTTCTTTCTTTCCGCCAGTCTTTTCATCCTGGTCCATGTCTTCGGCATCTGGAACTACTTCTGCGCTAAATGAAGCCCTGTAATAAAGGTAATTTGTCTATCATCCACCCACACACACATTACGTTACTTGGTTACTACCTACGTTAATGTATTTATTGTTGTTTTATTTTAATATCAAGGTCCTCAAGTCTGAGCTAGTAGGTATAGGAACACCTACGCTTACCTACTCGCTTAAATCTTTACGACTATGTAAAGAAATAACAATACTGTGGTTGTGTCATTATGTAAGTAGGTACCTACCTACTCCACAACTCTTTGTATGTAAGAATATAGACAATTACCAATTAGGTAGAGACATTAACATTAGGTAGACCCCTAGTACCTACCTAGGTAAGTTCCAGTCGTTTGTTAGATTTTTTATCAACAATATAATTATGTAGGTAAACGCATGAATAGATTGAATTTATGGGGACATTAGTGATAGATATTTAATATAAATTTGCGTGGGTAATGCAGTGACAGTAGGTAGATGATCATTTCCGATATCTTTTTGGACCTAGAATATAATTATGGTAAGGTAAAGGCGCCGAATACTCACTTGAAAGTAAGCGATTTACAGAGCGAAGCAGCAACGCTGGTGAGCGCACGTTTGTCATGTTCATAGGGCGCCGCGCAGATCTTGCCATTGCGCCCCCCCTCAGCCCATACCGCATATCCGCTGCGACTTCGTATGGCACCCAGGGTTGACTCACTGTTCTCTCTTCGCCAGGACGATAGGGAACGAGCAATCCAAACTGTGATTTAAAATTGACACACGCTTTTTTATTGTCTTCTGGTTGCTAATGAAAATGATGATTAACCGTTGCGTAAAGCTTATACGGTGGTCTAACAATAGTGATAGTGCATTGCTTGCGGTACTATTAGAAACTATTTTTTTTTTGCAAATATTATACCCGTAGGTACTTTTCGTAATAAAAGTATCAATAAAGGTCCCTCAGCAGTTCCTTGGGGTACTCCTGTTTATTTGTTAAAGTATATTTGTTCCATTATTATTTAATCTTTAGAACTGTGTGCGTTTTCATTTCATTCGGGAAACCAAAACGCAGTAAATATGTTGGAACAACTTACGGCATCCAGCCTCGTCGCTGCCGTCAGGGCAATCGGGCGTCCCGTCACAACGCAAGTGTACGGGCAGACAGCGGGTGTGTAAAGCACAGCGCAAACCACCCGCGCCCGCTGCTGAACAGTGCGCACAACTGCGCTCGTCTTCTGCCCCCGCACAATCAGGGATTCCATCGCATTCTCGACGAGATAGGGCGAGCCTTTGCAGGGTGTTCGAGCATCCTGTTGAAGAAATAATAACAAGATCATGGTAATTTCGGATCCACGGCATGCATTGTTTTACAAAGCTCATAACTCAAGGTTTTTTACCCATAGTGAAAGTGGATCATACGATTAAAGGTAGGTCCCTGTGATAACCTGTGACAGTGTATTGATCATAGTTAAGGAGGTTTTCTGTGATTCAGTTATATTATTATGAACAAGCTCTAAAGCATACCCGGTTCAGGAGCACATGATCCTGGGCCGAAGTAGTCAGGGAATCGCGCGCAGTCGAAGTGCGGGCGCAGTCGCTCGGGCAGACGAGCACCGCATCCCGCATGAAACGCTCGGCAGTAGGTGCGACACGGCCGGACCAGACGGTCCTCCGAACAACGTGGCTGCAGCATTTGGCATACGAAATCCTGTAGGTAACATATGAACATAATTGACTAGGTAGAAATAATATTTTTGTCTATGTAGTTTTGCAGCACCATATAATTACAGCACTTTACACAAGTTTACAAGAGACGGTATGAAAACCATAAATAATGTTATTTGAGGTTTCTAAATCTCATAAGTAGGTGCCAAACATAATTTCAGACAGCAAGTTTCTAAGGCATTTAAATGAAATTGTAATCAATAGGTTACAGTTCCAGCCATTTGTCTTATTTCATGCGCTGTAGCGATAATTTTAACAAATCTGAATTTTATTACCGTAGCGAGCAAATTGTGTCGTCTTGGAATTCATTTGTCCGTCCCACAAAATCTTTTACGTTGATTTGATGGCGATAGGAACTTTTAATGTGGCAGCATCTGGGATCGACAAAAATACGCCTTATTTTATTTAAGTTACCTGTGCGAGATGTGAACATTCAGCATCAAGGAGTTCTCTAAAAGCAACGAGGTCTCTCATCAGAGCATCCTTCGTCGTGTGTCCCACCAGGTTAGGGTATGAAGTGCTGTTGTAAGGCAGATGGGAGCATAACGGCAACGTCACTGGGGAGCATTCTCGGACCTCCTCGACTGCATCAGGGGTCACTGCTTCGGTGGTTGGAGTCTCTAAAGGTGTCGTATCTGTCTCCTTTAGCTCTAACGACGATATTACTGAGTTTTCCTGTAACACAAATTATTAAACATGTTTATCATCACGCGTTGTTTTCTGAAGAGGCAGGTAGAACAGTTTTGTAGTACTGGAACATACCTAGCCTATTCCAGCCACATATCAAGGCTCCAAGTTGCTACTGAGAAATTCCTAATGGACTGCCATTTCTAATTTTGCAAGGTAACTGTTGAAACTACTGCTCTGATATAACGCACTATTAGGTTCAGGAAGTCTTGATTCGAGTTAATGGCCATTACACAACACTTCCAAGTTCCACATACTTTGTCAAAATCGGTATCAGTCGTCAATTGTTGTTGTACAAATATGGACATCCTCCTGCCTCATCTTCCTTATAAGTGAGCCGTCCGCTAGTTTGAATGATGCCAACAAAAGGAAAATGACTAGATTGATCATTATAACAGTGCATCAATTAGGTACATAGGTAGGTAATCCTTTCAGAATGCAGGCCCGTGCTCTCAAAACCGTGACGGTTGAAAACACTAGCATGTTTTTCCATTCTGTTCATTTTGCACGGATGATAGATTATCATGTGTAAGCATTTAAGATATTATAATTTAACATGTATTTGCTGCGAGTCAGTTCTTACGATTAATTTCTTCTACCTTGCCATTTTTATGATATTGTATCTATTCTGTTTCTATCTATGTATCTATTAAATTGGGAAGCTGAGACTTTATGAAATGTGTCTTCAAAAGCTCCGGTCTTTAATAATTGAATCGCCTTTCGATTGATCGATCCACGAGGTTACGCTGCGCTAACCGAGGTCAGTAAACGGCTAGGTGACAATCATTTCTATAATTATACATCAAAACAACTCCGTACAGTTTATCAAGGAAAACATTTTTTACCGTAGGTTTGCTCCAGTCACGGTGGTTAACTCTTATGTGTTGTCAACATACAAATTCCAGCTACCGCATACCTACCTACCTAATCTTGGCTTTCCATCTTACGAAAATACTTAAATCTATACTAATATTATAAAGCAGAAGAGTTTGTTTGTTTGGTTGAACGCGCTAATCTCAGGAACAACTTCTTTTTGTGTTGGATAGTCCATTTATCGAAGAAGGCTTTAGGCTATATAACATCACTCTAAGACCATTAGGAGCGGAGCAGGAATAAAAAATGTTGCAAACACGGGGATGTTTTTTTCCTTTCGTTTTTTTCTCTTATGTGACGCAGACGAAGTTGCGTGGGTCAGCTAGTATATTATATTAAAGTTCATTGTTATTCGCAAACAATATACAAACGAATCAGATAGTTATGTTAATTAGACGGGGTGACTGTCCCCACTGCAATGCGTTTCAAGAGCAATATAAAAAATAATAAGTATAAGTACGTTGGTTAACATTCGCATGAAACAATAGAAGGTAAATCTTTAAAAAAATTAACTTACTCTAGGTAAAAAAACTGCGTAACCGTGCAATTAGCATCATGTACGATAACAATTTGCAATTTGATTGCACTTTGTTTAATATTCCAAAACAGGATTTGGTAATCAACAAATTTCTGCAACTAGAGAAAAAGGAGAATATGAATTTGTGCAAATGAAGATTTTCTAACCGTAAAGATCGCGATGTTTCACAATGAGTTGCTTGCCTTGCTATTTAGCGCTGAAATCTAGCTCGCCATGAGGAATTTGAGATGCTACGGTTATTATCTCATTTATTATGTTCACCGAAATGATAAATAAACGAAAAGCATGGTCCGCATGTATTTATTTACATCGCCTGTTTTTGTTTGAGAATAAGGCCGTGGAAAGGGGTTTGTTTGAGTTGGACGGCTTTGTGTAGAGAGGCATTCAACCAGATTTGAACTTTAACGACAAACACGTGTAAAAGTAAACAAAAGGAAGAAGAATTCGCAACAGTTTTTAGTAGATACTTAAATGTCAATATTTTGTTTCCATACAGTGCCTGCTACCTTTTAACAAACGTTAAGCTGTTTTCAAAGCAAAAATAACGTTTTAAAGAGATAAAGTGGTGTTAGAAGGTGCTATATAATTGAAGTGCTTACCTCAATATGCAGCGTTTCCGGTAGCGTGGTTATCTTGCTCAGGAGTGCTGTGGGCACGGCCAGTTCGCGCGCCAGCACGGCTGTCACCTCGGCTGTGCTAACTGCCGTGAAGATGGGTTCGAACGACACCTCGAAGTGGACGCGGATACCTTCCGCAGAACTGGAAATTATATTAAGATTTAGTTGTTAGCCTAGTTAGCTAATGGGCAGACAACTGAGTCAACGCGACGGTGCGAAGCACAGCGGTCGGCGACCCGTGTTTAGCCGTTGTACTCACACTGAGCCTTGACCGAACAGTCCTGCCAGGAAAGTCCTTTTATCCAGTAAAAATACATGCTCATTAACATAACTTTACTAATTATGGACAAAGCATTTCACAATGATGTCGCTAGCTAGTCATCATTAGCTTCAGTTTTCTCTCGCGTTAACTTGTCCACTTTGCCTTTCTTATGGTTTTCCGTTTTGATTGTCTCGACAGTTGAGATAATGTCTTTAGAGAGTTGTGAGAAACTAGTCACATCGCGTCGTCTCATCTCTGCCGAACTTCAGAATTGAGTTGGTGTCAAAGCTTTCAGGGACTTCAAGGATCTCTAATTACGAGTGTCAGGGATCTAGATATTCTAAATACTAATTTGTTAATCTCACAGGTTAATTACCTCATTAAAATCGTTAAGGATACCTATAGGTATTCTAATAATGTTAACAGAAGGTATTTTTTCCTATTTGTGGCTTCACAAGGTTTTTGTTTACGGTTGTTATGTTAATGCTAACGCTTAAGTATTCATTGCGTAACAGTTACGGTCAGTAAATAACAATTATGCTAGAAAAGCATTAACAAGAGCAACAGACAGAAGGGGAAATCACGTAAGATATAATAAAAATAAGAAAATCTAGGACAACTATTGGCACAGCAAATCTGTTTTAGTGCTTCCGCCAGCTAAATCTTAGTGGGAATGAGAATTTCTTATAATGTTTGAATAACATTTCAACAGCTCCATGTTCTCAGGGATGTGCCTGTCGAAGGTGCGCGCAACTTTGTGAAATAATTTTTACAATGACTGGAGCAAATGTATTGTTAAATGAAGTCAAAGTAAGTAGCTAGGTTATCGCCGTACCTCTTATCCGGGTAAGTGACCAGTTTTCCAGCGATGAAAAGATTCACGGCTACCATTGTTACATTACAATTTTCAATTTGAATTCAGCTCGCAAAAAGAAAGGGCCGGAACATAAAACATTGGGAACAACCTACAATGTGGATTACCTACATTGTACAGACAACGTGCTCCGCATAGAAACTACTAACGAAGCTCTGAAACAAAGCACGTATAGAACTTTCTTGTGTCAAATACATAGCAATGTAGCGATATGATATCGTATAACGCTTTATTTATAAGGATCGGCGACGTTTTATATTAGGTACTTTCATATAAAGTAAAAGTTGCTTTTATATCAAATGGTTTCGATTTCTACGATACGTACTACCACAGAATAAAAAAGTGCAGGTAGTTACTACTAAATGTATAAAAACTAAATTCCTATGTCAAGTTGAGTTTGTGTCTACGCTACGCCAATGCTACCGGTAAAATATTAAATGGGCACACAAAAACCAATAAGGTCAGATCAAATCAAATACCTAATTGAACATGTTTAGCACTCTATAGCTAGTATTTTCAATTGACTTGAAGTAGAATGATTATTTATCAAAATCATAATGTGGTTGTCTGTTCGCCGAATTAACTGACTGACTGATTGTGTAGTATTACTATCTCATAAGCCACAGCTTGAAAATGTAGCGTTTACTAAAATAAAACATGGCATGCGCACGCTCCATTACAGACCTCGGAGATTTCGAGAAAGTGTACTTTCTCCGTCCATCGGTTAAGACATTACTAGTCAGCACCCATTAACATAATATTAATTTACATGTTAATAAAATCTTTGAAATGATGTTAGCCTGGTTATCGAAGTAGGTAGGTGTTTTTTTTAGCCTGACAGGACTTTTGTTTGACCGTGATTCAAGTTGGCAGTTTGGCACTGATATGAACGGGTTTTAATTAAATGAAATGTTTTTGAATAGGTAGCAAATACTTAAAACTTAAAAGAGGTCACAATTCGTCAGTTCGCCACCGTCGGCGCCGTCGTCGTCCGTCGTCGTTCTTTTTTTTTGACAATGTTGACATTTTCTTAATTTTTTATTTTATTGTATGCTATTCCAATGACATGCCACTTATTTTAAATTATAATTCTATTGTAAACCAATTATTTGCATGCCTATGTGACGGCAAAATGTGGAGAACTCTATTCTAAAAGAACACCATGTACCTATAACCCATGTTTGCAAAGATTAAATGATTTGATTTGATTTGATTTTTGATTTGTCAATGTTTGCTACAGTACCTAATTAATTAGATACTCGTATTTAGGTCAGGACAGCATTCTGTGGTTTGGCTTCATTCATGTTTCAGTCCCTACCTACGTACCTAACATCGTTTTATAAGAAGACTCGGATTCAATGCGGCTCCAAGATACAAATTAATCAATGTTGAGTTTCAATTTCAACGATGCGAGGTTGCAATTAAAATCTTACTAATTGCGATGTGTGTATCGTTTCTTAATCATTTAATTGCATTGTTATTTATGACTATTTCGTTATTAAAACCTTTTCTTTTTGTTACTGACTTTTGATTTTGCTGTCTTGCTAGATTTCTGACTTTCGAACCAACAGTTCATTTTTATCTATCTACTGCCTAGTGAGGTACCTCTTGTCTACTGTACTTATGGGTACGGAGTAATTGGCCCATTCCCTTCCATAAATACATAAATCTGTAATGTTTCTTACATAAGCATAATAGATTGCTTTTATGCTTGTTATATCGTTTTTATATATTTTTCTTAACCATTTCAGTCATCGATCATTTGATGCCGGAACCAAGCAGTGAGTCGTGCGTGTCTTATAAACGGCACACAATAGTAATCTTACCTGTCCAAAGCTAGTATGTCTGCAGAAACAAAACAGGATTTCAATTCAGAGTTTAAATATAGATTGAATAGCGCCTGCTGCAGTTCATTTTCACGTGTCCGGTTGGCTCTGGAGTCAAGGTCGTTGCCCTTCTCGCCCTCCCCTTCGCTGGCTCCCCACGAGGTAACGACAAATGAGCCCCGGAACGTTTGCCGGTTAAGGGGATCTCCAAACAGGTACATGTCTGTAAAAACAAGTACAACATAATTACTTAGAAAATTGAGATCCGATTTAAAATGGACAGTTCAATGGTGGCAGTGTTTTGTCGGATCCAATTAGGTAGGTACCCACGTATATATGTACAAACTACAAACATACTACTTAAGACAGCACAACATAGTGTACAAGCACCTACTTATTTCGTTTCGTGCCAAATACTTGGGTTTTCTCCAATTAGTATTTTCTACAGACTGTAGTGATTCATGCCAGCATTTGATTGCAAAAAAACTACGTAGGGTGGAGTCTCCTAATATCGGCCTCCTCCTAATATCGGCCGTTTCGAGAAAATGGAACATAACTATAAAAATATCTCTTAAATCATAATAGTTTTAATGCAGAAAGTGACTCTATTTCCATCCGCATTACCTCCCATATTTTGATGCGGGTGCATCAATATTTGAACGTTCAGTAGGCAAAAGAGTACGCGCAGGTGCGGACTTGCGTCATATAGTGTCATTGCCGAGTCAAATCCCTGAGTGGACGCATTGCGAGGATAAGTATTTGAACGGAATTAAACATACCTATGGTATTACATTTTATTTTTTCATGAAGAAGAACAGTCAAATTATCTTATAAATAGCATGTTTTTACATTTATTTGTCTATTTTTTTAAATAATCGCGGGGCCGAGATTAGGGATCTATAGTATTGATAAATCTCAATATCGGCCAGGTGGCCGATATTGGGGAAATGCATTAAAATGTTAAACCACATGTTTAGCTATTTTATACGTTAGCAGTAACATTAATTAGGTTAAAATAAAACCACAGCTCAGTTTGACAACTAGATCCTAACATCGGCCGCCTTAAAACGAGTTTTATCAACTACGGCCGATATAAGGGGAATTGATGCGTAATAACGGCCACCTTAGTATTGGGTACAAACAACGTGAGGAAAGAAGAAAAAGAATAGAAGAGAATAAAGCGGAGAGAGAGACAAAAAAATGGAAATATTAATAAAAAAATAAATCAGCCAAAGAAACAAAAGTAGTAAAGAAGAGTTGATTAAAGGACAGAAATCGCAAAACTGACCTCACTGATTTAGCTTCGCAAGACTGGTTTGGAAAAGAAGAAAATTCTTTGTGTTGACTGTGAAGAAGACCTAATTATCGATGTTGAAGAAGATGAAAACAAAAATATTGGATGCGACATAATTATGCCCCAATGGTTCCACTTAAAGTATACAGTCCATCCTGGGTGAATTATATTGATGTGGGTTAAGAAGATTTTATTTGTAGGAACTGACATCCAAGTCTTAAAAAATAAAATATTTTTTGTTATTATATGTATACTCATACGATCGCAATGACTCAACATTGCTAAAAAAACAAACAAAGAAAGAACCTCCAAAAGTTTTTTTTTTATAAATAAAAATAATTACCAAATAAAGTGAATAGAAATCTCAGCTTGCAAAAGTGAATGCTTAAAAAAAAATGAAAATATTTTTTTATTTTAGTAGTTCATTGACCTTACTTCACTTTAGAAAAGGTAGGCCGATATTAGGGTCACAGGCGGCAGATATAAGGGTGTTAGAGGCCGATTTTAAGGGAATTCGCCATATTCGGAAAAAAACATCTGTATTATCAAAAATAAAAAAGGATTCATAATTTTGCGAATGTAGTAATGGAGTTTCAGTATCCCTTTAACCAAAAAAGGCATTGCAAGAAAGCAAAAGGTATTAATGTCAAAATTACAAGCAGTCAAAGGTCAAAAAAAGTTGACATGGCCGATAATTGGTGCCACCACCCTACATAATACAATGAAAGATACGCATGCCAGGAATTCCTTTACTAGACTTTATAGAGATACCACTGGTTCCTCTTCATCATGTAGATGTTAAAATCATCTCGCATTCAGAAGAATCCCGCAGCCTTCACCAGGTCATCGATCCAGTGTTGGCTTTTCAAGGCTGCGGCTATTCCGGCACGCACGCTGTCATTCCAGGACTTTTCGGCAACAGTGGAAGAAATAATTAACTAATCCCTTTTGGATGGCTTTGTCAAATCTTTTGCGAACCTTGAGCCGAGTGTGCAGGATTTTAAATAACTTGAACGGTTGTGCTCTATTTACTCAGAAGATATAAGTAGGGTAGACTGGGTACGGTTGAAACAAAGGACGGTTGAAACAGAGCAAATATCTCGTAAACGGTTACGCGGGGAGTGAGGGAGGCAAGGGGAAAACGAAGCGGACGGCAGTTCCGAACGCGAATATAGTAGCGCGCCGCTCCCCGCGCGTTGTTGTTGTGTGCAGGACGCCATATTGTTTTTTATTACCCAAAAGTAAGTATTTTTCTTCTGACATTAACGCTTATATTATCTGTTCTCTGTAAGTGAATGTATTGAGTGTGTGTTTGTGATTATTATGAAGCTTGTAGAATAAGGGATAGTGACTATTTTTACTGTGTTATTATTACTGTCGTATCTATAAAGTATATTCTACCAAATGTGGTGTTGGGGACGGTTGAAACATTTTTTGTGGGTACGGTTGAAACAAAATGTTTATTTTTTGTAGATGCCGAGACTTCGAGTGAGGAAGACTTCCAGACGGGAAATTAACTTGTCGAGCTATAGTAATGCATATGAGGAGGTAAAAGCTGGAGATTCACTACGTAAAGTAGTGGTCTTAGCTACGTTTGCCACAATTGCGAATCTGAATACTCTGATTAATCTCTAAGCTCTGTTTTCTTTATGTTATTTCTTTCTTATTTATGTTTATTTGATTTAGGAAGTGTTTTCTTTAGTTTATTTGAAATTTTTATTTGATTTAAAAAAAAGTTTTTATTTAGTTTATTCAAAATGTGTAAATGTGTAATTCTTTAATTGTTTACTACTCGTTAAAGGCTGATGAAACCTTGAAGACTGATTAATGTTGTTATGTGGTGCCTTAATTAGTTTTAATGATAAATAATACATGCTTCCTTAGTATTTATTGTATTATTTGTATGTGTTTCAACTGACCCCAACCGCTGTTTCAACCGCCCCTGGCATGGGGACGGTTGAAACAAATCCGTTTTTTTTTTAATTTCACATATTTCTAAAAATAATAACCCAGGAACTATAATGATACAGCCATATCGTAGCCAAAACTTCACTTTTGAATTTAATGTATCATAATCGTCACTCGGTTTATAAACAACAAAATTATAAACGATAAAAGCTAAATTGTTTCAACCGTACCCAGTTTACCCTACCTACTTATGCTAAGCGGCTAACTGTGCGCATCTCAAATGGGCTGAAAAAGTGACAATGTGGACCCGGTGGATCCAACAAACGCAGGCCAAGCACAGTAAAACGTGACTGGGGCAGATATGGGAAAAACTCTCCACGGTAAATATAGTAGAGTTCAGATTTTGAATAAATTGCATGATTGACAGATCCTGCCGGCGGTGGTTGGATCTCTCTAGATCCCTAGGTAAACTTTGATCATAGAAGGATACTTATATCGTCGTTTAAAATATAAGCCTTTTATCAGTATGACCACCCATGACCCACCTGATATATCTATAACCCATATCTTCTATCAACGATCATAATGAGACATACGACATAACTGTCATGGCATGACGGAGACAAAGGAAGTAGGTGGCATTCGTTCAGAGCACACAACCGTGAAAGATTAACGATAACGTGATGCAGACACATGCTTATATAAATTCAATAACACCTATTGAAACCGATATTAACTCAGTTTAGTGTAACAATCGCCAGTCACGAAACTCGCGGAAGTAACAATCTCTTTTCTTAATATCGATCACTCTCTGGTTTTAATTGAGGTGATCAAGTTTTATTTTCGTGACTTCAGTCCATATAACATAGGCTTTTGTTGATGTGGCTGATGTGGCATTAAAGTTTTCCTATACTTTCAAATAGCTTGATAGATAACAAAGAATTGTTATGCAAACTGCACCTAATTAGAGTCAAATTAGATATTTAAGCCTTCAAGATAATTATCATTTAATATGCCAGCATAGTTAATAGCATGAGCCTGTTGTAAGGAGTGCACTTGTCTCAGCAGCGCGCCGGCAAGCTGCGCAAGGCCACACAGCTTACTGGCCTTTGCTCGGGCGGTGACGGGCAAATGTCGATGTCGTTCAGTTTACGCCTTTACGGCTCTACTGGAACTATGAATACCGACTGTTTACTAACAAAATAATCTAAATCAGATGATAGTTATATTGGTCAGCCGACAAGAAAATAGAATTACGCCACTGCAAGTTACTTGCGGCGAATCGATTACTGATTGATATCGATAGAATTGTAATAACTGCGATCAATGAATATTTTCGCTCCATTTTAAAGTTATTATGAAACGTTCTCGTTTCCGTGTGTTTAATACAATATTTAAGATATCCATGAATGATTGGATAGATTGGTAAGCACTGTAAGTACACCATAGGCTCTAGGCTACACTTCAACTAAGATGTTTTGCAACACGTTCCTTTAGGTCAGACGTTGAGTAGGTAATGTTACCATTTATGGTGCCAACGTGTAGACCTAAAATTACTCGAAATGTCTGACAAAATTGCTGCAACATTCGTTTAAATTCATCCGTGGCTAATTTCAGTTATTTTAAATTAATAACAACACAACTGCAGCTGGTGTTTCGTATTGCGTTGTGAATAACGTGTGAGCAGGAACCCCATCCTACTGCCCACGTTTTTATACTTAATTGATATGCAAAGGAGTGTGCATTACAATCGCACCTTTAGAAACCATGTTGGCAAAAACTTGAGCTTACTAACATAAACATTTACCTAGATTGCAACAGCGAGTACTTGTCGCAGAGAATGTCTGTTGAGCGATAGAGTAATTTTATCTTTATATAGTCTAGCTAGTAGATAATTTAAGTACATTTGTCAGAAGTGGAACGGTAGAAAGCTGTTTTCAAGTGTCACTTAGGTTGATGAAGTTCGAGGTTTGAGTTGGGGACATACCAGCTCCTGCACCGACGTGAACCACAGTCATTATGAACTCTATAATGATACGTACGTCCGAGGTACACTGCCACTGCAGCCAGCAGCAGCAGTACCAACAGTGACGCGAGTGCCGCGCAGCAGCCACGGCAGGGTCGGCTCAGCTTGCGCCGCGTGAACCTGATGTCGCTGCTCACTGACATCGTCGACTCCGGCGCACGATGCCGCACACATCTCTGATTGCCGTTGCGGGTCCATCCGTATTCCAGCTAAACAAAAAAAGCAAGAATTAGGTAATTGCTTTAAAAACGATTTCAAACGCTTCACTCGAATGAATGGGTCACTCGAGTGAATGTTCATGTTTGTTACATTCCACGCTTACTTTTGATTCACGTTTCACTTTGATTGAAATGTGCTGAATGAAAGACAAAATGAACAGAAAGTGTAGCGTGGAATTCCGGATTGTGGAGAAGATGCCAAGTCTTTTCAGTTCCATATACAGTCGGAAAATACTAGTACTTGTGAAAGCGTAGTGATATAACGACACATCAGATAACTACAACCGACCACTATTACTATAGTAACACATAATGCAATGTATAATTAACCCTACCTGCGTAATGTCTCACTACCTATTGTAGGTATGTACTTATATACTGCGTAGAAGCACATAACTTGAACGATTTAACACCTTGTGTAATTTGTCACTTATGTTACGATCTAGTTATCACACGGAAGTCCATTCCTGAGGCAAATAGGTACCCATGAATTCCAAGTATCCATTTTTGAAGAAAATACATCTAAATGCCATCGCAATAACCTTAACAAATTAGCAAGGTGTGAGCTAATTATCCTCCGTAGATTTAAAATAATATAGTTAGAATAAATTCAGCGTTTAGCTTGGCATTCATTCCGTACAATACATTTCAAGTTGAAGATTGAATGATACGCTCCATCACCTTTTGTGATCTACATAATGTCGAAGCACGTAAGTACTGAAGTAATTCTTTGTTAAACAAATTACGTAAAAAATCTTGTACAACAGAGCTAGAAAAACACGAAACACAAGTTAAAGCCAACAGTGTCGAAGATTTATTGCGGATGCAATTTTTCAGCAAGAAAGTTCATAACGTAAATAGTGACAGACTGACACACAGATGACTGCTCAAGCTTAACATAATTGCTTCCCATTTCCTGATAATTAGGTACATTACAAGACTCATTATTTTGCGGCTTTTACGGCAGCCATATTGATTTGTCGCACTTATCTCATAATTACTGCATTACGTGACGTGATGTAATTTCTGATGCCGCGAGGGGTCTGTTATAACACAATAGATGGGTGGCTCCTATATGGGACTTCCTACAACATATTAAATCCATGTTACTAAAAATTTCATCGGAAATGTAGCTTTCACAACTTAACAATACTTTGTTTGTTATAATTGGATGGAAAAGCATTTTATCATAAGTATTTAATCTTTGTAATAAAATAAAACAAAAACCTTTATCGAAGTTCTTACATCGACTATTATCAAGGCATTTCCAAGATTAGCAAGTTATTATCTGACCCACGTTTTAAAATTCAGGCGTAGCCACCACAGCCGCTACGAGTGCTACGAGTGCTACGACCTACGGCTTCGTAGCGTTTGCTACACACAAATAAACATCGCGCAGGCTTTTTAAAAAGAGTCTAAAGGCTGTACCCAAATTGGTCAAGTAGTAGTCGAAACTTGGGGGACTACAACCGTCAAGCTCTATAAGACCGTAGGAGGCAATACCTTTTCGCTTTTCGGACATTTTAGCGATAGTACCGAAAGTAAATGTCGTGGTGTCAACCCAAATGCGTGTGACCTGCTGAATTTTGTACTAATAGGCTCTCACACAAGGCCTACTAAAATAAACCGTTTTTAATATAAAGTCAGCACGCAGCCACATCACACCAGAACAGTTACAGTAAGTAGGTAGGTAATAAATAACAGTTATGGCATTTATTCGTATCTAATACGTGAATATTATTTTTTGTGATTATGGTGTGGCCAAATACCTAGTGTGTTACACGCACATTACCATGTTTATTGAACACACTTTTAAACTTATCGCCATGACGAAGTAGATAGGTATGGTGAGGTACGTACTTACGTAGATAGTTGTGGTACCCACAAGTTTTTATCACGAACTTAACCAAGTAACTGCATAAGTAAATTAATTCACAAATGGCACGATATTATCGGCATGGAATAATTTGGTTTATAAACACTTCCGATATTTAGACTACGAACAAAAACAATTATGAAAATTGGAATATACTAACATATATAATGATGATTGTGATATCAAAATCGTGATCATATCTATTTGTTTTTGAAGATAATCTTCCTATACTAATTTTTATTGTGCCTTGACTCTCCGTCTCCTGGGCAAAAGCCTGTATACTTAGTTAGTTTACTTAACAAATTATATTAATCCTTACAAGATGAGATGAGACTCACACGGGAACAACCTTGGTGCCTATGCATGATACGTTCACTATTCATGCAAAACTTAAAACATTAGTAGGTATAGTTCGGTTGCGTCAACGGAATATGGCTGCAGGTTAACATTCGAACTTTAAAATGCCATTTCGGATTCAATTACTTACCCCATTGTGTTTATGTTTGTTGTAAAGGTTAGGTACTTTAGACAGCGTCTATTTACAATTAACATTCAAGTTATTAGTTCAAGTTTTCATAGGCGTGGTTTTAAGGTGACTGCAGGTAGGGCGTAAGTATACTATAAACTTACAGACATTCATTTACTTATTTGTAAAGATAATTTTGCTAGCAAGTTATTCTATAAGTACTTATTAATTTATCCTCCTTACCTTATTGCCCTCACAGTTTGACCAATACCGTGAATTCAGAGATTGATTCAATTACGAGATTACGAGCGAACCTAAAGCAAAAAACATGGAAATTGTCGTAAGTATTCAATTACGGTGATTTTGCAACTGAAAACTCCAAATATTGAAAACCGACTGTGAAATACGATATCAACCAATTGAAAGTAGGTACAATAATGGTTGGAAAATTCAACGTAAATGTAGCAAGACATTTCCAAATTATGTTTCTATGAAAATTATGACATGATTTTAGGGTAAGGCTTAGTTATGCGAGCCAGCCGTTTAGCGACCACAAAAGCTTGACAGGCCTGACATACAAATGGCATTTGGACACAAACGTGCAGAACAAAGAGAATATTTGGAAGCATTTCGAGCGAACAGTTCCTTCTCTCAGGCAGTATCGTAGTACAGGCAAGGTCAAGCTAGCCGTGTGCGGGTGAGGAAAGCTCTGTTATGAAGAAACTTTAAATCACCAATAATGGCAAGTTATTGACGTATTAACTAAAGTTTATTAGCAGTTTTGTAATACAAAATAAGCACTTATTGTGTACCTCCTTTGTTTGCATTGTTAATGGACGTCGGTTTACTGCATGATGGATGTAGGTACCTATGCATGGGAGGCAATCAGGCAAGAATATAAAACAGGGGTAATTAGCTATTTGTGTTGAAGCTATTTATTCACTTGTGTTATTACTTATTAGAAAAAAATGTGTAGAAACATACAATTAACTTTGTTGCATAGACAGTGTCGCCGCAGGTTTTGCTGAAAAGTCCAAAAATAAATAGGAAAATGTTGAACATTTTTTGTATATTGTTCCGCTCGTGCGGCCTTCATTAAAAGCTGCAAGTAATATTCGAACCCCTAGGGTTTTATATTTAACCGTTGACGAAAGGTGTCGCTTATCTAATTAGCTGCACCTTTTTTTTTGTTTGCACATACTTGAGATTCAAAATTTTACAGAAGAAGAAGTAGATACTTGGCTATATAAGCGTAAATTCTATTTCTTTTTTTAAATGGCGATTTTTGAGGTATCGTAAACATCACTCTTGTTTTCCTCGAGTGACAAGGCAGGGAATCGATACTTTTGCAATTTTGCATTTAGACAAACCAGAGAACTAAATTATCTACATTCTACCATGGCTTAATTATCCTAGTCATCTATAAAACTCTACTCCAAGATTGAAAAGAAAAGAACCTTGCAGAGAAAACTGTGAAGTGGCACTCTGCCCATTTCGTGTTTTATTTATTTCCCGCAGCCGGAGGAGTTTGTCTAGCTCTCAGCTACAGAATACCTGACTGCCTGTAGACTGCGTACAATGCGCGTGCAGCGAGAAGCGTGCACTTGTCGCGACCTACATCCCGCCTCAGCCTCACGTTTTTGCTCGGCGCTGCAACGACAAAGCCGCCTCGACTCAGCTCCGCACGCCGCAGCCTTTTCGCCAGTTTCTATTAAGATCTCTAACTTTAACAATGCGGACGCCCTCACTTTCGTTCAGTACGTGCTCATTTGCAGATAATGGCGCAGGCGACGACTGAACGCTAATTTAAACGTGAATCAGTATCGCCGACGGCGACAGGTGACATCTTGTTGACAGTAAATGGCAAATGTTGGTAGATTAACGGAAACCTGCCTACCTAATCGGTTGTTTCTTACGAATCTAGGTCAAGCCTTATTCGCTAGAAAGACGGACAACAGGTGGTTTCATTCTTAGTGTGTGAAAACAATTATACAAAGTAGGTTCCTTCCTACTGATGCTACGCAAGTACCTACGCAACAAATAATTTGTCAAGAAAGCAGTAATTACAACAGAAAGGTGTCGCTGAGAAAGTTGAATAAGTACAATTTTGTCAACTGCTGCAAAGTGCAAACACCGACCGATGAACGTTACGTGATTGTTTACGCTAGAGAATAATGAATTAGTCGTTAATATTTACATTACAATGGAAGTTATTTTAATCAATTTCACAGACATTTTCAGCTTATTTAATTAAAGCTATTTCATCTGTTTGAATCTTGAACAAGTAGAACTTAAAGAATGGTGCTTATGTATCTGATATTATTGTAGAGTAGTATACAGTGGTGATACCCAGTAGTATACAGTGGATAAGCAACGCTTATGCCGCTTTTACGCAGCCCCTGCGCCGCATCTACGAATTTTCCAGTGTCCACATATCTATGTATAGCTTCTACAGCGTAGACGAAGATGATGCATTTAAATTGCGTATGACCTACGTATGGAGTAGTGCCTACGCTTGTCTCTTTACAGTCGGTTGCGGTGTAAAAAAATCGAGATACTCAGGTACCTACTTTTACGTGCGTGAATTTTGACATTGGGGATATAATTATGACTCTACCAGTCTGAACGTAGCTGGGCTATAATACCTTCATGACCTTTGTAAATAGGTAACATTGAGAACCTTTTGTTATAACCCTGGTCAAACCTGTCCAAGTATTTTATAGCTCATTCGTAGACTTAAAAAAGAGATTTAATAAATACCAGCGAAACATATCATACCAAATAGTATTTGTATTTAATATTAAATAAATATGAGTTAAGTATGGAAATGATAAAGTAGGACATAAATAGGCATTCGCACATCAGTCATCGTATCTTCTATCTGTGTCTATGGTCGCGAGGTTGTAATCGGACCGCTGACCGACCGTTTTGAAATACTACCTGGGAACAACCTGTATATGGATCTGTTTTAAACCAAGTGGTACGCATATCTATGTCTGTCTATTCAAAGCTCACCTAGTTCTCAGTAAGTAATACTCAGTAACTAGTGTCTGTCTATGTAGGTACAATTAGTATTTCGTAAAAGTGACAGAATTTCCGTTGCGTTTAAATATTTGAAAGAGCTATTACTAGATGTTGAGATGAACTTCGTGACAAACGAAACTGCAGAAGGTCGTGAACTTTTAAAATTTGTTCACCTTGCTGATTACTAGTTTTTATTGTAAGCATTTGAATGTCGTAAGGTAAAACTTATTTATTTTTAGGTGTATGTGTAATTTGAATGATGAATTTCAAAAATTATGATCTAATGCCAATAAAACAAAATTTTAAGCTAGACTTTAATAGTATATTTTATAACGAGGGACTAAACGAAGCCATTATATACCCGAGGTGGTTTGACTCCCGAGCTTGCGAGGGAGGCAAAGAAAGCGAGGGTATATTATACAGGGTGAAATTGAATAGATGCGACAAATTTAAATATACAATAATACGTGTTGTCAAGGAAATGTATAAAATATCAAATGTAAAATTAAAAATAATTGATCAGTGTTACGAAAACTTTTAAAATAATAAAAGTATCAAAAAATCTCGTCCGACTCATCGCAGTGCTCAATAATAGCGGTCATTTACCTAATTTTGCCTTAATTTTTCTTATTTATGTTGCATATTACTGGGATACCGATAATTCGTACTTAAATAAAGATAATAACATCAATGGACCTTTTGAAAACGATAATCGCGTATTTTTTTTTAACGATTTAGATTGTAGAAAAAACAGTTTATAGTTACTATGTTACTGTAACTGAAGCTCCAATTTCATTTTGTCGCATTTATTAAAATTCACCCTGTATTGGCGTTTAGTCTCGAGGTGCAAACTGTACTTTTCACTTCGAGTGCGAGAAAAATAGTCATTTAAAACTGAACCAATTTACACTCGACAAAAATTCTGAACCGAGCCGTCAGTTATTTCTTCTATCAGGTCAGTCACAGATTAACCATTGAAAACACAACACAAACTCTCAACATTTTCGCAATGAAGATGATCCACAGTCCACAGATAATTAGTACCTACATTACTGCAGCGGCTATATAGCAACAGAGGCATTGCTTTTCAAAATCAACGATGCACACAAACAACCATAAATTTTTCTCGCGTTAAAGAGTTCATTTGTTTTTTTTTCAATAAACCGCTTTCTATTTGCATGCCAATTCGAAATTTAAAACCTTTGACAAGTTACTCTTATGTGACCATGTTTCAGACTAAAAGGTCGTTCCATTTTTAAATTACTTTTTACTCCCTAGGGAATAAACGGTCACTTTAATCCCGCTTCGTAGGGCTATAACGGCGTACTTTTAGAGCATGAGAAGTGAAAAATCTATTACGAGTACCCACGTTACGTAGTATAAAAATAAATAATTTGGTAGGTATACCGTACGCGTTCTGATTATGTCACTATTATTATTTTATTTATCTACATACAAATTACCTACCACACGCGGATGGATAAGCCAACGATCGAAGAGTTTTGTAACTTTTGAAAGTTCATTAATTCATTATTGGCTCATCAATTAAGAATCTCCTCTTACTTTTTTTTAAATTGGCGTCTACTAAATAGCTTTATTGAATTTTGTTTTACAACTTCATAACTGTTCAGTAGGAGGGTGGGTACATTATATACCTCATGGTACATGGCGTCTTTTGGACTAAATAGGACAATATTGTGACAGGATAATGGGATATAACAATATACCTATGTATGTGGTATCTTGAGTGGCTAGTGGCCGGTAACGGTGACAAATTCTAATTAGTAATGTAGAGGCGCGCCCGCCGGCCGCTGCGCTACTGTGTGCGGTCAGCCAATACTGGGCAGCTGAGTGCTGCGACCCGGATCACGGATGACATCGCTGCGACCACTGCGCCAGCGCCGTTAATATCAACACTGACACACTTCCCTCTCACTCAATTCACATCATTTGCCAAAAAGACACAAAAAGCTTTAAGTTTTAGAAACCAATTCCATATCTGATTGACTTTCGCAATATAGTAGGTAAAATTTCTCGATTTCTAAATTTACTTATGTTACTTTTTATTGTTTGTAACATAAGTATATTTTTATTATGACTTTTTAATTTTGTTTATTGTAAAAGTTTAGCAATATTCGACAGGATGACACACCCCGCTATACCTCCGCTAAATAGTGAAAATGTGAAACAGTCAAATATACTTATGACATTATAATATTTTCTCAGATCTATTGCTATGTACATACATACGTTGCGCTCAAGATACCTAAGAAAACGTTCACATCAAAAAGAGTAAGCTTTCCACGTGTAGGTAATGATAAATAGGATTTTCCGATTTTACTTTACCAGCAGCATAATTTCAAGAAACAGATACTATCTGGAAAAGTCATTCCTCAAACAGTTAATCGAGTATTCATATATCCAGTTACCTATGCCTTTAGACATATGCATATAAATTGAAATAAAATGGGTCTTATAATTTTATCGTACGTTTATATTAGGTATACATACGTACGATAACTATCTCTAGATTCACATTCTTCTGGATCCTTTCTTGCGTCTTTGTAACTTGTGTTAGGATAGGTACAAAATTACAAACATAATATACGTTACTGCAATGTCTAACTAGGTAGGTATATAGGTACTAATTATATCACGGATCGACGATGCTCACATGCTCAGTCACTTTTCCTTCCAAAGACGAAACCGTAAGGTAGCAAGCTTCATTCCTTAGTAGCCTCTAAGGAATGAAGCTTGCTACCTTACCGTTCCGTCTTTTAAACTCGTTTAATCAAGCCTTTAAAAGGTAACAGCTGTCAGTATTTTGTACGTTTTGAGAAACATTTAGGAATGTGCATTGTGCAACGTAAGTAACGCATGCATGTATCAGTGGCGAAGATTCCATACAACTCGATTCCTACGTGATTCCCTTTGATAAATGACACAGTCAATATTCTACAGGGTGGAATTTTTTTGATGATTGGATTATTCGTTGGCGTAAGTGTATCGTTTCTGAAGAAAAAAGGATTCTCTACTTTGAAGGTGATAAAATAAATTTGGATGAATAACAAACGTTTTGTGTATTATTGATATTTTCCCGTTACTTACCTGACAGAGCAGTACACAATGACGTAGCATAATCTAAGGGTATTGTTACACCCTGTAGGTATACCTACACATAGTTATCATTTTATGTTATTGGTTGGTGAATACGACGGTAAAATACCTACTTATTTGTTGACCGCATGTATAGACATCTGCGAATTACTGGCAATGAGACAGATGTTTTGCAATTGCACAAGTTGAAATATCTTATGCGCCTGTACCCACTTACATCTGCTGCACTGCATCCATAAATGTTTAAACCTTTCAAAATGGAACTTCTTAACCAATTCTGTTTGGAGTAGTAGTGTAGCAGAGTTAGTGAGTTCTTCCTCAGACTAGCTCCTACTTAGAGCTCTACTTATAAGGTACTATAATAACGACTTATAGTGTCGACTAATGTAATTTATGCATCACCACACCTATCTTCCTGTCATAGTCCCTTGTTTAATAAGTCGGTGCAACACGTTTCTTTTTCTATTATTTCCTGTCAATATGGCTACGCTAACATTTACCTATTGCTATTTTTTTCATATCATTCCTCAGCCTCACATACAGAATACATTAATCTATTCTTTCGCCTTCCTTTGCTTCATCCATCACATACAGAGTGTAAACCACCTCATCAAAAAGCCGTTAACACATCATCACATTACATCAAACTAAGTAACTTTACGCAAAGTCAAAATCTCTCATCTTAAAAAAAAAAACTTGATTTAAAAAAAAAAAAAAAAAAGTTGCAACTTTGACCCCCCATATCTCCGTAGGTTCCCAGGTACGGTGTAGAGCAAAAAAATGATCGCAATAATAGGGAGAATAGCCTTTCAGCTTCATGAAGAGGTGTTTTACACCCTTAAATTCATCACCCTTTTAGTTAAATACCTACTTAAGGACTTCATCCTTCCTCGTCATATTATGTCCATACCAAGACAGACTTTTAAGATGCTCATTTCTTGCTTTATTTAGTATTACCAACTACTTAATCCTGTTTAGGATATCTTAATTTGAAATAGAATCCACTTTCCATAGCATCCCCTCCCTGCTATCTGACCAACCTTCTAGAGCAAAATCTAAGATCACTTTGCCTAAGCATCGCCTTAATACGTACGATGTTCTTTTCCAGCTCTCTACTAATCTACTTACATTCATTTGTAGGTAAATATAGCAAAAGTTGTCCTGTTTTACAAGCTCTACGTAGTCATTTAGTGAAAGACGATAAATATAATGTCTAGGGAGGAAGTGAAAATACTGAGACGACAGCTGATCTATGCATAGAAAACCACGCCATGCAACGCCGGCTTCAAATGTCGCGGGCAGTTCTAAGAGCAAAAGTTATCCCTAAATTATTGTTTATTTGATGTGGCCGCCTGAACGAAAGCGTGACGATTATCATGGTTACATGTATGTATTCCAGTCACAGTTTTCTTATGAGAGTATTGTTGCATCGTTGTGCATGGTCTTGTCTCGTAAGCACGAATGCTGTACGCGGGGTTCTGGGTTTGATTCTCCAGTCGGCTGTCGTGTTATTGGGTGAATAGGTAATTTCTCAGTAGTGGAGCCCGGAGTCTGTGTGAACGACATACAGGTATGATGTTGTGAGTAATTTTGTTAAGGTTAGTGTTCATATTGTATCTTCATTTTCTTGTTCTTATCCACAGCATAACAATCATTATTGTTTTTTCTTCTTCCATACTCCTCTATTAGGTACTTACTCGTAATCTCCTGACACCTCCTCTCTTGCCATATCACCCTTTACACACTCGATCGATCGTTTATCTGGTTTTCTTCTACTTTTATACTCACCCACATCTATATTATAAAACTTTCCACACGACCTTTTCCTCATTCCGCTGTTCACATGGCCCATACCACGACAACCGATTACCACACGACTTTCAGTCACCATCGCCACTTTCAGCCTTCCTCTTATGTAGGTACTCATTTCTAATTTTATCCGCACCACATCCCCCTTAGCATATTTTCGTTCTTGCGTTACAATTATTTGTCAGCGGAAAAAAAAAGAATTAAGAAAATAATGTATCCGAAGCTTTGAACCAGGCGATGATGAAGTCGTAACACTTAATTAATTAACATACAATACAGTTTTGATTCCTCTGCTGTTGTTGAATGTTATTGAGCTGTTAATTTGGTCGTAATATTACGGTCATTTCCGGTTATTAAGAGAATTGAACTACCTATGTTTATAGTTAGTTACCCTTGATTTGGCCCTAGCGGCTCTTATTCGAATTATTTCATCTACCTAGGTATATCAAATTGAGTAATGCGTTACTAATAATGGAAAACGGTAGCTTTTTACTTCAATCTTACCGGCCATCTTAAGTAGGGTCGTGAGGGTACGATCTAGGCAATTTAGTACTTACATATCATAGGTTCGTTTTAAAATGTTGTTAGTAATAAGTACTTATTGCATTGGAGAAAGGCTTTAATTCATGTAAACTATTGAAGCTCCCAGTTCTGTTTGTAGGTAAAAATAAAAATTTTAGGACACGAATAGAGCCGAATTCAAGGAATTCTTAAATAAAGTATTTCTTAATCTTGTGCGTTTAGCGTTTTTTGCGGTACCTATTGCAACTAAGATGTAGCGTCCAAGGCCCACAAGTATTTAAATTTGATACATGCATCATTGAATGCATTCTGTTTTAAAAAGTGAGATTATTTATATAATTTGCATTTTGTCGTTGCAAAAGACAATAGACTTAAAAGCTTCGCACAATAAGCTCCTGAATATATCTGTCATATCTAGTAATAAAGAGAAAGTTGTGATTAAATACAGATAACTGTCACACGAATAATTAACCGAGATGAAATCTATGATACCACAACAATACCATTGATCCCACGCGTGTCAATTAAATTAACCGCTGCGACACATGCATGAGAAATTAGAAATCATGGCGAGGTACACTCACCTCTGACTCCCATGCGTCTTTCACGGGTCGCGGTTTACTCTCCTTCATGTTTCCAGAGAACGTCATAGCAATGATCCTTTGTTCCGACCGTTGCACTTTCACACCGTGACCCCGCGCACTGGACTCATGGGCTGCAGCACTACACACACTGTATTCACGTTTTCTGGATAAGCTTTGTTATTGAACACTGTCACTTTCTGTTATGTTTTTGCGAGCTCGTCGGTTGCGAGGTAAACATGGCTCGTCGCGAGCGGGTGTGTGATGCGGCGGCTGCGGGTCGGTCGGCGGGCCGGCGCGGACTGAGCGCGGCGTCTCGCGGTAACGGGCACGCACTACAGTTAACTTTCTCTCAGCCCAGTCGCACGACCATAAGTTAGCGCCATCGAAAGTCGACACCGGCACAGCCTCACGGGTCAAAGCCTTCATTAAAATTTCATTAAACCTCCCCAAAACAATAGTTCGCTCCGCTTGGGTACACACCACTTTTGTGTTTCCATATTTTAGTTGTATGAACGAATACTATTTATTATTTTGTCTGTTGTTTGTAGTACAAAAATAAAATTGAAATCAGGGTTGGGGTAGAAACAAAAACAATATTGTATAAAACTTAATGTATAATTATGATATTTACAGACTTACTTTATATAAAACAAGTAATTTTATAGCTATCAATATATACTCATTACAACAAGTCATTAATAATTTACATGATGTTTAAAATAAAAGCAACAGTATACAGATTACTGAAGATAGCAATTATAAATCGTAATAGCACAAAAATTTATGAACGATATTATTGGAAATGAGAGATTCCATAATTTACATTATAATAAAATTATATACAGACATAATTTTAAAAGAATGTTTATCGATATAATTGCTTTAGAATCACTACAGCAATACATGGATTATGTCGTAGTTGATATAAGATCTTCATCAGTTTACGGTGCTTACAAATTCGTTCTACTTTTGTCGAGCAACACGAGCAATTATTTGAGAAGAGCCAAGGTCACGATACCTCCGCTCTTTCAGAGATTGACCAGATAAGTAATCGATCGGTAAAATAGAACAAACATGTAAGCAAACCTAATCGTTTTCAACCAGCC
This sequence comes from Xestia c-nigrum, assembly GCA_916618015.1. NCBI lineage: Eukaryota > Metazoa > Arthropoda > Insecta > Lepidoptera > Noctuidae > Xestia > Xestia c-nigrum. The sequence continues at coordinate 14,643,155 of OU745255.1, read as the reverse complement.
TGCATGTATACTTAGAGTCACATAAAGATAATGGCTTATATTAAACACTAGTACATTTATTACGTACACCGTAAGTGTAAACATGGAAAAATATTTTAAGTCAACATTTCAACAGTTTTCCTGCGCTTGTTATCAAAATACTTTGTGAATTATTATCAATAACACGAAAAACCTACGTTTCGACGCTCCCTATACGAATATCATTGCAGTATCTGTGATGCTATTGCATTGTGAAAAAATATAAAAAAGCATTGATTTATAGTGAAACAACAGAAGTGTTACGATTGAAAGTTTGGCTAATAAGTCATTCTTTTTTCATAGGAAAGGATTAATAACATATGAATGTAAAAAAGTGTAATCATATTTAACACTAGAAATAAAAATAACTATATTATCACATTTGATTTTATAAAAAATAATATCGCAAGTTATACACTTGTGGGGTGTACCGCCAGGGGAAGTCTTCTCTTTGACGATTACTTGAATTTCACATACATACACAGTAGATGTCATAATATGTAAGCTAGTTAAAAGAATTTAGTTGAGCCTTAGATCTTTGGAAAATCTGAACGTCTTATTAAGTAATATTATATATCGATAAACATCTACGTTTTATCTTATTAGTTTTAATTGCAAATCTAACAAAATCGTTTACAAAAATAAGTCGTCATTTTGGCTTCCACTTTATTATATAATGGAATGGTCTCAAGAATAACCATTATATCAACATGTTTGTAGCTTGCTATAATAATTTTGTATAATTTACTGTAATTACGCATTGACTTAACATAACAGAATAATCGCTATATAAAAACACGTGTAATGGAAACATTCTTCAGACTGATGCTTAGTTCGTGTTACCAAATTGACTCGAATACTGGCGACACCAACATGGCCGACAGTACTTACTCACACGGACTCGCGCCCCTCGCAATCAGAACCAGGATGACTTACTCATGAAACACGTCACACGAAATGGCACCGCTACTGAACAATACATCGCTTCTAAAAAATATTTATAACTGATTCCTATCTATTAGTTACACTAAGAAGAATTAATCTATACAGTAATATAAAAAGTTTTCAACGCTAGTCCAAATAATGTCACTCGTCTGCCAAACAAGCGGATAGCAGTATTATTGCTGTCTATGTGCTCGAGACGTGAAACAAAACGTATCGACACGTTATCAAACAATCAGTTTAATCTCAGAAGGCGTATAATTATGTAATTAACAGCTACAGCTTTATAATAGCTGATTGAATCATTAATTAGTGATTTAGTTCGTTCAAAGTTTGAGTAACTTACACTACAGCTAGGCTAGAGCGACGCGAAGATAACAACTTGTTCCCGCCGAGTTTGCTCACTCGCTCCTCAGTCCTCACGCACGCGGTGGACATCATAATGCCTAACTATTTAACACACTTTACATTGAGCTCAATATTCAGTGTTATTTTAATAACAACAGTGTTCTATTAGTGCGTTATAATCACTGAGTTCTTCCCTGTACTTAGGAATCTCGTAAGTGAACCAGTAGTCTTATCGAATAATCACAAATTAATTGCCTCTGTTTAGGTGGTTAACGTTTATTTTGCTATTGTTTCGTTAATAAGTATTATGGAATTATTTATCTATTCAGAAAATTATATTTACTACAGTTCATACATATTTCTGGCAAACTATGTCTTGTTTATTTTAATTATAGCGCAACATTTTACAGGAATTAATATAGAAATGTAACTTCGAGAGATAATAGGTGGTATATTAGTGGCAGTAGGACACAATTTTGCGTTTGGCTACGATTGAGCAAATAAACACGGCACGTGTAACGGTCAACCATAACGAATTGCACTAATATCATATCGGTGAGACATTCCTCGCAATTGGAAAATGTTTATATTCACAAATTTGGAAGCACTTCAAGAACATCAAATGAACATTCCAAAGTATGACCTACATCGAAGACACGCGCTTTTATCAAAAAGTTTCTAACCAATATAACACCTATAATCACATATACAAAAAATATTACAAAATCTAATAGAAAAAACAGTCAGTGTGATGAGAAAACAAATTCTAAGATTTCAAGTTCACTAAAAATTTGAAAACAAATGATTGAAAAACTGTGGTAGTATCTCCAAAGTCCAAACTCCTAACTTCAAAGAAATGCCGCAACTTGTAAAATTCATTTTTGAACGATTTAACATTTTATTCGGGAAGTATAAAAAGATCTGTACTTATTATAAACGTTGCATTTAGCGCCGCTTTCAGCGAAAATTTGTGTTGTAATTGTCTACCTTATAAAATACGACACACAAAGAAAAAATACAATTTGTGACCGTAACATAATACAGTATAAATTTTATGCCAAATAAATAGTTTAAAGTTGAAATCTAGCTTAACGACTACGGAGCTAAGAGCTAGCAATATAAGAAAAATCACAAGTTTACAAAAAATACAATATGTCGGATACGTCTCACATATCAAAATAATTCACTTGTAAACGTTACATACAATTCACATAGTTTGAAAGCGCATAATCTCCACCACAATAAAGAGTATCACTAACCTTTCTCGAAGGTCAATTCAAAGAATGTATAGTTATGCTTAGAATACGTCAACTTAATTATAATAAACGATACCATAATGACAATAATTGTACTCGGCAATAACTACGATACATAGTAGGTAAATTAAAAAACAAATTGCACTCTCGGTACGCAATACGCACGTACAAAACGTAACGTCAGACGGCGGTACAACGCAACTTTAGAATATTCAACACTTTACCGATGCGTTCGGGTAAGTTATTGCATACAAATCTTCCAGAAAACGGAAGAAGTCAATATAAATAACATTAAAAATCACAGCTGCGGCCGCGGCCGGTGGTCGGGAAGAGTCGCTCCAGTCGCTATGGCGGGCCGCGCCGCACGCGCACACTGGCGCCACACTCGCGCCACACGCGCGCCACACACGCGCCACACTCCGCGCTCAGCCGCTACGCTCCGCTCCGGCTCTAAGGCACAGCCGTCATGGTCTGTGGAATCTGGGGATCACGGATTGCACAAGTAGATCCTAGAGAAAACGGTTTTGGAATTTTCGGTACAGAATTGATAATCAAACTTTGTAAAACATAGGTTTACCTAGTAAGGTGCTTGCTTTCCTCGTGTACGGCCATCTCCGAACTCTTAAATTCGTTGAGCTCGCGTCGGATGGCGGCCTTGTCTCGCGGAGTCAGACGTGTCCACGGCTTGTCCGCGCGGCGGTCATAGTCATGCGCCTGAACAAACATTACAATCATTAATAATGGAGGAAAGAACTAATTAAGCTAGCCCACCGCACACCACAGAAGGAGGTATTATTTATCCCTAAATAATTATTATGCTGACCAATCAGTGCAACCCACAGCGTATACAATATTTTGAGTTTCTTTAATTATTGATGACAAACAACTACCGGAAATATATTATGAAGGTTGGCTCGAGTGAAATCATTTGCGTCCCTCACCGTCCCTCAAATTAGCAACTAAATGGGCCTAGCTAGACGAATGATTTCAAATATTAACAGTATTCTCTACAACAATTTTAAACAGGATTTATAATGGGTGTCAAACACCTCTAGCCGAAAGGCACTTGTCCTCCCCGTTATTGCGAACATTTTTTAGTTCTTGACTATACCTGGGAACCTTCTAGTTACGGAGATATTGGGGGTTCCAACTTTTTGACAAGTATTATTTACATGGGGCGACTGCCTATCTGACCTCCACAACCCAGTTAATACTGGGAAATACGATAGCACTTGGTAAGACTGGTGTCAGACTTTTGGGGCCACTGACTACCTGTAACGACTGTCAAAGATGGACAAATGACAGCCGGGACCAGCAGCTTAACGTACTTTCCGAGGCACGGACGAAACTCGGTATGTAAGGGTGGTCACCCATCCACAGACCAACCTAGGCAAGCATGGCTTAACCTAAAGATCGACCCGAGCGGCTGATATTATTTAGCCACGAGCTCCTCGTATTTTAATGTAAGATTTTTACTTTAAACATCACCTCAACGACCCCCGTACTATTCAATGTATCCATCAGCACAATGTTTTGAGTGCGTTACATTGAGTTCTACCCCAAACACGAACTACACACAAAAAAAATCCCAGCTATACTTAGTTCTAGCCTAAAGTAACTTATGATGATAAGTAACTCTGTGATGTACAGAATGCTCGGTTGACGGCTTCGTGATGAGGTTGTTTATACCCTGTATAAGATTTTCGAACGCATATTTCAATCCCACTTTATCGCTAATTGAGTGTGTAAGGCTGCCTGTCCACTGAAGCGGAGCTAGGCTTCGGAGCGGAGAAAAGGATAAATATTAACCAATAGGATTTCATACTGGAGCTAAGCTGGTATTTCACGCAATTTTATTGGTTAATATTTATCCTTTTCTCCGCTCCGGAGCCTAGCTCCGCTTCAGTGGACAGGCAGCCTAAGGCTTGAGATTTTTTAGGATTCCCCGTAGAAACAATGATTACCTGTGTGACTTCGATGTAATCACTGAAGCGGATGATCTTCTTCTCCTTGAGTTCGTCTACAGTGGGTCGGAAGCTGAGCTTGCGCAGCAAGTAACGCTTCTTCTCCTCCTTCTGTTTCTTCTCTTCGGCGGGTGACTGACCTGTAAATTACATTATTTTAAATCAGGTCACAATTTAAATAAGTATATTTTATTCAGAAAGGTATTACTTTACACTGTTAATAATTAATTGTATTAACCAAATGAGTCTGTCCAAAATATATCGCTGGACATCGCTGGACATTAAACACACAGCGCCATCTAGTGCCACACTAAGCAAGGCTTGTGTCGTAAAATGCTGACATAAATCGAATGTGAGGTCTTTTTGCGAACTGTAATGAAATTTATCTCAAAAAAACTAACTGCGTATAAAGCCACGTCATACATTTTAATTAATATTAACTTACGTTGTGAACAACATTTTCAAATCATATATTTTCCTAACTAGAGCAGACAGTACAGTTACGCATAGTAAAATATCACACGCAGTATGTTTTATGTAACTCTCGTACATTCGCCAAATGCTAAAGGATTTAAATCAGGCAAACGTAAGGGCCACACAGGATACGGTAGGTAGTCAAAAGAAAATAATTTTGGTTTCCTGAGTTGCTAACACGAACATTTCGTAAAGAAGCAGTGGTAGAAAGAGGTTTGCTTACTCTTGAGTATGTTCCTCTCGACGAGCTCCTCGGCGGTGGGCCGCATGGACAGACGGCGGATGAGGCGCGCGCCGATGGCCTCCCACGACTCCTGCCGCTCGTGCTCGCTCTGCACCACCAGGATGTTCCTGCGCGCACATCCACACACATAACAACCGATCTACGAGGACCCACTGTCCTACACCCGCACGCACTCATCTAACTCTGGGGAGAGAGTTGCACCGAACACTAACAACATTTCAACATCTCCCCCGAGTACTTAAAAACTAAAGCTTACGTGACAACGAAATTGTTTTCATAATATTCGATTTACATACACACTTGGCTAATTTCCAAGACCCGTAATTTAGCTCCCAGGTCTAATTAATAAATTAGGGCTGTTCTAGAAATTTACAGCTGGCTAATATTACGATGTAGGTTCAAATTAGTTGATACGATAATTGAGGTAAAGTAAATATAGTAAACGGTTATTCAATAGCTATTAGTGAAAATTACAACAATGCCAATGCCAAGAGCGAGCTCTTAGGAACAGGAAGAAATAAAACAGTGATAACAATGACTTTGACGGTGCTGACTAAAATAACGCTCCCAGGCGTGCATTGTTGCGAGACTGTCGGAGTGGACTATTACTGTGCCGGACTGTGTTACGTAACGCACACGTGCATGTGTTGATACTCGGCCCGTGCGAATGTTAATTCACAAATTAGTGTACCTATCTTTATTTAGATAGCTTTAAAGCCAGTTGGAAGAAAAAATCTCTTTATGATACTACTTTATGTTTTATTTATGTACAGGACTTACTCACAGAACCATTTCTTAAGTCACAAGCTTTTTTTTATTTAGTTTAAACTTATTAAAAATTTAATACGCTCATTACCCACCCATCTAACTATGCAAATAAACCTTCGCAAATGCAATCAAAATGTTACATGGTTGATGGTTCAGCAAATTTTCCTTATATTTCACAACCGAATTAGAAACATAATTTAAATTGGTTGTAGCAGAACATACTTTGTTTTCCTTGTGATAATTTATTTAATGATGATAATAATAATGCATGATGATGTAGGTTCTCGATATAGTCTATACCAATAAATAAATTGAAGAGTTTGCTTGTAATTTCTAAATAACTACTTTTTAATGAATGCATACAAAAGTATGTGCGGTACTTAGAGCAAAAATATTATTTTTGAATTTTTTGTCTGTCTATTAGTTCCGGCTTATCTTCGAAATGGCTAGACCGATATTGACCGGACATTTCATAACAGATAGCTGATGTTATAAGGAGTAACTTAGGAGTACTTACTTTTATTTAAAAAAAGAATTTGAGTTCCGTGAAAAAAAATGGATTCAATTCTTAGGGATGTAATATATTTATAATAATTTCAGGCGGAAGAAGGTGGCGTGGCGGGCCACAGCTAGCCATAAATAAATATTGTAGTAAATGTTAAATGAACACGTAATACTGCCAACCCTCATTAGCTAGAACGTAGGCAGTGACATTGACAATGTTGTGACTATGATATCATACAAAGGAATTTGCGTCATTTTACGTAATTTCTTACAAACAAACCGTTATGATGAGTGTTACTATTTGGCAAACGCACCTGAAGTTTTGAATAATTCTGTCACTTATGAAAGTTGACTTCCGCATCCAATCTGCACTATGCACACATTCACAGCAACTTGACATACTCATATTTACCACAAAACCTTTTATTATTGTTTAGATTAAACTTGTTGGTTTTATATAGAAAACATAATTAATCGCTTGTTTTTCTAGCCAGCCAGTTCTACGTGAACATAATGATGTTTCCGGGATCATTTTAGTCAAAGTAACATCTGTCATGTACAATGTCAGAGTAGTGCCAAAACGCACATCAGCAGGAAATCATTTCCAATACAATAGAAACGCGGATTGTTTTTCCAAGGGCAAATGCAAAGACTACAATATATATAATGAGATAGACGGTACTCTCAACAGTATTTCCGTCATCATACAAGCAGCGCTCTCTATCCGTGGTGGTTAAATCAAAAACGAACAAAATAAATACAAAAAGTGTGTCGTGACCGAGGTTTGATCTTACGATCTGCAGCTCCTAAGTCAGTGGTAGTTCTCAACAGGCTACCCGTTCTATTGACAATCTGCCTAAAATAGCTGTTCTATTGCATGCTATGACAGTTGTCAGTTGGTGACAGATGGTTGATAGTGTAACCATGAATAAAATACGTTTCTATCATTGATTGATTTAATTCTTTTAGTTTTTTATATTTACATAGATTGGTGTAGATTAAATACATATGGTTTCTCAATCTAATTTATCAAAATTGTTATTTTCAAATTAAATCTTATCACTGTTATAAAGTGGCAACCCAACCAGTAAATAATTTCATCCTCAGGGATAGCTGGCGCTAGTTTCCGTACAAAATTTTCGAGCAGGCTCCAATGCACAAGGAGCACAGCATGGGCAAATGATAGAGCAAGCAATCGGTCAGAATGATAGCCAGTTTGGACAAGGCTGAGTTAGGTGATTGCCTATATCACAATAAAAAAAAAACTTCCTTGATTTTAGATTTAGATAAAACTAGCCGATGCCCGCAGCTTCGCCTGCGTAAAATTATATACTAAAACCTTCCTCTTGAATAACTCTATCTATTAAAGCAACCCGCGTCAAAATCCGTTGCGTAGTTTTAAAGATCTACGCATACATAGGGACAGACAGACGCGGCGGGATACTTTGTTTTATGATATGTAGTGATAGTGATAATGATAATAATTAAGGCCGTTGCTTTGAAAATCAATGGCATTGCTGATATGGTTATAGGTACCATTAAATACAGCTCTAATTAATCCAGGCATAATTTATCGTTGTTATAAACACCACAATGTCGTCTTTAGTTCACATCACTCGTCATTATCTCCGTACTGAAAATTTAATGTTAACAATGCACACAAAATGTACCATTAGTTTTCATTTGTTTATGATCCTATAAGTAGGAAACTAGGAACTGCATCACTATCACTATAAATTATAAAACCAAGTCCTTCACCGTGTCTGTCTGTCTATTGCGATGAACTAAAACGACTGCACCGATTTTCATGTCAAATGCACCAATTAAATGAAAGGAAAACCATGAATACAAAAGTGCTTTATCTTATTGAATTTATCTTTAGATTTCATGGTTTCCCCTTCATTTAATTTATCATGTTTGTTAGAGATATTTTATCGATTGATGTAAAAAAAGTACTAAAGAACGTAAAGAACTTTAGTCAGTACGATTCCCGAGTGTGACAAGCGAATTTTCGAAAAACTGTGAATGCAATTTTGTTTCTTTTTTAAAAATAAAGGAATGTTTCTTTTGAGTAAAATTTGCTATCTCCAGTATTTCGAGTACTTTCCCTACAGGTGGCATTGAAAAAATCTACCCTGCATAATTTGTACGAACTAGCTGATGCCTACAAGTTTGTATCTGACATATTTGTAGGCACAAGCTAGTTATCATATAAGATTTGTTTTTATCACGGCCATAAGAAGTGCGAGCAGGACGGTGAATATTTTATAACAGTTTAGTGTCTTTTCGTGAGTTTTATTACCGCGGCTGCTGGTACGATTATTGGCGTATATTATTCACTGAAACAGTGACACGAGGTCGCGGCAGACCACGAAAGAGATGGCGGGACGAACTGGATGTCTTGCTTGAGAATTGGAAAGAAAGAGCACATAATCGTGATCGTTGGAAGGAATGGAGGAAGGCCTTTGCCCAGCAGTGGGACAATACAGGCTAGCTATAATAATAACTATTCACACGTATTTTACCTCTGGTTTTACGAAACTGCTATCGTCGGTTTAACGTTACTGTTGAGTTGCTGCCACTGACAATTACGTCAAAATGGTTTAATCCACGTTACAATAAGGTTGCTTTTGGGTAACTGCTGAGAGGTAAAATACCCGTGAGAGGAGTAAAGTAGTAGTATGATTGCAGTAGCATACCTGTTGATAAGCTCCTGGCGGTCGGGGCGCAGCGCTAGCTTGATGTTGAGGCTCTCCTTGCGCGCCAGCTTGGCGGCGACGCGGTCGGACTCGTTGTTACTGTTGCACGTCTCGTACTCCTCCCACGGCCGCGCGTTCTCTTTGTTATCTATACCGTTGCCCACGCGCACCGGCCGCGTACTAAACATAAACAAACATCTTACAATATGAACGGCTGTAACTGGTTATACTTATGTTACCTTGTGCTTTTGCAAGTGTAAGCTAATAATGCAGAAAATAAAAGTAATAACGGGTCTATGACAGGCATTTAAGATTTTTATTTGACTTCCAGTTGAGATGTTGGAGTTTTTATTTGTCCAGCTCTCATTTTCTTGTCTTTCTGGGTGATACAGGGTTTTGTTCTTGCTCAGAATTGGATTCAGTGTGGAATAGTGGTAGGTGTCACTTAGTGGGTAATATTATTATTAGGTATATTAGCACCTTTTTGTGTTTGCCGAATGAACCAGCACCGTGAGCATGCATGTGCTCCACAATTTATTGATATTAGTACCAAACACTGATGAGTCTTAATTATTTGAACAGTCACAGACCTTATATGCACATTCAGAGTTAGGCTGTAAGCCTTCCTTCAATCATTACAACAATAATACCAAGAAAGTATGTATCAGACATATTTGTCAATACTTAAATCAATATAATTCAAACTCAGTTTTAAAAACAACGAACTAATACTAACTGGATAAATATTGTCCTTCATAATAATATGTTAACTAAGAAACAACAAAAATACTTCAAAGTAATCAAAAATCTATGCTCGTCAATCTAAAATGAAAGTACACGAACATGCAACATAGACAACGACAATTAGAGCAAGAGTACAAGAGAAAACAGCCATAACTTTAATAACAGCACACACCTCACATGTGGGTTGTGGCTCCAAACATTTAATTCTGGATAACTGTTTTAAAATTTGGGCTCTTTACACTTTTATTTCATTTATATACTATTATTTATGTTCAGTTCAATCAAAGCATCACAATCGTATGTCATTATCATATGCATCTATAATGTCGTTAGTGTGTAGACAGTTTAAGACATCAACAGTTAAAATAAGAGAGAGATGAGTTTCGGAAGCGTGCACAGCACGATGCATGGACTAAAGGCGAAGCGGACCGTCGGGAGGTCGGTGGCGATGCGTGGTCAACAACACTGGCATAACTTATGGGACTGTTACCATATGCGGATCCTCGGTTTAGGCGGCGGCCGCCTGCTCGCCGACGCATGGTGGAAATAAACGTTACTTTCACTATCACGCCCAACATTTCATATGAATATCAATGAACTGCAGCTGTACTATCTCCTCGTTCACAATTACGTCAAAATGATAATTCAAAGTAAAAATAAACTGTCAAAAAACTTGAAATTAAACGTCAGGAATTGCGGGGTCAGCGATTTGGGATCACAGCGGGTGTTTTAAAAGTAGAATAAACTAGAATACTAAAAACTAGAATCATTTTGACAACATCGTGTTCAGAGTAAATAATACGTGTAATATATTGTTCAAACTGCAGATGGATGGTTAAACTTAAACAAGGATTTCTTTTATGACCATATTCGAATTCAGAATCTTTGGCACAACTGCTATAGTAATAAAGTCCAAGTTGATTTTTGAGTACTCATTTAATAAAAAGGTTAAATAACAATTGGTTTGCTATGGAACTGAAACTTTGTCATGCAGAAAACACAGCTGTGTTTCCAAAACTTAATAATAATCTTAGATTCTGAATTGGAGTACGAAAGTGTCGATATGGAAGTGTACAAGAAGTATGGTGGGCTGTGTAGCAGTGGGATACTGACTTGAAGCTGGTGTGGTGATGGTCCTGGCGCGGCGCGAGCGGGGTCGCCAGCGGGGTGGCGGCGGGCGACGCGGACGGCGCGGGACGCTTCTTGAGCGCGGACTTGAGCGGGACCGCGTTGAAGATGGGCTCCTTCGGCGGGATCTCCTCGACGCGGGACGTGTCGGCACCATGAGTCATGGGCTCTACGTCGTCGTCCTCTGGGTCGTCCTCCTCTTCGGCTGGTGAATAAGAATTATAACAAATCACTCACTATCTAAACATCGTATTAAATTGAAGATTGTTCTGCTGCGCGGGTGACTGCACACTAATGCTATAATCATTGTTAATGGTGTCTTCTGGTCTTCACCGAGAAGCATGGCTAAACATTCTTGAAACTGGATTAACCATAAACTGGTACCAAGGTAAAGTACAAAAGGATTCTGCTCAGCCCGTGTGCATAAAATCTTTGAAGATTAACAAAGTTTATAATTTTTAGATAGTTACAGTCAGAGAGAGGATGTTGCGCAAGGGGGTGTTGGGTGTGCGCGTGCGCATGCTGGTGTTGGTGCTGGTGCTGGTGCTGCTGGTGGTGGTGGCGCGTGGGGCTGGGCGAGCTGAACATGGGCGGCGGCGGGATGGGCCCGATCTCCGACAGCGCGATAGGCGGCTCGGGCAGCTCCGACAGCATGAGCTGCTCCTCCGCGTCGTGGCCGTGCCCGTGGCCGCCGCCGTCGCCCGTCGACCCGTAACCACCCACTGGAACACAAGTGCACCTATAGTATTTCTTTTTTGTTCAGAATTATTTATATCCTTTAGTTGTCTAAGTACAACCAGTTGTTGATTGTGATAAGAGTACACATATCTTCATGCTGATTATCAAATATGACCCGCACCATAATCATTTCCAAGGTAGTTTCGGTGCAGTTCATGTCGAAGTGAGCGTTAATAGTTGACCAGCACATCAACTCAGATTCAAAATAAGAGCACAAAAAATTTGAAACATAATGTTTAGTAATATTGACCTGCTGTAAAACGGCACGATGTTCTGTCTACCTATTTACAGGTTTAACCACACTTAAGTAATTTAATTCTCATTAGCAAATTAGCTAACCCACCTGTAATTCCCAAACGGCTCACATTTAGGGGTTATTAATTACCAATGCGTAAGGCCAAGCCTATGAACATTTATGGGCCAATTCACTTATACGAATGTTCGAGAAAGGGTCAAAGTAAACACTGCATCAGCTGTATCTAGCAATTTGGAATAATGTTAAGTGCCTTATGTCACGATTCTGACCATGACCTTTACTTGTGGCATGTCGTAGTTACATACTTATGTCAATACATACCGACATCTCCTTGGTAGCATATTCGTCGTGGGATCTTGCCAGTCAAGGAGTTAGGTCGCTCGGGCCTCATAAGCTCACCACCATTTTCCAATTTGTCTTTCTTTGGTTCTGGAATGAAAGAAAAATATTTGATAAATAAAAGAAAAACTATTTTGTTTAAGTATCAGAAATTGCAAGTCAATGTATTTTAGTATGTTTTTGAAACAAGATTTAACAGCGTAGTTAGAATAACAAAAACACCTGCAAGTTTCAAGAAGCGTGAAATTTTGAGGCGCCAGCTGATAAGTACCGTTCAAATCTATGTATATCCTCTTACCAACGAAAAACAGTATCCAAAAATAAACATTCCAGACTTAAGCGAGTGTTTTGTACCATTTCCGTACATCAATTACTGAGCTTTCAATAACAATCATCGATCTTAGCATTTTACAAATGAAAGCATATTCAAATGTGGCAACAAGAATTTGACGGTAAGCCAAGAAGCTCAAATGCTCGAAGTAAGGCATAAACATTTCAGAACATGTGTAATGTGTTGTCTATACGTAGTGCACGTCACTGTATAGGTAGTGTTGTTTGAACAATTCCGTTACGAGTAAGAGCGTGAGTGGCGATGGCCGATGAGCAATATAGAATTCCTAGGCACACTATGGCTATGTTCTATGGCTAATAATAGTCGATAAGCGAGTGACGGCGTGGCACGCGCCTCCATTCACCGCGCGGCGTCGGCGGCGGCCTTGGCCTCGCCATGGAACTGTGTTATTGACGCATCTCCGCCGCTATCATTCCCGAGATAAAAGTGTGCATAACTCATGTTGTTATATCACGCACGAAAGCGCGGTTGTATGGAATTTGTCCATATTGTGCTTGGGAATGAAATATTTTTTTATTTATTTGCCAAACTATCCTTCTTATCTCTTAGTCTCTTTATAGAGCGCTAGAATATAAGTGTCGCTTTATGCGAAAACTGAACTGAAGGAATATCCCTTGAAATATCTCCTTTATGCTAGCTGGCCCTATATAAGTCCGCTACTGCATGCGTGCATTGCAAGTAGTACTTGCACTATACATACACAATGAGCAGAGCTAGTAGGCCCTCGCCCTCGCCCATGTGAGGCAACATTTAACATAGCGCACCAGGCACCGCCAGCCTCGCAATTTTCGTGACCGAATGCGGCTTGGTTAGCGATTGCGACATAGATCAGCTATGCAAAAACTTTGTTTCGACAGATTCTATGCTTTGTATTAATCTTTTAAAGGTCTTATTGTTCAATAAGCCCCGAATCTGAAAATAATGTTGCGCTAATGTAAGTTTTATACCGCTTTGTGAAAAGTTGAACTAAATATTTTCATCAGGTCGCAGATGGCCATGACATCTATGAATGTGTTAAAATATTAGTGTAAAGTATATAAATAGCACATTTCGATGCTATTTAAAGACATGAGAAAATAACGAAATGAGTGAATAAACAAAATCCTAAAAATATCGTACGTCCCGTAATGCTGAGTAACGGACAACGAACGTGGAAGTTCCTACAAACAGTTAATAAACAAACGTAACGTTTACTACCGTTTCTGATTGATTAATGAATTTCTCACGCCAAAACCTATTGTATTACTATTTATATAATCTCAATGACGAATGTCTACAGTTTAATTTGAATGACTATACAGAAAGCATGTGACCTTAACAAAACTTGAACACTGAGTTCAAAGATACAATGAACTAAGTTACTCGAACTTGATTCATTGTATCTTTGAACCCAGTTTAGATCCAAAACTAACAAAAGCAGTTAATTTCATCAACAGGTGACTTTCAAAGTTTATTGTTTTAGGAAGTTGGGTGATAGTGTTATTAATCATCAGTCATCCTACAACCACACAAAGCACCCTAAGAAAACTAACTTCTTATTCTCGATAAGAGCTACATTGCCGGCCAAGGTTAACCTGATCGATTGTCGCAACCTTCTTTCGTTTATTTAAGCTGAGTCGGACATGACCATGAAACCCAAGTTATTTTTTAAGTTTAAACATCATAGTTGATAAAATACTCGTTGATTTATATTTGAATACACTGTAGGACGAAAGTGCCTCAAGCTCTTTAAAGTAATGTTCACGGTTCCAATACGTACAATTATTGAATTGAGCATACATTAATACCTACACCTAATACTCTGTACATTCAACAGGCTTTACAGGAGCGAGAGGTTGCGCTAGCGCTGAGCGGCGCGGGACGTGGTTGGTCCGGGACAGCGGGACTGGGCGGATCGATGCCGCCCGCCCTTGGCCGCCCGCCTTCGCACCGACATCCCGAGGACGTCGTTCGCTGCAGCGTTATGTAACCTACGTTGTCCTTCACTCCCACAGTCCCACTGCTCCAAAGGTTAACCGCTATCTCAGGCACGCGTAATACAGGTAACAGTTCTGACCAAGATAGATTTAGTACTTTAGGGAAAACTTAGGACTGGGACAACGTCTTTCAAAATCATACTTTAAAAGAAGTCTTAGCATTATTGGATTATTTTGGATTGTCTGCATTGTGTTTAACATTTTTCTAGATTCAAACCCGTCGATGGGTTTGAATCTAGAAACTTTAGCGACATTAACAAACAAGATAATAAATAAGCCCCACTACATTCAAGGTTTGTAAACAAACATTTTGCCTGCACATTAAAGATGCCATGTATCGTCTTGCTCACAATTTTCCTGCCAAATGGAGGCCATTAAGTACGTTCTTAATGCTGGCGACGTGCAACATCAAACGAGCGGGATAGAGCGATGACATCGCTGCAAACACTCACAGACGCGACTAGAATTTTCCCAATTTCGATTTAGGACAAATAAAGTTATTCATTTATTCGACACTATTAAATCTTTCAGAATAAACCCGCTACGATCTAGAGCCCCGTCAAAGCCAAAGTAAATTATGTGCACAACCTAGTAATGTCACAAGACTTGCTCGTTATCAGCTGCCACCGTTTCTATAAAGAAAAACAAAATCTGTTTAATTGCTCTACTTTCAATCTGTTATTACCCTGACTACTCGCTTGAAATTATATAAATAATCATTTTATTTAACCTTTGTCTACAGACTCAGTGGATGCATAGGTAGTCTTGTTTAAAATATGAATAGTAGAGCGTCAGCTAGTTGTAAAAACGTTGCGCCAAAAGGATATCGACACCAAGTTGTATCAAAACAGTGGACAATGTCAAGAGTACGCGAGGTGGCTACTCGCGAGCTGTCCACATGCTGGACTTGTTTGTCATGTCGCGTAAAACGACGAGAGACCACACTCGTTAAAAATACATTTAGAACGATAAAAACAGAAAACACTCATCGACACGTCAGGTAGGTATTTGGCCTGTTTACACTACACATTATGTTAAACGAATACTTTATTACACGTTACAGTGTTTTCAAACGATTCACGCACCCACACGTATAAAAATTCCACAAGCCTCCTGATATTATCTTGTAGGAAATACAACCCTAAATTGATCTTGACGAATAAGGAAAGTGGCCGCAATTAAACTCTTCGATCAGTTACCTGTTTCTCTCAAGAAAACCAGTTGTGTTTTGAGAAAGAAGGTGCTATTGTTAGGGGATATCATTACCTAAGACAACTGCACAGAAATCGAGATAATATGGACACATTATGTTAAGCAAGAGCAACAAACTGGGTCGCACGCGATAGGTACGCGCAAGAGGAATTTCTGCGACGAACATAAGAAAGCATTTGCGACATTGACGTACGTGGGCGGGCGGTGACGGGTGAAATAACATCTCTTTCAGCATTTCTTCAGCAGTTAATTGCAAAATGAAAAAAAGTTAAGACAGCGCAAACATCAATAGAATTCTCTTGAGTTTACTCTGAAACATTCTCCAAGTCTCACCACACAAACTTTAGTTATACATAGTTAGATACGCTAAGATTGTAGATATTTATATCAGTCTATTTGTGCCTAAAATTACACTTACTCCACGTGGTTGTTTACAATAGTACGTTTTTATTGGGCGAATAATCGTAAAAATATTGAACATTGCAATCATGTAATCAAGCAGCTTCGGACTTTTGAGCTTAGTCACTTCGTAGCAACTTTCTGCTATGCTAACAGCTGGTCGCTTCGATTGCTAGTCACACTTGCTGGCAGTCTGGCACAATTAATCTCATCTGAGTCATTTTGGACGAATCGAGTCGCCTGCATAGTATACTAAAGATATTACAAATGCTCTGTGCCCTAAAATATGTCGAGTATGAATTGTAACCTTATATTTGTTGTGCTCAATTTAAATACAAATAATGGTGCAACACCTAGTCGATCCAATCAACTTGGTTTATATTTTAAGCGCGCGCATGTACCCACCTACATATAATTGAGTTTATCCGCTCAAGAAGCGGAAATCGTAAACTTAACGTCAGGTGAAACAGAAAATATACAACGAAAGTACATTCGTTGTATATTCTCTGAGAAACTCGGGCTTTATTTTGCTTATTACAAAATATGATATTGATTTCAAACGAGCTCAGAAAAATGGTTAGGTAAGTTTTATCAGGAGAAAAACATCAGCTGTGTTTAATGGAAAACAAACATAAAACATTTCAACGGTTTTGAAATCGGGAGCGGAGACGCAGTGCAGCGATAAATGTTCAGTCAGAATCAGCGGCAACGGTAGGTCAAGGGCAGAGCGCTCCAGCGGACGCTCGCATTTCAGGAAGCTGCCTTTACCAAATTCTGCGAATTATTTCTCTCCCTTTGAAGCTCTCTACCTTAACGAGACTCATAAAAGTTCCTTTATGTAATTTTACTTTTATGGGCAGGTAGGAAATGCAGCAAACCATTAATTGAATACTTAGTTCTTCCTTGTTTTTATCTTACCAGAAGAGGCTAACAGGTTTTGATAACAACGAGACGAGAGGTTAGTTTCTTGGTGAAATAGGAAGTAAGTGTGACATTGCTCTCTAAATATAAGTTTAGCGTGACTGACGAGGTTATCTATATTAAACGGACGTCATTATTGGAGGAATGTGGTGATTGACATTCGACGGTGGAGCAATTAAAATGGCGTGTGTACGTAGCTTGCATCGACGACGGCTCCGCTCACAAGCACACCGCTGCCGCAAATAGTTACGCAAGGCCACAAGGCGCCTTCTCCGTTATTTATCGACATCGAAGTCGGCGGCGCCTAACTAACCACGATACATTCTTACCAACATCCGCTATCCTTCGATACTTTATTAAAATCCAAACGTTGTTTCTCACAACTGCCACAAACCTAGTCAGTACAACCGAGTGGCTCTACTCGCGTTTCAAATCAATATTTTCTGAACCAAATGTTCCGTCCGTTGCCCGATCAATTGACTTCATAATCGTATTGATTTCCACACAATTGCCTGTTTGCAAAATAGAATTAATAAATATGTACTCCTAAAACATGAATGTAAAACGTATGATGAGTGTGGAATTGTACGAAATTTTGGCCATTAATTCATGGAACGATAAATATGGATAAATCTAAATTCCTCAGATGATCGGTTGCCATAAAGCATGAATACCACGACAGAAATAATCTTGAGCAATGAAGATGCGATGTGAAGACAAATAATAGATATTACAAGATATCTAAGTATGATTAGGTACGTTATTTACGCATACTGTGAAGAATATAAAACAGCTGGTAATTTAAGGTTATAAGATAGCAAATTTTTTCACTTTGCAGTGCATATCGAAAAGTAGGATGGTGAAGCCATTAAAGTGTGCGTAAAAAGATAAATTATCGTAACACACATGGTTAAAATTAAGTACTTATAAGAAAAGTTACCGAATGAAGTTAGATAATTCTATAAGATAAGAATTGATCCAAGTGAGCAAGTTCTCCCAGCTATGAAATCGATGGCAACAGACAAAAAGATGACTTATAAAAAGTGTTAGGACACTGAAATCGACTGTAACCTTGTCTGTTACTCTATGACTTTCACTCCTCACTGAATAAGTAAGTGTAATCTAAGTCTAGCAAGTTTCACTATGAACGGGCACTTTAAACTTGTAGAATTTCATGATTTATGTTTAGGTAAAGCTGTATTTCGAAATAGTATCTTTTGATAGGGCTTGTGGAATTACTTACTTCAATATCTAGAACACCATTTCAATAAGGCTTTTAACACGTTGTAAGTAAAGAGAGTTAATAAAAGAATTTCTACTGAATTGTACAGGACAAAGGTTGAAGTGGAACCAATAGTAATAACAAGATCCTAAATGCCAAAGGGTACATGCAACGAGGGGAGCGTGACATTGACATTGGCAATGCACGTGCCGGCGCGGGCGGGGGCAGGAGCTGAAGAATGGAACAGGTAGGTGCGTGCGAGCGTGTGCAAGTGCATGCGGATGTCTGGTGCTGGGGTACCATTGTTACGCGCGAACAGCGTAAGGTTCGCAGTGTGTCTTGGGATAGGAGACTTGCGGCGCACGTAGTAGTGGTCGTGGCGCTGGGGCGGCGGCGGCGGCACGAAGGGCGGCGGTGGTGGCAGGCGCGAGGGTCTGCGCCTCGCGCCGCCCGCGAACGCGTCCATGGCGGCGAGCGTGCCGACGTCGCTCATGCTCGCGGCGCGCTCGCGGCTGGAAGACTGCGGCCGGCCGCACGATCGTTACTGCTCCCCCCAGCCCCTGGCTCCGCGCGCGCTCTTCGATCGCCGCCCGCCCTCCGCGCTTGCCGTCCGCCCGCCCACGCGCTGCTTCGCTTTGTTTTGAATTTTTAATTTATCGCCATTCATCTAGCACTCGTTGAGAGTATAAGAAGAAGATGAGCATCCCTAGGGTTTAAAGAGTGCAATGACCTAGGTTTAAGGGTTACGAAACCCCCTGCTACGACCCGATCTATGAAGCATGTAATGCGCCACGGTGCGCGGTGTGCCGGTAACCCTCATTTATTATTACATGACAGCGATTTTTAGAATACCTGAACATCAAAATGATGTGAATGTGTCTGATCAAATAACTATGTTTGTACATAGATTGATTTTTAGACGATTCGTGTCGGTCCCCGAATTCCAAATTACATAATGAAAGTTTCCGAAAATCCTGAAAATAATTTCAACATAAAAGATTATTTCGTTTACTCTAGGCTAATGTTCTTTTTCCTTGGCAGTATAATACCCGTAAGCTTGTTTGTTAAACTTCAATACTCCGTAAGCCCAAAGCTTTTGAAATATTTAAGTTCTAAGTTAAATATTTAATTGATAATTTTAATTCGACGTGGGCGAAAGCTTTGAGTAAACTGTAGCAATCACCCCAACCGTATCTACCTACACAACGCAGTGGCCTTTGACATTTATACAGGGTCAAATATAAAATTAAAAAGGTTTTAGTAATTTTTACATCAAAATTAGCACACATTAGCTCCAAGGGGATCAAGCTTCGAGCCACATAGATTGTACAAGGGTATACCTAATAGGAATAGTAGAAAACCGTGCTCAAACAATAGAACTACGAATTTAATAACAATTACTAAAAGTACACAAGGCTACGATGATTTATTCATATTCATGAGTTTTCGTAACTCAGGTAGGTATCCGAGTTTACCTGAATGATGGCAAACTGCAAACACCACCACATTACTATGTATTTATGCATACGTTATCGTGAGCTTACCTATCAACACAAACAAACCTGGAACTACATAGGTGTTTGCTCTCATTCATGAATTTTGTTATTGGCAGATTTATTTCTAGGTTTATGATCCATTTAACCCGTGTTAACTTTTATTTACGTTTCGCTATCTTTACGATAATGGCAGCTATACTTTTTTGACTCATAAACAGTTAACCTTTCGATAAGAGCATGATGGCTTAGTAAATATGTTGTGTACATTTTCTCATGTATTACTGTCATTGATTTAATGGTTACTGGCATGGTTTTAAGCGACTAACACCCCTTAGTCCCGGCTTAAATTCCCGAGCTGGGTAAATTAATATGTTCAGTTTACATTTTACGAAAATTATTTATTTATTTATTCATGTACACACAAAATACTTAAAAGGACAATATATTAACATAGAAGAGCACAAAGGTAAGAACCGTTTTTTTTTAATGGCTTCGCACGGTTTGTGCATTAGCCAATGTCACGTTAAGGTACTGCTTATTTCAAAAGAAATTCTTAAAAGAGTTCTTATCATGCTGTTGGTGCGACATGAAATACTGCTACTCGGAATTTAATTATAATTCTTCTGACCTATCGAATCAAGGAGCCAGGGCCCGTTAGGCGTAACGTGACTCAAGAAAGACTCAAGTTTTACTTTAAATTAGTTTCAACCAATGAAATGATTTAAAATCCAGTTTAAAGTAATGCTTGACTCTTGAGCAAATAGACGTAGACCAAATTTAAAAAAGTAGAAAGACCCCGATCCTACTCCTTAGAGTATAGGTAACTCTAAGAGAAAAGTATCACAACAGTTGTTTACACGGCGAGAAGAGAAAAAACAGCAACAAAAGTTTTGCGGTTGTAAAGCGTTGTTCATTGATGCAGGCAGACTCTCATTTCACGGTGAAAATTGTCTGCACTCGAGCTGCGCATCGCATAGGGTAAAGGTACTCGTATGATATAACTTACGTTGGTGTTAAAAATAAAAAAAACGCTGACACAAATGAGATAAAATGTACATTAAATTGTAATATGTATGAAGAGCACTTAGATCTGTTAAGGGGCCGGCGGAGCATGCGTTTTTCATACAAACGTAAAACCAAAATAATATGAAAATCAAACATATTCTAAAGGTAGTGTGTATTTATTTCGATTGGAATACAGAATATCTATGTTCCTAAATCTATATTTGAGAATGTGTTTGATTTACACATTATTTTGGTATTACGTTTGTATGAACTTCGCATGCTCCGCAGGCCTCTTATGAAACCATTTTTAAGTACATGTAATGATGAATTTAAGTACCTATGTGATAATGTGACAAAAGACAGAGGTGAAAAGTAAAAGCTGGCTACGCCGTAGCGGGCTACGAGTGCTACGAAAAGCTTACGTGACGGTCACGCGAGGTCCATGATTATTTTTCAGTCAAAAAGTGCTCAACGCGACTAAAACAGTTTTCACATCAAAAATATTGATAAGTCAAAAGACAATATGGATCATCATCTGCCTAGCCTTTTCCCAACAATTTTGGGGTCGGCTTCCAGTCTGACCAGATGCAGCTGAATACCAGTATTTTACATGGAGCGACTGCCTATCTGACCTCCACAACCCAGTTTGTACTGGGTAATACGATACCCCTTGGTAAGACTGGTTGTCAGACTTTTTGGTCCACTGGCTACCTATAACGACTGTCAAAGATCTACAAATGACAGCCGGGACCAACAGCCTAACGTACTTTTCGAGGCACGGAGGAAACTCGGTATGTAAGGGTGGTCACCCATCCACAGATCTACCTTGGCAAGAACGGCTTAACCAAAATATCGACCCGAGCGGCTGTTAATATTCAGCCACGAGCTCGAGAAAAGACCATTTCAATATCTAAACGAAAAACAACCCTTTGAAAACCAGTAAATGTGGCAAATGAAAGAAACCTCGGATAAATTAAAACAGTCATACATTTAACTGACACAGAAATACAAGCAAAACAATCAAGAAAATATCAGTTCTATTTCTATTTATAATGTCGATAAAGTATGTCCGTTATACGCGGCAATCGCGTCATATCCTAAAACAAACGTCATGTCAAGCAAGAAGGAGCATTATGTTTACCTCATCACTCATGTGTTATCTGCGACCGCATGGCGTGACGTCGAGAGTGTTGGTAACAACTAAAAGCGCATCGTGAACGGTTAAACACCTCGTAAATTAGTAACCGTGCAGTTAGTAGTTGGTCCAAAAAGATAACACAGGTTCTGAATTAAAGTGCAAGTCAGTTTATAGTTTAGTGTTGCATGAAATATTGAAGAGAGTAGCGACTGAAATACGTGGTGTAGATTAGATGTATGTAGGATAGTAAGCAAAAGAGCTTCAGAAGACCTCTTGTCTGCTTTAAAGAAATCTTACACCTTGAAATGTATAATTGCCATCGACTCCAAAACCTTCGAGAGATTCCTCTCCTCAAACGAAGGTCTATTCTAAAGCTAGCAATCATACAGCTTAAAGTGAACTTTTTTACGCAAAGCAATGACACGAGATCTTTTGTCTTACGCGTTTATGTCTTCTGCCCCAGAGGTCCAGAATCTAGTTAAAGGTGTGATCAAATCAAACCGACCAGACTGGACTGCAGACTGACTGTGCACACAGGACTATGACGGTCGAGGGTTCGGTCGGTCAAGCTTGGTCGGTTTGAACGCACCTCAAGGAAAAAAAACATTGATTTCTTTCACCAGTACCGTTCTGAATTTAAAAACGTTGTTTTATTCTTGTATTGATCTTTTTTCTTTAATCAGCCGAAATGACATGAAAGTTAAAAAAATAAACAACAAAGACTACTCTTTCTCGGTGTGGTAACGAACAACCATTTAGGTGATCAGCATTCTATTTTAGCACTCATATTGAGTTTAAAACCAACCGATTAAAAAAGTTTGATTGAAAATTGAGTGTTTTTAAAACATGAAGAATTCTAACAATTGGTTTACTTCGGGTTACCGTACACGTTGAAACTGGCTAGTCGTTTCAGTCCGTCAGTCCGTTGACCGAAAGCCTCTTTTTGTTCCTTCAATAGCTTGTAATTATTGTTTTGTATTAACTTTCGTGTTCGCAGTAGTTTTCTTTTTAACAAAAAGTTGTGCGCCTTTGGGGAAATCTATTTTGTAACGGATTTTATCGAAAATTATAGGTACTCGCCTTACCGGCCTAAGATTCGTGATTTTTCAAGAAATACGTAGTTTATATATTTGACGACGGGGTGGCCTACACTAAGTTTAGACATGAATCCGTATAGGGCGAGCTTAAAAGAAGGGATCGGATCAGAAATCAAGTCCCTTCGACCCATACACACAACAGTAGTGTTTTCTCCATTGTTTGTCTTTTTATTTTAGTATATCCGTGTTAATTTTCTTTTTACAGTAATATATAGTTTGATATTTATTTATAGTATATATATATAGATATTTATAGTATTTTATATATCTTTGTAGTTAACCTGAGAATTAATCGAATTATTTTCAGATGTACACCTACCACTGCTTGTCTCTGCATCACCCAAAAGTTGACTGGTAGAGAATGCCTATGACATTATGTCCGCCTCTGTACTATGTGCTTGAAGTGTTAAATAAATAAATTAAATAAATAATAAAACATTAATTAGGTACACGGAGATTAGATCTAGGCAACAAATCATAATCATAAATAAGTAATGATGTATTTTTTTCTCGTGCTAAAATAATAATAGCAGCTCAGTTCGAACTTTAGGTTCAGCCGTGCTTGCCAAGGTGGTCTCTGGATGGGTGACCGCCCATTACGTACCGAGTTTAGTCCGTGTCCCGGCTGTCATTTGTAGATCTTTGACAGTCGTTACAGGTAATGAGTGGCCCAAAAAGTCAGACAACCAGTCTCACCAAGGGGTATCGTATTACCCAGTGCTAACTGGGGTGTGGAGGTCGGATAGGAAGCCGCTCCATGTAAGATAAGTAGTGGTATTCAGCTGCATCCCGTTAGCGAAGCCAAGCCCAACATAGTTCAACATAGTTGGGAAAAGGCTAGGCAGATGATGATGATATTTATTTTACTGCCTCGGTGGTCTTTTGGTCACAAGCGCGGTGGCAAAAGGCTCGAGATCTATTACATGGTACTTAAACATAACTGGCGAACTATGGGTTTACTATAAAATACACTTCTGCCTAAGCCTTTAGAAGCTATACGGGCTTGATGTTATGTTATGTATTTTTTCTTCAATACCCATATAAATAAATAAATATCGCTGGACATTACACACAGCGCCATCTAGTGCCACACTAAGCAAGGATTGTGTCGTGGACACCATAGAGTTGATATACTAAATATATACGTTTTGTTTGCAAATACATACTTATTATACCTACATATAAACATTCATGACTCGGAAACAAATGTCCATGCTCATCACACAAACATTTTGCTCCTTTCGGGATTTGAACCCAGGACCATAGGAACGTAAGGCAGCTTCACTACCACTACACCATTCGGGTCGTCGAATACGCGCTAATAGATTCATTCGATTTAGTTGCTCCTGATGAGTAATCTGTAAGGGCTTTCACGACACCTACGCTGTGTCAACGCCTACTTTGACAAACGCCCAGAGCGAATACACTCTACTAATAGAATGTGTGTTCATTAATGCTATTATTACTACTATTTCTCTTATCTCATGCTAATGAACTGGTTCCTCTGCCACTTTCATCCATCGGCTTTCTACCACTAAGTGCGAATATCACCGCTTCGTTCAGCCTGTGCCCATTTACCATCCGAAGACACGTCTTTGCCAACACACGTCAGTTAACTAGAGTTCTAATAATCCATTGCCAAGAAAGTATTCGGGCAGTTTTCTGGCAAACCAGCTGTGTCTGGATTTAAATTAAACTTACCAATACTACACTAAGCAACTTGTTGACCAGCGGGAACGTCAGTCGTCCCGGCCACGTCTCGGTTTATAATAATTTATAAACCGAGGGCTGATTTTTCAATCATTAGATAACTTTTATCAGAAGAATAAATCTGACATTTTGACAGAGAGTCCATACAAAAACTGTCAAAATATAAAACTTATTCCTCGGATAAAAGTTAACTGGCGCTTGAAAAACCAGCCCCGAGACGTAATAATTTGTCAGGAAATGCCTATGTACTGATTGTAAACTGGGTGCGTTTGGTGAGCATGCTATGAATGCAGTTCCTATCGCCAGCTCGCTGGCAGCCGAAACGCGTGAAAAGGGACTCCGATTAATTTTGACAGTAAACCACAAGCTGCAAAGTTGTTGATAAAGAGAAAAATGCATTACAAATTGAAAACGAAGCACCGAGTGGATCACCTTCAGCAACCTACAACTGCACACTGCTCGAAATTGAAGTGTACAAACCTCTTAGACAAGCACATCCCATGATGAAGCCCATCATGGAGAGGCGCTGCGCAGGCGGCGGCGGTGGCGGTGGCGGCGGCGGCGGAGGCGGCGGCACGCGCCTGCCGCGCTGGGGCGCTCGCGACACCGCGCCAGCTATTACCCACCGCTCTTAACCCTCCCCGGCCCGCACATTCTCACTAGGTGCTTCATAGCCCATCAAGGCATTTCAACGATAGACCAAGAAATGTGAGCAAAGTATACTTCCGAAATTCTTGAGCATTGTTTTTGACAAGGATTTTTGACATTTAATTTATTGCAATCTAACGTTCAGCTTACACTGCCAATGGCCGAAATTTTTTTTCAACATGCCTGAAAATAACAATCTACCATCATGCACTTTCTGTCTGTACAACTGCATCACTGAAAATACTTTAGATGTAGGGAAAGAAAGTGTGCGCAATGCGGAAAGGTAAAAGACATAAAATGGTATCGAGTCCATCATGATACTTTATGCCTCAATAGCAATTTGAAATAATTGAAATGAATATTTGATATTGCTAGTGTTTAGTGGAACATGTCGTGCAAGCGTCGCGGGGCAACGGGGCACCGACGCCGGTGCAGCGGTTACCATCGCGTGCTGGCGCCGACCCGATCGATACCGCACGCAAAGTTCGCGCCTCAGACCTAACCAACGACCAGAACTAAAACATATGTCTAGCTTCACAGAAAAAATGCAATCGATACAATTGCACCAACGATAACGAAGTAGCTACGACAAATCTAACGTACTTCAACATCAAAACAGTTTATTTCGGAAAACTGAGTAGTCCATGGTTTATTTACGTATAAGTCTGTCTCTGTTACTTTACATGTTTGTCACAAAAATGATATCTATATAGCAGCAGCGATATATCTAATAAATGTTATCTTTTAAACTATTTATGAAATAAGCTCAATGTGCCATCATGTCATTCGTTACGTTATAAATAAAAGATAACGAATAAGCTACGTTGAGGCAAACTATTGCTATTTGAGCAACATCAATTATGTAGCTATAGTTTTCTTTTTAATTTATGTACTATAAGTAGAATTAACATCCGTACGACACATCAAACAGAACTGTTATATCAGTAAAAGTTGCGATCAGAACTAGTTAGTTTAATCGTCATTTCGCGCCGTCTCTACATTCGGTTACAAATTGCTTTGTCTTGAATTGGATATTTTCGCGTCGATCTCCAACTAAAAGCGCTTTACTGCTTCAGTGTATCACATTCATCAATTAAAAACAAACGGTACACTGCACCTTCAAAAGCTTTCAAATCAGTTCGGTTCAAGTGATACAGTCATCCGCTTGTTGCAATGATCTCAACGAAGGGTAGATAAGACGGCAAAAACATAGAATGCTGCTTTTCACCGTGTGATTTGACAGGTGTAATATCTATGTGAGCAGGTAATCGAGTGAGGTTATGGCAGGCAGACGCGAGGGTCGGTTTGCGGCAGGTCGCGGGCCGGCGGCGCGGGCGGGCGCGGGCGCGGGCGGACCGACACTGAGGCGCGCGCCGCTCAGCCGCACCGCACCCCGCGCACGTGCCCTACAGCCGGGACCCAACTCACCCAACAACCCAACCCCCAGTCGCCGGCACCTCAATCTAGACTTCGACGACTACCTCACAGAATCGCCGCTACACGATCCCATCTAGACGTGCTCCCAACATGCCGAACATGCGTATTTCAATTTTAGCCCACCGACCCATTTAGCGCTGACAGAACAGCAGAATATCTCATAAATAAATAATAATGAGTTATGTAACTCTCCATCTGTAAAGTAGAGCGCCCATTTGTCTAGTTTTGAAATCTCAATGTCTTGTTGACTTAGATACTGTACCAATGACTTGTGTGAATAAGACACCAGACCAGAATAAACTGAAAATTCTTTAGACGAAGTAAATTGTTATACTGAGTGAGATAGAAAAAATACTAGTGCGAATTTTTGCCAACCGAATTAAATTCGGTTCAATAAAAGTGCTGAAAATACTTTTTCTCGCGTGTGTGAAATTGGGTTAGCATAACGGCAACAGATAGGTAATGAATTAACCGAAGTTCCAATTAATACCATGTACTAAAAACATAATGTAAATTATTTATTATT
The DNA here is from genome assembly GCA_916618015.1 of Xestia c-nigrum. Taxonomy (NCBI): domain Eukaryota; kingdom Metazoa; phylum Arthropoda; class Insecta; order Lepidoptera; family Noctuidae; genus Xestia; species Xestia c-nigrum. Next base: position 14,615,594 of record OU745255.1, on the reverse strand, counting down.
ATAAAAGGGGTTCTAAATCCAATATTTCATACTAATACTGCTTATTATAATGTCACGTACAATGACGTCACGTTATTGCGGTGGCTCTGTGACAACTAGACAGCTTGCGGTGGGTCAACGTTCGACGCCCGTCCTGTCAGGATGTCGTTAATTCCCGCCACGCGTCACTACCTATTCTCCAATTACATTTAATCGGATTCAATAATTTCAAGTACAATTATTAAATATGAAATATTGGATTCGTTTTGAGGCCAGCTTTAATGAAAAGAAACTGTTTAAAGTAGTTAACTAAATTATAAGCCCATTGAAAAACATTCAATGGTCTAGTAGTGTCCATCGATATTTGTTCAATTGTTTTCCAATTACATTCAATCACTCAATAGAAACTGGTGCTTGGCAACTGCTAAGTAGGTACACCGCTACTTAAGAACGACTACTTCTAAATCATTATTATTCCTCGTATAAAGTACTTCAAGTGGTATATCTTGTAACTTAGTCAGTAAACGATATTTATTACTTGCAAGTGCTTGTGACTCACAGACTTGCAAATCTAAATGTCAAAACAAAAAGAAATCTATGACCAATTTCTACACGCTATTCCGTCGAGTACGAAATGCATGGAGCAAGTTTTTGTAAAAGTTCGTGTACGAAAATATAATTTGATTGATATAAAATCTGGAGCAGCTAATAATAATCACAACAGTCACGAATTAGCCAGATGTGTAATAGACGAAAATACAGACAATGTTGTACGGATAAATACTGACCAGTGAGCAAGAGATTATAATGGGTCTACTGTACCATCTCGCTCAATTGTATTTTAAAAGCGCTTTAAATTAGGCTCTTTAAAACTGAGTTTGCTACGAATCAATGGGCTAGGTTGAAAAGTAATAATCATACAATCTTTATTTTTCTCGACATCAGGAATTTCAGGCGCTGGTTAACATTATGCACAATCTGATGTAGAAAGGTCCTGTGGTACAGATCACCTGAAGTAAAATATTACTTAAAAGTTCGAATTGCATATGCAAGAAAAGATTTTTAAGTACTTATACAGAACTACAATTTCGAGATTTAATGAGGAAAATTCACAAATTCATATAATTAACAAAGATCAAAATCTACATTTATAGAGCGCTTTTCTGCTCGTCAGATCTATTTTTCAATGAGGCGCCCTCGCATATGTTTGTGTATACTTATCTTGTCTGATATCACAAGTAGCATAATATTGAATAAGCTTTGCATAGCCCTGTACGTGTACAATCAGTTTTACGCAGGTGTAACTAACAAATACATTTGTCATCTGAATATGCAAATAAAATATTACAAAAAATAAAACCGACTTCAAAAAAAACAAAAAAGTGAAAAATAACTTTAGCTTCTGAAGTCAGTGACCTTTGTTTGATTGCTTTAGTTTTTTTGTCACCGACTTCAGAAGCTAAAGTTATTTTTCACTTTTTTGTTTTTTTTGAAGTCGGTTTTATTTTTTGCAAAAAAGTTTTTATTTTCAACTTTTTAGTGGTTCACATGTGCTTGATACATGGAAAGTGCATACCGTTACAATTACAACAAGCCCAAACACGACTATGGTACATTGTCTCATTATGGAGTACCGTGACTCTTGGCTTCATCATCAGATCTGATGGTAGAATGGTTCTTATCAAACGCAAATGCTTCACTTGTTGTAGAAAATACCAAAATCGCAACACGTTTTCATATAAAATTTGAAGAGTTCCCTCGATTTCGCCAAGATTCCATCATCAGATCCTGATTTGGTGGCTATGGGACCATTTGGAAAAAATACCCTTTTAAACAAAAAAAGAATTTTCCAAATCGGTTGGCAAGCGACGGAGTTATGCCCGAACAAACAAAAAAAAAAAAAAAAAATAGAAACATCCGAATTGAGAACCTCCTCCTTTTTTAGAAGTCGGTTAATAACATATCAGGTATTTACGTTTCGTTGATATATTGTTTTGCCGTTGTAAATATTTATTGAGATGAGGTTGTGGAAACGTATTTTAAAAACTATTAAGTATAATTATATGATTAGGGCAAAACAAAGGTACTGTTAAAATTGATTAGCCAAGTGTATTAACTACCAAGTTGCATCGTTTTTCTTATTATTGATAAGCAAGACAAAATAAATAAATACGTACTCAGTTTACAAGCCCTGCGACCCAATTCAGGAAACGCGTGTCAACCACAAAGAGTGTTTTTGGGAAAAGCCCATTACTCATGAACACAACGACAACATGTTTACGTAATTGAAAAATAATTAACCCCTTTCCAATGGATTGCGGAACCCTTGAAGGGTGGTGGGCGTTTAGAAAGGGGCTTTCTTTTGATGACGCTGACTTTAACGAGCATAAAAACAAGAAACTAAGAAATGCTCCCTTTAATGTTGATGCTCCAAGGTAACCCGCGAAGGGTTAATGGTCCTTCGAATCTCGTAGCGTCGTTCCATGTGGGTTTTATGAATGTGAGAAGTATTTCCATTTTCAAAGAAAGTAGAAAAAGGCTTTGACTGTCTGACCTTACCTAGATGTTTAGTGCACAAATAGATGCGAGAACAGGAGCCACACAGAGTCTCCTCAAACGAAAAAGGTATTAACTCATTATACGGATACTTAAGGTGAAAACGTCAGGGTGGCCCGCGAAATTTCTTACGTTTTTTGCAATTTGCAGGGTAAAGTCCTTCCTCGACTTTGACCGTGAAAAATTTGTTCCTCGACTCTTATGAACTTGGAGGGTTGTATTGATGATTTTGATGATTACAATTCTGTAACTACATACGTCTTACAGCCGCGACCGATTTGTTTATCAACATACAACTTAGCACTGCCCTGCAAATTGCAAAAAACGTAAGAAAATTTCGCGAGCCACCTTGACGCTTTCGCCTTAAGTATCCGTATAATGAGTTAAGACCTTTTTCGTTTGAGGAGACTGTGTGGCTCCTGTTCTCGCATCTATTTGTGCACTAAACATCTAGGTAAGGTCAGACAGTCAAAGCTTTTTTCTACTTTCTCTGCAAATTGAAATACTTCTCACATTCAGAAAACCCACAAGGAACGACGCTACGAGACTCGAAGGACCATTAACCCGTTCACCACTATTGTCAAAGCTTACAAGAGGCAAGTTGGCAAGACGACACTGAAGTGGACGTTCTTGCGCCCGTCTACAGATTTTCACGTTATTGAGCTTACTTTTACGGGCTTCTGAGAAATTGTTCCACTAAGTTTTATTTTTGTATGTCTGGATTCGAACATAGTTTGAAGTCAGTTTTGTTACACATTGAGATCTATTTTTGTGTTTCCGGGGCCAATTATCTTACCTATACACAAAGAAATATATAACACAGGCCTCCCCTTTGTAAGAGGAAGTGGCCCGTACGTAGGCCCAGTGCAGATTGGTACATGTTTTCGTTCTAAGACATGGCAGTTTCCTCACGTTTTCCTTTATCGTGTTGAGAGCATTGGTGACGTAAGTCAGGACCGGTGCCACTTTGCGACACACGACACGCTACTCTCTACTCTCCACAAACATGAAAAAGTTGGCGTAACAACCAAAAGAAGCAAGCACTGACCTATGACATTATTGTTCTGATGGTGGTGTTGCGCGGCGGCGGCAGCAGCGACGGCGGCTGCCATGGCTGCCTGCTGGTGTTGGTGCTGATGCTGCAGCTGCGACGCGAGCTGCGCCTGAAGCGCCGCGTGCATGCCCACGAGCCGGTCTTGCGCCGCCTGCGCCGCGCTCACTTCGCTCCGCGCCTCCTCGCCGCTCGGGGGAGATACTGGCTCATCTAGAATAAAAGATGTTGTTAGTATCGATAATCATGTAAAGTATCTAATATCACCGCTGCAATCTTCGAAATGTTAGGCAGAGGTGTGTCTTAACAAAGCTTCTTGAATTCCATGCTGTTTTTTGCACATACCAATACATATTAGGATTGCTTCACTCAGGGACCCAAGATAAGAATTTTATAATACTTGTTAACGAAATTAGTGATATGCAGTAAACGCGTGTGGGAATCATTTTTTCATCCATAAATCTGAACTCATCATTTTTGAAAAATCCAAAACGTTTTACTTTAGGTATACAGTGTGGCCCAATGAACCGTATTGGTAGTAATTGGATTGGTATTGTTGTCTACTTGTGAGTGTCAACGATACCAAGATTGGGCTCGCTCAGATTTGGATATCAACGAACCGGTAATACGTTAAATTGGATGCTTGCTTACAACCCTGAACCCAGTAGGTACGGGTCTGATGTTCAACAGAACTTCGTGATACAGTACATTTCCAACATAGGAAATCGATCGATAAGCGATAACGATAAGCGCATAGTAATTTAATATTGTTATCGTTTAAATCGGTACGGAAGTTAAGTACTTACAACAAAATAATATTATATTCTTCGGAAAGGAGACGTGCTGATGTGCATTTAAATTAATTACGAGGTAATAATTAGGTATCTCGTATTTCAAAAAATAATATAAGTACATATTTTGAGAAGTCCGTTTTTTGTTGTTGTTTAAACGGTACTTGCTTGAGGTGTTACACTAATTAAACATAATAATTATTAACTACTGTTACTTTATGCAACAGCTGCGTTAAATAATTGTTATGAATAACAGGCATCCGATGACTTTTCAACCGACTTCCAAAAAGAGGAGGTTATCAATTCGCCTGTATTTTTTTTTTTTTTTTTTTTTTTTTTGTGTTTGTTACCTCAGTACTCTTGACTGGGTGAACCGATTTTGATGGTTCTTTTTTTGTTTGAAAGCTGGTGCTTCCCGTTTGGTCCCATTTTAGTTTGCTGAAGACCTGATGCTAATCTTCGGAGATATACAACGGAACTCTTCAAAAATACACAGCAAATCTGCAGTGATTGCTGCCATCGCTTGTAGGTTCATTGTTTATACTATATCATGACGTAATATCACGCCTGTATGCTCTGAGAGGGTACGCACATGTGTAAAATACACCCGATTTCGAAAATATTTGTTACCTCAGTACTTTCTACTGGGTGAACCGATTTTGATCGTTCTTATTTTATTTGAAAGCTGGTGCTTCCTGTGTGGTCTCATAATCATCAAATCAGTAGCTGATGATGGGATTCTGGAGAAATAGAGAGAATTCTTCACATTTTATAGGCACACTAGAAGCTTTAGGTTGTTTGGGTAGTTTTAGGAATTGTACTTTCTCGAAGTGATCCCAATTCAATTTGATGAAGATCTGATGAAGAACTTCGGAGATATGCAACGGAACTCCTCAATAAATGATAGCAAATGTATTGGGATTGCCAAAATCTCATATCTGTCTATTGTTTACACCAGTTGATAACCTAAAATCACGCCGGTACGCTGTGAAGGGGTAAGCACATGTGAACCACTAAAAAGTGAAAAATAAAAACTTTTTTACAAAAAATAAAACCGACTTCAGAGAAAACAAAAAAGTGAAAAATAACTTCAGAAAAAACGCTTCAGAAGTCGGTGACAAGAAAATTAAATCAATCAAACAAAGGTCACCAACTTCTGAAGCGTTTTTTCTGAAGTTATTTTTCACTTTTTTGTTTTTATAACCATAATATTATTAATAATTAGTTGGCGTGGTTTCAATTCTTATCTTAGGACTTCACGTACCCGCATATAAAGTATCCTATGATATGCCTTTCTCCCGTTCAAATTTAAGTTCTGCATTCATTTTGATTGAAAGCTCGTAAGTAGTGGAAGAAGAAGGGTAGTCAACAATTTAATAACAAATACACAAATACGGACTGATTTATAACTTTTTTGTTTGCTATAATTTACCTATGCACTTAAAACTTACGTAATACTTGATAATCAGTTTATAGTATCAGCTGTTCTTCGATAATAAGACGTCTATGACTCATCATAACTTATTTATCATTATAAATAAATCTTTTGTTTTCCGTAAGCCGATGGGATTTCTAAGAACAAATAATTACATTAAGGAAAACCAACTTATAGGAATTTGTGAGACTAACATAATGCTGCGGTTCTACCATTAATAGTAGATTGTGCACTAAGGGGATAAAGTAGTGTCTTATGTAGCGGGCGCTGTATTGAATCCCGAGCAAAACGAAGGATTCTAGCGTTAACTCCCGAGCGGAGCGAGGGAGTTAAGACAAGAATCCTGAGTGCAGCGTGGGAATCAAAGTGGCCCAAGACGAAGGCACCTTTATCCCCAAGGTGAATACTTTACCTTTCACACCATCTACGAGACAATAAAAACAATAGTACTAGAATCAAAGTATTTATTAAAATAAATCCCTCGTTTGCTCGGGATTCAATACGGCGTCCGCTACATAAGACACTACTTTATCCCCTTGGTGCATAATCTACTATTAGGTTAGGTTTGCATGACATTATCGAGCAGGTAGACATCGCTAGTTTTCTAATAATAATACTGTATTGACAAAGAATATAAAACATAACTTCACGCCTGTAATCCTCGAATGATTAGGCAGAAGTCACCTAATCGTACGCCCACATATCGTCAGTTATGTTTTACTGCCATGTATCTGGGTTGTGGAGGTCATTTATAGGCAGTCGCTTCATGTAAAACACTGGTATTCAGCTACATCCGGTTAAACTGGAAGCTGACCCCAACATAGTTGGGATAAGGCTAGGCAGATGTTGATGTGTCATGGGGGCGAGCCTATTGCCATCAACCGGGCGCAATATATTTATTATCTAATATATAAAATTCTCGTGTCACAGTTTTCGTTGCCATACTCCTCCGAAACGGCTTGACCGATTTTGATGAAATTTTTTGTGCTTATCCGGTATCTATGAGAATCGGCCAACATCTATTTTTCATCCCCCTAAATGTTAGGGGTAGTCCACCCCTAATTTTTTTTTTTTTTTCGACAAAATTTTTAATTTCTATTTTTTTATGATACAACATACAAAAATACATACAATCCTAAATTTTCACCCTTCTACAATCAACCCTTATTTTTTAATAGCCATTTTTTTTCCGTTCGTTTTTCTCTCTTATGTGACGCAGACGAAGTTGCTTGGGTCAGCTAGTATATTTATAAATATAGTATTTATTTTTATCTTTTAAACATGTGTGAACTATTTTCAGTACTTGCAAGTAGAAATACTATTTCAGCAGTTGAACTCTTTTTCGTAAAAAAATATTTGAGTAACATGTTTGCAATGATTTTGGTAGTAATTTTTTAAATGAATTTATTTGGATGAAATTAGGCCAGTGGTTCCCAACCTATGGTCCGCGGACCACTGGTGGTCCGCAGAAGCCTCAAACATGGTCCGCGAAAGGTTGAAAAATTTTATTGGTACTTTTTAATTTCTACAGTAGATGCAAGCTCAACCCAACCTAATTGAACCTACCAGAGGAGAGGTGTTATGAATGATTGTATCCTTCACTATCTAAAGGTTTTCATCCTGTTTTCCAATTTTTTTCTTTGTGTGAGTTAAAGATTCACTGCCCTAGATAGATATAATCCTGTCGGTGACCATGTGTATCGTGGACTTTATGGCCCCTGCTAACAATAAAGACACCGACACCAAAGTGGTCCCTGATCCAAGAAAGGTTGGGAACCACTGAATTAGGCTCAGAGCTTGACTATAATAATATATTTCTGAGGATTAAGCAGTGAAACTGTGGACTAAAACTAGTTTTAAAAATTGAATACTCACCGACTTCTGGCACAGGCGTGACCGGGCTATCTGGTAAGAGGATACCTTTCTGCACCAACTCATCTCTATTCGCTCGGACGGATATCTTCCTCTCTAAGGCTGCAAACATAAACACAAAATTGTATTACACACTTCATAATACACTTTATTATAAAGTAACAGAACTCAACTAGTAACTAAGAACTTGCATCTAATTAAGATGAGAACCAAAAGAGACTAAATTAAGTACCATATTTTTAAATAATGTAATAAACGACTTTAGGTAAGTATACATATTGACTAAGGTTTATAAACCTTCTGAGACTTTATTAAAGTCATCTGCGGCCAACACGTCAATGTCCCAGTCATCTAATCCATCAGAAAACTGATCAAGGTTATTTACTGATGAGCATAACCAAACGAGGCATTCGGAAACCAGGCATTTTTCTTTAATGATGGGTAAATAGCTTGTTTCTTACCATTATTGATAAAGCAAAGTATGTCGTGAATGTTGCTTCAAGGTTCAATTCCGGATTTTATCTCAGATATCATCATAAACGACCGCAAAGGAGATTTTATTATGTTTACCGATAAAACAAAAAAAACTGTTTAGATTCCACAGCATGTGTGAATCATGTCCGGTTCCGGTTATCAAGATGACCGTTTATCGCCTCGTGTTTTAAGATAACAGATAGTTAAGTACTCACTTCTAGAAGCAGCTTCGAACTTTTCTGATTTCTTTTTCCGTTTCCACTTCCATGGCTTGAATAGTCTACCAAAAGCTGAGAATTTGGACTTGGTTCGCTCAGCCGGAGGCGTGCGCGCGCCCGACCCCAGGCTGTTCGTGCGTACCGCAGAACCATTTTGTTTCTTTGCTGCAACAAAACATTTTAAATGTCAATCAAACTGGAAACTGTTATTCTTGTCTCATCTTTCAAGCCTTATTTGAGTTCGTGCATAATTTTTGCCGCACGGACAAAAGGACGACGCACAAAAAGGATGGCAGTGTCACGTAGTGGGTAAAAAATAAGTGATTTCAATGGTTGTGTCACCGAACTTTAAGCGTATGTATTAGGTAATTGTTGTTTTAAAAAAATCTGTCAATTTCGCACAAGTAAATAACAAAATACATAATATATCGGCGTATTGTCTCAATGACGAGCAAGTTTCTTTCCATACAATGAAACAACGTATATTGGTCACCACATTGTGCACAGTTTAAATGATGTATGTATCAAGAGTTGAAAACATTCGTATAGAGGTCAAAAAACCACGAGAAAAATACTTTGAAAGACAACATCGCGTTGATACAAAATAGGTACCAGCAAGATCGGTACAAATAGTACTCACACATTCATGATACATCCACACAATCAATGGCCCCATTATGTCGAGAGTCTATTGTTATGAACTGTCCGCGCCTATCACAACACAATACCAAGGAGAACTAAGTATACCTACAAAAGAGAAATTTTCCCGTCGCCTGCCAAGACCACAAATCTATACATTTAGTACCATTGTATTTCAGTTGCATTTATCAATTCAAATGTACTTGATAAATGTTACAACTTACAATGATGAAGACCAAATACATAAACGATGGAGTATTGGCAGTTTCGTGATGGTATACACTTAATTCTATCTGAGAATAATCAAGAAACAGGATAGGATGATCACGAGAAAGGCAGGACCTACAAGGTATGCATAACAAACTATAGGAACAAGTCATTGATATGCTACTGGCGTCTGTAGTGCCGACTCGAAATATCTTCAACTTCAATTTTCCAAGAAATACAGTACAAAAACTTGGACAGAATAAGATGATCACATGGGGAAGTATAATCTTGCGACAATTTAAACGAAACTTTGTACATATGTAACGTTCCTATACAGATAGACACACAAGTACAACACACATACAAACTTACTTAACAGCTTCCAATTCGGGACGATACAGAACACAACAGTGCCAACATTGTTTAAAATATATGTAATATATTGTATTTAAACTGGAGATAATTAAATACGTAGAAGGAAATCTAGTGCTTTGTTGAACATATAAAGTTGAGCATTCTTTCAGCCGCTACAGTGCGTTTTTCATTTGTATGGCTTCAAAATGTTATGCAACAGCAACATGCACTTTACATTATGTAACTGTGTTATCCAGTAGAATAGAATATTCAATTGTTATTAACAATACATCAGGACAAGGACAACGACGGAATTTTGAACTGATGGCGTTTTATTTATATTGTTTTATGAGACCAAAGAAACGATGGATGGAGTGTTAAGAATGATTTGGAAAGAAATAAAGAAAAAAAGAATAGAGAATGGAAGAAGAAGACATGCTGCTCCAACCCCAAATAAATTGGGAGATGAAGAGAATGATGATGATGATTTTAAACATTTCATTTACTAGCAAAACAACACGATTTTAGACTTTTCCATAATTCGATAGGTACATATTCAAACAAAACGCGTATGCTTAAAAGGGTGGTATTTGCTCACGAGAGGTTTTCTCCATGTAACTCCTCTTTGATGAGTGAATATAAATGTGCAAAAAAATATATATTTTGCTTATTAGACTTTAAACTTTAATTTGTACAATTGAAATAATTCTAACTTTATTATTACTATATGAAAAAAAAGTTCAAAGTAAAGCATTTTTACCTTAGAAATTTTGTAACTACTCCTAAACGGCATTCAATTTTGTTTTTTTTTAACTCACAAAATATTTGTCGCTATTTTCTTCACAAAGTGTACAATTGGAATTGTGATCTAATGATTTATTAGGCTACAATTAAATAAAAACCATTTTTTCACAATACTCGGCCCGATGTGACTGACATAACAACCACTTTGCATTGCAAGCTGATTAGAACTTTATTCTAACAGTATTTCAAACGAAGTTTGAACCACCACAAATAGAGTTGCTAATTTACCAGATACCACAGCCTTAAGATAAAAACATCTAAAAAGGACGCTTATATGGCTCGACAAGACAATCTAAAAGTATTTGTCCAAGAATTCGGCCCCAGATAAGAGATTCATTTTTCGTCGCTGCCATTACCTTATCTACAAAGAAAACAAATTATCTGCGTACTTACTTAGCATTTTACAGCATTGTCACTCAATATTTTATGTACATAGGTAAGTGTGTTAATTATGCAAGTTTTAAACATCAAGCTTGAAGTCACATACTTATGTACATTTATAAAAAGAAAATCTTTGATTGTTTTTGAATTCACTAACAAGTTCTGACATAAGTGATTTAGTTGTTTTCATTAAAATCACGTCAAATTCCAGTTGAACTCTTGGAGCAGAATAATAATTTATTCTTAGGACTAAAATAACAGTCTAAAAAAACATAATTCCTACGGATATAACATACTCATAACAGAAATAGTTTATTTTGATAAGATCATTATTGAAATAATTCACTCATGAATCATCTTTGTTATTATAAATAACGCGCAAAACGTTGCTGGAAGAGTTTATTTTGAACACGCACAAGATTAGATATTTTATTTATTATTAAGTATTACTTTTATATTTTTATGGAATATAAAATCTAATTTGATTTGAAAATCAATTTTATTACTTTGTCACATAATACTACATTTCACACCAACTTAAGAAATTATTTAAAGATTCGAGTCGAGTGTCGTTTAAGCGATCTATGCTAAAATTGGCAAAACGCTTAGGAAAACACTCTCTGTTCGTCACATGCCACTTTCTCTGAAAGTGTTGCACGTAAAAAATATAGCGTTTCGCTGTGATAGAGCGTGGTAGACCATTGTGAATTGAAATTATGTAAAAAGTATAATTACAATTATTGATCGAGTTCGAATTTTGTATGGGGTGTCGGTCAAATAAAGAATGGCCGGAGTATGAATTTCAGAATCAAAGTAGTTGTTACATTTTTTCCAAAGGAATCACTTCTAACAAACTAACAACTGCTATCCCTTTATCAGTTCACCGATTAGTTTTAAATCAAGTATTAATCCTTCTGTAGAGATCTATACAATATTTATTTGCGAATATATTCAAAAAGTCTGCTCGCCATTATCACAGCACTACTAATTGATTTTAGTAACTAGCGCCCCCATAATATAAATATTGGCAATATGACATTGTCCTTAAAGAACATTTGCAAGACCACTGTGTATCTTAGAAATCTCATCAACACTGACACCAACATACGTGACCAATCGAAAAAGGTGCAAGGGGTTATGCGTGTGATAGGAGTAACGTTTAATTTGCCGAACATGAGTCACGGTTCGTGACGAAGTGACTCGCCCACTACAATTGGCGGAGCCCACCAACGCACCTTGCGTCCTCACTTCTCTCACCTTGTTGCAAGATTTGAGGTTCTTACCTTCTACGACCTCGACTTTATTCATGATAGATAGATTATAGATACTATGACAGGTTTTGAAAATAATATCGAAATAGTGACTACCAGTAACAGCAATCTAACACATGCTGGATATCACGCAGTCGATGGTTTTATTTGAACGTTAACAGGCAGCACTGGCAGTAAAGCATGAAAAGGAAAGTTTTTATTATTTATAATGTGGTGTAATTAAAAATAGAGCCGTTTAGGCAAAAGGTAATGAAAACCTTACTAATGTTTGAGGACCGTAAAACATACAATCAAGCTGTACGTTACAATCTAGTGCAAACGGAAGTCTGTACTAAAACATGTTTGATATTTGAAGAGTGATTTAGATGATTGCAAAATAAATACGGTTTAATTCCATCGTAAAGTAGGTTTGATTGCGAGTCTGAGTATAATTTTCCATTAGCAATAATTGTTACCTACGAAGGGACAACAACATGAAAAAATAACTGTATCTGTCGAAATAAAAAAGCAGAAACGCATTCTGCGCACTATCTGGACCATGACAGAACCACTTTAATTGTCATTTAGCTCTCACTATAAATTAAAATATTTCACAAGTATTGCTTTAACATTTTGGTCCTGATAACAAGCATCATTATTATGAATTTTGTATGTTTGGGGGTTAATAATTAGTTCCAAAATAAACTTATTAGGTACAACTGTGTAATGTAAACAACCATTAGCGACTCGTTGGTCGGGTCCCTTGTGAATTATTTATTTCATAATGTCTTCACACAACAAATGAAAACCCTTACAAGTGTCGTTAATACTAATCAGTTAACTGACTATGTAAGTACTACTAGTTTATATTAAATGTTATGGTCGTGGTCGAGGAACAATAAGGGAGTGTTCAAACATTATTCAATTATACTTGCAATGATTCAACTGTAGCTAGCTTTGCGTAACGAATAGGTACCATAGTTAATATGTTTCTCGAGTGTCACCTGCGGTAACAAAGGGACATTAGTTAATACCTGTAGACTGCAGGCGAACTGTACATCGATAGGTACTCACTGTTCAATAAACATCTTCTGCATAATAGTATGCAGTATTGTTACTAAAATGTATGTGTGGAAGTGTCTGTGCATTGATATGCGGACCTTTTGATTAGACATGTCACTGACAAAATAAAACAATATCCTCTGAGGAATGTAAATAATTCAACATGAAGTACCCGCCACGTCCTGACTCTTGATTATTGGGTTTATAATATTGGTACTGTTTGTTCATCAGTTAATGAATGTCAACGTTGATTTCAATTAGCGCCGCGCAGGCCAATCAGCGGGCACGGCCAGGCGGGCACGTAGGACGTGCTGTGTTCAGAATCAATGGTTATTTTTTTACTGAATCGTGTGTAAAAACTCCATGTTTAATTAAATAGGCTTGCTACTATCGACCATTTTTTTAACTATGCTTGGTTGACGGCTTCGTGATGAGGTGGTTTACACCCTGTATAACATACGATCATTAAATTGTACTTAGAATAGTTGATTATGTCTTCATCTACACCAATGACTATGAAAATTAACCTATATCATATTATCTTAATTCTTCTTCTAACGAGATCACTAATCCTCCTCAATATAACATTAAGAATTCTCGTGTAATTCAATGTGTCCTCCAATTAAATTCAATTATTCTTACATCAAATTAAGTTTTGGTTTCTAAGGTTTGGCAACACTAAACCTACGTTGGCAAATGGATACAGCGAGAGCTACAATGTGACCTCATCGAGCTGTGAATAATACAACAGAGATAATCACTAATATCCATATGTATTGTGTACATGCTTACAAATACGTATAACGGTAATAACCACAAAACTTTTATGGAAATGGTGACTGAGCAGGTAGTACACAAAAAACTGGGTAACATAAATATGATCGAAGTAGGGTCCCAAATGGTTATTGTGAGATTTCGGGGTGTCTACCTGCTAACAACTATGGTCAAGGGCTGACATGTTGTCGGCTTTGGAAGCTAGTAATTTTTTAGGCTTTACGGGGATAAAAGAACTACGGATCCTACATGGATAACTATATTATAATAACTTGTGTGTATTTAATTACAATTTTGAAATAGTTTAGAGACATTAATATTTCGATAAAGTTTCGTCTGTAGGTTCTGGGTACTGTTTCATAAACGTGACAAGTTGTCAGTTTTTGACAAAATTGTCGAATTGTAGCTACAAATTATGTTTCATAAACGTGACAAATATGTCCGATTGCGACAGGTAAATAGTTGACAAAATTGTCAGTGTCAATCGCGTTTCGTAAAGGTCTACAATTGTCAGTTTTAAAATGTCAGCATTTAAGAAAATTGTCAATACTTTTTTGTCATGGTAATCGACATAATTCTCGTAAATAGCAATATGAGGGTAGCAATAAAAATGTTTGTCTTACATTATAATTTTGACTAGCATTCTAGGATTTGTTCGAGAAATATTCTTTGGCTAATTTAGTGATTTAAAGTGAGTATTTCTATTGTCTGTCGATGTTAGCACCATTTCACTGGTAATAAGTAATTAGTTAATAAGAAGTAGCCGCTGACATTGGGTGTGGTCCCCTGTCAGAAAACTTCGACAAGTCTACAAATTTGTCATTATAATTTTGTGTTTAATTAAACAAATATGTCGAGTTTTTCGCGACCAATCGTCACCCTGTCGCCTGTCAAGGGAAAATTTTATTATTATGAAACAGAAATAAGTCGCAACAATTTGACATAATTGCAATTTTCATAGCTGACATTGGGTGTGGTCCCCTGTCAGAAATCTTCGACAAGTCTCCAAAATTGTCAACTTGTAATTATAATTTTGTGTTTCATAAAACAAATGTGTCGAGTTTTTCGCGACTAATTGTCACCCTGTCGCCTGTCATTTTTTTTATGAAACAGAAATAAGTCGCAACAATTTGATATAATTGTAATTTTCATAGGTAATGTTTATGAAACAAAAAATTGTCGAATTGTCACCTGTCACCTGTCGCCTGTCATTGTCACGTTTATGAAACAGGGCCCTGAAATGATCGATCAATTCTACATTTCATAGTTTTCTTTTTGTCTAGATGGTCAGTACCGGTTTTTTTATAGAGCTGTTTTTTAAGCAGTTCAACCTGGGCTGAAGTTATAGCAGCATCGAGTAATAGATAACATGGCACAAGGATAGAAGAAAGGAAACATGTTTTTTATCATGTCTACTTGATTATGTATAATGGTGCAATAGGCCAACAATATGTAACTCTAGTTGAGTGGGATCAATCAATCAATGTACCAACGCTATTAGTGACGTTACTGCAATGAGTAAAGGCGAACTAGTACAGTACGTCCCATACGGTTCTAAGAAATGTATGAGTTAGCATTTCACTTTCAATAGACACACCATGTAGTATAAGCTACGAGAAAACGTGAGTAAAATCAGTCTCCCATCAAGTTGAGCCTCTTTTGTGTTCCAATAGTATAAAACCAAGTGTCTACAAAGAAACAAGTTATTTAAAATGGCATAAATTAGCATTTTCACATAGTAATCGTCATCGGTAATCGTATAATAATTGCGTAGTTTATTCGTCTCTAGTCTACTACTCCACAGAATACAATTGAATTTATTTGACAATGTTGTATTGGTTTGCGTTGCATCAATTCAATGAGGATATTATAGCCAATAGCCATGAGTTGTTTACTAGATCATATTCTGAGACGCCACTTTCAGGTTTTTATTGCAGTCGTCATCGTCGCTGGTTTGAGAGTTTTTGTTTCTCTTTTTTATTCCAAATTTTGCTACTTTATGCCAAAAAGATCGATTGTCTTTACAAGTTTATGTTCCATTACTCCGTTAGTACGAACAACTAAGTCATCGATGTGGGCAAATCGACAGCATCCTATAAGTGATTCAGTTTGTTAATGGGACCTCTATTCACGGGCCTCTTCTGCCAATTAAAAAAGCGTCACGCAAATCGGACCTAAAAAGTCGAAATATCGGTGCGAAAAGAAACTATTACAAAAACTCCTCGGTTTTAGAAATCAGTTTAAAACTGAATCGTAACAGAAAGTCTCTTTCTTTTTCTTACATTGATTTATTAGCAACAAATAAGATCAATGCAATTTAACCTTATGACTGGCCTTAATGCTTGCTTTGCGACATGGATTGTCCAAGTTTAAACTTAAGGTTACTCCCGATCCCGAGATTACCTTCTGCCATAACGAAAGCTTTACCAACTGCATCAGAGAAATTGTTATTCAGTTGCAATATATTTCAGTTTGGGCTAAAAAATCGGATAACTTTGGACTTACATACACAGTGGATACTATTAAGTCAGGTAAGAACTTTTTTACGTTAATGGGCAATTTTGCCAAGCTGCCTTTGGTTGGCAGAGATAAATTTCACATTTTCTTCATTATTTATACTAATTAATATTTGTTCCAGTAAATTGAATGACACGCAAGTGCTAATGAAAAATAGGCAGACACTGTGGGCTGTCGTGACTAACCCAAACCACTCCTGCAAGTAGCGTGATGCCAATAATAATATCATTCATTGTTCAGAGTTAAAACACCTTGCCATAACATTTTATCCTGGTTCTAGTCAACTTCGAAAGCTAAATACATTATTGTTTTATTCACAATTCTTGGATACCTATCATACAGTTTTAACAAGGTATCATATGGCTTTTGGACATATTCTAAAGCTTACTGTAGAGTCGGTGATCAACAGATCATACTTTTAGATATTGAACTATATATACATGTGTTACAATTAAGCCAAGTCAGAGGTCCGTGGGCGGCATAAAAACCCTCAATACCAGGTTATGTACTAACCACACGGTAAAGAAAGAAATACTACAAGATTGTTGATGCCCATCATCCTTCTAGTTTGTTCATCATCTTCATGGGAAGTGATGGGACAGGACCGGTCTGGTACTTTATCAGCCATGACTACATACAGATGGGTAGTAATTGCGTTTTACATTCCATAAGAGGCAACATTTTGGGTGTAAACCAAATCTGAACCATATTGTCAACACAACATATTATGACATAGAAATAGAGATCATTTTTGGTTGAAACTATATATGTTACAATAAACGTGTGTAAGAGTACAATGCTGTGCTATGCACGTAGTTTTAATTTCGCAAAGCTATTGTTAGGAATGTGCCTGGGCGTAAAGAGACAAAAGGGAAGGGGAACTGACCGGCGACTGCTGCCACCTCCTTTGCCCCGACATGTAAGAAATCAGTAAGAGATAAAGAACTCGCAATCAGTTGCCTGCGCTCCTGAAAATCAAGTTGGTCGAGGCTGTTGGTCCTAGTCCCGCGCACCGCCTGGACGGGCGCGCTCAGCGACATGTCAACTACGCGTCGCCATGTCGTACAGACAACATCTTCACTATTGTAATAACACCAATTACACTGTCAATGAACACTAAACAAAGGCACACAGATGTGAAACCGACGCGAACAACGCCGATCACGACGTTTTCATTGCGAAATGCCTGCGCCGCTAGAGACGCTCAACGGCAAACTGGCGTGCGGGCGGCCGGTAACGCGGGGCAGAGTGGGGGCCCGGCTGCCTGCCTCTGTCCCTCCTGCATGTTGCAATGCACTCAGCTCGCCTCTCCGGGCTGTAGTCGTGGTGAGACGCCGGCCGCGTATCAGCCGCGCCGCGCGCCGGCACGTCACACAGACACAACCGGCCTACAACGAGCTCCGGTACGTCGCGTCGTGGCGGGCTGGCGGCGGCGTCAGGCCCGCCGGAATTATGAACGTTTTGCTCTATTTGTATTGTAACATTTGTACGCAGATACTGACAACTTCGATTTATACGATACCTTTGTTTGGTGATCGAGTTTTACATGCTTATTCATCATTAGTTTTACATGGAGATAATTATGTGAACAATCCAGCCTCGAGTTAATAAATGGTAGAGTCGTTATAAGTTCAAGGTTGACTTGATTATTTGCAGGTAGATTGATGAGTTTCATACTGCGTAGAGTCAATGATGTTGAATTTCCTTTTAGGCAGTGAAGAGAGAGGTGCCTGAGGGAGGATAATATTTTCGTGGGTATGCCTTTTAATGGCGGAATATGAATTTAACGTCAAGAGATTTGATTGTTGTGCCAAAGGATCTGTTAATTAAACATCGAATTGGAGAGCTGAATGTCGAGCGTTTAGGTAGGTACTCTAGATGAACTCCAATTACCCACTCCATAATCTAACGAGTTAATGCCTATGTAAGACGTACTATGGCAGACAATGGCAGTAGTTTATCTATATGCTATTTCGCATAAAGCTGTAATCGGGCCTTTTTGAAGCTTGGCTTAAAGGGATATGGAAGCTAATAACCAAAAAGTATACCCTTAATAACCCGGTAGCTATGTAGCTGTGGAGCAGACGAAGTCTCGAATGATGAACACAACACGGTCTGGCACTTAAGTGTCAAGATGTGGTGGAGTGGAGCTGACTACACACTCTTCACAGACACAAAAAGCCGTTGACCTAAAACAGTATTTAGTTCAATTTAGGTTGGTACAGCAGGGTGAATTTTCCAAGTGTGTTAGATGGCCAAATCCTAAGCTATGTAATTGCGAAAAGTAGGTACGTAAATGAGTCTGCTAAGCTAACCGAGTTTGATAAAATTCTAAAACTGCACCAATTGATGTAACCTTACATAAAACATTAAACAAAACTCTTATCCTGAGTAAATCATGAGAACACCTTAGAGGCTGAAAAATCTTTCTTCAGCGGTAAGGTAAGGTGGTTTTTTTTTAATTGAAGTCCTTCTTTTCGAGTCGATAAAGTGGGCCCAGCAGGACGACTCTAATTCAGGATTAACTGAATGAGGGTCTATAGTGCAAAACCAAAAATGCTTCATTTGTTCATAGAGCAAATAGTTACACCTAAATCAACAGAACTATAGTTGGCATTGATGCTGCTAGAGGTGAAACTCTACATTAGCTTCATGACAATCATGAATTCATGATCAATTCATTGCAAACAATGTAGGTGAATAGTGTTTGTCTTAAATAATTGTATTGCATGACTCGGGTCGTGGAAAAAGTATCTGAGCCAGACAGCAAGGTGGAACCGAGGCTGTCTGGCCAAGGTGCGCCCGACGCGACGTACATATTAGTATCGTTGGGCTATTTTAATGCACCCCAACTATACTCGAAATGTTACATTTGTGGTTGTCCTTTAGGGTTCAAATCTGACTAATGTATAGCAATCAGCCGAAGTAAGAAAGTATTGACCATTTCTTAGATGGAACTTTTTAACCGACTTCAAAAAGGAGGTTCTCAATTCGTCGGAACCTTTTTTGTTTATGTATGTAAGATGGCTGGCCCGATTTGGATTATTTTTTTTGTTTGAAAGGGTATACTTCCCAGGTCGTCCCATGATTATCAAGTCAACGATATGATGATGGGATTCTTGAGAAATAGAGAGAACTCTTTGCTTCACTTTAGCTTCAGAAGTCGGTGACAAAAAAACTAAATCAATCAAACACAGGTGACCGACTTGTGAAGCTAAAGTTATTTTTCAGTTTCTTGTATTTTATTGAAGTTGTTTTTATTTTTCCCTTTTTAGTGGTTCACATGTTTTTACTTTTTATTTAACCCTTTTAAGGCAGGCGCGTTGCGTTGCCATTGATAGAAAAAAAAATTGATATAAAAATAATGACAGTTAAGTAATGGTAGTTGACAGTATGATTTCTAACTGCTGATTAAGTGTGTGCAATGATACAAATTGGAAGACTAAAGTCTGTGGTTAACCTTTTGACCGCCACAGCAGAAACACACGTGCGTAGGGCACGCACGTGTGCCACGCCAAGCCACAATTTCATCTACTATTTTGTCACATATTCATGTCGTCTGGCGTACAGGGCACGCGCTTGCTTGTCACGTATTTGTGACAATGGCGTCCAAAAGGTTAAACTTGGGGAGGTTGTGGCCGTGAACACTCCAGCAAGCAACCTATTGATGTATTTAACGCAGAAAGATGAAATTGACATAAGCAGAGTGCGTTTGGCTATGTCGTTCATAATACGAGACTTACCTACAGATTGGATCGGCCTAAGTCATGCGATGCGACATAAGTATGCCATGTCGCAATGCAAAGTATGCGTGATATACACGCATAATTCTGTTACTTTTGTTTGATATAAACATCACGCTGGTATCCCCAATGCATCTATGAGGTAGGACTTTTATATGCTTTGCAGATGTTAGTAAGTGCCAATAATATTAAATCATCTAATACAACGTTACCGTATAATAATGTATTTAAACATATCTGACGATTGCCACAAGACAAGCTATACCCAGGGCCCTCTTTCTTGCATAAAACTTTCCGTAAAATAAAGCCAGTTTCATGGATATCAAAAATACTCGTCTGTGTTTTATTTCAAATAAAAGGGTACGGCAGAGGTTGGGTGTCACCTCTGTCTGATTTCGCCAATAAATAAATACATATCGCTGGACATTAACACACAGCGCCACCTAGTGCCACACTAAGCAAAGCTTGTGTCGTGGACACTAGATAGTTGATATACTACATATATACTTTTTTGTTTGTAAATACATACTTATTATACATATAAACATCCATGACTCGGAAACAAATGTCCGTGCTCATCACACAAACATTTGCTCCTACCAGGATTCGAACCCAGGACCATAAGAACGTAAGGCAGCGTCACTACCACTACGCCAATCGGGTTGCCAATTATGTCAACAGGCGAGCCTATGCGAAGCGATGCCATCAATCGGGAAACATCTTACCCGACCTAGGAATCGAACCGAGGACCTCATGCTCAGCAGTCACGCTCTTATTTGACTTCAGTAAAATAACATTTGAACGCTTTATTAATTTTAACATCAAAAATAACGGCACCCTTTCCATAATTTCAGTACACACCAGACTGTAAGCATATTAGCATAATTTACAAAATAAACACTGTTTTAGGCTTTCACGGTTTAAAACTAAACTTATATTGTCACTTACGGGATATCTCAATATAAGTTTATTTACAAAATACTTTGGTAATTACAGATATCACTTACGAAATAGGCAATACCTTTTGTCGTCAAGAATATAAACACAAGCCTACACAATGATCGTCTACTTGTTCAACATTTACATAACATTCGGTGGTACAAACATTTCTTTTGCCACTTTCGCTGTTGAAGTGTCGACCCGTGACCATCTAACACTGATAACTGGTTGCCTATTCGCCGTTACATTAACTTTAATTTATATAATACTAGCTGGTTTCCGCGACCTTCGTCTGCGGAATATTATTATAAAAATGTTACTTCTTTATAAGATTTTATTTTTGTTTAAGAAAAAAATCATGCTCGGAATAATTCCTAATATTTTTATTTAAAAAGCAGCATAAGTGTCTCCTTATAACATCAGCTATCTCCTCGTAAAATTCAAAATTAGTCCAGCCATTTCTGAGATTAGCCGGAACAAACAGACAGACAAAAATAAATGCTATTAGTAAGTAGGTAAGTACCATAAAACTTAACTTCATATATATGCCTTCAGTAAAAAGCTACTATTTTGAAATTACAAACATTGTCAGCCTATAATGATCCCACAGTAGAACACAATTTATTATTATGCCTCTTTTCTGTGAAGTGGGTTATTTTAATTTCTTTTAAAAAAAGTAGAAAAAAACAAAAAAAAATGTCTGATTTTCGGGCCCTCGTGTTCGATGAAACCATTCACTGATACGGTTTCAAGTTAAAATGCATTTAAAGAAAATTGTCAAATCAAAAACTTCAAGTCTAACTTGTTATTGGCATACCGGGATATTGACGCGGAACTTAGTTCAAAAAACTGCTGTTATGGTTAGTTGTTCTAAGAATAGTCTAGACTTCAGTTGCTTTGAATTTAAATATTATTAAGCCTGGAAAGAAACAATCTACACTAATATTATAAAGAGGAAAACTTTGTTTGTTTGTTTGTTTGGTTGTAATGAATAGGCTTAAAAACTACTGGACCGTTTTTAAAAATTCTTCCACCATTCGAAAGCTACATTATCCACGAGTAACATAGGATATATTTTATCCCCGTACTCCCACGGGAACGGGAATTACGCGTGTGAAACCGCGTGACGTCCGCTAGTAATAAATATTTTGATATTTACAGTTTTAACGTACCTAGCGGTTATTGAAAGCCAGTTGTAATTCGCTATAAAATACATCAATATGTACAAAATACGACAAACCGGGAACGTTATGCGTTAAAAAATCTACCTAAATATACAGCAGTAGACACTATTGCGATGCATTTTGTATTCTCAAAACTATTTTTTACGAATCCAATATGGGGTTTTTAGCGCAAGTTCTTTAGGCGACGCGACGGGTAGAATCACCCCCATGACGATGGTTGGTCGTTACTACCAACCATCGGTGGCTAAATCATCCCCTGAATACAGTGAGTAAACAGCATCATGACGAAGTCGTCAACCAAGTAACTTTACAAAAAATATTGCTAGATTTTTTTTTGTGTTAAAAAATCATGTTTTGTGGTAGAACTAAATGTAACGCACTTAAACCATTGTGCTGATGGTTAGATTGAATATAACAGGGTCGTGGATTTGTCTAAAGTAAAAATCTTACATTATAAACTTGTTGTACCTTTAAAAAAAACTTGCCAAAAAGTTGAAAGTTAGACCCCCAATAACTCCCTAACTAGAAGGATCAAAAAATGATCGTAATGACGGAGAGAACCAGTGCCTTTCGATTACGGCTTCGTTAAAAGTTTTTTACACCCTATATACTTTTTATTAATTAGGTACTTCTACTGCATTTACTGTCCACGAAAAGAGACAATAGTTCAATCGCTCTGAACCATATGTGGCTCATGTGATAGGAAAAGAGTTAAAGTACAGTGATTTTCAGCAAAAAGGCCCGAGGTTTTCGGCTTCACGTAGGTATTTAACTGAACAATAATTGTATTGGGCTTGTAAGCAGGTTCTCTTCGTTTCCATGAATAAGTTATGGTCAGTAGTAGAACCGGTGCGTGGAACATGAAAAACATGCATTTATATCTTAGGTGTTCAGGTTTGGAGTAAGGTGAATATTTAAAAAAATCTGGCAACTCTACACCCGCTATCAATCTGCTATAATATGTTTAACAGAATGTAAGACCCTTTTACAATACTCTACAAGTCTTTTTTGAGAATGCATCTATTAGGTGGGATTTTACTTTTATATGCTTTGCAGATGTTAGTAAGTACCAGTATTCTTAAATCAAAATAAAAAAATAAAATACAACGTTACTGTATTATAAGGTATTTAAACATATCTGAGGTTTGACACAATACAAGACAGACCTATACCCAGGGCCCTCTTTCCCACTGGGCACTTTGGGCGCTTGGCTAGGGCCCCCGATCCAAAGGGGCCCCAACAAGTTAGTGTAACTGTCAAAATAAACCTAATTTATCCCAGGCAGGACTACAAAAATGTTCGAGCTGGTTCCGCTCGCGTATGCATCTAGCTTTTCATCATAAGTTAATAGCTACCCAAAGGAAAAGGATCTTTATAGAGGCGGAGAACATTAAATTGAATCAAAACACAGATAAAAGTTTTGAATAACCATGTAATGGTATTGCTTTATGTGACTGATAATTGTATACCATTAATAATGTTTGTTTGCCACGATGCAGCTCATCAAAGAAATCTTTCTCTTCTGTCACATGAAGGATGACTTCACATTTTGGTCAATGGACTTGGTCCTTTGAAACCGTGTCTGCAACGAAAAGTAAGTTATCATGTCTCTGTACTGCCCACCATTAAGAGTAACGTTCTGACCATCATGATGTTTTAACCTTCGATGAAATTAGAAACAATAGAACTAGGAAGCTCATATTGCCGAAATACAGGCTTGATCTCCACATTTTGGCATTTTCGCGTCAGTCACGTTGGCCACATGACATGATAATTGCATAAAACTTTCCGTAAAATTAGGCCAGTTTCATGGATATCAAAAATACTTGTCTGTGTTTCATTTCAAATAAAAATTCTCTCTCCCTAGCTCTTTCAAGTAATTGAGGAATTTGTCCGTCAAATGTTGTTTTTATGAAATCTGAGGATCTAGAGCTACCTACTTCAATATTTTAACTATGATAATGATTCAGGAATTCTAGACTTACTGGATTAGCATAGATAAGACAATATTAACATGTGATCAGAAATCAAGTGCTTCAACTTCAACGCGCGAGTGCCATTTAACTCCACCCATGAATGGCAAATAAACACGTTTACCTATGCTACTGATAGTTGACAGTGACTACAGCGTTCAGGCCACTTCAGGTCCAACTTACCAAGAGAGCATTTTTGTAAAATTAACTTCAAGGTGGACATTTACCAAGGGTAATCAAACCTACATAAGGTAAAGCAAACCGGAAATAAAAATGCAAATGGAATGCAACAATTGAAAGTGGTTCATTCATATTAATACGGGGATGGAAAATGCAATTGTATCAAAACATATGGAAAAATGTCTTTAGCATAAACAATAATATTACGCGTAGGTATATGTACTCAAGATAAGGTACTAAAGAGGGAATATGACTTACAGTAAACTTCGTCTATTATTTCAGAATCACTGCTCGTCTCATCGTCTACTGGCCTGTGCCTCGTTTTAATCTTTTGATTTCTAACATCCATATTGTCATGTTGTCGATCACAGTACACTCAGCTGCCCACTGCCAATACACACACCAAATATTAACATCTTACAATACACTTTGATATCCTAGTAGTACAAAATTTAAAATAACACTAAGACATTACGCATTGAATTCTGAGATTAGATAGCAATTGATAGCATCAACTTATCAAAATGTTTTTCTATTGGTGCTTGATCGAACTGATTTCGTCACAACAAATAGCAATCAACTTATTTACAAGGTCAACCAAAAATGATAGGGTACCTACTTATTGTACTCATTAATACATAATGTATTGTTATGTAACGTAATAAGTATGCAAGGAAGCAAAATTATGCAAATAAGAATTAACATGACAATAGAAAATAATGATAAGTACCTACCCCAAAAATATAACTGTTTTAATTAAAATGCAATGCCATATGGACCAGACGATAGACAAGCAGACGCTACACTGTAAGAAACTAACAACACAGTTCGCGGTTTTTCCATCTTACTCTCATGAAATTGAGTTGCACAATAAAATAACCGTGTGATCCTTATTGTTTTCCTGCTTGGGTTTAGTGAAACATTTTAAAATAAACAGTTTAAGTAGGTACCACCAAATTGATCAGTATTGACGTGGTATAAAAATGAAAAAAAAAATAAAGCTTGAATGAACACAGTGTTCGCTTTTGATGATGGGCTCGGTTAGATTAAGCGTGTGGTCCCTTTTTTATAAATAGATGTCTATATTGCCCTAGAAAATAAGCGAACCATATTTTCATGCTAGAAACCTACGTAGCGTTAAATGCAAGCAGTGAAGCTTAATACGAACATAAAATACTAAATACCCTATAAACATAATCTACTCGCATAATTAACTTATAGAATCATATCGTTTCAGGAATAAGGCACGCATTACAAATTTAAATGTTTAAAAAGATGTGGAATAGTGGGAAAAGCGGCGATTAAAGATATCGATTACCTAGAACATAACTCTAGGACAGTCCGACGCCGCTTATTCATCGACGACGTTATTTCATAGAGCATTCATGGATGCGAGTACACCTTGGAGTAAACTGCAGAAAGCAACATTAAGTCTGTTGGTTAATCCTAGCTATAAAAGTATTCTCAAAGATGAATATTTACTACAAATAGTATAAAATAACAAATCCCCTGAGGCAATAATATGATCAGAAAGAGATGGCACTCTCACCTGCTCTAGTGTACACTGGGAAATCGCCGTCGGATCGACTGTGAGTAAGCATGGGTCCGTAGCACCGCCACGGCGGTCGGTCGCGCAGCGCCCGTGGGCCCTCCACGGCCGTTCACCTACGCCAGCCCATCAGCACAATAAACACGGCACTCGGGCCTACATCTACGTAGCACTCTCAGCGTGGCGTCCAGCTCACAGAACTCACGTCAACTCACCGATGGCGGCGCCACATAGACGGCGAGAGCGGACGGAGGCTGCGCGGCGCATCTCTCGCGCGCATCCCTCACCCCTTCTGTTTCTCTAAGCTCGCCGCCCGCCGCGCCGCCACGCAGGCCCTCCGTCCCCCATGCAAACACGTGTACTGTGTTAACGTGATCCTTTCTATGTAGTAAACGCCCAATGTTATGATATGTGTATGTATACTAATGCCGTGACTTTTGCGGTTTTTAGTAGACACTTACTGGATTTTTATTTTGACGATGGAATGGTAGTGATGCATTCAATTGAAGATCTGCTGACGATTCCGTAATATATGGTGACTATTTCTAATTTCATGCAGGCTTAACTAAAGATTTTAACAGGAATTATAAAAGTACCTTCTTGGGTTAGACCCTGCGTTTTTGTCCTTATTATTGATGATGCTTTTACTAGAGTTTCGTCATACAAATGGAGGGGTCCATTTGTATGACGAAACTCTAGATAGAATTAGAAGCATACGATTTTATGCATATTTTACTGACCTCAGGCACGTACACAAGGGTATACAATAGTTGAGATTTATCCCCCCCGAAATGTGACTGAAAATAAACGCCATCATAACCACTACGAAATAGGTACGTAAATTATAGTAGGTATACGAATACAACGATTTTTACACAGTTCCATGGGCGCCGGCTACAGTGTGCAAGGTGCCGTAACGGAAAAGAAAATATACTTATACAAAAACCAACCTTCCGAACCAGAAAGCATAAATTTTCGAATTTTCTTTCCGAGTGTCCGTAATAACAAAAGTAACTTCATGTCAACAAAAATACGAACGTGCTCAGACATATTATTATGTCATATATTATTATGGCAGAATGGCGTATTTCTTTAATAAAGGACAAAACAAACCAAAAAATTTCAAGCTCGCTGCGCTCGCTTTTCGAATCCTACTTTTTGTTTTTAAACGGTTTTTTATTAATGGGCTTTTCTGGAGAGATCGGCCAAATTACTCCTTGAATCCTACTAATATCCTACTAATCCTACTATCCTACTAATATTATAAATGCGAAAGTTTGTAAGTATGGATGTATGGATGTTTGTTACTCTTTCACGCAAAAACTACTGAACGGATTTGGATCAAATTTAGCACACAGATAGTTTATTACCTGGATTAACACATAGGATACTTTTTATCCCGGTAATAAGATCCCGTGGGATAATTTCAAACTTCACGCGGGCGAAGCCGCTGGCAGAAGCTAGTCTAACATAATTATCAGATTCAGAGTGCAAAAAAAATTGAGCTGTTTTCATAGAATTGAAGGTGCGCCTCCCAGCAAAAATTTTATTTGCCGGCGCCCATGCCCAGTCCTCATGGTTTTTTGAATGTTTGTCCCCCCCCCCCCCCCCCCCCGAACCAAAAGTCTGGATACGTGATACATTTTTACTCCATTTTTTTTTTATCTCAGGTTTGGAGCTCATGATGGGTCATCAGTTCATCACCCATCTGCTTAGGATTTATTATAGATGCCATGACTTGATTAGTAAAAAGTCTCTCTCATCATTCTCTTGCCCTTATCCCAATTTATAAAGTCTCCCTGTAAATAATAAATGATATTTATACAGCAAGTAGGTTTTCTCAAACACGTCATTTTTAGGGTTCCGTACCCTTATGGATTCGTCATGTCTGTCTGTCTATCCGTCCGTATGTCACAGCCCTTTTTTTCCGAATCTATAAAAACTATGCTGTTGAAACTTGGTAAGTAGATGTATTCTGTGAACCGCATTAAGATTTTCACACAAAAATAGAAAAAAAATAGGTTTAAGTCGAGCTACACGATAACTGACAAATGCTTGCACTGACTGGACAGGTCCACTCAAATCTGTGTGGTTCTTTCTTCAAAAGACCATCTCAGACACTAATCTGCATAGTCCTCATGTGAATTAAGCAAGATTGTTTGGACTTCAAAAGAGACTATGACCTCTGAGTTTGTTTCGGCTGTTTCTTCTCAGAGTAGTCAGGTACGAAACACCGGCCCCATTAGTTTTTTTTTAAATATGATGTGTAAAAGTGTTTGAGTAAACCTACTTGCTGAATAAATATCATTTATCATTTCATGTCAAATCATTCAATTTCACAGTGTATAAAATAAAGGAATCAATAATAAACAAGCGAAGTCTGAAATTTCAACATTCATAGAGCAAAATTCATTGGAGCAGGTTAATCCCAAGTGTTTTTATATTCAAGAATAGTGATTAACATGATAGAAGGCTTTCAAGCATAGCTTCTGTTTTATAAACAATTAGAATTTATTTAAGGGGCCTTTTACAGTCCACTAGCGCCGCCAATCGAAAAAAAGTCATAACTAGTAAATAGAATGAAAAATACAAAATGTGGTCTATTATTACTGTAGAAAAGGCAATAACGTAATTTTATAACACATTGTCAACACTTGAAATATAGCTGTTTAGCTAAATCGTGCATTTGTAACAAAAACGGCCGTTTATGTTTTGAATGCACGATTTAGCTAAACAGCTATATTTCAAGTGTTGATAAGGTGTTATACAATTACGTTATTGCCTTTTCCACAGTAATAATAGAACATATTTTGTATTTTTGATTCTATTTACGAGTTATGACATTTTTTCGATTGGCGGCGCTAGTGGACTGTAAGAGGCCTCTTAAGCTTATTGCTTGAATATGACTCGGAAGTTTATTGTAAAAAGTATACATTGGCATCTGAGCGTACCCCCTATTTTTTTGAGCCTTGTTGCAGGAACAATAAATTTGTGTTTGTTCCTCATATTTATGTTGTGGATATCACTGTATTTTTTAAACAAATTCATATATTTGTGTGCATACAAAAGGTTTTCATAAATAAACTGAGAAGGCTCAGTAATATTCTTTAAATTTTTCTCTGAAGGAGTGTCTGCAGTGCCGGATTAACCCTTAATCAAATTAAGCAATTGCCTAGGGCATCACGCCTGGGGGGGCACCAGAAGAAGCACAGAAAAAAATCCATCCTTAGGGCATCACGTCCCATACAGAGAAGATAAGCATGGCCCCTGCGCAAGGATGACACGCAAAATCGTGAAGCATTCCACATTTTTCGCGGTCCTTGAGGCGGCGAGCCGCCCATTATCTGAACGCGCCCCAAATGGTGGTAGCCGTGAAGTACCGTGGGTACCGCACGATCGCCCGCGAGGCGGGTGCGCGGGCGGGCCTGCTTGCCGGAGTGCCGCCATGGGATCTGGAGGCGATAGTCCCCGTGCGCCTGTATTAATGGCGCGCGGAGGCACTACGCTGGGGGGAAACCGTGGCAAATCGCCGCTCAGCGGACAGACCTCCGGCGTGATCTCATGGCGACATGGAGAGAGCGACTGCCACAACCCCGTGCAGGGCACGCCAAGTCCCCTCTTTGAGGAGTGGCTTGAGAGGCACCACGGCGTCCTCATGTTCCGCCTGACGCAGGTCCTCACTGGACACGGATGTTTCGGGAGGTTCCTGCATCGAATCGGGCGGGAGGAAAAGCCCGGGAGTTTCCACTGCGAGGATCGACCGGAGGACACGGTGGAGCACACGGTGGAGATCTACCCCGCGTGGGCGGAGCAATGCTGTGTCTTCGTAGCGGCGATAGGCGGCGGCGACCTCTCGCGTCTGGCCCTGGTTCAATCCATGGTCCGGAGCGAGACGGAATGGGAAGCCGTCACCTCCTTCTGCGAAGCAGTCATGCTAGCGAAGGAAGTGGCGGAACGCGAGAGGGAGAGAGCCTCTCGCCCCAGCCGCCACGGGAGCGCGGGCGTCTGAGGCCACGTGGAGGCTACCGGCCACCGTAGACGTAGGCCTGTGGACGGTGAGCTATAGGCTAGCTAGCCCATACGGCGCGTTCGTGTTCCACGCGCACCTCAAAGAGCATCTCTTTGAGGCCGTAGGACACGGTGGCGCACTGCACCGTGGAGATTTGCCCCGCGTGGGCGGAGCACCGCCGTCCTCGTAGCGGCGATCGGCGGCGGCGACCTCTCGCGTCCGGCCCTGGTTCAATCCATGGTCCGGAGCGAGACGGAATGGGAAGCCGTCAACTCCTTCTGCGAAGCAGTCTTGCTAGCAAAGGATGTGGTGGAACACCAGAGGGAGAACCTCTCGCCCCAGTCGCCGCGGGAGACGCACCGGGCGTCCCCGGCCACCGTAGGCGTGGTCTTGTGGACGGTGAGCTATGGCTAGCTTGCCGTCCATCCGTCTTTTAACGAAAGGCCGTGTCGACGGCGCGTTTGTTTATTATTTATTTTGTCAGTAAAAGTCTGACACTCCCTCTCGCTCCGCCATTTGATGATTCCATCCGAAAAAAAAACCCCAACAGTCCCGCAGCCCCATCGAACTTAACCTACTACATTGACGAATTGAGGAAGGAACATGGACGGGATTTAGTCAGTGAAAATCTGACACTCCCTCCCTCTCCGCACAGAGTAGGATTATATGACGATTTCCCATACGGAAAAAAAGGGCATCACGTCGCACTCTCACGTCGTCGCCAAAAACCACACCAAAAAAAAGTTACAGTTAGTAGACTACTACTAGACCTTTTGGCGATTCTAATTGACATTCGGATAGGGGGCCCCACAGGCGTGGATTGCTTAGGGCATCAAGTAGTCTTAATCCGTCACTGAGTGTCTGGGACTTAGTTTATAAATTGAACAAATTGCCCTTTTTTGTAAAACAAATATGCTTGTTTGTGCAGATACCTTCAGATAGTTTAATAAAGTTCAAGACTACCTGGAGTACCTGTACTTTAAGTGCTGCTACAAGTCACAATTAAACTGTGTGACTGATAATAAATCAGGTAATCTAGTCATAGGAAGTCTGAATCCACACTGAATACTTGATAGCTTAACCTGGACAAGCCATATCTGTGTGTAGAGCCCGTTATGAAGAATTCAAAATATGTAGTTTGACAAAATCTTGTACTCACTTATATCACCATTAGCTGTTGCTGAGTCAAATGGGATAGATAAATGGCGACCACCTTTTCCCACAGGATGCACACCCAGATTTGATTTGTCCTCGTGCTCACCTATGCAAAATATATAAGCTTTTATGTACATGTAAAAAAGCAACAAAAGAGTAAAAGTTTGAAACTATAATGATTTTTTGGAATAAATAACAAGTTTTAAACCTTATTTCATACTTTTATTGTTTATAATAATAAGTTTGTGATTAAATTGATTTACATACAAGCTAAAACATTAAATAACATCATAATTTCAATTCAAATTATAACATTCCACATTGGATTATCAATGTAAGATACATAATCTGAATAGTCCATATAGTCATGCATGCTTCCAGCTCCTTGATTCCGAGTTCTTATTTTCTTATCCTGTTCTATAGCATAGAGTTTCTTGTACAATTCCTTCCAACTACTGTCATCCGATTGAAAATTACAATCAAAATCTCTTTTACATAAAGAATACCACAAACTATCACTGTCAAGTAAAACTTGCATCCTTGAATTTGTTTTACAGCAGTTGAGGATGTCCACCACAGACAGGTTGAGTAAAATATTCAAGAGCACTTCCTCTGGTAGCCCAATCAAACTTGCACTAGCATATCCATAGTGACTTAATATTGAACTTTTGATAGCGCATACAGTTTTGTTTTTAAAAGTTGTTGAGAAATGTTTCAGGTCCCGAAATATCATTGGAATTGATGTAGCTTGAGGTGAAACCACATAGCGACTGATGGGCACGCAAATAGAATAAGTTTCAAAGTTTAATTCATTAGCCACTAAATTTACTAACATAGTCGATCCTAGTGGACTCATAATTAATTTCAGTGTGATACTTTTAAATCCAGATAATATCAAAGTTGTTTCGTAGATTCCAGAGGGTAACTTCCATTTCGATAATAGAGCATTATCAAAAGATTTTAGAGGATCTATTACCTCCATGTCATCATTAACAAGTAAAAATCCATTCTCTATCATCGATACCACGATTAAAACAAATAAAAAGTCTTTTTGGATGGAATCGTAACTTTTGCTCTCAGACAAAATTCGGTTTACAATTTCATGCAGCAGGGGTGATATCTTCTCTGTAGTACTTTCCTCTAATGTGATATCCATGGTTTACCACATAAATTTAAATTTAATTCATTTTGAAGTTAAATTAGCAGAATAAACGAAAATTTTCGGGCAAGTTATTCTGACTGCAGAACGATTGTTTACTAAAACGAAATGTCATGGTCGAACAGGCAACAAACGTCAAATTACACAGCCGACAGTGACATGATGCAAAGTGTTTACGAAGGTAGTGTTGGGTGTCAAAATGAACTTTTTTCAAAAGTATGACTAATGATTTTGACACAATTTTTAAGGACATATTTTATTTCATTTGGCCTAATTTAATGATAATATTATTCTGGACCAAAAAAAAAGTCAAAATTCAAAAGTTGGTTGGTTTCTTTTTGGTTAGTGGCAATAAAATAAAAACGAACTTTGTAAATGCAACAGATAAGCAAGCATGAAGCAAGTTTGTAGTTTGTGAAAAAATGTGAGGGCGGAGTAAGATAAGAGTAAAGGAGCACTATATAACACTAGACGACCCAAATGGCGCCGCGGTAGTGCGGCTGCCTTGTTCTTAGGGTCCCGGGTTCGAATCCCGGTAGGAGCAAAATTTTGTGTGATGAGCAGTGATCGGAATAGGTAGAGCTATTTAGGTTCATTGACCGCAAACATTGATGTTAATATGGATATTCCACAGGATTCCGACTGATACTATGGAATTTTATTCTTACATTATTTGTTTAAATAAGTGAATTATTGTTGAAGCGTATTGATTATTTTAATTAAGATCTTATTGTAAATACAAATTGTTCTATTTGATAATGTCTTGATTTTCTGTGGAACAAATAATTTGTATGGTAATATGTTTTTGTGATGATTCTTGAATAAGAAATTGTTAGGTAAAAATCATTTTTGTGGTTTAATGAATTAAGTTAATCTATTTATTATACTATCCTTAATCCCGTCCTTCCTATATTTACCTGTCAGGAATGAAGTGTAATCTTTCATTAGTCCCAAGGCAAGATTTTTTTATGATTTTGCTACCTACATAAAAATCAAATCCTGGACTCGGAGAATATCCATATTATTCTCACCTATGGCAAGTATATAAAACAGCTCTACCTATTACGATCTATGGTGATGAGCATAGATCGGAATAGGTCGAGCTGTTGCTGTTTTATGTGTTTACTAGGAAAACTTCTAAAATGTACATCTAAAACTGTTACAACTCCCAGATACCATAGGAATCCTCTGTGACCTTTTGAAGGTATTTGATTGTGTAAATCATGTAACCCTGATCTTGAAACTTGAGCATTATGCTTAAGGTAAACTTGCACTCAGTTTAGTAAAATCTTGTTTGAATGATAGACAGTAGCAGGTAAAAATAAATGGTATCAATTCAATGGGTTTAAAAGTAAAAACAGTGTACCACAAGGTTTGATATTGGGTCCCTTTCTCTTTTTAGTTACCATATCAGTAGTTGTCCCCTGTCCAGCCATATTCATCTTTCACACAGTCCATCCATTGTTTCTTTGCTCCTCCCCTACTCTTATGGCCAGCCATATGATATTTAAATGTGTTTTTGCTAATCAATTCAATACTAATAGATAGCAGGTGTTCCTCTTTCTTATTATTGTTATATTATTGTACATTTAAGCAAACTAATTAAACATACACAAATCACATAATTTTTCAGTATTGAAAAATATTTTACTTTATTCATAATGATGAATTACTGTAAATGTGCAGCCTGATCAAGTATATAGATATAATTTTGTAAAATATTAAGCTGACACTTTTGATGTCAGCCATGGCTGTTGAGAGTATTTTCAATATATTTTACAATTAGTATATTATACTGATACAATGTAGATAACGTCAAGGTATCAATGTTCATTGATTGCTTGCTTTCATTGAATTTTCACATCACAATCTGTCATAGGTTCGAAACTTTAAACCACTTCTTTGAAACTTCTTAATGAAATCATAAGCAGTAATAAAAGACATAGTATAAATAAACATAATTTTAACTCAAATTAACTAATTTCTTAATGACAGTACGATATTGGCGAGATAGTAAAGTTTTTAGTACTAGGGCTAACATAATGGCAGCACTCTCTGTTTAACGAGGTTATTTTTAATCAAAAACTTCGCGATCCGACTTCTCAAACAAGTAATGATAAATTTAATATACCTAGATAAACAATAATACGCTTACCAATACTTCCACTATTCGGTTTCTTATTGCTCTTTAGAGAACCATCCAAGTTATGATTATTCGAACTTTTATCGTTGTCACTAGCCATTGAAAGGATTAAAGTGGTTAATGTAACAGATAAAAAAATATCACAATCTATTGTCCATTTTAAACATATTTTACATTTTCACTAGTATGTAAAAACAATTATAAAAGTAAAAAAAGCACTCTTTCAAAGGTAAATCATGTTTACACCCTCTGTTTCAGACAGATGACAGACATAACAACTAAAGATGCGTTCAAATGAATAAAAAGCGTTCTAAAAAAAAACTACACTCACTAAAAACAAAATTCATATTTTGTTTTACGTTGTACCTAGATATAGGTGGCAGTTCAAATACATTTCACCTGTATAAACCAACTGCCTATCGTGAATTCAAAATTAAATTAATCTGATGACCGAATTTAATTAAAATACCAGATTGATCGTCTACGTCTCCCATGGACAGGTGGATTGCGGAATATCACAGCAGAAAGCGTCAATAAACAATACTGTCGGTTTTATTTCACAAACAGAACTGTTGAACAAAGTATCCATAGTATCATACAAAATATTAATTTATCGACTATTTTGAGCGCTCGAGTATACTTTATGTTTCGTTGAAATCGAGATCGACATCGACAGCTTTATTTTATAGTGTTGTATCATACGTTGCGAATAAGTTCATCGTTCATCACATTCTCAAATTCACTTTGTTGATAGAAACTGTAGCTTGAGAAATACGAACGAAAAAAATATTTTTAACAGTTATAAAAGTTTTCATAGAATCGAACAGTTTTATTATCTTTTCCCAAAAACAAACATTAGATTTTTTATGCATTTACATTATCCTACAGAACAGTGGCTGCTGATGTGATATTCTTGAAATGTCATCGTATATGGCTGGTGTTTTTGATTTAGATTTAGATGTGGATACAGTTACTGTTGGTGATTCAGATGAAGACGATATAATTGAAGTCGACGAGGTAATCATAACGTTATTATTATGTAAAATTAGAGACACCTCATTATTACTTAACCTAAAACCTTGTTCCATATTCTCTCGATTGTCAAGGATAAAATTCGTCGCAGTTGATCTTCAATAATATCGTAGAAATAAAATGCCGTAGGCTTTAATTTTTGGAGTAAAGAATACCTGTAATATTTTTATCTACTGT
The DNA here is from genome assembly GCA_916618015.1 of Xestia c-nigrum. Lineage (NCBI taxonomy): Eukaryota > Metazoa > Arthropoda > Insecta > Lepidoptera > Noctuidae > Xestia > Xestia c-nigrum. The sequence goes on along the minus strand of OU745255.1, from coordinate 14,579,987 downwards.
CACTTTTTGCAGATGATTATTGTTTATGTTATAAAATGTCTATCAAAAAGTAATTATTTATTTTAAAAATGAATAAAATTACAAAGATACCTTATAGTTAAATTCTATTTTCGTAGGTGGACTATGAACCTGAGCTACATGTTAATGCTATTGTAGAGTAAGTAAAACCTTAACATATAATATCCATAAAACCAGCATTTACTTACTTAAGTACATATTAATGAAACTTTTCCTTACAGGACTGAAGGATCTGAAACTATTCAATTATGTGAAGATACTGTAAATCCAGGCCAATGTAAACGTCTTGGTCCTCAAGACTTTGAATTACGCAAAGTTTTGGGGAAGGGAGGATATGGCAAAGTCTTTCAAGTTCGAAAAATTACTGGTCCTGATGCAAGTGCACACTTTGCTATGAAAGTTCTTAAAAAAGCTTCTATAGTACGCAATCAAAAAGATACTGCCCATACAAAAGCAGAAAGAAATATTTTGGAAGCTGTGAAGGTAACTAATGATAGAAAAAATTGTTTTGTTAATTGTTTTAATATTGATCTACCACAAAGCGCGGTATTTAGCACAAAGAATTACTTAGTATCAATAAAAATATTACTTACAATTGTATTAAAATTTCAGCATCCTTTTATAGTGGAATTAGTATATGCTTTCCAAACTGGAGGCAAGTTATACTTAATATTAGAATATTTAAGTGGTGGTGAACTGTTTATGCACCTTGAGCGTGAAGGTATATTTCTAGAAGATACAGCATGGTGAGTACTTTACTTTTTTGTGGCGATTCATATATTTATTTCAGGAAAGTCAATTCAAACATATATTAAATGTTCTGTTTCAGCTTTTATTTATCAGAAATTATCTTGGCATTAGAGCACTTACACAGCCTTGGTATAATTTATCGTGATCTAAAACCAGAAAATGTACTATTGGATGCTCAAGGCCATGTCAAACTTACAGATTTTGGGTTATGTAAGGAACATATTCAAGAAGGAATAGTTACTCACACTTTCTGTGGCACAATTGAGTACATGTAAGTATGAATGTTGGAATTTTGGGTTTATTTGTTTCTTGCCAGATAAAATTAATTACCTTGACCATTTTCCATATCCATTTTTCCAGGGCACCAGAGATCTTAACACGAAGTGGCCATGGGAAAGCTGTAGATTGGTGGAGTCTTGGAGCATTAATGTATGACATGCTCATTGGACAGGTTAGTTTTTAATAACATGTAACTTTTTGTTTAGTCATGGTTGCCACCTCAAAATAGCACCGAGAATGCAATTACAATTCAAATTCAAAATCATTTATTTCAATACCTTTAGGATTATTACTAAACACACATTCAATATAAATTAACTATTACAAAATAAATGCGCTGCAGTGTCGGGGCAGCCCCAACAACACCCTGAACGCATTATTATACTGAACACGGAGAGGGTTGTACTGTTCCTAGGTATATGACCCCCAAAGGCTGGCCGTGTACACAAAAAAAAAACGTATCAGAGCTCTGAAAAGACGGCCTCCGAGCAACGAATAAACCTGCGGGCGATGATTGGCCCTCATAGACAACGCCCTCCGCTCCCTATCGAATAAATAGTAATTGCGTTCTCGGCACTATTTTAATAATAGCGACATCTGGCAGTGCTCCCATGTGAAGCAGGGGTGGGTCGCTAGTTAGTCATTTACAATATCTAATGCCAGGTACACATTGATGTAACGTAACATGGAATGTAACATGCCAAATACACTTAAGAAATGCATCATGAAATGTTACCCTGCCTCAATAGCAGAGGCTACTTACTACACACACTATGTAACCTTACGCGCCAAGCCTTGAGGTTAGTAGAAAACCAAACTCGTCCTCTTCACAAAGAAAATAAAGTTGGCAACTCTACAAGTACCAAGCTTTGGGACCACCCTAAGCCGCGCGGAGGCACTACACCGGGGGGAAGTTGCGCTACCGCGGCAAACCGGCGCTCAACGGACAGACCTCCGGCGCGATCTCATGGCGACATGGAGAGAGCGACTGTCGCAACCCCGTGCAGGGCACGCCACGATAGTGGCGATAAGTGCCCTCTTTGAGGAGTGATTCGAGAGGCGCCACGGTGTCCTCACCTTCCGCCTGACGCAGGTCCTCACCGGACACGGATGTTTCGGGAGGTCCCTGCATCGAATCGGGCGGGAGGAAACGCCCGGGTGTTTCCACTGCGAGGATCGACCGGAGGACACAGTGGAGCACACGGTGAAGGTCTGCCCCGCGTGGGCTGAGCAACGCCGTGTCCTCGTAGCAGCGATCGGCGGCGGTGACCTCTTGCGTCCGGCCCTGGTTCAATCCATGGTTCGGAGCGAGACGGAATGGGAAGCCGTCACACACGTCCTTCTGCGAAACAGTCATGCTAGTGAAGGAGGTGGTGGAACGCGAGAGGGAGACAGCCTCTCGCCCCAGCCGCTGCGAGAGACGTACCGGGCGTAGGGGGCCACGTGATGGCTACCGGCCACCGTCGACGCGGGCCTGTGGACGGCGAGCTATGGACTAGCTCGCCGTCCGTCCGTCTTATGACGACAGGCCGTGACACTGCGCGTTTGTGTTCCACGCGCGCCTCAAAGAGATGTCAGCAAAATGAAGGGTAGGAAGGGCTAGGGCCGAAGCCTGCCGGGGCTGCGGGACTGTTCGAAGAAGATGCGGCCCCGGAACGTAAAGGGCGAGGAAGGAACATGTATGGTTTTTAGTCAGTAAAAGTCTGACACTCGCTCCCACTCCGCCCAGAGTGGGAGGAGTCATTTGATGATTTCCCATCCGAAAAAGGATCAACCTAAGTACGACCCAAAAGGATCTCGAGAAACTACAAAGATTTGCCTGCGTAGCAATCACCGGCAGCATGAGAACTTCACCTACTGCTGCCTTACAGCTGATGCTGGGGCTACCAACTCTACACCTCATCGTAAGAAAGGAGGCGCCTGGAAGTCGCTACTTACAGGCTCGAAGTATCCGGCACCCTAAGTAACGATTCCAGGATAAAACTCACATGCATCAGAGAAGATGAAATCAAACAACAGCCCATGATGGAGTCACCCAGCGACGGAACCCTGAAGACCCACTGCTTCCAAAAGCACTACAACATAGAATTCACTGTGGAGTTGTGTGACTACTCAGGTACAAAGGAGCTACGGATCTACACTAATGGATCAAAAACCGACTATGGGACAGGTTTCGGGTTGTTCTCCGACGACCTAAATATTAAAATATCCAAACCCCTTGGAATACTCAACTCTGTTTACCTAGCAGTGTGTGTAGGTATTATCCAAGCGGCACACGCTATATAGGCCAGAGAGGTCACAGATACCAATATCCGAATACTCTCAGATCACATAGAGCTAGAGACTAATACTAGAATGCCACAATGCCCTAGAATGAATCACGGTACTAAACCACAACACGGTATCACTACAATGGATCAAAGTTCACAGTGGATCATTTGGGAACGATGCGGCTGATGGACTTGCAAGAAGGGGATCCAGCACAAAACCCTGCGGACCCGAGCCCATTGTGCCCATTCCTTTCAAGCAGCTCAAAAGCTGAGGACCACACTCGAATACAAGCGGAAAAATGGTAGACCTCGACACCAGGTTGTAGGCAATCTAAGAAAGCTATCCCATCCCTGGATACAAAGCTGACCAGGCGCCTTCTGCGCCTGGGCAGAGATAGCCTGCGACTGGTGGCGGGGACTATCACTGGGCACTGCTCACTGAATAAACACTTCCACACCCTAGGAATCACTGACAGTTCTTATGCAGAGCGTGCATGAAGGCGGAGGAAACGGTAGCACATGTGCTCATTGTGTGCACCCGCGTTACCAAAGTATCCGTTTTAATGGTGCGGCCATGACGTTTTTTCGTTTTTTAAATATGCCACGATTTTGTAAAAATTTGTAAAAGTAGACTCCCAAAACCATAAGTTAAAATTAAAAACTATTAAAAAAAAAACCCCATATAGATAGTTAGAATGAATGTTCATAAATAGAATGTAACCCAACAAAGTGAATTTGTTTCAGCGTGTGATACATTTCATGTTACATTTCATGTTACATTTCACCAATGAGTACCCAGCATAAAACAGCAATAACCCGAACGACATGATTGGGGCCGTTCAAGTATTACTTAAGCAGATTTATTACAAGTATTTACCCCCCCCCCTCCCCATTGTCAGCAAAAGTAAGCAAAGCCCCCCCCCATACTTTCGTAAACATTGGCATATGCTTTTTTTTTTAATGTAATATTCGTGTTTTTAATTTGTTGGCATCCAGAATATGCGTTTCGTTTTCAAGCATAGATAAAGTGTGGGTTGCCATATTATGTGTGAAAAAAATAAATAATGACTGCTCACGTAATCACCATCTAGACTCCCCCCCACTCCCTATGTCATCAAAAATAAGCAAAGCATAGACCCCCCCCTGCCCCCCTATAGTGCTTACGTAATACTTGAACGGTGCCATTTGGCGAGCGAGTAGTTTTCAGATTAACACTAACTTTGTGGTAATGTTTCTGTGAACAAGACGGTGTGTGTACGATTTTTCGCTCACTGATATTTTTTTCAGTCTGACAAGACAACTTGTAGTAAGTGTAGTGTCGTACGCAATATTTTATTAAGTATATATCATTATCAATTACATTTCAGCCACCATTTACTGGAGATAATCGTACAAAAACCATAGAGAAAATTTTAAAAGGTAAACTAATGCTTCCTGCCTACCTCACGCAAGATGCACGTGACCTGATAAGGCGCTTAATGAAACGCTCGGAAACGCAACGTCTAGGGGCACAGGGCGCTGCAGCCGTCAGAGGTCATGCATTTTTCAAACATGTTCATTGGGATGACGTGTTTGCTAGGAGATTGGAGCCACCTATAAAACCTAGACTGGTAAGAATACTTTATTTCAGTTGGTCGCGCTAGCACTTACTTAGAACTGTACCGTAACCAACTGCACACGTGCCGAAACAAACAAGTGAGCAATACTACGGCAGCGAGGTGCGAGTGCTACATCAAAGTTGGTTGCAGTTACTTGGTTATTTAGTATTTTATGATTTTTACGACTCCATTTACTTGAGGCTCACAAAAAAAGGCTGACTGTCTTTTGATCACATCTACATGCATCTGTCAGCATCTACCTGCCCTTGTCCCTGAAAGATGATGATTTAAAGAAGACCCTCAATATAATAGTGTTGATTACTATTTTTAGGAAATCATAGTGGTAATGATTCGTGGAATTAAAACCTTCAATAATTATGGCAGAGGAGTATTTAACTTGCTTTCCCTTGTAGGAAAGTGGGCCACTCTCCTACTTACAATACAGTGTAAATAAAATGACCTCTAGAATGTTAGAGAACTTTCGTGTGTAAAAAAATTGACCGCAAGAGACAATCTCCAAGATTAAGCAGTGCTGGCCTAGGTCGGGTGATCATCTTACACACAAAGTAACCATGCCTTTTTTTTTCTTTTTTTTTTTAGGATGGGAAATCATCAAATGACTTCTCCCACTCTGGGCGGAGCGGGAGGGAGTGTCAGACTTTTACTGACTAAAACCCATCCATGTTCCTTCCTTGCCCTTTATGTTCCGGGGCCGCGGTATCTCTTTCGAATAGGCCCGCAACCCCGGCAGGCTTCGGCCCTTGCGCTGCTTGCGCTTTCCCTTATGCTGACATCTCTTTGAGGCGCGCGTGGAACACGAACGCGCCGTCGATACGGCCTGTCGTCATTAGACGGACGGACGGCTAGCTAGCCCATAGCTAACCGTCCACAGGCCCGCATCTACGGTGGCCGGTAGCCACCACGTGGTCGCCGCCGCCCGGTGCGTCGCCCGCGGCGGCTGGGAAGAGAGGCTCTCTCCCTCTCACGTTCCGCTACCTCCTTCGCTAGCATGACTGCTTCGCAGGAGGTAACGGCTTCCCATTCCGTCTCGCTCCGGACCATGGATTGAACCAGGGCCGGACGCGAGAGGTCATCGCCGCTACGAGCGAGGACACGGCGGTGCTCCGCCCACGCAGGGCAGACTTCCACCGTGTGCTCCACCGTGTCCTTCGGTCGATCCTCGCAGTGGAAACACCCGGGCGTTTCCTCCCGCCCGATTCGGTGCAGGTACCTCCCGAAACATCCGTGTCCGGTGAGGACCTGCGTCAGGCGGAAGGTGAGGACGCCGTGGCGACTCTCCAGCCACTCCTCAAAGGACTTACCCCCACTAATCGTGGCGTGCCCTGCACGGGGTTGCGACAGTCGCTCTCTCCATGTCGCCATGAGAACGCGCCGGAGGTCAGTTCTCTGAGCGGCAATTTGCCGCGGCAACAGAGTTTCCCCCGGCGTAGTACCTCCGCGCGCCATTCGTGTAGGCGCGCGAGGACTATCGCCTCCAGATCCCATGGCGGCAGCCCGGCAAGCAAAGTAACCATGGCTTAGAAGCACTTTTAAGCCGCTCCCTTGTCTCGGCTGTCAAAATACTGGTATTCAGCTACATCCGGTTAGACTGGAAGCCAGGCTCATCATAGTTGGAAAAAGTCTAGGCATATGATATTTTCATTTACTATTTTCAGACAAGTGATGATGACGTCTCTCAGTTCGACACAAGATTTACTCTGCAGACACCAATTGATTCACCTGATGAGTCGACTCTTAGTGAAAGTGCCAACCTAATGTTCCAAGTAAGTGCATTGTTGAATTTGTAATCGACCTATAATGGACTAGATGCTACCCACCACCTTCGTCTGCGTGTAATTATTATAAAATAACAACAAACAACACAATAACAACAACAATAATAACAATATGACTTTCCTATTTGAATCAAATTTTATTAACTATTTCATGGGTTTATTTTTTTTTGCATGGAACCTTAAACCTTTTTCAAAAATAATAGTAAGGTTCTCAAGCTACCTGCCAGTAAGTCTCGTCAAAATCGGTCCAGCCGGAACGAAAAGACAGACAAAAATTATATTTACTCTCTAGAAATTTAAATTTATTAATAACTAGCTTCTGCCCGCGACTTCGTTCGCGTGAATTTCCCACTTGCAACATTTCTTATTGCTGCTCCGGTCCTATTGGTCATAGCGTGATGTTATATAGCCTACAGCCTACCTCGATAAATGGACTTTCCAACGCAAAAATAATTTTTCGATTCGATCCAGCTCCTGAGATTAGCGCGTTCAACCAAACATACAAACAAACTCTTCTGCTTTATAATATTAGTATAGATTCCTTTATTCATTTCCAAAAAAAACAATATAAAAATATATAAAAAAATCCAAAGGTCCAAGCGGTCAAGGCTCCAAAGAAAGGAACCTCCTAACAATACGAGCCGTGTCCAAGAGTATCGGTTTTTTAATCAAGCCAGATGAATAACGAGAGCCTCCTCATGCATTGGCCGAGGCTCTCGGCAATTTAGCCATGGGCTGATACGACTATCGATATAGTGATCGCTGAGTCCACTTCCCACATGTCAACCACCTCGCGACCCAAGTCAAGATACTCGATTTGTTCACAAGGTTCTCATCGTGCGGGACCGCTATGTCAACAATCATTGCGCGCCGATCTGATCTATCCACCACCACTATATCAGGCCTATTGGCTACAATAGTCCTGATGATGGATTGATCCCAGTACAATGTGATTCTGCCCTGGGTCGGGCACATACCTATAGTAAGGCACTTCCGATTCCACAAGGTTGTATTTTAGAGCAAGTTGCTGGTGGATAATCCTGGGTACGAGGTTGTGTCTATGCAAGTACTCTCCGTTTGCTAGACGAGAACACCCGGAGATAATGTGACGGATTGTTTAGTCTGGACGGTGGCATGCCCGACATATGTCAACCGTGTCGTCCTTCACAATAAATCTCCGGTAGTTATTCGTCAGCATTACTTCATCCATAATTACACAGACATAATCTTCGGTGTGTCCGAACAGGTCCCCGGAACGTAGCCAGGCTACGGACGCTGATAGGTCTACATCGGGCCCATGCAGCTCCCGGAAAAGCGTCCGTGAAGCTAGCGCTTTTAACGGACTTTTCCAGGGTACGGCAGAGATCCTTCTCTGCTATAGAGAAGGATCTCTGCCATACTTCCCTGCGGTCGTTAGTGTCAAGCACTGGAGGTTTGCGCCAGTTCTCTTTAGCCAAGGAGAGCGGGGCGAGGCCCTTGTGTGTTGCGATACCTACCTACTGCCTGTTTCTCACCGAAACCTTTTCTGGACTGCCAAAAATATTTCAAAACCAAGATTAGCCAAATACGACCTCTAAAAACACAAAAAGTGAAAAATAACTTTAGCTTCAGAAGTCGGTGACCTTTGTTTGATTAGATGTTATGTTATGAACTGGTGTAAACAATAGACAGACATGAGATTTCAGCAATCCCAGTCCATTTCTTATCATTTATTGAGGAGTTCCGTTTTCTATCTCCGAAGTTCACCATCAGATCTTCACCAAATTGAATTGGGACCACTCCGAGAAAGTACTCTTTCGAAAACTACCCAAATCGCTTGATGTCTGCCTAAAAAATTTGAAGAGTTCTCTCTATTTCTCCAGGATCCCATCATCAGACCCTGACTTGATGATTATGGGACCACCTGTAAAGCAAACCACAAACCACCCTTCCAAACAAAATAAAAATAATCCAAATCGGTCTAGCCATCTTAGTAATCGGGGAACATACATAAAAAAGGTTCCGACAAATTGAGAACCAACCTCCTCCTTTTGGAAGTCGGTTAAAAATAAAAAAATAAAATTATTAATTAAAAAACCTTTTTAAGCTTTGAGATAAATTAAAACGAAAAGCTTTCATTAAAGCTTGTCGCGCGAATGGTAAAGGCAAAAGAAAACTTATACGCGACAAGCTTTTATTCATAAAAAATTCCCGCGTAAAAGCTTTTCGTTTTCATAAAGTTTTATTTTCTTCTTTTCAGTAAATTTTATAAAAGCCGTTTTTAAAGGTTTTTGTAATTAATATTTTTTCATTTATTTGTAAAGATAAGTAAACTAGCTCCCTTTTGCAAGGTAGTTATATTGTATTATCTTATCCACGTCTGCGATGATGAGGACTAGACAATAGTAATTTAACTACATGTTAAGTGTGATAAAAACATAGGCGCAAAAAATAGCAATCCGTATTCAGTTACAATTTAATAACTTGGCTATCTGTTTTATCAGTGCTGCTTTATCTCAAAATAAATCATTTGCCAGGGCTTTACCTATGTGGCGCCATCTGTAATGGACGAGATCCACAAACCGCGTGTTATAACCGCACGTTCGCCACGTCGCCCCAGACCTCAACACCACCACTTTGCAGTGCCGCCAGCATCATCTGCGCACCCACACTCTCACGCTCAACATGAAGACCTCATGGACGTTCAAGGTTTACCTATATAGTAAGTACCTACCTTAGAAATAATTGAAAATAGATACGTGTTGTGTTAATTTAACTACTGGTCAAAAAGCGGGTTAATCCTTCCTGTTAACTTTGTTACATAGATATCCTGAATTATGAAAATAAATCACAATTGTTTGATTGAAGTGTAGAGGTAACAATGTTATAATTAGAGAGAGTTGTGTAAGTATATAAGACAGACTTTTGTGTTTTAATTTCATTCAGAAATAATATGAACAAATAATGATGTAAGTACATTTTAAACTTGCGGCATTGATTTATTTTGTTAATTCACTGGTTTATATTAAATTCAGGGGCGTAGCTATCGCCGTATCAATAATATGGGACCCCCGAGTAACAAAGGCCCCTGATGAGGAAAAAATCACAAAATCTTCCAAACCTCAAATATTCTTCTTGATAAAAGATAAAATGAAAATATAACTTATCGCGGTCCTGAAAGCTCCAATTTTTCGAGCATGCTTCGCGCGCTCTTTGATGAAGGCTTCGCCAGTCATGGTCTAAAAAGCACCAATTTTACGAACTCGTTTTTCTATTTTATCTCTTCATAAGTTCATGGCTTTACACATTTTTTAACTCACTTTGCTCGTTCCCACATTTTCTTACTAAAACGAATGAAATCTGAATCGATACAAGCCAGGGTGCTATTTTATTTGTTTTAAAACTATTTTGATATTTCCTCCTTTTTTTGGGCATCGCCCCACTCGGGTTCAAAGGGCCCCAAATAAAAAATGATATTATATGGCCCTACTAGGACTAGCTACGCCACTGATTGAATTCCTATTTTTTATACTGATTTGCATTACTGTTTACATTAATAAAGGAATTGTTTATAATGTGAAGTGCCCTAGTTCAATTGTAAAGACCCCCACGAGACCCGCCAAAACTAACGTTAGTAATCATAGAAAATGAATTAATACATAGGCTATTATATATAAATTTTAGTATAACATTATAATTTCTTTTATTTAATGTCAGTTTTTTTTGTGTCTCCTTTATTTTGTCACCAACCTTTCATTTGGAATGATAAAGAAATGCGTCATTGTTTACTTACATAATCTATACAACAATGTTTCGTTTTTATTGTAATTTATTGTTATTATAATCAAACGAACTTCCTACAAAAAGCTTATGAGAATTGGAATGCAATAATAATGTATAACTATATTATATTGTAATAAAGATGTGTTTAAGTTATAGGAATGATTGTTATTTGAAAGTGAAATATTAAAGGGTAAAACAGAGCAGAGCAAGTCTTAAAAATGGATTCGTATTAGTGATATTTACTGATTGTACTATGCCTTAATACATTACACAGAGTTGTTGACTATTACAATTATAGAATTGACTGAAAAGCTTTATTTTCAGGCCTAGAGTAAATTCATATAGTTGACCATATTATGCTAAGGATGAATTCAACTACAAAAGATGCCCTTGTAATAAATATCGGAAAATGATGGTACTGTTTTATAATACATATTATAATTAATGTACATTTTATACAAGTTACCTTTGGTAGGAATTAATCGCATGTAATAAAATGTTCTAACCCCGAAATGACAAAAGAATAATTTACAATATACCTTGTTACCATGCTTCATGAATTGATTAAAATGTCATTTTTTATTTTGTAACCAGGAGTTTTTTTTCCTTACTTCAAAATGTTTCTAAGCAAAATAAAATCTTTATGGAAATCTTACAACAGAATAACTGGGCCTTTAACTTTGTTAACATAGAGCTGGATTGTACACTATAAGTCACTAATGTTGGGTGGACACTTCGTAATAAACTGACATTCAATAAGTATTCAGAAGCTATGGATTAATAAGTAGGAACTTATCAGTATAATTAATTGTATCACATTTAACAGCTATAACTTAATAACAAAGCAAGGCAACGCAAGACATTAGAATGCAAGGTGGAAACATTATACTCCAGCACAAAAAAGGAGCTCTCATCTGTGTAGGCTGTTTAAATAAAGCCCTTGAAATTGCACTGCAAAATGGTCAGTTCAGATAAAACGATCCTCGCGTAATTTACTGAGTGCATTGAATATGGGACTTTGCATATAGTAGAAAATTGTATGAATATCGATGCGGCTGTCAACCGTCGCCTCGCGCATGCTCGTGACTAGGGTGGGGGCTTCCTCAGGATTCCTAGAGGATACCCGAGACCGCGCGAGAAAGTCTCTAACCTTTTGGACGCCATTGTCACATATACGTGACAAGCAAGCGAGTGCCCTGTACGCCAAACGACACAAATATGTGACAAAATAGTAGACGAAATTGTGGCTTGGCGTGGAAGGCAGGCACGTGCGTTTATGCTGTGGCGGTCAAAAGGTTAAAGTTTAAAACTTTCTTGAGCAGTCTCGTATATTTGTTTTCTAATTTTTCACGTATTTAGCTCTTGTTGTTAATTGCCGGGAGTACTTTTTTGTGGGGTCTGAACTGACCCTAACCCACTCAGTTGATGTAATAACATTCTCACTTCAGACAAAATGCTTGAAAAGATTTGTGAAATAATCAATATTATATTTTTGATATTTCAGCACAGCTGATTTTAAAATATCAAGCAGCACAAGAAACTTAAATATTAAAAAGAATAAATAATAATTAACTTATTGCAATAGAAAGAAAAAAAGAAACCAAACAAAAAAGAAAACCTTAACAACAATTGTAACTACTAGACTCACTTTCTATTGGTTTCACCAATTACATATTTCAAAAATTTGTGTTTGACCATGCCAATTAAGGTTATAAAAACATGCAATAACAAGTTATTAAACTATTAGTTTCATTTCTGTACAATTTTCACAAATGAGGTAAATATGACTTTCATTTTCTTCTGAAACAATACCAAATTGTGCGTCACTACTGCACATAACATTATGACCATCCACAGAACTCAAAAGAGATTTTTTAAATTCTGCTACAGATTTCTGTGTTTTAATGGCACTTTTGCATTGAGAACAAGTAAGATGTCCTTTTTGAAGCTGAACATTAGTCTTCTGGCACACTGGGCATATAACATTGTTATCTTCTTCAACAGAGGACCAATCAACATTTTCCAGCTGGCTATTTTCATACTCTTTGATGCACCTGCAAGAAAAAATGTTTTTATAACAATAGTAATCAAGAACCGTATACAAGTAAAAAAGCATCTGCTACCCATACAATCTATCTCTAAATCCAGGTCAAGCAGGTCTGCTGTTTTAATCATTGTTGTTTCCAATATTTGCACTTATAAGTGCTATGCTACATACTTGGGACTTTGACAAACTAATTAGAGTTTATATAAGTAAGTATCAACTCCACTACTTTTCTCATAAAGATATTATTTAGATTTTTGATTTATGTTAATTATGTATATTGATGGTAAGAAAGGAAGTGTCTGATGAGATGACGAAAAATAGAGGAATATGGAAGATGAAGAAGACATGCTGTACCGACCTCAAATAAATTGGGATAAGGGCAAGAGAATGATGATGATGATGATGTATATTGATGGTGATGACATACCATTCCAACTCTTCCTGTATTAGCTCTTTTTTGAGTTCCTCCATAAGTTCGTATTCTTCATCATTGATGATTTCATCAGGATAGTTAAACATAGATTTGTAAATGTCAGTTAAAGTGTTGCATAAATCTTTTTCTACTATTGACCCCCGTAGTTTATCCATCAACATACCTCTGCAATTTTGAATTTTATTTTTGTAATTCTGAAACATTATTTTTATTTTATTACAGATTTAGTGCAGCTTTTTCGTGCAACAAAAAGCTTTGACTAGTTCATAGTAGGTAGGCCAAATGTTTTTACAGCTGATACATACCTAGGACTTAGGACCATATAATTAATACAGCAATAGTGAATACGCTTAATAGCTTTCACGGAGTACCGTGCAGATGATAGATGATCCCCTCCTTATCGTGTGGTTAGTTGCCTAACCTGGTGTCAGTTTTTATGCCCCCATAGGCCTCTGACTTGGCTTAACATCCCGTCGAAAAATATTTCTCAGGCATGCTGGTTTCTTCACGATGTTTTTCTTCACCGATAATAATATAGCATTGAATATAATATATTTACCTTTCTCATTTTTTCTTTCAACTCTTTTGGAGATTGTTTAGGTCCTAATCCTAAATTTTTGAATTTCGGGGATGAAGTCATGTTCAAGTGTGTACGGTACAGTAACAGGTTTGATACTCGTAAAAATCAATGAAAGAGACAAATAACAATATAAAAATACTTGTAAAACACCAAATAGTTGGCGCTAATATGTTTTGAATGTCAATCAATACAAGACTCGATGACATTTTGACACTGACACTGACAGTTGGATGCTGAGACAAGCCCTGCGTTCCGAATTGCGATAAAAGTGATAATATCGCGAATCCGACCAACGCGCAATGTCACAATTATTACTCAGTAGCCTCATATTTTGTGACTACTAAATTCGGTCGGATTCGCGATATTATCACTTTTTTTGCAATTCGGAACATAGGGAAGGCAAGAGAAGAGGACACCTAGGTGTGAAAGATCTAACCAAAAGGTAAGTGTACACCTTGGTTCTTTTATTTGAGAGTTTATAAATAAAAACAACATTTGTCTAACGATAGTATGCTTCCGTTTGGTATATATGGCGCGGGACAAATACACGAGGCGAGGTGGCGCGGCGCGGGCGAGGTGATGGCGCAGCGCCACTCCTTTGATATTTCAAACAAAATGTATACAAGAAGTGTGACGCGACACATACTGAGACGAACGTGCCGCGCGGGTGCCCGGGCCCCCTTGCTCGACGCGCACCCGCAGTTAGCAGTGGAGGTTTTTCGACAATTCAAAAGCGCCTGTAACTGGCCTACTTGAAAGAAATGCTTTGATTTTGATTTTAGGATGGGAACAAAGCGGTGAAAATGCGTGACAATTTAGACTTTAAAGACTAGAATGCGCCGACGCCACGCGATCACCTCACCCGCGCCGCGCCACCACCATACGCCTCTTGTATTTTTCCCGTGCCTGAGTATTCTACTCTTCGGATAGTACATTTATAGTACCCATCCAATGAATCGATTTGCCATTGATGTAATTGCCATCATGAAAAACCAATTGCGTAACCAATAATCACACTAATCACAACTCTATTTTTACTGTAAATAGCAACTAGCAACATTAGCTGTCAGATGAAAAAAACAATGTGTCTGTGAGTGTGAGTGATAAGTAAAAATATGGACAAGTCCAAAAGTTGATAGACCTTTTATCAAACGTAATTCAATAAAACTTCAAGTTAGAACTTATTACTTTCACACACACCAACATCCGGACCATCGAAATGAACGATGTTGAGAAACGGCAGTCCCGACCTGAGAAGGAGACAATACACTCGGGACACTTCATGGTGTCACATTTTGAAGCTGAAGCCCAAGACGACTTTGACGATTTGGTCACAGTTCCCGATGAAGATGAAAAACAACAAGACGTACAAAAGGTCACAACCGTGGCCACCTATACGGTGCCCGGAGCGATCATACCATACACACCTGATAAAGAGGAAAGTTTTCAGCATCAACAACTTTCTATAGAGATATCTCTAACAAAGTTATTCAAATGTATGACTTTGGCCTATAGGTGAGTCCTCACAAATGTATATTCACATAGATGATTATAGAATAGACACACTGTAGCTGTTAATTGGCATTGATGTTTTCCTGGTACATGTTTAGTTAGTTGAACATGCCTAACTTACGATTCTAGTGGCTGTTGTTGCAAAGTTATCTTAATCTCAAATATGTTTTATTATTGTGCTTGGAAATAAATCACATATTGAATACAAAATGCACTATATAGGGACAGTAATAACCTACTTGTAAAGACAACATTTTTGTTTTAATTTGTAATCACTGGTTCATTTTAGCATATCAATTTTTTTTTTATATATCAACTATAATTTCATATCAAAAGGTTATTCAGATGATTATATTTATTATAATATCAAAACATCTTATCAGTAAAGCATCAAATGTTCTCTAAAAATAAGGAAACAGTATGTTTCCATTGGGTTTAGCGTGCAAAGATAAGGGGAGGTCATCATAGTCAGTACAAAAGACACAGGTCATATGCTGAGATAACTCAGTCTATGAATACTTACATATTAATAATTAACTTTTCATTTTATTTAAGCTTTAATGTGATTCTCCACTGTTTTTGCTTGGTAGTAGTATGTATAAATGTTAGATTAATGAACAATCATAATTCCGACTTACTCCTTTCCATTTAGACTGCTTTATTATACAATATTATGTTGATACCTACTTACACAATGATTGAATAGATCTATAAACATATTAACATGCTTTGCAATGGTTGTAACAAGTTTATAAATAAATTAATATGCATGATGCTTGTGATGTAGTTATCTGTGAGTAAAAGACAGATTCTAGTAGATTTATAAAATAGTTTTCAAGTTGTACCTGTGCTTACCTCAAATAAATAGAATTTGAAAAAGTCGTTCTTGAGTAAATATGTATGGATGATAGAGTCTAGTACATTTTAATTGCAGTAAATTCCTAATTATGGTGGTCATGAGAAACTGTTGGTCCAATGAAATAATGTTTGGAGTTATTAACCTATTCTACACAACAGCATTATGCTATATAAAGTCCTGATATAATATTAGATTTTAGTGTATAAAACTGGTCATTTGTGGGTGCTATTTGCAATAGTTTTTGATGGGTAATATACATACAAAATTGACTGGCTAGGTACAACAGTCACTCATTCTCTGGTTATTAATACCTCTTGATTTCCAGCTGTTATTGCACAGCAAGCAAGTATGTAGTAAGCATGTTACTGGAGACTCAAACATGAGACAAAATACTAAACCCCAACTATAAATGTAAATAAAAGGAACATCGGAACTTTAAGTACATTTCATCATGGTACTTATCAGACTATCAATTAACTATTATAATTAAACTGTTTTTTTTTACACAATTACCTCCTTTATTGATATTGCAGATAAAATGTGGTAGATTTTAAATACTTAATGTTACAGAATTATTTACTTACTACATAATTACCTATAAACGTAATTTGAATGTACACAATAGACTAGCTATTCTTTGTGTGTTCCTTAATTCATAGTCATACTTATTTCCAGTTACTTCTAAAGACAAGGAAATAAAAACAAAACCTTGCAAGAAAGTCATTAACTTTATAATTTATTGAGTTCAGTACAAGAAATAACAAAGAAAAAAAATATAGGTTTGTTTTACCTCTTGTAAGGAGGGTGAAAAAATGTAGATAAGTACCTAGTATAGGTATTCATTGCAGGAAAATCAAAGAATTTCACCTTATTTGCTGCAACAGTGAGACTTTAGTTACTTTTGTGATGACTAAAAGTCTACTCACACTTATTCAGCTTATGCCCATAGAAAACAACAATTAGTTTGACAGTATGGGATGCATACCTATTCGTCTCATACAAAATCAGTGTTTTCTATGGGCATAAGCTGAATAGAGCTGAATAACCCTGAGTAGTCCCTAAGAAGCTCTATGAAACCAAGCCTGGTTGGTTAGACTTTCATACAAAATCAAACCTTTAACACATAATTTGGCGAAACAAAAAAGTTGTTTAAGGAAGATGCCGCTAATATATTGTGTTCAAGGCATTCAAAGTACGCAGGAAAAATGAAATATAAAATCTTGCCTGAAGGGTTTTCTGAAAACACAATGTTAAGTATACTTAACAAAATTCGATGGTTAGGGAATTAGATAATGTTGGGTATACTTACTTAACAAATCCAAGTCATCAATACTTTATTAAACAAGTTTTTTTTTAAACGCATTATACATGACTAATAATGGTGATAGTAATTGATAGTTCCTATTAAAAAAAAATAAAGCTAATAACATTACATTTAAGTCAAAATATTGTAATAAATAAGTTTTTTTGGGTTTAAGTTTGACCGCTGTGTGTCTATCTGCGGCACTGTAGCTCTTAAACTGGTGAACCGATTAGGATGCAGTTTTTTTTTATTTGAAAGTAGATTTTTTGGTGGTGGTTTTAAAACAAGTTTTATCAATTCAATTCAATTCAATTATTTATTGCATATCACATGTGTTTTACAAGATCTTATAGTTAGAATACAGTTCACATGGACCCTGTCGGGCACAACAATTTATGGTATTTTACAGGAAGTAGCATTGAAAAAAATCGTCAAAATTAGTCAAAAAATTGTAAGTTCAAATAACTAAATAATGCCAAAGGATAAAATAAAAATATAAAATAGAGAAATCGAATAAATAAAATTAGAGTCGGAAATACATCAGGTCATTACAATAATAGTCGAAATACCATCATGTCAACAGATAACAATCAAAAACAAAATGTCAATATTATAAAATTAAAGTCAAAATGCCTAATGTCACTAAAATAATAATCAAAATACAGTCATGACAAGCACTAATAATCAAAAATAAAATGTCAATAAAATAAAAGTCAAAATTAAATTAAAGTCATCATGCCATTAAAATAATAATCAGAATACAATCATGTTAAAAGATAATGTGAATAAAATACAAAATGTCAATAATACAAAAGCAAAATTAAATAAATGTAAAAGGTAGAAGGTCAATCCAGTTTGAAATCATCGTTAAAGAAATCATTTAATGAATAATAGCAATTTTTAATTAAAAAGTTTCTGACTCGTTTTATAAATATTTTGTCGTTCTCTTCCATTCTGATGACATAAGGAATCTTGTTATATATTTTTATTGATGTTACATAAGGGCTAGTGCTGTGTAATTTTAGTTTTGATTGGGGTAGTACGAGCGTGTTTACGAATCGTGAACGTGGTGCGTATCGACGAGGCTGGTCAGAGATTTTAATAAAAAAGTTTGGATACTGTCTCACAAATTTACAGATTTCTAGAATATAAATGGATGTCAAAGTTAGAATGTCCAGTTTCTTAAAATGTGGTCTACAACTTTCATCGTTTTCAATATGAACTAATATCCTCACACATTTTTTCTGCAAGATAATTCAAAATCGGTTTACCCGTTTTAAGACAATTGCAGTGAGCACATTGACCATATTCCTTGCCATGCTCAAGGAATTGGTCGACATTATCATACTTTCTGTCACTTACAGGCCAGGGTCAGAGTTTTTATTTCTCCTTCAGTTTCAGTAAATTACATTTAGTTCGAAATCAAAAAACTTATTGGAAAGGTTTATTAAACTGTTATTGTTAATTGCTTACCATCAGACTTTGTTAAGTATACTTAACAATCGTGTTTACTGATTCGGCGTGGGCTCGTTCAGGTGACAAACGGATTGCAGATCATTTTAAAGTTTGGATTATACATTATATTAATATAATCAAGTAATGTACGTATCAAAAATAAACTGAAAATCCATGAAAAAAAAAATAAACTACTTGCGCAGGTCGCATAGCACGCTCTCTCGTCGCCATTTTTGCTTGTTAATGTCAAGTAAAATATTGCAAACTGTGCAAAATATTTTTTATTCTAAACTAAATTAATATTGAAGTGTTTATGCCTTATAAACACAGAACCATAGAAGAAAATTTGACGTATTCATTTTTTAAATTGTAACATTGCAGTGTTGAGTACATTATACTCAACGCGACCAAATTAAGGGTTAAAAGAAATTAAAGTACCTACCTACATAACACAAATCGCGCTACGTCGCACTGCGATTGGTGTGGGGGAGGGGGGTCCTTCCTTACCACAATATTCCTACCGTATACCTTATTTCTTCCATACATTTTACCATTCCTCATACAAACAAAATTAATCGATTTTGTTCTAGAGAGGTCACGCCGAGGTCGAGGACGCCTTTCAAAATTATTATGAGAATATCGTTTGACTTGTCATAGGCCTCTGGCGTTTCAGCAATATACCTACAGAGAATATCAAAATAAAACGAAACTAATTAACACTTTTTGCGAGATCAGCGCATGAGCAAACGCGGAAAAAAGTTCGTTTCGAAATCAGTTGATTGAGGCGAGAATGAACCTGGCTCCTGACGCTTGCAACAATTGGGCCATTGAGGCTCACGTCCAATGCACAATACCTATGTAGTACCGATTTCTATTAATCATGTCAATTTCAGTTAAAACCGAAGGCATCATCTATACTAATATTATAAAGCTGAAGAGTTTGTTTGTTTGTTTGTTTGTTTGAACGCGCTAATCTCAGGAACTACTGGTTGGAATTGAAAAAATCTTTTTGTGTTGGATAGTCCATTTATCGAGGAAGGTTATAGGCTATATATCATCACGCTATGACCAATAGGAGCGGAACATAAATGAAAAATGTTGCAAAAACGGGGAAAATTTATTCCTTTGTGAGCTTTTTCTCTCATATATGTGACGCAGACGAAGTTGCGTGGGTCAGCTAGTATCACATATTCATCATCATCAGCCTATTAAATGTTCCCATTGCTGGGACACATGCCTCCTCTCTATAAGAGGAAATGGGCCATAATCCACCACAGGCCACAGGCCAGGTATTATCTAGTATAAAATGAGAAATGGTTCTCGACTTAGCGTACACACGACGACACCAAGCTAAACATTTCAGTAATAACATGACCTCGCTTTGTATAAATTTCCAATAGCATGAAAGTTCCGCTTATACTGGTTTTGATATAGTTTGATAATCGCCGTGCGTGCGAAAAATGTTTGGGCCAAATAATAAGCACCCCACTAGTTATCTTTTCAACAAATCATTCAGTCGACGGATTAAGTAGTCGTTAGGTAAATATATTGCTATTCAAATTTGCTCCAATCGATGGGGGCTTCTCCCCTTTTTAAAATAATACGCCGCAATCGTCGCTCAATCAATACTTGGAACTAGTTGATTGAATTGACGGACCTAGACTGTCCCCCCATACTTAAGTACTTACTAATGTTGTAACATGAACATATTGTAATACCAAACGATTTAAAAGAGTAACCAACCATGGAGTTTCTTGCCGATTCTTCTCCATATGAAACGACCAACCCGAACCGTGCACCTTTTTTCGACGTTTAATAAGTGCGTATTTGAGATTTGGTGATTTGCTTGAGCCAATCGACACCCAACAATCGTATGGTCACCCTAAGAACATTAAAAACCTAAACCATGAGTAGACCTACATAACCAATTATTAGGTGAATAGCCTATTGCAATAGGCTATGCTTCAAGCTTGTAGAATCCTATACATAATTGATATCTATATCAAATTTATTGTTAAATAGCTTTTCTAATTTACCTTCTGCCATTTATTTGTACAAGTAGAGACCGTAGATAAGATAGGCAATGTTTCTTTCTTATCAAACTGTTATTTGCAATAAGCTTAAGATCACATATTGATAGCGATGCTGATAACCAGCTTACCACTTGATTGTCTGACAATTTATTTCCACTGTGCAGCACAGTTTTGTAATATTGTCTACACTTTTGACAAATATTTCTTTTTATTTTTTTCAAACATGGCTGTTTTTAATTCTTTCAAAGTAAAAATGCTTCTTATTAGTTCAAGGACCTTTATAGTTAACGTTTTTATGATAGTTCATTTATCTAACATTAGTTTGTGACTGGGTGAACGCGGGAAGAGCATGGTGAGTTTATTTCTTTCTAACAATATTTTTGTGTTTGGTTTTTCTCAGACAAAAATTAACTTCGCCAAAATGGAATCGTTTTAAAGGTATAAAACTCCGGTGGAAGGACAAGATTCGATTGAACAACGTCATATGGCGGTGCTGGCATATGCAGTGTAAGTACAACAACTTTTATATGAAAAGTATTATGCGCTAGAATATTAATAACATTCATCTTGACTCTCTTGCCCTTTCTTTCCCCAATTATTTGGGGCCGGCACAAAATGTGTTGTTCCATTTTATTCATCATCACATCAGACACCTTTCTTGCCATGTCAAACTGTTAAAACGACTTATAACATCAGTTCTGGATCGTCCAAATAATAACTTTTCGTTGACAAATTTTCTATTTACAGACTGACAAGGTTTCTTAGTGTCGTATTTTTTTATCTGTTACCATGCGACATGTTCTGTAATAGATTTTTATAAAAAAATGACTCATCTTCTCTCATTAGGCGCCTGCGTGATCTTTCTTTTCCGTAGTTTGGACTTGAAATGTTAATGTTAAGTGAGACTTGAGATGATTAGGTGTATTAAATAGAGGTCCATGTTAATATCTTTAAGCTGATTACTGAATTTGTCGTAAAATAAAACCTCGACCAAGCATGCACTAGACGCGTGCTAAAAGCAATATTTTGATAATGATGCTGATATGGAATTGGTTATAGGCGCGTAAGTTTCGGAAAACTATTTATTGTGTGGGAAATGAAACACCTGTACAAGTAGCGCCTCACAGACTGGAACACCTACAAAGGTACGAGATACATGAGATAACGGTGACCCCAAACTGGACATTAAAATAAAGACAAGGTTGATTTATATTTGATTACTGCTACCACGGTGATATAATGCATATTTAGGTACATTTATTTAAATACAAACATTTTGTTATGCTGCTTAATTCAGTAATTCATTTGGAGGCCGGTTGTTGTGGTGTATTTTATTTAAAAATAGTTTTCTGTTAATTGTTGGGAACAAAGTGATTTTAAAAGTTTAGATCTTTGGTTCTTTTACTATGTAATTTGTAAGCTTGTCGAAATTTAAACTAAGCTTTTTCGGGTTACATTTTTTTTTACTATTTAATAATTATTGTAATTCTGTTTAGAATAGAGAGTCCTAAGCCACGCCTACGTTTTAACGAAGGCGTGTCATGTAGATACCTACTATGAGGAGGTTTTATCACATTCATATCTAGTGGAGTAATAAATTATGATATAGAAAAGCTTTTCATATGTATGCGAGGTGAACCTACGTCTGGGCGATTAAGAATTTACCGATAGTGTAGAATATGTAGGCCAAATAATTTATCTAAAATCTATTTCATCTATTTATGTATTATGACATAGACTTTGAACTGAGCTTGTCTGTATATAAATGCTACGCTAAAGGCCCAAAAGGTGTGTGATTTAATTCATTACAATGTTCGGACAGCGAAATCGTCTATTAACACCTTGAACACCGAAGGTGCCGATAATTTTCTACCATATTTTGTATTATTTTAGTGTTAATTAAGTTTTAACTGTGTAAATTTTGTTTGCAGTTATAAAGAAACAAAATACTTTGGTATGCCAATTCGCTTCCCCGTTAGATGTTGACACGCACGTAAAACCAGAGGTAATGTATATACCTAAGACTAATTCAGTTATTTTTTATATGAAACTAGCAGTGCTTTTATTAATATTACATTGCATTCTTTTAGGCAACAATATTAGAAGGCAAATATTGGAAACGAAGGGCAGAGGCGGTTATAGCAGAATATAAAAAATGGCGCAAGTTTCATATAATGCGACTCCTTGGAAAGGGAGACACTTCCGTTCAGGATACGGTAAGAAACATTTCACTAATTACTATTTATTAGTTATTGAAAAATAGTCCTTGCGACTTTAGAAATATGGTTGATTTTTGTTCAGATATCGGACATGGACACGGTGGAATCGTTCTCGCAGTGCAGCGACCTTGCAGGCAACATGCTCACGGACGAGGACTATCTAAACTTCATGACTGACACACTCTTCTCCACCATCACCAGCCACCAACCCTTCGCCTTCCCAGACTGTAGGGAAATAGGTAAATACTACTTTGCCGTGATGTTAATAAGGTCGATTTTACAAAACGAGTTGGAGCTGCTGAGGAACAGAAGAGGAAACAATGCATTCGTTCTTATTCCAGTATCACACCATTCCACTCAGCCATAAAAAATACTTTTAAAAGTACTTAAAACCGTAACTTATTTATTCCAGCCAGAGGAGCAAGTTTAGCAGATTTCATTCAACCAAGTTTAGGCCCACTGCAACCCAATCTTGATGATTTTATGGACACACTGGAACCACTTCAGGGTAACTGTCATTTTCATATCAAATAAGTTTAGTATTTTCTTACTCATTTCAATACTAATGTGACAGTATAATGTTTCAGATTTGTTGATGCCCAGATTATTACCGCCAGTGCCAGAGGAATCTGCGTTAACTTCCGAAGACTCGATGTACCGAGGGGGCATGTCCGTGGACACCTACTCTCCGCAGAGTTTTATGAGCAGCAGCCAGAGCAACACATCAGTCACGATGCCGACCAGTCAGATGTCGCTACACGGTACTATTAATAGCTTGCACATTTCACGATGACGAAGCGTTTGAGCATCAATCGTATCAATGTTATAAAAGTGCCAGCATTCGTCATCGTGAATCCCCTACTTATGATGCAATTCATTGAATAAAAGTTTCGATAAACATGTTAATTACTGAACGAGCCTCTTTTCCAGGCACAAACAACAATACTCAAATGATGGCGATGGCAGAACAAACAATAAAGAACGAGCAGCAGATGGGGATGTACGACAACAACAGGCTATTTTCCCAGTCCGAACTACAAAACAATATGATGAACGCTCAAGAGATGCTATCTTCATACCAACCCATTAACTACGAACAGCAGAACACTTCACAGTCAGACCAACAAATCCATAATGTTTACGGTGGCAAATCATCTAGGTTACAATATGTTAATACTCCAAAGATTGTTGCGCAATCTGAACCTTATAAATATAATTCAGGTTAGTTGATTACCCAGAAATCATTTATTTTGTTGTCCTGTTGGAACAAGAAATGATATTGTTCGTTAATGTTTACAGGTGTAGTACCGCCTTCACAAACTGCACCAGAAACAGTATCGTTGCTGCAGCAACCGATACAGAATTCTAAGTACGCGTCCACTATAGTGATACAGGGGCGGGGCGGATACGGACGCGAGAAGCCGCGACAGAGGGTGTCGCACTACTCAGGGCAGGCTCAAAACAATCAGTATCAGAGTTACGGGCAGTCCATGAGCCAGTCGGGCCAGCCCGTGTCGCCGCAGGGCTACGAGTCCCGCGCCGTGGGCTCGCGCCAAACATCGCCGCAGATGCAGTACTTGCAGCCGAGTGCGCAGGACTCGTATAAGGCGAAATCCGTGTCGTCTGCGGTGAACCCGCGCTCGTTTAAGTTGCCCTCCCCACCGCTTGTGCCCGTCACAGCTCCGCAGGTGAGAAATCATTAATGTTTTATTCTTTTAAAGGGCGTTTAGCCTGTTTGGATGTCGTATCTTACTGTCATGTGTGTTCAGATGTCGTCGGTGTCGAATTCGAGCGCAGGCGGCGTGTCGCGCGTCAGCAAGGAGCAGTTCCGCTCGCACAGCCTGCCGCTGGGCTCGCAGCTGAACCCCGACTGGACCGTGAGCGTGCCCGCGCAGCCCGCGCCCGCACCTGCGCCCGCGCATGACGTGTCGGTCTCTAAGCACAACGCGAGGGTATGCTCTTTTACTACATTGTTTCTTGCCAGGACCATCCGGACTGAAAAGTTATTCCCGAGTAAGATCCCGGAGTAATCGTTCTACATCCTAACCACCACCACTGCTTCTCCCGAGAAGGTCCGCGCATCGAGCTTGTCAAGTTTTGAATTGCTGAAGTTTTGAAATTATACATTTGATGTACAATTTACCATGGGCCAACTACAAGATTTACTTTATATTGACCAACAGATGTCTGTGGAACTGAAGAGTGATTTAATCGCTCGTATCCTCGTGCAATGAAATCTCGGCAAACACTCGAATCATTTTAAATGGTAAGTACAAGTGTACGTATAACGTACGAAGTTTACAATTTGCAGGCTCGCGAGTCGAACCCGGGCGGCATTCGCATTCGGTCACGTTCGACGTCCGGCGGCGTAGTGGAGGGGCCCGCCGGGGCCGGCGGGGCCGGTGGGGCTGGCGGGGCCGGCGGGCCGGCCGGGCCTGCGCGCCGCCCGCCGCCGCTCAACAGCGTCGCGTCCGAGCCCACGCTGCCGCAAGCTAGCGTTATGCTCGCGCAGCTACTCTCAGCGCAACACTGTCAGTCAATATGATAATTTATTTTATTATGTCACTCACTCGCACGTTTCATAAGTTTTAAGTCAGAACGGAATAAAAATCATAAATGTAAAGTTATAAATAAATACTTCGCTGTCGCAGTTAAGACCAAGCTTTCAAAGACCAACTTAATCACTTGAGATCGGTCTCTAAACATCCTTTATTATTACAATTCCGTTCTGGATCCAGTATTAAAGTTCGTAGTTATGACCCGCGACTTCCTCTGACCTGTGATGTTTTTCTCTTGCAGCCCAAAGCCTGTACAAGTTGAACAGCTGCGAGGAGGGCGCAGACCCCACGAAGTCGCCGAGCAGAAAGGCGCAGCCGTCGCCCATCGGCAGCGACATCATGTCGCCGCACCACGTGAGTAGCTGGGTAATATGACACCGCCGAAGGGCAGACTCTTTTGACGCACCGCATTGGGACTCGAAGCAACATTTTCATTATAAATTTTTTCACACCTTCGGCATGTGAACGGTATACTCGTATCTTCAGTTAATTTGAGTTTATTAACTTTTCAAAGCATGCGTCAGCGTCCAAAAAACAGTTGAAAAGTTTGAATAAAGATTTAACTTAGGTTTCAAAGAGTAGTCAATACGATGATGGCGTCTACTTGACTCTCGAAGTCTCGAAAGCATGACCATATTCCATGTCTAAACCATACAGGGTGTCGGGGACATCGATGCCGACGTACATACTGTTACCATGAGTTCAGTACATGAATATACCTCTCAGCATTGAAATTCTCCGCCAGTTATCTGAAAAAAAGTCTATTGCTCCAAATATTTGCCCCTGTAGGTATTGCACTTTTGCATGGAACGGCAGATTTTTTTAACTGACGATTTTCAAAGCTGTGTAGTGTACAGTAATGTGCTGGTAACAGTTTGCGCGTCAGTGTCCCGTCAGCTAACGTATGTGTTCCCGCAGTCGCTGTCCCCGCCGACGTCGCCGGGCGGCGGGCCGAGCTCGCCGCGCGCCGGCAGCCCGCGCGAGCCGCGGCGCACACACTTGCACGCGGAGCAGAAGCGGCGCTACAACATCAAGAACGGCTTCGACACGCTGCAGGCGCTCATACCGCACCTTAACACTAATCCCGCCGCTAAGGTTCGTCTAACATATTATTTTTCCATCT
This sequence comes from Xestia c-nigrum, assembly GCA_916618015.1. Lineage (NCBI taxonomy): Eukaryota > Metazoa > Arthropoda > Insecta > Lepidoptera > Noctuidae > Xestia > Xestia c-nigrum. The sequence goes on along the minus strand of OU745255.1, from coordinate 14,553,392 downwards.
GATCTTCTCTCTCTTTCTTTTTATTACGTCTTAAAGATCACCACATTTATTTTTTGTTACTTGTAATCCTGCAGGCCCCTTCCTTATCTAGGCACCACCCATCCCGCAAATGCGGAGGTGCATATTTAAGGCAACTACTGGAAATTTTCTAATGCAAGCCAATAACATGACCCGATACGGAGATCGAAGTCAATATGTGGTTTTAAAATATAACTTCCAGGAAATAAGGTGAAAAACATGTTCTCAAATACATTTCACTTCTTTCTTAGATAAGTAAAGCTGCAATGCTGCAGAAGGGTGCCGAGTATATCAAGCAGTTGAAAGCTGAGAGAAACCAAATCAAAGAGGAGATGGAGAGCTTGCGACAGCAAATAGAATGTTTAAATAACTCGATCACGTACGTATACTGCTTTTATTTAGCAACAGACAAATCAAAAGAAGAAATAGCATTTTATTGTAGTTAAATGAGTACTAGCTTCAGCCCGCAGCTTTGCCTGTGCGGGCCTCCAAAACCCAGTTAGTGCTGCGTAATACGTGGTAATACGCAACTTCTTGGTATGACTTGTTGGGACCAGTCCGCCACACTATTCCCAAACCATTGTAAATCCTGAAAGCCACAATGAAGCTCGACGAAGTCCCAGTGAATGAATTTAACTGTATCCCGAAACGAAATTAATCAGAAAGTATAGCGGAGTAGTAGGAAAGAAAAGTAAGACTAGTTGTCAGACTTTCGGGCAACTGATTGTCAAAAATGAGATCACCCAGCCTTCATGCATTTTAGGGCTGTTTTCAAAAATAAACTTATAACTTGGACTAGCTGACCCACGCAACTTCGTCTGCGTCACATAAGAGAGAAAAACGAAAGGAAAAAAAAAACCCGTTTTTGCAACATTTTTCATTCCTGTTCCGCCCCTAATGATCGTAGCATGATGTTATATAGCCTAAAGCTTTCCTCGATAAATGGACTATCCAACACACAACATAATTTTTCAATTCGAGCCGGTAGTTCCTGAGATTAGCGCGTTCAACCAAACAAACAAACAAACTCTTCTGCTTTATAATATTAGTATAGATAGAGCATAACATATTAACATTTTTAACTTAAGTCAGTTCACCGAGAAGTTACTCAACCACAAAATATCTGAGATAACCTAGATTGGCGTATTTTTTTTGGGCCGGCCAACTAAACTAAATGCACTATTTAAATAAAGCTTATGGATATATTCATTCAAAATCAAAGCATTTATTTCAAGTAGGCCACTTACAGGCGCTTTTGAATTGTCGAAAAAAAATGAAAATTAAATGTAGTTACAGTCCCAGTCACAAAACATAAAAACTGTGAAAGTACTGTAGTTGCCAATTCCCTAGCGTAGATCTCTATCGTATCTCGTTCACGAACATGACGCATGTATCATCACCATTCAACTAAACCATTTTGGAGGGAATTAAATGACCCGACACACGCGCCACCATCAGCGGAACATTTAAGTGAGCATGACATACTCTTATATTCAAGTCAAGAAATAAAAACGTAGGTTTCCAGCGAATGATCGCATTCTAGTACATAGCACTCACACAATATGGGATATGAGGATATATAATACTAAAGATATTTAATTTATACAACGCAAAGATAGTTGTACAATCTTCAGCAGCTCCAACAATACAATTAGTGCTATCCAATTATCCCTGTCCTTGTGGAGCAGGACCGGCATTGAGCTAAGCATTTTTATCAGCGATATAACATTTTTTATTATGCCACGCAAGGTCTACCCAAGTTTAAATAAAAAATAATGATACTAAAATATAAATGCTACTGGTCACCGGAGATTCTGCGGATCTGCTTGAGCCAAAACTCATCGATGTGTTTATCCTGCCCGTCCTAACCTACGGTCCTCAGACCTAGTCACTCAACTAATTGCAAAAGTTTCGCCTTGGGGTCGGCCAAAGAGTAACGGGGCGGCGTCGTCCATCCTCAGGCTGATGATTTGGTCGCGTTAGGCATGTTTTTATGTGTTTATAGATTTTATACTTTTTTAGTAACCTTGAATGTTCCACTGCTGGGTAAACGCCTTCCAGGTGCTCTTTTCTAGCGCCACCTTGAAACACTGCCTTCGTGATGCGCGTTCAGATCATCACACTACCTCTTTCTAGGCCGGCCTCGGCAGCGCCGTCTATCTTCAGGCACCCGTCGTGTTGAGACTTTTGCCCAGCGGTCGTTATGCATGCGTCGCACGTGACCTGCCCCTCCCATTTGAGCCTATCAGCGTTTACGCCTACGTCTGTAACTCCTGTTTTTGAGCTCACCATTGTGTTCCATATTTTATCTTTTCTTTTTACACCCAAAATGCTGCGCTCCGCCGCTCTTTGGCAGACCCCAAGCCGGAACATTTGCAATAAGTTGAGTGACTAGGTCAGAGCTCGATCGATGAGTTTGGATTTCAAAGAGTTCGGCATATTTTGTATTCTTCGATTAACGTCTTCATCAAGCATTTATGTTATGGTTATCATTTTTTTTTATTGATAACTTGGGTGTAGAACTTGGGCTGCATAATAAAAAATATTTATATCCATAGGCTCTAATGAATTATTGTATTTATTTTAGTTGGTCGGCAAAAAAAATACCCCAGCCTGGGTGATCTCAGATATTTTGTAGTTGAATAAATTCTCGGTGAATAGACTTACGGTTTTGGTGCAATAACAAAAAAGGTTTGTTATGTTATGCTCTATCCAAATAATAAGTTTATTTTGGTTGGCCGGCACTTTTGAAAATAGCCCGATATGGGTGATCTCCTTTAGAAACGAGCGGGGAACAATGGCTTAACGTGCTTTTCAAGCGCAAGTGCGGCTTAACCTTGACGATCTACCCAAACTGCTGTTATTATTTAGCATATCAAAATGTTGCTATTTTATTTAAATAGGATACCCTATTTAAAAAAAATAGCAACATTTTGATATGCTAAATAATAACAGCAGTTAGTAGCTAGTAAAAGTAGTTAGTAACAGTAGTTAGTGACATTTGGGGGGAAGAAATAAAAGTGTGATTCCAAGTAACATGATATAGGTTAGTACAGAAATGATGCAGGTAAAGTAAGCAGCAAGCTCATTAATGTTACAGCAACTGCCACTCGTTGTTGCCCGCGACAGGCGCGCCCGTGTCGCGCGCGCGCTCGGGCCGACTGCGCGAGATGTTCGCGCGACACGTCGCCAACCGCACTATGCACAACTGGAAGTATTGGCTGGTATCCTTTTCAAATCATATTGATAATGATTCGTCTTAAATACGTAAGTAATTGATGAGACCCGGCAACGAAGCAATTTTGATACGTACGAGTCGAAAGAGTGGGGATCATTGAAGGGTTGTCTCGAAAAACAGCGACTGACCGAGCTGAACTGAAATGAACGTTAAGAATGACACATTAAGTCGCATAGTGCTAGTGAATTAACATAATATACAGGGTTGACTTTGCCACCTGGAGGGAAAGAACTCTCTCCTTTATTTTTAAAAAGAAACAAATCTGCATTCACAGTTTTTCTAAAATTCAGTTGACACACTCGGGCATCGAACCCGGGATGGATCGACTAAAGTTCGAAAAAATAACATTCGGTACCATGACATCAATCGATAGGGTCAATCATATGAATCAAATCTCTCTAACAAACATGATAAATTAAATTATAGGAAAACCATGAATAAAAGTGATGTCTTATTGAATTTAACCCATTTAATTAATAACAGTTCTTTATATTTTATGGTTTTCCTTTAATTTAATTTATCATGTTTGTTAGAGAGATTTGATTCATATGATTGCCCCTATCGATTGATGTAAAAAAAAGTACAGGTTGTTAATATTTCGAACTTTAGTCGGTTCGATTGCAGAGTGTGGCAAGCAAATTTTCGGAAATCAGTGAATGCAGATTGGTTTCTTTTTAAAAATAACGGAATGTTTCCTTTCAGTAAAATTTGCTATCTCTAGTATTTCGAGTACTTTTCCTCCAGGTAGCATTAAAAATTCCATCCTATATATCCCGGAACTTGATAAGTTATACCACAACAAAACAGACTTGCGACAACATAATAAAATATTACGCGCAAAAGATGTTGGCGGACGTAGAATGACGTCTATGCGATCTACAATAGTGCGCTTGCACTCGCTTTAGGTGAACCTTGTCTGTGTGCGTGCATGTTTGCTCGTTTTATGCAGCAGACTTTCTGTAGATATCTATGTAACAAAGGTGTTGCAACGCAGATAACATTTGCGATACTTTATATTTATTTTTTTCTTACAATATTGCAATGATAAGTGAAAATAAAAAGGAAAGGAAAGGAAAATAAAAGAAACATCGCCTACTGAGTAGGCCCTACTCAAATAAAGGAAAGAATCAATTTAATGTAATCAGTCAGTATTATAAAAAATACTTCTTTCCTCATGTCCTTAGATAGCGCTATTATAAAAAAAACGGTATTTTTATGAAGCATGCGCTAGTCACTTGGTAGTCTCGTGAGGGCTTCCGATCGAGGACGCACATAGATATGTTATCACTTGTTTTGCCGGCAAAACCTGCATTTTTTACTACTCATCTATGTTCTACACAGCTAACGCGATTTACCTACGTCAATGATAAAAAATAACTGATAAGTACAAATATATGCCTAGTTAATAAAAATGAGTTATCACATGAACGATAGGTAGGATCTTCGCATCATAGGTTTGACTAGATATTAACTTTGAGTGGGCTTCTATTTGCCGGATAGCAACAATGGGGAAATAATCTTTGCACATTGATACAGGACATTCAACCTTGATAGACAGTTTTTGGTTATCGTTTTAAATTTAGTTTGAGATATTAGATAGCGTATTTTACCTTTTCCTCTATTTAGAATAACTTTATTAACTTAATACCTCTTCTATTTATAGCATTCAGAAACTGACAACGTCGACAAAATAGCAATAGGCAAGTCACTAAACAAAAATAAAGACATACTTATTAGATCTAATAACAATTTAGCGTTCAGCTTCTCTTATTTATCTTTTATGTAAAATGAAATTTATATAGTTCACATTATAAACAATATTCTATCTATGTATAGCACATATTGATCGATTTATGTAGGAATTGGCGACAGCAGGGCTCGATCATTCTCATTTCATTGAAAGTTCGGTTGATCCGTGTGCGAGCTGTATCAACAAACAATACGTTTCCTTAAGTTGGTGGTACAGTTTAGCGTAGTGAGCGCGGCGCTGGTGGAGTCGTTCAGCGCGTGCGTGTCGTGTAGCAGCGCCGCCGACCTCGTGCGCACCACGCTGCTGTGGGCCGAGCAACACTGCTCGCTCGTCGAGATGAGGCCAGGTAACATACCTACTTTATAACATGCATCTGATTTAATTATAAACGGACATTGGTCGAAGGATCCTCCATTTTCTATGGAGAAAGAGGAATTTCACACCCATAATGCAACCGAAGACGTCCACTGAACGATATAAGAGGTCAAGCAATGCCACACTGAACTTTTGCCCCGCACGGTCCTTACCAACTTAAGTCGATGGTCCACCTTACGGGGGATTTGTAAGCAAGCATTATCTTTAAAGTAAATATTATTTAGAAGTTCGTATTGTTTGAATCCCCAGCGGTGTTAAACTCCCTGCGCGTACTGTGCACGACGACGGACATGCTGACGAGCCCGGAGCGCCTGCCGGACGAGGCGCGCGCCGCCGCGGCCGCCAGCGCGGGGGTGAAGGCCGAGCCCACCTAGCCGGGGGGGGGCGCGCCGAGGACGGGAGGGACCCCGACTCTCCCCAATAAAACATACATTCTCGACTACTTTTGTTTGGGAGACGCCGTCGATGTCCGAGAGTCCTCTCATGTAACACTTCCCTCGTCGGTGCGGTCATTGTTAGTGCGCGTCAATGCAGAATGTTACATTTTCGACCGACTAAAACTTTGAATGTTAAAAAAATACAAAACCACATTGTGAGGTCGGACATCTTTATCTTTGTTGATTTTTATTTATTTTTGTTCAAAAATGTTTCGGCCAATTATTATTGCGTATTTCAATCTACATTCGCCTTCATTTTTACTCGCCATCTGTTTCAATTAGTTTTGGCGAATGATATAACGTTTTTTGGCCATATTATTTTGACTGTTTAGTAAGAAATATTTTCTACACATCGTATATGCGAAGGAAATAGTTGCAACTAAACTAATATAAATTAATGCCATAAGTTGGTTTTTAATTTAACAAAAATCGAAACGTTCAAACACTGCCCGGTTTGAAATGTAAGCTTGCATCTGAATTGTTACTTCTTTTTTGTGTACTTGACTAAGATTTTAAATTAAAAAAAAAAAAAAATCTGTAAATTATCATAATTGTTAAAGCCTTGATAACATCGTCTATTATGCACACGTAGGCTTATGTTTGTATAAAACTTAGCTGTAAAATGAGTAATGGGTAAAATATTTGGTGTAGCATCACAAGAATGAAATATTATTAAGAAATGTATCACAATCATCACATTGTCAACATTATCTTCTATGTGGTGTTGTGTAACAAGCGGTCCAAAACTTAGTTTGTATTCTGAGACCTGTCTTACGGCTCATTTAAACGAGACGGATATTCTCGCCCCTCGACCGTCGAGAATCCCGTCTCGTGAACATCAGCCTTTATTGTGCAAATCGGGCACACTAACATTGCTCGAAATGTCCGCGAATGTATTTGTTGCGGTGATAACTGAAGTGTCCTAATCTAGTGCCTTGTACGTCGTAAATAAATGTAATTTTATTGTAAATGCATAACCTTCACACAATTTGTGATTCTCAAAGAACTCGGGACGAGAATTTTTGTAATTGTGAGCAATAATAACCTGACTATCGGGCATACATATGTTACTAAGGCTAGTTAGAATTGTTTTACTAATCTTAGTCACATAGTCGAGCATGAGGCTATGGTCGGATACTATAAGCGGCCTATCAAAAGTCTGATATTATTGTTGCTTGCAACTCTGTTGCCGACGAAATTGCATACGAACGATTCAAATCTTGGACTACATATCTTTCTGAAAATCTTATTCTTACTAACATTTTTAGTCCAACCTGGTGAAGTGAGCAGCAATACTGGCTGCAAATTAACCAAGGAAATAACTTTACCAAAGATATAACAGCCGCAGAACGCATCGCTGAGCGAGTGCAATCATGTTGTAAAATATGTACATGTGCCCGTCCGGTCCGATAACACGTGAATACCAATGTAGTTCGTAAGAAACAATGAATTTATTGAACTTGTCGAGATTTAATTTAGAATTGTCTAAGTATATTTACGTAAGTACTTTAAGTAAATATTTTTATATTGTGTGAAAACACAAATGTTTTTATATAACTATATATAACTCGGTGCCAACGTAAATATTGTTGTAATTTGTTATGTAGTGATATAATTTTATGAAGTATCGTTGACTCTGGCAGCACGTTGTCGTTTGTTGGCGTCGGCCCCGCGCCGCACTCGTGAGCTTTAAATTGTTAGGCCGTGATCTAACCAATACGCAGCGTGCGGGGAAGCAGATGAGAAAATTAAACAGTTAAATCAACCTTGACAACTATTTATTGATAATTACATCTAAAACACTCACAAGTAAAGTTTAATCACTTATATCGATTTGGATTGAAAAATACATGTCGTGACGGGACGGCCATTGAACAGAGAGAGAAGGTGAGGTGTTAGAGCGAGACAACAAACCTGTCACATCTGTCAAAAAATTTTATGGCATAGACTCAAGGCTTTCTGCCTCTCCAACACTTCCCCTTGCCATAAAATCGCAAAGATATCATAAGTAAAAAAAACAGGAAAAAAAAAACACTACCATACAACTCTACACATCAAAGCTGCATGGACTCTACATTTCCCAGTCACATAAACTTTACATAATTATACATTTTACATACATGTTGCAACCCTAAAATAACATTTTTACACATCAAATTAATATCCATAATGTCTATAGCCTTATTTACCTATATCATAATATCTAACACATATTCATACCCTTTACAAACTTTTCATGTTTTATACTACTTAATGGTTTAGTTAATACATCGGCAAGCATGTTTTCAGTACATAAATACTTTGCTTTTATGATATTATCTTTAATTAAATCTTTCATGTAGTGGTACCTAATATCAATATGTTTCGTTCGTTTATGACAAAACTCTTTTACCTCTAACAAACGTAATGAACTTTGATTGTCATTGTATAACAAAACAGGAGCTACATCTTTACTTATTATTTCTAATAATAGATTTCGAACGAAACATATATCTTTACATACATCAGAAATAGCTAAATACTCTGCTTCCGTTGATGAGAGAGCTACGCAACGCTGTTTCCGACTTTCCCAATTTATGACATTTCTGCCCAATTTAATTATGAAGCCTGTATAAGACTTTCGATCCGTCACGTCGTTTGCCCAGTCAGCATCGGTAAAAGCAGATAAAGTAAAATTTAAGTTACTATTTGACACAAATAATAAACCTAAATCTATTGTTCCTGCTAAGTAACGCAAGATTCGCTTGGCAGCTTGCCAGTGAGTTACATCAAAACTGTTATTAAATTGACTGAGCTGGCTACACGCAAATGCGATATCCGGCCTCGCACAGACCGCCAAATACATGAGGCTACCAATTAACTGTCTATAGTTATACCTATTGTCATCTAGAGTGGCTTTCTCAGGTTTTACTAATTTACAATTCAAAGATATAGGTGTTTTAACAGGTTTGCATTCTGTCATGCCAAAACGATGTAATAGCCTCTTTATATACTCAGACTGATCAAGTTTCAGAGTACCTTTCACTCTATCCCTTGTTACTCTCATTCCTAAGCAATTTTTAATTGAACCTAAGTCTTTCACATTAAACTGACTTTCTAATAGTGACATTAGATTCTTTTTATCTAGATTTCCTTTATGATAAAACAAATAAAAATCATCAACATACAGTGATATTATCATGATATTTTTATAAGTACCTTTTACATACACACAAGGCTCACACTGAGTTTGCCTGAAACCATTACTAATTAACAAACAATGAACTCTTTCGTTCCACATTTTGCTTGCCTGTTTAAGGCCATAAATGCTTTTTAATAGTAAGCAGACTTTTCCATCATTATTATTAAAACCAGTAGGTTGCTCCATGTATATAGTCTCATTTAAGTTTCCGTTTAAAAATGCGGTGGTTACATCTACATGGTCAATTTCTAAATTTAACTCTACAGCTAATGAAAATAAGATTCTTAATGATGAATGGCGAACAACTGGTGAAAATGTATCTTTATAATCTAGACCATACCTTTGCGTAAATCCCCTGGCCACAAGTCTAGCTTTGTATTTTTCAAAATTACCAGAGGAATCGTATTTTAATTTAAAGACCCATTTACACTGTACTACATTTACATTAGATGGTCTGTCTACCAGTTTAAAAACATTATTCGCAATCAGAGAGTCATACTCTCTCTGCATTGCCTCACGCCATTCTGCAGAGTTTGGACTTGTGATAGCTTCATCATAACTTTGAGGTTCTACAAGATTATCAGCCAAAAAATTCAATTCCAGATCATAACCACTATATTTCTGTGGCTTAACAATATTACGCCTATTGCGTAACACATACGATCCACACAAGGAGCCTTCGCTCACCAAACCTGGCTGCAGGCCCTCGCCCGCCAAACCTGGTTGCAGGCCTTCGCCCGAGCGCTGTGGCAGGCCCTCGCCCGCCGCACAGCGCCGCGAGGACTCGCCCGCCGCACCTAGACCGCCAGCTGACACATCAGCCTCTGCCAAGCCCTCTGACCCGGACTGACTACAGTGCGGACTCGCCCGCGCCTCATGCTTAGCGCAGCTCGACTCATCTTCGCTGCCTGTGCAGTACTCATCTGAAATTCGAGAACACTCATTACTATTTTCCTTATAACTAATATCACAGCTGCTATCACTATCACTATTTTTACCTAAACTATTTATCACAGATTCCTTCCTATTATTACAATTATCAATTCCATTACTCTGCACATTAATTACTCCTGGGTCATAAGATAATTCATTAAAATTCAATTTATAATTATTTATGTCACTGTGATAAAAACTCTCCTCTAAAAATTCTACATTCCGTGCAATAACAACCTTCTTTGGATTCTGGGGGTCCATCAGTCTATACCCTTTGCTGGTCTCAGAATAGCCCACAAAAATATACTTCTTACTCTTGGCATCCAACTTCTGCCTTTTTACAGAAGGTACCAATGCATATGCCACACATCCAAACACACGGAGGTGACCAAGGCTCACAGTCCTCCCGGTCCACACCTCCTCAGGAATCTGACCACACAATGCCGAGCTAGGAGACCTATTGTACAAATAAATTGCCGTGCTCACGGCCTCTCCCCAATACTCCTTACCTAGTCCAGATCCCTGCAATAAGCACCGTGCCTTTTCAATGAGCGTCCTATTTAATCGCTCAGAAACCCCATTCTGCTGAGGACAATACGGTACGCTTGTTTGATGCAGTATGCCTTCCTTCCTCAAATAAGTATCAAAACGGCTACTAACATATTCACCCCCGTTATCGGAACGTAGACATTTTACTACCTTGCCCGTTTGCTTCTCCACCATCACTTTAAAATCAATAAATTTTGACATTACCTCTGACTTTTCTTTTATTAAATATCCAAACACCTTCCTAGAGTGGTCGTCTATAAAGGTGACCATATATCTTGCACCTTCCAAACTGCTAGTCTCCATCGGGCCACAGACATCAGAATGCACGAGCTCTAAAAGATCCTTGGCTTGCTTGCCCTCTCCTGTAGGGTATGGCTTTCCACAAAGCTTCCCCTCAAGGCAGGGTACGCAGCCTCCCGCAGTGTCACCATTATCCTGAAATGATACACCAATATTAGATTTCTTCAGAACACACATGCTTTTATAATTCAAGTGGCCTAATCTTTTGTGCCACAAAGCCTGCCCAGCAGAAGCACTAGTACACACGGGTCCCTGCTGAGTCCCTTGGCATCCACTATCCAAGGATTGAAGAGAGAACCCTCCATCAGTGTGCAATTTGTCACCACCCGTTAAACCTTTTAACCTATACAGACCATTCTCGCAATAACCCTTTGCTATAGACTTGCCAGAGGTTTTACACAAGATTTGACAGCCCCTAGTGTCAAATTTAACATCATAGCCACTCTCAACTAACCTACTCACCGAAAGCAAATTTGCAGCTAGCTCTGGCACAAATAATACATTAGATAACCTTACCTCATTTTCTTCATATCTTAATTTAGTATCACCAATTGCCTCACAATTCAATTTTAAATTATTAGCCACCGTGACATAATCTTTAAGGTTATTTTCATTCACATTAATTAAACAGTCTCTATCCCAAGTCATGTGAGAAGTGCATCCACTATCGATGATCCAGTCCTTGCAGCCTCGAACCAGAAATGCTGCAGCCAAGTTTCCATTCTCATTGTTCTTCTTCCCCTCGTCCGCTTTCTTCTTATAACATTTTGCTTGTACATGTCCCTTTTTCTGACAATAGTGACATATTATTGTTTTACTCGACTTGTTTTTCTTGAAAGTGGACTTTGACTTAGACACCAGCGCTGTACCACCGTTTAGCTCATTTTTACGGTGCTCCTCCTGCAACAATCTTGCTTGAACTATGTCTCTGTTTAGTTGTTTGGTCATCCACAATGTCTCGAGATTGGAAACAAGCGAGTCATACTCTTGAGGCAGTCCACTAAGTAGTATCTCAGTCACTTCCTCATCTTCAATCACTTTACCAATGTTACTAAGCTGCTGTACAATTGTTGAAACTTTCTCTATATATTCGGACATGGAAGAAAAATTACTGAACTGGATTTGATGCAGCTGTTTAAGTAGTGAAACACGACGGAAAAGACCCTTGTCTTCAAAAGTTTGTGCCAGCCTATCCCAAGCTTCCTTGGCCGACTTACACGTTCGGACATACTGGAGCAGCGTAGGTTTCAATGATATACATATACGAGCAAAGGCACGTTTGTCTTTTACCTCGTCAACCTCGCTGCCTTCGATGACGCCCCACTGGCCCTCTAAGGTGAGAATCATTTTTGTAATAAATTTCCAATTCAAATAGTTGGAGGCCCCTTCAAGTCTTTCAAAATGTGATGGCGGCAGCAATGGTGCCATGCCGGTCCCCATCGACGTGGCCGCATTATTTCCGGCCATTTCATATCCAATCGGTGCCGATCCAGATGCCGGCTCATCTGCCATGATTTGCTTTTATACCCACGCACGTTATTTTTACGTATTAGTGACTTTTTACTTATGCAATCTTTGCTAACACTGGGCCGCTTAACCTGTTAGGCCGTGATCTAACCAATACGCAGCGTGCGGGGAAGCAGATGAGAAAATTAAACAGTTAAATCAACCTTGACAACTATTTATTGATAATTACATCTAAAACACTCACAAGTAAAGTTTAATCACTTATATCGATTTGGATTGAAAAATACATGTCGTGACGGGACGGCCATTGAACAGAGAGAGAAGGTGAGGTGTTAGAGCGAGACAACAAACCTGTCACATCTGTCAAAAAATTTTATGGCATAGACTCAAGGCTTTCTGCCTCTCCAACATAAATGAGGTTAAGTGCAATTGTTGTTCTATTGGAAATACAATCTGGAAACACTAACGGCTGTTTTAATTACCATTTATTTGAAACAAACGAGGTACAGTTGAATAATAAATTATTACATCGTATAATAGTCACGATTGATTACAATCAGTTCAATCGTTCTATTGTTTTTATCAAGTCTACATTGTGTATTAAGCTAGCTAATTGAGATTCAATGTCAACACCTTTGTAAGTAGCTTAAATTCCTCCAGCATGAATTGTTTATCTGACTTTCAGGGTCATATTATAATTGCCTGATATAATAAGTAAATTGATAAATAGAATTGCTTGCTGGATGATTCTTGATATTAATTATTATTCAATATGACTAAAAATTATGCTTATTTGCACGTTAAAACGATTAGTGACTACAATTAACTAGCCTGCTTAAAATTATGCACTGTATCATACTAGTAAATCAAAAATGTGCAGTATAATCAGTAATCTGCGAAAAGTGCCGGATGATGAGCAAGTGCAGAGCAGAAACGTTGGTTGAAGAAATCAGAAGAAACTTGTGCATATTTTTGAAATACTAAATTGATAATATGAAAGTTCTGATGTCATTAATCTTATACATTTCTAAAATACTGGGCAGTTATTATATATTGGTCAATCTAAAATAAATATTTATAGGTACAGACAGCCTAACGAGCAGTTGGGTTGAGTCATTTTGAGTACTAAGTACGTACATTTTTAGCTCTAGAACGTATTCATTTAAGATCTGGAGATGTCACGCTGCTTTGCGAAACCTCGCCCTTAGCGTATGTCAGAATACGATCATGAATGTGTCTTATATCTCGCTTACACACTCGTAGTTAGAGAAGGACAAAATAAATGTTAATGCGGTGGGTTAGTTAGGTCGTTGCGCGGCAGCGTGCATGCGCGCGAGTCGCGAGGCGGGCTGCGAGAGAAGTGCGGCAACCGCGCCCTCCTCCACCACGCAGCCGCTGTCCAGCACCACGCCGCGCGAGTACCCTCGGACCGACGATATGCGATGCTGCAAAGTAAACAATCATTTTAGTTCGTGTTGCCATCTGAGCAAGGACCATAACGCGAGTCGACATCGTGTCGCGATGCTATGATTGTAGTGTCGTGGAAGTCTTCGACGTATGTGGTATGAAATGTATTCGCAATTGCTTGTTGCTATGGGCTCGGCTGCGTAGCCTTGCATCGTCAGTTACTTTTTACAACAAGATCTTGCATTTGGATACAACTATAAGTCTCATGTAGCCTGTGAGTGTTTTGACCGTAAATAATAAGGGTACTGAAAAGCCAAGGATGTTTACCGCGACAGTGATGATGGTGGTATGAGGAGCGACTGCTGCTAGGGCTGCAAGCAGTGCTCTTTCACCGGTAGCGTCGAGCGCAGCAGCCGGCTCGTCTAGCAGTAGTGCGGCCGCCAGCCGCGCGTGCAGCGCTGCACGGGCAGCCGCCACGCGGCCCGCGCGCCCCGCACTCCACCCCGAACCACCGGATCGACTGCATACGCTGCACTCTGCAAACAGTATTACAGCAACTTTTATTCCAGAGCAATAGTACGAAGGGACATTATATCACGCCTGTAATCTCCAAGGGTTAGCCAGAGATGTATACTATAGTACATACATTTCGCGAGTTATGTTTATGTTCCAAAGGTACAGTAGTAGAGCTTGTGTGTTTCCTCCGTTTGTTCGCACTTAGTAAGAACTAATGGAGGATTCGGGAACTGGGAATTCAGAAGTAGCTGTTGCTAGCGGGGCGGGATGTCCTCGGGCACGCTAGCAACCCTTTTCTGACCGTCTAAATTGATTATCATAAAACTTTAGGTACGAATCAATTTGAAAAGGTTGACATACCCAATCCAGCAGTCTGAGCAGACACAAAGTCGAACAGCCCGACGGCTCTCAAGCTATTCCATATCTCTTCATCGGTGTGCACGGCCAGAGGGTCGAGGTTTTCTCTGAGCGTGCCAGAGAACATGGCAGAGTCCTGCGGCACGAGCACGACGCGGTGCCGCAGCGCGCGCAGCGGCACGCGCGTGATGTCCTCGCCGTCGATGAGCACGCGCCCCGCACTGATCGTGCTCGCGCCGGCACAGCTCAACAGTAACGTGGACTTGCCGCTGCCGCTGCGACCGCAGATTGCTACCTGTTGTGAGAAGTGAGATGATACGTTTTGAATATTAATATAACTCTCGGTAATCTAACGTAACACAGATTGAGGCTGGAAAATTTAATGTTGCTGTGTATTTTCTAGTGAGTTGGGCAAAGATATGAACCTTTTCAGTATAGGTATCGTTCCATTCAATTGGGCAGGAGCCGCCTGAAGGCAGCCCCGATAAGTTCCAGATAAGGGAACTGCTGCAGTATCGGCTTGCAGTCTTACTAAATTCAGCTAAACACTAGTGTTTTACATGGCGTATAAAGATACTGTCTATCTGGATAGCTGCAATAGTGTAGGAACACAAACTTAAAACATTTTTGGTTTACCTTTTCACCAGGCGCAATCTTAAGGTTGATATTTTTAAGTATCGATGTCGATCCTGGTTCTTGCTGAACGCTGACATTTTCGAATTCTATTTTTCCATTCCTCTGCCATCCGACAGGTATTGGACCTAGAAATTGAAGACAATAACTGTCAGTGTAAAAGTTTCCAAACTGTAGGTGGATCAGTAGGGTATTTAGTACGAAACGCCAATTTGATAAAAGTGTAGGTACACTCACAGTCATCTCTGTAGTCTTCCTGGGGCACATTAGTATCATCATGCACGCGCTCAAGTGCCGCCAGCTGCAGATGCAGGTCGGCGCGGCACTTGGCCAGGTGCGCCAGGTAGGCGGGCAGCAACAGCGCGTAGGCCCCCGCCAGCCCCGCCGCCGCGCCCCCCGCGCCGCCCTGCAGGCACACCGTCAGCACCACGCATACGCAGCCTGCTCCTACCAGGTCCTGTATCATCGTTGCATGTTACGTGTAATGAACATACTTAATTACAAAACAATAGATATGCTTATGAGTCGTTCTGAATAAACCGCATAATTTTATACTACACACACGGCAGCGCACAGTGTCACGCGAGCCCTGAAGACAGTCAAACTGAGCTAGCACTAATCGGTCTGATTTTTGCATTCGCCTCAAATTGTAATTGCGGGCGCGCTTCCCCTGACCCTTAAAATAACATTGCTTGAAGAAGACGTAGAAAAACTGTTTTGTGTTCTGTATTGTTTTTTAATTACTTAGTTTCCTCTATTTACATTTGGAACCGTTTCATTTACCAAAGTTAGTCCAAGCCAGCGGTTGGCTGAATTGAGCAGGAGCAGTGTGTTATGATTGGTGTCGAGGCCTCGCTGGTACGTAGCGCGCATGCGTCGCTGCAGCCGGCCTGCGCGTATCGTGCTGCCGCCTGCGCACGTCTGCGCGCATAGGGACACCACCACCGCTGCGCTGTGGGCTTCTGCGCACTGAAGCTCCCTGGATTATGTTAAAATAGAGATTGGAGATTGAAACTCACTAAGTACCCCTAGGGAGAAGCTAAATAAATATAATAAAAAAAAACTTAATCTAAATCGTTTTTTGGAATTCGGTAAATTAGGTCAAGGTGATCAATGATCGTGCATTCGTTTTATGTTCGTCGAGAAATTGCTTATTATTTCCCACTAACTTTTGGTTGTCGCTCCCGTTATGTAAGTACCGAAAATCCCCCGCACGGAAACGTTTATAATGTAGATTCAGGCTAGTGAAATAGTTTTCAAGATCGGAGCAAGTACATATCTTTCCAGAATGGATCTTCACAATAATTCTCCTTCAGATAATCTTGACCTTTTCCCAACACATCTAGAATGTCGCCATCCATTTCCCGTACTTCTAGCTAATATTTATTAACTGTGAATGTACCTAGCGTTACTTAGATAGACCGACTGCAAGGTGAGATAACACAGCAGCGCCGGTATCGACGCCAGCAGGGTCCACGGCGCGATGATGGCGTTTACCAGCACGGCTGCGGCACATAGGAGGGCTAGTTGTGCCCAGCGGCTGATCGCTGTCGGCAGTTTCTGAAATAGTGATACAGACCAATAATATGTAAACACTTAAGAATTTTTAAAAGTGTGTTTCGCCTACTGTACTAATTAAAATTTGATGTTATTACGTACGTAGTATTCTGGAACCCATATTTTATGAAAAAGATCCTATCTAATAGTTACAATCGTTATTTCTGGCGAAAATAGCATTCAAAATTTGCATAATAAACAGATAACAACCCTTAGACAATATTTCTTTACCAAGGCAGAGTCTTCTACACTTCATAAACAGATAGCAAACAACGACATCCACTTTACACCTCTAAATTTAAAAGATAAATCCGAACAGAAAAACGAGAAAGTTACCGATAATAAAACCAAACTCCTTGAATGGAGCCAGAAGTCTTTACACGGAAGACATTACCAAGATTTAAGCCAAATTAATGTCGACAAGGAAGCGTCGAACGCATGGCTTAAACGAGGTGAGCTCTTCCCGGAGACTGAAGGCTTCATAATCGCAATACAGGACCAAGTAATAGAGACTAAAAATTATAGGAAATACATTATTAAAAACTTAACCACTGATACATGTCGAAAATGCAATAGGTTACCAGAAACCATCCAACATATTACAGGCGCGTGTAAATCAATAGCCCAGACAGACTACAAACATAGACACGACCAAGTCGCTAATGTCATACATCAGAAGCTAGCATACCAATACAAACTATTAGACTCCATAGTACCTTACTACAAATACACCCCCGAAACTGTGTTGGAAAACACTTCGATAAAATTATATTTTGACCGAGGGATTTTCACGGACCGAACCATCCACTTCAACAGACCAGACATCACATTAATAAATAAAACAAACAAAACTGGATATCTCATCGACATAGCTGTACCAAATACACACAATATACAAACTACTATTGCAGAAAAATTATCTAAGTATACCGAATTAAAAGAAGAAATAACCCGCATCTGGCATCTGCAAAAAGTAACAATAGTCCCCATAGTGTTGTCCACAACAGGAGTGATTCCAAAACAACTCCACCAGTCACTTACTTCTCTGAACCTGCCCTCTAACACATACCACCTGCTGCAGAAGGCAGTGATACTTAACACGTGCAGACTGGTGAGGAAGTTCCTACAATGTGAATCTGATAACCCGCCCCAAACTTGTTTTCAACCTCCAATACAAATACGTAATCTACCTATCACTACCCCTTTAATTCTTAACCCAGCTGATAATCACTTGGCTTAGGCCCGTGCTTTCAGTAATTTCCGGCTACCCGGTTAGCTGAGCAGAATAAATGAAAAGATTTAAATAATAATAAAAATATCATTTAATTCGGGTAACAAAAGACCCATATTACAAATACCTTACAGACTAACATACCTACATATTTATTAAAAACCACAAAAACATAAATAAAACTACTGAACACGAAGAGACGGCGTCATGTTGCGCTGCGTGGTGTCGCGTAGCTTCCGCGGAATCGCCGATACACGACACCTTTCGGCCAAAACTCTTCCTTGAGGAAGGTCTCAATATCATGAGTCGGAACTCGCACCACGAAAGATTTAAAATTCGTGTTGTGGCGCGACTCTAACTTCTCGACCCTCACTGTCCAGTTGGTCTTCGCTTGGACGTACTCCACGATCTCCTCTACCTTCGTGGTGTGAAGTAGCCGGGACACATAGAGCTGCGTCGTTGGTATCGCCGGACGCAACCCACTGGGAAAGTGTATGTGTCACCGTAAAATTGTCTAACAAGTTAGATTATAAAATAACTAGAGAGATTGTAAACTCTCGAAATATTGTCAAACGAACATACTTCTTACAATAGAAACGCATTATTTTTTGGTAGATTGTAATCTATCGAAGTGAAACCGAAATATTGTGAAATAAATGCGATGGAAGTCAACACGCGCGGTGTGGAGGAGAGGGAGGGAAGGAGGGGTCCCCCTTGCCCAATGGTACCACTCTCATGAAAAGATAATGTACCATTCCTGAGAAATACCGAATAATAACACTTACAGAACACTAATAGAAACACTTTATATTCCCCTAAAAGCGCGTAGTCGACGGAGCCTCGCTAGTCGACGAGTCGCACTATTTCTGAGTGCAGGGTGTATAGGAACCTAACTAACCTAACGTGGGGGTGCTCCAAGTCCCGATTATTGGGGCAGAGATACTTCCGTTATATACATATTGGTGCTCGTGACTTTACCTAAGTTTTTAAGAGAGTGAATTGAGGTGAGATTTGATCGAGTTTCGTGACATGTGGTCTGTAGTAAATGGTTTTCGTATTTGGGTGTAGGTACCTACTTTAAAAAACCTTTAGGTTTAGGCATGTCGAGTTTTTGGACATGAAACTGATACGAGTTTCCGTACTTTTTTTTTACAAATTACGTTATGGTGATTCAGCAAATCTATATCTTAAATTCCTTTTCGCCTATTTTGTAGAACGTAGTTAGGTAAGTAGGTACTTAGATTAGATTAACGTCATAAATAGGTTATGATCTGTAGCGGGGATTTTTTTTACCTTATCGATGACCAAAATATCCGCAGAGAATCGATGCAGCGTGTCTCCCATGGGCGCGCTGCGCAGATGATGCGGCGGGGCCCGCAGCGTGGCGCGCAGCAGACGGTCGTGCACGGTGCGGCGCGCGCGCGCAGACGCGCACGCACTGGCCGCCTGAGCCGCGCCCGCCGCCAGCGCACCGCACCCGCACCACAACGCGTATGTGCGCACGCCGCTCCACGTCTACCACAAAAGCATACAAGTTACGGAATCGCCTTTTGTCTTCCTTAGTCTTTGAAAATGAAAGTACTAAGCAGTCGTTCTAGATAGTCAAGAGTCCATCAACTTAGCCAGTATCTACCTCTGCCTCTACCTAGGAAGCTCACGTTAGTAGACAGTTGGATCTAGGTTTCCATTCAGAAAGCTGTAAAAGGTACTGATTGGCATTGGAATATCTACTAGCATATTAGAAGGCTGTAGGTAGGCAAGAATAAAATAACAGCTTCTATATACAAACCTGCTGATCAGAGAGCTCAGTGTCCGCACCCTGAGAGGTGGTGTGTGTTAGCCAGTAGTCCGCAGCCAGCGCCAGCGCCTGCGCAGCCGACGCTGTCACCCAGTAAGCACCTCCCCACCATCGACACGCTCGCGCGTATTCCCACCATATCGCACTCTGCATAAAATCAAATAGGTACCTAAGTTATGCCAAGTTAAGATTTCCGGAGAAAATTCTGGACTTTACCTAACCCATTTCGAAGTGCCCATCGTCTTTTTGTGATGAGTCCTAGCCTGTGTTCAATTACGATTGAAGTGAGTCATTCCCGTACTCAACATTTTGATTTAACGTTGAATAATAAAATAATCATTATCATCATCATCATCTCAGCCGAAAGACGTCCACTGCTGGACATAAGCCTCCCCCAAGTGTCGCCACATTGACCGGTCCCTTGCGACTCGCATCCAACGGATTCCCGCAATCATCACCAGGTCATCTGTCCACCTAGTGGGAGGTCTTCCAACGCATCGTCTTCCGGTTCGCGGTCGCCACTTTATAAGTTTTCGGCCCCATCGGCCATCGTTCTGCGAGCAATGTGCTCTGCCCACTGTCACTTAAGTTTAGCAATTCTTCAGGCTACGTTGGTGATCTTGGTTCTTTTGCGATGTCTTCATTTCTGATTCGATCACGCAAGGAAACTCCGAGCATAGCCTTCTTCATTGCCCTTCGGGTGACTTTAAGCCTTTTGATAAGGCCCATTGTGAGCGACCACGTTTCGGTCCCGAAGTTGGACTGACATGGTGGCGTTTTTGTACGAACACTTCAACACCTCGATGTACCGATAGTCAATTTGGCACCGTTGGAGAGACTGCAGTACAGCCCAGGTCTCCATCGAATCAAAAGCTTTTTCATAGTCCACAAACGCTAAACAGAGAGACAAGTTGTACTCTTCGCTCTTCTGTATAACCTGCCGAAGCGAATGTATGTGGTCCACGGTGCCTTTTCGGAAACCGACTTGTTCGGGTGGCTGGAAATCGTGAAACCTGCGCGCGAGACGATTCGTGATGACTCTTGAAAACAACTTGTAGACATGGCTGAGAAGTGAGATGGGCCTGTAATTCTTCAACCGGGCATTGTCACCCTTCTTGAAGAACAGTACCACCACACCCCTGCACCATGCCTGTGGCGTTTTCCCCTCGGGTATGACGGAATTAAGCAGCTTCTGGAGGGCCTCAAGTACCAGTTTTCCACCCGCCTTTAGGAGTTCGGCCGTAACTCCGTCATCACGCGGTGCCTTGTTGTTTTTGAGCTGTTTCAGAGCCACATCTCGTACAGGCTAACGTTCGGTTTAAAGAAATTTATTTCTCAAAAGAACATACATAGTTCACTTAAATATGAGAAACTAAGCATGAGAAAAAAACTTAAGTAGTAAATTACTTGTCGTTCGAATAATCGAGATAAAATGTAGGTAGTGGTGCATTATTGTTAGTTGGCCAAATATATCGTTAACCAATTTTTAAATATATTAGTGTATGGGTGCTATTAACGCTATAATTGAAGAAAGTGTTATAGACTGTATATATGTTCTTGGTGACTTTAATGCTCATCCAAATGAGCACTTTTATAAGGAACTCATTAGTTTTTGTGAGGATATGGACTGGGTATGTGCTGACATTGTCAAGTGTGGTATGGACTCTGACTAGCATACTTTTGTTAGCGAAGCGCATGGTTGTCAGCGTTGGTTAGACCACGTCATTGTAACTAGTGCAGCATGGCCCTCTGTTTTAGATATCTGGGTTGATTATAATGTTTACTGGTCTGACCACTATCCTGTGTCTGTAAAATGTCATTTGGGGAAAATTAAATCTAAAAATGTGACTCACGCAGTCCCTAAAAGTAAAGTTACTTGGGGTGAAAGGAAGCCTGAACAAATTGACATGTATAAGAACCTTTGTAATAAATTGTTGAGACAAATTGACTTTCCCATAGAATTGCGACATTGCGGGGATGAACAGTGTAATGATGTAAAACACAGGCAAATATTAGATAAGTTATATAATGACATTGTCTTATCACTTAGTGAGGCTTCCGAGTCCAGCTATAGGGTAGGTACGAGTGGTAAGAATAGGCAAATTATGGGGTGGAATAAGTATGTTGCAGAAGCTCACAGGGAGGCCAGGCTTGATTTTCAGAATTGGTTACAGTGGGGTAAACCTAAAGCGGGAGCCGTTCATGAAGCAATGTGTCATAGCAGAAAGGTTTTCAAAACTAAAATGAAATGGTGCCAACAACATCAGGAGCAGATAAAAATGGACCGGCTAGCGACACTGCATTCAAATCATAAGTTTCGTGAATTTTGGAAACATACCAACAAACTGAATTTGAGGCCTGGTCTTCCTCTGAGCATTGAGGGTGTCTCAGACACGAAGATGATTGCAAACATTTTCAAAGATCACTTTACTGTAGAATCCCCATTAGGAGTTTGTAATGCAAAGGTGGACGTGGACCCCGTCAGTGAAAAAGTAGTGTCTAAAATTAGTGCTCAGGACATAAGAAAAGTTATTAGAAATATGAAAGGTGGAAAGTCACCGGGGCATGACGGGCTCAGCGTCGAGCATTTGCAAAATGCAGGGCCACACATTTCTAGACTTTTGTCGATGTTTTTTAATTTGTGCATTGGACACTCCTACCTACCCAGTGAACTAACTAAAACAATTGTTACTCCCATTTTGAAGAACAAGACTGGAGATAGTTCGCTGATAACGAATTACAGGCCGATTTCGCTTGCTACAGTCGTAGCGAAGATATTAGACAGTGTGCTTGAGACTCAGTTGGCGGAATGTATTCAACTACACGATGCTCAGTTTGGTTTCCGAGCCGGACTTTCTACAGAGAGCGCGATACTGGGCCTCAAGCATACTGTTGAGTATTACACCAGTCGGAAAACGCCTATTTATGCCTGTTTTTTAGACCTGTCAAAGGCGTTTGACCTTGTCAATTATGAGAAACTCTGGGATAAGCTTAAAGCCACCAATTTACCTCGTGAGACTATAGCTATCCTTAAGTACTGGTACCACAGTCAAGTTAACTATGTCAAGTGGGCAGGTGTGTTATCAGATCCATATGGACTGCAATGTGGAGTGAGACAGGGTGGATTGTCATCCCCACTAATGTTTAATTTATATCTTAATGCGCTGATCGTTGAGCTCAGCAGCATTCATGTCGGCTGCCATGTAGACAACATATGTGTCAACAATCTTAGTTACGCGGACGACATGGTTTTGCTGAGCCCAACGATCGGCGGCCTTAGGAAATTAGTTAACGTTTGTGAAATGTATGCGGCTGGGCATGGCCTCAAATATAATGTATCGAAAAGTGAGCTCATGATATTCAAGGCAGGTACAAAGTCACCAGATCAGGTCCCTCCCGTTAATTTAAACGGAATACCTATGAGGGTAGTCACCCGCTTTAAATATCTTGGGCATCACATGGTCACTGAACACCTACGTGATGACGAGGACATGGACAGGGAGCGTAGGGCGCTATCGATCAGAGCAAATATGATAGCTCACAGGTTCAAGCGTTGTGCTGCGAGTGTTAAAATAACACTCTTTAGAGCGCACTGCACATCGCTTTACACGTGCAGCCTGTGGGCTCATTATACGCAACGATCGTTCAGCGCTCTACGCGTCCAGTACAACAACGCGTTCAGGGCGTTGTTGGGGCTGCCGCGCTGGTGCAGTGCGTCAGGCATGTTCGCGGATGCGCACGTAGACGGCTTTCACGCCGTGCTCCGCAAGCGATTCGCCGCGGCGCTCTGCAGGCTGCGCGCCAGCACCAACGGCATCCTGGCCGTTATAGCGGACAGGTTTGACACGCGGTACGTCCAACACTGGGTCAGGACCCACGTGATTAAATAATGGTTTTGTATTTTTTTGTATTTTTCATTTTAGTTACTAACACTAGTTGTTTAAGTTGTTTACGTTTCTTTTTTCTTATTGTACTAACATTCTATGGATTCCGTGAATCTGAAATAAATAGTTTTTATTTTATTTTTATTTTATTTTATTTATTTTTTATTAGTAGATGAAGAATCCCTTATGTCTTTTGGTAACTTATTATAAATCTGCGCACCCTCAAACTGAATAGTTCTTCTTCCGTATAAAGTTCTTACTGAAGGTAGTTCTATACTAGGTATCCCTATTCCTAGCGTAGTAGTGGTATGTTTTACGTTTGAAAGTAATTTGTAAGTGTAATTTGTTCGTTAGAATTTTTTTAATTAGTATGCATGTGTGGTATGTGTATAATTTTTGTAGGTTAAATAGTTTAGTTTTAGCATGGAGCATGAAGCAAGTTCTTTTGTAGGTGTTAAGTAATTGTATTTTTTTTTTTTTTTAGGAATGGAAATCATCGAATGACTTCTCCCACTCTGGGCGGAGCGGGAGGGAGTGTCAGACTCTTACTGACTAAAACCCATCCATGTTCCTTCCTCGCCCTTTATGTTCCGGGCCCGCGGTATCTCTTTCGAACAGGCCCGCAACCCCGGCAGGCTTCGGCCCTTGCGGGCCCCTCCCCTTAAAGTAATTGTAATTGAATGGAGTTTTACTTGCTTTATTTTGAGATACTTGTAGGTCATGAAGGTGTGTAATAGCAGCTTGTCCCCACGTTCGGACGTTCGGGATGTCTTCGGTATAGTGTCGGGTTAGTCTAGCTCTTGGGTTGTTTGCTAGGTCGACAATGGGTTTGCTGGTTGACGTGTACAACTGTCCATAGAAGCTCTTGTTCTCCCTCAGTAGCTCCGGTTTGGCGGATAAGATCCTGCCATCGTCGGTCTTCAGTTTCGTGAGC
The DNA here is from genome assembly GCA_916618015.1 of Xestia c-nigrum. Lineage (NCBI taxonomy): Eukaryota > Metazoa > Arthropoda > Insecta > Lepidoptera > Noctuidae > Xestia > Xestia c-nigrum. The sequence continues at coordinate 14,528,827 of OU745255.1, read as the reverse complement.
TGGCTCTGCCCAATAACCAGATCTCTTGAAAATACTTTGGAGCCTTTGTTCCGCTCGATCGCGTCTTTAATACGCTCGGTATTAAAGCGGCGGAGGTCGCTCTTTAAGGATTTAGAGATCCGTCTATTGAGCTGCCGGTATTTCGACGCCTCGTCTGAAGACTGTAGGATTATCTCACGCCGCTCCTTCATGAGCTCGAGAGTTTGATCGGAGAACCTCTTTTTCTGAACTGTACGACATGTCTTAAAGAACTTAGACTCGGTTGTATGGACAGTTTCCACGAACCCATCGTTGTATTCGTCCACTGAGCTCCCTAGGCACTCGAAACGATTCTGTAGTTCGAGCTGAAAGCTCTCGGGGTTTTGGATTTGGATCTGTGCTGGACGGAGCGTAGACTTCATCAGTCGAGACCTTTCTAGCTTGATATTGATGTTCAATGTGCCTCTTACCATGCGGTGGTCGCTCCCAGTTTTCACCGAATTGATTACAGAAACATCATTGAACATTTGCTTCTTGGTTGACATGATGAAGTCAATCTCGTTTTTTGATGCACCATCTGGGCTCTGGCTCCACTTCCTGTGCTCACGCTTTTTGAAGAAGAAGTTCATCATATAGGGGCCCTCCTTCTCCATAAAACTAGCCAGATGGTGGCCCCGGTGGTTCCGACGTCCAACTCCAAATTACCCCACCTGCAGCTCACCCCCGTCCCGTTTGCCCAGTTTCGCGTTGTAGTCCCCCATGACAACGGTGAAGTGAGTTTTGAAACCATGCATGGCTTTAGATATATCCTCTTACATGGTCTCCACTTCGTCGTCGGGGTGTGCGTAGACCTGTATGACGTTCAGCGAATATCTTGAGGATATTCTGAGTATAAGGTACGCTACCCTAGTCGATACACTCTCGATCTTCACCACGTTGTTCACAAGGGACTTGTGGATGATAAACCCAACACCACCCTGGGACTGGCGGTCACCCTCTCGGAAATAAAGCATGTTTCCGGATCTTAGGATTATCGTGTCCCCCCCCCCTCTTCGGACTTCAGATAATCCCACAATACTCCATCGCAGCCTGCTCAATTCCTCCTCGAGTTGCACTATCTTCTCGTCGGTCCGGAGTGTGCGCGTGTTATAGGTTGCCAGGTCCAGTCGTTGGTGTAGGCAGCCGGATCCCATCCGGGGATTCTTCGCACCCCTTGCCACGCCATAACCTCGACTGCTGCCGTAGTCGGGCAGACGGGCTGCCGGGCATTATGGGCCATTTATGTAATGCGGTGTCCATTTTGGGGGGGTTTTGCCATAATCGCCACGCCTGGCAGGCGGGTTGGCGATCGGAGTACGGTTGTTACAAAAGCACAGAGATCGCTGCTGCCCATTCTCTGGTAAGTCCCTTAGTCGCTTCTTACGACACCTACTGGAAGATATGGGATGGTTGCTATTCTTTACGTCCGACACCATGCGGAACAAAAAAAGAATCTTGCTGAAGCAATTTGTATAGTTATAGGAAATAGACTAGTCAAAAGACAACTTGAAGCCTATACTCACCTCACTGATTTCTTCTGATTTCTGTGATGAGTTAGTATCTTCATCAACGATGATGGTGTTATTAGTTTCTACGCCATTGGAGGTCAACGAGCTGTATGGTGTTGTATCAACCAAGGATTCGTCAACTACATCTGAATCGAAACAAAGAGTTTAAAATATTATAATAAAAAATATTTCTGCCCCCATGGTCACTCTTGGACAGAGGCCAGTTCCACAATACCCTGTTTTCATTTCGTTAGTTTTCATAACTGAAATTGTAAGTTAAGTTAGAAGCCATACGAACCGTTACTTTGGTTGTCTTCTGGTGCAGTTTCAGAATCTGTGCTTATAAGCCGCCGTAGTGTCTTTGGTGTCCATCTGAAGCAAAATACTTGTTAGGTTACCACATTATCATCATCATCATCATCTTCATCATCATCAGCCGATAATGTTCCTACAGCTGGGACACGGCCTCCTCTCAATGAGAGGGAACCTAGGTACCTAGGTGCCTTAGGTTACCTAGTTGTTCCTTAATATTTTTGATCACAACTAAATCATTCGTGGTCCAATGAACCAGAAAGTCAATTCTCGAACTTAAACAAGAACTGTGTTTCTAGTATGCTAGAACTGGCTGGCTCGTTGAATAAGTTTTTAATTAGGCCTTCTACGTTTTATATCGTAAAGCACCTGTTGACACTGCGTGGTGCCCTCGGCTTCAGCAACCGGCGCAGGTAGCTCGCCTCTCTATGTAGAGCCGCGTTTGACTCGTCTGCACTCACGGCGCGTCGGACGTCCGGACGCCATCTGAAAAAATATACCAATGTCATTCTTTTTGGAAATCGTATGAAGGGTTACCAAAAAAACTCAAAAAAATAAGATAGTTGAAATTCAACTTCGATACTTGTAGGATCTCTTGAAGGATCTAAATCCGGGCTCCAGAGAATGGTAAACTATATATTTTTTTAATCATCAGAAATTTACTGTTGAAAAATAACAGCATGCTTTTTACGAACTTATTTGAGTTGCACATGGATGGTGGCGGTGAGGATAGCTGCCTGGACAGCGTCACTCGCTGATGAGAGGACACCCGACGTCTCCAGCTGCCGCCCGCACACGTCGGCACTTCGGACAGCAGGTGCGCTCCCGCTGCTTCACTGACGCTGACCTTCATAGGATAAATTAACATTGAGATTTTTTTAATGAAGTTTCAGATTTTCAGATTTTATTGACCAAGAAAAGAACTTCGCTATTTCGTAGTACAAATATCAAACAAAACAAAGGGCAGACGAAGAGGTGAATCTCGGAACGCCAAGCTATGAATACGGAGAGCTGCGTTCCAGCTGTTGCTGTAAATCTAGCATAAGCATGTCATTGCTTGGTATATTTACAGTACTCGTACAATCGCTTGTTCGTTCTGTATGTAAGAATAGGACACTTTGAAGAGATGACTTCATCTTCCACTAAGTGTAAATTTCTACAAATAGTTTATTGCTACGAATCGCTAAAAATGGCTTTAGCTAATTGCTTTAAACACTGGCTGGAACTCTGCTGTAATAAGGCGGTGCCTGCTAAAATTGGAAGTGTTGGTTGATTGAGATGAATCGTTATCTGTCTCGTTTTGAAGTTTGCACCAATGTAACATAGCATAATTGCATTTGGGAGACAAACGGAATTCGGATACCTATGGCTGACCAGTCGTATTTACCGTGGCCTCTTCGGAGTTGCTGTAGAACCGGGTCCTGCTAAGCGCGCGCACTAGTCGCGACCGTTCCCGGGCCGTGCCGCCGGGCGGGCCGGCGCCGGCGCGAGCTGCCGCGGCGCGAGCCTCACCCGCCAGCCGCGTCCAGCGAGCCAGTGCGCCTTCACAAGCTGCGCCGCGCCCAATGCCAGCCACGCGACCTTCCTCCATTGCTATTATCTGGGAACATCAAAATGACAAGATGTGATCGCCATCTTAATTGGAATAAATATGAAGTCTTCTGTTGGATATCGGATATTTCGATTTTGGCCCAAACTAGCTGCCGTCAGACATCCACTCGAGGCTTCAAATACCAGGCTGTTATGGATTAGGGAGGCATGTTTGCCAAAAATCCTTTCGTTATCTTATAGTCCAGTCGCAGGTAGTAGAAGCCACAAGTCCCTAAATTCAAAACGATAAAAAGACAGCCAGTGTATCCAGGAGTATCGTGTTGCCACCTTCTTATATTTTTTGACAGAAATGACATTTAGGTATTTGTTTTAAGATAATTCTGTTTTTCCTCAACAACGTAAAACAGTATATATAGATGCTCTTTGACATAAAATATTCACACCAGTCAAACAGCTCCCTTGAACTTTGAATATGAGACTGGTTGTCTTTTTTCTTCGAACCGAAGTCGCGCCGTTTGATTAATTTATTACATCTCGGAATATTTACCTAGTTATATCTGAAGATCATGATGAATCCAAATGATTCAGTTGTCTCGGGTTTTTACATTCAACAATTTAAAATACTTCCAAGAAATTACACTTTGGGAGTTGAAGTTGGAACCTACCAAATCAGCATAATGAAGAAGTTCTAGTCTGTTGGTTGCTACGACCACGGTGCGTCCGGCGCGCGTGGCTGGCACCAGCGCGCGCGCAACCAGGTGTCGTGCTAGCGGGGCATCTAGTGCTGCTAGTGGCTCGTCCAACGCCAACAGTTGCGCGTTCGAGTACAGCGCCCGCGCAACGCACACGCGGATGCGCTGACCGCCCGACAGCGGCGCGCCATGGCTCCCCAGCCGAGTTGCGTCACCCTCTGTTTGGAAACAAGCCGGTCTCATAATGATTCTTACTGTACACACACGACACGTCATACACAAATGTGTGTGGTATGTACACATTTATACGCATAACAATAACCATCATTGTTCGATCGTTACACATTAATGATTTCATTTGTAACTGTATACACGTGACTTGATTCATTCGCTAGTAGTTTGATTATGATCTGAATCGATTGTCTTAACAAGTTTACCTGATACCTAGATAATAAAGCTAATTCTGTCCAATGTCTAGCTACTTTCTTGCCTGGTAAAAGCTGTAGATCAGGTCTCAAACCGGTCGCTCGTAGGACGCGTCCGTATTTTCTCTGGCACCACGAGCTGTCCATGACGATGTTGTTGCGCACGGACCCCTCCAGCAGCCACGGCGGCTGGCCCGCGTACCACGTCGAACAATTCCTACGGACGGAGAAACGAAATATATGGCCACATAGGTACATACTTACTACATATTCCTATGAAACGCTACTTACGTATCAATAAAGCATATTTAATTTGTTCACACTTAATCGAGGTCTACATAAATAAGTCCTACTATGCATAAAATGTATTTTATACAATCGTGATCGTCGAAGAGTAATAAATATTATTTACATAATAACTTAATCTTATGATTTATGAATCTAGTGGAATGTTTACCATCACTACTACGCTGGTGCATCCTATATCATACTATGAAGGACGATATCTCTCGGTGAGGACATTAGATGCTATCTGGTTTTATGACATAGTAAAGAAAGATGACTTCAGATAAAATATCTGCCTCACTTTGGGAGTCGTTTATTGATCATAGTCATTACAGCATGTAGTAAAATTGTATGATTGTAGTAATAGGCGCAGTACAGACAGTAGATAGGTACCTAGTGGCCAGTCGTTCACCAATTTAGCTATGAGATCGCACAACGTTACTGTTTTAATTAAGGTAATTAGTTTTAAATTGCCTCGCTATTTTCGTTGACGGATAGGACATACATTCCATCGTACCTCGTCCCAGGAGAGACGTTAAACGACTGACATACTGAACGGGGTATCAGGTATGTACGAGTATGCCTAGCTGATAGAGAACCCATATGAACTATTAGTTTTAAAATGGCTATTTCCATTGAAGTTAAAATGCCAATATATTTACAAAAACATACAAGAGATGAATGGCCAACTGTAAGTAGAGGGAAAATAAACAAAGATGAGGGCAGAAGATAGATCCCCGTCGTACCCCTGATACTTTCCAGCGATGTTTAATACAATGTCGGGGTTATTGTAAAATATTCAAGTCTTACTTGTGATGAACCACGTCCCCTCTGTCCAGATACATCTCCCCGAGGATAGCAGACAGCAACGAAGATTTTCCGGAACCGGTAGTGCCAACGACCATTATCAGTTTACCTAGTAACAAAACCATTAGCTATTCAATTAATCCAGAATTGATTAACGATACCGTAATTGTTGTTAAATAGGTAATGCCATGGGTTAACGATTAATCGTTTTGTTCAATTTGATTGAGGAAGGAATTTAGTTTATTTTGCAAATTCTTGGTGATACAAAATTACATACCCATGCACCTACTATCAATCTTGTATTTGTAGTACTGACATAAATTTGTAGATATTTAACGTCAAGTGACAAAATGTAAATGAGTAGGTCCGTGAAAGTACACTTTTCAACAAACACTCACCTGCTGGAATTTCTAGATTATCTACTTCTAATAACATGTCACTCCTCTTGCCCCAAGTGAAGGCTGCGTTTCTAAACGTAACCAACGACTCAGTTCTACTAGTTGGCAAACTGAACACTTCATCATCGGAAAATTGGTCCCCACATTCAGCTCCGTCGGGTTCATCTTTATTGATTATGTAAGTGTTGTTGACTTCCTTCCTATCAAGAAAAGTTTCTTGATTTCTTTCTTCTTTGGTTATTTTATTTTGATCTTCCTCATCTTTACCTTCACTAATGTTATTCGATTCGGGAAGTTCCAAGAAATCTCTTATTCGCTTTGTACTAACCTAGATAACGAAAATATAATCTTTATTTTCTGGTAGTGGCTAGTGTAGAACTACTGCATCAATTTGCATAAATGAATATTAATATTAATTTCCTTACCATCGCTTGAATCACCATTAGCACTGTAACGGGCAGTATGAGAAGGGGAACAGTCAGTTGATTAAATAACGCTAATCCAGCGAATACATTAGTAGCCGTAAATTGACTGTTAGTTTCTATGAAATAGTATACGGTAAAAGTGATAGCTGTTATCATAATCGACGATATTTGAGTTGTAAACGCTGAAATTATAATAAATAATATTATAACCCAACATAATTTGAAGGATATCATTGAAATGACGAAAAACTATGTTCTTACTCAAGAAACTCCAGTAAACAGAATCTTTATTTAGAAGTTTCAGTTCAAGTTCTCTCAATTGTAAAATCTTCTCATTGAACAGATCCTCCCAAACGTAAAGTTTGATAACATCAATGCCATGTAATATTTCCGTCATCTTCGATAGTCTATGGTCGGTACATTTTGCGATATCCTTTGAATTATCTGATAATTTCTTTCCGATATAAAATTGCATTGGCGTGATCACAAGAACGCTTGCAGCAGTCCCTATGATTGCGCTTACACCCAGTTTTGTGTATAATAAGTACAAAATTACGACAACCTGCAACATAAACAATTTGTAAATAATACTGACACTGATATAATATACTAATACAAGATAATCGACTGCCGCTATCAAAACGACAGTAATAGGTAGGTAGAAACCTTTAAAGGGATGGCCCAGATGTAATGACAGATCCAAACACACGACATTATATTATAGGTGTCCTGCGAGACTAGATTCGTGATGAGGCCACTCCTCGTGGAGCTGGTGTCCTCGGTGTCACGCAGCAGGCGGGACTCCTCGTTCTCGTCAGCGTCGGTGGATGACCACGGGGCCAGCCTCATGCACTTATCGTACACCATGCTCTGTCAATAAAAAACTGCATAAAATGCAACTATTATATATTACATTGTGAATATTCAAAATATCACAGCAAACAACATTGTCATTAACAAAAGCTTTAGTTTGACGTAACAAATGAACGAACTTGTAGAGCTGTTTTCAGTCTTGTGCCTTCAACCGTCACTAAATGTGTTGAATTCTGAGATAAGAATGCTTGGCTAATTAGTGCCATCGTAATTATGAGAAGCATTACGTATCCGTTGTTAAAGAATTCTTCAAGAGTCACTTGAGCACTGGGGTCATGTATTTGATTCGGACTTTCAATGTACTGGATTATTATGGCCAACCCTAACGGAGGAACTACGCCGATCATATCACCAAACAATTTTAATATTCCAGCAATATAAAAGTTTGGCCATACTTTACGAATATAACATGACCATAGACTGGGGCTTGCTGTTTTTGTTTTTGAATCCTGGAAAATGGAAATGCAATGTGATGATACGTTTTATAGTAATCGCACATACAACACGATGTCATCAGTATAGGCAGTACGTACGTCTAGGTCCTGATATATTTTCACGAATTCTTTATAATATTTAATCGAACGTTCTTCTTCTGGAAGTTCTCCCAAATAGTCTGGTTCCAAAGGTGATTTATATCCTTTTTTTAATAAGGCATTTAGCCAAAAGAACGTGATTTTGGAATAGAAGTGTGTGTCGTTATGTGTGTAACAAACATTTGGGACGCTTGACTTGAGATCGTTTCTGAATCGCTTCGTGACCTGAAATACAAATAAGTAAAAACTACCAAACATGATGAGAAGGGTTTTTTAATCAAATTCAATTACCCAAAATAATTTTAAGATCACACTAGATATAGAAACTGCACCAATTTCCAGCTCTTCCTCACAAAACTATAATCAACTCATGATAGTATGTTAGTATAATAAAGCGTGGACAAGTAGAAGGCTTTGATAGCTATCACATAAAATCCCGTTCGTATTGACCGCACGTGCACTCATGGGAAATGCCATCTGAGCGCGGCGCCAGACGCATTGTGAACATCGTCTCCTCCAATGTGCTCCTTGCGAGACGGCTGGCGCCGGCCGCCGGCGGCGGCGGCGGGTACTCGACTTGACTCATACACCACATACCTATGCTGCTATAACAGAAATCTGCTCCCAGTTTTCAGCCCAATAATCTGTGACATAATTTAGTTCTATTAAAGAGAAAGTGGCACCGTGGTACGTAACGGTGCCGCTACTTGACTATAATGATGTGCGACCAACACGCTCATCATTTTGTTACGCACGTATCACTGGCATCGGGCATGCTCGTTACTAATTTGCTCTTTATTATTGAAGACACGGCATTTATGAGTAGAACGGAAGATATAATTTATGTCTAATTTAATTAAAATAATCTTATACCTATTCCTCTAAGCCAGTCGCGACTGAATCATTCCCACTGGCCTATCTAATAACGGAGATAAGATTTTCAAAGTAGACGAAATTTTATTCATTTAAATTACACGCTAACTGGTTTAGCCCCGATGTACCATGTTATGGACTTAATTTGAATAGTATGGAGGACATTTGCATTAGTATATACATATATATATCTATCTACACATACAGCCAAATAAGTCATAGGTTTATGTGGTAATTCAATATCTATATTTGCATAGAGTGATGGAAGCATTCGAGCGGTGAATATTTTGAGTGATGTTTTCCTGGCTGAAAAGAATTAATGAATGATAAATAGTCGGGCTCTAGACTGAAATACAATTTTCATTTTATAAGAAGTACTTCATATTTATATACAACCTTATTTTTTGTTTATACTAAACCCGAAAAGGGGTCATTGTACTCATAATTTTGAACAACTTTTTCTATGGGACGAACCCTGAAATCGCGAAAAAAAAATCAGCTGTTCCCTACATTTATGTTCGCATAACTCGTCAAAATGTAGGGAACAGCAGATTTTTTTTTCGCGATTTCAAGGTTCGTCCCATAGAAAAAGTTGTTCAAAATGATGAGTACAATGACCCCTTTTCGGGTTTAGTATAAACAAAAAATAACCCTGTATATGAACTTATGAAGTAATTAGGTTACTAAGTCACATTGGAAAGAGTTACCGGACTACACGTTCGTGTTTACGGCGCGCGGTACCTATAGGTGTTTTTAATCGGAGACTTGCTGACTGTACTACTGTAGGATGATGGGCTTAGAAGGAAGCGGAACGCTTATCAAGTTATGTGCGCTAAGTCAATAAGTGGAAGCACTAAGGGGTTGGATCAATTGACTCAGCTCCTAGAAACAGTTAGTTTGCGATCCACACTCTAACTAAAATATGTAATGCTTGAAATACGTGCGGGCTCACTACCACACACGCGAACTCCTACTATGGTGAACACTAACATAAGCATGGCATTGTCTAATCTTAAATATTTGTTGACAGGAATGACGTGCCGAGGCCTAATGGTTACCCCCCATTCAATTTTGACCGCTTTTGTTTAATGACCCATTATGATCCAAATGCAATGGTAACCCTCGTAGAACCGAGGTCGGCTTATTACGTATGTTCCAAAAGTCAAGTTTTATGTGTGTATAGGCGGAATCATTGTGCCAGATGTGGCCCCCGAAACGTTTTCGTGCTCGCTTAGGATAAACATGTGGTACCTATAATTTTATTGTAATTAGATACACGATTCCTTATGCTGCTCAGTCATCCATGGTCAGATCTGTTCTGCTCTGGAAGGCCTTGCTTTGTATCATAGTATCCCTATTTTACTACATAGGTAATTGGTTATATCCTTTGAAACTATTAATATTGCAGTTAGTTTAATGGATGAATTACCTCGTCATAAAAGCAAACGCAGTCAACTGCAAATATCAGTAATGTCATCAGTAATGAAACGCCTTGAACGTATAGTTCTACGTAGGTGGATGTAGCTCCCGCGACGAAGTGTTGCCACAGGATTGTCCCCGCTGAGATGGTGGCGAGTATCCAGTAAATGGCGAGGTAGAGGATGGGGGCCGCGGAGCGCCGGGTCCACAGGGCTACGTGGAAGGCGGCGGCTGCCAGCCACGACCAGGGGGCCATGAGTGCAGCCACCAGCCGCACCGTGTCCGCCGGACGGAGCAACGCCGCAGCCGCATCGCAGCACCAGGCCACTCCCAGCACGAGGCTTGCTACTCCTCGTACATTTTGTCCACGCCATCGTTTTGTGTGCCTGCGTAGGATTTTGATGTTAAGGATTTTGCTGCTCTCAGTAAAGAGCACAGACCATAGAGATAAATTAAGTATCTACTTATTAGAAACGCTCTGACCATCTTGGAACGGAAGGAATACTTTTAGGGTTGAACTTGAACTAGTCTAGATCCTCAAGTTTAGCTTATCATCATGCATCATCATCAAAGTTAATAAATCTACCTACCTAGGTCGCGTACGAATATTTGACTAACGCTACAATAATTATGAGGTATGTTTTTTAATAGCAAATATTAAACATTCAACAGTTGTATATTATCTTTCCTTATTTGTAAAACATTTGATATTTAAAAGATAAATAAGGAAACTGTTTTTATTTACGTTGATGTTTTCACTTTAATCGTTTCTCATTCATTGTATTCTCTAAAGACGACGGATTTGTATTTGATGACTTCAACGAGGATTATGCTTATCAGCATGGTTGTTGTATGTCGATAGTGTGGATGTGTTGTGGTACCTGTAGTGTTTCTGTATGGGCGCGCAGCAGCACATCAGCGCGGCGCTGATGGAGGCGCAGTAAAGGTTGACGGAGTGCAGCGCGGCTGCGAGCGCGCGCATCTCGCACGCCGCGTCGTCGCGCGCGCATACCGCCTCCATCCTCCCTCGATTACAACTACGTCGGTGATATCACGCACTCGCACTGTTCACTATTGCTTTTCCGATAGCTACCATTTGAGTGTAGACGATTCTAATGAAACACAAATATTATATTAGTGGGTATGGATCCGAGCTCTGTGACAAAGTAATTTTTTAAAAGTTCATCCCGTTCATCTGATAAGTTTTTACTTTTTATAAATTTACCTACGCAATAGAGGAATTGTAGTAACTGAGCCTGAGCTTAAAAACACTTTTGTGGTTAGGTGGGCATTACAATATTAAATATACCTAAGCACCCCGTTTTATACAGTTGTTGTAGACATCATTTTAATAAAGCTTTACAAAATTACTTAAGCACTAACTAAAGGTTTTGATTTTCTTCAAGATACCTATGTGTTCGTTAAATCAGCGGTTTACCAATAGGTTCCTAGGTAGGTACACCACATATTTACCTAGGGATTAATGTGTGAAATATTTTCGCAATTTTGGGGCCAGGCCATCACTTGAATATTCAGTCAAAACGATTAGCACAAAATACCTATTCAATCAATGTTAAGATGTTGGTGCTAACGCAAGTTTCTAAAGTGTCCCATCACGAACAGGGTAAAAACGATGCGGTTTCCGAAAACTGTTTTATGATACCTGTCAGGTCTGACTCAGGCTATTGATTTGGTATGATGATTATTTTGTAAATGGACTACGTCACGAAACGTCATTCCACTTCGGCCGGAATTCACAACAAACAAAACTCACCTCCAAAATAATTTTAATTCCACTACAAAACAATCACTGAACACCATCCGAATGTCACTAGATTGAGAATTTTACGTTCATCCGCTTCCCATTATACTGAAAATTATTGTTGGGTTTATGGCATTATGTGGTTGTTATTATTCGATCAGTTTGTGTGAATTTGCATCGCGTTTAGAGAGTGGCACGAGCGCGCGTGATAACACCCGGTTACTACGGTGGCGACTGGCCGCCAGAGGCCGGGCTGCCGCATGCCGCTCGCACCGTGCAAGTGTCGCTGGCACTGACTCGACTCGAGGCTGCTCGGAGCCGGCGTCCGGCGACCGGCGCTGCAGGCTTGCCGGCGCATCTTCCCGACACTACTATGTACTTACAGCATTCTATCTCACACACAGCTGTGACTGTGATTGACCTGCTGCAGTTACTCGCTTTTTTATTTCTTTTACTAACTAACTGGTTGTTTTGTGGGGCATGGGCATACATTATGAAAGTCGCACCTACTTATACGCAAGTTGATAGTATAACATGTGTTCTGATCTCATGTTATACATATGTACGTATATTATTTGTCTACAGATGTATAATGTGAGTTAAGTACATGTATATTTTGATATACCTATCTGTGAAACTGTTACTGACATATTGTAATACTGTTGCGCTCTTTGAAACCAGAACATTTTATAGTCAATGTTAAAACATCCTCTGAAAAAAAATCCTACAGTCCCAAATTATAGATTTTCAGCCAGATTTGGTGCATTGATCTTATTTTATTTTTTTGAGACATATTTGACCCTATTCCCAAACCACTGTATCTTCTAAAAGCCAGAATCAACAGTGGCGACCACCAGAAAAGCGCCGAGACAATGAAGCTCGACGAAGTCCCAGATAATGAATTTAACAGTAACGGAAGAGTAAGAAAAATCCCTTATTTCCACTTCTCTTGATCTTATTTGTTAAGCAAAATATTTAACAACGCCATGGTGTTGAAATAAGTATCTATTAAAAAAAAAACAAAATCAAGTTATCAGGGGAAACCCCGGAAGAGTTGCCGGTTGGTTTAACATAGATCTTCTACTATTAGTATTCATGCCAACCGATTTCGTGAGCAGTGACGTCATCGAGATCGAGAGGCCATTTTTCAAATACGTTTTTGGTTCAAGTGCGTAGCTAACGCACTCGATACATAATGGCTGCTAGCACTCGATATTCAAATGGCAGCGTTTCGCATAAACATGGCGACGCGATGCGGTGCGCGCGCGCTGTACTCACTGGCACACATATGCCGCCTGTTATTCTCCCCACTGACCTCATTCTCATTCCACGGATTTTCGCTAGCTCTCACGCCATCATAGCCCAGCTTTACCGCCATACCAACACATGTATTTTGATTCCTTATTGAAGAACATAAAATGATTTGAATAAATAAAAAAGTAATTTTGTAAAAAGTCTATTACATGATTACTTAGTTATACTTATAACATAAAATAAATAAAATATAATAAGAGTCACCTAAAGTACCTACTTAAGTAAGTACTTACAAATGCACTTAGGTAGAAAATACTAAATCGACTTAAACAGTCATTACAGTTCAAAAACGTTAAAAAGATGTTCAGAAATTGATATCCCAGCCGGAAGTTTCGTCCGGCGGGGGTTGTTCTTCCTCGGGGTACTTGTCAAAGTTGACGAAGTCCAGGTCGCTGGCTACAGGCTGTATCAAAGGAGCCTTCAGGCGCCTCTCTACGAGCCCTTCCCAGTCGAACCCCCGGAACCACCTGCACAGCGGAAGAATCATATATACTAGCGATAAAACCAGGTCGTGATTGGAGCTGTTCGTTATCAAAATAATGCATTAAGTTAAATAAGAGATCTAGACTGAGCAGCCAGCATTCGTAATTTTCAAATACATTGTTTAATATTTATAGGTAGGGACAGCGATTTCGGAGACAGATTTTATCAATACCGTCAGGGGTAATGCATGCCATACATAAGCAAGTATCTACATTTATGTGTTAAACAATGAATTAATCAAATCACAATACAAAATTAACTTGAATGAGAATTAAAAGTATCATATTCTTTTTTGTGTCTATGGAACGTGAAATAAATTTATATAAGTTCTTTATATATGTGCAATTCAGCTGTTGATGATATTATGAAGATATAATTTTAACCTTGAACGTACTTGTGATCTTTGATGTCTGATATTCCGCTTTTGAGGTATCCAAGTCTTTCGGCGGGCACAGGTCGGCACAGTTTGCGAATGAGCAGTTGTGCAGATTTGGCGACCCGCGGGTCCCACGCGATGGCGTCGATACCGCGAAGGATGAGCGTGTACGTCTTCATGTGGTCTCCGCCAGGCGCGCGGAACGGTGGCTTGCCCACTAGCAGCTCATGGATCAGTACTCCTAATGCCCAACAGTCCACAGCTCGGTCGTGGCCCTGAATCAAATGCGAAAGTTAATAATCGGCGATTAGAAACAAAGCAAAGGATAGTGTTAGATATCGACCAACCTTATTGAGCACTATCTCAGGAGCTACGTATTCCGGTGTACCAGCAAATGTCCATGTTTTACTATTTGGTGAAATCCGCTTAGCGAATCCAAAGTCAACCTGCGGAAAAATATCATCATGTATTGCCAATAAGTATTAGGTCAGAAGGTGGGTATATGTATGTTTAGTTATCAAATAATGTATGTAGGTACCAATTTAATATATCCTTGTCTGTCGAGCATCAAATTTTCAGGCTTGAGATCCCTGTAGATAATGTCTTTAGAGTGCAGATATTGGAATCCTTCGACGACACAAGCCATCATGAAACGAGCTATGTTTTCAGGAAAATAGCTACGCTTTTGGAGAACAGTCCAGACATCGCCACCCAGCACTGGCTCCATCAGGAAGTAAATGTATTTATTGTCTTTGAAAGTGCGGTATAATCTGTAAAAGTCAAACATTGATTATAATTTACAAAAATCGAAAACATTTCATTATCGTTTGACGTAAGCAGTTGTTTTGATTAATTGATTTAATGTTAGACAAATGTGTCGCCAGGCATTTAAAGTCAATTATCTCCAGGTACTCACAAAGGTTTGTAATAAATCTGTTTGCAATTACATCCAAACCCGTTGAATAGTTTCTGTGTGAAAGAATAACGCAAATCGTACCTCCAAACTTTCGAATTCATGATAGTAGTAAAAAGATTGCTATCCTGCATAAATGCATACCTACCTATTTTGTTGACTGTACATTAAATAATGGTGGCATGTGATATTTGCATATTTAAGGGTGTAAAACACTTATGTAATCCGAAAGGCATTTGTTCCCCTCTCATTGTGATATATTTTTTTGTTCTAAACTATACCTGGGAACCTTCGGACGACCCGAATGGCGCAGCGGTAGTAAGGCTGCTTTACGTTCCTAGGGTCTCGGGTTCGAATCCCGAAGGAGCAAATGTTTGAAATGAGCATGGACATTTGTTTCCGAGTCTGGGATGTTCAGTTCATATATGTATATGTCAGCGGAAGACGAAGTAAACGAAGAGTTGATTGTTGGTTGCATACGATCAATAGATTGCTAATTTAAAATAACTTGTTAAATCCTAATTTAATTTGATTTTATTTACTACATTTTAATATTGCGTAAAAACTAACTAATTTCTTTAAAAGTCGTTGCATTGTATAATGACTAATCAGCACAACAAGCAGAGAAATGGTGGGCCTCGGCACCAGGTTGTAGGCAATCCAAGGAAGCTATGCCATCCTTGGATCCAAAGCTGACCAGGCGCCTTCTGCGCCTAGACAGAGATAGCCTGCGTCTGGTGGCGGGGACCATCACGGGACACTGCTCGCTAAACAAACACTTCTACACCCTAGGTATCACTGACAGTCCCCTGTGCAGAGCGTGCATGGAGGCGGAGGAGACGGTAGCGCATGTGCTCCATGAAGGGTTCCGTAGCAGCAAGTAACATTTATTATTTTTATATTTGAGTTGATTGAGTGAAAGGTAAATTGCGGTTTACAATTTATGATGTATTAAAAAAAACTACTTACTCGAACTCGTTCATTCCAATTTTCGGTGGAAGTTCACATGGTTAATGTACATCTTATATTTTTATTAGTTTTATCATTCTCTTATTTTAGAAGTTACGGGAGTATTTTTATAAACTATTCAGTTTAGAAAAATTGATATTAGAAACCTCAATATAATTTTTGAAGCCTATCCATTGATACCCCACACAATCCACACATATGGGATCACAGCATCTGCTTTCTTTTTGCCCTCGCCTACGGCTCGGGCAAGCAGTATCGCCGCCGCTGTAATTTTCAACTTACCGCACTTATATCATAATGTACTTATTGAGCAAGTGTGTTGAAATAGTTATTTTCAATACACTTCCTCGAAAACTGCTTCTTTTCGCACTAGGTACAGTTTTATATTAGTTTTATATTTACAGTTTTATATTATATTAGTTTCAAAATGCGGTGTATTTCACACGCGTGCATTTTCCATGTTTTTTCCACACACGTGCAGAAAGTAAAATTGCCACAGATAATTGATAAGTTCGAATTGGTTCATTGCATAATTTAAAAAAACATTCACCTCTGACTATAGAGTCAGAGGTGAATGTTTTTTTTTTATTTCGGAAAAGCGATCTACGTCTTTCTTTATAACATTTTTTGAATATTCAAATTGTGTTTATAAATTCAATATCGGTGATAAACATGATTATTTATAACTAATATTTACTTTTATAAACAAATTAACATTTATTTGTGTTCTAAATTCAAACAAAAATTATTATTTTTTTTTATATTAGGCTGTATAACGGCTTTAACGGACGGATTTTTTTTTAATTTAAATCATAGTCTCGTGACATTCATGACTCAAATATTTTACATTGTTTTATTTTATTTCTTCAAAAGTGTATTGAAAAAGGTCGCCTGATACACGTGGACATTTGTTATTGCAGTTCTCGGCTCTAATAACACACTCGCCTTACGGCTCGTGTGTTAATACCGTCTTGTACTACAGTAACAAACTTTCTCCACTTGTATCAAAATGTACTATTATGATACTAGTGCGGTAAGTTGGTTTTTACAAACGAGTAAAAAATAATAACATACCGAACTAAGTATTCATGTCAAATCATTAAAATAATGTCATGACAGTCACAAGTAAATATTCATGTCAAATAAACACACACATACAAAATAAGTAAAGTAAACAAAAATACCCCATAGATCGGCGGTCTTTTTAACATTGAAGGTGTGAAAAGTTTTAATAATATCTTTACAGGTGACATATTGAAAGTTAAATTCGGAACCACTGACTGAAACGTTTTCCCTTAGTTAAGACTCGGCACGGGAATATTTGCAAAGAAATTTTCAAAGCTGTGACAACTTGAGTGTCTGAATTTATAATATTATCGCCAATAGCAAGGCTGTAGTCACTATTTAGGTGGCAATACCTTCCCGTTTCGCTATTAACAATGTTCCATGTCATTTTAATTACATTACTACTATTTTTATTTTTGAACTCAAGAACCTCATTGCTAATAAACAAGCTTTTTTTGATAAATTAGAATAATTCTTAACATCCAAATTAAATTCTGCTGTGTTTGTATAAGTCCGCTCTTCATACAGCTCATTAAGAGCCCTCTTACAGTCCACTAGCGCCGCCAATCGAAAAAATGTCATAACTCGTAAGTAGAATCAAAAATACAAAATGTGGTCTATTATTACTGTAGAAAAGGCAATAACGTAATTTTATAACACCTTATCAACACTTGAAATATAGCTGTTTAGCTAAATCGCGCATTCAAAACATAAACGGCCGTTTTTGTTACAAATGCACGATTTAGCTAAACAGCTATATTTCAAGTGGTGACAATGTGTTATAAAATTACGTTATTGCCTTTTCTACAGTAATAATAGACCACATTTTGTATTTTTGATTCTATTTACGAGTTATGACATTTTTTCGATTGGCGGCGCTAGTGGACTGTAAGAGGGCTCTTAAGTCGTTTTCGACTTTTATGAATACCAATGGTGGCCCGGTCATTGAAAGAAGCGTTACTATTTACCGAGATTGTATTAGGGACAAATGTGGTTTCAAATTATGTGCAATACATTATGAAAAAAACGTTATAGTGTTGATTGGGATCATCATTAGCTGACAAAAGTGGAAGTTTAGATAAAAGTTTAGTTTTAAAAGTTTCCAAGCGATTTATACTCTTTGGATTAACAATGATCTATCCTTTTAAGTGACTTTCATCTTAACATTAGGAATTGTATTCAATTGCCCACAATGATCTGAATCTATTAAATTAATTATTACTTTTTGGGTGGGTATAATATCAGTGTAAATATTATCTAGGCAAGTTGCACTAGTTGGGGTTATTCTAGTGGGCTCGAGAAAGTTTTCAAGATTGTATGACTGAAACAGGCTTAAAATTTCAGTACTTTCCCAGAATTTTCTAACAAATTAATATTAAAATCACCACAAGTGAGATTTCTTAGAACTACAGATTTTATGCAACATTTCATCCAATACCTTATCAAAGCAATCATTCTTCCCTGAAGGAGGTCTATACACTCTTAAAATGATAAACTGCTCCAATTCCATACAGGCTATTTCAACAGTTCGCTCAACAGATAGGCTTACAATATCCTTGCGTTCTTTAAATTAAAGATGATTATTTACTAGGATTAATGCGCCGCCATGTATAGCATTTATCCTGCAGAATGAACCCTGCAAAATTAAGAGGCCTGCGGAGCATGCGTAGTTCATACAAACGTAATACCAAAATAATTTTAAAACCAAACATAATCTTAAGGTAGTGTGTATTTGTAGTAGTGCAGCGGCTGATATGTAATTAAAATATTCTTCCACTCTTCTATATTTTTTCAATACACTTGCTCAAAAAGTGCATTTACGAAGCCTGTATATGTCACCGTAAAATTGTCAAACACGTTATATTACAATATAACGTGTTTCTCTCTAGCGATATTGTAAACTCTCGAATTATTGTCTCTTTGCCCCCATAATCAGGACCTGGGGCACCCCCCCCCCGTTAGGTTAGTTAGGTTCCTATAAACCCTGCACTCGGAAATAGGGGCTCCGCGAAGCGGGGCTCCATCGACTACGCTTTTTACTTTTCTCGGCCCTAATAACACACTCGCCTTACGGCTCGTGTGTTAATACCGCCTTGTACTACAATAACAAACTTTCTCCACTTGTATCAAAATGTACTATTATGATACTAGTGCGGTAAGTAGGTTTTTACAAACGAGTAGACGAATGTAAGCCTGAGACGAAGTCGAAGGCTTACCATAGCCACGAGTTTGTAAATACCAATTTCTGCACGTGTGTGCAACGTTTTTCAACACATTTACGACAAAATTATTCATTATACCACGCTATAAAATTTTTGTAAATCATTAATAGCGCTCTCGCGATTTTGGCGGCAAGAAACTATTTTCCGCAATTTGCTCCTCATTCAAAATTTCAGGTGATGGAGTTGATTCCAGATTCCTCGCTTGAACTCATTATTATTTTGTTTATTAGTTGGAAACTCGACGTCGTCGCCGTCAAAGATGACGGTTCTATAAAAAATTGCAAATGGCGCCACATGCACGTGATGAAAATTAGAACTACATATTTCGTCTCGCTTACTCTTTTGTATTAAAGTGAGACAAACGTATTGAGGAAAAACACTTCCTATGAGGTTCGATCAGTCACCCTATTTATTGTCGTAAGTACAAGGCGGTATTAACACACGAGCCGTAAGGCGAGTGTGTTATTAGAGCCGAGAAAAGTAAAAAGCGTACTCGATGGAGCCCCGCTTCGCGGAGCCCCTATTTCCGAGTGCAAGGTTTATAGGAACCTAACTAACCTAACGGGGGGGTGCCCCAGGTCCTGGTTATGGGGGCAAAGATACTTCCGTATTTTCAGTTGACAATAATTCGAGAGTTTACGATATCGCTAGAGAGAAACACGTTATATTGTAATATAACGTGTTTGACAATTTTACGGTGACATATACAGGCTTCGTAAATACTCATTTTGAGCAAGTGTATTGAAAAATATAGGAGAGTGGAAGAATATTTTAATTACATATCAGTCGCTTGGTCTGGTGGAAAAGATTGCACTATGTCCGAGATACATTATACCAAAAAAAAATGTATTGCGGTACTAAGCACGACACTTGTAAGACGGAATGGAGAGTCGCCGTACACTCTCAGGATTTTGCTATGATTTTCTACAAATTGTTACTTACAAATGATTTTTGATGAACAAGATGACAACTACAAGTGTAAAAAATACTTGTGAAATAAAAAATGATCCTTGTAACTTATAATTAACACGTGTAGTTTTGATAACCACATTATTATTTGTAATAATCAAAAATTAGATTATTAGTTTGGGAACCTAGACATTCTGTAAACCAATCGAAATAAATACACACTACCTTAAGATTATGTTTGGTTTTAAAATTATTTTGGTATTACGTTTGTATGAACTACGCATGCTCCGCAGGCCTCTTAATTTTGCAGGGTTCATTCTGCAGGATAAATGCTATACATGGCGGCGCATTAATAATCATCTTTAATTTAAAGAACGCATGGATATTATAAGCCTATCTGTTGAGCGAACAGTTGAAATAGCCTGTATGGAATTGGAGCAGTTTATCATTTGAAGTGTGTATAGACCTCCTTCAGGGATGAATGATTGCTTTGAAAAGGTATTGGATGAAGTGTTGCATAAAATCTGTAGTTCTAAGAAATCTATAATCACTTGTGGTGATTCTAATATTAATTTGTTAGAAAATTCTGGGTTAAGTACTGAAATTTTAAGCCTGTTTCACTCATACAATCTTGAAAACTTTCTCGAGCCCACTAGAATAACCCCAACTAGTGCCACTTGCCTAGATAATATTTACACTGATATTATACCCACCCAAAAAGTAATAATTAATTTAATAGATTCAGATCATTGTGGGCAATTGAATACAATTCCTAATGTTAAGATGAAAGTCACTAAAAAGGATAGATCATTGTTAATCCAAAGAGTATAAATCGCCTGGAAAATTTTAAAACTAAACTTTTATCTAAACTACCACTTTTGTCAGCTAATGATGATCCCAATCAACACTATAACATTTTTTTCAGAATGTATTGCACACAATTTGAAACCACATTTGTCCCTAATACAATCTCGGTAAATAGTAACGCTTCTTTCAATGACTGCGCCACCATTGGTATTCATAAAAGTCGAAAACGACTTAATGAGCTGTATGAAGAGCGGACTTATACAAACACAGTAGAATTTAATTTGGATGTTAAGAATTACTCTAAATTATTTAAAAAAGCTTGTTTATTAGCAAAGTCACGGTACTTGAGTTCAAAAATAAAAATAGTAGTAATGTAATTAAAATGACATGGAACATTATTAATAGCGAAACGGGAAGGTCTTGCCACCAAAATAGTGACTACAGCCTTGCTATTGGCGATAATATTATAATTTCAGACACTCAAGTTGTCACAGCTTTGAAAAATTATTTGCAAATATTCCCGTATCGACAACTAAATCGCTTAACTCGTCACCTGCTGCTGCCGAGTCTTAACTAAGGGAAAACGTTTCAGTCAGTGATATCTTCCGAATTTAACTTTCAATACGTCACCTGTAGAGATATTATTAAAACTTTACTTACTTTTTATGTGTGTGTTTATTTGACATGAATATTTACTTGTGACTGTCATGACATTTAATGATTTGACATGAATACTTAGTTCGGTATGTTATTATTTTTTACTTTATTTTTGTTTATTTTATATGTGTATTAGACATTTTGTATTTTTATTGACATTCGAATTTGAATTGTAAATTATTATTTATTTTATTTTATTATTGTGAATGTGAGGACCTTGTGGGTCAGTTTTTGTTGTTTTTTTCCCACTACTGTGTGACAGTTTTAGTACTATAAGCCACCTACCCAAATGTTCTTTTTTTGGTATTGTTCGTCGTTTCGTTGAGCTCCTTGAGTTAAAAGTCGAGCTACACGATAACTGGCAAATCCTTGCAGTGACTGGACAGGTCCAGTCAAATCTGTATGGTTCTTTCTTCAAAAGACCATCTCAGACACTAATCTGCATAATTCTCATGTGAGTTGAACAAGATTGTCTGGACTTTAAAAGAGACTATTATGACCTGGGCTGTTTCTTCTCAGAGTAGTCAGGTACGAAACACCGACCCATCTAGTTTTAAAAAATCCCTCCGGCAAGCCGCAGGAGGAGGTGGATTTCGGAGATGCTGGAGCGTCCGACTATTGATAATTTGGATAAAGAGTTGGTACTTATGTGTACAATCTTAAAAAAAAATGATTTCAAAATCGTTGTCCTGTAATGGAAAGTTTACACTTTTTAAATCCTCTCATAGGAATTTAGCATGGAAACGTCCTCAATTTTTTAAGTTATAATTTTTTATTTCGAAAACTATAAGTTTTATCGCTAAACTTTAAACATAACAATTGTAGAGTAAACAATTTGATTTACAAAAAAAAAAAATTGCGACGTTCAAAATGTTTACTGTTTCGGAGATATGATTTTTTTTCGCAAACATTTTGGAAAATTCAACCCCCTTCCCAATTTAGGGGTTGAATCTAAGAAGTTTTAATTTAAAGTTATCCGTATTCTTACTCAGAATGATAAAAATGAAAAACGGTATAAAAAATTTGTGGTTTTTTCCATAGGAAAAAAGTTGTGGCCAAAAAACTGATTATAGAAATTCCGCCCATTCTCGAACTTGGCGTAAGTTTTTATCTTTTCGATTTTTTGGCTAAGTTTGAACGCAATCGGCTCATAATTGCGACCTGTAGAGTGTGGCTAAATTTTGCTTGTCACCCATATACATACGTAAACATATACATATATCCCCGTAGATGACAGACCAATAGGTAGAAGGAAATCTACCTAAAAATGACGTGTAAAAGTGTTTGAGAAAACCTAATTGCTAAATAAATATAATTTATCATTATCATTTAATGTAATATAAATTGTCATGTTTGTTGGCGATGGCATGTACGATGGCGAAATAAACGAATATTGTATTTTACCACATAACTGATAGTACTAGTGCGAAATTATTCCTATTTCTGTCGCAGTAAGCTTAAAAAACTGTTTGATGTCAGATGGTCTTAAACAAACATTTACCTGCAAATAAACGGATTGTTGCACGACATCATGATGTTCTTCTCATTGTAGGCATGCTCCTGCTGCTGCTGCTGCACCATGTCGACCTTCTTGAGGCACTTGAGAGCGAACGTGAGGTTCTTGTCGGGTTTGTACTGCACCAGCTCGACGCGACCGAACCCTCCCACACCCAGGGTTCCCCTGATCTCCAAGTCTTTCAGTTCCACGTGTTCGTATTCTGAAAGAAATTATTGATCATCCAGTCATCAATATAAACAGTGATAATTGTCGCGCACAAAGTAAGTTGTTAATAACTAGGTCAATGATAATTTAGGGTTTAATCCGCCTATCTGTGTCGAAAATAATCATACTAAAGAATTCTTAAAGAAGATTCGCAAACAATTTGTTACTAGTAATTCCACAATAACCTAGTTAAATGCTCAATTGGGTCATTTAATGATCATTTTATTAAAAAATCAAATGCATTTTTTGTAGCCAATTGTACCTATAGAAATTGTATTTTACGGGTAGTCTGATCTACATCGTTTTTGGACCTATGTAGGTAAGGTGGAGAGGATCGCGCCCAGTATTAGACCTAGTGTGGCACCATTTTGTTGACGATCGACGTACGTTGGTACCCAATTTTCGAATACACTGTTTATATTACTTACCACTTTTAACTTTCGATATTTTCTTCTGTTGCGATGGTCTCGGTACATCATGAGTAATATTCTTCAGTAAGTCTATATTGCCCAAAAATTCTGAAAATGGCCTGTCAAATTAAAGTAAAAGAAACATTAAACCGGGACTGCCATAAAAAATTCAAAACCAATCATTTTAATCGTTGTCTTTTCTAAAACTCATTTTCAATAAGTACCTTTTATTTACCTATCTATTTGTATGTGTTTTTGAGTTGTTATAGATATCTGTTTAATCCGATGTAGTTTAAGGGGGAAGCGTCAGGGTGGCCGACGAAATTCAAATTTTTTCAAAATTTTCAAGAGAATTGGAAGATCGCGGGCTGATCTAACGCTTTCACCTTAATACCAGTATTTTACATGGAGTGACTATGCGTATTTCACTTCCACAACCAAGTTAGTACTGGGTAATACCATACCCCTTGTTAAGGCTAGTTGACAGCCGTTAAGGCCTCTGAATACCTATAAGGGCATTACGGAAACGCGGCGTGTTGTGCTTCACGGTTTTCAATTCAAACATAATAATGACGATGTATGATAGCGTTTACGGAGAAGCGATTTTATGCGCGTTCTGAAACGCAGCGTTGCCCGGCGCGTGCACGCGGTTGTGCTGTACCCGCGCTAATACAAACATATTTTATGGCAAATGACACCGCCTCTACGTTTAAACGAAAAAACACGCCGCAAGACGCGCCCCCGACGCACCTCGTCTGCGTAAATGAGCACTAACGACTGTCAAAAATCTTGTAATGACCGTCTGGAACAAGGGTTAAAGTGCTTCCCGAGGCACGGAAGAAACTCGGCAACTATCCACAGACTGACATAGGCAAGCGCGGGTTAACCTTTTTTTGCGGATCAAATTACTCCTCCGCTCTGGGCGGAGTGGAAGGGAGTGTCAGACTTTTTCTGACTAAACTCCATCCATGTTCCTTCCTCGCCCTTTATGTTCCGGGGCCACGGTATCTCTTTCGAACAGTACCGCAGCCCCGGCAGGCTTTGACCCTTGCGGAACCCTTCATTATGCTGACATCTCTTCGAGGCGCGCATGGAACACGAATGCGCCGTCTACACGGCCTGTCGTCATAAACCGGACGGACGCCCGATGCGTCTCCCGCGGCGGCTGGGACATGGGGTTCTCTCCGACTCGCGTTCCGCCACCACCGTTGCTAACATGACTGCTTCGCAGAAGGAGGTGACGGCTTCCCATTCTGTCTCGCTTCAGATCATGGATTGAACCAATGCAGGGCGCGAGAGGTCACCACCGCCGAAAGCCGCAACGAGGACACGGCGGTGCTTCGCCCACGCGGGGCAAACCTCCAACGAGTGCTCCACCGTGTCCTCCGGTCGATCCTCAGAATGGAAACACCCGGGCGTTTCCTCCCACCCGATTCGATGCAGGAACCTCCCGAAACAGTCGTGAGGCGATACTCCTCCGCTATTGTGGCGTTCCCTAGACGGGGTTGCGAACGTCGCTCTCTCCATGTCGCAATGAGATCACTCGGGTTTTGGACCTCAGGTTGGACAGGACCCGCATGAAGGCAGCCCCGATCCGTTCCAGTTTAGGGGACACACGTCGGAAGTGCTCCAACGGCTGTCGAGGACGAGTCCTAGGTACTTCATCGTTGACTCGAAGCCGATGGATACCCCTACCGTCAGTGAGGATCCCGGTGGCACACTCCGAGGCCCATGAAAGCACATGGCCTCAGACTTGTGCAATGCCACCTCGAGACTCAGTTGCCGGATACTAGAGCATCAGCGTCTCGACGCCCCCACGTATCTCTGTCGAGAGTCTCAAGCATCTCCTCGCGGGCCAGATCTCTGGTCCGCAGGACAGCCTCCCGGACGGCGGTCTTCACCGCTCTGTATCCCTTAAACTGTTCCACCTCAATGGCTGCCGCATCCGGTGGGCGAATGCGGAGCCAGCGATGCCTGGTGTACAGGCGCAGCGCAGCAACACTCGCTTCGCGCGGAGACGCCAGCTGTCGTACACCTGACGTCGAGAGCTTCCTGGCCGGACTCGGTGCATTGCCACGTCGCAAATATCGGACATGGTCTCCTCGAACCCCATTGACCTAGCTCATTGTCAACGTCAGCAGGCCTGTCCGGTGCGGCAATTGAGGCTTCCAAGAGGAGCTCCCGGTCCAGTTGCTTTAGCGAACAAACCGCGGACCTCTCGGGTCCACAAATATTTCATAGATACTGTTTTAAATGAATCTACCTCATTTAATCTACACTAATATTATAAAGAGGAAAACTTTGTTTGTTTGGTTGTAATGAATAGGCTTGAAAACTACTGGACCGTTTTCAAAAATTCTTTCACCATTGGAAAGCTACATTCACCTTGAGTAACATAGGCTATATTTTATCCCCGTAGTCCCACGGGAACGGGAACTACGCGGGTGAAACCGCGTGACGTCCGCTAGTCATTAATAAATGTATCCATATTGAAACTTACTTTAGAAACGGTTCTAACCACTCTTGTTAGCTCAGCACGCGGCGCCGAATAAAAATATATATCAAATACATATATATTGCACATTGCAAACTTTTTTCAAGAGATCAAGTAGTTACCCTCGTTCCAGCCACAGACACTCGACTCCCGGCGGCTGTGCGGTTACGGTGGCTAATCTGCAGTCTTCTCGCATCAGCGCCTGCTCACCGAAGAACTGCCCGCGGCCGAGCACCCCGACGCGCTTCTCGTCTCCGTCGCCATCCCGCTTCGTCACCACTACAGTACCACCGCGAATGATGTAGAATTTGTTACCCCGGTCGCCTTGTCGCACAACTGGCGTACCCGCCGAAAAGAATTCCTGAAATATGTAAACATGAGTTCACGTTCCTGTTTTTTGGTTATGTTTTATGTAAATGTATTGAGATTACTTCATACCCTTTTGAGGAATTCGGAGATCTTTGCGAGTTCGATAGGATGAATGCCTTCAAGTAAAGGTACTGAAGCAAGGAAACGTATGTTGTCATCTTGCTCCTGTTGTATGCTGCGCACCATAATCTTTTTGAAAACTCGCCGCTCCAACATCCATACTTGTGCTTCCGTTATACCTAATTAACGAAGAGCACAATGTAGGCCGCTGCTTCTTGCGACAAGTTAGTGATGTGCTTGCGTACCGATGTTTTTGTGTGGGTAAGTTGTACGATGCATGGTAAATACACGATGTGTTTGATGGCATAAGGTTTATAATTTATTGTGTACTACGTACTGTTTTAAAAAATGCTTTTACTAAACCTGAATGTGTTGTAGTTAGACTTTGGTAGGGGGGGAGCAAAGCGGAGACTAACGGCCATATCTCCTTCTTTATTATATCTATGATGTAGGCCTATTTTGTATGCTTCAAAAGTTATTTATTTAACAGTTTATCTACACACTACATAGACAAAAGAAGAAAGGAATAGAGAATAGGTATAATGTTTTTAAAAACCGACTTACATCGTATGGAGGCGAAACGTTTAGCTTTGTAAAGAATAGCAAGTTCACCAAATGCTTCTCCTTGTCCGAAAGTTTTTACAACCTGTCGACCTTTGAGGACTTCAAACTGTCCGTTTGCTGAAACAAAAAGATGGCTGCCATTCTCGCCCTCCCTGATGATGAGGCTGCCTGCTGGGAAGTCCTGGCGATTCATCGCTTCAACCACTGCTGCAAGTCGCCCATCATCCATTAAGTTCCTTAAGAAGTCATTAGCCATAACAGCTTTTTTTATTTGTTCAGCTGACCTATGAACGGTGAAGAATTGAGTATAGGTACGCATGAATAAAATTAACAATATGTTTAAAAAAAATCCTATTCAATCCGTGAGGGTATTATTAGCTATCGGGATTAGATTGAATTTATGCAATCCTTTTTGAAGAACCAGTCAAAAATATATCCTGATGAAAAAAAAAATACTAAAATGAGGTAACACACGGACGCGAGCGGACACTTGTACTAGCGCGGTAGTGACGTCATAAAAAAACAAATGACGATCGAACATACTAATACGTCGGGTCAGTTGCTTTCCGAGAATATTCTATGTATATTATGTGCAAGTCTCGAAATTTCCACAATGGAACTGCCTAGACGATTCAATTGTAGAACATTTTACTATAGAAATATCAAAAAGATTCGAGAAAGTTGTGGATTTTTTTCGAAGGATGATGGTTCACTATGGAACATGAAGAAGTTTGAGAAAGTTGTGGAACTTTCTCGAAGGATCGATCGGCATATAGGTAAATAGACGTCGTGTTTGCGGGAGCTGTCCGTCTGATTTTGCGAAGCCAATCGAAGAGAACTGAAAGTCCGATCTAAGCGAACAGCGATTAGTAGTTTATTTGTGATAGTTTTAAATGATTTGTGATTATTAAAGTCTCTGCCGGGGTTGCGGGCCTATTCGAAAGAGATACCGCGGCCCCGGAACATAAAGGGCGAGGAAGGAACATGGATGGGTTTTTAGTCAGTAAAAGTCTGACACTTCCTCCCGCTTCGCCCAGAGTCATCAGATAATTTCCCATCCTAAAAAAATAGAATAAAAAATATTAGTCATGTCGTGTTTAATCGGTAGCTAGTAAGTATTTAATTTATCTCATACCCAGCTCGTAGCAATACAATCGAAGATGTGATGTCGCGTTTTAATGCTTGGTTAGTTTGAATTTAGGGAAACCGTTAAAAAATCATGCATAAAAAAAAAGCTTACATTTTTTTTGGCCATTTGCAGGGCAGTGCTAAGTTGTAAGTTGATGAAGAGTCGAGGAACGAATTTTTCACGGTCAAAGTCGTTCCTCGACTCTTATGAACTTGGAGGGTTGTATTGTTAATTTTGATGATTATAATTCTGTGTCTACATACGTCTTTCAGCCACGACCGATATGTTTGTCAACATATAACATAAAGCACTGCACTGCAAAATGCAAATAACGTAAGAAAATTTGAATTTCGCTGGCCACCCTGACGCTTTTAAATTCATGAATATTTTGTTTCAAGTATTCTATTTGGTCTGAGAGGGTTTTTTTTGAACTAAGTAATTGATTTTGCTGTTTTGATGTAGATCTATGTACTCGTAATATTAATACTAGGCATGACGGCAGTATCAAAAAAATCCAAACTTATAGAGTATTGAAAAATAATTGACACGTATTTTTTGTTTTTGAAAATCAATGAATACTTACGACAAAGATAAAACGCATCAAGACTAGTGGACGTCAAAATTCGCCAATTTTGGTTTACGTAATTAGATTAATTAGATTTTTTGTGTCGTCTGTTTTAAACTTCTTTATAATTGACATTGACTATCTTACGTCTTATCCTTTTCGTATTCCTCATATATCAGTTCATTGAGAGGAGCGGGGTCTGTCGGCGTGTGAGGGGCAATCACTCCTCTCTTGCGGCGCCGTTTGTTCGTCTTCTTCTTTTTCCCCTGCTGCTGTACTAGCTCCGATATAGTCTTAGGACCATCAGAATCAGTGACGGAATCGCTACTATTCGGTAATTCACCATTACCATTGTTGTCGGGATATGTAGGTGTCGGTGGTACGTCAAGTATTATCTGAAATGCGATAATGAAATCAAATGAAAACACAAGTTCTACATTTTTGTTGGGATTAAATTGATGACGATTACAGATAAAGAATGACGAAAATAATGCAATTAAGTAAATCGGATTAACAACAACATAAGTTGAGAGATTATAAAATCACCTACACTCAGCATAATGGCTAGAGATTACTTATTATTTGTTTACAATGATTGGACTGGTCGGGTAAGTCAATTGAACCCACTCTTCACCCAGTGGCTAACGGATATAAAAAGCGATACAAAGGATATAGACGATAAACAGACATAGAAAGAGCTTCAAGTAAAACAAAACTTTTCCAGCAGTAACACCGCCCTTAACTACACGGAGTAGAACTGGTACTGACTGACAGGATTACTACTATGAACGCATTGCCTTGCAGATGCTGTCTCCAAGGAGGAGTACTTACTATCCCCCCTCTGGAATCTGATGATAATAAACGGCTTTATATAAACACAATTACAAAAATCACTTTTATACTATCGGTTACGCAGATGACCTCGCAATCCTCATTTGGGGGAAGGTAACGGGATCATCCTGCATCCTTACTTAACAAGCACTACGCCGCTAATTCGGTCAAAGGTTTTCAGTGGACCTCGCCAAAGTTGAACGAGTCATGTTTACCCAAAAACGAACACAGAACACTAAACCATATCGACTACCTAAACTATCCGATACAGAACTCCAATGAGTCTAACAAAGTTAAGTACCATCATAGTTTGTGAAACCTACTTACAAATAAATAAACATCATTTATCATTTAACCTTCTGGCAGTGCAGGAAGATGATAGGTAAGATGTGAGGCCAATCCCAAAATTATACTCTGGCTATACTGCGGTGATCTGACCAATGTACACCTACGAGGCCGTGGTCTGGTGGGTCTACATCAAACTAGTTACAGCCTCAAACAAACTACAGCGCATGTAAAGGCTTGCTGCATGAAGACAATAAGCCTGCACGAGGGCTACTCCAACTGTAACTCTCGAAGCCACGTTAAAGCACACATGCTCCATGTATATGCAACAGGAAGCAACGATGACGACAGTATACTCTGTAGTAAGAAAGATACACAACACCACGCCACGTTACTGAAGGGATTCATAAAGGTGGTTACAAAAACAATTCGTTTACCACAAGAATCCCAAAATCCAGCTGCATGAGGATCATCACTTCGAGGGGATACCCCGCAGATGGATCCAAATCAGGAATCTCAACAAAGTAGGATTTCAACATCAACCTGACCACACCATTCGAGGTCCACAACACAGTATTGACAGCCGTTGCGTTGGACGCCCTCCCACTAGGTGGACTGATGACCTGGTGAAGGCTGCGGGAATCCGCTGAATGCGAGTTGCACATGACCAGTCAGTGTGGTGACACTTGAAGGTTCACCTGAAATAATTGAATGGATTGGAATGACACAAGTGTCACAGTCAGAATGCATGGGTATTCCGCTAGCTGTATCCGTCTTTCCATGCAAAATATCGCATCGACCAATATGAAGACTTTGAATTTGGGATTTTTCAAGAGAAAGTTGTCTAGTTAGGTTATTCTGTTACACTATTTATATTATTATTACTAAAAAATCTGGAATTTCTCTGGAAAATTGCTATGCGCTACTTAATGTATATCTTAAGATTCAGGTTGTAGCTAAGAATAAAATGCTATACAGTTAGCGAAGCATATCAATTCTAACGTAGCGCGTATTCGTAGCCAGCAACATCCGTCGTAGCACTCGTAGCCTCACTTCGATGTAGCACATAGCATTTGTCGTAGCACGTAGCTACGATCGTAGCTCGTAACTTCGATCGTAGCATGTTACACCAACTTTAACCGTAGCAGCGCGTAACTACGATCGCAGCACGCAGCATTTGAATGATTATTCCATCTTGCTGCATTCCATATTATCGGGACTTTACCAATGTAAAATCTAGATAAGTTTAACTTTTTTTTATTTAAGTATATTAACTAACTTACCCAAAGCCAAACATTTTTTTGTTCGCCATTCCAACAAGTAGCTACTTTAATAAATTTTATCTACCCAAATATCATAAACCCTCTCTAATGCGTTCTAAAACCATAGGCAATGACCAGCATTACCAACCAGCAGAAATAAACGGAACTGTAATGAACTCATAACCTACTGAAAACAGTAGGTTATGAGTTTAAATTTGGAACAGGTGTCAAATTCAAGTGAGTGTGCTATTCTAGTACCTATCTACATTAAATCAGATATCGATACGAAACCCCAATTCAGTATGGGTTTAATTATAGATCGCACGACATTTTGATCTCGAGTGACACAAGAATAGTGACTTTGTTCGTTTGCCTATGATTTAAAAAAAATGACAGATATCCGAAACTCGGCCATTTCGAGCTGTCATTTGTTCGTTAGCTTTTTATTTCCAGTTACGAGTAGACAAATTTTCTGATAAGTTCTTTATTTCTGTCGAAAATGTGTGATAGTGACTCAGAAATTGACATGAACACTCCGCCAGATGTCGTAAATGCAGCTACGAATGCAACTAATAACCTGTTGCCACAAAAATCAAGGGCCAAGTAACAATGCTGGTCATTTCCCTATGGTTCCTGAACCCATCATAGAGCCCTTATGATATTTGGGTAGATAAAGTAGTATATGCAAGTATACATAATTAGGCATTACAACACTCGTATGATGCTATTAAGAAACTCGCCTTCGGCTCGTTTCTTAAACCCACACTTGTGTTGTGATGCCCTTCATTATGCACAGTCGCATAAACTTCTATAAAAGACCCGTATATGATTGTACACGCACAGGTTTTACAAAATAAAAACGTATTATTTAATATGACTCCACGGTTGTGTCCTTACGCACAGAAATTATTTAATTTTGAAATTTTGTTTAAAAAAAACAGTTGCTTCTCACAAATGTCCAGCTTTTTTTTTTAATTACCGAAGAACAATTTCTATGTAACCATTTGTACGTCGATGTAATTACAGGTATGGCTGGGATTAATGTCAATAGGATTTGCGACAAAGCCTAGACCGCTTTCACCGACGTATGATGTTAGAAGCGAACCCATCTTTGAAAGACCCCGTTTTGTAATGAAGTATTGCTTACTATCATAGTTTTCTTAGTGGTAGTTTAGTGGTTAAGGCGCTTAGACGAGCTAAATTAGCAACTCTATTTGTGGTGGTACAAACTTCGTTTGAAATGCTGATAGAATAAAGTTCTAATCAGCTTGCACTACAAAGTGGTTGTAACGTCAGCCACTGCGGGCCAAATAGCGCGAAATGAGTGGTTTCGATATCGATTTACAAAAAAACTATTGTACAAGCGATATTATTTCAGTTTTTTATACCAAATAAAAAACTGAAATAATATCGCTTGTAGAATTATTTGCCAAAAAATCAGAATGATCGCATGCATATTAGTATGTTTTTTATTGTTTGAAAGATATCTTTAGAGATAAGTTCGTGATTTCTTTTAATCGAGCCAAATTAATTGTATTATGTTTACAAAACAGTATCATGCTAGCATATATCCTGAAGATAATCATATATTTTCTGGTCTTGTTTATAGCAATGAATCATATACTTTTAGTAATTATAAAACTCGCGTTTAGCTCATGTAATCGCCTTAAGCGATCAATTGACTTGCGATAATCTTGACTTGGAATGTTTACCACTGCTAAGTACAGACTTACCTAGATACTTTGGTAACGTAAAATAAACGTTATAACAATAAACAACAAATGGCCTGCTAGTTGTGAACAGTGACTATGTCATTGCACCATAGTTCACCATACATTGTCCCTTTCAATTAAACTGCATTTTAATGCCCCACAAAAGTTTATTTTTACACCTACTTATGTATCTTTATAATCAGGTATCATACATAGGGTGTAAACCACCTCATCGCGAAGCCGTCAACCGAGCATTCTGTACCTACCTACTTCAAACTACGAGTAAGTAACTAATACGCAAAAAATATTGCTAGGAAACAACTTTTTGTAATAACGTAACTCAATGTAACGCACTCAAAACATTGTGCTAATGGATGGATTGAATAGTACAGGGACAGTGGAGGTATATAAAATAACATTATTACAAAAAAGGGTCCATATTTTTTTTTTATAAAACGTTGTAACTTTGACCCCCAATATCTCAGTAACTACAAGTTTCCCAAGTATGGTGTAGGTGTAGAACAAAACAAATGATCGGAATGACGAGAAGAACAAGTGCCTTCCCGCTACGTTAAGAGGTGTTTTACACCCTTTATTATACTTAAGCGGTGAAATGATTACGACCTAGACTCAGATTTAAATTTTCAGTTACAAAAAGGAATTCTAAAAATTGAAAATGCTCATTACTTATCATGATTGCTGTCTGCAGTGATTCGTACAACATCTCTACATCTATATCTTCTATACATATAATAAAATCGTTGAGACCAAAAAATCTGTACATTGAAGATTAAAAAAAAAACGACCAGGGTGACTTAAAATAAGTGACTGAACATATTAAAACCATTTTTAAAATTTTTGTTTATTTGTTTGTTTGTTTGACCGTGCATCGCGTAAAAACTGCTGGATGGATTTTGATGAAAACTTCATTAATCTATTTAAATAAATTCAGAATAACATTTAGGTTATAGAAATTATGGACAATTTTGGAAAAAGAGGGGGAAAAGGGAGGGGGTAAAGTTTGTAGGTTTTTTTTTTTTAATTTTTCTAGAATCATGAAACTCAGATTAAATACTTATTATTAAAATAAAGATATACCTGTTTCAGCATTTAAAAAAAAATCATCCATAGTCGTAAAAAAGAGGGATTTGTGTTTAAAAATAATTAATTTCACACACCTGTAGAATGAAATCTAATGAAGTGTAAACCTTTAAAAGTAGCTACATATACTTACTTCAAATCTAATACAAATAAATATAATTTCTCAGTCTCCTTGAAATTTGATTTTTGAGGTGAATATTGAATACGAACAAAATAGCGATTTAACGGCTGACGATTTAGCTTTAGTGACTCATGGATCAACGCACAGCCTAAACCGCTGATCGTAGCTTTATATAATGTAGGCATTCGGTATAGAAGAATTTTGAACCACTAAGGGGGTAAAAAAGGGGGGCAAAGTTTGTAAGAGACAACGTGATTCCTTGGTCCAATGTACTGG
Source organism: Xestia c-nigrum (assembly GCA_916618015.1). Lineage (NCBI taxonomy): Eukaryota > Metazoa > Arthropoda > Insecta > Lepidoptera > Noctuidae > Xestia > Xestia c-nigrum. Next base: position 14,494,329 of record OU745255.1, on the reverse strand, counting down.
AAATTTTGCATAAACCTTTTTAACAGAATTGATGGAAGACGTGTTTCGTATTTTATTGAAATGAACCCCTAACGGGGTAAAATAGGGTAAACAATTATCTTGGCCATGGCGCTGATTTGCTTAGGAATTGATATCAATACTCAGAGCTTTTGATTTTTCCCGTATATGTAGATGCTCTGAGTTTAAACTACATTTTATTTTGACACAGGTTTGAAAACTCAATCCGATTATCAAAAAGTTGAACTCACATAAAGTCTTGGTGCTAATACCCTAAAATCGGATTTCACGAAAGTCATCGTATTATATTTGAAGGTTTCAAAGCTTTAGAGGTTATGCACTTTTAAGACACAGCCTCATGGGACGTGGAGTTAGAAATTTAAAATGGAAGATTAAAACATTTTGGTTTCAAAATTGTCACTTAAGGTATGTCAATGAAGATGGAAGCCAGTTGGCCAGATCCGCAAGAGTTTACAAGAGCTTTATCGTGTTTAGGGCGCTTTCAATTTAGACGTTTCGTGTCGCGCCGCTGCAGCGCCAAAGCAGTGCGTTTGTTGTACGACTCGAAACGTGTAAATTGAAAGCGCTTTTAGAATCATTTCATGCAACTTGATAAGAACCTTTAACCTAACTAGAGTACGACTTTTATCGATGATCTGACGATGGAGATGAAAGACAGTAGCGAGAAGTCCCCAAAAGTTTACAGCAGCTAATATAGCGTGTTTCGCGCGGCTCATTTAATGCACTCCGATGAGAACTTTAGACCTGGCAGGAGTATGACTGTCATTGATGGGCCAACGATGGGGACAAAAGGCAGTTGCAAGAAGTCTTCAACGGTTTATAGCAGTTATATCGTGTCCCGGCTTATTGCATGCACCTTGATGAGAACTTTCAACCTAGCTGGAGTATGACTGTCATCAAGTATCTAAGGAAGCAAACGTAACTCATCTATACTTATAAAGGGTGTAAAACACCTCTTAACGAATATGAAAGGCACTTGTTCTCCTCGTCATACTGATCATTTTTTTGTCCTACGCTATACCTGGGAACCTTCTAGTTACGGAGATAGGGGGGGTCAAAGTTGCAAGATTTTAACAAGTTTTTTTTAAATACCACTTTTTATCGTATGATTTTTACTTTAAATATCTCTACGACCCCCGTACTATTTAATCCATCCATCCGCACAATGTTTTGAGTGTGTTACATTGAGTTCTACCACAAAACATTATTTATAACCTCAATAAAAATAGTTGTTTCCCAGCAATATTTTTTGCGTAAAGTTACTTAGTTTGATATACAGAATGCTTGGTTAACGGCTTTGTGATGAGGTGAAATACACCCTGTATTATCTATACTTTATATTATAAAGCAGAAGTGTTTGTTTGTTTGTTTGGTTGAACGAGCTTATCTCAGGAACTACTGGTTCGAATTGAAAAAATCTTTTTGTGTTGGATAGTCCATTTATCAAGGAAGGCTATAGACTATATAACATCACGCTACGACTATTAGGAGCGGAGGAGGAATGAAAAATGTTTCGTTTTTCTCTCTAATGTGACGCAGACGAAGTTGCGTGGGTCAGCTAGTATATAATAAAATCGTTGAGACCAAAAAATCTGTCCATTGAATATTAAAAAAAAACCGACCAGGGTGACTTAAAATAAGTAACTGATCATATTAAAAACATTTTTAAGATTTATTTTTTGTTAACCTCGCGAGCCAAGTCATGATACTTGATTTGTTTATATTTCTCGGCTTTCACGAGGTTCTCATCATGCGGGACGGTTATGTCAACAATCATTGCACGCCGCTCTGATCGATCCACCACCACTATATCAGGCCTATTCCTGTCAGTGATGATGGATTGATCCCAGTACAATGTTATACTGCCATTATTGAGAACTGGGTCGGGCACATACATGTAGTACGGCACTTCCGTTTCCACAAGGTTGTATTTTAGATCAAGTAGTAGTTTGTAGTTCTAGAATACTTTTGCGGCAGGCAACTACGTACTAGATCGTCGTGATTATTGTAGAAATATAAACAAACTCTAATGAGGTATGTACCTATAGTCAAGTCATTTATAGCATTTTTATCTGCGGAAAAAATCCTAGATAGCTGGATTTCTGTATACACCTTTAATACGGTGTTGTAATAAGGATGTGGGAATCTGCTCACGGAATAATCATTATTTTCATAATACCGATGTCGATTTTTCACATCTTTATTGCAACATGGTAATAAAGGTGTATACAGAAATAAGCCCACTAGGATTTTTCCCGCAGATAAAACCTAAAATGACTTGACTAGTGATCTATTGTTTTACTTACAAATTTTGTTCCACGGGGTACTGTAGGATTTTCGACAGGCAAAGCGCCCTTATAACTCGCCCGAGAAGCCAATCTAAACGGCGGACACAACACCATTATGAAGTAGTTTTTTTTTTTACAATAAATTAATTTACATTATACACAGCACTGCATAACACCAGAAGTAAACCACTGAAGAGCGCTCGCACCGGCTCGACACTGCTTGGACAAAGGAACTGCAACCCTTATCGCTATTACCAGATAATGTCACTATTCCGATTAATTATTTTACACAAATAATCCTTACCTACAATGTGTTATCAGTACAAAAAAATAGCTTTCTTTTCCTTTTATAACATTATGATTACTATTACAAAGGTTAAAATTATTATAATATTAGTAATAATACGTTTCTTGATTTCTATGTACTTGTATTATACTATTGATCCCGGCTGTCAAGTGGCCCAAAAAGTCTGATACCAGTCTTACCAAGTCGTATCGTATTTCCCAGTATTAACTGGTTTGTGGAGGATAGGCAGTCGCTCCATTTAAAATACTGATATTCAAGAGCCTGATTCAGAAGGCAGTACTCCTCGATACGGCTCGCATTGTGAGGAGGTTCCTGTCTCTGCAGCCCTAACCACCGGTGGCTTGGACCCTGCTCCTGACACCGGCGGAACTCTATTTTTTATATTTTTAAGTGTTTTTTTTTGTGTCCTTTTATTTTTAAGAAATACTTAAAAATGTAATTTCTTAAGAAGAAAAATTAATAAACGAAATAATAATAGTATATTCATTTCGGAGAAACTCCATATAAGACAATTAATACAAACACAACACAACAACACAATAACAACACAATACAACACAATAGTAACACAATTAATATCACAAAACATACACATAAACATAAAATGTTAGTGTACTAGTAACACAAAAATGTACCTAGAAATATGTTATCAGTTGTCAAAATCATTTATCATAACTCCCCCCTCTCTCCCCCTTCACTCCTCCCCCCATCTCATAAATTATTACACGTAGAGGCTTTTTGATTTGGCTATATACTTTATTATTGAAGGAAGTTGAAATTTGTATACCCTCCCCTCGATTTCGGAAGTTAAGAGAATTGGAACATTTTTTTCAGACTTACACTAAGGGGCTCCTAATCAATCAAAACCATTTTTCAAAACTCCCCCTTTTCCCCCCTTACTCCCTCTCCTCTAGAGGCTTTTTGATTTGACTATACTTTATTGTTGAGGGTCTTTGAAATTAGTATACCTTACCCTCCTCTCCCCAACCTCCCCTAAAATTAAAGGGGCTGCAACTTCTTAACGGTTAGGGATAGACATTAGGTGTTTGAACAAATATTAAAGTAGGCGTCGAAACCTAACCGGTGGTGGTGGGGATAAGGTCACGATAGCTTCCAGTGGTAGGTAGGTCCAGAGTGAAGCGTAATTCAGGGGCGGCGACGAGCAAACTTTAGGGTAATATTTTTTTTAATAGGAAAACGTCTGAGATTTTTGATTTTTATTTGAATTCCCACGTTTTATTGAATTCATTTTAAAAATGTTTTAGGTATTCTTGAAGGGTTCCAAATCTTTAAAGTGCTCTAATAGATTTAAAAAAGCTTTTAACTATTCCACTGAATTTTAAATTTTTTATGAGGGTGAATACTCCTCAAAAACACGAAACCTAAAACGCGAGCTGCGCGCAGCTCGTACCTACTCGGAAAGTAGGTCTGAAAGTCTAATATTCTAGAGTTTCAGACCTACAGCTTAGGATCGGGTAGAAGACCGTGAAAAACTGGGAAGAAGACCGAGAAGGACGGGAAGAAGATCGTGAAGGACGGGAAGGAGTCCGGATAGAACGAGAGTAAGAACGGGATGAAGACCTGGAAGAACGAGAAGAAGACCAGGAAGAACGGGAAAAAGACTGGGAAGAACGGGAAGAAGACCGGGAAGGACGGGAAGAAGAACGGGTAGAAGACCAGTAAGAAGACCCGGAAGAACGGGAAGTAGACCGAGATAAACGAGAGGAACGGAAAAGACCGGGAAGAATGGGCAAAAGACCGGGAAGAACGGGAAGAAGACCGGGAAGGAGGAAAGAAGACTGGGAAGAATGGGAAGAAGAACCCCAACTAGCAAAATAATCCTGGAATGCGTTTTTATAATGCTACGTGGACCTATAAAGATGATGGTTTTGGTGGTTGGTACTGCGCTTTTAACAGCATAATTGCATGCTGTTTTTACTCAAGTACGTTTAATCCTAAATTTGTAATTATATCGGTTTAAAGGGTGTAAAACACCTCTTAACGAATACGAAAGGCACTTGTTCTCCTCGTCATTCTGATAATTTTTTGTTCTACACTATACCTGGGAACCTCCTAGTTACGGAGATATAGGGGGGGTCAAGATTTTGCAAGATTTTTACAAGTTTTTTTTAAATACCACTTTTTATCGCATGATTTTTACTTTAAATATCTTTACGACCTCCGTACTATTCAATCCATCCATCCGCACAATGTTTTACCACAAAACATGATTTATAACCTCAAAAAAAAATGTTCCCCAGCAATGTTTTTTTGCGGAAAGTTACTTAGTTTGATATTCAGAATGCTTGGTTAACGGCTTTGTGATGAGGTGAAATACACCCTGTATCTGCGGACCATTTAAATTAATCTCAAACAATCCTGGTTAAAACTCTCAAGAAGAAGAAAGTTAAGAAGCCACTTTTGCTTGTACCTGTACGACCAGTACAGGTGAAAAAACGCTTTATATAACGCGAAGCGTCTGCGTACACCAAAGGATGTAGTACCATTCCAGGTTCCTGGTGTTTATAAGATCGATTGCAGCTGCGGGCGTTCCTAAATAAGCCAAACAAAGCGAACAGTCGCTGAAAGGGTTAAAGAACACATAGCAGCGGTCAAGAATCGACAAACGAACAAGTCTGCTATAGTAGAACATGTGATAGACTCAGGACCCAACCACTGGATGGAGTTACACAACCCAAAAATCCTTGCCCATGAGAAGCACTATTATAAGAGAATTGTTCGGGAAGCGATTGAGATCAAGAAGTACCCTAATTTCAATCGCGAAGACGGCTTCAAACTCTCTTCAGCCGTGAAATCGCCTCAATATACGGACACTGTTAGTGTAGTGTGCTGTCCTAGTGTGAACCGGCCCTAATACAACATTTATAAAGATGAGTGAGGGTAGTTGAATAAACGCCTTCACTTTGCTGTCGCGGTACCTCCAATACTTCAGTCTCCCCGCGACGACGGCTGGTGCAATCCGGTCGAAAACTCGAAACGTCGGGATTAAATTAAAGGTAAATTCGCGATAAATACCCGTCTTCTTAAGTTTTATAATACGCTTTATCTAGTTTTGCAAATTCTATTGTAGGATTTGACAACAGCCATTTTGATTAGGTATAAATGGTGAAGACCATATCGCTGATCCTAGCGAGGGTTCTGGACAAGATCATTTTAGTACTACTTTAGATGGAAGAGATTCGGACTACGAAAGTACCAAATCTTTCAGCAATAATGACAGCGATAATAACGAAGACCTTCTGGATTATAACAAAAATGTTAAACGGCGTTATTCTATTAAAAACTGGGCTTTTCTCTTTTTTTTTGGCTTCAAAATTTCTCATGTTGCATTAAACTCTTTACTTGAAATTTTAAATATGAGAACACAATTTTTTGCCTAAAGACGCACGAAAATTACTAAATACCAATAGATAAAACCTACACATCAGTATTTCAGCCCCAGGGCACTAGGCACAACGGTTTGATTCAATGTTTGAAAAAAATGTATGGCAATGTTTCGAGTTTACCAAATAAGATTTCTCTAGACATAAATGTTGATGAATTAAGTCCCAGTTTTCAACAGTTTGAGATACCAGTTTTGATCTATATTATGTACCATCTTCCAAGTTCCAAATTTGGCACCGTTTGTTGTAGGTTAGTACAAGACGTCACCTTACAATTTCCCCCTCCGCTGTTTTAAGTTCTTTAAAGATAGGAAATATGTTTGGTTAAAAATCGATCGATATCAAGGAATATCGGCATAGTCTTGTTTGTGACGATTTATTGTCGGCAACCTGTTGTATAATTAAGTCAAACAAAAACAATGTTTAAACTAATACTAAACCTAGCACGTAGCACTAAACCTTGAAATATCCCTTTAACTTATTTATTTATTTAACGATTTATGTACACACTAACCACATCATACTTATCTATAAATATCAATCGATTTTCATCTGGGCATTACGGAACCCTAATCGGTAACAATGGCGAATCTTCTTCGGTTTTGAGAAAACCCAATATAAAACGAATATACTTATATTGGTAGGTACTCTTGGAAATGCTAAAAATACTTATTTTAGCACTATATCACACTTGGAAATGCTCACCAATAAAATGGCACCTGCCTTCATAAAAAAAATTAAACTAATTAATATTAGAGTGAATTTCTCAGGCGAAAATTTTACGCGTCTATGCTGAAAACGCAGTGCTGCTTTACAGATAACGCAACGATTTTTTTTTTCAGAATTAAAGTGACGTGAGTCTAAATGAAGCCACTTAAATTATATTTATAAGACTATTCATTTCTAAGAAAATCATCGGTTAATGACGAATTATCAATTTCTGTGTCCTGTAAACAATCACTTTCGTACAAAGCATTTACCTCTCATGAAGATAATCTCCAACATATGTAAGAAAAAGTGTTTGGTTTGTGCCAAGTAATAATTGCCCAACAAGAAACTAATTATTTTTGAATGTTTAGACTAATAGCACAGATGACAGATACTACACTCCATGTACTTACACGCGCTAATCACCTACCGAGCGCCGGGCAACCGGTAGCCCATAGCGCACTGGGTTGTCAACAGCCGCGCGGCGCGCACGTACGCACGTTCCCCAAAGATAACTTGAACTTATTAAAACTATTTGACCGATTTCGAATATTCTCTATGTTAAAGTTTAACAATTAGGAATTTAAGGAAGGGAAAAAAATATTAATCATTACATCAAAACAAAACACCTTTACGCTGATTTTTTAAGTATTCTTTTTTATACATATTTCGTTGATATACTTATTTTTAAAACAATTATAAATTCTGATACGTTATTATATAGAACATGTTTTATTTTATATTGTACGTCTTTACTAAAAATCCCGTCATCTTCGTCGACAGAGGCAGCCCTAGCGATTCACAATATCCAGACGGCTGCGCGATCTACAAAGCAAACCCCACTTTACGTTTGTAAGGTTAGGTACATTTTCGTTCGTAGCTTCTATCGACTTGAAAGTGTAGGCTATTATAGCGGTAGGTATTGAAAATTTTGTATGGAGTGAGTTATCTGGTAATCTGTGCTAATAGTTAATGAGTAAATGTCAACGGTAGTTTTGTCCGCGCGAAATTACTAATTTCTGTGGTCATTTTATTTCACCGTCCTGAGCTTCCACCAATGAGTTTAAGCGAACAATAAATTCCTGCACGGCAAGAGACAGTCGTCCACTTATACACAGTGAGAATGGTAGTGAACCATATTGCCACGTCTACCCGCCAAAAATTTAAGAACGTGATTTCGGCTCACTCGGAACAAAATTTTGCAATTTCAGTGATCAACTTTTAAAAGAATTTTTCCAAGAAATAAAGGTATCACTTTTAAGAATGCTAAGCAGCCTTTGGTACACATTTAAGATTTTAGAAAACATTAGTAGATAGTTTCTTGTAATTCTGAAAAAAAAAACACGTTTCCAAATTCTGTGGTTTCCGTGGCATCTGGGTGCCCATGGAAATTACACGACATCACAGAAATTGTAACAATCAATTATTATATTAATGTTAATGAAGATTTTTAAAAATAATCAATATTTGTTAAGCTGAAATTACTTTGTCAGAACTTCAGATTTGTCAATCTCTCTCCATCTATCATCAGCCCTTTTCCAGTCCACTGCATCTGCTGAAATATGCATTCTAGTGCCAGGGTAAATAATTTTGGTGATATTGTGTCTCCTTGCAGTCGTTCCATAAAAATATCGGTGAACTCGGTTAGACTGGAAGCCGACCCCAACATAGTTGGGAAAAGGCTAAGTTGATGATGATGATTGTGTCTCTTTGCCTGACACCCCTCTGTAGTTGGAATTTCCCGATTTTCTCGTGCAAGGAGACACATACAGTAGCGTTTTGATGGCGGTGATGGAGAATTTGTATGCACCGTTCATCGATGCGGCATCTGACTATGGCTCTTTCTATGAACCACCACTCCATCGAGTCAAATGCTTTCTCGTAGTCGAAGTGGTAATTCCTGTACTCGTTAATACATTTCTCTATGACTGTTTAAATGAAGGAGGTCATTGGCTTTTTATTTATAGCCATAGCCTTTTTATTTGTGACTTCTTCCCCATTTCCGTTGAGAAGCTTGACGATTTGTTTCCTGCCCTCTTTCAGCTTCAATTTACAAAACCCTTCGGCTGCTGTTCTTCTCGAACGCTTCCTGTATGAGGTTGTTGTTATAGTCAGTCAAGTCGTTCCTAGTCTGTTTACGGATGTACTTTATGTAGGTCTCTGTATTCCTGACTATCTACGTTTCCGTCACTGCATTGTGACCCGTTTTGTCCATCATCTTAATAGTACCTGTTGTTAATTTAGTCGGTCTATTTATTTAGACACATGGGGTGATTTTCTCAAGGACGTGAGTTAATGTTGTTGTTAGTTTATTGTTAATCTCGTCAATGGTCATGGTGGTTAATCGTTTGCAGTTGAGTTTTACATCGACAGCATTCTTATATAGATCTTCGTTAGCTTACAGTATCTTGAGTTTGGTATCGGTTGAAACATGTTTCCTCAGATCAAGATTCCTTCGCAATGTTTGTAGTTTTACTTATATGTCTGCTCTAACCAATCGATGATCGCTAGGCTGCTCTTGTTTTTTAAAGAAGGTGTTCATAGCGTATAGTGAGTTAGCTTGTAGAAAATTGAGGAACATTTGTCCTCCAGCATTTCTTGCTAGTTGTCTATGCCAGTTTCTCCTCTGTTCTCCTTGTTACCAACTCACGCGTTGAAATCGCCCATTATTAGGGTATATTTGGTCTTAATTTTCTCGTAGTTCTTCGTAGATCTCTTCTACAATTTGGTTCTGATAGCTTGATGTTGGGGCACATGCCTGTAAATTTTGATTTTATATATTTTGCTGAGTCTTAGTCTTACTCATACTTATTACTCTTACTCATACTTAGTCATACTGTTTCATGGTTTTGTTAATTATGAAACCGACTCCTCTGATACCAGGTCTGAGGCCTTCGCGATATTAGAAAATATGGTAGTATGGGTACTCGCCATGTCGCAGGGTCGTCATCGGGACTTCCGTGCCTTTTCTAGAGTGGTAACAACCAGCTCGGTCCGGAACTGCTTATTTCCTTTCATTCGCAGATAACCTACATACTATAGGACTGTTCACTATCCGTCACATGTGACCCGGTAGATAGCTGAGGCTCGCCCCTATCTAGGTTGTTAGTATAAGTTTCAAGTAAATTTTACCGCATCATTGGAGTAAAAAACATAATCAGTTCCTTGATTGCTAATTTTGTAAGACTGATGATTTAAGCATAAATACACCACGTTGTATTTCTTTTAGTAATTCACAATTTCAGTGCACACGCACAATTTCTGTGTCACCAATACAATTTCGGTGGCAACAATAAAATTTCTGTGGATTACCAATTTCGGTGATCCAAATAACTCTCTTAGTAATTTAATTATGTAATCCCCATTTAGAAAATGTATATATAATGTGAATATGTTGCGCTTTATAATTAAAGTTTAAAAAAAACCGGAAAATGAAAATGTAAATGGAAAGTAGGTTGAAATTGACTCATTATTTAAATGTAAATAAGCAAATTTCCAGAGGCACTTTAAAATTTTGATCAAAACCATGATAGATTTCACAGAAAATTCACGTTCCCATACGAATAAGCTAACTAAGACTACCAACTGACGACAATAAGATTTTTCTACTATAGTTGACATGAATAAATTCTGATTGTTAAAAATACTTAAAAATATTTTTAACTCAGCACAACATGATTTTATAGAAGCATTTCTAGGCGCGTATTAATCTTATGTTTTACTTATATTGAGATTTACAGGAGTAGGTAATTGTATTGACGTAATTCAATTACAGGAGCGATATAGGCCCATACGCCATTCCAGCGGTCTAATATAAATTCATCTTACCGTTCTTCCCGTCCTTCCCGTCCCAACTAGCAAAATGTTTTTAAACTATCCTAGAACCATCATTATCGAGGACTAACCACATTTTTCTAGCTGGGACGGGAAGGACGGGAAGAACGGTAAGATGACTGGGAAGAACGGGAAGAAGACCGGGAAGGACGGGAAGAAGACCGGGAGCAACGGGAAGAATACCGGGAAAAACGGGCAGAAGACCGTTAAGAAGACCGGGAGGAACGGGAAGAAGACCGTGTAACGGAACGTTACAAAAGTAATCATTCAAATCCACAGATCAAAAAGAATGTCTAGTTTTGTGTACAACTTGGGATGTGCGGGGGGCATGTGCGGGGTGAGGGAGGTATCGCGAGAACGAACCCGTTCGCTATGTATAAATATGTTTTCTTTCTTTCTTTCAATGTCGTCGGCCCGCCGCCAGCCGTCAGTTGTCTTTAGGCTGTTTAGAGAGAGAATACATCGCTTTGCGTCTTGTCTAGCGCTTTAGCAGACATGACCGTTGCATTTAAACAGTAAATCCCTGCGGAAACTTCCATCCGTTGGGATACATGCCGATTTACTTAATTTAAACTCAGTGATAATCTCGATTTAGGGTTTTTATACTTACACCCAGTTTTATTCTCCGAGTTTCACGCCCCGTCTTTCTGCGCTACGGGTTAATTAACACTCCGAGCGACCACACTCGTGTGCCCCGCTAGCGGACACCTCCTGGATAATTTCACGGCGCATCATCGTCGGCGCGCCGTGTACACCAGATACCCTCGTGCGACATGACCGTACCGCGCTATACAGTTCTTCGGCCTTCTACCCATCCACGGCCAGCTGCGGGATTTCGGCTGCAACTACAGGGGAGTATCTATCCCTGCAGTAGTGACCACAGACAAACTTCGACCCTACAAATTCGTGTGCCTCCGGCTCAGCTTGCTTTTATTACACTTTTATAAGGTACACACCCATATTTTATTTGATTGCCATTATCTAGGTGACAATAAGACAGATGGAGGCTACAACCGGGAGGAACGGGAAGAAGACGGGAAGAACGGGAACAAGACCGAGAAGAACGAGAAGAAGCCTGACACGAAGAAGACCGGAAAAAACAGGAAGAAGACCGGGAAGAAGAACGGCAAGTATAGCTAAGGAAGAAACACACAATAATAATACACAGTACCTACCCCTTATATTGCTCAACTCTATCTACCAAGCTAAGTGTGTAGGTATTATCCAAGCGACACTTGTCATGGAGGACAGGTAAGTTACGGATACCCATATTCGTATACTCTTCGACAATGTCTCAGAGAAATCAGATCACGTCGAGACTAGGGCATGCTCCCGGGAAATCCTGGGATTTTTTTAAACATTCCGGTTCCGGTTCAGCATCCTGGAGTCCAGGTTCTTTCGATACTTTCGGTACTATATTATTTTCTTTCTTTTTTCAATATAAAGTAAAAATTGTTAAATGAACTACTTTTTATACAATAATGGTAAAATGAATTATTTTAAATTGAATTTTTTTTTATTATTACCGAGAATAAAAAGCTATTCAACAATGTAAATAAGGTGTCAGTTATAAAAATATAAGTTGAGTTTTGATTTATTTAATTTATTGCATTTATCATCATCAGCCGAAAGACGTCCTCTAGGCCTCTCCCAAGTATCGCCACATTGACCAGTCCCGTGCGACTCGCATCCAGCGGATTCCCACAACCTTCACCAGGTCATCGGTTAACCTAGTGGGAGGTCTTCAAAACGTAACATCTTCCGGTTCGCTGTCGCTACTCCAGAACTTTTCGGCCCTATCGGCCATCCGTTCTGCGAGCCATGTGCTCTGCCTAGTGCCACTTTGGCAATTCTTTGGGCTGCGTCGGTAACCTAACCATGTAAGTATTTGCAGATTGATTGAAATAATTGATTGACATAAAAGAATTGAAGGCTTTCCTAGTTATCTTGATTATTATGGGATACAATATTTTACCTACATTCAAATCCTTCCACCATGACATTCCGAAGATTCAAGCAATTTTTTTTTTTTTTAATATTATAATGTTGGTGATCACATGCCAAATGATATACCGTCGTCGTCAAAGATACCCATACTACAGCACTACGGCAAGGGATAAGCGATCTAAGATCAAGTGTAGCAAATGTGGAGTACCTTTATGCATGACACTATGCTTTTCGAATTTTCATGAACAAATGTACTTAATGTTCTTTTTTTTTTGTTTTTATTTTCTTAATTAATATGTGATTTTAATAAACTTATTATGTAAGATTCATGTTGCTTTTAAGTTTCTTAAAAAAACGTACCGCTATTTCATTACTCTCAAACCGGTAGAGGGAATATAACCGTTAAAGGGTTAAGGAACTATTCAGTTTTGTGTTTATCTGTGGAGACTTGATAATTAGGTATATCTTTTGTTATTATAATGTCATGAGTCTGAAAGCTTTCCTAAAATGTTAAAAATAAAATAGGTATTACTTCCCCAAAGGGACCACCCATTTCATTTTGGTGAAGAACTTCGGAGATAGGCAACGGAACTCCTCAATAAGTGATAGGAAATGGACTGGAACTGCTAAAATCACATGTCTGTCTATTGATTACACCAGTTCATAACATAACATCACGCTGTGATGGGGTAAATACAAGTGAACCTAAAAAAGTGAAAATAAAAACTTTTTTGCAAAAAAAAAGCTTCAGAAGTCGGTGACAAATAAACTAAGTAAAAAAACTAAACAAAGGTCACCCACTTCTGAAGCTAAAGTTATGTTTCACTTCACTTCTCATTCAACGGCTTTTCGCTAGCTCTTACTCCATCATAGCCCAGCTTTACCTCCGTACCACCATAATATATGTATTTTAATTCCTAGTTGAAGAACATACTCCAAATAATGGAAAGTTAAAATAAAAGAGTAGTTTTGTAAAAAGTATATAATACAAAATTGGGTTTATAAAAATATAAAAATAAAGGCTTAAGTATATTAAAATATAAAAAGTACTTACGTAGTACTTATTGATGCACTAATGTAGATAATACTATTTCCGTAAACTATATCTAGTATATCCAATCGAATAACGGCCGTTTTCAATAACTTAATTACGGTTACGTATAACTATTGGTTACTTTCGTAGCTATCGGTGTTTCTACAAACAAAAGAATATCCGTGTCACCTACCTGTCAATAGATTCATAGCAAAATCAAAGAATGCTTTTCTGTGACGTTTTGTTTCTGACCGTCCAGTAAGCGAAAGGTCACCCAAGCAGCGATAGGAGCCTACCGAAACCGGCTAGTAGGTAAGTTTTTGAAACTGGCCGCTAAACAATCATCACAGTTTAAGAAAGACGTTAAAAAGATGTTCAGAAATTCATATCCCAGCCGGAAGTTTCGTCCGGCGGTAGTTTATCCTTCGGGTACTTGTCAAAGTTGGCGAGGTCCAGGTCACTGGCTACAGGCTGTATCAAAGGAGCCTTCAGGCGCCTCTCCACGAGCCCTTCCCAGTCGAATCCTAGGAACCACCTGCACAGTAGAATATAACATATATTAGCGATAAAACGAGGTCGTGATTAGAGTTGTTCGTGATCAAATGAAACGTTAAGTTTGATTGGAGATCTAGATTGAAATATATTGTAACTACCAGTCCAGCATTCGTCATTCTCAATTTACTGCTATTTCAAAGGATATCGATAAGGTCACATGTAATGTACGCCATACATAAGTAAATATGTGTTAAACCATGAATAATCGGATGTTAAGTCTGAACGGACTAAATCAAATTGCAATACAAAATGAACTTGATAATAGGAATTAACATTTTAAAACCAAAAACATATGGCAACTCGGACCGTGTCGGATTCTTTGTAGTGTCTATGGGACGTGAAATCTTAATATATATAAATCTCATGTCACAATGTTTGTCCTCAATGGACTCCTAAACCACTTAACCGATTTCAATAAAATTTGTACACAGTGTGCAGTTTGATCCAACTTGAAAGATAGGATAGCTTAAATTTCAATTTATGAGACGCAGACGAAGTTGCGCCGGTCAGCTAGTGAATTTATATAAGTTCGTTATATAAGTGCTACACAATTTAGCGGTTGATGACGATATAATAGAGTTATGTAACCTTGAACGTACTTGTGATTTTTTATGTCTGATATACCGCTTTTGAGGTATCCGAGTCGTTCGGCGGGCACAGGTCGGCACAGTTTGCGAATGAGCAGTTGTGCAGATTTGGCGACCCGCGGGTGCCACGCGATGGCGTCGATACCGCGAAGGATGAGCGTGTACGTCTTCATATGGTCTCCGCCAGGCGCGCGGAACGGAGGCTTGCCCACTAGCAGCTCATGGATCAGTACTCCTAATGCCCAACAGTCCACAGCTCGGTCGTGGCCCTGAATCAAATGCGAAAGTTAATAAACGGCGATTAGAAACAAAGCAAAGGATAGTGTTAGATATCGACCAACCTTATTGAGCACTATCTCAGGAGCTACGTATTCGGGTGTACCAGCAAATGTCCATGTTTTACTATTTGGTGAAATCCGCTTAGCGAATCCAAAGTCAACCTGCGGAAAAATATCATCATGTATTACCAATAAGTATTAGGTCCGAAGGTGGGGTATATAATGTTTAGTTATCAAATAATATATGTAGGTACCAATTTAATATATCCTTGTCTGTCGAGCATCAAATTTTCAGGCTTGAGATCCCTGTAGATAATATCTTTAGAGTGCAGATATTGGAATCCTTCGACGACACAAGCCATCATGAAACGAGCTATGTTTTCAGGGAAGTAGCGTTGCTTCTGAAGGATAGTCCAGACATCGCCACCCAGTACCGGCTCCATCAGGAAGTAAATGTATTTATTGTCTTTGAAAGTGCGGTATAATCTGTAAAAGCGAAACATTTTCCAGTAAATCATTGATCATAATCAGTTCATTTTCGTTTGACGTAAGCAGTTGTTGTGATTAATTGATTTTTAAGTTGAACAAGTGTGTCGTCAGGCATAACTCAGTTATCTCGAGGTACATTAGGTAGGGGTGACATGTGATATTTGCATTTCATACAGCATATTTTTCTTTCTTAATAATCGTGAATGGCAATTAGGTAACAACATTTGGTTTAATTTTTAATGGAACTAGATTCCGGATTTTCTTTTGATATCTTACTAATTATCTAAGTTTTACGTTTGTGAATATAATTAAGATTTTTCCGATTCATTATCCAATTTATCTTCTTGTCACAATATGTTTCTATCCATAAATTTATTATAAAGGTACACAACACACGTAGTCTACGTAGGTATGTACCTTAAAAATAAATTTATCCTCCAATAACTCCGTAACTAGAAGTTTCCTAGGTATGGTCAAGACCAAAAAAAATATCGGTAAGGAGGAGAACGAGTGCCTTTCAGCATTGTTTTGGGTCTATGTAAGGTAGACCCAAAACAAAGCTGTTACGGAGTTATTGGAGGTCAAAGTTCTAACTAGTACAACAACGTAGGCGCGGGCCTGTGGACGGTGAGCTATGGGCTATCTAGCCATCCGTCCGTCTTATGACGACAGGCCGTGTCGAGGGCGCATTCGTGTTCCAAGCGCGTCTCAAAGGGATGTCAGTTCAGTGAAGAGGCCCAAGCCTGCCGCCTGGGGACAGTCCCGCAGGACTGTTCGAAAGAGATACCGTGGCCCCGGAACATAAAGGGCGAGGAAGGAACATGGATGGGTTTTAGTCGGTAAAAGTCTGACACTCCCTCCCTCTCCGCACAGAATGGGAGAAGTTATTTGATGATTTCCTAGTACGCTCACAGCACTCAACATTACCTTGGATTTCTTTCCCTATTCTTGTCGCTGTATTTGGAAATACACCAGATGGTCTTAAACAAGCATTTACCTGCAAATAAACGGATTGTTGCACGACATCATGATGTTCTTCTCATTGTAGGCATGCTCCTGCTGCTGCTGCTGCACCATGTCGACCTTCTTGAGGCACTTTAGAGCGAACGTGAGGTTCTTGTCGGGTTTGTACTGCACCAGCTCTACGCGACCAAACCCTCCCACACCCATGGTGCCTTTAATCTCCAAGTCTTTCAGTTCCACGTGTTCGTATTCTGAAAGAAATTATTAATCATCTAGTCATCAATATAAACAGTGATAATTGTCACCCACTAAGTAAGTAGTTAATATCTAGGTCAATGATAATTTAGGGTTTAATCCGCCTATCTGTGTCGAAAATAATCATACTAAAGAATTCCTAAAGAAGATTCGCAAACAATTAGTTACGATGGTTCTGTCCAATTTCCTGGATAGTGATGGTCAATTGGATAATTTAATGATTATCCAATATCCTTTAATCCTTTTATTTAATTATCCAAAGTTTTTATCACTATCTTTGTAACCTATTTTAAAGAAATTGTAGTTGGAACTATGTAGGTAAGGTGAAGAGGATCGGGTCCAGTATTTATTTGTTCTTTTTTGTTTGTTATCAGTGCTTTCTAACATAGTCGTAAGTTTTACTTACAGCTTTTGAGTCGATACTCAAATAAAGAGAAATTCTACACCTAGTGACACCATTTCGATGACGTTTGTACGTACTCAAGTTTTGAATACCTACACGGTTTATAATATTACTTACCACTTCGAACTCGCGATGTTTTCTTCTGTTGCGATGGTCTCGGCTCATCATGAGTAATGTTCCTGAGTATCTCTATATTGCCCAATAATTCCGAAAACGGCCTGTCAAATAAAAGAAACAAGAAACACTATAAACCCGACTGCCAGCCATCAAATCTACCTACTTATCAAATTAATCGATATGCCTTTCCAAAACTCCCTTTTCGATGCCTATTTATTTGGTATTTAGAGTTATTATAATCTCTGTGTAAGAACCAGGAACCCAGAACAACTATGTCGGGGTCGGCTTCCAGCCTAACCGGATGCAGCTGAATACCACTGTTTTACATGGAGTGACTGCCTATCTGTATTTGACCCCTACAACCCAGTTAGTACTGGGTAATACTTGTTATTGTTACTAATTAATTCATTCGTGGACGATCAAGCACCATCCATCCATAATTATGAACTATCAAGTGATTAAGAGGAGCTCGTTGTTTAATAATAACAGCCGTCCGTGTTGATCTGCATGTTAGATCAGGTCATGCTTGTTTGTTCAACCGCGACTCCGACAACGTTAAAAATAGAAATCCTACTAATATTATAAATGCGAAAGTTTGTTTGTATGGATGTATGGATGTATGGATGTATGGATGTATGGATGTTTGTTACTCTTTCACGCAAAAACTACTGAACGGATTTGGATGAAATTTTGCACACAGATGGTTTATAACCTGGATTAACACATAGGATACTTTTTATCCCGGTAGTAAGATCCCATGGGACAATTTTGAAACTTCACGCGGGCGAAGCCGCTGGCAGAAGCTAGTCTGCCATATTGCAAAGTTTCTATCAAAATATCAAAAAGTTACCCTCGTTCCAGTGACAGACACTCGACTCCTGGCGGCTGTGCGGTAACGGTGGCAAGTCTGCGGTCTTCTCGCATCAGCGCCTGCTCACCGAAGAACTGCCCGCGGCCGAGCACCCCGACGCGCTTCTCGTCTCCGTCGCCATCCCGCTTCGTCACCACTACAGTACCACCGCGAATGATGTAGAATTTGTCACCTCGGTCGCCTTGTCGCACAACCGGCGTGCCCGCCGAAAAGAATTCCTGAAATATGTAAACATGAGTTGGCGTTCGTCTTTTTTGATTATGTTTTATGTATATTTATTAAGATTATTTCATACCCTCTTGAGGAATTCGGAGATCTTTGCGAGTTCGATAGGATGAATGCCTTCAAGTAAAGGTACTGAAGCAAGGAAACGTATGTTGTCATCTTGCTCTTGTTGTATGCTGCGCACCATAATCTTTTGGAAAACTCGCCGCTCCAACATCCATACTTGTGCTTCCGTTATACCTATTAAAGGAAATTAACAATGTAGGCCTGTTTTGTTTGCTTCAATAGTAACCATGTTTTTAAAAACCGACTTACATCGTATGGAGGCGAAACGTTTAGCTTTGTAAAGAATAGCAAGTTCACCAAATGCTTCTCCTTGTCCGAAAGTTTTTACAACTTGTCCACCTTTGAGGACTTCAAACTGTCCGTTTGCTGAAACAAAAAGATGGCTGCCACTCTCGCCCTCCCTGATGATGAGGCTGCCTGCTGGGAACTCCTGGCGATTCATCGCTTCGACCACTGCTGCAAGTCGTCCATCATCCATTAAGTTTCTTAAGAAGTCATTAGCCATAACAGCCTTTTCTATTTGTTCAGCTGACCTATAAACAGAAAAAAAGGGTTTTGAACGTATAAAGTAAATGATCTGTATTGATTCTTATGTTTGATCAAATAATAATAGAAGGTGCTTTCTAACTTACGTCTTATCCTTTTCGTATTTCTCATATATCAGATCACTCAGACGCGTGGGGTCCGTGGGCGTGTGAGGGGCGATCACTCCACTCTTCCGGCGCCGCCTCTTCGTCCTCTTCGGCTGCTGCACTAGCTCCGATATAGTCTTTCGGCCAGCACTGCTCTTCCGATCATCAAAATCAGTGTCAGAATCTCTACTAAATCTCGACGGAGTTTTACTCTGTGTGCTGATCTTTTTGTCGTCTCTTAGCGTCACACTATTAGTGGTACTACTATTATTACTTAGTGCAGTTCTGACTGTCTCATGGTCGTTACCATTCGGTAATTCGCCATTACCATTAGTTTGAAATGTATCAGTGCCACCGTCAGGTATTATCTGAAATGCGATAGTGAAATAAAATTAACACAACTACATTTTTTTCTTTTAGGAAACACTACAGCAAACTACACCACAAACTTGGCTTGACCATGATGAGAGTAGGCAGGCCAAGGAAGCACTAGTATCAATGGGCGCTTCACTAAGCAGGCGACCCAGCTGACCAAACTACAGCTGCGCACAGTTACAGCCACATGCCAATAAACACCTCTTTGCCATAGGAGTCTCAGACAGCCCACAGTGCGAGTCTCATGAAGGAAGACGAGACAGCAGGCAGCAGCCCACGTGCCTATAAACTGCGCAGAGGCTGCCTCATACAGACAAACATAGGTCTAAGTACAAGTACCTACTTACTGCCATCACCACGTTTCTACGCCCATTTTAGTGGGAACACCCTTTTTTTAGACACGCATAAAATGGAGAAGTACCTATAGCTAAGGAAAGGGAGGCCTTTAAGAACCCTACAGTGGGTGATTTTGGGCTGAATGATGATGATGACCCCTTTTTGGGCCAAATTTACGAAAGGCCTTGTTAAGAGCCCTCTTACAGTCCACTAGCGCCGCCAATCGAAAAAATGTCATAACTCGTAAATAGAATCAAAAATACAAAATGTGGTCTATTATTACTGTAGAAAAGGCAATAACGTAATTTTATAACACCTTATCAACACTTGAAATATAGCGGTTTAGCTAAATCGTGCATTCAAAACATAAACGGCCGTTTTTGTTACAAATGCACGATTTAGCTAAACAGCTATATTTCAAGTGGTGACAATGTGTTATAAAATTACGTTATTGCCTTTTCTACAGTAATTATATACCACATTTTGTATTTTTGATTCTATTTACGAGTTATGACATTTTTTCGATTGGCGGCGCTAGTGGACTGTAAGAGGGCTCTTAAGTGGTCATCTATATCGTGTCAATTAAGAATGATTAACTAGCGAAACTCTGCAGACGTAACATTTAATTTATCACCCCAAAAAAGTCGCTTCAAAACAATAGGTAGGTACCTAATTTACGCCCAGAGTTATTTAATTTAATGTACGGAATACTTGATGGATGGATTCCTAAAGGGTCCATGACCGTTCATACCTTGTATTATTAGTATTACCAACGAATCTGAATTTTCTCTTAAACATTCTAAAAAAAAAAAAAAAAGAAAAAAAAAAAAAAAAAAAAAAAAAAGAGAAAAATCTTAAGATTCATGTTGTAGCTACGAGTAACATGCCGCGCAGTTAGCACATTAGTTTAGTCACATTAGTAGTTTCCAGTGTTTTTTCCGCAGTGTAGGTACAGTGAATGTACGACATTCAAAGCAAGTAGCTACGATCGTAGCATGTAACATTCGCCATGTCGTAGCGCGTAACACGATCGTAGTAGGTACGTACGTCGTAGCACATATTTTTATCCATTTTGCTGCTTTCAATATTATCGGGACTTTACCGATGTAAAATCTAGATTGAGTATAATTATCCATTCAACTATATAACATAATAAAACTTTATACGATTGTGTACTTACGCACAGAAAGTATTTTCAATTGCGTGTTCTAAATACACAAATTGCATTTTTACTACTTAATACATTATGTAGGTATATGGTGAAAATGTATGGAACAGCTGTTTTTTAAGTGAAACTCTTTGTCCCTCTATCTACACCTGTTATTGAGAAGGCCTTTGAAGTTCGTT
This sequence comes from Xestia c-nigrum, assembly GCA_916618015.1. Taxonomy (NCBI): domain Eukaryota; kingdom Metazoa; phylum Arthropoda; class Insecta; order Lepidoptera; family Noctuidae; genus Xestia; species Xestia c-nigrum. The sequence continues at coordinate 14,473,291 of OU745255.1, read as the reverse complement.
TCCATTTTACTGGCATTTTAATGTAGGTTTCGTCTACTTAGGTATCTATCCAAGATGTTATACAGGAGTCCGTCGCCATGATTAGCAGCCCTCCACACCCCCACCCCTCAGAAGATCTAGATGTTTTAAGTTATAACTTTTCTCGTTTGATACCACAGAATTGGTAAGTACCTAGGTAGGCACGTTATAAAGTCAATGTGGGCAAATCCGTCTGCGGGGCTATTCCGTATACACGCATTTACTACTCATTCCAGAATAGTTTTTACTGATTCGGTCGGTTAAACAGGATCATTCGTGCGAACTATGATTCATAGATGGAGCAAAGTTGCCTACAAGAGTGAAAAAACACGTTTGCATTTTAGTCCTGCTTAAAGATGCTCTGTGGTCCTGCTCCGAAGTCGATACGCAAGTGTTGAGTGCTGACGTTTCTTATATGGTAAATATTCAATTTTACAAGTTACCACTTTCTGAGTATGCATATCTTGTAGTTTAATAAGTGTTTTACAAGATTTTTTTATTTTTTTTTTCAATTAAAACCTGTAGATACAGAAGTAATTGTTTTTAAAAATATGTAACATCTCATCTCATCTCATCATGATAGGGGCTATACCGTCATATACCGGAATTACCCCATTGCGGATATTGTCAACCTTTTTCTACGAGAGAAGAAGCTACTTAGTCGCTCCAACAGTCCCAGTTAAGTCTGTTTTTGCCAAGAGGCAGTATGCAAAACCATCTTCCCATTTGTACAACCTATTAAACAAAGAACTACTCATCCATCCTCTGAAACTTCGGGACTGTAAAATGGCTGTGACTGACTGGCTCAAGAGTAAAAGCTACGACGAAATTGAGGCTATGATATCGTTGCTTTAGTATCTTGTTAAATAAATTAATATGTCTGAGGTCATGAAATTGTTAGTGGAGGAAGCCGTCCCTGGCTTTTTCCGATCCCAAGACATTGTCACAGGGCTAACCTAAACCTAAACCTAAACAGAAACCTAAAATAAAAGAAAAACTAAATGAAATACAACTCGTATTCAATGCATACACACACTCACCCTCACTCCCACACACACACACTCACTCCGACACACACACACCCACACACTCACTCCCACATACACACTTTAACCCACCTGCATACACCTCACAAATGCGCTCCTCTTTTTACTTTTTTACTTAAATATTCAAATGAATTAATTTTTAATTTACAAATTAAAGAATATTTAAGTAAAAAAGTAAAAAGATATATTTATTCATTGATTTATTTATTTCTTTTATTTTAGGTTTCTGTTGGAGAGGTGTGTTTGCAATTGCATTGTAATGTTAGGTAATGTTATGCGGAAGAGCGGAGTCACCTAACACAAGCATCTCCTTGCTTAAAAGGTGGTCTCCAAGTCCTTTTTTATTAAGCTGTTTGTAAGTAATCGAAATAAACATTTTTTTTTCATCCTACCTACCTATTTTTAGTTTTTGCTAGATCGACCAGTAAGATTTGTGATATACCTACTATTTTACTTTTCTATAGAACGTTGAAATAGATTTGGATTTCATACTAGATTTGACTCAGGGTTTGGCATGTTTAAAACAAGCTGTTTAAGACATATGTTTTAAACAGTTTAAAATAAAACGTCGTTTTTTATTTGGTGTCTGAAAACATTGTATAAAACCTTTTTTTTTTAATGTTTAAAACAAAAAAAACAGGGTTCAAAACAAATTTTTATTACAAAAATAAATGAATTCGAGTTATTTTTTTCTTTATTTCTTTTATTTAATCAACTTTAAATAATTAAAGTGGCTTTTTAACATTGTAAAAAGCAACTTCAATTCGATATGAATTGTTCCCATTTTGGATGCTTTTTATGCCCTGGACTTGATTTTTTTATCATTTTGAATAAGGTAGAGGCGTTATGTTTATCTATCACACAACCGTTGATAAAAACTGTCGAAAGTAAAATGAAAAATCAGAAAGAAAGTCCGCTCTATTTATACACTCCATCGATAAAGTCCCCGGGGAATTCCCAGAATTTCCCCGTAATTCGTGATTATTTAATATATGTTTTGAGTATTCCCCTTATTTTAAGAGAAGTTTAGGTGATTTCCATGCTAAAAATGAACGTCGGAACAGGATGTATTCAATTCAGATCAATTTTTGTCATGCAGTTTTAAAATAGTATAAAAGTGAATTATATCGGGCTTAATCTATTAAAATGGATGATAACTAACTTGGGAAAAAAAACACCTCTTTAAAACATTTTGAACTGTTTGTTTTATAAAATGTAAAAAAAAAAACGGTTTTTTTCCAACCCTGTTTGACTTATGGTCTGATTTTTTTTTTTACTATTATTTGTTTGTTAACAGTTTTCTCATCGGTCAATGTCGGTGACCTTTGTTTGATTGATTTAGTATTTTTGTCACCGACTTCTGAAGCTTAAGTTATTTTTCAATTTTTTTGTGTGAAGTCGGTTACATTTTTTGCAAAAAAGTTTTTATTTTTCACTTTTTAGTGGTTCATATGTGCTTACCCTTTCACAGCGTAACGGTGTGATTTTTTGTTATGAACTGGTGTAAACAATAGAGAGACATGAGATTTCAGCGATCCCAGTACATTTGCTATCATTTATTGAGGAGTTCCCGTCGCCTATCTTCCGAAGTTCTTCATCAGATCTTTACCAAATTGAAATGGGATCACTCCAAGAACGTACTCTTCTTAAAACTACCCCTATCACTTCTGGCGTGCCTATAAAATTTAAGGAATTCCCTCTATTTCTTCAGGATCCCATTAAATGGAACTTAACACATCTAACTGCCGAAATCTAGCTGGGTGTATTGTACACTTCTGCGTACTCCCTCAGAGCATGCAGGCGTGATGTTACGTCACTATGTTACATAAACAATAAACAACAATAAATAAGAGTTCCTTTTATATCTCCGAAGATCAGCGTCAGATCTTAACCAAATTGAAATGGGACCACACGGAAAGCACCAGCTTTCAAATAAAAAAAGAATCATCAAAATCGGTTTACCCAGTCGAAAGTTCAGAGGCAACAAACATTGTCGATATCTGGGAGTATTGCACACATCTGCGTACCCCCTCAGAGCATACAGGCGTGATGTTACGTCATGATGTAGTATGAACAATGAACCTACAAGCGATTGCAGCAATTACTGCAGATTTGCCGTCTATTTTTGAAGAGTTCCATTGTATATCTCGGAAGATCAGCATCAGATCTTCAGCAAATTAAAATGGGAACAAACGAGAAGCACCAGCTTTCAGATAAAAAAAGAATCATCAAAATCGGTTCAGCCAGTCGAACGTTCTGAGGTAACAAACACAAAAAAAAAATACAAACGAATTGAGAACCTCCTCTTTTTTGGAAGTCGGTTGAAAAGTATCAGATATCGCGGGCAGCAGTTCGAGCAAAATCTTTAATTGTTTGCTTTTGCTTCCCGATATCTTTTCCTATATTTTTTCACTTTTACATAGTAAAAGTATCTTTTTTATAATAAAAAATGTAAATCCACTAAGAATTTCTACCTTCCTAGTCATAAATTTGCAAAAAATACCTACTTTGCACAATTAGCTCAAACCTATAGTGAACTGTTTTTTTTTTAAACTAGCAACTTTTTAAATACGAATTTGGTACCGTTGGTTAACATATTTTGATAAAAATAATTATTGAAACACCGTAGCTTTTTTTTATTTGAAACAAAACAAAACATTGGTGATTAAAATACCTCGGAAATTCCCTCAAACTAGGGTGAAAAAATAAGATTGTACGCTTTTTAAGAAAATAATGCCAAATAAAAATCATTACGATCAAATTCAAACGATCGTAATGATTTTTATTTGGCATTATTTACTTTGTGAAATAAGATACCAATCAAATACAAAAAAGGGTAAAATAAATTAGATTTAATTTTGCAATTACAATAACGAAGTCTAAAAATCGATAAAACTTAATCCCTCATTATTTTTCCATGATTGCTATCTGCAGTGATTCGTAGGTATAACTTATCACAATATTTTATCAAACATTTCGATTGATTTTTAGTTTAAGATGGCATTCAGATAACCAACAAAAAGGTATTTTAAGATTTGCCTTTTAATGATGAAGTCCTTTGAACCGCTGCCGCGCTGGTGGTGATGGCTTAGGCCCAAGTCCCTAAACTGAATGTACCTGTATAAACTTCCAAAACCACGATTTTGTTAAGATTTATTTCAGATTAAATCTATGCATAATCGTGTACAAGTGTCTACGTGCCAAGCTAAACAAATATTGGCCGGACCAAAGACAGAACTCATTAGCAAAGAACAAAAAAGATGGAAGGACATTTTTTTCAATAATCGTTTAGCAACTTTTTGCAATAAGTTATTGTTGTTACTAGTCCTTTATTGATCTATCCGTGAACTGACTAAAAATAATACAAATTTACACACCTACATATTGATCATATTATGTAGGTCACGTAAGGATGAGAGTTGAGTGAGTTACCTAGAGGTGGTATTTCTAGAAACTTTTTGCGGTAGGTAGGTGCGTTATAGGTCGTAATAATTGTAGAAATATAAACAAACGCTTTAGTGTCAGACTTGCGGAATGTACCTAGTATTCTATTGTTTTACTTACAAAGATCGTTTCACGGCGTACATCAGCATTCTCAGCAGGCACAGCAAACTTGTATCTCGCACGGGAAGCCCATCTGAACGGCGGACACAACACCATTTTGAAGTAGTTTTTTTACAAAGAATTAATTTGCATCATCACAGCACTGCATAACACGAGTAGCGAACCACTGAGGAGCGCTCGCGCCGGCTCGACACTGCTTGAACGACGCAAACGCAGACCTTATCGCTATTACCAGATAATCTCACCATTCCGATTGTTTTAATTATTTCACACTAAAGAATCATTACCTACTATGTGTTATCAGAGAACCTTGCAATCTTATCGACTTAATACGATTGTCACCCAATCAGTATTATTCACAAAAGAGCAATTAAATCTGCTATGCAGTGTAACAAATATTTGGTAATCCATTAACAGGAATTAATAAAGCAAAATATACGGAAAATAAAATACAAGATTTTTATACTATAATTTATTTATAACGTAAATGAGTACACAATGCCAAAGGCTTTAAAATGATTCACTTCATTCAATATTTTTCATTAGAAAAAAAATATTTACAATTTAAAAGAGAAAATCAGCTTTGCAATCCATTGAAAATTGCCACACAAAAAAGGAAAATTCGTATTATTAATTTACTTTAGGTATCACAAATCGTATATGAGGGGGCTCGCTGTGCACTTGGCTTGAAAATTCTCTGCTAAAATAATATAGGTATTGAACTACTCGTAGTATTCTATATGTAGATCCGTGCATTAATAAAATGTGCAAAGTAGGTATCTATAAAATGTGCCAAACGGAAGACATTCATTATGTAACAAATCTATTGCAGTTTACATTAAACTTCAAAAACATTTTGTCAACATTATACTTACAATGTACAGATACAGGAATTGAGCACGGTATTGTAATAATATTTCAAATACTGGCCGGTTGCGACAGTGTGCGCGGCGTGCGCGCTACTCGGAGTCAGCGCCCGCGCATACGCCCACTATGCAACTGCAACGCATATTGATTGCTTTTACAACAAGCAACTTCACCAAAACGTCAACTATAATATCTGAGATGTAACATAGTCAATGTTCGTTACTGTCATGGTATTTTCAACAGTGTTCATGTGAAACTCAGAACGCAAAACATTTTCACATTATGCTTAGTCATAGTTATTATTTTTGGTGGTCACACGCTACAAACTAGACAAGCTTCTAATTAATTTCACAATCAGTATGCGTTACATCATCTAACTATGTACGAGTAAATCGAAACTAAAGTCCTAGACGTGATGCGTGACGAGTCGTGCAGTACAATGAGTGGCATGGCACGTCTACGACTTTAATGTTCGACACACGGGAGCAAACATTACCCCGCTAATATCTGAATAGTCTACAACACCAACGGAACAGCTTTGACGAGTGCAATTGACGAACAAGTGATACTTATTAACTCTGGCTACTTTAACAATATGAACCCGAGGGAACAAGTTATACGCATAACATGAGGCGGGAGAGCCGCCGGTAACACTATATATAGTCGTCAGCAGCCGAGCGGCGCCGCACGCCTGCCGCCGGCTGCGTGCGGGCGGCGGCGCGGGCGCGGCCGGCTCTGTGGCGGTAGATGCCTTCAGTGCCGCTAGCGAACATCGCTACTAGCTAACACCTCTACTGATATGATTTATTTATTATGCACAATACAATTCTCTTTAGATCTAATGAAGCCGTCGATCGTATAATTTGTGCACAGCATAAAACAATAGAGTAGTATGAAACTTTAATTTAACATCTCATAAAAACCGAGAAACAAATCGCGTTACAAAATACATATCCTTAATTTTATGATTATAATATTTTATAATACATTGTTCTTGATGTTATTTTTTTTTTCAATCTTATTGTAGCACACTAACCATTTTGTCAGATATGTAATTTAAATTCTGATTTTTCTCCAAGTAACAACAATTTGGCTTACATTATGTAACTTTATACAAAACTTAGGTATTTTGCTTTTGTGATTTATTACATTATCATTAAAATCATACTTAAAAGACTTAAAATAACATAATCAAAAATTATGTATCTTTTAGAATGAAGCAAACAAGACAGGTTTTGGTCACGAGTTGATTGAATTAGATAGTTTTCGAGTTGTCACAAATATAATGTTTTTATTTAATATAATTGTTCCAAAACACATCCTGTTAACTTATTATAAAATTTGATGATTAAAAATACACATTTCACAAACATTTGTGACTTTGATTGATAAAAAAAAAATACTAAAACTAAACAATAAAATCAAATAGAATCACATGTACTTTTTTCTGTACTCAGATACAAAATCTTGCATTAATCAGACAATTCCTACAAACCTAAGAATTACTTAAAATAACGCATTCACGCATGAGTATTCAGCAGTAAAGCACAAAATATTGTTCGAAGCTGCAACGAGACTACAATAACGTACGATAAAAGTAAATATAACTTATTATATAAAGCCAGTGGCACTAAAAGGTGAGAGTAATAATCAGTAAAAGGAAAATATGACACGACCGCTTATTACATATCGTACGGAAAGAACATAGAATACGAATCGAGACAAAGAAACGACAACTAATTCCGTAAATATCACATGAAACCTTTACGAGTAAGCACCTTTACTATTATTTCAATAAAAGATTGTGCGCGAAGACTAGAATTCTGCAAGACAAACAATAATAATGTCATGGAAATGCTACAAACTGAGTTAGTTAATCTAATTCTGGTTTCAAGATGACACAACTGGGTGAGAACATCACCTTAACACCTTTAATTAATTAAAGCTATCATCATCAGACGACACCGAGTCGTGAGGCGCCAGACGTCGATACGTCGCCGCGTCGCACGCAGGGCGTCTGCACGGCTGCACGTCTGCACGGCTGCACCGGTCCCAACGTATTCGGTACATTATCTCTACTCGCTACGTAAAGGTTTGAAAAATAAACGGACAAAGCTCAACACGTCGATGTCGACGCAACCTCTCATACAGACACATCTGCAACTCAATGTGTACCATATTCCTTAGGAATTTACAACAACATGAGAAGATTGACGATCAACTATGAATTAATCAATTCAGATCTATATACTTTTGAACTACATTAAGATTAAACTACTCTAGATGGCAAACATGTAGATATGTCCTTAGAAAAAAAAAACTTAGGGAGTAATGAAACTTTTTAACAAATGAAGTAAAAATAAGTCTGTTGTTTTGTTCTAGTTATCTATCTACACCACGACTTATAGATTTTTGTAAGTTTTTCGCAATGAAAGACCATTAAATCTATCGAAAAGAGGTTATGTCCTGCAACACTCTCCGAATACGTATGAATCGATGGGTTTTTGTGCTTTGGTATAAACGTTGAGCGAATTCATAGATGTTACAATACTTTAAAATCCTAATGCAAATGTTAGATCTAAAATTTACAACTTCTAAAAGGGTTGGACCCGTATGCGTGTTTGTTCTATAAAATGAAAGTCCGTACGCCAGACAAAATATTAAAATAGCACTGTAAAAATAAGACATCGTTAAAAGACAATAGAATTACTGATTAAACATAACTACATACAAGGAGAAAATCTCAATGATATGTAAGAACTCGACGGAGTTCCCTTCTTCCCTTATCGACTACAGCTAAAGCGTTTCGCCTACATTCTGTAAAACATTAGCTTATTTATAAACTAGCAACCGATTATTCGATTTACAACTAACCAGGACTCAAGTAGATACTCCCGGCTCAGAGATTAGATCCGAGTCCGCGCAGGACAAGCTCCACTGGCGAACGGAACGGGGACTATCGACAAGGTAAGCTTCAAGCGTAAGAAACCGAAACGACACAATATTAGTACTACCGACTAACGACACAGTTATATCAGTATTCAAACTCGCATCGAAAGGCTCAGGAGACACTGATACAAGTGGCCGCGAGTGTGAACACGGTGTAGCTGGGAAGTTGGTCACGTTGTTGGGATAGCCTACAACTATGTCACATTAACTGTACGGGTACAAGGTAACTTTAGAAAAAATAACATACGTGTGTGTAAAAATAACAACCAAACAAATGGCACCACATTAATATCGCACCAAATAACTTGTTAGTCCAAAATAGTTGTTCTGAAATTTCTATTGTCTCCGTGTAAATGTCTACAAGATAACGGTGATGTTACTGAAATTTTATAAATGAACTCATCCGCTTTTTTAATCGGAAAGACTAATGTTAATGAATGGAGAATTATCTTTTTAAGTTAACGAGTATATTATTTAGAATAAGATCGCTGAATATGTATTTAGGAAACAACATTTTGGTAATTTTGAATAAAAAAAATATTGCGCCCCAATAAAATGTGTTTCCCGTTTACTATTTACAATTTTTATGATATGCAAGTGCAAAGCTCACTAAATATATCATTATAGTAAATATTTTTTCTATTGTCAATGATACAAGTGTAACATCTACACTAGATAGTACGGTAATCTAATCGTAACATGAATTCACTTCCGTGTAATTAGTAAAATATAGTAACCCTTAGAATATCTAAATAGAACGAAAGCACTCACTTTAGCTGCTCGCACTTGTATAGCATTAGGTACACAAATAATTTACATTAAAGTTCAACTTAATAAAGTATTTCTGTTAGAAATTTTAATGACTTTGGTATTTCATAAGTTGTGTATGGCGCGGCTGCGGGCTGCGGGTGGCGGGCTCCGCAGCGGCACTTCGACGACTCAACGACGCGCGACGCTCGCTCATTACTCATTAGTTACGCTACCCAAGCTTAGATACTTATTCGGTAGTCGGCTAGCGTTTATTATTGATCCTTAAATTTATGAATTACGTTTGTACGTTTACAAAGAGAGTTCATTGTCATGTTCAAGTGAAGGTGGCGAAGGTAATATTCGAGTTTATCGTTTCATGATCCACTGGCTTTAGTATGGCGCAAATCTGTTGTATCCACTTCTGTACACTGCAGTCTGTAAGGTAGATATTATTAGTGTTAGTATTGTGTGTTTAGGGAAGGTACGGTCGAACAAGCTATTTGTTTACAGTTTAACCAACAAAATTACATTGTAAAATGTAAACCGAATAACTTGTTCGACCATACAGCGCCGACAAATGAAATCATCTGAGGATCTTACCCCGTATCCCGACACCGGCCCGATACCGTGGCCTAAGTATGGATCTGCGTATTCTCTGCCGTACCTGCAACACGCAACATGTTTTCTTGTCTTATAACATATTTTTAATTGATGATTACACACTTCAGTGCAGAGCAGTCTACTTGAAGCAACTTGCTATTTCTAGGTAAGTATCTACGGTCTACAGTTCTACATAAACGATTGCACTTTATCATTGTATAAAAGTTTGTTTCATTGAAAAACCACGATACTGGAACCCTTTGCTATGATTCGTTTCAGTAAATGGTGGATAAGTTTCTTTTTAAAACACGTCATTCTGATATACGTTCACACAGAAGTTCATTTAATAATTAAATAGAACTTTTTTTTATTGTTTAAATTTTAATCAATTCAAAAAAGTTCAGAAAAATATAGAGCTAGAACTTCTTCTGGTAATACGTATTAACGATTTTGAAGAGGGTAGTGTTAGTAAAGGAATGTAATATTATAAAGTAGTGTTAGTTAAGTCCTGAAAGCTTTGTAATTACATGAGCGACATCAAAGTGTTGGAGGTGGACGTAGGTACTGACGTGTGCCCGAGCGGCGCGAGCGAGGGCGCGGGCGCCGCGCTGACGGCGGCGGCGGCGGCGCGCGCGGCGGCGCCGTAGTTAGCTGCCGCCGCCGCCGCCGCCGCGTGCTGCGCCGACGTCAGCGGCGACTTCAGCAGGGGCGCTGCCGCCGCTGCCGCTGCGGCTGCCGCCTGCGAATACGACACTCATCAGTACGCTCTGGAACCTTCACTGGTCCTCACTCCGACGTTCTAATCCGAACAGTGAGCCCACAAAGGCACGATACGAGATGATCACCTTTTATTCTCCGTCGAAGACTTATGGCGTTCGCGGTCGCTCTCCGGGCATTCGATAGCGTAGATGACCTTACCGTTGTCGTATGAGAAGATCCACAGACGAAATATTGGCGTAAATATGATTTCCGTTTCACATTGGTCGAGATCTGCGTAGCTATAAGTTGAAAGCAAAAACGATGCAGAAAGTAGGTACTACATACAAGAAAAAGATTGTGCTCGTCTGTAAATTCTATTTATTTACATAAAAATCGATTCACATGCAACTCTGCCAGCACACGTTTCTATGATGTTTGGTGTTATATTTTCTGCACAAACCATCGATTTCAGTTATCGACTTATAGAATGAGATGCAGTCGGTAATGTTAATGTGGTCGATGAACATGCATTAAAATAAACAATTATGACGGAATCGATCAAAACTAAACCAAAAGTCGAAGTTTCTAAATCTAGCTACATATTATTTTCGGTGACTGTTAGTGTACTCAATAATTGCATTTACATTTGTGGGCTCAATGTTCTACTCGCAGCATGGTATTAGCATCTGATAGATTCAACGTACAGCCTCAACATATGCCTAAAACTAAATCACCCACCACATTACCAACGAACAAGGATAAACTCAACAGAAAGCAAACCGCGCGGGCCGACCGGCCGCGCGTGTGCCAAGTCCATCTGGTTACCACAAACACAATGTGCACCCTGCATTACGGTGGATTACCAACCAATAGGACCATTCGAATATAATAAAGGAGCAAACAAAATCCCAGCACTCACTCCATGATGGATATCGAACTTATACTAGCGTGGTGGAACATGAATCAGGAAGCGATAGAGATACAGACACAGTCGCATATCGAGCGAAACTGAGCTCTAAAGGCGTGACGTTTACCTCGGCTGCCGGCTTCGCGGCCTGTAACAACACACGCACTGTCACCACCTCGCCCTCAACTCGACTAGACTCGCTGTCAGGGCAGACCAGTCGCCAGTCGGTACACTCACTCATTAGGTATTCAAATAATAATAAATTGATAATGAAATTGACATTGGAACATGGAGAACAAAGAAATTAACTTTATTTACCTGCAGTCTGTAGTTGGAGTCAGCCGTGGCGGCCGCGGCTAAGAACGGGTCGTAATACACACTGCAAAATAAAATAACATTATACAGAACTTTTATAGTTTTTGTTACAGCTGTAATTATATAAATTGATTTCAAATTATGTTTTTTTTTAATGTAAAAAGTAATGAAATATTTATAAAAGTGTCTAATCTACTTAGTGCAACGAACAGTACTGTTCATTCAAGTGCTATTAGTGCAGAGATATTTTTAAATAAGAAACTATACAACAGTCATCTACTGGTAGTTGACTAATCAACACAATATTACAACATTGGGATAAGCATTAACAGTTAACTATAAGCTTAGCGAACAATCCAGTTAGAGGTACCGTGACTATTGTTAGTTACACATTTACACTGAATTACATGAAGTGCTGGTGTAGTTAATAAATAAACAGAAAATAACTCATACCAAAGTTAGGTGAATCGGGGACTGGGGAATGGGATGTCTGGGAACGTGGAGGAGACTTGCGCCCTGTTGTAGGTACATACATACATACACATTACTGTTTTATATTACGTAGTCGAGTACGCGAATTCTTTGGGGAATGCCAATATAAGTGAAAACAAAAAGTATACAGGCCCCGCCCCAGTCGTAGCACTGCTAAGGGTTGTGCCCCGCGCACGCCTACGTGGTGCTTCGCCGCAGCGGATCGGCTACGAGTGCTACGAAACGCGTACGTGATGGTCACGCGAGTGTCATGATTTTTGTTCACCTAAAAAGTGCTCAACGCGCCCGAAGAAGTTTTTATATGCCCGAGTTTACAATTACAACGAAAGGAGAGCATTCACGGTTCAAACAAAGTTCGGCCCAAAAACCAAAGTGCGAAAACAACGTGTCACCACTGTTGGGGAGCTCAGTCCGAGTATATTTTACAACGGCACCAAGTCTCTACAACCATTCCTTCAGCAGATTTTTTGGGTTGAAAAGTCTAGCTTTTCGTAAGTTTTATTAGACAAAAATCTTTAATCTGGTGGTGATGGAGTGATATAAGCTTGTTAACATGACTTTGAACAAGTTTTATTTTGTATGACCAAACCGTTGTGAATATTATTCAAGTGTTGAAAAAGAACTTACTGTAGATTATCACAGTGAATCAACTTAGTTCAGATAAGCCATTTAGCTAGTTACTGTAAGTACTTATGTCTTGTTAATACCAGACACCAATACCTACGCTATTGCACTTGATCTGCACTATACATGATGTGCAACGGCTACTTATTAGGTAGGAAACAAAGTGAAGGCAGACAGCCTTTTTTTTTGTTTCATCATTTCAGTCAAAAGACGTTCACTGCTGGACATAGGCCTCCCCCAACTGTCCACATTGACCGGCTCCATGTGTCTCGCATACAGCGGATCCCCGCAACCTTCACCAGGTCATCGGTCCACCTAAGTAAGAGGCCATGCAACGCAAAATCATCCAGTTCGCGGCCGCCACTCCAGAACTTCGGCCCTATCGGTTATCAGTTCTGCGAGCAATGCCATTGCCAAACTTGTTTGGCAATTCATCGGACTACGTTGTTAACCTGCAAAAAAGCAAACTTCGAGCGTAGCCCTCACCTTTGCCCTTTGGGTGATATTAAGCTTTCTAATGAGGCCCATTGTCGGCGACCACGTTTCGGCCCTTTATGCAATCATTGACAACACACACTGGTCACAGACTTTTGTCTTGAGACACTGCGGTAAGTTTGACGAGAAAATACTGTGCAACTTTCTAAACACTGTCCAGGCCAGTCATAGTAAAAAAAGACCTGTTTATACTATGGCCCAGTCGGATTCGACAATAATTGACCTCTTCTTAAAGTTATACTGACTCAGTTGGACCGTTTATCCCAGGTAGACATAATCGTCTACATCGTTTGAGAGTTCTGATCATGAGGGGTTTCTGGGTGGGTGTTACATTATTCAACATGACTTTGGTTTTGTTTAAGTTTATTTTAAAAACCAGTCTTTCGGATGCTCTACTGAAGCCATTTAGCAGAGCAAAAATGCTATGAATGGAGGACCTCAGTACGAACAGGTCGGCCATGGCCTGAGCCATGACCACGGCAAACCGCTGGCGAGTGACGTACTCACCATTGACGTTGATACCTAAACCTCTCCAGTTCAGAACCTTTACGACATCCTCCAGCGCAGCAGTGAACAGTTTCGTAAATATGAGGTCTCCCTGTCTCACACCTCGCTGATGTAGGATAGATTCCGAGGTTGATCTTGAAGTCGGAATACTTGTGGCGTTTTTGTGCAAACACTTCGAAACCTCGATATACCGGTAGCCAATTTGGCACCATTGGAGAGACTGCAGTACAACCCAAGTCTCGAACAAATCGAAGGCTTTCTCGCAGTCCACAAATGCTAAACAACGAGTCCGATTATACTTTTCGGTCTTCTGTTTACCGCAGCGTATGTATGTGGTTCATGGTGCTGATGGTGGCAGTGGTTTGTAAAATACTTGGTCAAGGTCATCATCCCAACGAGCTCATATCACTTCGCTAGCAGACGAAAAGATTTCAGTCAAATAAAATGTACGGAAAACCAGATTTTTCAACCAAAAAAAATCAGCTGAAGGAATGGTTGTGGAGACTTGGTGCAGTAGTAAAAATACTCGGACTGACCTCCCCAACACAGTGATGATACGTTTTGTTTCGTTGGTCGGCCCTTTGGTTTTTGGGCCAACAATGAATGATCTCCTTTATCTGCGAAAAATCTAACAGCAAAACTGTATCTTTGTACCTCGCTCAAAAGTGGACCTATAGGTAGTTTAGTACGGTGCATATTCTGATGCGCTCAAACTTGTATAAACAAATCGATTTATAAGTATCGACTGTGCCACATTAGCATAATTTCGCAATAGTAAAACCTTCGGCACGTCGCGTGTCAGTGTCTACCTGTCTCTGCATGGTGTCTACAAAGAAAAGTAGGTTGTACCCAATGAGAATATATTAGTCCGTGAAGTGACTTTTCCGACGCGGTGATGAAAATAGATCGTGAGATTGACTCTTCTCTGTCAAAGCCTTAGAGGGGTTTCAATTGGGTTATATTTAGGGTTAGGTGAATAACCCTAGAGTAATGGTTAACCCGTTAAAGGGTTAATTAGTGACACACATTGTTCATTTTTTAATGTAAAATATGCAAGAAAGCGATAGAGTTAGCTCGCGCTTGGTGCGTTATCTCTCTCGTTCTGATTAACCAGTTCACCATTATTTAAATGGTTAACCCATTTAATGTTTAATCAAACATAAGGGTAGTAGGTCTCACCATTTCACTCGATTAATCGGTCCCCGTTTCTCATAATTAAAACTGACTTTCTTATAATTAGACTGTTTATTATTCATCCTGAGGTATAATGTACACACCATACACAACTAAGCTATGTATGTATTAGAACATGCTAATTTAATGGAAGGTCTGATTTAGCCTTGTCATTGGGAAGGCTTGTCGAAATCGATTAATTTATCGACTCGACTTTATCCGTTCACCTATTTTATCTGTTCACGTTCTACTGAACACCGTAATGAGCCATCATGGACGTTTTTGGTAATTTTTTTTTTTTTTAATTTATTCATGACCATGGATACATGTCCTTCAGTCGTAATCATTAAACATACTACTCTTATCTTACCTAAAGTACATAAAACAATAAAAATTTCAAAAAATATTATCGTTTTTGGTAAAGTTTATGAGTGTGACCAAACATAAATGAAGACAATTTAACATAATTAGCGAATTTAAGGAAAGTAAAATATTGCACTGTTTAGCGCACTGATATTAATCTTATCATTGTAATCTAATTAATATTAGCCTTATCACTTTTGTTTTTTTTTGTGATACTTATTTTAGTGATTTGGCACAATCGATAGTAAAGATGATTATGAGCAGTCTCAGGTAGGAAGAGGGCGGGGAGGGGTAGAGGGGTAGAGGGGTCTCTGGGTAGTGCGGTGCTGGTACTCACGGTGCGTAGGCGTGCATCTGCGAGGCGTAGGCAGCGGCGCGGTTGAGCACGGCGTGCGAGAGCGCGTGCGGGGAGTGCGGCGCGTGCGGGGCGTGCGGGGCGTGCGGCGCCAGCGGGGCGGCGCGCGGCTCGCGGCGGAGCGCTACATGCAACACACGGGAGGGACGCATGCGTTACCTGCGGCGCTGGGCGGCGCGCGGCGCCAGCACGAGCGGCGGCGCGGGCGCGGCGGCCGGCGCGGCGCCCAGCCACGGCCACGACACGCCCGACACCCGCAGCCCTGCGCACACACCGCGTGACTACACGCTGCACGAGTGCACGCACACCACGCACAACAATACTACACGCCGAGACCGAGGGACGCTACACCGAGTCCGAGCAGCGCGGCGTCCTAGTGCCAGCGCTGATGCGGCGGGGCTGCACTCACCGCTCAGGGTGCTAGTACTTATTACATTTTATTCGACAGATAAGGGCAAGAATCTAAATAACCGAGTAATCCCACCACATTGAGTGAAGGAGGTTCATGCTCGAATGATTGTTATGGTAATGTAAACGCGTAAGCTTAATTTAGTTTATCGATTAAATGTCATACCAAAATCGTAATGAAGGTTCTCACCTTCCGGCCACTGGACACACACTGGAACAAAATAGATATAATATGTAAATATATAAACTTCACAAGTTAGATGGAGGATTTTGCTAGAGCTAAAACAAAGAACATACCTAGAAGACATTCTCCACTACAAAATTGAAATATGAATATAGTGCATTACGGAAATTGCATTCATTCCAGCAAACGTCAAGGTATATGAACATTCATGTGTCTTGTAATAGCTGTACAAAACGTGTTAAGTTATCTAGCAAGCTGTCTAATTGACGGTGTCATCCGTTTATGAATACAGTGAGTAAAGATCGCCAGGCAATGCGACGCCGGAGACAGCCTTCTGCAACGTTCGGAACTGTCTGTGAGTGACTGCGTGAAGTTCATGTCTGTATGATGACTCAAATGTACCGCGTGTGACGAGTGGACGAGTCGGAGACTGTCTCCGGAGCGGACAGTGGACATTCTCTAATAGCATTCACCTAGAGCATTCAGACAACGGACTAGCCACACGTAGGAATAAGTAAGTACATTAACATGGACAACACCGATGTTACAAGTTCAGCTCTCTCACCCAGAGTGGGAACTGATCCATTTCTAGCCAGAATAACTGGATGGATTAAAAAGAGAAAATCCCAAGATGCATTATATTTGTACAGGTGTGATACAATAAGGTATTGTTATTCATAGTAATGTGTGAATTTAATTAGTTCATTTTCAAAGTTTTAATTTAATTCATTAAATGTATTGCATGAACGATCGTCGGGTTACTTACCGTTAGGAACGGTTGGAGGTTTCTTTGTCTGCACGCGCGCTGTCGCATTATTAACCTGATTTGAAGTAAAGTCTATATGAGAATACGTCTGGGTTTATACCAAAAACAAAAACATTGGCTGATTTTAATCAAATTTTAAACATCAAAAAAGTTTTTAATTTTTAAAACAAATTTTTATTAAAAAATAAAAAAAATATAATTGCAAGGATATGGATAGTTTTCAAGAAGCACTTGATTAAACTAGCAAGTCGGATTATTTGTGGGACTCGAACCCAATCCAGCTTCTTCTCTAAAAGAGGAACATAAAAATAACAATATTTGACATAAACTTCTAATGTGAAAATCAGCCAATTGGATATCAGATGTCGTACATATAGGAGAAATAAAAAAAAACTATTTTGAACTGATAAATGTCAAACAAAAAGTGTTCAATTGTATTGTGTTTAATTATAACTTTAATAATTTAGCCGCAGACATCTGATATGTGAACATAAAATAAAGGAAACTTGGGATTTACTTTTGAAATTAATAAGGGATATTGAAGAATATTAAAGAGATCATACTTTTCCACTCTTAACCACATTCACTCTCCTCTTAGGCGCAGACTGACTCGTCTACAAGACCACTTTTCAGCGCTTCTATTAAAATTTAAAATGAAAGATAGAATGGAACTAAAATTTGTTTAGCAATCTTACCTCTGCGACATTGTGACGATACGGTTCGTTCTACATTTCTCTGTGAGACACTCTCTCTTTCGATCGGCATATTAAATGACCGTCTAGAGAGTAAAGGGATAAAATAAATAAGGTTTGTTTGTGGATTAGACTGTGGCATACTTAGTGCTAATATGCGGGACCGCGGCGCGGCACGCTAGCATGACAGTAACTACAGAGCAGACGAGCGCAGGTTGCGGTGGGCGGTGGAGGAGCGGGATGTTATAAGTTACATAGTGCTACGGATGGTATTCATTGAGTCATGCACACCTCTATCTTTCTGCCCTCAACCACGGTGCCGTGAAGACGCTCTCGTGCTCGCTCCGCATCACCACTATTTGCGAATGTTACAAAACCGAATCCCTGCATGCAAGACAGACAAAACATGCATTAAAAACAGCGTCGCTCAAAAAACAACGTGCAACAAAAATTAACATTTATGCATTGCATATTCTTTTTAAATATTCTAGTGAAATATCGAGAAAATATTATCGAGTCGATTACGTTGATACTTTGAGCGTATTCTAGCTGTATGGGTACACATAAGCGTTTGGATCGCAGTAATAAATTAATGTATTGTCGCTCGACCTAGTAGTCTGTACTATTGGTAGGAGAGTTTGTATCACTGTATACAACGAGTCTTAAGGATTGTTCCACACTCATTCATAGACACTACTTACTTTATCAACATGACAAGTCATTGTGTGAGATGTTAGCTGCGATTTGTTCTATACAGAAACTCACCGATCATGCAGTGGCTACGATCAACTAATTGGATCTAGAAACACAGGTATACCCAAACGGACTTGATTTTCCATTACGGAGCAACCAAAGTACAAAAATCAAACATCGATACAGTACTTATTTTTACAATTTGTTGCTATTATTAAGTAAAAATAAACTAACTTTGGAATCATACCAATATTACACCTATATTATTTTACAATATAACATAGTGCATGTACTTTACAGTGCCCAAAACTAACACGGTAAACAAAGCGATACTTAGATTTATTAGATATCCATAAATATACACCTGGTACATCCTAATTAATTACAATAGGTGAATCACACAAATTACTGTCAAAATTGTCGTAAATGGCATTCAGTACGCGTTATACAATTTCGGCCAATATTATTGAATCAATAGATCGTGCTCAGACAAATGAAACTACTTACTTTCAATAAATGGTGATAACCCATAGATACAAAAAGCAGCTAGCACAGCACACAATACAGTGGAAGAGACGAGTTGTGAAAGTGGCAAACAAGTTGCTGATTGTACGAAACGCTTACACTTATAAAAGCAAATGACAGCTCTATTATTACCATTCTGAGTGCAAATACTTAACGTAAACATTAAATCTGGGCAGAGAGAAAGAGAAAGAAAAATAATAATTTACGCGCGAGGCGAGGGCCCGTCCGACGCGTTAGCGCTGTTAGACTGTAACACAACGCACACAGTGCAACAAGCTCTCAGTATGTTCACAGACACAATCGATCGACAGACGAGGAAGACACAAGTGACTCGTACAGCTCGGACACATTACCGCCAGCTCACAGGAGGCATTCATAACCAGCGTTACTGCGCATCTATTTACCACCCAATAATGGTATTTTATTATGTCTTATTTATTTTCATACCATAATACAGATTTAAAATAATAAATAAGAATGATAGATTTTTTAGAAATGAGAAAGAAATGAGTTTTAAAATGATTCTAGTCTTATCTTACTTTTTTGTTAATTATTCTTTTATTATTTGTAAATAATGATATTTTTGCAAACACAACAGCAACTGTAAGAACAAATTATGGGTTAGCCAAAACCGGTTAGAATTTCCCCAAGTGAAAACGGAATGTTACCGAAGTAATACGAGAGAAAGCCAAACTAAGTGATGCACCCTAAAAGTTACCTCTAGGAAAATAACTTACATCATATAGTCACTGCGTTACATTATATAACATTGTGTTTCCAGGGTTCAGCAAAATATACATGCCCAAAACTAATAAAAATTATATTCCCTTGTTAGGAAGCATATGACTGAACGAATTTTTGTATTATTTATTAATAACATAGTGGACAGAAAATAGTAAGTACGCTGTCAATCTAATAGACTAAATACATCAGAATGACTGATCATCCAAACTACAACATAGATGCATTAACAGGTTTGTACATAGCATATAATCATGTCATAAACATAATAAAGATATAAGAAAATACAACACTAGAAGGATCGAAGCAGTTTGGACGATTGTAACAACCTCATTAGTGATGAATAATAGAGCTGTCCTGAAAACATGACTTAGGAAATCAGCTGTTATAGTGACGATGCATCATTCTCTAATACTGCATATCCCAATGTGAGGCATTGAAGAAAAAATAACTTGGAGCTATTATTTAAAAGAGTAAAATACTTGTTGACATGAGCGAGCATGGACTACTTGAGGGGCGGTCACCAAACTGACACAAGGAAAGCAGTAAACACGAAAAAGCGTTCAATCCAATCAATTATTATAAAAATATTTCGATAATAACTCTTTAAATTTCATGGGAATTATCATTTACAGTGAGTTGTTTTTTGAGTATAATTGAAATGTAAAATTAATGTTGCTAAATATCAATATATTGCACCAATGACTTACTTCAGGTGCATCATTTTATGAAGTATTCTTACATTTAAACCAATATGGATAGTTGCTAAAACGATACAATAAATATGTCAATAGTGCAATCAAGTAAATATAGTTCAGATTTGTTCAAAATCAGAATAATAGACATTATTTATTCAATGATAATATACAATGCAATTAGAGATACTGCACCAAACATTAAAACCAATATGCTATGAGAAAGAAGTTTGTTTTAAAACACAATTATGATTATTTTAACTAAGCCCATTTGCCTTTAAATTCTGTTAAGCAAGGAATAATTAATCAAATCGCATGACTTGAAGAGAAGTAAACTTTAGAACATATTATTAGGAAATATTTGTATAAAATCGGTAGTTACTTTGGTTTGGGCAGCAATAACTAATAATTGTTAGTAAGACCTCTTAGCTACTGCACTTCTGCTTTCCGTTATAAATGAGTTCATTACTATTCACTTATCAATGTTCATTTAGTCCAAATGTGACAAAGTCTAACAAGTATTACAAGACAATAGCTATGAAGTGCAAGATTGGTTCGTAAATTAAAGGAATAATTTTCTTTTTCTTCTCATAAAACGAAATTTTCTAAAATAAATACTTGTAAATTTCAACCCTGAGTTGCTTTAACGAGGTTATTACATGACCAGTTTTGAATTTAAAACAGAAGAGAAAATAATTTCGTCAGGCTTCACCTTGGCAGATGGCGTAGCCTAGCATGTCGATGAGTAGAGGCACCGCGGGAGCAGTGCGTGAGACTTACAAGTAAATAACAAGAGCAATAATATCTGCTCGGTTGACCTCGACAAACACACTCGACGGGTTTGCCAGTCAAGGGAACACTCTTGCCCTACTACCTTGTTTAGAGTTGAAAACACATAATAATGACCTCGTTAAAATGTACTGGCCATTAATTATTCCTTTAAATTACTTAAAGATTCGTAAAGAAACAAAAAAACGCTGTATTTATAGTGTAATCTGATTTAAAAATAATATTGATGCGTTATATATTTTCGTCATGAATTCTCGAACATAATCGTAGAATATCAATTAAGTGTTTTTTGTTTCTAAACATAAAGACATTTTTATAAAGTGGCTACAATGAAATCAGAGTATCAACTGATTTCAATGAGCCACTTGATTTCCAGCTCAATGGCCGAAAATATTGCTTACCTTCGAGCCACGTTCATTGAAGATAATTTCTACATCAAGTATTGTGCCATATTGCTGAAAGGTAAAAGGTTGGAAATTAAATAGCTGGTTAACACCGATAACTAGTTGGTTTCGTCATGCTTTAGGGGTAAAAACGTGAATACGTACCCCAAACATATTTCTTAGATCAGGGTCCCTAAATCTGAAGGGTATATTGGAGACGTGTAGCCGTTTGGGCTGCGACGCTTGTGAGACGGGTACGAGTGTCTTTTCGGGAGTGACGGCCGCAGCGACATTGCCGGCGGCCACAGCGGCACTGACTGCTGCGGCAGCCGCGTGTGCTGCGGCTGCCTGCTGCGCTACCACGGTCGCCGCTTGCTGCGCCGCCACCGCCGCCGCCACACTCACTGGTGTGCTCTCTTCATTTGATTCGCCTTCGCTTTGCTGGGGATGGCAAATAATTTGGAATTAGTTGCGACTACACTGATATGAAATATTTACCCGGCTACATAATAAGCTTACAAAGGAGCTTAAGGTTTGGTTTTAGAAGCCTAATCATCATGACCAAGGTATTGAACACGGTGAACTAGAAAAGGTAGTTCAGTATTAAAAAGCTTTGAGCTGTTGATGTAGAATCATTCAACATTGTCACTGTTTGACCACCCACAGTCGTGCGGAATTGTTTCCCTCCTCATTCAATCACAGTCGATCAATACATTGGATCGAATCATGAACAAATACTCTGGCAATCAAGACATTTAGCCACGAACGTAATGAGTCTAGATGCCCTAGAGACCATTCTTTGTGAGTCAAACAAACCACTCCAATAAAATCTGTAGCAACTACCGCCTACTTTCCATCATTTATACGAGTATGAAATATATTTTTCATCCCCCCATCTCGGAAAGAGTATTTTTGCTCTTCGATATCTGAGTGCAAAAGCCGTTTTTATCGTCATGAGGGTAAAGTAAATTTGAATTAAGAACATCGTGTGCACTAAGCATGTGAATTCAAAACATCATTAAACCTATTTACTTCTACCTCTATGGTGCCGAATTTATCATATTTTTGTTTTAAATTTGTTGAGAACTCAGACTCGGAACCTTCTTGGTGTACTTTTTTTAATATGTTTTGCGCGCGCCATTTTCTTTTCACATCATATTGTTAACACCTTAGGTTAAAAACAAGGAATCCAACTTCCTAAAATGACCACTCATAATCTAGCGACGAGGAAGTTTATTTGACGCCAACAGAATTACTTAACTGAATTTATTAATAATGCGCAATTTATTTTTTTTTGCGTTTATTCGTTTCCTCGCTGAGGTGGGATGAAAAGTTACGTGTTGCACTCGAGTGCAAAGATTTTTCACCTCGAGCTCTTTTGATTCCCTCGCTAACGCTCAAGATTCTAAGTTTTGAATCACTCGCTTCGCTCGTGACTCAATTTTAGAATCTTTCGCTTGCTCAGTCATCAAAATTGAGCACACGGTTAAAAATCAACTTTGCACTCTTGTATAACAAATAACTATTATAGATGGTTGACGTAGAAACAGTTTGGTAGTAAAAGTATTTACAGACATGGGTCAGTTATCGAAAATCATAGCTGTCACTCACCGGCAACGTACGAGAGTGCCGCCCCATTTCACACAGCTGAACAGGACATGAGATATTATGTTTCCCCAACCGAGAAATGGTGTAATACAAGTGGTCATATTTTTGCAAGTTTTCCCTCTATTTAGGAAAGTAAATAGACCCGGATCATATAAGGACCTTTCGTAGACGAGTCTTTGTTCTGTCAGTGGGAAGGTAATGCATCTATTAATCATTATTTCTTTGCAATGTTTCAAGCTCAGTGTTCAGACGAGTATTGTATACAAAAGTATTGTTACCGTTATCTATAAATACGAGCACAATGGAAATGAAGCTTGGATATACTTTGCTCCAGAAACAGCTTACCATGCTCCTGGGAGCTGTATCCAACAATGCTGTTTTTAAAAGTAAACAGACGACTGTCCTATGACTTAGCTGTGCAATAGTCATTGTTACATATTGCTGTCGATCTAAAAAAAAAAAAAAAATGAACTTACTGAGTTGTTGTTTTGGTTTTCTATTGAGTTCTGCGTGTGTGTCTGTGGCGGCGGTTGAGGTGAGAAATTAGCTGGTGGTAGCGGCGCAGGCGGTGGCGGCCCTTCGCTCTTGACGAGCGGGGGCTGTGGCGGCGCGGCCGGGCCCGCGGCCTCCGCCTTCACTCCTGCGAGCGCGTCGCCGTTGGCTGCGAACTGCGCAGCGGCTGCCGCAGCCGCCGCCGCCGCAGGGAACGGGGTCGCCATACCCGTCCCCACCATATGCTGGAATTAACAAATAAAACAACGCTATAGCAACGGTTCAATGTTCACCTATAAGCATCCATATATGTGTCAGCAGAACGACATTGATCATCAAAGAATTCAACGCTATTTATCTCAGGGACGCGGTCTAGGTGGACATATTCGTGGTGCACTAATTCTGTCGTAATAAATAAACCCGCTTATAGTTGACGTTTCTGGGCTGCGAATCGAAATATTGACGCGAAGAACTCGTGCCAAAACACGAGCCGCCATGCACTGGCTCCTTCAAATTCAGTGAAATCACATGGTGCTAGGGCCGCCTAGAGTGTATTAGATCGTAGAGACCAGGATTAGGGACTTCACAAAATATGTAGGTACATGATGGAAATCTGTTGCTTAAATAAAGAATACGCAATCTTAATACAAAACTATTATAAGATATTTTTCCATTGTGCCCTATCCCTGATCTTGTAAGTATACAGGGTGAAATTTTTCAATGCCACCATATAATTTGCTATGTCCAGCAAATCTGATCTGCAATCACTGATTTTCGAAATTTCGATTAGATGTCTTGGTTTTCCCTTCATTTCATTTATCATGTTTGTTTCAGAGATTTGATCCAATCATGTGGGCCCCTATCGATTTATGTAAAAAAGTACAAGTGTTATTTGTTTTAACTTTCATCGGTTCGATTCCCGAGTAGGTAAACTGGGTACGGTTGAAACAATTTAGCTTTTATCGTTTATAATTTTGTTATTTATAAACCGAGTGACGATTATGATACATCAAATTCAAAAGTGAAGTTTTGGCTACGATATGGTTGTATTATTATAGTTCCCGGGTTATTATTTTTAGAAATATATGAAATTTAAAAAAAAAACGGATTTGTTGCAACCGTCCCCATGCCAGGGGCGGTTGAAACAGCGATTGGGGTCAGTTGAAACACATACAAATAATACAATAAATACTAAGGAAGCATGTATTATTTATCATTGAAACTAATTAAGGCACCACATAACAACATTAATCAGTCTTCAAGGTTTCATCAGCCTTTAACGAGTAGTAAACAATTAAAGAATTACACATTTACACATTTTGAATAAACTAAATAAAAATTTTTTTTTTAATCAAATAAACATTCCAAATAAACTAAAGAAAACACTTCTTAAATCAAATAAACATAAATAAGAAAGAAATAACAAAGAAAACAGAGCTTAGAGATTAATCAGAGTATTCAGATTCGCAATTGTGGCAAACGTAGCTAAGACCACTACTTTACGTAGTGAATCTCCAGCTTTTACCTCCTCATATGCATTACTATAGCTCGACAAGTTAATTTCTCCTCTGGAAGTCTTCCTCACTCGAACTCTCGGCATCTACAAAAAATAAAAATTTTGTTTCAACCGTACCCACAAAAAATGTTTCAACCGTCCCCAACACCACTTTTGGTAGAATATACTTTATAGTTACGACAGTAATAATAACACAGTAAAAATAGTCACTATCCCTTATTCTACAAGCTTCATAATAATCACAAACACACACTCAATACATTCACTTACAGAGAACAGATAATATAAGCGTTAATGTCAGAAGAAAAATACTTACTTTTGGGTAATAAAAAACAATATGGCGTCCTGCACACAACAACAACGCGCGGGGAGCGGCGCGCTACTATATTCGCGTTCGGAACTGCCGTCCGCTTCGTTTTCCCTTTGCCGCCCTCACTCCCCGCGTAACCGTTTACGAGATATTTACTCTGTTTCAACCGTCCTTTGTTTCAACCGTACCCAGTCTACCCTATGGCAAGCGAATTTTCGGAAATCTGTGAATGTAGATTTGTTTCTCGAGTAAAATGTGCTATCTCCATCTCATCGAGTGCTTTCCCTCCCTCGAGGTGGCATTGGAAAATTCCACCCCGTTTATTTTATTTTTTAATATGGTCTTACACAACGCAGAGAGTAAAAACACCTTTAACTTAAATGTCTCGAGCAATGAAAGTCACACCTGCCTATATAACTTGTCAGTTAACAGAGTTAAAATGCCATTGCTACAATAACAATTATTAACACACGTTAAAATACATTTAACGTGTGTAACCCAATGTATTGTTTTTAATTATTCAAATTAGTAGGACTTAAAGCCGAATTTCCAACATGGCTGCGCAGCCTGTTGTTATTTTTAATACACACGCTCTCTCCCTTTCATTTTATTTTACGTCCCAAAAGCCTGTCGGTAACAAAATTAAATTGCGAATGAAATCTAACAGAGAGCACCCTCGGCCAGCGGGTGGTTCGTCGCCGCTGAAAAACGGTGGCCTTGGGCATTTAACATAACGGCCCAGCTTTCATCCCTTGATTAAACTTTAATGCATGAATTTGTTCTCCGTGGTATAATTACTACGTCTCATCAGTGTCTCTCACCTACGTCATCACAAGCTTATTCTTAGTAGTTTTTTATGCTACAACGCTACAACGCAATTTTACAGAACGGCATACAGCAAGTACTATCTAGACTATCTACGTAGCGCAGCGCCGGATACGAGAAAATTAGGAAGTGGCCATTGGACACAATTGCATAGACTGCCGCCTGACTCCGAGCTCGCTGGCTCACAGACCTCGGAGCAAATTATCATATTGAAATAATGTACCTATTTGATACGTACGAGTCGGATTATATGCCTGTGACTGTGAAATCTCTCACAAAGCGAGGGAGTCAATGAAAGCGAGGGTATATTCAATTGGCGTTTGGTCTAGAGGTGCATACTGTATTTTTCACTTCGAGTGCGAGAAAAATAGTTATTTAAAAGTGAACAAATTTACACTCGACAAAAATTCTGAACTGACCGCTCAGTTCAGAATTTATGTCAGTTTTTTCTTCAATCAGGTCACTAGATTAACAATTTAAAACACAACACAAACTCTCAACATTTTCGCAATGGAGGTGGTCCACACTCCAGAGATAATTAGTTACTGTTAGCCTGTGTCATCCCACTGCTGGGCAAAGGCCTCTCCCCATGACTTCCGACTTTACATTTTTAGATCCAGGGCCAATGTGGGCCACTGGTCGTTGGTTTTGTCTAGCTCATCCCGCCATCTCCTGCGAGGTCTACCGCGTCTCCTTCTGGTTGTGTCAGGGCTCCACATTGTGGTTATTTTGGCCCACAGCTCGTCAGGCATACGGCAGACATGGCCAGCCCAGTCCCACTTTAGCTTGGCGGCTTTTTGAGCTACGTCAGTGATTTGTGTTTTGGAGCGCAGTGTGGTGTTGCGTACATGGTCTTTAAGTTTGACGCCTAGGATGCTGCGCTCCATTGCACGTTGACAAACCATGAGCTTGGACTTTTGAATGCTTGTCAAAGATTAAGTCAGGGTTCCATATGTCGAAATGGTAAGAATGCACATGTCTGTCATTCCTTTCATTAGCTCTTTCATGGACCAGTAGCACTTCCAGGCATTTTCGGTTTGTCTTATGACTTCCTTATCTTGTCTGGACTGGAAAGAGATTAACTGGCCCAAGTAGATGTATTCATGGACATATTGCAATTTTTCACCATTCACTCGGATCTTGTATTTGGTGGTGTTTGACATAAGTTTGGTCTTCGACATGTTCATCGCGAGTCCAACCTCAAGGCTCGCCTTACTGAGCCGGTTCAACATGAGCTCCAGTTCTGCCGCCTTGGAAGAGAATATTATGACAATGTCATCAGCGAAGCGAAGATTTGTTAATCGAGCCCCACCAATATTTCAATGCCAATTCTTTCCTAACTAGCCGTAAGCTTTTCGAAATTAGTACCAATTTCAAAATCAACGATGCACACAAACAACAATATTTTTCTCGCGTTGAAGATTTCATTTGTTTTTTTTTTTGCAATATACCGCATTATATTTGCAAGCCAATTCGAAATTTAAATAAATCTTTGACTTTGTTACTCTTTTGTTACTATGTTTTAGAGTAAAAGATCGTTCCATTTTTAAATTACTTCAACTCAAGCTTCAACTCAAGAGACTTATCTCTCTTTTCACAATCTCAACATGAATGATGTGACCAAGATTTGTTTACAATAATTTGATTTAAAAGAGTGTCCATGTAGTTTCTTTCCCATTCTTCTCCATAGAGATCTACGCTAGGGAATGGGCAAATATATATTTTGTAAC
Source organism: Xestia c-nigrum (assembly GCA_916618015.1). Classification (NCBI taxonomy): domain Eukaryota; kingdom Metazoa; phylum Arthropoda; class Insecta; order Lepidoptera; family Noctuidae; genus Xestia; species Xestia c-nigrum. The sequence continues at coordinate 14,445,210 of OU745255.1, read as the reverse complement.
TACAATTAATTTTCATTTTTGCTTGGACAATTCAAAAGTGCCTGTAACTGGCCTACTTGCTTTGATTTTGATCTTTCTAAGCCGTAACATAATTTAAGTGTTAAAACCAATTAAAAGAAGTTAAGTACGTCTACGTACCTGCAAACTTTGAGTGAGCTTATGTAAAATTTGTGAAAAGCTAAGTCCAACATAATAGTTGTTTATATTTACAGCAGTCAAACAACCATTAACGGGAGAGCGGGATTAAAAGCGGGTAGCGGGCAAATCCCGAGATCGTCCCATAGATTACTATTGTGCCCGGTTTCTGTGCAAATAAATTCATAATCTTCACGACTGGGCTTTTAGATAGGTAACGTGGAGGCGCAGGCATAAATTTGTCGCTGAATGACGCTGGTTTTCAGCACCAGGGTCTTAACCTAATGCGAGATGAGAAATAACTGTTTTATCAGGCAGTATCAACGTATGGCACTTCCAGATTTAAAAGACAAAATAATTAACACTTTATATCGCGCCTAGATTAGAAGTTTTTGAAACAGGAATTGAAACCCAAACAACAATCGTGCCCTTTATAAGTAACACAACGACAAGAATCTTGTTAAAGTTTCATAACACCGCCTGCTTTAAACTTATAAAGTTTCTAATCTGTTTTTGTGCCGGTACACAAAACTGAATACACTTAATGTTGCTAACTCCACTGTCAAGATTAAGTAAACTAATTAAAGCTTGGTTAGTTGGATTAAAACAATCTTCTGTTATGTACGCAATAGGTACACCTTTAGAAGTTCAACTATCAAAGATTTCTATTTACTTAATAAAAAATCCTTGGCTGTTGAACCTCTTAAGGGTCTATGAAGTATGTTGAGGGTTAACTATGAAGTATGAAAACTGGCAAATATACCAAATTGATACGTTCGTCACGCGAAGGCCTGCCCTCTGGCCCTCCGCCTCAACCCCAACTTCATCAACAATGATGCGCAACCTCTTTGTTTTTTTTTTCGGAATAAAACGTAGAGGTTAGGTAAAAAAGTTTGTGTAATGTTCTTCTCATTACTTTTTCTTTCGTGTCTTTTTTATGAATATCTAAAAACTCAATTCTAGAAAATAGGAGGTATTATTATTTCTCTTCACGTGAATTCTCAAAGCACACTATTAATTATGTGATATCGCACAAAGACCACCTAACGGCTTCTAAATTAAAATCCCTTAACAATACAGTGTAATTCCTCCATCAAAAATAAATAAGTATAACATTCTGTGAATAGCACAATTCTACCATTGTGTTGCCTTTACAACCGACTAGGGGCTCCATTTTTGAATCAGCCGTTATCGTTATTCGTTTCCACCTCAATAAAAAGGTTTTATTTTCAGGTAAACAAGTAGATAATGTAACTTTTGAATTGTCGGAGGCAATTGCCACTTCTTTCTTTTAGACATCAAAATCTGAAAAGGGCAAACCAGGGAAAATAACTTTTAACTGGCTATCGACATCAAGAGTTTGCTCTTGTGTTGGCAACCTGGCATGGCCGCAGACATTATCAGTATAGTCGCAAGTTAATCCCTCCATAAAACTTAAAAGAAAAAACTAAAATTTGCGAGTGACTTTTATATTTTACGTGTGATATGAAACTCGGGGCCCGTTTGTCTGAAAAAGCAACGCGCAATTCTTTCGATAAAAGATCCGGAGGCGATACCGATGATGTCAATACTGGCAGACACTCAATGGGTGCTGGCAATAATAGAAATATTTTTAATAACGACCCTTTGATGACGGCTTCTATCTATTTTTACCCTCTCCACTTGTTGTCTACAAAGCATACAGCTCTTTTCTTTTACCTTCAAAGTACTTCTTGTCAGAGAATAAAAGTTCTTCAAGACACTGTAATGGAAATATTAAATTAATCGCCAATAAACTAACATTTATCGCCAATTAAGTCTTGTTATTATAACCTTATCTACGCCGGGAAAAGTAATAACTTCTGCAATATTTTGGGGAGATGAAAATAACGATGTCCTGCTAAAGTGTGGCGATTCTTATTAAACTATAGTGGCACAAGCTAACCAGCCAATAAAGTAACATGTGACTGTTGGTTATTTTTAAGACGGTACGAAACAACATGAAGCAATAGTATAGAAAAGAAAGTCATTGTGCCAAGACACTCGAGACGACATACGCAAGACGGAGTGGAGTGTCTCAGCTCTTCTGCGAGAGAACGAAGGGCACTTCGTTTTTGAGTTCTAATTTTCCAACCGCGACACCGCCAGCGACACCGCACCGGTCCGAGGCGGACGATGATTTAGTACATGTGTCAAGTTGCCTTAGCACCCTCCAGATCTTGTTGCTATTTATGGTAACACGACGACACAATAGTCGTGACTCATTCCGTAACAGCGAAAGAGGCTACGTATTTATACGACATGTCAGTAATACTCAACTAACTTCATGCATATTCTAGTCACATGGCCCAACGGCTACAAGTTTATTTAAATTACAATACGATTTTCATAGCGTTCAGTTTATGTAAGAAGTCGAATGGTAGCCTGAAGAAACTACTGGGTAAATGATAACTACACTTACTTTAAGTGCTGATTAAGTAATACAAGTATGTAGGTACTACATTTATTATGTGTTGATTTTTGGAGATGAAACAAGATGGATGCTTTTGTACCCCGCAGTGAATACTTGGAACAAGGTTAGAATAAGCAAAGCACTACACATGTGGTGGGCCACCTTCCAGTTGTATCCGGCAGTCCTGTAAACAAACTGACTTTTTATAGAGCGCGCCTGCGATTCGTCTCGCGCAACCGCCTTGCTGCTTAGTCTCGTTTACTTCGGAAACTGTAGAATATGTTTGTAAACGACTAGGCTCAGTTTATATTATCGTTTCTATATATACTCACTAAATGGCTACAGTTGTATTAGTATAGCCAGATTTCTTAAACACAACAGTATTTTTAGAACAGGAAGACCATTTAAGTTCATTTAAATTCTGCGATGGTATGGTAGGCGCCAAATGTAACGAGCATAGTACGAGTAGTTTGATAACTTCGCGGTCACATTACTGAACGTTCAAAAGACAAAAATATTTACGAATTTAAGAAAAACATTGAACGTGAAATCTAAAAGAAGCATCCACATATCTGATCGAAAATTCAGGGAAAGTACTGGGAGGGATGATATATTTCAGACTTTCAGTCGCTCCTCAGAACGAATGTATCAATTTTGCAACTCCCACATGTATTAATAACGGTTCAGATGGGTAGTGAATGGGTACTGAAATGATGGAAGCAGAAAACACAATGCGCAACCAGTCGCTACGTTATTATACCGAAATGTGTTATTTAGTATGCATGCTTTGTTAGTATGATTTAAAGCTAAGTAAGGCAAAGAGCTTTAACTAAATACAATAAAAATAATAATAAATTGGCGTTTGTGAAGAACGATTTAACGAATAAACTTCATGTACTGAAAAATGGATTTCTATATTCAGGAAAGAAATGCTACATAAAATGTAAGCATATCATTATTTTAGTACATGTGTAGGAAAAATGGGATACGAATAGGTAAACAGAGCCATATTTTATTCGAGTTGAATGTGCAATGAGATGTCTTGAAATATGCACATATCCAGAACCTTCCTTTTGAATAAATCTGAAATAGAATTCAACCAGTCCAGGCGTTCCCTGATGCATCATGTCGTACTCGTTCAGTGGAAAACATAAATGGCTGAGGAACGTCCGATTGAAAATGTATTCTGTGTACCTCTACCTACAGACGCAAACCCATCAAGTTTCAACAATCTGTCTAATTTCTTTAATCGATTTTCAACTTTATCGCTTAAAGATTATTAAAGGCTCGTGGCTAATTGGGAATATTTGACAGTTTCGGGTGGACGTGATGGCGTCTGCACATTTAGGGAAACAACTACACCTACAGTCGAGCAACCATAGAAATAATAATGGTCGTTAAAACTACTTGATAAAAGCTATCCTCACAACTTGAATGCTCGAATAGGACGAGGCGCGGGCTGATTCACAATTAGGCAATTATACGAGGAGCGATTAAATGTAATTGAACACGACGCAAGTTACGGGCAACGCTCGGAGGGACACTTGTTCAAAACATGCGTCATCTCGAACAATACATCTGGACGCTAATTATGATATCTCTGTATTATTCTAAAATAGCATTAATTTCTTTTTGCGTCTGTACACATGGCGGCAACAGAAACGTGCCAGTCGCTGAAGTTACAGTATTAAGAATAAGCCGTAGTGTTTGTTTGTAAAATAACGATCAATGAAGTAAAGTCGTGCAGTTATTTTTAGAAATCGTTAAAATATGATTTACGATACTTCTTCGTAGTTAAATGTTTCATTGCTCCTCAATGTACATTCTTGTGAATGCAGTTCTTTGATCTTTAATAAATGAAATAACAATATATTCCAATACTGAATTGATTCGGGTGATAACGTTGCTGTTTTCTTTCCATTTTCATGCAAATGAAATAATAACGACATTCCTATTCATACCACAACCACAGCCAATTAAATATTATGATACCCAATAAATAAAATATGTAAGTATTGTAGTTTTCCGCTTACAAAAACCTAAAATTGGGAGGTTTTCAATGCAACTGTTTGGTCTGTTTACTTTATTCTGTTCGTTGTATTTTCTAAACTTCAATCCACAACAGCTCGACATATTTCTAGATATATTTTCCCGGCTATTTGCTCCGTGAAGAGTTCAAAGAGTTCAATAAACCTCTATATTTAGCAGATGTAAACTGAACAGCATTAGCGCTTTCTACAAACGCGACGATAAGTAACTAGTTATAAAATTATGCGCTGCTTAACAAAGAATTAGAGCAGCGATGCAGCTGCAACAGTTTCGAAGGAAAAAATACATCATGCTAAGTGCAACTTTCAGTACCAGTTTGATTGATCACCAAACTTTGAAAGAGGTTGGTGTGATGAAAACTGAAAGTTCATTGATTTATATCCAAGGCGTCCTGAACGTGTTTTATATGTGGCAACCATTCAAGATTAGGATATAATCAATAGAAGCTTAATTTCCTTGTAGCTACAACTGGTTTTTTGTTGCTTATCATAAAGATGAATTTGATCAATTCTTTTATCACGAATGTCCTTTACTCATTACACCCATTATTCAGATCAATTATTTTCAGTAATAATGAACCAACATGAGGACAATTCAAATATAATGAGATACTCAGTATAGTTATCGAGGTAATAATTGTTCACAATAGCGTGTATTAATGACAAGCTGCTTCATTGAAGTGTGTGGACTGTGGATGTTGGTGTAACTCCCTGTCCCTCCATCCTCCCCCCTCATATCACTCCCTCCCTCCTCACCCGTGTGCCACCCGCGGCCCGCCTACTACCCTGACACCCTCACACTGAACAGATGCTGAGTCTGATCTGAGTAAACACAAACAGACCCCTTTTAAGCCGACGGCACGATAAAACTACACAATGAAAATAATGATATCCCTTGGCGTTTAACTGAAATGCCCTATTATAATGAAAAGGACCACGTAATTTTTGGGTCTTTGATAATTTTACGAAAACAAAAGAAAGAAAATACTGTTGAAATACAATCTAATCGTCTTAGCTAATAAGAAGTTAATCTGTAAAATAGCTAGCTACATAATTAAAGTTCACACTGGATGTTAAGCAAAATAATTTACCTGATACTGGGACGAGGAGTACTTTAATAACATCATTTTCCTTCTCGTCTACTATAATTAATTAAGTAGTAATTTCGGAATATTTTACACTTATTAGCCTGCGGATGGATGTGATGGATTTTTAATAAATTTCAGGTATAATACCTAAAAGTATTAAAAAAATTCAGGCATAAAATTGAAAATGATGTTTAAGCCCTTGTAATTTTTTAATGATCACATGATTTTCTCGCCTTAGGTTGTAGTTATGTGAGTCACCATGAGTAATAATAAGAGTTCATGGAGTTCAATTCGGAGAACTATAGCAATGTTGCTAACACTTAAAAACAGAAATATGTTTTCATGTTGAGAAATAATTTTCAGCAGCAAGTTCCGAATATAGAAATGTCGTGGAATAGGTTTATTAAAATCTTGTTCGATCTATTCAAAATTATTTTTAGGTCTGGCAATGAGAATTTTTCTGCTATAAATATCTTTTCCAGTTTTCAATATTTAACAAATAATAATTTGCTTCGAATGTATGTGCATATTTCAGCACACAAAACTTTACCGTTTCTTACTTAGAAAATACTTGCAAGATACTTGAAGTTATGAAATAAAAATTAACAGCTATCACATTGTTCATAACGTAGTAAAGAGAAGGGTAGTTCGGTTTAATATTTCAAATTTTAAGTGAATGCTCCCAGATTTGCGTCCGGGATTGGCCCTCTCAGGATAGAGCTTGGGTTTGAGCGGGATTTCTTCTGGTGAATATTATTTTGTATTAATATTCAACAGTTTGCAGCGGCGCTACGTGACCGGGAGAGTATTTACAATGCTTAGCGAAGCGCGCAACCCAGCCTCCACCCGTCCACCCTAATGCCGCTACCTACACCGACATTATGCATATGAATGATCTTGACGGTCCGCGATAAAGATTAACGTTATTTAAACACCAAATTATCTATCATTTGCTGAGCTGGAGATAACGGCACATTCAATTAAAGACGCATCCCTACTCTCGACATTAATTTGCAACACCAAATCCTTCTGTGTTTTTCTTGTTCCACGCATTACTATGTGATTTCCTTGACCTTCTTTTTGCTTGAATCTTTTGTCTCTTGTGTGAGGATCAAGGATCTTCACTGGGAAGCTTCTGAACAGTAAATGACATCATCACTCAATTGGAATTTAAAAATGGGTTGGGTGCATCTTACGTGCTGGTGAACTATGAATCATGACTAACACCTCATGACATAATTTTTACGATTTTTAAAAATTATTGAACTGCGGATATATGAATAGCCCATGGCTACAACAAACTACAGATAACTAGTACAAATTGGTTTGGCGTAAAGATAATAAATTACCCGCATTTTATTCTACCGATAAAAAACATTAGGTTTCATCATTTGTCATGTTGTAACAATACGCAGATTGTGTTGGGTGAATGCGACCCGAATCCCGACCCCACTTAGAATGCTGTGCGTACATGTATACAAGGCCGATCTGAGGGCGTCACTCGGTAATGTCCTCGCAACAATGGAGATGGGCATTCAGAGCTCACTCGTAAATGGCGGGAATAGCTCTCTTCCGGGCGCTGCAGCGACGCCGTCGGCAGCCGCTCCGCTCAGAGCCAATATCCGTGTGAACACCGCTCTTTTATGTTATTTAATTTACTACACAGAAAAAGACCACAAGACTTATGCTAAAGAGAAAATATGGAAACTCTTAGGAAAAATTGAGAGTAAAATGAAAGTGCATTCTGAAACAAACGTTCTTAGATTCGGAACCAAGTTGATACATATTGCTTAATTCTAATTGTTTTGCTTTTGAGCATTTTGAAAATAACTTTCTTTGATTCTATTCTTATCATCACTGTCACTACATTATTATAAAACAAGTTTCCCGCCGCGTCTGTCTGTCACTATGTATGCTTAGATCTTTAAAACTACGCAACGGATTTTGGAGCGGGTTTTTAATAGATCGAGTGATTCAAGAGGAAGGTTTTTGTATATAATTTTACGCAGGCGAAGCCGCTGGCATCGGTTAGTTAAGTATATAAATGTATTAGGCGAAAACTGAATTACTGGCTGTTGTAGGAAAGATAAAAGTGCACTGTCAATGTTATCGGTACCATAAAAATGTGGGATACTATCTCGAGTGGCAATTACTCCGCAATGCTTGCACTATAAACCGCGACCGCTCTCATGTTTTAAGATCTATCTTGAATTTTATTTTGTTCTAGATGGCGCTTAGATATTTTTTGACCTCGATTTCAAACGGCGCTCGCTTGTATTTGGGCCAGGATTATTGGAAAGCAAAAAGAACGGCAGCTTCTAATAGGTGCAAAGTTGCCCTGATTGGGACATCAACACAGCCACCTGCGAATTTTGGACAGCAGGTTTCTTTTGTGATGAAGGCTTTCAAGGACTGGCAGTTACAATGAAACCCCTACTTAGGGTTCCGTAGCCAAATGGCAAAAACGGAACCCTTATCAATCAATCAATCAATAATTTTTATTATCAGGCATCTTAAGGCCCATAGATAAAATACACAAAATAAACAACATAAAGAAAAGTCAGTCAGTCTGTATGTCTGCCTGTCTGTCTGTCCGTCCGTATGTCGCAGCCACTTTTCCCAAACTATAAGAACTATGCTACTGAAATTTGGTAAGTAGACGTATTCTGTGAACCGCATTAATATTTTCACATACATTTTGGGGGTCCCCATACTTAGAACTGAAACTCATTTTTTTTTTCATCAGACCCATACGTATGGGTATCTATGGATAGGTCTTCATAAATGATATTGAGGTTTCTAAAATCATTTTTTACTAAACTGAATAGTTTGAGCGAGAGACCCTTCCAAAGTGGAAAAAAGTGTCCCCCCCCCCCCGTAACTTCTAAAATACGAGAATGATAAAACTAAAAAAAATATATGATGTACATTACCATGTAAACTCCCACCGAAAATTGGTTTGAACGAGATCTAGTGAGCAGTTTTTTTTTAATACGTCATAAATCGTAAACAGCAATTTATTTCTCATTCAATCTGCTACGGAACCCTTCATGGGCGAGTCCGACTCGCACTTGGCTGCTTTTTTTTGTTTTAAAAGTAAATTAAAATATAAAACACATGTTTAACGATTGACATAGCATAGCCTGAGAGGGTTAAAATAGGGCATGAAAGTTTGTGGCGAAAGTTCGAAATCTACGGCAAAATGCTAGTACTAGGACCGTATTAATAACTTGCAGGGCCGCTTTTGATCTATAACGCTTTAGGTGGAACTAAAGATGTAATTGTACAGATTGATGAAAGATAACAGTCGAATGATTGAAAGTTACAAGCACGAAATGAACGCTTGGGTACAGAATGGATGGTTTTGGGTTCACCCCTACTAGGTACCGTAGTTTTCGTGTTCGGTTCCACACGAGAAGCCCGAAGAGCGGGATCATTTGACTTGGCCCAGTTTGGCTTAGTACCTACCTCTTTCTGAGCCAGAATACATTATTTTGCCAGCTGGAAAAGGCATTCTAAAATTACAATTCGTGTTATTTTGTGGTTTAAATCGGAAAATATCGCATTCTTTCCACGTATTAGGTTGTTAATCGTCCTGAATACTGATATTATTATGATATATTTTTTAACAAAAATCTTTTGGGACAGTTCTAAAAATGCTAATCTTTAATATTAGACCTCATCGAAATTAAAATATGTATGTAATAAGTACTTTCAAGGATGGTATAAATAATACCTATCTGAAATAACAAAAGAAAACAAATGCATATTTGTGATTAACAAGAAAAAACTCCAAGTTGTTGTAAGTAATCGATTTTATGGCGGAGGGTAACTGTGCCACAATAGGTACCTCTGTATAAGTATATCATCAATAATTCCCATCTCCATTCGTCCCCACACGTCGGCCTGCCGCTCAACGAATTACCGGAATCAATAAATATTTGATTACATTTTGAACGGTATTTTAGGGAGAACAGAATGTGTCAATAAAGAAGATTCCAAATTCACATTATTTACTTTGGGTCTAACAAATATTTGGGAATTCCTCCGGTGAAATTAACGTATCCGTGTTTCTTGTATCCTTTGTTTAATTTTAGCTTACAGTTCATTACATTTCGAATCCTGTGCGAAGATTGTTAGGCAAAGAGACCGTTTCTCAATTTAACGACTCAACATCAGTCAATAAACTCGATTTCCTTTTATTATTGAGCCTATTACACAGGACGTGAATAGGCTCTTTTAGCTTTGAAATATTACTCATCGTGCACTCTCCCAGACATACTTCTTCCGCTGTGCTTTTGAGTGTGACAGAAATGTGAATTAATAATGTATTGGAAGCCACAGGATGAACATAACATGCAGTTAGTAAGCAGTGTACGTGCGCCTGTTAGTTATGTATGCAAATCAGGCACGCGTATGGCAACTTCACGCCAATACGAGCTGCTATTCACACGTCATATTATGATATCGTTACTAGGTGATATCTATCGACGAAGATTATCAAGAGTGTCTATCAGAATTTAGAACTTTTTATAAGAATAGGTTGCCTATTGCTCAGACAGTAGCATCAAAATTCAAATAACAATTAAAATATTGGATTTCAGTTATTTATTTACGAAATAATACTAGCCACACTGTCCACTTCTCATACGGTAATATTACATAGATGGTAAGAGCATTTATCACCAGTGTTCCTCAAGAATTAAAGTGGAGAATTCAAACATATTATATTAACTGATTTACTGAGGAAGAAGAAACTTAAACAAATATTCACAAACATTTTAATTGATTTATGTATTACTGAAACAACAAAGTCTTTGGGTTTGGACACAACGTAATTTTACATCAAACAAATCATAATAAAGAAAAATAACAATAAATGATCATAAAACATAATCGGTAATTGAAATTAATGCAAACAATTAATAAATCTACAATTTACATTATAAACTACACCAAGGGTTTTTTATATTAAATCGTCTACCACTTGATAATCCAAAAAGTAATTATACCGGCTAGTCTACATTGCCTATACATATCCAACCAGATAAGTTGAGGTTATATGCAACATTCCTGATCAGAAAGAGTTCAGCTCCTTGCCTGGCAGAAACAGATAATATGCCAACCACATATTCCGCTTTATATTTAGATCGATGTAAAGTAATGTACTGCAAAACACGCTTGGCTTTGAGTATTCCTGATCGTGAATCAGACTGAACAAATTAATGGAATGCTGTCCGTACCAACAGGCACCAAACAATTACCGAAATATAAGAATTCGGTTTTACAAATCGATTAGATACCGATTTCAATGCAGTAAATATTTTCCCGGAAATATTAACAATTGCTGTTTGAATGGAAAATGTGGAACGCCATCGCTGAAGCGTTAAAAATGATGGTGTACTATTACGGAGGAAAAAAAGAACGTTGACGTTGGTTGCATCACGGGGCGTCGCTCGGTTCGCCGAGCCAATCTCTTTGAAACTGCACCCGAGGTCTACCCTATTTAACGGACCGCCGATCGCGTTAATTAAGCGTTTTCAATTTATATGCTACATTTTATGTACGGCTTACACTTACATAATGCGACGGAAATACAGCAATGAAAAACTTTATATGAAAATTCACACGATATGTTAACCGTGAACGTTTTCAGGAGGGTTCATGACGAAAATTGAGTAGGGTAGTGTAGGCACCGAATATAAAGTACGTTTATTTTATTCAGCCGATACTTTAATTTACATGAAAGTAAAATTATAATTATTTGAACTAAGTTCAGGAAATAATGCTCTCGTAAATCTAAGTATGAATTCCAAAACCCAAGACTATGCTGATTTAAATGTTTCATAGTAATTGGACAGGTACACACTGCGATTCATAATCATACATATATATGCATACATACATATTTATACATAATAACAAGATAGATACGTCTCCTCTTGCTATATGTATAACCAAGGAATTTCTCCCGGCGCACGCAGGCAAGCAGGCATCTCACGCGAATGGTCACGCCACGCAACATAACATGGAAAGTAGGTACAGATCTTATCAAATAAGGTTGTTGACGATTGACTGTTTGTGCTTATAATAAAACATAGAAATCAGTTCAGGGATTTTCTAATAATGTTGACTAAACAGTTAGTTAATTACTTAACTTGCTACTAAAATTATAAAGCGATGTAGGATAGAATCAAAGAAAAATCGGCAGATTTAAAGCAAAAAGACATGTCTTGACGATCAGACGGAGCAAGCAACGAATTGTTGCGATGGGTATCCCGCGCCTACATCCTCTGTTCCATATTTATAATATCAAACTGCTATGATACTGGTATTCTCGAGTAAACATAATGTCACAGTAGTGTCAAATGATGTAAAGAAATCCCGCCAGTGTGACGGCAGCCGTCTTCGTCCGCTCCGGGCTAGTAATCCTGGCTGACAGGCTATAAGTGGTTTGAGCACCTGGCCCTGAGACAACGCTATCACTTCACATACGGGAAATATTGATCTTATTTGAGCTTGATTAACTTTGTCGTTGTCGACGATGCTAATAATACCCAAACTCTGGCACCGGTCCAGGCGAGGTCTTAATGGTACTTCGATACACGATAATTTTCAAAGGTGACACACTATATATTTGATTCGATTTGATTCATTATAGTTAGATACAGCACTAGTTCACCTACTGTGAACTAGTATATACATTTACATACATCTACGCCTATTATGTAAATTAGTGACACCCCAATTAGCAACGTTAGAATCTGTGCGTATGTATGGAGGCGCACGCACACCAAACTGCCCCATGGGTCTTCTTAACACTGCGTTCACAAAACTGAAACCACGAACACGTACAGCTTTGGTTTCAGGAATTATTATTGAATACTCGCTACTTTCGACAATTTAACATACTATAACGAAGCTGAAAACATTCAAATATATTCCAGAATTATTCGAGGGCAATATTCCAATTTAAACTCCGCATACCGAACGTCAACAAAAATATGCATTCGATGCATATGAACTGCATAAATGTAAGTTTGAAACTGAACGCACTACTATTGATGTCTACTTATAAAACCAGATTTGCAGGTTACGCACAAAAAGATCTCGATTAGCAGGACAGGTAGTACAATCGATTAAATATTTAAAACTTGTTTGCATGCAAAGCGGATACTTAAATTAATAATGTCTTGATTCTTATACGAAAACGTTTGGTTGTCAACACTAATGCTGAGTACCTTTTGTTTTTACAATCCGCATAATCAACTCAGTTTATGATTCTTCTCATAAAATAGGAACAGAAAAACAGACTATTAACTAAACTGCTTGTTAAAAATTACGTCGCTCTAGCTACATAGACGACAACAACGACATAATAAAAATCGTGTGTCGAAACATCAATAGAATAGGTAAATAATGAATAAATGTGTAATATTATGTAATAAATAACATGACGAGTACAGATCAAAGCGTGTCTGGTGTCTCGTAGTCGACTCCTGGCCTATATCAATGTCACTTGGAGATTGAGGCGATTTAATTTATTTATTACATAAGTATTTTGATGAGATATTAAACTAACACATGCATGGTTAATACAGGATGAGATGAAAGCGTCAAATGGGTAGCGCGAAAGTAGGACTAGAATTATCTCAAACAATTAAGAAATGCCGAGCGAAATATTACGGTTTATAATCAGTATAACGCCCATGTATTGTATACCACGAAATATGTAGCATTTAAAGTGCTTGTGGAAATTCTACCATATACCCGTACCTACGTGAAAAGAGGCTGAAGGAAATCTTTTGTAACGCGCCGCACATATTAACCTTGAATGTTACTTGTTCCCTGAGGTCGTGTTCATTTTCACTTAGCTTTTGTTAATGTAATTTTCTTCTTTTGCGCACGGAGATTTCCTTGATAACAATATTATACACGTTAGCAACCGGTATTTAGAAACATCGCAAATTTATTAAGTAACGCTACGTTTTGACATAAATCTACTAGTTAAGATGAACACATTTAGGTTTATCTAATAGAAGCGAAACATTAATTCGTTCATCTAAAATGCTTTGATCTAGGCACTACTACATAATCATAAAACCGAGAGGACAGATCTAATTATTGCAAGAAAACAAGGAAGGAACCATAAAATATACAGAATTCGGGTTAATATATCTTTTTTTTGTACCACTAGGCACAAATGCACAATGTATATTGCGTTCTACGGAATTAAATGTAAACGATATAAAAGAAAATTAACCTCTCGCATATGAATAAGAAAAGGAAGCTTAAAAGTACTACGACGTTTAAAAATGAGGGTTAGTCGTGCGAGCGAGTGAGTAGGCGTTCCTTGTTTAATATAAATTGAATTGGCAGACATGAAATGAGACCAGCTAACTTACGGTTAGTAAATTATAAACTAGTAATTATTGAGACATGTTATATGTGAATGCATCCACATGCGTAAGTAGTGCCAAATAATAAACGGTAAATACCAGCAGGGTAGGTGTTCCTGTATCGATGACATTGCCGTTACTCACCTGAAATAAACAAAACTCACTAAGTGACTTCTAACTATGATTAGGTGATGTATTTAAGATGTTAAAACAAGTCGTTCACGTGACATTGTGAATTTGTGATAAAGGAAGAAGGAAAGAATCGATCACACGATTCTGTTGATTTTGTATATCATAAGTTCTTCAAATAGTTTAATCTTATCAGAGAGCTGACAATAGTGTCTGATCTCAAAGTAAATAACGTAAGCATCGGCAAGGGCTGGATGTTACGTTACATTTAAATCTATTACGAAATAACTAGGAGGTTGTTAGAGTGATTGCACTAAGTTATGCATAATGTTTTCGCAACCCCAATAAAGTTGTTTATATAGGTACCTAGGTAGGTGTCAAGTTGAGTAAGTGATTAATGGTTACTGAGTAACCCTGGTCGGAGGTGTACGGCTGATAGCGGTTTGACTTGCCAAACTTTAATATTGACCATTTGGTATGATTTGGTACGACTAGACTTAAAATAAACCAGCGTCGGGTTGGGACGTCCCACCGGATATTTTGAACTGAAAAACGACGTTAACTTGTCTTCCTGAATGACCTTGTAATAATGTAGTTGGTACCCTAGATAAGTACAGCATCAAATTGATGGTCTTGTCACGTATGTTGAATATTGACATTAGAAGCAATACGGCTACGCAAACAACGAAAGATGCTGGAATACGATCCTCAACTAACTAAATATAAAAGTTGTAGCCTTTTTGCGACATTTTCCCGTTACGGGAATAGAAATATACCCTGAACCGTAAATGCGAAACTTCAGTTATCAGTATACCGGGAAGGAACTTAAGAAATACTATCTCCACCTTCTTAATATGAACATGACGAATTATGAAATGAGTCTCACCAAGTAAATCAAAAGTACAAAAGCCTTACCCATTTGTTCTGCGCTATTTATGTAAAAAACAAAGTTCGAAAAGCTTTATTTTTATTCAAAGAAAATCAACATAGATTGAAGTCTAAAATTATTTCGGAGAAAATCGCTTGTAACAGGCAAATAATGAAGTGATTCCCTATAAGTTCTTTTTACTTGTTTTGGAACGGAATAATACAAAAAATTTGAAGCCGAAGATGGTTGTACGGCAACCACGCATAAGTAGGTACATCATACCTAATTGATTTACCGATATCTAAAAGAATTTACATACAATTTCTCTATTTGCAGATTTTTTAGAGGCTTGAAAGACTAAAGGATTGTTTTTAAAAGACATTTTGAGTTAAGAGCTAACAAAAGCGATGCATTTTCGACGTCAGGTATTGCATTGCGTTATCGAGTCCGATGGTCGAGTCGAGGGGCGTCGCGACGCCGCCGCCGCCGCCCGCGGACCGAGCAACGTTGGCACGATCCCAAATATTTTTCATGCGCCTCACTCTACACCGGGATAAGTTGCCCTATTCACCTGAATCGGAATACGAATACATTTAAATCAAAGAATAATTTATTTATAAATATATCGCCGATACCGTTGCTCAATTGGTACAACGAACGCGCATCGATCCTTTTAGGATCGGTTTCACTTTCATGGTTGTTTTTCGTAGAAGGCATGTTTGACCCTCTGATATCGGACTATCCTCTTGTAATTACATTTTCCTCCAACATTCTCTTATAGCTCAATAACAGAATAAATAAAGAATTACTGGTAAACTGATAAAGAAAACTGTATTCATCACAATTTGTTAGTCTTATTTATTTTCCTTATCTTCGAGGACAACGACATGAGTAAATCTAACAACATTATTAAGTTGCGCGGAGCTCCTGAACTATGTACATTCATCATTAATGAAGTGGTGGTTAACTAGGGCTAATTGATAACACGTAACATGTACTTATAAATCATCCAGAGTATACGGAATAATCTTTATGTATACTCTTACATCTGTTTAGCAGTGAGCGCGTCACGTCTGGCGGCCCTCCACTACACGTTTGCAAACAATATTGCACAAATCGTGCCAGATCCATTTACTACATATTTTTCATACATTACGATGTAAACTCATTCTGTGAGTTTATACCTAAAATGTAAAACAGAAAATGTTTATTTTTACTGCGCTTGTTTACAGCTTCGCTTCTATTTCGGAAGATATTCCAGCATCAAAACCGTCTGATGAAAGATAATGTAAAACTGTATACATTTTTGGAATAGTAAACGCATTATCTCAGAGTGGATAAACATGTCAGATGCCCTTAGTTCATCATAACTGGGATTTGTGACTTGTGGTCAGACACTCAGATGTTTTTCAATTGTTCAAAACCTAGAGAAGTATTTACACTTCAGTGATAAACTCGCTTCACCACTATGGTGACTACATTGTAATACGTCTTTTACTCGACTTTTCTTTAATTTTTGGGCCAATGTGACCAGCGAATTGGCCAAAAACACATTATAATGCTAGTTCGACACAGTGTATTTTCAGTTTCTGTACTAAGTTTTCGAATATCCTGCCTCTTGTTTCGCGTTTATTTATTATTCAACGCGGTTAATATTACAAACGAATAGCCATGGGTAGGTAGCGCTCCTGAGTGGGCGTTCCCAGTTGTGGATGTGTGATGGATTGTTATAATTTTTACGATGTTACATTTTTCATAAACTTACTAAAGGCAGGCAGTAATTTCGTCAAGAAAGTAACAATGTATTAGCAGTTTCTGTGGCAGGGCCAATGCTAATAGACATTGTAAATTATAATCAACATCAATTAGAACAGATTAACATGAGCACTTAGTAACGGTTCATTGACAACAGCAGGGATAGAACAATTAAGTTTGAATAAGACGTTAAAATAAAATATAAAACAGTAAATGAGTACTTTTTTATGGACAATTAATCGTTTAATTTCTCTGTTGTTAATTCCTTAATAAATTGCTGCTATAAAACCTTTTGTGAAAGACTGGAAGGTGCTTTGAGATAGATTTTATTATTTACTTAAAACATTGAAGGGGATTTATTTTAATTATCAGATGAAATTATTGTAGGTTTTTGAAATAATGTCGACATAACCATAAATTTTATTGAATGATTAATTTTTTATGGAGCTCATTTCATTGTTTTCAGTTTTATACTCGTCAAACGCATAATAATTTTAAAATCGATGGTAAAGATTGAAAAGAGTATAAAAAGTGAAAGTGGTTCGTCTTGTTGTTGAGAGAAACAAACGTGTCTCAAAGTGTACAATTAACGTTGACCGTGTAGGTATGTAATGTCGAGCCGCTTTCCATTAGACGGTCCATTATGTTACACGCACATCGACAGTGCATCGCTCCGATTGATCGGCCAACAGTGGCGGCCATGATTATAAACGGAATCATACTTAATCTGCTACTTGCAACTATTTACTACGTTAATACCAGTTTACCTTCAACAACAGACGCATACCACAGACTGCAACTAACCAAATTATTGTTTAGATACCACTAGAACCATTAACCCGTCGCGTATTGATTTACTCTATGAGATAAACTGCTGATTAAGCGATGCCATTTAGAGAGAGAACATTTAGCCGATGCTGGAAACTTCCAATACCTATTAACGATAATATCAATAATAAGAAGACGCTAACAGCACAAACAACGCCGATAATAAAGTTATTTCAAGGACTTTCACCCTTTGGGCTGATTATTTATTATATTGTACGTGTCAAAGGCAAACAAGTTAATAACATTGGTTCTCGTAGAGACAATGATAAAGGGCGATAAATCGTCTCGTGAGCGGTCAACTGTGTAAATGTAAACCCATCATCTTGTGGAAACAAGGCGAATAAAAAAGTTGTTTCGCTGATTCAACATGGTACGAAGTAACTCGCATAAATATGGGTGTATCAAGGTCCCCTGAGTGCGGAAACATTGGTAACGCTTCCTTTCACCCGTGCAGTTGGGACGCGGGCTTGGTGGCTGCACGAGCGCCGTGCACTCAAAGCTCGCTGACTCGCTATGCAACCAAGTAAACACTATGAACTGGTACTGGTGGTAGCCCAGGTGTATTGCCACGTAGGTACGCACTCAAGCCGCACCTCGCCACGCTTAATTAACCACACTGAATTCAATCTTATAATGCTGTCATCATTCTCTGTCTCGTGATTGGAAACTGATCTATTTTAGTGCTGTGGGCAAAGAATTTATCTAGTACAACGCCAAATTCACATGAGACAATATCCCGGTTGTTTATTATAGAAAAAGGTAGGTAGGTAATAATGTAACAAGGTACACGAAAACAAGAAACAACATTTCTAAGATTTTATTATGAGGAAAATCTGTTACATTGGCCATTTCTGATATAAGTACCTACTTGTTGTTTCGGGTATACACCAGTAGAGGGCCTAGGGGCTAACAATACGGCTATTCTATAAGCAGACTGTTCAGAAACCACAACATCATGAAGAGTACGAGCTTGTGGACTCTCATGAAAGTACCGCCACTAGTGCACACCTCTACATGTCTTGGCCTAGGCTGTACATTAGTCTTTCTAGCTAACGATAACATTGGGATAATATACACGACGTACATATTTTACATTCAAATGAAATGTCATTAAAACCTTATGCTTGTTATCAGCTCACAGATAAATGTTTGACCCCATTATCTGTGTATAAACACGCAACGACTTCCAATCAGTGACTGAAGCCGAAGATACTAGCAGGAAGAACTAAGAACAGTATTTTCTTATTATTATTATGTTTTCTGCTACTATTAGATACGTAACCTAGAATCATTAGGCAGCATCCGATTTTGATTTACTGTTCTAAGCACTTGAAATGTTTAATTAAAAAGTGATTAGCAGACGTAAAATAAGCACAGACAGTGTACCTGGAACTGAACACCTGAGGAAATCTCTAAGGATTATCTTGTGAGCAGAACAAAGCTGCGTTGTGTACAGACAGCTTAACAGTGTGGATTAATATTTAACACAATCTACCTGTACAATGCTCACGATTTACCTATTATAACATAAGGCGAATAGTCCCTGATCGCAATCTATCATCTACCTAGCCTTTTGGTAATCTAACCTACCTTTTCTCTCATTGATAAAAACTGTATCGAGATGAGCATATGGAAGATTTTCATGTGACTAACAATACGAAAACTGGGTTCAGTAAAAATAAACACTAATAAATTGTGTTCTGTACTTAAACAGTCAGCCAAACACTCAAATCATCATTTCGAAACAATGCGCAATATTAAACCTGTAATAAAAATAGCAGCACATCAAATATTTTCGGTACTTATGTGTAACTATTCTAAATTGACACTGGGAGCTCTAAATCATGTGTAATAGCACTCAAGTCGTAGACGGTCGTCTGATACGACGATATTTAAACCAGATATCTAAGCTGTTGGACCATGGCCAATGTATCCAAAAAGAATTTTGACAACAACTTTAAGATATGTTGATACCAAATACCAACCTATAAAGTAGAATCATTACATCAAATTCGGGTGCAGAAAGTAGTAATAAAAGAATTTATGTCGCCTCTTAGTTAGTTCTTCAAGAATAGTCGGGAGAAAACCGCAACACGCGCTCAATGACAAAGTGAGGAATAGAACAAGCGGTTAACGAACCACAAAAAAACATTACACCGACCATACCACAGAAATGTTTTAAAAGATTGTTCAAACACGACGCTCGTGTAATAACACAGTAACTATAACTACACAAGTTTCCGTTAACTCCTCCTTACTGATATTAAATTCTTTCTCATAAAATTCTTCACTTTATACGTTTATGCTGCTAACTAAACAAACGTTGACTCCGAGTTCAAAGAAATATAATGATTTTGTATCTGAAAATTAAGTGTCATGAATGGTGAGTATTTTTGATATATTATTGATGTTCATTCGGAAATAGATGGAATTCAGGCCGTTGTTAATATAAACGCTCAAGTGAGCTTAAAATCCGGTCACCTATTGTTATAAATAAGAAAAATGTAAAACCATCATGACACAGCAGGGTCCAAAAATACCAAATGACAGTTGTGGCATTTTTAGTTATCTAAAAATAGCTTAGTAATCGTTTAATAGCACTAAAGTACTTATGCCAATTTGTACAATTCTTTGTGAGAATTAGTGTTTTATAGCTCTTCATTACAGCATCTATCGATATTATCCAAACAATAATCAATTTAGAAGAAACTAGGTATATTATTGAATGTTGTAGTTATGTCGGCCTGTTGATTAGTGAGCGTCAACGAGCGGTCGTAGACAAATGAACGCCCGCTGGAGACGGCTGCCATCAAAACTACAAAGAAAGTAGGTGGCCTGGCATTTTGCTTGGCGACGAAACACATAGCTGATATGTATTTACGACAAATATTTACATTCAACTACATAACATCTAACAGAAGCTTACACTTCACAACATGAACCGTTTACAAAATCTAAGAATACTTAAATAAATATAATATAATAGCTTTAAGTATTTGATTAGATTTTGGACCTTCTCTCTCTTTTGATTTGGAACTTCACGTAGAACGACTGGTTATAAAGCATGATAAAATAGTAATAAGTACTTACATTTCTTAAAAAGCTTACCTAGTTCCGGTAAACGAGGCCTTTGTGATAATGCTCGTATTAAAATACTAATTTCAAAACCAAAACTATTTGGGGTGGGTAGGTACTTAGCCGACTGTAACGAAACGACCGACTTATTATGTGTTATTGAGTCGGATATCGACGATGTAAGAAAAAATTGATTAGAACCAATTATTTATAGATCTAGAAGTGGGTTAAACGTTTTTAAAATAAATGTGACACATGAACGCTGACGCAATTTTATAATGCCATCAAATCAGAACTTACCACCACAAAAAAGAACATTAGAATATTATGAAACTGTTTTTATTTTTTATTTATTAAATGTATAAAATAAGGACTGCGATAAAGTCAAATCTTTTGTAAACGTTTTCATTTTTTATCAACCAGTGAGGTATGCGATGAGGTCTTGATATTGATTTAATTCCTAAACTGCTTCTCTCTGACAATAACTGCCCGATACCAGATTCTCGCAGATTATAGGCATGAAGGCATCGTCATTGAAACTGAGCATCTGGTAGTGAATTTCATCCCATTATAAAGTGAATGATTACACATAGACGCAGGTGCCCTGCTTTTTCAGCGAGCGGTATTACCGTAAATAAACCCAGTCGGCATTCGTAATATACAGGGTAAGTTTTTGAGATAGCTGTACAGCGAAACCGAAATCATGAGAGCAGGTATTCAGAACTCGAATTTACGTCTCTTTTAAGAAATATTTGTGTTCTTCGTAGTTTTGGGTTGAAGTTTTATCACAAAAATCCATTCTGTAAAGTCAAACACTGCACGCCTTAGCAAATAAGAAACACAAGGGAAATGATACCGCAGCTTTTGATTTTAATGCGCAATTTAAATTCGTTTTCAGTTTACTGCTGAACGGCATCACATTTAAATAGATTCCATTATACGCAAATATGGTTCCGTTGTGCCTTGTTTAAATAGTTATATTGATCCTGTTACACCATTTGCCTCCAGGGATAACCAAAATACAACATTGTTTTTGCTCTTAAACATCAGTTTCGAGGATCGCTTTGAGACATCTGACTCCAATAGCCAAAGGTCCTTAAAGTTTGATACCCTAATGGTAATATTGAATGACACTTGCTAAAGTACAATCGGAAGCACTTTTCAATGATAATTGTGCAATATTTGCTTACATTACGAACTAAAAAGATCACATGGCCAAATTGAAAAATTCCCTCAATTTTCTGCAATATGTTCGCATATTATATAAATTCCATTCGAATATCGTAATTTAATATTATTTCGGCTTCGTCGGAAGGGTATTAGGGTGCTCTGAACACAATAAAATGCGTGTAAGTGAAACGGATACAATACAATCAATTTACCGAAATTACATCGAGACAAGACACGAAGTAATTGAAACAAACGCCGACATAAACCTTCCGCTTTTTCGTATGTTTCGGAGAATATATGAATTTAATTAATTAATTTTGAATGTAACATAAATTCTATCTTTTAAGTGCCTCTTAGCAAATATTGTGATTATTAATCACACATTAATAGACGAGTTTACAATTTACATAATTATTTTCCAACTACATTTGCACAGGCAGAGGCAAACAATATTATATTTCTTACAAAAAAAAAATAAACGTAACCTCTAACTGTATGTTTATGCTGTATGCAAGATATTGATCTCTTCGTATGTGTCATTGTCTCGCTCGGCAGTGAGCTTGTGTTTTGGAGCAATATTGTTCCCAAACTGTCACAGGAGCAAAAGAACCCGCGGATCACTAACGTAACCGTTCAAGTATCTGGTATTTTAAAATTAGTGAAACTGGCAAGAGTTACAAAATTTCTTGGTAATGTTTATATTATGAGAATGATGTACCTATTTGCTCGGCAAATATCAGCGAGGGCGAATGTAAAAGAAAGCTTCCGCCAGCAAACAAAATGACGGATCTCGTATGGCTTAATGCTAAAAGAAGAGTGTGTAATGTTTACCCGTATTGGTTACCTGCACTTAATTTAACTTGTAATGAAGATTTTTGATATCTCATTTAGCTAGATATTTCAGCAAGTAGGTACCTAGTAACTGGTAGCTTCAAAACCTTCATGGCCGACTGAAATATCGATGTTCAATATTCTGTAACAATATTTTGTGTTAGGTGCCACCAGTGCCTGCCAGCTTTAAGCTTGCGCGCAATTTCTGTTGCAATCAGGGTCTACCACAAAATCTCCGGCCCATAAATCTAACAGCGCCTATGAGCAAGTCATTAAAAGCAAACATTGTTTGGTATTTACACGACTTCGGAAAGTTGTACGACGGCTTTATTTACACACACCGACCAATGCGTGAACAATTTACGAATTCAATAATACGTAATGCGCTCATTTCATATGTACCGTGTTATGTACAGACAAAGAGAAAACTCGTACACATTTTCTTGACGCGTAAAGATTTAAATAGCAGAAACTAAGTCGTCATCCGAGGCTAGATGTGGGACGGAAACCTATTTGCCATATCGTGGCGAACTACAAGTAAGTGCTATTCTCACGGTAGGGGAGAAAATGTTAGTTGCGTTCACTATAACTTCTTATAACTTTTTAAAATGAAATTTTTGTGCAGAGTAAATGGTCTAAGGTCATAAATAATTATGTGCATACGTTGCATGTTGTATTACCGAAGTTGTTATTTTCGTTATTTTTTTGACATCGTATTAAGACTGTCTTTCTGTTGTAGAAACCTTAGATGGAGTCTTCATACCTTAATCAATAATTTATAACATTAATTTGTACAGTACAAAAAAAAACGCGCTTGACAACTTTTCATTGAGTAAGTTGTAACTCATACCTAATGAATGATACAATAAGTAATTGAAAAGTTTATCTTCAAAAGGGCCTGGATAAGTAAATTTCCGTCATCTCGATGGAGTTCCAAACGAGCGAAATAAGTAAGTCATTAGCAGATCCAACAAGGGTGATTCTGGCCGACTGTGTTTCGAACATTTAAATTAATTTGTAACTTTCTGGGATTCCGAACACCAACAGATCTGCCATTAGAACCGGCTGCCCGGTAACGAAATTAGCAAAACCTAAAAGTATTTTTAGCGTTATACGAGTATTTTGGACCTTTCTGAAAGGAACTGCTAATGTTTGATAACTTTTTAACATCGTTTGTAGTGAAGCTGTCGTCTTATTTTCAGCTCGGGTAGTGTAAATTCGTAGTGAACCAATAAGAGCAAGACTATTTTAATCTGTTTAGTCTCAGTCTTATTCTCACGGTTACCTGCCGCAAACGAGCAGGTAATCAAATAACACTTCAGGTAGGTGAGCAAAACGTCTCACACACCAATAATACAGATCATTGTGTTATTTTACCGATACATAAAAAGAAGCACGGTGTTTTCTCTAGCTTGCTGTATTCAGTACAATATGTGTCTGGACCGTTTTTATCGACGTTGAAATATTTTCATAAGATTTTACTCGTGTTAATTTTCGGGATTGTTTTGTGGTGGCCCCTTAAAGAGAAAAGTGTGCCTGGGAAGTATGCGCCGTTAATCCGTGTACGGTCTACAGCAGGCACTACCGGCAGCTTCAATGTTTCAGTGGGGCTTGCACCAGGGGTCGGCTCTAAGCCCTTACCTCTTCCTGGTGATAATGGACGCTCTTACGTTCGATATCCAGGAAGAGGCTCCCTGGTGTATGGTATGCTGTTTGCCGACGAAATTGTGCTTGTTGCCAAAAGTGGCCTAGAGGTCCAGAGCAGATTGGAGGTGTGGTGGTAAAGACTGGAGAATGTTGGCCTGAAATTAAGTAAAACCAAAACGGAATACTTTTTTTGTGATTTCAGCGGTCTCTCCAGTCCTGTGCCGTTGCCGGAACGCCCATACCGGTCTGCTCCAATTTTCGGTACCTCGGGTCGCTTATTCAGGGAAATGGCGAAGTAGACCGGGACGTAACGCACCGGATCAGCTTAGGATGGATGAAATGGCGACAGGTCACTGGAACAACTTGCGACCCACGGATGCCCCTCAAGTTAAAGGGGAAAAATATACAAGTCCGTTATTAGACCTGTCGTAAGGATCAGAATGCTGGGCTGTGAAGAAGATGGATGAAAAACGATTGCATGTAGCGGAGATGAGAATGTTGAGATGGATGTGTGGAGTGAGAAGAATGGATAAAGTAAGGAATGAGAATATTAGAGGAAGTTTGAAAGTGGCACCTGTTACTGAAAAATTAAAAGGAAGTCGTTTGGCTTGGTATGGACATGTAATGAGGAAGGATGAAACGCATGGGACTAAAAGAGTGATGGACATGAATGTTGATGGACGGAGAGGAAGAGGACGGCCAATGAAAAGATGGATACATTGTGTGAAGACTGATATGAAAGAGAAAGGAGTAAATGATGCCGTGACGTGTAACACGGGAGAATGGAAGAAGAAAACGTGTTGCGCCGACCACAAATAAAATGGGACAAGGGCAGGAAGAAGATGATGATTGTTGGGATTGCCTCCTACTTTATATGTCCAATAGTTGATACGGTTCAAAATAATAATAATGAGCCAGTATAAAAAGAGGCCAGCTGCGATTTGGAACGAGGTTTTGCTTGCTGCTACCTGCGTGTTCGATGTTTCAATGTTTACTGGCAGGTAGTCGACCCAAAGTCGTGAAGTTAATACATCCAACAGGGAGATGTGAACAAAAGGCCGGTATGCGAATAATTTGTCCGTATTACCATCGCTGGTGGAGTTTCGCGTTCACCTTGAGGCATGAACGGGTTCCTGTAATCTCCCCTTCCGTCGCTGCCAATGGCGGCTCGTTCCAAATATTCGAAATGAGGGGAGCAAGACGAAGGTTTTTATTCAATTTCATTATTTAAACGTCTGACTTTGTATATCAAGTAATGCCACCAGTCTTCTGTTACAAGTATTGTTAAACACAAAATACAATGTCGGGAAAATCCTTTGAGGTTTTACTGATGCTGGGGGACATTGGACAGTTTTATTACAACCCACAAAAAATACTTATCGCGTACCTACCTATCTCGTGTTTGTTTAAATTAACACATGGGTAATTGGGTCGTAGATACGTGTACGTATGTATGGTTTAATCCTCTAACCATTTCTTTCACGCTTAGGTGTTGTTTTAGCGTTGTCTAGGAATACCTTAACGGTGTTTGGGTTCTTCTATCACTGTTTATTATCAAATATTCTTAGCAAAAGTTTTCGTAGGTATTTATGAAAGAACGATACGTACCTAGCTGACGACTTCAAAAACATCTATAAAGTGGGTTAGGATTATTAATAAAATTTGTTTCACAACAGTCAATTCGGTGGCGCCGAGTCGTCAAGAGCAGCGATCCAAACATAGACGTTGCTTGGTACAATGTATTTTATCTATTTACATAATACCCTTTAGCATCTTAGATTGAATACCTACTTGAAGAGTTATAGAATATCTAGTTCGGTCCTAATTCAAGGCAGACAGACAGATAAATAATCAACATTATTATTATGCATTATAATGAAGATAACACGCATAAACATTAGCTATAAGGTATTAAATTTCAGACGTATCTCTACCTACCTAGTTAGTGCAGTTAAATGTGCCTAGGTATTGGCTTACGTTTTAAATTAACATTCCTGTTTCTTTTTCGTCATACTAAGAGCGCGGCCAAAAGCCTCGTACTCACAAGAATAGTTGTTATGAAAAATAAATTGTGGATAAAATGGCTCGATTTCAAATCTCGTCGCTTGACAGATTCAAAACAATGATGTTTTTGTGGATTTGAATATGTTTTAAGACGTAAATACATTTATTTTTGTACTTTTTATTGAAGTAAGTGGGTAAGGTATCTATTTTGTAAAATACATCGTTTCGATCGTCTAGAAAATACATAAATTTAAATCTAATTGTTTACAACAACATGAACATCATTATTCGTGACAAGATGTTTTTCGCAGAGGAATCTAACCAATGAGCAAAAATACGTAGGTAAACAAAAATGATTCATTTAATATATAAGTACGATTATTAAAATAAGTTACAATACAACGTTGTGAGCGCTGTTACTGAAATGAAAACGTCTCTTTTTATCTTACGTCATTTTAGTGTAGCAGAAAAAGACAACTAACAATGAATTTCAATGAATTCATTCAACTTCAATGTCATAACAATGGATGCAAGAAGAGATACATAAAATGATCCATATTTTCGATAGTAATTGTTACTGAATTAACATTCTGTACCTAATAAAAAAACTATAATAGTTACGTGGTGTGAGTCCAGAGACATAAATAGATACAGGATAAATTACTGTACCTATCTTATGAATTAAAATATTAGGACAATAACAATGAACAGCAAACAACAGATAATAATATGAATGATCTATTTACGCCAGTGAAACCGTGAGTAGGCATGTAACGCCATGCGCCATAGGTGCCATAACATTGTGCTCCGCCGTCTGACACCAGGGTTATCTTTATTACGTCCCGGGCTCGAAAAACAAATTATTATCTACGCCTGTATATAAATATTATTTATCGCAAAAGATACTGAAGTGTATACTCACAGGATAGTACATCCCCTGCGGCGGCAAAAAAAAGGCCCCTGATCCCCACAGCTTGCCGTTTGTATTTACTTTGTGTTGCACAAAAATACACTCCACGTACGCCCTTTGGCTGGGCGTAAACTTCCACAACACTAACTTATAAATTCGAGGTAATCATGAGTATTTAATGGTATTACAATGAATAGTACTAAAATAATCAGGGTTGTTTAACTTTGAGGTTATGTGAGTATAGCGCGGAGGAACGCGCTCTAGCACTGAAAGCGGTTAATGTCGATGTGCAACAACGGCGGCTACGAGCACGCGTGGCCACTCAGCGAGACGCCTCGCCCGTGCGAATCACTGTGTGAAAGACAAGGATAGAGAATCGAGTCGGCTTCATTCGACATCCAAGGCGCGACAAGTAATATTGCTGTTCCTTTCACTCAAATTTACGGATGGTTTTTAACTTTTGGGTCGTAAGCACAACTCCCATTAAATAAAATTTAAATACGCGGGCTTAGATACATGTTTTGCTAGGTATTCTTTTTACATTATCCCTATACGCTCTGAATTGCGAAGAAGAAAAGATGAATTTTCTTTGTAAACAACGTAATTATCGTTGTTTACAAAGTTTGTTCAATATCAAGGTCAAAGCTAAAGTCCAAGCGAGAATTAACAAAATAATACATAGTACTGACATAATCTATTAACTGCTAAAAACAGTTTCTTTAGTTTATTCTCAACTCATGATTATCTACGGTAAGCTACATTGAATGGAGTGAGAGAGAAACTGCACGGCAGCGGGCCCTCCCTTTGTTGTCCCTGTCGCAGTGCCGAGAACGGTTCGGATCAATGAATCGTTCCCGGGCCCCCCGCCCGGACCAAGCGTCATCCCAATCTTTATGCTCCGCGCTCCCTCTTGCGTCTTCTCATCTCATTTCTCATTTACTTAGTTAGCTACGCTCGTCCCACGTTCGCCCATGGTTCTGATTCAAAAAATATTGTAAGTATTGTATTTTTGTTGTAAACGAAATAAACGGCAAGTAGCTTGCCTATACCACACAAAAGATAGAAATGGCCTATACTTAAAATTCTATGTACTTTGTCGAAACGGCTCCGAGATTGTATAGTTCTAAGAATCTGTGAACGCTTTTTTGAGAAAAGCAATGAAGGTAGCTACTTTGTACCCACATAATTTCTCAGAATAATTTGGACACAGTGCTTTTTTTATTTAAGGTTTTAATACCTGGTCACTTAGCCAAGTCAGTGCATTGATCATTGGCAACTACTGATGGGTTAGGTACTTACGTTTTAGCTCACTATTCACAGCACCATAAGAAATGAGAGGTACCTAGGTATAGGTACCATAAATCATACCTAAATTTGCAACTAAAAAATAAACAATCGACCTTATACATAGCACCTACCTACTCCCTGGCTAAATGTTCTCACAAACAAAGGAAGTGTTCGGGTTTATTTTACAATAAATTGTTGACGTCACAGTTGCACGCTACGTCTACTCGACGCCAATTAGTTACTGCGTTGTGTTTGTTTGTCTATCTCGATCTCAGAAACTGCAAAACTTCGTTACTACTATATATACTACTTCGTTAATACTCGATCTTAGAAATGTTTATTTTTTAGTCAAAATAATAATTTTATACAAAAAGTTGATTAGTGAGCCATCCAATTAAGAACTTCCAGCTCTCGTTTATAAATAATGTCAACGGAAGTTGCTAGTTAAAAATAATTGAAAATGACAAACAGCGTGTGCTAAACTAGCAAAAATTAAGACGCGTCTGTTACGTAATGTAGGTACCAATTAACTAATTAAAGACTGCGGGTAGGTTTAAAATCCAATATTTATTATATCACTTTGGACTTTGATAAATTAGTTGTCTTGCTTTCTAATAAAAGCTTGTAAATTCTTTCATTTAATAAGAATAAATAATACTTAAAATAATTAGCAACTAAGTAAATCCGTAAATGTGTCTTGTATAGATACCAAACAAGAATTACGTTCATAGCGGAAACGTAAAATAAGTTGCACTCATCTGTCTGGGACTCAGGGATACAAATGGCCGTTTTTTACCCCGCAGCTGTGTGGACCCCCGACCCAACGTATGTGTGAGAACTGGAGCGAACATAAATTTCATTGTATTATGTACATTCAGTACATGAGGGTAGAAAACTCTCAATGTGTGTAGGTCCGTGAAATGTCTTAAATACCTTCACGAGTACGTAGGAACACTTACTGGGTTTGCAAAATTGAATAAATTGTTTTACCCTCGTTATCCCACGGACATCTGTTCCAAGTGTTTCAACTCGTAAATAATTTATAAATACCTACTTAAGGATTAAATCCCGATCGTCGTATAATATATTGTAATGGAAGGGCTTTTCAAAACCACGAAATGAATCCCGTAAATTATTATTTAGAGATATAATGGGCAATATTTGAGTAGCTACCTGTTATCATCTTTACAAGTTCCCCCTGTAAATAACAAAGACGTGATTCACTACTACTAAAATTAATCAATAACTTGGCCAAAACGAGTTTTAAATTAGCCATCGCTTAAAAGTGGGAAAGTTTAAACGGGCAGCGCCATCTGTTGGCGTAGTGTTTAATACTTGACTAGGT
The DNA here is from genome assembly GCA_916618015.1 of Xestia c-nigrum. Lineage (NCBI taxonomy): Eukaryota > Metazoa > Arthropoda > Insecta > Lepidoptera > Noctuidae > Xestia > Xestia c-nigrum. The sequence goes on along the minus strand of OU745255.1, from coordinate 14,415,260 downwards.
TACAGAGCTGCCGGTGGACTCGTTGGCAAGTCCATGGAATGTAGTTTATTGTTGTTCCCCTCCTATCGGCAGTTGATGAAACTCTGCACTAGATGTCGGTTGGAAGCTGAATATGAAACGAGTCGGTATTTCTTTGTGCTAATGAAACTTTGAAAGTTATTGTAAAGTACCGAGCAACTTGCTTGTTTAAGCGAGGCGCGTCCAGAAATAGATGGAGTAAACGAAAATAAAAACCCACGCTGGTTGTTAAATGCCAGGATTTATATTAGATATTGAGAGAGATACGAAAATACCTCCCTAGGTACTTTAGATGGATTGGTACAAAAAATAATTCGTAAAATAACATAGTGTATCTACTGTGCATCTACTTTCTTCTATATTGAACAGAAAAGAAGTCAAACAACTAGGTGATAACAAGAACAGAACAAACAAAAGCTTTTAAGAGAAATGCGCTTTGACTGATAAGCATCTGATTCTGAAACATTTCTCCGACATTCGTTTCGCCGTTGATCGGTTCACCGACAGAACGATTCACTTTTCATTTTTTCTCCGACAGAACTTTTCAATGACGAACGATTCGCCGACAGAACGATTCACTTTTCATTTTTTCTCCGACAGAACTTTTCAATGACGAACGATTCGCCGACAGAACGATTGACTTTTAATTTTTTCTCCGACAGAACTTTTCACCGGCGAGCGATTCGCCGACACAACTGTTCATCTGCTCCTGGGTTATAAAACATAGGTAATCGACACGTAGACCTGTTTCCGTTTAGCTCCGTTTCTTTTTGTTTTTTTAGGATGGGAAATCATCAAATGACTTCTCCCACTCTGGGCGGAGCGGGAGGGAGTGTCAGACTCTTACTGACTAAAACCCATCCATGTTCCTTCCTCGCCCTTTATGTTCCGGGGCCGCGGTATCTCTTTCGAACAGGCCCGCAACCCCGGCAGGCTTCGGCCCTTGCGAGCCCCTCCCCTTATGCTGACATCTCTTTGAAGCGCGCGTGGAACACGAACGCGCCGTCGACACGGCCTGTCGTCGTCGTTAGACAGACGGACGGCTAGCTAGCCCACAGCCAACCGTCCACAGGCCCGCATCTACGGTGGCCGGTAGCCACCACGTGGCCCCCGACGCCCGGTGCGTCTCCCGCGGCGGCCGGGAAGAGACGATCTCTCTCTCTCTCGTTCCGCCACCTTCTTTGCTAGCATGACTGCTTCGCAGAAGGAGGTGACGGCTTCCCATTCCGTCTCGCTCCGGACCATGGATAGAACCAGGGCCGGACGCGAGAGGTCGCCGCCGCCGATCGCCGCTACGAGGACACGGCGGTGCTCCGCCCACGCAGGGCAGACTTCCATCGTGTGCTCCACCGTGTCCTCCGGTCGATCCTCGCAGTGAAGACACCCGGGCGTTTCCTCTCGCCCGATTCGGTGCAGGTACCTCCCGAAACATCTGTGTCCGGTGAGGACCTGCGTCAGGCGGAAGGTGAGGACGCCGTGGCGCTTCTCCAGCCACTCCTCAAAGAGAGGACTTACCGCCACTATCGTGGCGTGCCCTCCGTTTAGCTCCCTTAGGTGGATATTGGTACTTACAGAGATGTATGAAAATAACATTTTTTTAGAAAAATGTATGTTATATTCGGGCTAGGGGCACGGGCGAGGTGTCCAGAGACGCGTCTCCGCGCGGGCTAGCGAATTATGGAATAGAACTTGTTAGGTGCCGAACAAAAATTTTGAGTTTTGGTCAAAAAACCAGTTTTCGAAAGAAAAAAATTTGGAATTTCACCCCACAACCTGGATACCGGGACACGGAACGCGGACCAGAATTCAGGGAAGAAGGGTGAGGACTATTGCAACTATAATCTAAATTGAAATGTGAAAGAAAATTTGGAAAAACAATTAATTTTAAGGAATTTATCTGAAAATAAGGGAAGGAGTCTAGACGCACGTGTAAAGTGCGCACGATATGGTCAGAACACAGGCGGACGCCTAGTTTGGTCTAGAAAAGCCGAAAACAGCTTCAAAATCGCACGTCTAGAATAGAAGATACCAACGTTTTCGTTTTTGACTGGCTCCCTAGGTGGATTTTGGTACTTACAGAGATGTATGAACAAACTATTTTTTAGAAAAATGTATGTTTTATTCGGGCTAGGGGCGCGGGCGAGGTGTCCAGTGTTTTATTTTATGTATTAGTATTATATTGTATTATTGATTGTATTTTGTGTGTATTTGTGTGTTTCTTTAAAACAATAAACGGAAACTGGTCTACATGTCCAATACCTATGTTTTATAACCCAGGAGCAGATGAACAGTTGTGTCGGCGAATCGCTTGTCGGTGAAAAGTTCTGTCGGAGAAAAAATTAAAAGTCAATCGTTCTGTCGGCGAATCGTTCGTCATTGAAAAGTTCTGTCGGAGAAAAAATGAAAAGTGAATCGTTCTGTCGGCGAATCGTTCGTCATTGAAAAGTTCTGTCGGAGAAAAAATGAAAAGTGAATCGTTCTGTCGGTGAACCGATCAACGGCGAAACGAATGTCGGAGAAATGTTTCAGAATCTAAGCATCTACCTACCCTCTCTTATTTCAAAAGGTCTACAGCGTGTCGCATTACCAAAAAGTCAAAGAAAAGCTCAAAGCGCAATTCAGGGATTTCAGTATTTTCTTTTTTCAGTGTGTAACATGGCCTTTTAATTAAGTAGGTACTTGTTTCTAACTGAATATTTTCTGAAAATATATTGAATTGTTGATAATAAAGGTACTTAAATGCTAACTTAGAAATAGAACAAGGTAGGGTTGGTATGTGTATGTCACCGTAAAATTGTCAAATACGTTATATTGTAATATCTCTAGCGATATTGTAAAGTCTCGAATTATTGTCAAATGAACATACTGCTTACAACAAAACGCATTATTTTTCGTGAAATGCATGCGATGGTAGTCAACTTACGCGGTGTGGAGGGAAGGAGGGGTCCCCCTTGCCCAGTGGCACAACTCTCATGAAAAGATAATGCACCATTCCTAAGAAATACCGATTAATATAACATAACCTTAAAACACTTTATATTCCCCCTAAAAAGCGTAGTCGACGGAGCCCCGCTTCGCGGGGCCCCTATTTCCGAGTGCAGGGTTTAAAGGAACCTAACTAACCTAACGGGGGGGTGCCCCAAGTCCCGATTATGGGGGCAGAGATGCTTCCGTATTTGACAATAATTCGAGACATTACAATATCGCGAAAAAAAACACGTTATATTGTAATATAACGTGTTTGACAATTTTACGGTGACATGTACATGCGTAACTTAAGAGTGCTTATTTGATTGGATCGAATAATTTGAATTAATAAAAGCTAACTTGTTTTCCAGTAGATGTATTAAAAATTCTGCTGAGGGATACTCCAATTCTTTTAGTATAGGTAGTTCATTACTTTTAAATTGTCAACAGCTACTTTAAAAGCGGTGTTGGATACTGAGGTAAGTACTGTGACACAAAATAATTAATCAATGTAAAATAAATTTTAATGTAAATTAATATTTACCTTGATACATTCATCAATGTACTCCCAGTCTTGGTACCACTCCAGCAACAACAAAAACCTTGTATTCATAGTGTACTCAAAAAAACCCATTTACACTAATATTAATTAAAATAAATATTTGATTATCATAATTTTTACGCGACGGGAATTTCAAGTTAGTATTTCGATTTTTAAATAAAAACTTATCAAGTTTCGAAAATTCTAAATTTGAAATAAGTTATTTGTCACATACTTAGTAATAATTACGCGTAATAATTTACGTACCTACTTATAGGTATTAAAAAATATAGGTACTAAATACATAATGCCCAAATTATGTACTCAGAAAAAATAATATTATTAAAGGCATTTTTTTAAATTTAGGTTCAACCAGAAATTATATGCGAGGTAAATTCGCTATCAAGCATTTCGAAAAAGCAATAACTTGTATTGAGTATTTCTTCAGTGAGCCGGAAATCAAATTGTTCCAGGAAAATTCCGAATTCCTCTCATAAACTTCGTTATGATGTGAATAAGTTGGGCTAAACTTTCTTGTGATGTGAATAGGTCCTTGGCAGGGGATTTTAATGCAGGACATATCATTTATTCTGTAAGCTCTTGCCCACGAACATTTTCCTTTAGTCGCTAGTCAGGACTAGCGTGTGTTGTGGTTAATATTACACGTCTCCATTACCGTGGCCCATGTTTTTTTAAACTTATGCACTTAGTTTCTTGCGTAGAAAAAGTTTTCTGTTTACGTTTGCTCTATTAAACTGCTGCGGCGAAGAAATTAAACCAGGGATATTATAGGGCAAAAGTTTTCTATGTTTTATAAATAGAAAATTAGCTTAGGAACTAGTTTTGTAAAATACTTCAGTAGGCAGAAGGTACCTACCCAATCTTGATAAACGTAAGTAGCATTTATATTGTTCCTCCAATTATCTAAGCACTCAACAGTTACTCGTATTTCAGGAAAAGCGGGAAAATGTTGGAGCAATAAATAGGTCATTATGACGATAGCCTCCCCTCGAATGGAGAATTTATTTGCGACTACGTTTATTCCGCGACTCCGTTCGTGCCAAATCCAAATATTCTTCCTAGGGTTGCCTACAAACATACCAAACTAACTCGTAAGCCGATTCTATAAATAAGCAAATTTAAGTTAAATGTCTAATCGCGCTACATAAATTGTATTATGTAATTAGTTTTAACAAACAACACGAAGTAAGTTTTCGTGGCACGAAATTTTCTTTTCGTGTTTTAACTTTTCAGTAGGTAGTGTTCAGATGGCGCGGAGAAACAAAAACAAGCAAATTATAAACCCTACTTCACGAAAATCAAATCAAAATTCTTACAAAGCACCAGAAAGGAAACCCGAAAACTAACAATACATTTCGAGTCTTAGACAAACAAACGTTGAGTTCCTGTTGTTCCTAGTTAGTATTTCTATTATGAACCTGCCACTTAACTGAAGCCTCGAGGAATCATTGAAGAACCTGAAGTATTTAGGACGTTCTGGCATTGGACAATGGACTTGGAAGTTTGATTTGATGAGTATATAAAGTGACAGTCGAAGATGCTGATTTTTAAACTGGAACTTAGAGATAACTTTTATTAGGCGAATAAATCAGTTTCGATTTCGATTATTGGAAATCTATAAAATTGGCAGCCAACTAGCGACTGTGAATAATATCAAGCCTGAAGTCCGCGAGGGTTTAGGCAAAGGGCTATAGGACACCCACATTTTGTCAGTTATTTTGAGCCTCATGCTATAAAGGGGCTTCAACCGGGCTAAAATTCCTGCCGAATAACACTGCCCATTGCCCAAACACAGGGCCTCATGCTCAACAGTACCTACCATTTGCGACTACTAGCCCAAGGACGCAAACTAACAACGATGTCTTAGTAATATCCAGCGCCACCTCTGTCTCTCATTTTGAATTAGAAATTATATATTATCTTCACCACGGCATAAGCAGTACGCACGAGTTAATTCTCGTCTATTTGTACTAAGTTAGTGCTGGCACAACACAAAAGATCAATGAATCTAAAGTTGGTGTTAAGCTGGAACTGTAACTTGAAATTCGCCTGAATAAATTGGGCTGAAATGAAATAATAAATATTAATTTAGACATATATTATTCTATCAAGGAATATGTAACGAAGCGAAGAATACAAAATAACCTAACATTCTCTTTCCCCGAAGGCATAGGTGTATGTGTACATTACACCCACAATCACCTGTTACGTTCAAGTCCCATGAATACAACACTGAGCGGGCACAAATCCAAAATTAGGCGGTGTTGCTACCGAAAAAAAGACAACCTGGGATTGACACTTCTTGTAGCCGTAGCCGTAAGTACTTACATTGACTTACTTGACTGTTAGTCTATATATATATGGCGTCCAAAGAAAACACATACCAATTTGGTAAATAAGTATTCATTTAGAGACCTAATTACTTACCTACCTATTTATAAAGTGTCTTGATTCGTGATTGATTATCACTCTGTTATTAAATGTAATAACAGTGTGATAATCAAAATAGCTATATAATAATTATTTATCTCACCCAGCATATTTCCTAATTATGTTTGACAATATTCTTCTTGATTTATGAGTGTTGTTCCACAAAGAGTTTCCAGGAACTTTACTATCCACAAAGAGATCTATTTAGCGAAGGAAATTAGGAAAGTTTCGTTTCCGATAAGTGGCAGCCAGTCGATTCAGAAGTTTGTTTATCTTTTAATCAAGGCAAATTAAATTACCTGCACATAAGGAAATTTGGGGAGAAAACTCGCTAAGTGTAAGCTGTACTTTACGTTTTTTTTACCGAGTTTTAGTAGGTAATTGGCGTAACCTGATGAAAACAACAAAGAACGATATTTTTAAATGTTGTAACTAAAGACTCTATCTAGATCCGTAGCTAACTAATGGGTTTGTAAGTGCTGTATATGCTACGCGCTACAGTAAAAAATAACTTGGGACATGCAAAGTTTGAATGTCTCGCCTTACAATACAACAAATTATACCTAAGTACGGGAGACGTCTTCTACAGAAGACGTATAGAGCACACGTAATTATTATCACTGGTTTGTCAATATAACAGTGAGCTGTAAGACAGAAGATCCTAGAAACATCCGTCTCAGAGAAATAAAGTAAAGCCGTTAAAAGAAAGTTTAGAACTACTTAAGGCAGCTACCAACTAATGTATAGCATTAGAAATGGTAGCTGCTGGCGATCTGTTTCTTTGCCTTAGGTAGAAACCAACTTATCTAGATGTTTATTCTTGCTTCACTGAATCCTGTGCAACACACGCCTGAAATTTAAATCTCATAAGAGTTAACTACAACTCAAATACAAGATCCCTGCCCAATAAGTGGGTTGTAGTAGTAAGTACTTACTCAGTTCGGAGATTTCAAGGCAAGCTCCAGCATTCCAGCCATTAGTTTGTTTTCATACGTAAAAGGTGTTAATTAACGAACTGAGGCTATAAACACACCACGACTTTACCTATAGGTAAATCGGCTTGGATTTTATAGGCATGCCGACGAGATTTTTAACGAAAGGTCGGAACATACTTACTTTAGTCTTTTATCAAATTAAATTCGTTTTGAAACGCCGCGTTGCGGAACGAAAACATTTCAGCATGGAAATGCTAAAAGAGGGACCTATTGAATTTATTAGAACCCCGTGATAGCTTTCATTAAATTCATTATATTTGAGATAAAATAAATTATTCTTCACACTTGATGAGCTCAGTGTAAACAGAAACCCTCCGCAAACTTCTCCAAAGTTTCCTTCAAAATGTATTCCAGTTAGTTTAAACAGATTGTCTGTTTTCTTTGCTAACAAAATGATTTTCTAACATTGTTAAAACAAGCAGGTAACTTGCCTACTTATTTACATTATGTTTATGTTTGAAGTCTGAGAAATATAGCAACAATTTAATCACAATGAAATGAAAAGATTGATGTTAAAGTAATGTCTAGCGGTGCCTTGATAACATTGTTGTAATGAAGTTACCCTTTGTACTTTTACCTCTGATGTTGAATCAATTAACATGGCTTTGATTGGTAAAGTTATGAAAGCTTTTGCGTGAAAGCACACTACATAATATACTTATCTACCTATTAGTACCTAACATGTAGGTACGTACTTATGTGTCCACATTCACATTATTTGCTAATTGTGTCTGTGTTTTTATTTTGTATGGCTGTAACTATTATTTGTAAAAGCTTTGTTCACTATTTAGGTATAGACGATTCGTTGTGGTAGGGCAATTTCCTTTTCCTTGTGCTTTCGTTACTTCTTGATGGTTCATAATGTTGTAGGCGGAAGCTGCACTTATTAACAGCGACTATTACAGCATCATTAGAGATTCTGTTTGTGTCGCGCGGAGAGACTCCTCCATGCCCAAGCTTTATTAGTTGTCTACCTCAGTCGGGGAAAATTACAAATTAATAGAGGATTTTCAGCCTTTTGCAGTAAACTAGAAAAAGTATCAACTTACTACTTACTTGATATACAACATTATTTTTTGTTTACACTAAACCCGAAAAGGGGTCATTGTACCTACTCATCATTTTGAACAAGTTTTTCTATGGGACGAACCTTGAAATCGCGAAAAAAAATCTGCTGTTCCCTACATTTATGTTCGCATAACTCGTCAAAATGTATAGAACAGCTGATTTAAAAAAAATAATGTTGTATATAAACATAGATTTAGGTGTCTAGCTCCTTAACATTGTCATTATTAAATTAATCAAAGCGTAATGTCTCCTCCAACGATCGACGTAACCAATCCATGTCTGGTAATGTTCCAATGTAACTCTATTTGCATATAAATTAAATACACACGGATAAGTAGGTATCAACACCGTCTCATATCGATTTCAATTTCGCCGCTCGTTTGAAGACATCATTTCTGATCGAAATCAAACAAATCTATTGTGGTCCTGAAATAACAAGACAGCGGCCCTTCGATAATCCGAAGGGATTGTGAACCTATCTATCAGTTATGATGACTGAACACGACCTAACCGCAGCTTTCAGACTTAGATACCTAGAAGAGGTATAACGTTTATATATAGGTCCCGCTGAACTTTTTTGAAGTAAAAAGATAAAATTTCCACGTATTTTTTCCCGACACAGCATAATTACAAACGCAAAAAGTAATTAAAACAGAAAGCCGTTTACGATTGAGAATTCTAAAAGGTACACTAAGCTCTTTAATTAAATTAAAAGATGATACTTTACAACACGAAGCCAACTGTTCTGACTAGTGAAATGTTTTCCGCTTCTTTTGTGTTCATTTACTTATGAAGAAATTTAAGCGAAATGCCACTACAAGTTCCTACTTACCTACGGTAAGTTTGAAATGTTAAATGTCTTTTTTATTAGAAGAACATAACTATTTAGGTTTTTAATTTCCCATTCCTGTAATTCCCACAGTGCCACCTTTTCCAGAAGTTACATTCAAGGCACTTATATTCAAATATAACAAAAAATAAACATCAACCAATACCTGTAATACCCATTAACCCCTTTATTCTTTATCACAACCGGACCATTGGGACCGACCACAAGCCCTATAGATGCTATCAAAAACAAATCGAATGATTCGCTAACATCGCATCAACGAGTCGGTGTCGATGCCAAAGCTTACCGGAAATTGAAACCATGACACTGCACCGCCCACTCGTTTACGTGGGAACAGCCATCGTACGCCATCATACGCCATCGTACAACCATCCCACAGCCCTGCCGCGCACGACCTTAATAAAAACTTATAGCTTATACTTACACCTCGTATATTGACAAACAAATCCGTAGCTCGCAGATTATGTTACGGAGTTTCGGTATCAATGCCTGATATTTGTGTTGGGCGGATATTAGGTACTTAGGCACTTATTTGTTACCTAAGAGAAAATATTTTAGCTGTTCTATTTTTATTATCAGTAGGTAGGTACCTACTTATTGTTTTATTAGCTCCCGCTTTCATCGAAGTGACGAAGGCTCTTTTAGGCCATTAGTCTTTCCGTAATTGGTCTGCGTGATTAATTCTAATCTAAAAACAATCCTTTCAAAGAAAACGAGAGAGCAAATTCAGACCCAGGTTTTTAAGTGGCCATTTTGTTTTTAGCTCGTGAACGTGACCCCAAAAAACTCATAGCGAAGTTTATTGGTGCTACAATTTATAGATGCAAGCCTTAAAATCGGACAGGATTAACCCCTTGGGTTCTCAATCCTGCATTAGCATATAGAGAGAGGAAGGAAACCTTCCTTTCGTTTTACTTTTATAGAGATTAAGTTCAACTCTTTCCGACTTGCTCGTGTTCTATTTAAGACTTAGGCCAAAAAGATAAAGAAAAAGATACACCATCAGGCACTAGGTTTTACAAAATATGCTCAAAACTGCTTCGGAGTACCTAAAGCAGTCCAGTCTTCCAATCTGTTGTTTTGCTTTCAAATAGTTGAACTAAGTTTATCTGGCTTATCCCAATACTATAACTGCTGCTGCTGCTATCTTTGGGATAGTTGCAAGGTAGTTCTAGAGGTTTGTAATAAGTATTGACCCCCTGCAAGAATAACTAAATTCACTGTGATCTTGTCGACTGGGTAGAGACCGACCCCCATATACCCTTGACGCTTAAGATGACGACATAATAAGCAGTTAGGTATGATATACTTAAAATATGTAACGCTAAGCAACATTTACGCTCCTCTGCTCCCCTTGATCGATATTACGAAATCGGTCAAGGGCCACTAATGTGAAACGGAAACTTGTGTACCGGTGTAGGGTGAATCGTATAGATGAGCGATAAGAAAATAACGTCATTAGCTGTAACCGTATCGAGTTACTCGCACTGATATTATGCTACACGAATTGTTATAATCAAACCTTTTGCGTATATTTACTTAGGAAGTTCCTTTTTATAAATTAAATTAAAAAACACATTGATTGCATAGGTACGTACCCACTTACCCAGGAGACATGATCATGATCATCCACTCTTATTTCTGGACAAAAAAGTTTTTATTATATATAAACTTTTTATCTTATTACGTTTATTAGAAAAGTCGGTACTTACTTACTATGGTTTTTGATCACGGCATCTGATTAGCCAGCTATAAGAAGGATCGCAAATGAGGCTGACTGCCCTTTGTCCAAGATCTACGACTACCTACTTAGATATTTATAGACATGTAAGATTTTTTAAAGCTGAAATAACAGGTATATTTTTGCAGTAACGTGCATCTGCATTTCGATAGCTTGCTTTTCCTTTTTCCTTTTTAAACTTACAATTATGCTAACATAGCGCTCAATTTCAGCGTAAAATAATATTTTCGTGTCAAATAGCTACATGAAAATGGAGACTATATTTGGCTCGATGTAGGTGTTACGGAGACTGGTGTTGGCACATAACTTCGTTACCGGCACGGGAGACTGCATCTGTGGCGGCACACTTGAATGCATCTATCATAACATTCTGCTGATGTACTGGTGAGTGGTGCCCGTTGGCCCGAGAATATCCATTGGTTACGACCTTACGCCACAATCAACATACCTATTAACAAACTGATTAGTACGAGTAGGTAATTACTCAATAAGTCAGCACAAATGTCAATGTCAATGTTGCTTTAGCAAACAGTAGGTCAATGAGCTCTGCTTATTGTGTTAATGTTTTACATAGAATAGTGTGTCTATTGCTTCATCATCATCATCATCATCTCAGCCGAAAGACGTCCACTGCTGGACATAAGCCTCCCCCAAGTGTCGCCACATTGTCCGGTCCTTTGCGACTTGCATCCAACGGATTCCCGCAATCTTCACTAGGTCATCGGTCCACCTAGTGAGGTCTTCCAACGCATCGTCTTCCAGTTCGCGGTCGCCACTCCAGAACTTTTCGACCCCATCGGCCATCCGTTCTGCGAGCAATGTGACCTGCCCACTGCCACTTAAGTTTGGTAATTCTTCGGGCTACGTCGGTGACCTTGGTTCTCTTGCGGATGTCTTCATTTCTGATTCGAACACGCAAGGAAACTCCGAGCATAGCCCTCTCCATTGCCCTTTGCATCTATTGCTTGCGATATGGAATTACGAACTAAATTCAAAAACCTTTTCGAAAACTAAGTGGTTCGTTTCTTGGATTTTGTTGTGGGTGTAAAAACCAATAGGTAGTAAAGTAAACCATACGAGTAATGTAAGAACGTAATTATGATAATTTCCTCAAATTAACATGTTTATGATAAATAAAATAAAAAGTTCTTGAAATACACATACTTCTACACTTTAGAGCGAAGTAGATTTCGTACTTATTTATATCAAAAGAGTCTCAGGGCATATTTTTCTTCGTATTTATTAAAAAACTTTTTCTTTTATTACAAGCGTGTTTTCTTTGAACAGCTTTGCGGGAAATTACAGCGAAGATGTTGAGCTGAGATAAAAAGTTTTTATTATAGAAAGCTACAGATCGATGGCGTCAAAAATATCAAAAAACTAAAGTTCTGCATGTTTGGCCAAAGGAGGGTTCCGTGATTGGCAAATTTGAATTAGATTAATTGGTTTTTAGAACTCATTACATCAATATTTTCATAACCTGCTTTGTACCTCCTGGGCGGACAATTTCATCCGAATTATTTTCCAATTTTTAATGGTTCTCATTTCGTTATAATGGAATAGGACGCTTTTTAAAACATACAATTGATTATAGAAAGAACACAATCATGAAGAGAATAATATAAGAGTGTAGAGAAGAGAATAAATATCGGTTCATATTTAGCAAATGCATGTACTACCCTGAATAAAAACGTTTTTAGAAAAAATAAAACCGACTTCTGAGAAAACAAAAAAATGAAAAATAACTTATTGTCACCGACTTCTGAAGTTTAAGTTATTTTTCACTGTATTTTTCAACCGACTGCCAAAAAGAGGAGGTTCTCAATTCGTCTGTTTTATTTTGTGTTTGTTACCTCAGAACTTTCGACTGGGTGAACCGATTTTGGTGGTTCTTTTTTATTTGAAAGCTGGTGCTTTCCGTGTGGTCCCGTTTTAATTTTCTGAAGATCTGATGCTGATCTTCGGAGATATAAATGGAACTCTTAAAAAAAAACTAAATACAGCCGAATTGAGAAATCATTACTTTGGTTCATTTAATGTCGTTTCCTTATCAAGTATCTAAACGAGCGAACATTTGCGGCTACAGTCTACCACAACCACAACTTTAATGGAAAACATAATCGTATTCATAACTAGGTACTGTAACTCAAACTAAACACAATCAAATTAATCTTAAATTATGCATGCTGAATTAGGTTTGAGTTAGGTTGAACTTAGCAAGCTTACTTACGCTTATTGTGTTCGTGTAACCACATATAAAATAATGCCCTATCTTGCCCTATACTTAAAATAAGATCCAGTTTTTGTCTTTTTTTTTTCTCTATGTTCATCTTCATACATCTCGATTTGGAAGACATGTAGGTTTAGAGAGAGATTTGCAAAAAAATCAACAACTTAGCAGCCTCTTTTACTTTTTGTAACCTTGAATTCTACGTAAGTAAAAATGTAATTATGATAATACGTAATGAAAAACTGACTGCTCATTCTTAAATAGGAAAATAAATTTATTTTAATATGTTTTTGCTTTTAAAGCTAGCTTATACATATACACATAATGAACGTTTTATTAATTAATAGTACAGCCTCTCTCTCTGTCTTTCACAGGTGGCCTTGGAATGTAAGCCCGAATGCTGAATACGCGGCTCCGGACAAAGATTGATGACTTTTTACTCCTTTTAAACACGCTCGAATCCGCTTCAAACAGTGACTGTGAAAATCTATATAAATTATTTCCAGCTTTCGGTCACGACTTTGTTCCTGTGAAAAACCTAGGTTTGACACTTTTGATTTAAGTCAAGGTAGAAACCAAGAGAAACATCAAGTATGATTGCTTATTTCATAGAAATAACATGGATAATAAATAGTTAAAACTTTCAAAAAGTTCAGTCACACCTCACCACCTCACTCAAGTTCAGTCACCTTTCGCACTTTCCCAAAAAAATCTGTACTACCTAACACCAGTTTTTAGATATACGTAGGTATTTTCAAGTTTTTTGTGTGTTAACCGATACTTACCGTAAAACCTACGGTCGCTTGTGCCAATCAGTGACACAGAACGGGTTCGGTTTCGGTACTTATTTTCGCAGGACACTTATACCTACTATGGCGAGGCAAGGATGAAACTCGGTACCATGTAATGTGCATTCATCCATCCACAGGTAAGCACGGCTTAACCTGAAGATCAACCCGAGCGGCTGTTATGATATAGCCACGAGCTCCTCCAGCAAGTACCTGCTTACTTAAGCAGTAGCAAATCAACATACCCAGTCATTCAGGTGAACGGTATGATTCGGCAATTAACCCTGTGCCGCTTTCGAACTATTGCCAATTAATAATAGACTTGTAACGACTTCTTAGTTGATACCTAATGGTCTAGAAATAACATTCTCACTAAACATTCCTTAGATCTTTCTTCTGTAAAGGTTTCAGTTTCTAATTTACCAATATTTTTTGTTAAATTTGAAATCCCACGTCTTTATTTAAGTGCCTACTTACATTCAAAAAGCTAAGAGCACAATAATTGTGCTCTTAGCTTTTTGTGTGTTATTTTTGAGTGTTATTATTTTAGTAAATTAGTCAGGGGCTCTCGACACCTTAATTATTATTTGTAGTCAAAACCCCCTTTTTCAGCAAACGACAGAATAGAAGGCACAGCGCTCAACTCGGCTTATTGTGTGCTAACAAGATTAGATGGAAATACCTGCTTTACATGAGCAACACATATGAGGCAAATCCCGTCAATCTTACTAGCATAAATAAAGGGACGTATTAAACCCCGAATACAAAAACAAGACTGACTTTTAAGACGTTTTTAAACATTTGCTGTCACTCAATTCACCTCATTAATGAAAAGAGACAAGAATTGCAGTCAGCAGGCGACGTTTTGTTTATTCAGGTACTTATTATACTAGTAGATTATACAGAACTATTAATATATACGATAACAGAGAATTGGCTTCCTTTGACGTACTGATCTGATACGCCATAGACGAAGGGATCGCGTGATGACGAGAATTCCTCGTGAAAAAAGCGTTAGGCATTTGTGGCCGACAGATTGGTTTTCCACAAAATTGGATTCAGCTAAATTGAGCATCAATTAAGTGCGGATAAATGGCTTAAAAATGTTACAGCACAACGGGGTCAGTGCGGTTTTTATTTTTATTTTGTAACGTGAATATAATTATGAGCGTGGTGTGATAGGGTTAAAATAAAAAAAAAAACTTGCATTGTTTATAACCTGGCGTAAACAATAAGGCCTTAACACAGCTGTGGGTTTATTATTAAGTCTTGTAAGTGTAGAAGAAAAAGCATAATGTAACCAAGGATTTTTTTATACACGCCACTGAGAACTAGTATCTCGCCAAATTAACAGACTGATTTAAACTTACATAATAACAGAAACATACTTACGTTCAATTCACAGGACCGAATTAAACAATTAGTAGAGAAAATGGGAAATCAGTATGTGCAACTTTTTACAAATGTTTGGAGACATTGACCGTAGGCACTGTAGCGCAACGTCCGCTTCACCGAGGCAAGCCTACGCTACGTACAACACCTACGAGCTACGAGCGTAGTTCGGCGTAGACTCGTAGAGCATGCCGCTGATTGTAGGCAAATAGTTATCGCGTGCCTCGCCCTATTACTCCTGCCTAGACTTCGGATAATCATTCCATAATACCAGTTAAATACTACCCTTGACCCAATAGTGCATTAAAACACCTATTAAATGAATATTTACAATTTGTTGTAACGATTTTGTTTATAAAAGCTCGTTTATTTAATAAATTTGCATGACGAGGTATACAGTGCTAGGTGCTAGCGCGTTACTAAGATCCTGCCTAGCTTACGATAAGGTATCTTGCCTTGGATTGCACGCAACACAATGTTAGTAGATAACGATAAGGAAAATGGAATTACCTACGCTTTGTATCGTCTAACAACGATGAAAAATCTCTTGCAAATTTAATATTACGAAGTTTCAACTTGCTCTCTGATAATATCAGTCCATCGAAGTTTGTACTTTTAATATAAATTAACGTAAGTTTTGGGTCATCAAGATCCCTCGAGGCTGGGGGTAAAAAAAAAAAAAAAAAAAAAAAAAAAAAAAAAAAAAAAAAAAAAAAAAAAAAAAAAAGGCTGGGGGTCAGTCTGTCGCATCTACAGGATTATGATTACTTTACAAGTTTGAGACATAAGTTGCGGATAACGAACCGCTATCGGACTTAACTAACCACATCATACAGATTTGTGTGTTTAGGCACAATAAGAGGATCATCGTCTTTTTATGACAAAAATCTTTCTTGTGTTGTTGGTGAGCATTTTAGTAAATGCTTGAACGTATTACGAGTAAAAGCCATGCGTCATTATACGTGAGGCGGAGCTTTAAATCGTTATTTTATATAACAATGCCCTTTATTGGTACTTCTACTACAGCATCGATCAAGCGATTCCAAATTCAATTAAGTCGATATTAAATGTGTCAAAGTGTTCAATATGAAATGAGAAGCAAGTAGTCAGCAATACAATAGTGTTGACGTGATTAATGGCGTGACCAGAGTACAGGGCTCAATTGAGTGGAGCAATATAAAATGAACATTGTGCCCTCCCTCCCCGACACCCCGCGGCCCGCATGCCCCCGCCGACAATAGCCCTTATGAACTTTCTCCTGTGTATTCGGAAATAATAGCGAAAAAGTTTTTAAGGTCTTTTAATAATAACTTTCCCGCATCGCGTGTACAACTATTGCTATAAGTTGATCGCTTCAAGCATTAATTTCTGCACAATACTTACTACTTACATGTATTATTTCTATTTACTGCTGGTTAACACGTCCTATACTGTTAAGCTATAAGTCACACATGTTCTAAAGGTAGTACTTAGTTATTTTATTTACAAGCATTAGGATTAAATGCGCTGAAATGCTAAAATTAAGTTGAAAACTGTCACAGTATAAACGCCTTTGACCTAATATACGGTGGGCACATTTTCATATTCATCTGTTCATATTTTAGTTAAAGCGCAAAAGGAATCTTACTAAATTAACATGTCAGTGCGGCAACTCGCCCGCTCGCCACTGAGGAAATGTCAAACGAATTTAACTTTTAAACCGTTTCGCCTGTTGATTCTTGACCGATTTTCCCCGGCGTCTCTCATCTCAGTTTTCTGTGAATATTCAAGTGAATATGGAATTTAATATCTCCAAGCTTGTTGAAAATACACTTCGAATTTTCTGGTAACGTAGCCGCCTCTTATAATTATAGCAATTAGCGAGGTTATTCTTAAATAACCTAGTTACGTTGAATAATTAAATGAATAAAGAGGATATTTAAAGACTTGAAATATTCATGTTGAAGGGGGGATGGGCGAGAAAAATAAATTCTCGAGAGCTTTTGTTCCCGCGAAGCTGTAATGACTGCAGGGCATAAATTACTGCCCCGAGGGACACCGAATTTAGGAAATTGAGAATAAGTTTTAATGTATGTTACAGTGCCTTGACTGCTACATAATGTACCTACACTGAAGTACCTATACCTAATTGCATGTATTGCTCAATTATTTCTTTCTTCGTACCTTTTCAACGTTTTACTAATTGCGATTTGTTATCAAAAGGTTTGAAATTACGAACGGAAGCGCAGCCAACAATTACTTGGTACAGTTCCGTACGGCACTTTTCTGTGGCAAGGTCAAGACTGGCGGTAGGGGGAGCCACCAGCTTCGTGTTTATGCCCTGGCCTATATAATACGTACAAATAAGAAGCAAGCTTTTCTTACAAGTAATTGAACTGAGCCTACTGTTCAAATCGGCTTACCGCTTAACAAACCGCGCAATTCATGGAGCGACTCGTTAACAATGAGCACCTACTAAGCTTTTGAATAAATGGGTTTTTTCTGCTTCATCATTCTTTTGTAATTTAAAAAAATGTAAGCAAAGAAGCTTATTTATTGATTAGACGCCTGACGTAGCCAGGGACAGGTGTTAGACTGTGAAGTCTGTGGCGCCCGGTGTCATAGCCACCCCCTTAAGGGGCGGTGCCACTAGATCTGAAGGGATGCTATTGAAACGGATCGCTTGACACGACTTGGCCTCGCTAAACGCTTCCTGTAACCAGAAATGACTAAAGTTTCAGCCGTGTTGGGGTTTACATTGAGACTCGACGACACTAACTATTAACTCGGTCACGTCATTTGTGAGATATTACTGCGTTACTTGTACTGCGACAAAAGACACAATCTTGATAAAATAATAAAAAGGCACAAGTAGCCTGTATGAATATTGAAAGAAATCAGAAACATGAAATGGAACGAACAACATTTTCAGAATCCAAGGATTGCGATTCTCATAATCCCATTACACATTTACCTGCTTACGTCGTACATTCATTTAATGCATGTGTTTAGCAAATCTCTCTAATTTCATTTCTTGCCGTCTTCTGTGAGCCTCTTTTGACTTGATTATGAATTTAATGTGCTTCTGCTTAGATATTCTCTAGGCTAGTCAGATTACTTGGGATATTCTACTCAGTCTGTGTAAAATAACAATTTCATAAGACGAAGATGATGTTCGTACGTACGTTAATTTGGCGCAGGGCAGACGTGGCGAGTCGTGTCCAAAATCTAGAGCTTGCCTTTACTTACTTGTAACATCTGAGTGACTAGACAGTAAAGACAGACAAGGTTAAGTTAATGTATCTCGTACAATAAGCAGACTAACTGCTGACCTTACCTACTTGGTATAAATATATGTATATTCGTTGTATCCACAGATCCCTTAAAACACTGCATAATAGCAACTTCTGCGTTTTTCTAACTACTTTACATTGCGCTATTTAGAGAAGTAATTCTAATTAAATATTTTGTTTACAAAATGGAAACGTCCACTTTTTAATTAATTGTCCACTTAACTTTGGCGATCTAAATGCATTTTTAAACTCACCTAAAGTCATAAAGCTGACCTGAATTAATAATGGCGGTGCCCAAATTTTCGGTTAACATGTGAAAATTTTATTATGTCAAATAAATTAATGAGATCGGAATGGTTACCAAATCTAGTGATGAAATTTGACTATTTTGTCAAAACAAACGATACATTATTTAATAATGTAACGGTACTGATGCGGATAATCCAAAGGGATTACTTCGTTTCCCAAAACACCGCACTCTATTATGATCCGGACAGCCACATCACTCAATTAATATTAATAATTTAATTGGTACCTATACCAGAATTTGCCCTGCGGCAACGATTTATTTATTCAACTAACTGTTTATTCATTATTCACTTCCAATTTTTGGATTATTCCGTGAAAATTTAAGTGCTTCTAAATGATATTTAACTTATAAGTTACAAATCTAAACAGGGCGAAATGTACTTTAAAAGCGTTTAAAAACGACGCGCGACGGCAGAATACTTAAGCTATTGGATATTGGCGCAAGTTGGCAGTCGCAAGGAAGTCACTTATGGTATTGCGAGCGCCAGCTGAGATAAGCCTGGTTTAAAGCGAGCTGGGTGAACTTGTCGCGAAATTCCCAACTATTTTCGTGCTATCTCTGTTTCGTGTCGCGCTGCAGTCGGCAGCTCGGCGGCGGTTCTAACTGCAATATAACAGCTTGTTTAGTGATTCCTATGAGGGAACCAACTTCCCGCCAAAGTCCCCTTTTTGCTGGTTATATGTTTTATTAAGATTAATGTTTGCACGCTTTAAAACTTCTGTGCTTGTTCAGATGTGGTTCATGTTTGTGTGTTTAATCGTCGGTACATTTAGGAAACGCTTTTACGTTTTACGTGCGAGCTAATTTTACTTTTGACTCAGGTTATAGCTGGATCTGTAAATATGTTAGGGATTCATTTCTCTGCCTGAAAATGTTTTGATTTCTTTATTTATACAAACTACGGGCCAACTATACAAGATACAAAATTTATAAACTTAAGTAAATGACCAAATAGGTACTAGACTACCATTCTTTTTAACACTTCCTGAGGTCAACATTTCGAGACGTCTGTAACCGTAGAATACAAGTGCTGCTTATGCGTCAAGTAGGTACAAACAATTCTGCGAACAAGTTGTGTTCACACAATATGATGGAATGCTATGCCATTCTCCCGTTGAGTAACCTGCACGGGGGCTCGCCGGGAGCGCGATCTCTCTCAAACATTGTTCAGAATGCTGTACTTAGGAATTCGACCGCATAACTAATGAACCATCAGCCCCGAACCTGCTGTGGATGCTTTCATGTCATCTGTCACTCAGTAATTCTGTAAACTGTAAATCTACAATATTTACTAAGACCAGTTTCAGTTTGTCTATACGAATATTATAAACAGGTAAGATTTGTATTTTTGCTACATTATCAGCGACTCAACTAGTCTACAGGGTTATTTTTTGTTTATACTAAACCCGAAAAGGGGTCATTGTACTCATCATTTTGAACAACTTTTTCTATGGGACGAACCTTGAAATCGCGAAAAAAAATCAGCTGTTCCCTTCTTTATTATATCTATGGCTGTTCCCTACATTTATGTTCGCATAACTCGTCAAAATGTAGGGAACAGCTGATTTTTTTTTCGCGATTTCAAGGTTCGTCCCATAGAAAAAGTTGTTCAAAATGATGAGTACAATGACCCCTTTTCGGGTTTAGTATAAACAAAAAATAATGTTGTATATTTTTATCCCATACCTACTCCCACGGCAATGGGAACTACGCGAGTGAAACCGCGTGACGTCCGCTAGTTAATAAATAAGTAAGTATTTGTTCTGGCAAGTAAGTACGGTCGAACAAACTATTTGGTTTACAGTTTAACCCACAAATTACGTTGTAAAGTGTAAACCAAATAGCTTGTTCGACCGTACTATGAATGATAACACGCTAACATAACCACCCACTTGTTATTTTCACAAGTAACTTTCGAAATTGCTTTAATTCAATAAAATGTGGGAATATTTGAATTTTGTGAAGCTTGAACCTTGTAAAACGAGGTACCTTCAATCTAATTCTGAACCAATAAGAAAACGATAACTTAATAGAGCCTCGCGGATGTTTTTGTCTGGAACCGTTTACGCTGTGGTAGAGATTGTTACCACGTAATATGTCGCTGTAGGGAGGCAAGTGGGAAGACAGACTTGTGGGCAGACTGTCGAGTGCAGAAAGGCTGCTTTTTCAAGTTTAATTTTTATCGGTCGAATAAATGTGCTGGTTCAACAGCTTTAGTATCGATAGAAGAATGTTTATATAGGTAGGTAGGTACCCAGTTGATTAATACCGTAGGACAGTTGTATACCATTCATATTTCATTTTGAAGCACCTACCTAAATCACAAAAGCACGGCGAAATAAGTAGCTCACTTTATTATTCTATTTTAGTTAAAAGCGCGAGATTACATCAAGAGTGCTCGCACAAACGGCACAAACATACCGTTTATTGTATTTACCTGTGAAGTACCTAGCTATTTTAATAAGATTAACAATGAGTGGTGACGGTTCTAAATTTTCCAACAAAAATAGGTGGCAATATAAAAGCCGGGCGGAGACAGATGACTCCTCGCGGTTACAAGAAAAATAACCGAGCATTCATTTGCTATGACAATGACTTATCTGTCTGAATTCTTCTCTTTAGAGATAAGTTTTCTCCATTATCTGGCTGTACATAATGGTGATAAAATGTCGACATGGGCAATTAAGATTTTAAAGGATTGTTGAACGGTGTTATTCTCAGCTAGGTGCATTAGTGTGGTGTAGGAAGTAAATACCAAACATTTTCCGACTGTTACTCAATATGATTTCGCATCACTAAACGAAGACGTGCCAGACCGTCTTTATCTGAAAGACTCCACGCCTACTCGTAGTGACGTGATTAGCGGCCGGTTTGATCGAATTTAAGCCCGGTTCCGGCACTTTGTGCGTTAAGTGAAAATAAAGGCACTGGCCAAATTTAATTTGGAGAGGAAAGTGAAAAACCCACGTTATGTGGGTTAGAAGAAGATTTTTTGACTTTTGAATTATGTAGCCGCAACTTTTTGCAATGCCATTACCAAACCGCGAATGCACGAAGAAAAGGCAAAGTAGCGTTTAAAAGTTCCGGGAAATGAGGTACTTGTTCAAAAATGTCGTTAGCCCGTCAATGAATGCAAAACGGTTACACGTGCGGTGATAAGGTACAGCATGAGACCGCCTTCCGGAGCCCTGGAGGCATTTCGACCACATTTACCCCCCAACATCACCTCCCCCGTGCGGTGGAACACCTCACCGCTGCATACTTTTTGTGAAATCAGATTTATTTCTTCCGCTCGTACGTTAGTTGGTGTTCTTTTTGAACAAGACTGGCTTTGCCACTGAAAACTTATTTGAAACATGAAAGGAAAATTGTTACCAATGTGAAACTAGAATTGTACTGCTAGCGAACAATCATAGAGTTTCCAGATGTAATCGAAATAAATATTTTCTCAGTTTTATTTTTCTGATGTTAAAAATAGGTTGGTAACGTGTGTATAAAATCTTTAATGTTTATATGATTTATAAATAAAATTGATGATGGTTTCATCGTTTGTTTAAAATAATCCCTAAGTAATAATTGGCACGCCGAAGATCGTAAAATCCTTTGTTTAGATTCAGGAATTCAATTGCAGTCATCGTCTATAAATTGTAAAGGTACTTTATAGGTATAAATGCTCTCCTCGTTTCCTAAAATATTGGCACCTGGCCCACACCATCTAAAATTATTAGGTAAAGTTATTGATTGCACGTCAACAATTAACGCGAAAGTTTTCAGCCTGTCATTCATTCCGCAAATGGGCGGGTAGCAGGGTGCGGGGGGTGCGGGTGCGGGGGTGATATTGTACCGGCTGCCGAGTGGTCGCGCTAAAAGCACACTACAAATGCTACAATGCTCTGCGGAGTCGTCTCAGCTTTCCACCATTCATTCACAATGAACGCTCCCTGTGAGGACGAACATGCTGGTGCACTACTTTGTCCATCTACGAGTGTTTTACATGAAAGGAAGGCTTGAAGGCATGGAAACAAACATCGAACCTGTTTATTTACTACTATAGGCATAACGAAAGTATAAAAAAAATACAAATCTATTTAATTTCTTGAATGTATTAAATTACACAGTTCGACTTAAGCTATTGTCTTACTATTGTGTCTCTAATTAAGACATTCAAAAGGTTAATCCATGAAAAAAAATGGACACGTATTTTTTGATTTTGTGAATCAATGAATACCTATTGAATGGGAAATAATAATGGTTCCGAAAAACAAATTAATCTCCAGCGACTATTATTCTAATTAACCAGCGTTATAATCAATTAGGTACCGTCAAAAAACCCAAAACATAAACGAATAAAAACATAGAAATAGAGATAACTCTTCACATTTTATAGGCACACAGGAAGCGACTTTGGTAATTTTAGGAAGTGTACTTTCTCGAAGTAATCCCATTTCAATTTGATGAAGATCTAATGAAGAACTTCGGAGATATGCAACGGGACTTCTTAATAAATGATAGCAAATGTACTGGGATTGCTGAAATCTCATATCTGTCTATTGTTTACAGCAGTTCATAACCTAAAATCACGCCGGTACGCTGTGAAGGGATTTAAAGCGCATGTGGACTTCAGCTTCAGCAGTCTATATTTCATAGGTACTAATTACTCATTAAAAAGTAAGGAACATCACATAAGGAACATCACTAAAATGGCAGACGTTAGAGTAAAAAAAGCCCTTTTTTTATTTAATTACAAAATCCGTATACAATTTAACATATCGAGTAAGCAAATGTATTAATTAACATATGCAAACAGAAAACCTCAGAGGAAAATTTTATATGAAAATAATTCTGCTTTTCCAATGAAGAAAACTGCATTAATTAATTTCATTAAATGACGCAATTAAACACATTAACATCGGAATGTCCGTGAGGCGTGCTGCGAGCGTGTAGTGCTAATGGTTTACCACGAATCGTCAACTCAACTCGTCTCGATTAACACTCCACGGAATGGTTCCTCGATGAAAATGTTTATTTCTCTCCCCGACCGCGAAATACACATCAATCTCAATAAGTGACATTTACGGACTTCGTACATCGTATTGAGGACTAATTCGAAAATAATTGTTCACAAATGGAACGATAAAATGAAATCGTTGTTGAAGAAAAGTGCACCCAAGGTAGGTGTTGCTTAGAAAGCGATTAGACTAAATGGTGGCTTAACATGTAGGTCTACGAATAGATTACACGCGAATGTTACGTAATTAATTAGAAGATCAATAAATATAGGTACTGCGCAGCTATCAAAGTCCATTATGTGTTTAAATGCTAGAGAGAGTTGGCACAGTAAATAAGTCATCGTTAGTAGATAGGTAGGTACTAAGGTAGTCTGATAATTCGTAGAAGTCGAAATGAAACAGTTTCAGCGAAGCACAGAACTTGCAATGTAGTGAAGCCGTCTTAAGTTTGAAATTTAATTTAAAGAGCCTTTATGTTCGTGAAGCTTTCGCGATAAATGCCTATCATTTATGTCTGGATAGGTAGGTACTTTACGTGAAGTTTTGCTTTATGAATTTACGGAGTTGCGTGTCAACTATTGCATCGTTCAATCACAGACTATCTTCACCCGTCCATTCCACGCCAACATCGACCTACTTAATTAACTACATAACCATACGTACTTTCAACTTTGAATTATTAAGATAAGTATCAAAGACATTATTGTGTTGGTTTGCTAATGACTTTTTCATCCCCCCATCTCGGAAAGAGTATTTTTGCTCTTCGATATCTGAGTGCAACAGCCGTTTTTATCGTCATGAGGGTAAAGTAAATTTGAATTAAGAACATCGTGTGCACTAAGCATGTGAATTCAAAACATAATAAACCTATTTACTTCTACCTCTATGGTGCCGAATTTCAGATTGATTTTATATTTTCTTACTTGACCTTTCTCTATAGGTACGTCCGTTTCCTTATTTCTTTTAAATCGATATGATTCCGTGGACAATAGTGTGGGTTATGCGTTTGTAAACTTTTTAGAACTAAGCTATTTGTTAATATTGTAACGTGTAACTGTTTTTTGCCCCAAATAAATAAAATAAAAATAAAATAAAATTTATCATACGTTTTTTTTTTAATTTGTTAAGAACTCTGACTCGGAACCTTCTTGGTGTACTTTTTTTAATATGTTTTGAGCGCGCCATTTTCTTTTCAAGTCATATTGTTAAAACCTTAGGTTAAAAGCAAGGAATCCAACTTGAAAACAAGTGAAAAACCTAAAATGACCACTCATTATCTAGCGACGAGGAAGTTTATTTGATGCCAACAGAATTAACTGAATTTGTTAATAATGCGCATTTTTTTTTGCGTTTATTCATTTCCTCGCTGAGGTGGGATGAAAAGTTACGTGTTGCACTCGAGTGCAAAGATTTTTCACCTCGTGCTCTTTTGATTCCCTCGCTAACGCTCAAGATTCTAAGTTTTGAATCACTCGCTGCGCTCGTGACTCAATTTTAGAATCTTTCGCTTGCTCGGTCATCAAAATTGAGCACGCGGTTAAAAAAAAACTTTGCACTCTTGTATAACAAATAACTATTTCACCTCAGCACCTCAAACAAGCACGTTTTGCTATTTACAGATATTGAACAAAATTCTATTTTGCTGCGAGCTTGAGACAAAGTATTTTTTTTTATTTTTATTTATCGATAACTGTGCAGGTCTACTCACAAAATTCGAAAGATATCTACTTTGCTTTGTTCTGTCACTTTCACTTCGAAACGAAAAAAGCGAGAGATAGAAAGAAGTCGAATCGAAATTCGATTTTCAAATTCCATATTCAGTAGGCCCAAAATAGAAACAAATAATAAAACGTTCTAATACCGATATTGTAAATCGATAACTGTAATATTGTAAATTAAGTGTTTGGATTTTAAATGAAAAATTGTTGTAACTATTTCGAATGATCCGATTCTATTTATTATAATTAAATCAAGATAAAGAATATCGTTATAAAAAATACGAAGTTTATCATGTATTTTACTTATTTATTTATAGTTTTAACAATTTTTTATATTGGGATTAGGACAGAATACCGCGAGTGTGGTTTCAGAACAAATTAAAAAAAAGCGGCCACGTGCGAGTCGGACTGACCCATGAAGGGTTCCGTAGCAGATTAAATGAAAGGTAAATTGCTATTTTCGATCGAGTTAAAAAAAAAAATTTAAGTTTCAGTTCTAAGTATGGGGACCCCCAAAATTTATTGTTTTTTTTCTATTTTTGTGTGAAAATATTAATGCGGTTCACAGAATACATCTACTTACCAAGTTTCAACAGCATAGTTCTTATAGTTTCGGAACAAAAATAGCTGTGACATACGGACGGATAGACAGACAGACAGACATGACGAATCTATAAGGGTTCCGTTTTTGCCATTTGGCTACGGAACCCTAAAAAGAAGCGAGATTCAATTTTTTTATTTTTTTATTCTATATTACGCTAGCAATGATTAGGCCAATGTACGACAGCTACATAGTCCAATAAAATTTGGATAATAAAGTAATAGTAATAAAAAAAACACAAGTAAGTCCAGTGACGAAGTCTAGAATTGAGGCATAACGTAAAAAATGCAGAACTAAATTTCGCGAAAAATATCTGTAGGTGCTATATTTTTAATATCTGTACATTATTTATATCTCAGTATGTTCAATCAATCAATCAATAGTCTTTATTTGTAAACACAGTAACACAGGTTACAGCAATGTGAAAGATGGTACATTAAATACATATTAAAGTTTCTCTTTGTTTTGCCATTTGACGTAGGTACAAATATACATTCACAGGGGTTTGCCAATCAAGTAAATTGATCTATAGGTAAGTATTTTATAGGGGTAAAATTTAATTAGCAT
Source organism: Xestia c-nigrum (assembly GCA_916618015.1). Lineage (NCBI taxonomy): Eukaryota > Metazoa > Arthropoda > Insecta > Lepidoptera > Noctuidae > Xestia > Xestia c-nigrum. The sequence goes on along the minus strand of OU745255.1, from coordinate 14,388,742 downwards.
TATTAATATCAATTTTAATAAAATGTATTCGGTAGGTAATGTCAAAAAATTAAAAATAGCCAATCAAGTAAATTAATCTATAGGTATTAGTATTTTATACCTCTTTAAAATACTAATACCTATAGATTAATTTACTTGATTGGAAAAGTTGAATTAGCATAATCAATATCAATTTTAATAAAAACGAATTCGGTAATGTCAATATTCAATTAAGTAAATACAATAATGTCAAAAAATTCAAAATAGTTATGATGTCAATAAATTACTGTGAAAAATGTTTAAAATTGATATTGTCTACAGAACTGTTAGAGTCGTCATGCTTTTATTGTCATGTTACGAGTATACAAATATAATTATGTCAAAGAGCTGTCATCAAAGTAGTCGTTTAGACAATAGTAAAGTAACATGTCTGTATTAATATAGTAAGTACTTAGTTTACGCTTGAAATTGACCAAATTTAGATTTTTATTGAGCAAGGTAAGTTATTAAATATTTTTGGACCATATAGAAAAAGCTTTTCCTCATTAAAACCGTACGTGCATATGGTACTTTAAGCTCTATCTATCACGTAGTTTTCTATACTTACTTTTGAAGGCTATTTCATATACAGGGTGTAAACCACCTCTTCACAAAGCCGATAACCAAGCATTCTGTACATCAAACTAACTAGCCTAACCCTACGCTCGTGGTTGAACTATAAAATCCCTCGCTTACTCGGGATTCAAAATCAAAACTCGCAGCAAAAACCCACTTTGCTCTCTTGTGGGACGAATACTATTGTTTTAACGGGAGGGCCTTTTTTTTTTTTTTTTTTTTTTTTTTTTTTTTTTTTTTTTTTTTAGGGATGGGAAATCATCAAATGACCCCCCCCACTCTGGGCGGAGCGGGAGGGAGTGTCAGACTCTTACTGACTAAAAACCATCCATGTTCCTTCCTCGCCTTTTACGTTCCGGGGCCGCGGTATCTCTTTCGAACAGGCCCGCAACCCCGGCAGGCTTCGGCCCTTGCTGGGCCCCTCTCCTATTGCTGACATCTCTTTGAGGCGCGCGTGGAACACGAACGCGCCGTCGACACGGCCTGTCGTCGTCGTTAGACGGCCGGACGGCTAGCTAGCCCATAGCCAACCGTCCACAGGCCCGCATCTACGGTGGCCGGTAGCCACCACGTGGCCCCCGACGCCCGTTGCGTCTCCCGCGGCGGCCGGGAAGAGAGGATCTCTCCCTCTCTCGTTCCGCCACCTCCTTCGCTAGCATGACTGCTTCGCAGAAGGAGGCGACGGCTTCCCATTCCGTCTCGCTCCGGACCATGGATTGAACCAGGGCCGGACGCGAGAGGTCGCCGCCGCCGATCGCCGCCACGAGGATAACGGGAGGGCCTACGGTTTATTCTAGATAACAAGCAAAAGGAAGTGTCTCTTAGAACAAAATAACAATTCCCAAAAGAGAAGTGGACGAATTACAAACGCTGTCCAAAAAAACAACGGCGAACTACGAGAACTTCGGGTGGCTCTAGTAACTAACTAAAAACAAAGTATGAAAAATATAAAAGGGGAGAATGGTGAGTGTTGTCTGTGCAGAGTCGGTGGTGGTTGGGGAGGTGGCGGGACCGGGCGCGGGCAGCGGGCAGCAGGCACGTCGATATGCATCGCTAGGCGAACACAATCCTCCAACATCATTACATCAACAATGCCCTGTGTGAACACACATGTGTATATAGTTCGCTGCTTAATTCGCTCACTGAACACCACACAGCCCTCTGAACTTGCTTGTTTTCGCCGCCACCGCCGCTGCAGTTTGCTATATTGCATTTATAGAGCTTCATCTGAGTTTGATGTATCACAAAACGGGGCTCCGGTATACGGCTTATTATTTAATGAAAGGTGCTACTACTGTGTAAAAGCATTATTCAGTGTGTGCCTACATTTTCAGTTGAACCTGCAGAATGTTTGAAAAATGGTCTGGTATTGTCTGGAATGATACGATATGCATACATTGTTTCAGCGTGTTTTCAGTTTTTGATTTAGTCCGGCCTTCCTATTTTTTTTCCTTCTCTGTAATACTCACAAAGGTTTTAATGAACGTTAATATGTCAAGCAGAAGACAGTGGTCAAGCCGTTTTTGACAAAAAAATAAAAAGAAGCCATGTTGTGATAAAAACAAAATAAAATAAAAAGAAAACTTTAATGGCATCTCATTTTTTTTGTGTTCAGATGGCAAGTATTTACTATTTATTTTCATGCAATAAGGTTTTAATAGTAAATATTTAAATACAGGTTGTAAACCACCTCATCACAAAGCCCTTAACCAAGCATTCTGTACATCAAACTAAGGAACTTTACGCAAACAATATCGCCGGAAAACAACTTTTTTTTTGAGGTTTAAATCATGTTTTGTGGTAGAACTCAATGTAACACACTTAAAACATTGTGCTGATGGATGGATTGAATAGTACGTGGAGGTGTTAAAAGACAATCTTTAAAAAAAAACTTGTCAAAAAGTTGTAACTTTGACCCCCCAATCTCCGTAACTAGAAGGTTCCCAGGTATGGTGTAGAACAAAAATATTATCGCAATGATGGGGAGAAAAAGTGCCTTTCGGCTTCGTGAAAAGGTGTTTTACACCCTTTATACTTAACCCTTTGTGCCATACCTAGGCTTAGTTTCATTAGTGTTCTACAATTCAGTTATTACCCGACTGCGCTACGCAAAGGAGGGCAATGTGTTTATCAGTCTATGTATGTATGTTTGTTTCTATGTGGCGTAGTACTAGCGTGGCGTATAAATGGTGGACCCACTATAAACAGGTAATTTTGTTTGTTTGTTTGTAAGTTTGTATGTAGGGGTAATCTCCGGAAAAATTGAACCAATTTAAACAAATCTTTCACTAGTAGAAAGCTACGTTATTCGTGAGTGCTATTGGCTATAAATCTTATCGGTATCATGCATATTAGTAGAGCTATCACCGTTTTTCTCTAGCCGCTAGAGTTTCAACTGTTTGACAACTAAGAACTGTTATTAGAAATGTCGTTAGAATAGAAAAGCTATATAAGCCAATGTTACGCGATTGCTACTAATTTTGAACGTGTAAATAAGTTTTAAAGGCATTTAATATTATTTAAATAGCTGCCCAACAAACATTCACGAAGTTGAATAGACGATTTGGTGGCAACTTAATGTTATTTAGTATAATCGTATAAACGTCATAAGGACGTTTATTAGAAGGCATTAGGGCCCATTTTATTCAACTTAAGGTGGTAAGAGTTTCGTGTAAGGGTGCGTCCACATCTGGCGAATGTGCCGCAAATGTGCAGCTCGCGAGCCGTTTGCGAGCTGCGCGCGTGCAGTCACGCCAATGGTTTGGTGCGCCTCTTTAGCGCAACTCATTCAAAAGGCTCGTTAACAGCGTGCGCGCGGCGCGCGATCTGCGCGCACTCAGTTCCCGCACTTGCAGTTCCGTTTACTTAAAATATGATACTGGAAATCTTTTATACGTAAACAATTCTCCTCCGTCCACTTCATGACAACACGTACTTAGCCTCCGGTAATCAGAAACGGACTGAGCGGGTAAGTTAAGTTTTAGAATCATTTAATAACGAGCGCGCCGCCCGCGCGCTGATCGCGTACGGCGCTTAGGTCGCGCGCCAACTACGCGCGGGCGGCGCAGGAGCGGCGCACGAACAAAAATGCACGCGCGCAGCTCGCAAACGGCTCGCAAGCTGCACATTCGCGGCACATTCACCAGATGTGGACGCACCCTTACAGTCATATAAATACCTACTTAGTCGCACAGTAGTCATATACACGTCAGCGATTTGACTACATGTCATGTAATGATAGCTGTCGCCGCATGTATTCGACTTCGTGTCGAGTTATGGCACACAATATGACTTTTAGATAATGAAATCGTTGTGTTATTGTCATTTAAAGGTTATGTTTCATTTAATGAAAATATTGTAACAGATTGTAATAATTAATTTGACAGTGTTTTTGACAGCTGAGTTAATATTTTCATTTTTTTTATTGTTATTTATGGTGATAAAACCATTCCATCAGTTGTAAACCATTGTGCAATCAAGTTTACTGATTAATGTGAGGTAAGTTTTTAACTATTTTTTATGCGATTTCGAAATGTTATTGTTTTCACATATTTTATTAACAATTTTATTGAGTGACTGCGTTATATGACAACTACATAACTTCCTGCCTACCTTTAAACTGTGTGTTCATAAATGTTTACGACAAATTATCAGTTGAATTAGGGATCAGTAATAAAATTACATAAACGCCTAGCTAACTTAGTTCAAAGAATTTATATTTTAAGAACAGGATATTTTTTCGTGACATAATGAGTTAGTTAAGTCTAAATTATTTTTGTGTTTTAGATAAACCCCACAACTTAAGTGGCAGTGGGCAGGGCACATTGCTCGCAGAACGGATGGCCGATGGGGCTGAAAAGTTCTGGAGTGGCGACCGCGAACCGGAAGACGATGCGTTGGTTACTAGGTGAACCGATGACCTGGTGAAGGTTGCGGGAATCCGTTGGATGCGAGTCGCAAGGGACCAGTCGATGTGGCGACACTTGGGGTAGGCCTATGTCCAGCAGTGGACGTTTTTCGGGTGAAATGATGATGATGAAACCCCACAATTACCTATAATTTATGTGGATGTTGTTAAGTTTTTATCAATGTTGGACTTCATTGAAATGATACGCGCACGTTTGAAATGGCCGTGGTTATGATTTTCAATATTTCAAAGTTTTGCTTAATTTTGACTTCCAATAAGTGTCAAGTTTCGACTAACTTACCAATTTTCTCTCTTTTACCAATAATAAAAATAAAACCGACTTGCTGAAATCTCATGTCTGTCTATTGTTTACACCAGTTCATAATACAACATCACGCCAGTACGCTGTGAAGGGATTTAAAGCGCATGTGAACTTCAGCTTCAGAAGTCGGTGGCAAAAAAAACTAAACCAATCAAACAAATCCCACCGACTTCTAATGCTGAAGTTATTTTTCACTTTTTTGTGTTTTTCGAAGTCGGTTTTTATTTCAAAAAAGTTTTTATTTTTCACTTTTTTGTGGTTCACATGCGCTTACCTCTTAACAGCGAATGGCGTGATGTTATGTTATGAACTGGTGTAAACAATAGACAGATATGAGATTTCAGCAATCCCAGTCCATTTGCTTTCATTTATTGAGGAGTTCCGTTGCCTATCTCCGAAGTTCTTCATCGGATCTTCACCAATTGAAGTAGGACCACTCCGAGAAAGTACTCTTCCGAAAACTACCCAATTCACTTCATTCGTACCTATAAAATTTGAAGAGTTCTCTCTATTTCTCCATGATTCCGTCATCATATCCTGACTTGATGATTATGGGACCACCTGTGAAGTATCAAACAAGATAAAAATAATCCAAATTGGTGCAGCCATCTTCGAGTAATTGGGGAACATAAATAAAAAAAATAAAAAAATGTTTCCGATGAATTGAGAACCTCCTCCTTTTGGAAGTCAGAGAAAGAAAGTTAAAAATAACCATAGCTTCAGAAGTCGGTGACAAAAAAACTAAATCAATCAAACAAAGGTCACCGACTTTATTATTGGTAAAAAGTTTTAATGTTCACTTTTTAGTGGTTCACATGTGCTTACCCCCTTCACAGCGTATCGGCGTAATTTTAGGTTATGAACTGGTGTAAACAATAGACAGATATGAGATTTCAGCAATCCCAGTACATTTGCTATCATTTATTGAAGACTTCCGTTGCCTATCTCCGAAGTTCTTCATCAGATCTTCATCAAACTGAAATGAAATCACTTCGAGAAAGTACACTTCCTAAAACTACCCAAATCGCTTCTAGTGTGCCTATAAAATGTGAAGAGCTCTCTCTATTTCTCCAGGATTCCATCATCAGATCCTAATTTGAGGATTATGGGGCAACGTGGGAAGTATACCCTTTCAAACAATTAATAAAAAACAAAATCGGTCCCGCCATCTTCGAGTAATCAGGGATTATTGAATTGAGAACCTCCTTATTTTTTAAGTCGGTTAATAACGACGTTATGGTAGGTGACTCAAATATCCGGATAGCCTACATAAGATTCGGCAAAAACGATACATGTCACGGTAATAGGGCTTATCCCCAATAAATGGAACTTAACACACATAGCTGTCGAAATCTGGGTGTATTATACACTTCTGAGTACCCCCTCAAAGCAAACAGGCGTGATGTTACGTCATGATGTTGTATAAACAATAAACAACCAAGCGTTTGCAGCAAACACTGCAGCTTTGCCGTGGATTTTTGAAGAGTTCCGTTGTATATTTCCGAAGATCAGTACCAGAACTTCAGCAAATTAAAGCGGGTCCACACGGGAAGCACCAGCTTTCAAATAAAAAAAGAACCATCAAAATCCGTTCACTCAGTCGAAAGTTCCGGGGTAACAAACACAAAAAAAAATACAGGCGAATTCAGAACCTCCTTTTATGGAAGTCGGTTGAAAAGTAGGCGATTGTAGCAGTAGTGCATTCAGTAAAAAGCTGTGATATTGATGTTTCAAAACACGACAGCCACTTATAATTACAAGACACTTATAATTTATTGATTACTAGCTGACCCGACAGACGTTGTCCTGTCACCTAGTACTTACGTAAGTACCTACCTACCTACTACTACCTACAGACTACTATCCTACTACTACCTACCTACTGCTACCCTAATACTACCTACCTACTACTACCCTAATACTACCTACCTACTACTACCTACCTACTACTACATCAATAGTTATAAGAATAAATACTTGAAGATAAAAAGTTTTCTATCAAAAGGTTTTCTACTCAGGTGAAACTAAAATAATGTACGGTCAAACATAAGGAATTTGTGGATTAAACAGTACTTAACTGTGTTCGAGTGGAAATTACGTTCGTACGTTACGTGGTTCGTATACATATCATGTATATATGTATGTATAATATATCTCTGTACCAATCATCCTGATCCGTTCAGCCGTTCTGGCGTGATTAAGTAACAAACATGTAGGGTTACCCATCCAAACTATGTCGTTGGTCCAGTGGTCGCAAGCATGACTGCTGAGTATGTGGTCCTGGGGTCGATTCCCGGGTCAGGCGAAGTTTTATTGGGTTTTCCATCAGGAAGTGTGTGGAAGTGTTTATTCAGTGAGGAGTGTCCAGTGATGGTCCCCGCCACCAGACGTAGGCTATCTCTGTCCAGGCGCAAAAGGCTCCTGGTCAGTTTTGTATCCAGGGATGGCATAGCTTCTTTGGATTGCCTGCAACCTGGTGGCGAGGTCCACCATTTCTCCGCTTGTAATAATATTATTATTATTATTATTATTGTATTTGGGTGTGATCCTTTAATCAGTTTCTTAGTTGCTTGAAGGGAATGGGCACAATAGGTTCGGGTCCGTAGAGTTTTGTGCTGGATCTTCTTCTGGCAAGTTCGTCAGCCGCATCATTGCCGAGTGATCCACTGTGTCCTCTAATCCATTGCAGCGTTACCGTGTTGTGTTTCAACACCGTGATTCGTTCTAGGGCCTTGTGGCATTCTAGTATTAGTCTCGACGTGATCTGGCTTCTCTTTAGAGATTGAAGGACTGAGGCACTGTCGAAGAGTATACGAATGTTGGTATCCGTGGTATCCGTAACCTCCCTGGCCTCTATAGCGTGTGCTGCTTGGATAGGCTCGTCCCATATTATATACATGTAACTTAAACATAATATAACATACTCGTAACTACCGATTCCAGGAGTGAGGTTATGTTATTATGTTATGTTATATACATATACTTAGTATTAAAATAAGTCACATAAAGCTTTCCTACGAACAGATATTACGATCTTCGGAAAAGCATTCAGAATCTTTTAATAAAATGTCAAAATGAAAACCACATTTTACATATAACCACTTTTCAGGCTCCTTGAAGAACAATGCTTTAAAATATTAAACTTTTGTACCCGCTTCCTATGTTTGTGCAACTACAAACAGAGCTCAAGAAGATTTTTCCTGTCGAGTCTCGATTCTGTGGGCTTTGTTTTAACTGGGTTGTGGAGGTCAGATAGGCAGTCGCTCCATGTGAAATACTGGTATTCAGATGCATTCGGTTGAACTGGAAGTGAACCCCAACAAAGTTGGGTAAAGGCAATGCTGATGGCGATGATTTAGCGCTGTTACCTGACCCACATAACAGAGCTGTGTATTTACAGTCACATTCATTCGTATTAAAAGTATGATGCGATTACCGACTTACAGTTATTAATTATCAACTGTATTTAATGAAAGCTAAAGCCGGCTTTGATTAATTCCAGGAAAAGCGCATCGGAAAATATCACCACATCGTTGCTCACATGGAAAGAGATTAATCAGTAGGTTTTGTGATGATTTCGAATATAATGATAATTGACAGTTAGGTATGTCATTTTGGTATACCTAGATAATACCAAAGTAGGTAGTTACAAATGTATATAATAAGAGGTATTAAATAGGTGATGGTTTTAGCGAACTAAACCCAAAAACCTTTGTGCAATAAATACATTTTGTACAAAGGGGCTTCTTCACAAAGAAAAGGTTTTCCTACTCTGAGTCACCGAATTTTGTCAATTTCGGTGGAATGGTCAAAGGATAACCCGTTAGATTTTAATCTGTCTAGCGAGCTAGTAAACTCTCGAAAGATTGACAACCGAACATACTGAGGGCAGAGATCCCGTCGCACACATTTCACAACTTTATGGATCTACAGAAAAATAATGCCTTAAATTGTAAGCAGTAGGTATGTTCGGTGGACAATCTTTCGAGAGTTTACAACCTAACGGGTTTTACAATTTTACGGTACTTTAACATACATAAGTAAAAGCTTCACCAACTTACCGTTTTCAGTCATAAGTTCAATGTCAAAGTACCTATCTAAGTAGTAGTAAAGGTATTTAAATAGTAGCATGCAATGTATGTTTCGTGATGAATGCTACTATTGATGATGATAAGGCAATTTTACTATATTACATGGTCTCCGCTAAGTTACAATGCAGCAAAGTTGAAGTTAAACGGAGGCTTAAGGTAAGCTCTAATTGCTAGTCGCAAGCGTAGCATTCTCATTTTGCATACAAAATACAGGAGACTACCGATGCGATTACAGCTCATATCATGGACTTGAATCTTGTCAGTATTCTAAATTAAAATATCAGAAACATGCACGTGGGTATGTTGTTTCAGTTTGGTTTCATAGAACAAACAATTTCCTATAGAATCGGCCCTCTCACTTGATAACAATCCGATGCACAGCACAGCTTGTTATTTTTTCATTTTGTAAAGCGATGCAGTCAACAATCAAATGTGGATAAAGCTCTTCCGTGAATTTCATAGATTGCACAACCAAATAGATATATACTTTTTCGTAGAACTTTCCAAACGAATTCAGTTACAGTTTTAAAGCACCTTCTCGTGAACTCGTGGAACAAAACCCTTGTTGTGCTTCTGTAGGGTATTCTGTTCTGAACAATATCATGTTTCCCATAATTCATTAAATTTTGGTGTAAGTACCTATGTGCTTTTGTTTAATTAACATAAAAGTGTAGCGTACGATAGGTACGTGTTTGATTATTTTAAAATAAGTATGTAGTTGGTTTTGTGTTGTAGGTACACAGTCTCTCATCCAGACGCGCAGTTTTGCTACTCTGTGAGATATTCCGACATATTGCTACTGCTGACTGAGCTCGCCGCGTGCAACGGTCCGAGCGAAATCGCTGGAATTAGCGCGTATAAGCGCGTTCGGTATTTTGCGTAAGCCGATACGAGCTGATACGCGCAGAAAGATTCGCTCTTCTGAAACCGTTAAAAGTGCCGATATACAAAAATCTAAAATGAACCTTTTATATTGACAAACTACCAAACAGCCTAATAATGTATGATATCATTATCGAAATACATCACACTTTTAAAGCGATTGTAGGTACTTATACAGACCCTCAAAAAATTGGTGCTTCACTGTGCACAACTTCGGCTCCCGAGGTAATCCTGGAGCGAAGTCACAAGTTTCAAAGTCAAAGTTAAAACATTCATTTCAATTAGACCATTTACAACTCGCCACTTCAAATAGCTAAGCAGTCTCTCGGTCGAAAGTTAGTTGTAGATAGAGAACAAGAAAGAGCAAGATGCTGGAAACACACACCATGTTTATTATTAATAATCAAGCTTTTGTGTCCCACAGGAACCCGAATAGGTCTAACTTCGAGAAAGAGGTCAATAGTCGAATCTGACTCGGCTGGGCAGCGTTCGGGAATCTGCGCAGTATCTTCTCGTCCAACTTACAGCAGGGTTTCAAGACGAAAGTCTATGACCAGTGTGTTGCCAGTGATTACATACGGGACCAAATCGTGGTCGCTCAGGCTATGCTCGGAGTTTCCTTGCGTGATCGAATCAGAAATGCAGACATCCGCGAGAGAACCAAGGTCACCGACGTAGCCCGAAGAACTGCCAAACTTAGTGGCAGTGGGCAGGGTACATTGCTCGAAGAACGGATGGCCGTTGGGGCCGAGAGGTTCTAGAGTGGCGACCGCGAACCGGAAAACGATGCGTTGGAAGACCTCCCACTAGTTAGACCGATGACCTGGTGAAGGTTGCGGGAATCGGTTGGATGCGAGTGGCACGGGAACGGTTAATGTGGCGATACTTGGGCGGGGGCTTTGTCCAGCTGTGGTCGTCTCTCGGCTGAAATGATGATGATGATGACAGGAGGGTAAACGCTTCTTCATATATACAAAGAAGGCATGAGCATTGATAACCGACATCACGCTTACTAGACGCGGATTGGAAACAACTCTACATGTATTGTGGGTCAATCGATCGGTCGATTATATTGATCATTCGTTTAATTATTTATACTAATAAATTGCATTCATGCTATTTGTACTCACACCACTACTTCAATGGTAACATTTCGAATGTACCTAATCCGAACATCATTTGATAAGCTTTTAAAAACATAAAATAACTCCGGTCTTTACGAGGAGTGAATATTTAAAATATCGTAGAAAAATAAATTATTCATAATGTATATAAAATCTATAGATGCCAATAAAAAATCCAGACAAATTCTGCTATGGTAAGACTTTATTATGCAAGTAAGTCTATAGGTTCCGTGATTTCCAACGCTTTGTCCCGCGAGAATACGCGCCATAAACAGGCTTAATTATTACTTTTCCGGATTTGAACCCATCCAGGGTTACTAAAAAAGTTTAACATTTCTATACTTGTTTAATATCTCAGATAATCTTGCTCTATGTTAACGGACGTAGGGGTATGATGCATCGAAATTTCCTGCCTTCTCCGAACGAGCCTTTGTCCAGCTATGAAAGCGATAGGCCTGAGTATGGGAGTACTCCGTACGTATACTGTAACTGTGCTATGGTGCATTTTGCGTACAATAGGTAGAGGTACATAGTAGATACATATTAGGTATACATTCACACACAAACTACGTACGTTCGATAGAGTAGCAATTGTACATGCAATAACGGCTATGCCAACAATTCAGCCATATAACATAATAATGATGTATGCTTCAGATACCCTGAAACAAATTACATCTTTGTATGTTGTACTGTATGCTAATCTGCACCAAAGTGTTAACCCACATTCATTTAATTTGCTGTTGAAAAGCATACATGAGCTGTCAAAACATAACGAGATCTCCAAGCATTTGAGTAGGTTGTTCCTTAATTAAACGAAACGAGAAAGGGCTACATCAAAATAACAAGACGAGCGACGAGCAGACATATAAATTATAATATATAAGCGTATTGACGACACCAAGTTCTCGACGCGTGAGTCAAAACCACGTAAATAAACGGTCATGAGACCATCTCTGCCCAAATATGTTAAGAATGCTCCTGTTATGATAAAGTACGATTTTAAGTCGTGGTTCCAAAGCATACCTTTAATTCATTATTTTAATAGACAAAAGCTGTCTCTGCCGTATTCATCGCCCTTTGTTGACGTCCAAATCCCCTATTGTTAAAAGCAGTCTTATCAATTTCTTCGTCCACCGTACCGAGGTTGTTTTGTGAAAAACATTTTGATTTTAGAGAACGACTTTTGGTTGTTTATTGTATACGAACTTTGGTTCTGTGCTGTGATGCTTACAAAATCCCTAAATAGATACACAAATTCCATTAAAATATAGTAGATAAAGTAGAACATCGAAGAAATAAACAGCGATACAATTGGAGCGCGATACTAAAAAAAGTTAGCCATTCAAATGTAAGTTCGGAAAGAAGAAAGTACCTACGAAGTTTCTTTATAAATTGAATGAAATAACTTTCTACGAAGAAATATAACTGAGTTCAACAGGTTGGGTTAGTTACCCGATAAAGTAGGAACTTTTCGTCTTGTTCATTAACAATATACAACACAATTGGTACATGGAACTTTTTAACATAAGTTCACCAAGTTTACTTAAGAACTTTTAAGTGCATCTTGCCAGTATCCCTGCCTGCTTGACGCCTTATAATTACAGGAACTTTATCAAAATATAGTAGAACTTACCTTTAGAGACAGCTTAAGGTCTGTTGTTTATAAGTTGGTTGAAGTCGGTGGACACGCGTGGTGGGTGTCGCGAGCGGGGCGCGGGGAGGGCGGGGCGTGCGTCGTGGCGCGTCGTCGCGGCGGCACTACCGCGCCCACCGCCGCCGCCGCCCGCCCGAGCGTCCGCCCGCCCAAGAGTCCGCCCGCCCCACGCGCCGACGAATTCCTTGCTGTGATTAATCGTCGAGCCACCTGCGGAGCCTTTTGTATATCGTTAATGTTTTCTGCTTGGTCTCTATAAACAATTTTGAATAACAATGAGGTAAATAGGACATTTTCCATCAAATTCACATTAACTTTCTATAGGTATATTCATATGAACGATAGTACAACTCGTTAAGAAAAAATGCGAGTAATTTGTCAAAATATCACTTCAATTTACCTTAGGTAATTTAATGCAGAATTAAATAGGTAGGCATCAATTATGCTTAAGTGTTATAATAAATAAACAGTAAGTAGTCGCATTCTCACAAAGATGGCTCAGCATAAATCCTGTACACACTGAGATAAAGTTTTATAGTGTACTTCACACAAAACAAATAAAACATACCTAGTTGTTTCTCTTTCGTTGGTTCAGTGGTGACTGTGGAATGAGGACCCCCATCCTCATTCCACAGTCACCACTGCACATGCTGAACGGAGGTTTTACTCGTAACTACTATTAATCTGTGCGGTGGAGGGACGAAACCGATGAATGAGCTCAGGATGAGACAATGACAGCTTCCTAAAGCTAGCATATCTGGACGGCGGACTCGAACGGCCTCTACGCGACCTACTTTATTTTACTAAAGAGGTAGTATGACGAGGCGCTCGTTAGGCTCGTAGGTTAAGCCGTGCTTGCCTAGGTTGGTCTGTAAATGGGTGACCACCCTTACATACCGAGTTTCCTCCGTGCCTCGGAAATGGCTGTCATTTGTCCATCTATGACAATCGTTACGGGTAATCAGTGACCCAAAAAGTCTGACAACCAGTCTTACCCGGTGGTATCGTATTACCCATGTAAAATACTGGTACTCAGCTGCATCAGGTTAGACTGGAAGCCGACCCCAACATAGTTGGGTAAAGGCTAGGGAGATGATGAGGTAGTATGACGAATGTTGCTAAGCGGATAGTTATTATATTAAAGTTGTTTTCTTGTTTGAAGATCACGTAGATTGATATTCATAATACTGCGTCCTGTACCTGCGTCAGTAGGTAGGTAGATACTGATTAAATCGCTGACTGCCTTGTGGGTCTTGTCGTCACATAGGTATGCGAATTAAGTTGGGGTTCTTGGTTTAAGGGCTATTGGATTAAAAGTTTTATTGGATTTCCATCAGAAACAATCTGAGAGTTTGGAAATATTCTCTGTTTGTGGAAATGGGTTTGCACTATATCACATATATGGGTCTTTGACAAAACCGGCAAAATGTAGGTAATGTCATCATCATCATTTCGGAATCACCCACAAAGTATTTACCAAATGACAAATCATAAACATTATGTAGGTATCTGGTATGTGGTGTAAAACGCGCAACACCCCGAATTTGGTCCAATAAAAACAATCCAATTCTGGCATTAGGTGCCTCGTTGCGGCGAAGTGCACCATATTATGATAAGAAATCATGCACAACAAACAATCCCGCTTATGAGCTGCCGAACTGATAACGACACATTTACGAGCGCGCGGGGAAATTGAATTTCTAAACGAATTTTAGGAAGTGTCAATGTTATGCAAACATCTGTGATAAATCGGGAGTAGTAGGTACCTACAACCCAGCGTACGTACCATACCTGCAGGAGATAAATGGCAGGTTAAAAGTTAGCTATTTTCTAAAAAGCCTAACTTTTAAAATCAATCATATTCATAGTTGAAGTAAGGAAGCAAGTACTTAGGTATATTTACAGTACCTATACAAGGTGGATTTGTTGAATGCCATCCGGAGGGAAAGTAGGTACTCTAAATGCTGGAGACAGCAACTTTTTTCTAAAGAAAGCATTCCTTTATTTAAAAAAAGAAACAAATCTGCATTCACTGATTTTCGAAAATTCAAATTCAACGCGGGAATCGAACCGCCTAAAATTCGAAAAAAGATCATTCTGTACTTTTTTGACGTCGTTGGGGTCAATCGTAAGGATCAAATCCCTATAACAAACATAATAAATTAAATGAAAGGAAAACCATTAAATCTAAAGTTATAAATTCAATGGGATAATATAATTTCAATAAGAGAAAGCACTTTTATTCAAAAGATGAACCTTTACAATTGAAGAAAGAAGATTCCAATTCGCACAAACAAACACGTGGAAATTGCACTCCTCCTACAGGGGGTCTAAAATGGCCACTTTAGCAGAATCTGTGTTTGTGACCATTTTAAAAATTGTAACGTAATTCATATTATGTTTCTGCTAAAGCGGCCAAATCAGACCCCCTGTTCTTATTCTTCGTCATTTTAATATCACAATGACGTCAAAGATATTGATAATTAAAACGTAAGTAAAAAATCGGATGGACCTTTGAGTAAAAGCATTGAATTGATAGTTTAGATTTCATGGTTTTCCCTTCATTTAATATATCTTGTTTGTTAGAGAAATCTGATTCATATGATTGCCCCGATCGATTGATTTAAAAAAGTACAAGATGTTTATTATTTCAAACTTTAGTCGATTCGATTCCAGAGTGTGGCTTTTTGTGTGGTTTTTTCAAAATAATAAGGAATGTTTCATTTGAGTAAAATTTGTTTTCTATCTCCCCAGTATTTTGTGTACTTTCTCTTCAGGTGGCATTGGAAAATTCCACCCTATTTACGGTGATCCCTTGAAATAGTTCTTGCAAACATTCGTAAACTCACAAGGTACTCACACTTTGCACGAGGGTAGGCAGAAATCACATACATACCTAGGTACTCCTTTTGCCACGTCCACGTTCTTACATCGGGGTGCCAATTCTGTAACTTAACGTTAAGCAACACGCTATTGACACTCTATCGCCACACTACAGACATTATGTTGCCACTGTTGCAAAGGTATTCTGCAAAAACTTCAATGGCGTTTCAGCGGTGTATCAGTAGCTCCTTTAGAGTATACTTATATGTTCTGTGCTCAGTAGTGTGTCGATAGTGTGGCAGTTCGATAGACACAACTGTCAAATGCACTTAAAATATTTACAGACTACCGTAACTTTGGCCATCATGTTGATATTGACAGATTATAGTGGAGCAGAATACCAATTATACAATAGTCTTTCTATGGCGTTTCAATGGCACTACAGTCGTAAGTCAATGACCATAAAAAAAAATGTAGAATACCAAATGTCAATGATTAGCCTATTGAAACACTACTGACACACTACCGACACACTATTGACAAGTTGGTTATTTTACTGAATTGGGCCCCTGGTAATGCACGCATGCCGAGACAGTTGTAATTTAAGCCCCATTTATCCTAACACAATCACTATAGAATCCTTGTATACCTACTTTCCGACTATGAGTAATGAAAAATATCCCTTCGGCAAGCCGCAAGAGGAGGTACCTATATTTCGAAGAAGGATTCACCCATATTTACATTTCTATTTTATATTCTTTTCTTCAGAGTGGTCATTGGGGGGGCAGTTTTTCATTATTTATGCGATAAAACGGACCGTTTTCGAGATATAAGCAAATTAAGAATTAGAACCAGCTACGACTTCAAGTCGCGCGCTCGCTACGCTCGGATTTTACATTACACACCCATTTTCTGTCACAAATGTCGTTGTCATTCCGCCGACCTTCGGCCTACGTTCCTAATGCTAGCTAGCAAGACTTTTAGGACAAGTTATTTTCAAACAACTGTAGAAACTTTAAATAGTTAAATCTCATAAACCGTGGGCGTCCAACTTTTTGAAATTTTGTATCAAGAGCTGTACTACATTATACAATGTACAAAAAACAATATGAATTTCGAAATCATTGTCCTGTAATGGAAAGTTTACCCTTTTTAAATCCTCTCATAAGAGTTTAGCATGGAAACGCCCCCGCTGTTTTAGTTATAATTTTTTATTTCGAAAACTATAAATTTTATCGCTAAACTTTGAAGGTAACAATTGTAGAGTAAACAAAATGCTTACTGTTTTGGAGATATGAGTTTTTTTCGCAAAAAATTGGAAATTCCAACCCCCTCCCCAATTTAGGGATTGCATTAAAAAAGTTTTAATTTAAAGTTGTCCGTATTTTCACTCAAAATGATAAAAATGGGTCGGCTTCAAGTCTAACCGGATGCAGCTCAATACCAGTATTTTTATCTGATCTCCACAACCCAGTTAGTACAGGGATATATACGATAACACGTATTAAGACTGATTGTCAGACTTTTTTGGCCACTGACTACCTTTAACGACTGTCAAAGATCTACAAAAATGACAGCCGGGAATAACAAAATAACGTGCTTTCCGAGACACGAACGAAACTCGGTATAAAGGGTGGTCAGGGTTCGTGGCGGCGATCGGCGGCGGCGACCTCTCGCGTCCGGCCCTGGTTCAATCCATGGTCCGGAGCGAGACGGAATGGGAAGCCGTCGCCTCCTTCTGCGAAGCAGTGATGCTAGCGAAGGAGGTGGCGGAACGAGAGAGGGAGAGATCCTCTCTTCCCGGCCGCCGCGGGAGACGCAACGGGCGTCGGGGGCCACGTGGTGGCTACCGGCCACCGTAGATGCGGGCCTGTGGACGGCTGGCTATGGGCAATAGCTGGCCGTCCGGCCGTCTAACGACGACGACAGGCCGTGTCGACGGCGCGTTCGTGTTCCACGCGCGCCTCAAAGATATGTCAGCAAAAGGAGAGGGGCCCGCAAGGGCCGAAGCCTGCCGGGGTTGCGGGCCTGTTCGAAAGAGATACCGCGGCCCCGGAACATAAAGGGCGAGGAAGGAACATGGATGGGTTTTAGTCAGTAAGAGTCTGACACTCCCTCCCGCTCTGCCCAGAGTGGGAGAAGTCATTTGATGATTTCCCATCCTAAAAAAAAAAAAAAAAAAAAAAAAAGGGTGGTCAGGGTCACCCATCCACAGGCCAACCTAGGCAAGCACGGCTTAACCTAAAGATCGATCCGAGTGGCCGTTATTATTTAACCACGACCTTGTTTATACAGACCACCTCATCACAAAGCCGTTAACCAAGAATTCTGTACATTAAACTAAGTAAGTTTACGCAAAAATTATGGCTGGGAAACAACTTTTTTTTTGAGGTTACAAATCATGTTTTGTGGTAGAACTCAATGTAACGCACTTAAAAATGTTGGAACTTTCACCCCCCATATCTACGTAACTAGAAGGTTCCCAGGTAGGTATGGTGTAGCACAAAAACATGATCGCAATGATCGGGAGAACAAGTGCCGTTCAGCTTCGTGATGAAGTGTTTTACACCCTTTATACTTAGGTACTTACTAAAATAAATTATTTATAAAATGAAAATATAGTTAGGCACCTAGAGGTACACGAGAAATTTCTAGAGCTCAGCTTTGCCATTGTTCTTATAGCTGAGCTTTTTTAGATTAAAAAAGAGTACGGGTAATACCCGTTTGTATTGTGTACCTAGGTACATAATCTTTCAAAGGCATCGCGTTGGTGGATATGCTAGCTTCTTTGATGTAAAACGCCATATAACACAATTTTAGGTGTCTTAAAATGGTATTTACCTATGCCTATTCTTATTATTTATTCCTTCATGACATTGAACGATCATTGGATCACATGGACGTAGATAGGCTTCTCCAATCGCAAGTTATATAATGCATAGGTAGGTACATGTAGTTTTCCTTTTTTGACACAATATTGTTCTCGGTCGGTGCCCTTTGAAAAACAGCACTTGCGATGTGATGTTTACGTAGTGTACGTGTATTTATGACATTCAACATACGACATATCCCTAGGCATACCTAAAACCTTTCGAAGAACAAACCTCTACGGTTATAATAAATATCAAGCAAGCACGAGTTTCTATGGTTACCTCCTCACCTATTGATTACTCATGTGCCTAATGTGTAAGTAATTCATTTGATTTTGGGCACATCAAAGTAGCGATAGACTACGAGCACGTAAATATCTGGCTATATGTCACCATCTACCTACTTTACATTTGTGTTGGGTTCTTCCAAATTCCTTGTATGACCATTCTATTTCAGGGTGAGAAGTTTCAAAGGGATGTGAATACCTAATCGTCCAGTAGCGCCGAATCTAACTGCTTGAATGGGTTTCACTTGTTTGGCAAAATTGTGGTAGGCTATGCATAGGTACTTTATAATTAGGTATATGTATACTTTATAATTATGTTCTTCCACAAATAAGTACCTATACTTACCTACTCGTACTACTAATTAAATACTCAATATTTTTTAATAATAGTATTTGAATCGGATTGTCAATTAGATAAAAAATCTTTGGAACCATCATGCATACGATATGACTGTGATTAGAAATTGATGTGCCTACCAATCCATGTGTGGCAATCGTAAACAATCAAACAAAACCTTGAAACAAATGACGGCTATTGAACAATGATTGTATAGCCACTTTGTAGTTTCTAGCTATTGAATTTCGCTATAATACCGTACCAGGCGCCAAAACGTTTGTTTGACTACAGTGGGCGCCTCTTGAACACTCATTGAATGATGGCCTTTCAAACCACTAATTTCTATGCAGAATTAAAAGGAAGTAGGTCAATGAAAAATAAATATTTGTGTTAATATTTATTAGCTACTATTAGAAGCCACAATTGCTTATAATCTTTTTTGAATATAAAAACCTAAATATTTACAATCAGATGAAAAGAAAACAACATAATGGTTACCGATGATAGCAAAAAACTTTCGTATTGAATACGGGTTCAATCAATGCTCACAAATAAATATGTTCCTGCTGTCATAATATCCCATTACAGACACAAGTTCGTCCCAAATCTCGGTATTAGCGTCAGTATTGGCTTTGTATTGAAAACAATTATGGAGGGAGGTATATAGCATTTTTATCGCTTTCTGGTCTTTGCAAGATCCAATATATTTTTATGTAAACTTTTATAAAATTCCAAGATTTGTGCGTACTCCTTACCTGACAATTCGTAAATATTAAACATAAATGTATTTGTAAAAAAGGATGTCAAAACTAAATCTTATAATAGTAAAAACTTACAACACTAAATTACATTAAATTACGTTTCTACATATCAACTTTAATATTTGAAATAAATAATATTTATCATTTACACACTATAATATTAGTAATGGCACTAGTTATTATTCATATTATAACAAGGCACAAGGGCGAACAAGGGAAGCTGTAGCAACGTCGGCAGACGTTGTATTGGAGATTGAGTGAGATTACCTCAACGAATCTTTATATTTTATAAGATTACGATTATTAGTACACTGCGGATCTTTGAGAGTATTCGGCGTTCCGTCGTAATAAATTGATGTTTCCAAGACTTGACTGAATTAATATATCCGAAATACATGAGATCACTCATAACATCGATTTCAGACTTATCGCCTACATCGTTTATTCAACTTTTACGACATGTTTTTTACAGATAAAAGTCAGATATATAATACGACTCACTTTCTACCTCACAATAACATAATTATGGCAGTGACAAAATTAGTTAATTCGAACAGAAAAAACACCTTTATTTATTCTCGCACAATAATACATATTTTGCAATTTGACGATCATGAGTTTTGATTGAAAATATACATAAATTGATTTTTAAATATTAATAGTATTACTATTACTCTTAAGATAAGATAATATCGGGTTACGAAATAGACTCGACGATAGATGAGACTTCGTTCACGTAGATTTTTCATAGAGATTTTACAGTGATGATAGTGAAATCACCTTTTAAAATGTATTCAATGATTCCCGATTTCATAAGTTTTGTAAATTAGGATTACTACCGTCAATAATAATTATTATAAAGCTCTAAACTACAACCTATCGAACGTGGTATGGTCATAATGTAATGAACAAAGTGTTCATTTTAGCACCCCGTAACACGTTCGATTTTACGAAGTTACACACAAACACATAAGTACATACGACATACATTCACACATAAGTACAAAAAGCGTACAATATACATCCTGAGATTAAACAGACCTTCTGATAAAATAATATAACATAAAATAAATGTAAAGCATAAATACAGACTGTTTGCATTTGATTTATTTCTACAAGAATGTAGACAAAATATGATTCAAAATATATGCTAAAACGTAATCAAGTAGGCAGGTAATTTTTGCATTTTACTATTGCAGTCATTTACTTTATCGTAATTAATATAAAATTCTACTGAAAGGCACATTTTTAAGGCATCTCTCTAAACAGTTCTCAATATAACATGACTCTAAAAACCAATGCTTGAATAAACATTCGGTAAACATCGAAATTTTATTGAATACTGACAACTTGATTGTTTTATAAATGCGGCATTAATTCTTGTATATTTTGAGACGACTACTTAACGTTTCTGACTATTTATACTCGATATATTATTATTTTCCAGCATACGTAGGGTTTTTGAAGGTCGACGTCGCTTGCTTGTAAATGGGGTTCTCGCCCTAGGAAATAAAAATAGGCATAGTGAAAACCAAATACATGAGTAAATATAATACAACATAAAAAATATCGATTACGAAAATGGTGGAGCGACGATCTTCGCTGGGCCGCGGTAGCAACTGGATATGAGTTGCCGAGAATCGAAGGTACTATAGTACCCGCCACAAGAAGCTATATTTTTTGTAAATAAAAAGCTTCTACCAAGTTACGTAGCGACAAATCAATCAACAACAAATAATCCCAATTTTAATAAACTCAAATTACCATACTTGTAATACGAAACTAATGATCAATTTCACTTGGTAAAAGCGCTGATATCTTATGTTTTGTAGTACTGGAACGCATTTGACTTCTTGGAATGTAAACATTTGGGCCGCTATTTTGATTTAAGTCACGCTGACGCTGTCATTATTTTATTTGATCCAAATGATGCGAACCCGAATGTGTGTTTACAAAAATTGTAGCTTCTCGTGGCGGGGACTATAGATAGATTTGTTGTTGTAGGATCGAACATTCCAAAATAAATGATAAAACGGTGATGTCCATATGAAACGTCCGGTGCGTAGTGCTCGAAACTGGCGCAAATGTATCACCAGATGTATGAACGACTGAACGTGAACGAACAAAGGCAACCATGTGAAGATCGTAATTGTAGCACGTTCCGTTTTGTAGTTTCAGCCAATCCCAATGGAGAAGGGCTGTGAGGCCCAAATGCATAACAGATGATAATGTTTCGTATGTTTTAACCCAAAATGTGCAAGGTAAAATCAGCTTTTCATGATCGTTTCTTAAATTCAATGATTTTTTTTATTTCATGCGCAGAATTTCCTTACCGTGTCCCACTTGGCCATCATGCGTTCCTTCTCGAAGCGCGCGAACTCCCTGCGGTCGTGGATAGTTGTCGCCATCTTCCACAGCATCAGCAACGCTAGACCCACAAGCACTATGGCCGCGATCACACCGAGCACAATACCCAGGATAGGCACCTATGAAGAATGAGATAGAAGCAGTTTAGGCTAGGGTGAAGTTCCCTATAAGCACCAATGATTCCATATAGGAACATGCCAAAGTAATGGTGTTTCTATGGTAATGTAGGGGTCAGCCTACGGCGACCGTTTGATATTGATCGCCCTAAATCATGATAACGTAATCAAGCTGCCATGCACCCGCTGAGTGAATCTGAATGATCGTTTTGAGATAAAATCTAGGGGTTCCATCTATCTGGCAGAATCTTGTTGCTCCGAAATTGATTTAGCATAACACACTTGGCATAATTTTCTTTAAACGAATATATTAAAGGCATATTTTTTTTTAAATATACTTGTTGTTTGGCTGAATGTGTGTATGTCCGAATTTGGAATGGCATACTTTTAGATAGCAGAATTTTATTTGGCATAATTACCTTTGGCATTGTTCATATTTCGCATAATTTCGTTTAGAATAATGTTTACTTAGAACGACGATTATTTGATATAATTTCACTTGGCATACTATGAAGATTGCAGAATTTCAATTGGAATAATTTTATTTGGCAGTATTGCCATTTTTCAATGCCACAAAATAGCATTTTTAACCTTAATTTAAAATTAAAATATTATCTTAAAAAGTAAATATGTTGTGGTAGAAAAGTTAGTGACAGAAAAGAATCGCTCCAAAACCGACTCCACGTAGTCTTGTTTGCCCTACCCCAAGAGTGTAATTTAAAATCGCGTAGGCGCGGAGGGGCGAGGCGGGCCGCGAGTTGAGGAGCAGGTGGTTGCAAGCCGAAGCTGCGGTGGTGAGCGTTAAACCCATCTGCGACGAACAGCTCGCGTGGGACCGCCGTAGCCCCGCAGCGCCGGAGCCGTGACAGAAACCATGCCTGCTGCATGTTGCATGCTTGCTTGCATGCTACATGATTGCTGCATGCTTGTTTGCATGCATGCTGTATGCATGGTATATGCATGTTCAGATGTTTACATGCCTGCTGCATGCTTGCTTGCCTGCTGCATGCTTGCTTGCATGCTGCGTGCTGCATGCTTGCTTCATGCTAGCTTGTATACATGCACGATATAATATGCTTGTTTGCCTGCTTTTTACAGGGAAATAAAAACCAAGTGTTCACAATCAACTGATTTTATGAATTTTCTGTGATATGATAGATGAGTCTTTCCATTATTATGCATATGAAATGTATGCCAAACAATATTTCTAACTGTAAACTTTCTGAGATATGATAGTTCTGCCTTTAAAGACTATCGATATGAAAATTATGCCAATAAATGATTCTGACTGTGAACTTTCTGCGATAAGATGGTTCTACTTTTGAATCTTATGCATATGAAATGTATGCCTGAAGATGATTCTGGCTTACAAAATTATGAGTACGAACCTATGATAAATGAGTATCTGCCAAACTATTTTCTGCGAAATGAAGTTTATGCCATCAGCTGGTATGCAAAATAATATTATGACATAAAAAGTTCTGCTATAAAGGGTGGACCCAAAATCTAGTTGCATTGCAAGTTACGGTGCATTCTGAAAGTTGGCAACGTCGAAAAGGGGCTGTCGAATATTTTGCTGTTTTGGTGAATGAAATTATGAAACATCTCTTTGTGTTGCACTAAAATATTGACTAACTATTGCAATGGATACGATGTTGTTACAGTTAAGATGTAAAAACGCTTTTGGAAGATTTCCAGGTGCTTTTTTGCACCTAAAACTAAATATTTTGTTTAACTATATTAGTTACTGCAATTTATAACCACTATGTTATTGCCACACAGATTTATATTCAAATTTAATTTAGTCATATAAAAAAATGGATAAACAAAAGAACAACAATAAATTATTGATAAAAGCTTAGATGTCCTAGTCGGTACCTACCAAAGGCATTAAAATATTTGAAGTATTTCAAATCTCTTTGGTACCTATTCTAGTGGTTGTTGAGAAGCTTTTGTCGAATAGCGAATGTTGACATGCTGATATGATAGGTATAATTTTATTATTGTATTTGTTATTTGAGCTCAAACATATTTATTCTCATAAATATGACTAATATCCTGTGATAAAAGAAACAATCACGCTTGACGCAAATGATGTATCATTACTTTAAATAAATAATACTAATGAAAATAATGCTAGTTCATACCTTCTTGGGGCATTCGCGTTCCTTCTGTGCCCTAATAACAAGTTGCTGGTTGTCAGTGTAAGAGTAAACGTACACATACAAACAATCTTCGTCGTCGTAGAATGAGCACAGATGCTCATTTCGAGATTCGTTGGCTGAAACAAAGGCAAACATGAATATTACATAGAGGCACGCCAAGTCGCCAAGTCTTTTCCAACTAGGTTGGGGTTGCCTTCTAGTCTAACTGAATGCAACATGGAGCGACTGCATATGTAATGATAAAGGATTTTTATTTAGCAAATATGTACTTTTACACGCGATGACAAGTGGTGACAGATGGAGACGGTGTCTTGTTCCTGACTACTCTGAGAAGAAACAGCCGAAACAAACTCAGATGTCATAGTCTCTTTTTAAGTGCAGACAGAATCTTGCACAACTCACATGAGAACTATGCAGATTAGTGTCTGAGATGATCTTTTGAAGAAAGAACCACACAGATTTGAGTGGACCTGTCCAGTCAGTGCAAGCATTTGTCAGTTATCTGACTTCCACAGCCCAGTTACTGGGTATTCCGATACCCATTGGTAAGACTTCCTAACTTCGTATTACACTACGTTGTTTGTGAACCATCACGGTTTACAAATGAGCTTTATTGAATACGCTGCGGACCAATGCGGCGGAGCAATACGACTACGATGTGTACGCGCATGATTCATTGATGATGCATCGGACGTGTCAATGTAAAGGTGATTAAGGAGATGACTCGAGACACGTGTCATAACTTTACTACTAACGCTGAATGTAACTGTAACGTTTACTAACATGTGAACTTACAACTATCCCCCCTAAATTATTAACAGCATGTAAATATAAAGACTGAAAGATAGGTATTATTTTTGTAATTTAGAATAAAATAACGATTGCTTATCTTATTGAGCTTCCAGGTCGTTAGTTAAATAAGATAAACGCGGGTTCACGACTCATACGATTTCGCTTGATATGTGTTTACATTTTCCCTCAAACATTTAGGTATTGTATAATATAAAATGGCTTGTTTGACTGTTTAGTTTGTTTTATCTACACAAAATTTTGTAAGGTCGCCTCATCTGTTAATTACACCCCACGTACAGCAGTGTCAGCCTTTTTTTTCCCGCTGGGAAATCGTCAGATGACTTCACCCACTTTGGGCGGAGCGGGAGGGAGTGTCAGACATTTACTGACTAAAACACATCCTTCCTTGCCCTTCACGTTCCGGGGTCGCGGTATCTCTTTCGAACAGACCCGCAGCCCCAGCAGTGACAGCCTAGTGGTGCGATAGTCGTACAAGTCGTTGGGTTCAATATTGAACCCAAAGCATGTCTGAGGAATATTTCTCGACGGCTTGTAAAGCCAAGTCAGAAATCCATGGGCGGTATAAAAACTGTCGACATCAGCATAATTGTTCACAAACGCTCGACTCGATTCCGATTCGACATGTCGTACATCTGTCTTTTTTTGGCATTACGAAAGCGAGCGATATAGATATACGACTTTACACTAGATAGATATACGACTTTAGACTAGATTTACGACTTTCCGAATCGAAATCGAATCGAGCGTTTGTGAATAACAATGCTAGTTAGGCACTAACCACCCGAAAAAAAAAGACCCGTGCCACACAAGAGATTATATTCGACTTTTTATTCTCTATTTTATCTTCTTATTTTATCCTGCGACATTATTTAAATTTAATGTTTTTTAATGCCTCTGTCATTTCTATACTAATATTATAAAGCAGAAGAGTTTGTTTGTTTGGTTGAACGCGCTAAACTTGGAAATACTGGTTCAAATTGAAAAATTCTCGAGAAAGGCTTTAGGCTATATAACATCACACTACAACCATTAGGAGCGGAGCAGGAATGAAAAATGTTGCAAAAACGATTTTTTCCCTATCGTTTTTCGCTCATATGTGACGCAGATGAAGTTGCGTGGGTCAGCTAGTATTGTATACATTGTTGTGCCCGATAGGGTCCAAGTGAACATCGTCATCTGCCTAGCCTATTCCCAACTATGTTGGGGTCGGCTTCCGGTCTAACCGGATACAGCTGAATACCAGTATTACTATTGGACCTCCACAACTCAGTTAGTGGGTAATACGGTACCCCTAAACACGCATGTGATATGCTATGCAATAAAGAATTGATTGTTCTCGTAATTTCTCACCTTCAATTTTGCCTTCTTCTACGATAGGGAACAGCGCACAGTCGCCGCAGGTGTCTGTGTCAGGGTTGTGCTTAATGCCGCGCTTGTGCACCTCGCATAAAACGCAGTCTTTGAACTCGCCGCAACGACCGGGGCAAGTCTAGAAAATATTGATAAAGGTATTCATTGGCCGGGTCAAGTTAAATATTGACAGTGGCATATAAACGCCGTAAGGGATATTAAGGCGGTTCACCCACTGAAGATGCGTCCCGCAGCGGTGCGCGGAGCGACGGTTTTTACCATTGTATGCATACAAGGGTAAAAACATGGGGCAAAAAGGGCATGTTCAATGACTCTTACGACATTCGATGTACAAGGTGTGGCTACAGATCACGAAACTAAACAACTTTCTCTATGGGACCATCACCGTAATCGTAAAATAATCACCTACCTCATACATTAAAGTCCAGTAGGTAAGTGCTTATTGGAATTTTGTGTAGGGCGTTGATTATTTTTTCGCGATTACGAGAAAGTTGTTCTGTTTGATGGTCTGTAGAACATTCTTGAATTTGTCCAGGATGCACAGCGTCACCTTAAATACAGTACATATTTTTGTTTTTATGTGGGTAGGTACTTACAGGACACTTCTCACAGTATTTGCCCGAGTAATGCCGGTCATCGTCAACATTACACACACATTGACCACAAACACACTTTCCGTTTCCGCTGCATATTTCGTTGTTTTCTGTAACAAACGTAATGATTAGCGCCTTGAAATTGAAAGTATTAAGTACATTCAATAATCAGTAATTACCACATTGATTAGGCAATTATATGCAATTACTCGACACGCCAAATATGTATTAGTCGCAAAAAACAGGACTAGCGAGGCGCCGTTTAAATTTCATGATTTGTTAATATGAATTTTAAGTAACCTTTCGAACTAATTACAACGTTAAACGCTTGTTGCCAATAGTGTGCTTTTTATGTTTGTTATGTAAGTGAAATATAGCTTGCGTAGAGAAGACAATTTTAACCTTTGGCACCAAAGGGTACTTTACAGTGAGAAAGTTTGTCTATTAGATAGCGATAGTATGTAGTTTCAATTTCTTATTTTGTTTAAGGATATTGATAATTTTATCAAATGGACAAATTATTGCGAGTTTATCGATGTCCTCAGAAACCAGGTGTTTGTCCATCTTCGTGGTTGAGTTATTTTTGATAGAAGCAATCAGTGCAAATGGCACTGTATTGTGTAACGTCTCTTTATCAATGAATGATAATAATAAATATCGCTGGATATTACACACAGCGCCATCTAGTGCCACACTAAGCAAGGCTTGTGTCGTGGTCACCAGACTGTTGATATACTACATATATACTTTTTGTTTGTAAATACGTACTTAGTATACATAATTATAAACATCCATGACTCGGAAACAAAAATGACCATGCTCATCACACAAACATTTGCTTCTACCGGGATTCGAACCCGGGACCCTAAGAACGTAAGGCAGCTTCACTACCGCTGTGCTATTCAGGTGGTCAAAATGGCAGTAATGTTACCAGGCGAGCGACAGGGCGTCTGATCCTTCAGGCACTGGCAGGCGGGGCCCGTGTAGTCGGATGTACAGCTACACTTGCCGCACACACACTCGCCGTGCTCGGGACCGGAGCACAGCAGACCCTTGTTCATGTCACACGTGAAGTTGTCGCACTCGCAGAACGGCCCGGAGATCACCTGGTGATAAAAAACTTAGGTGTAAGTTAAACATTTTTTTCAGAATATTGCACTGTTCTTGATCTGTTTGTTTTAGCTGTAAGACTCCCATGTTATTTAAATAAATAAATAAAAATTCGATAACAGCTCCGTTTGCTATCTGTCCCTTCTACTTTGCGGGTCAATGGCTCATGCTAAAAGTTAGCTAATGCGTTTCTTTCATTAGTTACATTGATTACTTTGTTCGTGTGTAAAGTATTGTTACCTTCGAAGAGTCGTCCATCTTGTTGCACTCGCACACGCCACAGATGCAGGTCCCGCGGTTGGAGCAGAGCGGCCCCGAGCTGGCGTTGGTGGGGCGACAGCCGCGCTCCTGCTCGGCCGACACGCCGCCCTGCGCGGAACACTCGCAGTTCTTCCCGAAGCGGCCGGGGTGGCACACGCACACTCCGCACGCCGAGACGCCCTCGCCGCTGCACACGAGGGGACTGTCGTTGTAGGCCTGACAAGGGAAACAAAACAATACGCATGACTACACTATCAAAAAAATGCAAATCTCTTCATTCCGTTAGTATTGCAAAATAATGGACATGTATTTTTTTATTTTGTAAATCAATGAATATTGACAAAGATAAACCGTATCAAAACTCGTGACGTCAGACGTCACTAAAAATTATACCAAGGAGTGACGTATTGAGAATTTTAAAAGCTTTGTACGTAAACCAAAATCGACGAAATTTGCTTAACACTACAAAAAAAAAAACGGGTCAAATATTTTTTTAATATAAGTGACGGACTAATTAGATTTTTTTTGTGGTCTACCCAATTATTAATGTAATCATTTAGTTGTTTTTAAAGGTGACTTCTTTATACTCAGAACGTCTTGTCTAAGTAGGCGTTTGGCGAACGCCGCGTCAACGTGACGTAGTTACTACTATGAATCACGTACCTACTCGCTGCGATTCAAGAACAGCGATTTTACAGTGAACATATAGCTTTTAGTAGTAGCAAACATAGTGATACTTTTGCACATTGTATTGACAGAAACGTAAACGATATTTTTAATATATCAAGAATGCACCAGATGCACTTATAAGTACGTTGATTCTATGATCTAAACATAATTAACTAAGAATCAAAGATGTGTATACTCACATGATGATGAGGTTGTTCGCAGGGACAGTCGCAGACCATCTCGAGTTCAACTTTAAGGCTGTCTGAGATACCGACGGGCGAGATATCGAAAAACTGCTTCCACTTCTTGCGGTCCTTGGGGCATTCTTTGAGTGTGATTTCAGCTGTGAATTCTACCACATCTCCTACCTACATAGAAATACAATAATTAGTACATAAAACCACAAAATATAATAAATTACTTATGACTTATTAATTTTCAATTATAAGGTCATTCATACCTTTAATCCATCACATTTGTTTGTCTGAATGAGCTCTTTGCCGCTAAGACAAGATGAGTAATACACTATTTGTACAGCATCACTCGATGAATCTTTCATTTCCACCGTTGACGTAATTTTCTGCAAATATCAATGTACCTAATCTTTATTTTTATGACTACAATAAAACGTTACGTTTCCATGTTTCATCTAAAATCTCATTGCCAAGGTTGAAATATCCGATCAGATGCATTTTCATGCACTTAAAGAGCTAATCTTCTGTTGTCTAATTTCATAACAAAATTTACGATGTAAATGTTACTCAGTTCAACAAATCATTTATGTGAAAATTGATTGAAACCACGTGACGTTAGTAGAAATCATGCTGTCTGCAGTTTAGTTAGCATTGCCGGACGCTTTTACAATTATTTTAAAACTTAAGGCGACTACATGAGCTAAACACGAGTTTTATAATGTCTAAAAGCATGCGTGTGATTCACGGCAATAAACAAAACCAGAAAATATGTGATATTCTTCAGGATATACTTATGCTAGTATGATAGTGTTTTGAAAACATAATACAATTAATTTGACTCGATAAAAAAATATCACGAACTTATCTCAAAAAACATCTTTGAAACAAAAAAAAAACATACTAATATGGTTCTCTATCGTATTACCTAACGTTTTAATCCATAATCTAAAATTACATAATTGTTTTTGTCATAATCATCATTCTTCCGAATGATAATTTACCCGAACTTTAAATCACATAATATCATATGCCATAAAGTTGAAACGCCTAAATATAATAAGCCCTACATCCGTTTGTCATAAGTATTACAATCAATAATATACAAAAGACATAAAATCGTTTTCAATAAAAGTCATAAGTCCTATTCTAAGTAAATTTTTAATCGTATGTAGGCGTTGACCTGCAATGCAAACAAGCATGCGGCATACATGTAGCAAGCATGCGGCAAGCATACAGCAAGCAAGCAAGCATGTAGCAAGCAAGCATGCAGCAAGCGTGCAACACGCATGTAGCAAGCATGTAATGCAAGCAAGCATGCAGCACGCATGTAGCAAACATGCGGCAAGCACACAGCAAGCAAGCAAGCATGCAGCAAGCAAGCATGAA
The DNA here is from genome assembly GCA_916618015.1 of Xestia c-nigrum. Classification (NCBI taxonomy): domain Eukaryota; kingdom Metazoa; phylum Arthropoda; class Insecta; order Lepidoptera; family Noctuidae; genus Xestia; species Xestia c-nigrum. The sequence goes on along the minus strand of OU745255.1, from coordinate 14,358,042 downwards.
ACAGGCAAGCATGCAGCAAGCAAGCATGCAAGCAAGCACGTAGCATGCAAACGAGCAAGCATCATGCAGCAGGCATGGTTTCTGTCACGGCTCCGGTGCTTCGGGGCTCCGGCGGCCTCACGCGAGCTTATCGTCGCAGATGGGTTTAACGCTCACCACCACAGGGGAGTGTTACAACCACCTGCTCCTCAACTCGCGGCCCGCCTCGCCCCTCCGCGCCTACGCGATTTTAAATAACACTCTTGGGGTAGGGCAGACAAGACTGCGTGGAGTCGGATTTACAGCAATTCGTTTCTGTCACTAAAACCTAACTCTTAGGGATTTTTTTCGCGACTAACAATTTATAAATGACCATTCGGAATCATACACATTATGTGATACAATACTTAGGACATACGATTTTATGTCATGTAAAATTAGGAGATTCAATTATTATAGTATTCGATATTATGACCAAATAGTATTAGAAGTAAAGTTAGTTATGTAAGACATAATTTCGGTGTTTTGAACATTATGGTTATTGAAGTTTATAGCAAACGTGTTATGGATAATGATTTTCGGACAAAAAATTTTAGGAAAATCAAGGGAGTACCATACTAATATGCATGCGATCATTCTGATTTTTTGGCAAATAATTCTTCAAGCAATATATTAGCATGATATTGTTTTAGTTTTTTAATCCAATAAATAGTTTTTTTTTAAATCGATCGAAACCACTCATTTCGCGCTATTTGGCCCGCAATGACTGACGCGTGACGTAACAACCACTTTGTAGTGCAAGCTGATTAGAACTTTATTCTAACAGCATTTCAAGCGAAGTTTGAACCACCACAAATAGAGTTGCTAATTTAGCTCGTCTAATCGCCTTAATATTTAAACCTTAACTTATGGGTTTTTTTCACCAAAGGGTCCTCGAGCACTTTTTTGATGTCATTGAATGAGCAGAATGTCAAAGAACTGTATCAGCATTGCTTTAGAGACGTTTACCCCCGAATACTAAAACGTCACTCATAATATTTAAGGGCATAACATTTGAGTAGCTCCTAAACTTTAAATTTTGTATGGCCAAACGTCACTTTTGAGTTTCTGTTGAATATAAGAGCGGCTTAAATTTTGAGTGAGGTTTCAGTATCGAGGGTTGGTCTTCCACAAACTGTCAAGCAAGCAGACAAAGTACTCACGTTGTACTGTTCCCGCACAAGGTCGACGATGTTATCGGAATCGTTGCTAAGCACTCCAGTACTGGATCCCTCGATGTGCTTGCTAAGCTGCTCATACACGCTGATTTGTTCCGCCGTCACCGCGAATATCACGTTGATAGCGTGTTTCTTTACCTACAAACATAATAATTATATTAGGTACTTACTTAAATGAAAGTTTTGTTTAACAAAGTGGTTTGCATTGTGATAGTTTTTAGGGAAAAGATGACATGAAATTATAACAGTTTTTCCAAAATAGGTATCAATTAAGTCATGAAAGTATTACGGAGGGTATAAACAAAATGTGGTGGTGTGCGGAAAACCTCAGTCCATTAAACTCAATCAAACACCACTTCATAAAGAAAAACCATCTTTTTCCCTTTATATATTAAAACCAGGGCCTCAACATATAATTTTTGGTACATTTAAACCATTTACAGTCACTTTATTTCGTCTGAAATTTGATGGAAGTTACGAGGCCCTCCGCTCTACCGAGACGGCACCCAAGCGTCGCAGGAAGAGTACCTCCTTATAGCTAACGGTCCATTTAATATCAATCTGGTTCAGAACGCGTACAATTGCAATCATTACTCATATTGGCAACTACTGGTAAAACTCAGCATTTAAATTAAACTATTCGAAAACGTATAAATGACGATGACTTACATCAGTTAGTTCGATGTAGTGATAAAGTCACGTACTCCTAAAGGTACATGAATCATAGTCTATGGAAAAACTAGGAAAATAATAAACAAAACACTACCTTATGATTAATCTGTGAAATACTGGGGTAATCCTGCAACGTCGAGTGTGTGTAGGTATTGTCCTGCATGTGACATTCGCCATCGTTGGGCTGTACGATACCTCCGAGCTGCAATTGAAGGTAACAAGCTATTAACATCTTTCTGATTGGCGTAGCTACTTTTATTGCGTGTTTATCAACCACTTAGGGATTCATGATGATCTCAAAATGTGCTTACGAAGGTAACTAAAGCGGTTAAAAACTAAAAATGTATTGCCAAAGCACTGAATTCGAGTTCCATAAACTAGACAGTAAATTTTCAAATATAGCACAATACAATTATGCACTTTAGTAAAAAAAGTTACAAAAGATTCAATATATTAAAATCCTTTTAAAATAAGAACATTACCTTTCCGTCTCCAGCATAATGGAAGCCAGCGTCCGTTGAGAAGACAAGTAGTCTTCGGGCCTGGTCGCGCCAACCAATCTCTTTCTTGCACACAACTGCTTGCATGATTGCGTCGAAGCCTCCTTCGGGGGCGTCCAAGTTACCTGACACATCTGCTCTGTCTACGGCGGTCTGTGGGACGAGACAAATAACATCAGCATCATACCTGGTTTCCCGAAGGCAGAGCATCCACAATTCGTCATGTATTTAAATCCTATGTAATCTCAAGAACAAACCCTGACTTTAGACTGCTGAGAAAACCCGATAACATTATTATGCCCGTCCTGGAAATCGAACCTATGCCCTAAGGGATTACGCACACTTATTCAGCTCTATTCAGCTTATGCCCATAAAAAACAACGATTTTGTATGAGACGCGTACGCGCGCAAACAGCTGAACGCGCGCGTACGCGTCTCATACAAAATTGGGCATAAACTGAATAGAGCTGAATAAGTGTGCGTAGTCCCTTACTCTTAAGTCCATGTTCACCGAGAAGATAACAGTCTGATTATCTAAAAACAGCTGTCAATGTGACATGTTCCCATACAAAAATGTGTTTTAAACAGCGTAAAACATGTGTTGTAAAATGCGTTTTTAGATAATCGTCCGTCATATTTTTAGTGAACATGGACCTTAGTTATAGAGCTTAGGCAGTCAACGAAGCGAAGGATCTGATAGTTATTATTTTAATTCTAGCTGTCAAATTAAATCTACAGAAGATAATAATAAAAGATAAGAATTATGTTTACTCACGTCAAAGAGTTTTGTATCAGTGCTGAGTGCCATCTGGTTTTGGTATCCGTAAGGCGCAGCACATCCTTCACATGGCGAAATTAAACTAAAAAATAACACAATTTAATATCTCAATCAGTTCACAGTTATTTACTTAATTAGTAACAGCCATTTTCAATCACTTACTAACAGGTAACGGAAAGATGCAAAATGTTAAAGAAAAGCTTTCTAAGATTCATCTATGAATCAACTGACAGGTAGGTGAGGATATTTCAAACTAACTTTGTTAATCAAAACACCAATGGCTACGAGACGTAGGGATATTAACTAACAGTTATATGTAAGTAAGTTATAGAAAACGGCCGTAAGTCTTAATAGAATATTTCTCCACTTACTTCTTAGGTACAGTAGACACGTAAGGCATGACTAGTTTATCTACGAATGAGCCGAAACCGATTCTGAACTGGGAAGTCATGTTTCTCATGGTATCAGAGAGCAATTTTCCCAATGAACTAAGTTTCTCTTTGTCGTTCTTCATGGATCTACTGAGGTCCATAAGATAGTATAAGTCGACGGGGTAGTCTTGGGCCCTAGAGTAGGCAAATGTCAGTTTCTCCTTTTGGTCTGCAAAAAATATTTTGAATATCATGTAGGATTACCATAACAACTTTTATAAAAATAAATTCATCAGGACATTGTGTCATACATAATTATGAAATTAATGAATCCATACAACTCGACGATGACATTGAACGCGAACTGTTTATCATAACTAGTTGAGTTATGCCTGATTACTTAACATCCTACATATAACAATGTACTTACTCATTCTTAACTTGAGACTCACTCCCTGTGGTTTCATCTGGACCAGGCTCTCGCCAGAGGCGGCACCAGAGGCGCTTCCAGACGCTGATGCTGAAGATCCTGACGCTGAGAAGCTGCTTCCCTTCGAGCTATAAGACGACTCGTATGCTGAAGAGCCTACGGCCATACCCATCCTGGATGTTGCTGAAAGGCAATAGAAGAAATGTGAAATGGAACTTGCTGGAAATAATGCAATATTCATGAATTTAAAATGTTCATCAGTTACATCTGCTGAGCTCAATGTTGTTCTTGGGGTCGACAGAACGCTGGTTGTCCGGATTGAATATGTAGGCTTCATCGCATCCAGCGGTTCCGCCGCGCTCCATAGCAGGGTTGAAGCACCTTGGGCCATTGAACTCTGCCTGAAAGCACCATGCGCAGCTGGCAGTGCGGATGCAGTCGCTACACGTTGTCTTGCTGGAGCAGGGGTTCTGCGCTAGCAGTTGCTCCGCCCGCTGGGCCCAACACACCGCCAGCAGGCTCACCCACACACATAGTCGTAAAACAGTCGATCGTTGTTTGTTCATTTTGTACTTAATCTATAGATTCGTTTTCAGATCAAATTCTGTAACAAGGAAAATTTTGATATGAATAAAGTTCAGTGCTTTAAAGTTTAAAGTAGGTAATTATCCGTAATCGGGCAATATGTTGCAGATTTATTACTATTATCCTGTTTAAAACAAGCGTTTCAGCGTGTTCGTATAAAGTCATTACTTTCTACTCGCGTGACCCAGTGTAAAGGCCAGAACGTCGGGAAAACTTATTTTAAGGTGATTGCCTAGACAGACCTCGCCATACATTTTCCAAGCTCTGTAATCTCCGTAAATAAACGGTTTCTACAGAATAAAAGCAAGTATAATGGTACTTTATAATGTATTATGGTCGCAAATCGCCCAAATTTTATAAAAAAAACAGTATTTCTAGGAGAATTTGACCCAATAAAAAACGAAAAATCTTTACATGTGTGAGTGAACTGAATCGCGCCATCTGACAGAAATATTTAGAACCACGAGAACAAGTTCGTAACTGTTGTAATACGAGTTTACGTTCGGTAAACATTTATTATTTATAGATGGCGCTGTGCCATTCCTCCAGTCAGCCCATGCGTTATAATTGTCTTGACATCTTGCGAATCAAAATTGTGTTTATAGCAAGTTTGCGCTAGCGCGCGGGTTTGCCCGCTAATTTTACATTTTATGATTGATAAAATGATTTTTATTTGGAGATGAGAGAGAATGCCAGAAAGTGAAAAAAAATATCTGCGACGTGCCTTTGGTTCACACAGATACAATACTAATGTAATTATTGTATTATCTACTTTTAATTTAAAGTAGGTACCTAAGGATTTAAAAATCTTTCTACTGTATGTAAGTAAAAAGATTACATCTACATCATCATTTTCATCTTCATCTTACATCTATTGATTGAATCATATTTAATTCATGTGAAACCAGCAAGATAAGTGAATAGGTACACAGACAAACCACTTTGGTTTTTCATAACTATTGCAAATTTTAATATTATTAGCACACAAAGTGCGTCAAGATAAATTGGTCTTGCCATTTAAGAAGTTTACCAAGAAAAAGGGGAAACGTAGGGCAGTATTTTTGGTCAGTTTTTTTAAATATCAGAACATCCTACAACTTGTAAATCAGAGACTGCTGTACATCGTTTATTTATGTTTCGGGGTTTTTAACTGTCAGCAAAATGTCGTTCTCAAAATGGTAGCTGTAGTTCAAATTTCGCTCGTCTGAACGGCTAACTGAGTAGTAAGCACCATTCAGGTTTAGCATATTTGGCGACTCTACTACTGAGAACCATTCAAACGTCCGTGAAAGAGTTTTTATGGAAAAGTGAAGTGTTTTTTATTGACGGTAAGTATTATTTTTATGTACAATGGATGCTTTTCAAGGTGATGTAGAATTATATTTAGTAATTACCCTTAAAACTTTAAAAAAGTATAAGATTTAGAAGAGGAAATACAAAATCAAACGTTAGCAACACTCGTTGATTGTCATCACATCACATACCGGTATGTACCTACTCTAAAGGGAATCGTTCATTTTATGGTTGGACACTGATTCGGTGTTGCCACATTAATTATATCTGTGATTATTCTTACAGGAAAGATACTAATCGATTTCGAAAAATTATCGGTAAGTACAATTTTCATTGTTTTCTAATGAAAATCTTATTTTGTTAATATTTATTCATATTTAATAGAACGGTTGGGCAAAATCAACCTTATACCATTAAGATAAAGTTTATTTTGGATTGATTCTATTCCATAGAACACTCTCGAAAGCACTTCGCTACTCAAGTAGTGATGTGGTCAAGTCGAATTTTGAAATTATAGATTGATATCGATACAAGGAATAAACAATTTTTAAATTAATTATTTATTTTGTTTTACATTATAATACAAGTATAAGGTCGCCTTTATTCTTAATAGATTGCATAAACGCTTTAAAGCAAAAATATGTATAATCAATGTTTTAAAGAGTAACGTAATTATTATAATTTATTAATGATTGAGAAAATTTAAAAAGACAGTGCTTGCAGTGCAATGCAAGGGCATTGATCACTAAATAGACATCAGCAGGTCCTCTAACCTTCATTTAAAATACTTTTAGGTTTCCCAAAGACGCAAGCATCAAAGAAAAATGGATATACTCGTATATACCTATAACAGATATGTATTATTTCATTTACATACGTTTGTAAAATGGTTACTTTTTTTGGTGTAGTGTGAATAATAAATGCCAGGTGGGCCCATAAAAAATTGTCTCCTTTGAACACTTGTAAAAGGCATGCATGCATACATACCAGCACTTTTATTAATTTTAAATTTACCTGTCTGCCTGTCTATTTATTAATAATTTAAATGAACAGCTGGTTGTGTACCAAATAAATAAATATACTCCCAACAACTCTTATTTTTGCGAATTGAAGAAAGTATGAGGTATCCATCGATATCGATCAATAAATTTAATATGCTACGTGGTTCGGCCTTGACCGAGTAGCAGCAGAAACCGACCGATCACGCAAATGTCAACCATATGTTTTACGCGTTTAAGTTCATAATTGCAACTTCACTGAGAATACCGCCATCTATGGTTGAGTAGCGGAATTTACTCGTCAATCGAATCTAGTGTGACTATAGATCGTAAATACGTTTTGCCGCTAAAGCAAAATCAATTTTATTTGTAGAACGTCAGGGTTTATTTCCAAATCTTTGATGTAGGCTAATTTTGACTAAACTTTGAACAACGAATCAAACGAATTGTTTTTTTGTAGTGCAATATATGATTATCGGTTTATATGTGTGAGTTTGGCGACAGCGGTTCCTACAGTAATTTTGGTGCATTGCACTTCCACTGTTTTTCTCTGTTCCGTGTAGTAAATAAATTAAAATTTGTTTGTTATAATGTAAGGACATTCATGTTTTATATAATTTGGTCCTTTCCAACCATGTTTGAATAAAACGACATCTAGTGGTGTCGAAAGTTACTACTATTTACTTTGCATGTGTGTGTAAAGAGCATATTCAAGCGGCTAATCTTTATTTTGATGAAATCTTTGCATGATACTAGTTAACAAGCACAGTGATTATCTAAAAAAATCAAGTTAATGCCCTAGGTTTCGCATTTAATAAAGTTGTCTATTAAAAATATCTATGTTAGGTGTAAAAATTGAAAATGTTCGAAACTGTGGATGTGTCGCCATCTAGCGACAAAATGGCAAAGAACTCGATCATCCATCCACCTTAATCTCGAACGCAATACAATAAGTTTTGTAATTTAGTACGTTGCCAGTATTACATAAACTCGTGCGAGGCTCATATAAAATGCATTGCGAGTGCGAGTGAAACGCAATAAAGTATAACAGTCTCTCATAAATCAAACAATAGCATAATGATTGCCCTAGTTACTATAATCCCCGACCGGAATCCCTTATAGATATGTGCATAACTTCCTATCGTAGCCAAAGTCCTACAATAATTATTATTCCTCTGATCATTTATTAGAAGATCAGTGATGACTGGCTTATCACCACACCGCACATTATGCGTGCACTATTCAGTATACACTAATGTCCTGTCAATCCATGTTAGATGCAGACAATACTCATTGTTTCTTTATTGTTAAGTAGGTATTTGAACATCAGTGCTAAAACGTAGCTTTCCTGCTTAGGTACCGAGTACCTAAATGAAGTTTAAATCCATCAGTATACCTTTAACAACATTGGTTAGCAGTAAATTCTTAGCCACGTAACAGGCCAAGGTCTTATGCAACTAGGTCAATGGGACAACTAAAAGGATAAATTTTGTTTATAAATTCATAGAAACAAAGCAGCGTATGTAGATGAAAACGGTGGTATAAATAAAGATTGTGTAAAGCCGGTGACGACGAGGATCCCCGACCGCACTATTAGCTGTAAAGTATGAATGATTCTACGACGACGTCATTGGCTCACAGGTAGTAAATAGCGTTGAGTAAACGTTATGATACGGTTGGGACATATGGCCAGCTGTGGGCGGCAGCGACTGAGAAAGGGCGCCACCTACGCATTGAGTCGTATATCCAGTCCGCCTCGTCTATTTTATACCATGTTCTGACAAGACTCACTGATTAAAATTATTTATATTTATATCAGTTGATTGAAAACTAACTAGGTACCGACATGCCTAACTCATTCAAATTGTAACTCTTTTCCTTTCACTTTTAAGTACTTTTCCCCATATTAATAAATGAGTAATTTACTCAGCAACGTCAGACGCAGGTCTAAATAAGGCCATGTATAATGTATTCACCTTGTTGACTTGAGTTGCAAACAGCATGTTAACTGTCATAAATGCTTATCTTTCTGCTAAGATGTAGGAGTCAAATAAACGAACTAGGTTGATATGAGATGTTCGTAACTCGTACGCAATTGAAGACTGCGTTATGAGGTGACTATGAAGTACCAGCTAACTAATCAAATAAGTTGTGTAGTTTCAAACATTTTGAAGTAAGTAAGGAAAGAATAGACGATTCTCCATGTTCCCAAGACCTTTTGTAAAGAAATACCTAAATAATGACAAGAAATAGGGCTGGAAAGTTTTTAAACGTAGGAAATACAACAAGGAGATAAACTGAAGAGATTATTTCAGTACTCATTAAGTCATTACTTATTTACTTGTTTGCACTTACATATTGACACCGGCAACTTGATAGAAGTCACTTATCATATCACTGGGTTAGCTCACAAGCATTTAATCAACACATTAGTGTGCTCTTCAGTCTTCACACATAAAAATATATTTTTATTAAACTTATATTTGTTATCACTAAGTAGGTCCTCTTTGTTTAAGCTCGACAATTAAACGAATTACACTTAAACAAATATATGTTCACATCACCACACAAAAGTAGCCCTAAATTTTAAATTCTAGTATTTTTATCATCACAAATTATAAGATTCTAATTATTTTAGTCAGTCTCAGTATTTTTTACAAATTATATTTGTAATATTGTTGAACACAGCGCGACGTGCGCCCGCGCCGGATACACGCGTGACTAATTGTACAGAAAATAACTTCGTCAGCGGTGATACAGCGAGCGAGCGCCGTCAGTTTCTTCTCGGAATCGATACTCAATACACTCATCAGAAACATCATAATCACTGTGACTGGGCCTACATTGGCAGGGCTCATACATAAATCCTTGCGAATATTTAGGTCAAAGTCCTTTAGATTATCCCGAATGCACATCACATTGACCACTAACAACTTGACAAAAGTGTTCCCAATATTACTAAGATCGTACCTACTTGGAAGATAGCCATCAAGTGGTTCATCAAACGCTGTAAATACAATACATTCAATGGGTGTTCCTCAAGGTTCAATACTTGGACCAGTATTTTTACGCATGACAGCGGAAGATGGAGTGTACTGTGTAATGCAGTGGTGTTTCATTATGTTTGTAATTAGTGTGTTCTAAATCAACATGCATCCAACATGAAATCGACCCAAAACTTAAATGAGGCTGTGCTACTGGACGGAGAATCGATAAATCAATAAAAGCTACTTAAGTCACTGTAAATGCAATAATTGAAATGGAAACATCTTGTAGTAATCTGTGCTTGTAGTGTCTATATGTCTGTCGCAGCCACATCGTAGAACACGCCGTATTACATACAGAAAGGCGCACCGGATTATAAATCGTCGCCGTTATGTAATCGGCGTCTTCACGTTCAGCCGGATTGTGGTGGCGATACGTTCGACAAAGCGGCGTACGTCCAACGATTAGCCTTATTCAGTCAGCAAAAAGAAATTACTGAAAAAAATAATTAAAATTCCGAAAATAAGACGTAGTCGACGTAGCCCTGCTACGCGGGGCTCCTATTTCTGCCTGCAGGGTTTACAGTAACCTAATCAAACATAACGTCGAGTGCCCAAAGTACCGAGCTCGCTTTTAGCGGCGCGGCGTATTGACGATTGGCCCGTTTGTATTTGGACGGCGCGTTTACGCCGCTTTGACGAACGCGAAGTGCTCTTTTCAGCCGTATTGTAATCCGGCTGTACGTGAAGACGCCGCATTACATAACAGCGACGTTTTGCAATCCGGCGCACCTTTATGTAATACGGCGTGTTATATGATATGCCTGCGACATGTATCTATACAAAACGATAGAACGATGGCCATTTAGGATTATGATCTCTGAAACCTGTCACTTAAGATCAGATCCATTTTACGGGACCGCTTGTAACTTTGCCTAGTGCTGTATTCAGTGGATCAGAGACTACAATAAAATTACCCCAGGCCTTGATCCACATGACTTCTTAGTAAAAAAGCGCTACTTCGAATTGAATAACTACAAATAAATAAGTACCTGAATGAAGAGTGCTGTTTCAGCGAACAGCGCTTGTGATACTGGTTCAGTGGTTAGTCCACTTGAGATTTGAGTGGAATGTTTACTCACGTTAAGTCAAAACAAAACCACGGGGTTATCGGATTTATCATTAGTGCTCAAATGGTAAGCTAAGATTAGGTATATGTGCATAAAAAGTTAAAATTAAGATTATTTACTTAAATTGCGTAAATGTATTTTAGTGGTATTAAGTGTAACTATGCAATCCGTATATGGTGTCGGACGTAAAAGAATAGCACCATCCCATAATCTTCCCGTGGGTGTCGTAAGAGGCGAATAAGGGATAACCAGAGAATGGGCAGCAGCGCTCTCTGTGTCTTTGTAAAAACTGTACTGCGCCAACCCGACTGCCAAGCGTAGCGATTATGGCAAAAGTGCCCGAAAATGGATACCGCATCACAAAAATGGCCGCTACTACCCCAGTGCCCTCTCTCGTTCCGCCACCTCCTTCGCTAGCATGACTGCTTCGCAGAAGGAAGTGACGGCTTCCCATTCCGTCTCGCTCCGGACCATGGATTGAACCAGGGCCGGACGCGAGAGGTCGCCGCTGCCGATCGCCTCTAGGAGGACACGGCGGTGCTCCGCCCACGCAGGGCAGACCTCCACCGTATGCTCCACCGTGTCCTCCGGTCGATCCTCGCAGTAGAAACACCCGGGCGCCCGATTCGGTGCAGGTACCTCCCGAAACATCCGTGTCTGGTGAGATGTCCTGAGATCCTGTCCTACAACTCTGTGCCTACCATATCCGACGAATAAAAATGTCTTTGTCAAAATAGATATATTAGTTACGATGCGATGCAGTTTTACATCGTTATTATTAACATCGCGAGCTCCATGCGCGAGTCCATCGGTAAATCGTTATTTAGTGTTTATGATAAAATGACCTCCAAGTTTGAAGACAAACCGGTGCTTCTCTCTGTAGGTCGAGTAAATTACGTCATTACCAGCTCCGCCCGACCAAACGATGATTCAAGTTGTGATATCGTAAGCAATCTTTCGCTTATACAGTCACATTTGATGGCCTTACGAACATTTAAATCATATCGCTAATTAGTTGTCTGTGGTGAGTAAGCGGAATACAATAGACTAGCTTATGCCCGCGGCTTCGCCCGCGTGAAGTTCGTAAATTGTCCCACGGTATCATAATAATTATGTTTTTCATCCAGGTTCTAAACTACCTATCTGTTGGCTAAAAACTCATCCAAATCTGTTTAGTTATTTACGCGTGAAAGAGTAACAAACATCCATCAATCCTCGTAAAAAGATGGGATAGGGAGGCAACGAGGAAAAGAAATTGACTTTTCTAAGAGACAGATAAATAAATATCGCTGGACAATTTTGTTGTTAACACTTACCTTAGGTACCTAGGGTGCTTTGTTTGATAACAAATAGGTATTGTTTACACGTTATCTAAACACAGTCTTCCGTAGCATTTGTAACGCAGATTACGTCATATTTTTAGAAGTAGCGTAAGTATTACGAACGGGGACTCATTTATAACATGATGCGCTTTCTGGGAAATTGATTAGCTAACGGGTATAACTGAACTTAGGTACAAAGTTCCGCAAAGCCTTCAGCGGGTTTCCTTATATCGACGTTAACGGTTAAGGGGTGTACCAGCCGGGTCATTGTCCGCTCCTGCTTACTTTGGCGGGCGCGGCGCCGCGAAACTATTACCCCACGACATGGAACGCCATGTAAGGAAGAGAATCCCCAATTAAAATGTTGCTTTTTTAATGTAGGTTTCTTCTAGATTTTGAAATCCTTTGCTTGGTAGTCCTCTTTTAATTCTGCGCTTTAGGTTTTTTTTTTACTTTCGCTTAAGATAAAGGTATTGAAATATTATAAATTGAAATTGGTTATAACGAATTTTAGTTTTCCTGTAATATATGACTAAAGGCTTGAGTTAGATCATAAGTTTTCAAAGGGGAACTTATTAGAATTACCTAGGTACCTACCTACTTGCATGATGTTAAGTTGAATTTATTAATGTTATGAACACATTATTTATGTCAATTCATAAATAAGGATCATTCTAGCATGAAGTGGATTCCTTTAATGAATGGAAAGTAATTTGTTAAATGAAAGTTTAACAAAACAGAAGAATCAAAATAAGTTAGTAAGATGGTTACTTATGTCCTATTTTAATTCTGATGCATCATAAATATGTAGGTTGTATGTGAATAATTAATCACTTAAAAGCGCAACAATAGACAAATATTATTATTAGAAATAAAATTAAGAGCCAATATTGGTACTGAGATTTGTACATTTCAAAGTTGTAGTTACCTATATGATAGCTAGGTTCTATTTGAAGGACTACTTGTTGTGACTGATAAAGTAAACATTACCTACTTTATGTAAAAAAAAAAGATATATTTTCAGTGATACCTAAACATTTCTTATTAAACAAAGGAACCAAGGAACACATGCCCCATAGTGTGATTTAATTTAATTCTTTTGGATTTTGAATAGTAGGTATCTAAAATCTATATGTATTGTTCAGCCTAGCTTAATACCATTTATTTTTATTTTTGTGGCATATTTGCAAGACCTAAGGCCAATTAAAAAAGGATCCCAAGGTAGTAACAATAATTGAATGCACATCACACTAATAAACATCAATTGATGGTAAGCACCGCAGCAAATAGACCCAATTTTCGCAAGAAGAATAGCAGAACAAAACATTTCTTGGGTTTTCATTGCAGCGGTTTGGTGTCACCTCTCAGAGAAAAACTGATTCAACAACATTCCATTTAGTTCACCCCAATAATCATCACTTAACAAGAACATTATTTTAGTCATACTTATCAATTTTAATAATTATATTGTTCTTTTCCATAAAATCATTAAAGCGGTAACCCTGTTCTACTGTGATTCAATTCTTTCATTTTCTAATTCACCTCCTCATTAAAAAAAAATATAAATAACCCAGAGATAGAAGATAGTGTCTTCTATCTCTGGGTTATTTATAATTTTTGTATGTAGTGCACCACTATAAATAATAATAACTTTATTCATATTTACATACTCAACTAACTACATGGGGAGCTAGGTTCCGCAACAGTCCATAACTGTCTCTCTTATCTTTTTACCTAGCAGAAGCTAGATAAATAGTAAGTAAAAGGAGACTTTTGCATTTAAGCTGGAATCGGGCTGGAATAGATTTCCATAGAAATAATCATCACCTTTGTAGGTCCAAGGTATGTAACTGTATGTTTCAGTTCTTTCCTTTATTCTTTTCTGTCTAATGTGAACACAAACTGTATTTTTTTTTAACACCTACCCTCTGAACCGCCCATAAGACGACCCATCACCCACTGATCGAAATAAGCCTTAGCCCGATCCTCTTCTACCACTTGTGAATGTGTGGTAGTATTGGGAATACACAGTCAAAATACTAAATAAATATTTACGCAAATGCAAACTTACTCCCCCGCGAGTGGTCGTAATATTATTAAGTTTCAAGTTGTTAGTGGAGAAAGGTATAAACCAGGACACACTGTTGGTATTCATCTTCGAGACACTAGGAGATAATTAATAAGAATTTTCCCATAACTGGTTTTGTAAAATACATTGTAATGTATTGAAATAAATATAATTAGGTCGCCCGTGGGCTGTCCACTCAGCTGAAGTTTACACAGTTTCAGATCAATAAACGGAACACTTAATGAAATAACATATTACAACGTAGTTAACACTTACCAGTGCTTTTCCGTTTTGAACGATATTATATTAGGCTCAAACACATTTTAACTCATATTCAAATAAAAATAATCCCAAATTCTCAACTACACAAAATGTACAAAATATACGAATGAGTGAATGAAATGAAGCAACGAAACAGGAAAATCGTTCACCAGATTACTCATCATTCATTCTAGCTGTGGGCTGAAAACTCAATTATATTCATTCAAAATAAACTTCCTTTGTAAAGGAAATGTTTATTTTTTTTTTTATCTCAAAATCTAATAAGTCCTATTTTTTCTTTTTTAGATTGAAGACTAACTGGAATGATCCGTTAATTTTTTCACACTCATTAACATTTTAAGAATATATTACAAGGGGCAGAATTGACTGAATAAGAGGTTTTGAACGCAACGTAGTTGCGAATCGATTTTGTTTTATTATGTTGGCTGCACGTCGATACTTCAGCCAATGAGACACTTCTGGCCTTTCTTCTTCGAAGAATATGGCCGACATTTTGATATTGCTGTCATGAAGATTTTTCAGTGACAAAATTTTAACTTTGTAGTTCTTCATGCACGGTTTTATGTTCCCAAAACGTTTTATTTTTTAATTGCTTAGACGGAGTGTAGTGTAAGCTATTTTATTTTTTGAAAATGGCAGCTGATCGCGAGATTGCTGCTGAAGACAGCATCAGAGTGGTTTGCCGATTTCGGCCACTGAATGACTCTGAAGAAAAAGCTGGATCTAAATTTATTGTGAAATTCCCTTCAGGACCCGATGACAATTGCATTTCTATAGGGGTAAGTGAAAATAATTTTAATGTCTATTGCTTTCCCCTATCATCGCCCTAAATTAGATCATGATGACTAATACATTACGAGTTGTTCACCTGCTACGAAATGGCCTTTCTTTTTCATTCCGCTTCGATGGTTATGATTATGATCGTGTTAATTTATAGAATCTTGCCGAATAATCGCACAAGTACAAACGTCTTTGTTTTGTCGAAAATCAATACAAATACCTCCTCGACCTTGACCTGAGTTGGTATACCACGATATTGTATGGATTTATTTTGTATATTATGCATAAATATTTCAGCACAGTAACTACTTCCAATCAGAAGATAAACAGAATCTTAATGCTTGTGCATTGAATTCCCACAATTACCCTCTTTATTATTCACATGAACATCTGGTATATGTTGAAGTCTCTGAATTTACTATGTATTGTAATTTTAGAGTGTGTAGGGTGTAAAAAACCCCGAAATAACATTTAACAACCTACTTCTATAAAAATCTTATTAGAAAAATAATTTAAAATATTTAAATAATGAAGTATAACAGACACCTTGTGATGTATCAAAGATATAAAGCAAAATATATATCAAGAATAGCTGGCCTGACTGACCCTATAATTATTACATAATTTACTGCATCCTCTAAACAATGTAATTAATCTACTAATTAGAACTGGATATATTCACATCCAGTTATGATTGAAGCTTGTCTAATAAACATTTCAGTTATTACTTTTGCATCCATAAAAATCTAAACCTAATAAAAACTGGCACCTGACAAACGAAACTAGACAGAAATTATGTACCTAGATCCTCTTTTTATAAATGAGGGTAGTTTAAAGATTTTTAATTTGTATTTGACAGGCTGTCTTCAGTTACAATTTATTTTCAAAAAAAATAATGTGAGAATTCAAAATTTACAAATATAAAAAACAAATAGAATATCCCGCCTTTAGAAAAAGGTCTAAGCTAAAGAAGTTATTATCCTTATTTCCAAAATGTATTTAGAAAGCATCTGCTTAAGCATTTAATTTGTCTCAAAATGGAACAACCTACAGTTTATTATTGCCTGTCTAGTTGATGATGTCAGATACTTATGTTGGCCTGATTCATCTTGGGATGTATGCTCAGTCTATCTACAGTATGTTTTTGCTTTAGACTACACAGGAAATATTTGCAAATGAGGTTTCTATAAATAAACTCTTCAATATGTCTACCAACACCAATAGGTACATTGAACTTTGTTAGTTAGTCTTCTGAAAGTAGAGAATTGTTTGAGCATTACATACAAATTAAAATGTGTGTTTTATGAAATTCTATAAACCATCTTTACCACAAACATCTAAAGACATTGGAATTTGCATCACAATTTCAAAAGTATAAATCAATAAGCAAAAAGATAAATGACAATGACTAGAGATCTTCCTTTTAATAGCAGGAATCATCGGCATCAAGTATGGAATAAATTAGTCTTGGAAGGGAAGTGCTTGTTTAACATCTATTTTCAGAGACCATGAGTCAAGTTAACTTGTGATCATAATTTTCAAAGTTTAATATTTCTATTTAATTTAATTTTGATTGGATTGAGATATTTTCTTACAGGAAATGATAACAATATATAACATAGCAATCTTGATATTTTTATGTAAGCATTAAGCCTCTGGCCTTCATACCAAATGTTGCAATAAAGTTGAATAACTGTTTTCTTTTTCTAACAAATTGTTCAGAACCATTTGAAACAATTTAATATTTTAAGTTATTAACATCCTAATGTGTAACACACTGAGAATGTTTTGAACGTTGTAAGGTCATTTGCATAATGAAATGCCAAGAAGTGACTAACACTTGAAGCTAAAAGGCTATTAATCTTGGAAGAGAAATAGACTTAACTTGTTAACATTATCTACAACAAGTAGGGTACCAGCCGTGTTAAATTGCTCATAGTTTCAAGCACAAATTGATAATTCTCTGTTTAGTCTAGTTGAATAATTCATTACATAGTTATTATATCATACATCTTATACCTATAGGCAATAAATATTCTGTATAATGTCTCGCACTGTACACAAGAGTTATTTAGAATGAAACTTTCATAAAGTTTAGAATGAGTTGCCTCATCTTTTTTTTTCCCAACACAATATATTATCTATCTATATATATAAAAATGAAACCCGTTTTCCGTTGTCACGACATAGCATGAAAACGGCTTGACCGATTTGGCTGATTCTTTTTTTGTTGTGTTTGTTATTGTCAGGAGAAGGTTCTTATCTCATTTTGAAAATTTACCACCTAAGTACACATTGTGGAATGCAAATAAAGTTTGAGTATTGAAAAAAAAATATAGTAGTAGGTAGGTAGGTAGTAGGTAGTAGTAGGTAGGTAGTAGAAGGTAGGTAGTAGTAGGTAGGGAGTAGTAGGTAGGTAGTAGTAGGTAGCTTTTTCCCTCTTATGTGACGCAGACAAAGTTGCGTGGGTCAGCTAGTATAAAATAAATTCAATGCATTTGTGTCCATATTTTTGAAATTCTTATTTTTATTTTAGGGTAAAGTATACTTGTTTGACAAAGTATTCAAGCCAAATGCAACCCAAGAAAAGGTCTACAATGAAGCAGCCAAGAGTATTGTGTCCGATGTACTGGCAGGCTACAACGGCACTATTTTTGCATATGGACAGACCAGTTCAGGAAAAACACATACTATGGAAGGTGTCATAGGTATGAGGCACTGTCAAATTAGTATCATCCTAAATTAGTACATACATTTCATTTATTATTAAATTTATGTCTAATCTTGTGTACTTTATTTTGCAGGGGATCCAGGCAAACAGGGTATTATTCCACGGATAGTAAATGATATATTCAATCATATTTATGCCATGGAAGAAAACTTGGAATTTCACATTAAAGTGTCATACTTTGAAATTTACATGGACAAGATCAGGGATTTGTTAGACGGTTAGTGCATCTCAACAATTTTGATTTTATTATTTTGGTAAGATTGTTCATAAATCTAACTGGTTAAATTGCTGGTTGCAGTATCAAAAGTGAACCTCAGTGTTCATGAAGACAAAAACAGAGTCCCGTTTGTCAAAGGTGCTACAGAAAGATTTGTGTCAAGTCCTGAAGAAGTGTTTGAGGTTATTGAGGAGGGGAAATCAAATCGACACATTGCAGTCACAAGTAAGTATATCTAAAATAGTTAGGTTAAAGCTTGCTGTGTTATATTCAGTTATTAACCACCACTTTTTACTTCAGACATGAATGAACATTCATCTAGATCTCATTCCGTCTTCCTCATAAACGTTAAACAAGAAAATCTTGAGAATCAAAAGAAACTTTCGGGCAAGTTATATCTGGTGGACTTGGCTGGTTCTGAAAAGGTACTTATTATTCTAATACTGAAATATTTGTATGAATCAACCTTCATTAGTTAATGCATATTTATTACATTATTACAAGGAAATATTACTTATTATTTTCCTGGTCAAGTAAACTATAATTATTTATTTGGGGTTTATTTTAACAGGTATCTAAAACTGGTGCTGAAGGTACAGTCCTTGACGAAGCTAAGAATATTAACAAATCGCTATCGGCGTTGGGTAATGTTATTTCTGCATTGGCCGATGGAAACAAATCACATATACCATACAGAGACTCAAAACTGACGCGTATCTTACAAGAGTCGCTCGGTGGTAACGCTAGGACTACGATCGTCATCTGTTGTTCCCCCGCGTCGTTCAACGAGAGTGAGACCAAGAGTACACTTGACTTTGGTAAAAGGTATGTAAACACACTACTAATTTTACATTACTAAACAAATGCAGTACTAAATTATGGAGAATTAAGGAAATGTTATGCTATATTAACACAACAGTCATCAAACAATTCCAAATGTAGAGCAATGTTCATTTAAAACCATTTAGAAGAAAAATGCATAATACTCCTTGTATTTATTTGTAGAGCCAAAACCGTCAAGAATGTCGTCTGTGTCAACGAGGAGCTCACTGCTGAGGAATGGAAGCGTCGTTATGAGAGAGAAAAGGAGAAGGTGGGCAGGCTGAAGGGCAAGGTCAGTACTATACTATCATTAAAACATTGAAAAACTACCTAGACAATAAGTTTCATTATTCTGATTACAATAATATTCAATTCATCAGGTTGAAAAGCTGGAGGCCGAGTTGAACCGCTGGCGCTCGGGCGAGACCGTACGGATCGAGGAACAGGTTAACCTGCAAGAAATCGAGGCCGTCACTCCCGTTACGTCATTCATTGAAGAGAAACCACCTGCGGCGGTAAGTGATGAGTCACTACGATCTATTGTAAACTATAGCAAGATACTGGAATCCATGTAACACAGATGAATGGTTTCCAATGAATAACAACCATTGTTATGGTTGTATGTAGGACACATTTTTTTCTAACTAAAGAATTTTTCGTTGTTACTTGGTTTATGCCATTTTAGACAATAATGTCCATTGACTTCCAAGTACCATAAACTTGGAAGGTCATTATACCGACCTTATTCGTGACGTCCTTCTGTAAGGTCAGGTGCGCAATATGCGCCGCCGACTGTAAGCATGTATTAGACGTTTTCAAATTAAATTGATTAGAATAATTATTTTTGTACTTTCCGTGAATACTGCATATAATTAGTGTACAAAACATTGTTCATCTAACCAAGATTGTTTTTCTCAGCCTGTGCCAGTGGCTGTGTCTAGCGCAGTCGAAGATGCGGCGATGCAAGGCAAACTGGAAGCCCTGTACCAACAACTGGACGACAAAGACGAGGAGATCAACCAGCACTCACAGCTGGTGGAGAAACTCAAGGACCAGATGATGGAACAAGAGGAGCTCATTGCCTGCACAAGGTATCTTCCTCATCTTTTAACATTATTTTACTTTCCATTTAAAAACAATTACAAATAACAAAAAAAAAACATAGTATGTACTTAGTATATTTCTTACAGTCATGCATGATGCAACGTCATTTCGATTTGCGATTAATGAGGCGATATGTTTTCTACATACGCTGATAACAACATGCTGATATCTGAAAATCTAACATACTTCAACATCTTTTGACATAATATTATGTTAAAACGCCAACATGTGGATTTCGCATTATTTGGATAAGATATCCAGAGGTTGGTGTTTTCTGGATTGAAAAATTAAAAGCAGAACAATTGAAACTCATCTCGTATGAGGATATGTTTACTATATAATAGGTACGCCTTTGCCGACATCGGGCGTATACGGGCTTGATGTTATTTGTATGTATTTGTGATTGATGCAACATTGTATTCACAAAAGGCGCGACTACGAGGCCCTGCAAGGCGACATGAACCGCATCCAGCAGGAGAACGAAGCCGCTAAGGAGGAGGTCAAGGAGGTGCTGCAAGCCCTCGAGGAGCTCGCCGTCAACTACGACCAGAAGTCGCAGGAGGTCGACAGCAAGAGCCGCGAGTGCGACCAGATGTCCGAAGAGTTGCAGACCAAGCAGGTCAGTTCTAACTACAGGGGTAGAATTGGGGGATAAGAATTGCATTGTTTTACAAAATTAACAGACCATCAAATCTGTTAAAATTAAAGAAAAGTACCATTATGGTGTATCCATATAGCCCGGCGCCATGCGCATGCCGCCGGGCTGTGCGCGGCACTCACAACAAAGCCGGCGGCTTTTTGCAGGTACCGCGCGGCCGCGGGCGAACAGTTCAAGAAGAAAGTTACAAGATAACTGAGAATATCGATTCACAGCCGCGCTTGGCTTTACATATGGTCAAGACGCCGGCAGTTTTTGTAGTGTGGATCAACCATTAGAAATATCAAATTCCCTTTTCCCTAAACGCACTTTTTAAAGGCCCAAACTGTGATATGGTAACAATCATTTTTATTGTCCACAGAGTGCTTTGGCCAGTGCGACGTCTGAACTCCAACAACTACGCGACCTATCTGCTCACCAACGCAAACGAATTGCCGAACTGCTAACGAACCTTCTTCGAGATCTCGCGGAGATCGGCGCTGCCGTCGGCGGCTCGGAACTGGACTTCAAACTGAACGTGGACACTGTGGGCAAGCTTGAGGAAGAGTTCACGGTGGCACGTCTTCATATCAGCAAGATGAAGAGTGAGGTGAAGAACATCGTACAGCGATGCCATTCACTCGAGTCGGCCAACATCGACGCCAACCAGAAGGTCAGTGAATGTTAACACCACATACTTATTTCTTTTCTCAAAACAAAATATAATTCTATTTTTAACCCATCGTTATATCACGTATCCGGGAAGTAGCAAACATAAATAAGGAATGTCTCTCCAATAGATTGAGGAGTACGAGCGCTCGCTGGGCGAGTGCAGGCTCCTGATCTCGCAGCACGAGGCGCGGTGCGCGTCACTCGCCGAGTCCATGCGGGAGGCCGAGAACAAGAAGAGACAGCTGGAGGAGGCTGCCGACGCTCTGCGCGAGGAATGCGCGCGTTTGCAGGTATGTACTCCTAAAATCGAGATAATATAATCCAAAGCTGTCCGCTGCGTCATACCGATCTATAATACAGGGTGCATTCAACTCCTTATTCTGAATTATATTCCACTGAAATTTTTCTCCAGAGCATTTATATTTTTATAATCGTTTTTTCTTCCTTTATTTAAATGTAAAATTACGTTCTCTATACGCAGCACTTCATTCATGTAAATAATACGGTAAAAAAAAAGGAAAAACAATGGATGTTGAAAAACTCTCTCAAACTTCTTGCCAAGCTACAGATTTCATCGATCTCGTCGTCGCGCTTGCTGTTCGCTACGTGCTTTTTGCCACGGTAACGATACATTGTGTATGGGGGAAATGAAACTTCAAATTTATTAGACACCCATAACGTTCCTGAAATAATTTCTTGCACGGGTCATCTTAGTATGATAAACTGAATTCACCCATCAGTTTGTGGAGGCCTCTCCCTTACACCCTGTATTCCCACAGGCCTACTCTGCAGAGTGCCGCAAACCTACACGCAGGTTCCGCATGTTTGGACTGATCCCGCCAACGTGTCTCTGTAATTACTGCTATAGATTATATGAAGATGTCCCAATAGTCTCTTAAATGAGAATGTATTTTGCATGCGTGCAGGCGGCGGAGCGCGTGCAGCTGGCGGCCGCGGAGCAGCGCGCCGACTCGCAGGTGCGCAGCGCGCTGGAGGCGCAGCTCGAGCAGCTGCGCAACGCGCACGCCACGCAGCTGTCCGCGCTGCGCGACGAGCTGGCCGCGCTGCAGCGACACCACCAGGAGCTCAAGGAGTACGTACCGTACAGTTACACCACTACCCTTGTTAAATTAAAAAAAAAAAAGCATTGGCCTTTATTGACGTTATTAAAGTTGTAAATAAAATTGTCAATAAGCCTAAATACTAATATGTATTCATTTGTTTGCAGTACCTACCAGGAACTGACGCTGGCTCGCCAGCAACTACAGGACGACTACGAGAAACTGAAGCGCGAGGAGGCCGACAAGTCTGCCAAACTCAAGGAACTCATGTTAGTGTCACATTCACCGCGACGTACTCTCGATAAAGCCGAGAAAGAGGTTGTCAATCAACAGATGGTGTTGAAAGAGGAAGGCGATATCTTTAGGGATTACATCATATCGCCGAAGAAGGAGAAACTAGGATTTGCATACGGAATGGGCCTTGATATTGAGAAAGCTTCCGCCAAAGAGGAGAAGTCGCTCTCGGCAATCCCCAAATCCCCTGTCTCCCGCCACTCCTGCAACATCCACCCCCTCCAACTGCATCTACTTATATCTGTCACCATGATCCTACTCACCCATCGTTATCCACAAATTGTTGTTTTGGTTTAAGCTTCGTTACTTTTTTTGTGATATGAATGTGGATCTCTGGACACCAGACAATATTTTTTGCAGTGCCTTTAATGACATGATCAGCAAAAATTATATAGGGAATCCGAATTGGTTTTAGTTGGCATGTTATTTTATTGAAAATATGTCGAACGGGACCAGCTCAGATTACTAATGAAAGTCCATATATGGATTGCTGAATGGAATGTAGATTTTAGCTCAGTTCTAATAATTTAATGAGTGTGAGAGATCCATATATTTTATGTTGTAATAATAACGACGCTACCACATTCGCAACTGGCTTACATTTTAAATAATAGCAAAAGTACAAAATATCTAGATCTGTTATAATTGTAATTTGATGTAAGCCAGTTGTTTTATTGTTGTTTTGATATTCAAAACGATAAGTTCATATTTTTTTATGCATTTTTGACGCTTAGACTAATCATGACACTAGTCGAAAAAGCATTGAATGCCTAGTCAATCATAGATTATTTTATAACGATATTTTGCTTGTAAAGTACTTAAATATTTGAATGTTGTAGTTATCTGCTATATTGTAGCATGTTCTATAGTAACGTTCGTAATTATTTAGCATGAAGTTTTTCGTAAAAATACAGTAAAGACTAGTAGTATAACTAAATCTTTATTCGGTACTACATTTCGTTATGAATTTTCGTGTTGTGATCATTTCGGTTGTTAATATAAATATGACGATAAGCGTAAATGGACTTTTGCGCCTTATAAACTGTTATCAAGTCACACTGCCTTACTGCATTATTAATAATGAGTTATTTGTACAGTTGCTAGTTTAACGCAACAGATTTCGTTTTCAAACCGATGTGTTTCATAGTTTTATTTTCACTTGGAATATCATAAAGTTAATAATAAACCTCTAATAGTTTCTAGAACAGCTTGTATTGCTGTAATACATAACTATCAACTCGTATTGTATAGATCGTCGTTGATGCTTGCACAAATTATTAGTCGCAAATTAATATAATGAAGCAGCAAATGAATATAATAACGTAAAACTATATTCTCATGTAAATATAGCTGTAAATAACCCTGAGTGTTTGTATAGAGAGTCGGCGAGTAATATTTTTATCAAACTATTTTTTTATACAATTTGAAAACCGTTATAGCTAACTTTGCATGAATATTATCGTGTTTCGGTACAATAGTGTTCATCTTACTGTTTGTCCATATGAGATCTCGTATACTTAATCAAAGTTATTAGAGACAATTTAGGTGATAGATATACGTAGGTATTTTAAAGTTACGGGTAGACGACAGGCGATATGGAACCATTTAGTAATAATTTCATTTACAACTGCCATGTCTGTTTTAAGGCATTTACTATTAAGAGCCACTTAAGCATTCCTGCTAGCATTTACCGCAAAGGATTGAATCGCATTTAACTGACAATTTAATATTGCATGAAACATTTTCCATTCCACTTGTATTGACCATCAAATCAGAATTCGACCGCATTTTACCGCATTATATTGTTCCTAGTGTCCATGTCACTTCCCTAGTCTATGTGCACTCGAACTGCCGAAGAGTGATTGTCGCCTCCATGTGTTTAAGATACCGTAAATGAATACTTCTTCCAGCGTTTAAAACTACGAAGATTGACTAGAATCGCATATTCTATGTGCATGTAACTTAAACACACCAGGCGTACCTTTGGTCTAGCAATTTAATCGATGCAATACTTAGAACATTCCTATTTCAATACACTCTTCTAGATTATTTGCTTGAAAGAAGCGACAAATCTTATATGTGTTACACATTGTTATGATCGATGTAAGTACGATGTAGACGTAGTGCGAGGTCTTGTAACGCCTTACGCTTTTTACTTTTGAGTTATCATTTTATTCCGCACGTATCCCATTCATATTCATTCTGCCGAGGGTTGGCATTTTCTAAAACATACGGCCTAAGTACAAGGAGCGGCGATGTATATGGATGGGTGCGTGCTGGGACTTAGATAGCTCACATCTGTTCGCAGGTAATAAGGGGTGATCATTAACTATCATTAAATTCTTTAGTTTGTAAGTGTAATAATGAGTACCCATTGTTATGTGTAGTCAAAGCGTGGAGCGGCGTGAACAAGCCCGCGCTGACCTCAAAGGATTGGAAGACACTGTTGCCAAGGAGCTGCAGACACTGCACAATTTGCGCAAATTATTTGTACAGGATCTGCAGGTGAGTACAGTCATTATTGTGAATCAGTTTTCATTAAAATTAGGTAGCTTATCTTTGTGCTAGCTCATCGTTATATTAACATTACTTTATCACGCAGGCAAGGATAAAGAAATCCAACAATTCGGAAGAGGGCGCGGAAGAGGAGGGCGGCTCATTGGCTCAGAAGCAGAAGATCTCGTTCTTGGAGAACAACTTGGAACAGTTGACCAAGGTGCACAAACAACTTGTGCGCGACAACGCAGACTTGCGCTGCGAGGTGCCCAAGCTCGAGAAGCGTCTGCGAGCCACTATGGAGCGCGTCAAGGCGTTGGAAACAGCACTCAAGGTACATTTTATTATAACGATTACCGCCTTTGAAGAAAAAACCAAAACCAAATTGCGACTGATTTCAATGTCTTCATTTTTATTTCCAGGAAGCAAAGGACGGCGCTATGCGTGACCGCAAGAGGTATCAATTTGAAGTTGACAGAATCAAGGAGGCTGTTCGTGCTAAGAACCTCGCACGGCGAGGCCCACAAGCCCAAATTGGTAAGGGGTATTTAAAATATTAACTTAACTAATATTATAAAGACGAGGAGTAGATTTTTTGTTTGTTAAGATTTAACTCAAGAACTACTGAACCTATTTTTTTTTTCAACATTAGTAGGCTCCATCTTTACAGAGTAACATATGCATACAAATTATATTGAAATCATGAAAATTAGCCGAGCTATCACAATTTTCGCGGACGAAGTGCTAGTAATAAATATAGTGCTACCTCAAGTCACTATATGAGACTGCAAACGTTAATATTATGACTTTTTCACTTCTCATGTTCTAAAAGTACGCCATTATAGCCCTACGAAGCGGGATTGAAGTGACCGTTTATTCCCTAGGGAGTAAAAAGTAATTTAAAAATAGAACGATCTTTTACTCTGAAACATGGTCACAAAAGAGACTCATCAAAGGCTTTATTTAAATTTCGAATTGGCTTGCAAATAGAAAGCGGTTTATTGAAAAAAAAAAAACAAAAGAACTCTTCAACGCGAGAAAAAATTATGGTTGTTTGTGTGCATCATTGATTTTGAAAAGTATGTGCAATGCCTCTGTTGCTAGCCGCTGCAGTTATGTAGGTACTTATTATCTGTGGAGTGTGGATCATCTTCATTGCGAAAATGTTGAGAGTTTGTGTTGTGTTTTAAATTGTAAATCTGTGACTGACCTGATAGAAGAAAAACCTGACCGCTCAGTTCAGAATTTTTGTCGAGTGTAAATTTGTTTGGTTTTAAGTGACTATTTTTCTCACACTCGAAGTGAAAAGTACAGTTTGCACCTCGAGACTAAACGCTAATCTAATATACCCTTGCTTTCATTGCCTCCCTCGCAAGCTCGGGAGTCAAACCACCTCGGGTATATAATGGCTTCGTTTAGTCCCTCGTTATAAAATATACTATTTTTCCAGCGAAACCCATCCGTGCCGGTGGTGGGCACCTAGTGGGCGGCGGAGCGCCCGGCGTAGTGCGACCCGCGCCCGCGCAGGACATCAAACGGAAGTCTATCATTGTGGGCGCGCGAGGTAACTATATTTAAAAATACACGTCGGCTGTGGTAACAATTAGTGACAATCTACTACATAATAATGCACTTGTTTCAGATGAGAGTTGAAGAGATAGCAGTTACATCATAGAGAATTTAAATGAAACTTCATAGATGTACCTTACAGGGGCGACGAAAATAATTATTTTAAATCATAACCATTATTATAACTATGTGTTTATGGAAAGCCTAATAATAAGTGCAACAAAAAAAAAAGAAAAATATTGGTAGTATTCTCTTAGGCTTAATGTTTTGAGCTACCTAATATTAAAGTCTATAAGTGCACATGGATTTAGAACAGTTAATAGCTTTCTGCGATATTATATATCAGGTTTCATATAAATTCGATATAGTACCAGTTCTAAAATAAAAGTATTACGGTTTGAGCAGACCGAAGCTTCAATGGTCTTTTGATGTTGCTATTTTTAAATCGGATATATTTTTATGAAATGACAAAAAGTATTAATTTAGTTTCTCATTATGGATGCTTAAACTCGATTAAATGTTCGATGAACTTAGAGATTATTTATCTGCTTGAGAAAGAAATGCGGCAAACTGAGACGTGAGCAATCATTCAGTACAAAGACATACCGAGCCAGTTACCAATTTGTGTGAAATAGACGGGATATACATGCTCTAATTTCTTTCTCATATGGATATAAAACAATGATTTCCAAGATGCAATATCTCGTTATCTTTAAGAATATGCTGTGAATTAATTGCAGAGTTGCATATGCTGCCGCACAAATAAAATAAAAACAAAAAAAGTAAAAAAAATATAATAATAATATAAATGTTACTGTCGGCGTTGTTATCAATTCCACGTGTGGTGGCAAATGCAGAGCAGTGTGCATCTTCAATGTGTAGTTGTAGTTTAAGCTTCTTTAATATATATTTTTATATATTGTGATAAGCGTTGATATGCCGACATGCGAGCATTTATTTAGTTAACGAAACGAAAACCTTTGGTATATGTTCACAAGGTGTCATGGGTGATAACGAGAAGGTTCATAATAGTTCAGATACATAAAGCTTCAGGTATCCGCTCATACCCGGTGAGTTTGCATTGGTTCCACGTGCGTGTGCCTGGACGACTTGCTACCACAAGCAAGTTCACTGTCACTAGGCACGGTCTGCGCCAGATTGACATGCGATTCGATATTAGTGGGTGAATTTTGTATTCAATCATGAATATGAAAATCTCTTTCAACTAATTACATTTAGCTCCAGTGACTTGAAATATTAAACTGTAACAGTACGGTTGTTACTGCTTAAGATACATAAATACACACACATAGTTGTTGCATATTGTAGGTTATCATTCATCGCACCTTTCGCTTAGTCCCTCCTACTGCGCGTCACCTTCACGTTAGCTTGTGAGCTGTGATGTTTTTTTAGCAAATATTTTACTTTTGTATTGCGTCTTTCTTGTAACTGTCTCAGTAGTAATTTTAGTCACTAAGTTACAATATCGGCTCTTATAATATAGTCCATAACAATTAAGAAATTATATTTTTAATGAAATGTATGGCATATTTCACTTCGGATCATCGTTTGACATCTGTTCACGTGAGAAATAAATAAACTTTGGAAAAAACAGCGTCAAAATAGTATGTTTGGTTAATAAAGTTCTCTATTTGCTTTAGGATGCATCAGCTTCGCAGTAGATCTGTAACTTATATAAGTACTTATGAATTAATCACGACGGATGGCAGTCCAGTATAGGCTTGCTGCATCTAGACATGGAGCAGTGTAGGGCCCACGCGGCTGCGTCCTATGAGGAGTTATGGAACTATAGCCGACTCAATGTCCAGAAAACCAAAGATGAATCACAAGTTTAGATTTATTGTTTGAGATTACTTACCAGCTGAAATTGAATGTAAGCCCCGAATTACTCAATGGTTCCAAAGCTCCTTAGTGTGTTGCAATACATTTATATCGTTTAGATGTAAAGTTGTAGTAAATTATTTCACACTTAATTTAGATACATGATTTTGTCATATTTTATTTATTGTATTACATAAAACTAAATTATATCGTTTTTTTTTTCACTTTTGAAGTGTAATAAATGCGCTTTTTATATACCTCTACTTACATTATGTTAAAATCATGATCAAATACCATATATTTTGCATTCAAAATTAGAGATGCCTACAAAGATGCATTCCACGAGGAAAGCACATTGTATCTTTGTTAATCTTTAAGATAGTTTTGTTAAAATGTAGTAAAAGAGGCTATCCTCGGTTTCCACTCGCCTGTTGCATAGATAGCTCTAGCCGGAGGTTGACGCGCCCTGGACGCGCCCGAAGGTGGGCTACCCCAAACCGACAGGCTTGCCTTTGCACCAAGTGATTTAGTTTGTATTGACATCTTTTGTATCATGTATTTTAATATATGGAAAATTCTCAGAAAGAGTATTTTCTTGATTTTTTTTATTTATTATGAAAATAAAATCATGAATTTATTTGCTAAAGCGTTTTTTATTGAAGTCGACCCTTTTACTACCTTTTTAGGGTTCCGTAGTCAACCTTCGTACTCATTCACGTTAAATCGCGGGCGCGGGCGCGATGGAGATAGCAAATTTTACTCAAAGGAAACTTTCCTTTATTTTTAAAAAGAAACAAATTTGCATTCACTGATTTTCGCAAATTATTTTGCCACACTTGGGCATCGAGCCCGTGATGAATGTTCGACCAAATACGGAAAAATGTATGTGTTATTGAATTATAAATAAATAATTAATTTTGAGTATTGTGTGATCGAAAGCTATAAGTTCTATAAGTAATTTATTTTTCCACTACAACACTATGCAAGCGGATTAGTCTTCCGGTCATGGTTGGTTAGTGTGGCCACAGCTTGAAGCAGCTTAGTTTATTTTTATAAGTACTTCGGTAATACGTTAGATATGCATCACAAAAACATTTTGTGAAAATTTAATCTTTCTGCTGGCTGTAAGTACCTATGATGACTTCCCACAACTTCAAAATACAATTTCCATCGTTCCACCCTTTGTACATTTGTACAGGGAACACAGTGGAATCAGTTCTCAGGTGCTAACATAACAACCATAAGAAGTACCGATGAAGCGATAGGTAGGTACCTAACTAAAATTAACCATTAAATTAAATAACTACTTATTGTTTTTTATAAAAATATGAAAGTTTGTTGTATTGATTTGGGAAATAGGCAACCATACTTTTTGATACATTTTGTTGTGGAAAATTGTTTAGGGAGCCTTCCCCAGAGACTTGTAACTACATAACGTTTCAGGTACCGGCCATGACTGCCCTATCTCAAAATTCCAACCTGTATCAAATAGCTTGTTCAACTTAACAGCAGATTTATTTATTTAAACTACATGATGAAGAGTGGTACATTTTTTTGCTAGCCTACGTCGTGGCCCACTGCTGGGCAAAGGCCACCCCTTTCTCCTTCGATACCTCTCTGTCTTGTGCGATCTCCGGCCATGTTGGCCCTGCAAACGTGATCCATCGTCACGCCACCTACGTCGAGGTCTACCTCGCCGGCGCTGTCCTTCCTCAGGCGTCCAGTGTATGACGATCTTTGCCTATCTTTCCGGGTGCATCCTTGTCACGTGGCCCACCCACTCATTTCGGCGTGGCTGTTTTTCCCCAACATCTGCTACTTGAGTTATGGAGCGCAGGGAGGTATTTCTAACGCGAACTGTTCTCTTTAAGCCGCGTTTCCACTAGGCAACAATTGACGCGCAACATGTTACACAACAAGTTGCCCCACATGTTGAAAGTCAGCGCTGAACTTTGGTTTAGCAACTTTTGTTTTGTTTTGTCATGTTGCGCGCCAGCTGACAACGTCGCGCGATGTTGTGTTACGCTGCCGAACATGTTGAGCGTCACGTGTCGCGCGCCAAATGTTGCCTAGTGGATACGAGGCTTTAAGCGCCGAATACACTAGGGAACATTTTGTCCCGCAACATGACGCGCGACACTAAATATACGTGACGCTGCAACGTTGCATAGTGTCCCGCAACATGACCCACAACATTGTACGTGACGCGGGGCATGTTGCTTGCTCCCGCCTCGAGAGCGAGCGCACGTGTCCCGCGTCAGTGTTGGACCAGTGTTGCAACCTCCTCGGGCGACATTTCTATAAACACTGAGAAGTGTGGTCGACAAAATGTTCCGCGACATGTATGTCGGCACATTCCACGTAGTTGTTGAGGAACATGTTCCGCAACATGTTGCTCCAATTGTCCCCTAGTGTATCCGTGGCTTTACACCTACCCATTATGCTGCGCTCCATTGCTCGCTGGCAAATCTTGAGTTTGGACTTTTGTTGCTCAGTAAGGCTGGTTTTATAGTCACGCCGCTAGACGCGCCGTTGGGCAGCGCGCTGTTGAACAGCGCGCGTTTGAACAGCGATGCACTATAAAACGACATTAGTAAGGCGCGTTTCGCTGCTGTGAGACAGTCGTGTACAAACATACAAAATGAACGGCAATGCGGTTAGAGTACTGGCTATTTACTTTTTATGGAAAGATTATAAAATTATTCTTATAAAATTCATCGGCCGGGTCCCATAAACTTCTTCTAAATCGCACTTCCTCAATTACTCGTCCTGTATCGATGTGATTCATTTTGTACACAACAGTACCTAACGGCGCGTCTCAACGGCGTCACACTGAAACGCACAATGGCCGTAGAAGCGCATGAGCGGCGCGCGCTTCGACAGCGCCGCGCGAATAGGACGCGTTCACCGAACGGCGCTGCTGAAGCGCGCAAATTTGAAACGCTACTACTACCCCAATACATATCCGAGCGCGCGCGCTCCGACGGCGCTGCTGAAACGCGTGACTATAAAATCAGCCTAAGTGACCAACTTTGTGCACCGAAGATTAGGACTATAGTCTAAATACCCCTTAAATTGACGGGCATACATTGCAATATGTCGACGAGTATACCTATTTGGGACATAGTGTCGTTCAAAAACAGGCAAGACAAAGAAGTCGAAAGACGAGTCCAAAGTGCTTGGAAAACCTTCTGGGCCCTTAAAGAACATATGAAGGGAGTGGTACATAGGCGGACATAATTCCACAAGGCATTCTCTAACAGCCAACCTTTGGGTCAAATACAGGGATTGAAAACCGGTTCCAATTTCGGTTCTGGTTCTTCTGGGGATCTGTTACACATGGGTATCCTAGGGTACATTCCGTTTTAGAAAATAATCACTCACAGCGCTCACATCAATATTTTGCGTTCCTATTTAGATTTCACGATTAGATAGCTGCGCACGCGCTAGCGATTTAGCTGTCATCAGGTCATTTGACAGCGCTCACGGTGATATTTATTTGGTGCATGGTCGGTGTAATCGCGAGATGGCGCATGTCTTGACGTCATCTATGACGATTCAAGGGACATCGATATCGCGCTCACGGTAACGGTACGGGTTTATGGACACTCAAATCGTTAACGGCCTAATTCGGAACGCGGCCCTAGTATGGACGCCAGTCTCTCACAAAGGAACATAATATATTATGCATTTTGTTAAGAAGTCATTGTTCCAAACGTATTTATGAAAACTGAGTGTACGACTACACGCCGACAGACTGAACACCGACAAGACTTTATTTCGACGGTAAACTTCGCCGACAGGACATTTTCCGACACGCCTCTTCGCCGACAGAGCTCATCAGCGACGCAACTTACCTCCAATAATCAGATAATATCATCATGTTAAGATACCTACCAATAAAAATGCATAGAAAAAAATACAAACAAAAATAATTTATTTAAACAAACCTCTTAGTAAACATAAAATTTATCATGGTATTGTGCCAACTTTCGACAGCCTTTTGTGTGGTTGGTGTGCCTGCTCCAATGGCATCTCATATTTACCATATTTCTGGCGGGAATGTAGATGGCACTTTCGTAATCAATACATTAAAAAATTCAAAAACGATTCTAGCTTACTTTGAAAAAGGAGCAATTAATGCTTGTAAACGTGCATTCCCAGAAAGCAGGAATAAGTTAATAAAAGCGCATTAAGAGTCCGTGCACGAAAATAACTCATTTTGAACATTTTTGATCACTACTTGTGGGAAAGGTAAGAAGAATATGAACCTTCTTTGTTGCTATTATAAGAGTCAGGTTCTTATTCTTGTCGACCGCTTGATTCTTTTTTTAAAATAATGTATATATTAATGGCAATCACCCATATACAAAACCCCTTTTTCGCAAAAGTAACGAGCGAGTGATGTTTGGGGTTCGCTGAACAAAGAACTACAAAATATTTTGAACATTAAAAAATATAAATGGCATCATTAAATGGTCTACTCGTAAAGTAGTTGAAAACATTATTGATTTCAATACGAAATATAGCAGAAAAAAAATGTTGAAAAAACGTAATTTATGGAAAACTTCGGGACAAATAAGTATTTTTTTCTATACCTTAGAAACACTTTAAAGAAAATTTAAAAATTACTCATTAATCTCAAGGTAGCCCTTTAATAGAATCTGAATTTTAATTTATAAATAAACAATAACATCATTTCGTAAATGAAGGGCAAAGTGAACTATATTATCGACCGCGCAATCCCGATCCCGTCAGTAACGACCGGGCTCTCCCAGCGTGAACACGTATCACTTTGCTTCGCAAGCGCTCGCGAGTTATACGTAAATATATTTCCCAGATAAACGCAGACTACCACATTTTGATCCAGTAAGTATTTAGTTAAATATGTATTATTAGTAGTATTTTTTAATATTATTATTTTTTGACTTTGGTTGTTTCTTAAGATTTTTAACATTTATTTCGTCTTCAAAATTAATATTATGTAGAGGTAAGATTCTTTGTTTGTACATCATATGTTGTAACTTTGTAAGTATAGATGTAATTTGCGGAACTACTGATCTGATTCCGAAAATTAAGGTTTTTCGTCATGGGTGTCGTTTTCATGGTTTTTGGGGTCGCTGATTACGAAAAAGAGGTCAAAATGAAAATCCAAGATGGCGCCCAGAGTTTTTGTTGGTTTTACGGTCATGGGTGTCGTTTTCATGCGTTTTGGGGTAGCTGATTACGAAAATGAGATCAAAATGAAATTCAAGATGGCGCCCAGGAAAATTTTAATTTTTTCCGTCATAGGTGTTTTTTTCATGGTTTTTGGAGTCGCTGATTACGAAAATGAGGTCAAAATCAAAATCCAAAATGGCGCCCAGGAAATTTTTAGGTTTTTCCTTCATGGGTGTCGTTTTTGTGGTTTTTGGGGTCGCTAATTACGAAAATGAGGTCAAAATCAAAATCCAAAATGGCGCCCAGGATTTTTTCTGTTTTTTCAGTCATGGGTGTCGTTTTCATGGTTTTTGGAGTCGCTGATTACGAAAATCAGGTCAAAATTAAAATTGAAGATGGCCCCGAGTAAAATTTTCGGGTTTTTACTTCACGGGTGTCATTTTCGTCATTTTTGGGGTCGCTGATAATAAAAATGAGGTCAATATGAAAATCCAAGAAGGCGCTGATAATTATAATATAATAATACGTACGTAACGTAACGAACTACGTTCTTTACGGGAGTCTTCAGACCGCACAATTTTTTTGAAATGTGAAATGGAAAAGTTGATCATGTCTCATACTCGAACGACTGCATTGAATCAGATAAAAATACAAGATCTTGTTTTCAAATCTATTGGCGTCTCTTATTTGTTGTAGGTAATGGGTCCAAAGACAGGGACGCATTACGCATGCATTAATAAAAAGAAAAGGAAAGAACATGGGAGACTGATACGTGCTAGAGCAGCACTCAAAGAACGACAATCTGGTCAACTCGCTACGGTTTCGTTTCCAGAACACGTAAGTTTTTACTTTCCATCAGCGTTAGAATGTAGAAGTATTTACTAGTACAAACTAATATCAAATGTTGTTAATTTCAGGAAATCGATCAGCTGTACAGTTTGGACCATTTTTTAAATATATTTAAACTTCATGTACAAGAGTGGTACATAGGCGGACTTACTGCCAGGCATTCTCAACCAGTAGGTTAGAAACCTATGGGTTTCGGCTGTGGAGAACCTCAAGAGGCGTCATTAATAACCCTATTGGTGACTATATTTTCGAGCCGTTTAAGTTCGAAACTCTAGGACCGTGGGGTCCGAGTGCTCACAGCCTTTCAAGGAAATTTTAAAACGCTTAGTTGACACTTCCCGTGACCCTAGGGCTGGCCTTTACTTTGACCAAAGGTTTAAGTGTTGCCATACATCGTGGTAACGCCGCCAGTCTCATGGGGATATTACCTACCAGTTGGCAGCGTTGAGGAGGAGTTTTTTGACGACATTTTTAAAGTTTATAGTTTTAAATTATATACAATAACCTCCCTTTTGAATTACTCCATCTATTAAAAAACCAGAATCAAAATCCGTTGCGTAGTTTTATAGATCTAAGCATACATAGGGACAGACAGACGCGGCAGGAGGCTTTGTTTCATAATATGTAGTGATAGTGAAGTAAGTAACCAAAGACATGCATCGGACTGTTTTAACAAACTCTGTGTTTTTCGAAATCGTATTCTATTTGACGGCTAAGCATAAAGTTTTCTGGCGATCGGTGATTAACATTTAAGATTTTTCCACCGGAGTAGGTGATGGGTACATTCAATTTTCTAAGCTTGTTAATACGGATATATTTTACCTCCACTATATTTTAAACGTGCATCACCAACTGCTATCAACATGCCTCATAACACGTTTGGCTGCAGTTGAAGTCTTAAAAAATCTTCGACTATGACGCTTTGCTCCATATTTGTTGAGAACACTAGTACCATATATAATGCACTAACTAGCGCTTACCTAAGTATACAAATTTATTTTTCTTTGTTCCTTAGACAGAACCTATTTGATTTGTTTTGTGACTACCTTCTAATAACTAAAGTGAATGCCAAATGTTTTTATCACGTCAAGTTTTTGTATCTAATATTGTTACTATGCCCGAAACTGCAATGATTAGTTTTGTACGGTCTTTTCGGTAAACCAACAGCAGTCAGTTATGACAGTGTGGATGGGAATACCGCTTTCCAATACCGTTTTGCATACTGTATTCAGCGGTTTATTATACTATATCGCCGTGACATTTCGTGTAAATGTTTTGTTAAATTATTGGTAAATCTATGGAAGCCAACAATTCGTTTAAAATACGGGCAACATAATACTAGAAGGAAGCACATTTTTACTGTACCTAGAACACTGCTCAAAAAAATTGGTGGCTGGTTTAGATGTCTATGTACACGCTTTTATAATAAACTTCCAACCCGCATTTAAAATGTCAGCTCTAATAAATACAAATCGTTTATAGAACTTAAACTATGCCAAAAACTTTTCACTTATAGGCACTGTTAAAGACCTATATTGAAAACTAACACTTCTCCCGCGACGTATGTTTGTAACATACAAATTTTATAATTTAGTGTAGCCAAAACGGCTTGGAATGGAATTACTCCAATTCATTTTTTGTTTGTTTTCCTTTTTCTAGTAACTATTCTGATATGTTCGCATCCAGTTGACAATACACTTGACATTGATGAATATATGTTTTTTTTTTTTTATATTTACCGTTTTGTAAAATGTTTGTACTTGTATCTAAATTATTCTAATACTGTCGGCGACGAGACCCTATCTCCACACCAGAGTGCAAATAGTGGCCATACTTAGTGTATTACGTGAGTCGTTCAGTTGATTTAGTGTTTGAAAACTTGTGATATTAACTTATAGATACATTTAATTAAGTAAACAATTAATATAATATCACTAGAATCGTGTTAGTTTATGATAACTTATCATCATCTTAGTATTAAAGTCCAATCAGACTGGTTAGAAAGGAAAAAACGTAAATTATTATTTTTTTGTGTCATAATTACGTAACTCGAAATGATATTTTTTTGTTTGTTAAGGTATAACGTTTAAATTAATGTCAAATCGCTGGACTTGACTTAAAACCATTATTCACGCAAGAATCATGTAAATCGGTCCAGTCGTTTAGAAAATATAAAGCAAAATAGAAAGTAAACATTATGTACATCGTAAATTTCACACTTATTGTTCTATGATATTTAATGTAAGGTGCAATATGATTGTTTTAAGTGGAAATAGGTGCAATTACCTTTGTAAAAATGTATATATTGTGAAGTTTATTTAAATGAATAAAGAAGGTATTGGGTTCCAAAGGTTTCGGCTTTCGCGAAAATAAACGCAAAATTGGTTTCTAAAAATTAAACCATTATTATTTTGATTGTGATAAATATACTGTACACACACATTCCTGACTTTTATTTCTAAGCCTTTATAATTATGTACTTTAAAATAATATCGTCTACAGGATCAAAATTGTTTAAGCGATCACTACGCCCGATCTTCACCCGTGTGTGCGTGTATCTGCATGAACAATGCACACAAACATAGAATTGCAACGAATTTGCCTAAACTCTAGCGAGTGAATTTTGTGCACGGACTCTTAAAAGCATTGATTACGAAAGTGCCACCCACATTCCCCCCCAGAAATATGGTCAATATCAGATGCCATTGGAGCAGGCACACCAACCACACAAAACGCTGTCGAAAGTAGGCACAATAGAATGATTAAATTATTTTGTTTGTATTTTTCTATGCATTTTTATTGGTAGGTATATTAACATGATGATATAACCTGATTATTGGAGGTAAGGTGCGTCGCTGATGAGCCCTGTCGGCGAAGAGGCGTGTCGGAAAATGTCCTGTCGGCGAAGTGTACCGTCGAAATAAAGTCTTGTCGGTGTTCAGTCTGGCGGCGTGTAGTCGTACACTCATGAAAACTATGTGAACAGAAAAAATCAAGACATTGTATTGTACTTAGGTTCATATAAAGGTTCCTCTTTTCGGTACGATTCCGGTTCCCGTTTGGGTTCCGATGTACCGGTTCATAGAACCTTTAAATCGAATGATATTATGCCGGTTCCTTGTCACCCGATTTTAAGTTTCCTTACCAGAAGAGGGGATGGTGTTTTCGGGGCGTGCTTAGCATATCATACTTTTTTTTTAGTTCGCCATCGTTCCTCACCTCAAAAAACAAGTTGGGACTCACTTTGCGTAAGAACCGGTAAAACAAAGGTTCCAATGTAGGTTCTGGTTCCTGTTCCGGTATAGGTACCGGAACACCTAAATATCGGTATTTTGGAACCGTTTTCAATGTCTGTAAAATAGGACCGCATTGTGATAGATTCACATATTCTTTAAAACAATGTGGATAGAGTAGTGCACCTACTTACATATTTACCCATTTATACAGGATGGAAATGTAAGGAAATTGTTATTAAAATTATAAACGTTAGCTTTATGTATTCTGGTTTACTAAACATTTCTAAATCCTATGATATAACATGTATAAAATATTAAATACTTTAGTGTAGTTCATTAGGAAACCTTGAGATGACTGTGTATGTCGTATTTTGTTTGGATGTAAAATAGGTATATTGTTTTTCCCTACGTTTCATAATTTATAATACCTATACACTATATTACAATTTCATTTTACTATCTTTGTTGTTTTAACAATAATAAATCATCAATGGTACATCCAAAAGTATCAGCTACATACCAGCTCTAGGTTTCTTAACGTTGAACACTTGAATACATAGGTACACATTTCATAAATTCCATTCTTATTTACATAATATATTATTTTGTTTTCTCTGTAAAAGATCGGCTTCTATAATACGCAAATATAACATAAGAAAGCCCGATCATAATCTATATTAAGTATACTAGAATAAGTCAATCTTCATCTATACATACAACATTTCTAACATAAAAATAAATAATGTTTTGTATATTTAGCGTTAGTGTGCATAAAATCTATAAATGAGAGAAAAGTTAACTTGGAAGCTGGTGTGGAATGTACTGATTTGTTTGCAAAGTTTACGGCCTGTTTCACCATCTATCGATAAGCCTCGGTTAACTGATCTGACATATCATTTCATGATGGATAGTAAGTATTTGGACACTGGGAACCATACCCTCATAAGTAGGTATTAACGAAAGCAAAGCATCAAAGTGCGTTGTATGAAGAAATGGAATCATTCGATAGTTGGCGATCTAGGGTATTATTTACGCCGTTCTCCTTCACAGTAGATGATGTTCTGAAAAAAAAAAAACAAATGAAAAGATTGATTGATAGACCTATCGAATAAATAATAATGCGTTAAATTGTAAGCAGTATGTTTGGTTGACAATCTTTCGAGAATTTTCAATTTGGCTAGATAGATTACAACCTAACGGGTTTTACAATTTTACGGTAATATACCTACGCCCTTGCAGTTGCAGCCACATTCATACCCAAAACTTTCCTCATTCCTCGAATAAATGAATGATACATTTATTTGCGGGTCGGCAGCAATATGCTGAGAAATGGCCATAGTGAGTGATTGAGATGCAGATTTTCCCCCTATGTTCCCTTTTTTTGTGCTTCCTAATGTTGTGTCATGTTTTAGTGCAAATTAATGTTCTCTCTTTCTTTCTTCTTATGTGTAAGGCAGGGGTTCCCAAAATTATTTTGTCTACTGCCCACTTTGAGAATAAATTATTTTTAGCGCCCCCATTTTCTATTAAAATTAAAATTCCTTAAAAATTCTAAAATCAAATTTGTAAAATTATTTTTTTAATAAATTAAATTAAAATATAATACAAACTGCCAAAAACTAACAGCTGTAATGTTCGCTTAGCTGTTATTATAGCTTTAATTTAATGTATTTCATTATTTTGCTTTTATTTATTCAATTAAACAGGAAAGATATATTATGAACTACACGCGGCGGGGAGAAATATCGAACCTAATTAGTTTGAGCAATCTCTTAATTAATATTAGTTGATGTTCAGAAGTTGTAGTCGAGAGTCGAGAGCTCAGTCGGTGTCTAAAAGTCCTCCCAGATAAAATTACAAATCACCCCCAAGCCCCTACACAACGCCCCCATTTAGGCGTGCAGCGCCCACAAGGGGGTGTCTTCGCCCACTTTGGGAATCGTTGGTGTAAGGCAGTGGTTCCAAAAGTTGTCTGGGCTACGACTCATCTAATACAAGTTCCCAAACTCGGGACCCACCTCTAAGAAATTTAACCGTTACCAATATACCTAAATAAAAGACTTTTCAAATAACAAACAAAGTTTAAGTAGATTTTTTTATTACTTAATTAAATAACTACAGTAAAAAAATATTTCAATGGGAAGAATGAATTTTTTTTCTATTTTTCGCCATTGCACTTTTAACATCAACTTCAACTCGAGTCACTGTTAATCGCAGTGAGTTTGATATGTCCAATTTATTGCCATATTTAGTTTTAATGTTCACCGTATTGGATCGGTAGAGTGGTGTGTCGTTCTCAGGCAGGGCCCACTCAATGTTCGCTCGCGACCCACCACTGGGTCGCGACCCATAGTTTGGGAAACACTGGTGTAAGGTAAGGTATGAACTATATACGAACCCAAAGAAAGGTAGCAAAGTGATTAGTTGTGCGCGGTTGGTGCAATCTCTCAGCTCTGGAAGCACGAGTAGTATGTGTCGCAGATACGCCTGCAGAGCCACTCGGCGCTGCTCAACCAAATGAGCGTCCTACAACAAAGAATTACATTTATTCGCTCTAGTACACATACATTTCGGCAGCCTTGTTGAAACCCATGTAATATGGGACGACCCTATTGCCGTCCATCGGGCACAAATCCAAACTTCGTGGGTGCTACGGAGAAAGTTCTAATAGAAAACCCAATAAAAACCGAATCGATCCCAGGACTTCTCGGTCAGCAGAATAGGCTAATAAAGTTTTTCAAACCGAAAAACAATGTCTTCTTCGTCAAAGGAACATGACTAGTATGAAGATTGTATTGTATTGTATAACGGGCTGGTGTCCGCAACTCCAAGTCAAAGCGCGAATTTGCGTTATAATCCACCACGCGGGTCCAGTGCGGGTTGGTAGATGTCACATGTCTTCGAATTTT
Organism: Xestia c-nigrum; assembly: GCA_916618015.1. Classification (NCBI taxonomy): domain Eukaryota; kingdom Metazoa; phylum Arthropoda; class Insecta; order Lepidoptera; family Noctuidae; genus Xestia; species Xestia c-nigrum. The sequence continues at coordinate 14,317,054 of OU745255.1, read as the reverse complement.
GAGTTCTAGGTCATGCCGGTTTCCTCACGATGTTTTCCTTCACCGTTTTTGAGAGCAGTGGTGATGAAATAAATGACACATACATAGTAATGTGTGTGAATAAATTAGTCGAGTTTCCAGAACTTGAATGTTTCATAATAATGGTTACTTACTCGTTTTCGTAACGTTTTCTTTGGCGGAAACTTGTATGTCGCTATATCAGGATGACACTTTCTTAGCTGCGTGTGTAGTTCGTGAAACTTAGCGTATCTATGATAAACATTCCACTCCTCCTGTCCTATCTTCAAATAGATCTGAAAATTAAATATTCACATTATGAAGGACATCACAAAAGATTATAACAACCGCCGTAGGTTGCGGCAGCAATTTTCTGCTTCAGAGCAAGGTCGATATTTGTATGACAGTGACAACAGCGCTGAACTATGCTTGGCCTTTTTTTTGCGGATGAGAAATCATCAAATGACTTCTGCCACTCTGGGCGGAGCGGGAGGGAGTGTCAGAATATTACTGACTAAAACCCATTCATGATCCTTCCTCGCCCTTTACGTTCCGGGGCCACGGTATCTCTTTCAAACAGTCCCGCAGCCCCGGCAGGAACTGTGCTTGGCGTGGTCTGGCCACAGATGACAGATAACTCACTCCATACAAAATGTTCAATACCTACCGCTATAATAGCCTACACTTTTAAGTCAATAGACGCTGCGAACGAAAATGTACCTCACCTTACAAATTTAAAGTGGGTTTTGCTTTGTAGATTGCGCAGTCGCGTGGATATTGCGGATTGCTAGGGCTGCCTCTGTCGACGAAGATGTTAGTAGGGATTTTTAGTAAAGGTACCTACGTTATAAAATAAAACATGTTTAAAATGTATCAGAATTTATAATTATTTTAACGGAATATATAAAAAAAGAATTGTTAAAAAAAAATGCATAGGGGTGTTTTATTTTGATGTAATGATTAATATTTTTTTCCCTTCTTTAAATTCCCGATTGTTAACGTAGACAATATTCGAAATCGGTCAAATAGTTTTAATAAGTTATCTTTGGGGTATATGCGTAGGTACGTGCGCGCCGCGCGGCTGTTGACAACCCACTGCGCTATGGGCTACCGAGTACCGGTTGCCCGGCGCTCGGTAGGTGATTAGCGCGTGTAAGTACATGGAGTGTAGTATCTGTTATCTGTGGTCTGGCCTTAAGAGCATGCTTTGCATGTATGCAAAATTACCTGATAAACATGATATGATGTTTTCTTCCCTACTAGGAATGCGCTAGGTATATGGGCCTTAACATTAGACTCGGGATAATCCAGCACTTCCATCGCCGATATACTTTCGTATTCCTTGAGTCGTTTTTGAAGATATGTATTGAACTCCATTAGCTCAGCGTGCATTTCGGCCACCTAAAAAAGTATTATAATGTACTTGAATTCAGAATGTTACGTTGTTTACATTCACTACTTCTGGCCAATGCAGATCGAGACACGACGTGGCGCGATGCTGCGCGCACATTTCAATAGAGGTCCTCAAAATATAACTTTATTACTACACGAAAAGAAACAGAATTCATAGCGATGCGTCTCGCGGACGCGCGCGGCACAGCGCGAAAAAGACCCAAATTTAATCTTGGTTGTTTAAATTGTATTTAAAATTATTATCGTTTTCAACCTTTATAATTTTCTGAGATTCTAAGTTTTAGTTTCGGTGCGTAAGTACGTTTGACTCTAACAGCGCACTTACTCGGTTGTGTTAAGGACTATTTTTGTTTGGTTTTGTTTATGAGGTACGTTTGACACACTTACCTGGACTAGTTTCCTTTCATACTGATCAACTTCTGCATTTTCCCCAGAATCGTTTTTTAAAGCTTTCCCAATTTCAACGGCAGACATGTATTGTCGCAATTGGTCTTTCAATCGGTCATTTTCTCTGAAAAAGAAAGCATTGATTAAAACTAACCACACCAATTGATCACTCCATTACTTGAAAATTCTGTGGAAATGTTGTCATAAGGTACAACCATAATATTATACTCACTTGCTCAGATCTAGTACTACATTTTCTAACTTTTTAATTTTTTCCTTATTGGCTACTTCCATTTGTGTAATTTTCATTTGCAAGTTTAAATACTCTTTTTCCCTATTTTCTAAAAGCACATTTAATGTTTTATCCTCTGGGACTAATTCGTCTTCTGTGAAACATAGCTCCAAGCATGAGGTGCTCCCATCAATACTTCCTGCAACCTCTTCACTGTCACTTTCAGATATTTTTAAATTGTTTATACTTAACTCAGATACATCGTCTTTCATCACGTTATTTACATCAATACTGTTAGAGGATGAGAATATCTCTTTTGCACATTCTGATAGTTTCGACAGGATTTGAGAAGGACTGTCCATAGCTTTGACACTGTCTGGAAAGAAGTGTCTAAGAGCGCCCTTGTATTCAGAGCTAGTGGGCTCACTACTCGAAGGAGCCTGTGCAACTATTTTGGGATCTGGCGAATTGAGACAAGTCGCCGGTGCACTGTTCCACGCGGAGCTATCAAGTTGTTCTGCAGCTTCAAGTGATTTTCTTTTATTTACATTCTGATTTTTTTGGTCATTTTTATCAAAAGATATAACTTGGCGCAAAGGCTTTCGTTTTAAATTACTCGATGATTTCACGGGTACTGGCAAAGGTATCACATGTTCTGCTTTGTTAGAATGATTGGCTTGTTGTGAGTCATTCAACTCTGCTCTGTCAATTGATAATGCAAACAAGACTGTTGATAAACCTGAAATAATAGTAACTACATATATTATAATTGAATTTTACTTCGATTTAATAAATATACACTCAAATGCTCGTGTTCTTGTTTATAACTATAATAACTGGGTATTTTAAAATCTTATTGATGAATACATAAATATTCAACCTGAAGCCATGCTTGGTAGAAGATGTGAGGTATCAGGATCTCTGACGAGAGCTCCTTCCTCATAATATTCCATCAGCAGACCATGAGCTACCCAGCTTTGCAGATATCTGATAAAAATAAAAAAAAATATTAAAACAAAATCATAAGTCAATCAATGGTAGAAATTTGATCTGTCGTAAGGGACATTTGGTTCGGCGTCGAAAAATCAACAGCATGTTGATGCATTTACGGAATTTCAATTTACCGCCGTCGAAATGTTGTGACACTTTGGAATGTTTTGTTTCATACAAAACTTGTTTGTAGTGATGCCAGCTATCGATTGATACATGTTTTAAGCGTGTTTGATCAAATTTAAACTGTGCTGAAGATGCCATCAGTATCTAGGAAACATGACACTAGAACATTTTGCCTCAAACAAAACTTGTTTGTATTGATACCAGCTAATTTTAAGCCATTAACATAGGCCTTATGCATGGCCACACTTTGTTAAATAAAAAAAAACAAAATGGCGGCAGAAAATCCGGCTAAAAAATTCAAACCCCTTTAGTAAAATAAATACTACCTGTCTAGAGATCTCTCGTTCAGAGTGGCTCTGAGAAAAGCTCTGAAATATCCAAGTGGTGTGTTGATGTTGGTGAGAATTTTAAACCTTTCCTTTTCATGTTTTGTTAGATGTAAGCAAGTGTAACTCCAGAGAGAGTTACCTGTAACAAAATAATACTTATTACTATCAGTTTTCATTGACATTCCAAAATAAATTTAAATATGTGATTAATCAATAATTATGCGTGTTTTACATAAAGCAAACTCCAAGTATATTTTTTATCAATAACAGTATCTTACCAACATTAACAATATTAAAAGTGAAGTTTAAACCTGCTGTGACCAAATTCTGAATTGCCGAGTTTGATAAATTAGTTCTAATGCCATGGCTAAGCAATTTCTCCCACTTTTCACACAGTTGTGCTATTCTGAAACAATCACTTAATTTTATATTTCTTTTAACACTCAACTCAAATGAGCTATTTTATTTTTATCACCTTATATCATCTTCTGTAGCTAGCTCAGATTTTCCTCCAAAGCGGGTTTGACAGTTTTGTACACAATTTTGTAGTTCCTGGTAAATAGTTTTACCATTTTCAATCCTTTTCTTCAACTCCTCCCTATTGTCTATAGCATTAGCTATTGTATTTAATATCTTGCTATTCTGAAATGTAATACAAACAGCTGTTTACAAATTATGTTTATATTAATATTTTTATATGTGTCAGTCAAACAGGAAGGAAAATATTAACTGAAAATATCTAATGAAAAAATTGCAAAACAATTTTAAATTGCAGTATCATGTGCTAGGTCTAAATTCATCAAAGTGAAAGAATTACTTGAAGGAAAACTTCTATTAATTTATAATTTTAAAAATGTAACAAGACAACTTATCCATAAAAAGATTTTTTTTAATCCTGCTAAACACATAATTTGGTTGCTTAATGTTTAAAAAAATAACCATGAGATTATTGATGTTATATGAAAGTTTCCATTTGATATCAATAATTGTAAACCCATTTGTGATGTCTTAGCTTATTGTATCACTGTTAATACATCTACAGATGTATTAACTCAGAAACCCACTGTGTTACATACCAAGTAATGACACATGGGTTTCAATACTTTCAATAATAAACATTCTGTGATGTTTACTGAAGACCCAAAATACCATTACACTATACTTGGAACCTTTTCAATGTTTGTACCAATATTTAATTGTTAATAATGACTTTTGTGAGGACAATGTAACACTAATTTTATTAGCTCTCATTTTTTAAGAGGTCAAAACTTGATTATACTTTCAAAAACCAAGGGCCACTTCGTAAATGTACAGATGCACTTATATCTCTCTCTAAAATCGCACATGTGTAGCACATATGAATATAGAGGTTCATTTATTTGGTCCTTGGAATACTGGTTGGATGTTTAATGGCCCTGATTAGTACCCATTTCGATAATTAGATACACTTACAAACAAAGAATGATTAGCAGAACAATGCACAGTAGAAGGTGGACATGTGTTATTTAATAATTGCTAACTTTTAAATTGGTTTATGTTTAGGTCATTTATTATTATTTATCTATACATATAGCAAGTATCTAAAACATACCTATTTAACAAACTTACATACAAGCTTTCTTCTTAAACATGGTATTTATTTTTGACCAGTATCACCTATCAGTAACTGCACTGGGTAGGTTTTCATGTTACACGAGTGTAAAACTTGATTAGGACAATTTAAGAACTCTTGAATGTTTGCACGTAAAATGATGTATTGGCCTTAATATATTTACAAGCACTCGACTGTTCTAAACATCAATTTCTATGAAACTTATTCGTAATTACATTAGTGGGCGACAGTGATCAAAGTGACAGTGATCATTTCTTACCATGTTAATAGGTCCTCGTAACTCATAACACTAAAAGAAATTTAAATAATGCAATGAAGCACATATTCTTCTAAATTCAAACGACTAGGTACAAGTTAAATAAAATCGTAAACATTATTTATTTTGACTTTCGTTGTATTTGTCTGACAATTTCATTTCAATTTTGATCACAGAGTATATAATCACTACGTTTAGTTTTGATTTTGAAGGAAGGATGACTTTTGATGTTGCTTCAACCCTAACCCTGCGTTCCGAATTGCGATAAAAGTGATAATATCGCGAATCCGACCAACGCGCAATGTCACAATTATTACTCAGTAGCCTCATATTTTGTGACGACTAAATTCGGTCGGATTCGCGATATTATCACTTTTATCGCAATTCGGAACATAGGGCTAGTCAGTGGCTTCAAATATGTCTATATGGAAGTATTAGGTACGAAAAGTCAGTACACATCAATTTATTTTCTGTCGGAATGAATCGACTAAATACCATTTTGACGTGAAACTGTCTTAAGCAGCGTCCCCACTATAGACACGCGGCTCGTGAGGCCCTAGTGGAAACGCTGCTTTATAACTCGATAAAGCATGACTACGCGCCGCCCGCCCGATCCGAGCGTGCAAGTTAAAGCGTGGAATAAGCGATAGCAAGGCACGATCGGCCTGAGCGTTCGGCTCGTGACATATCTCAATGTTTTTATGTTATCACGTAAAATTATAGACTTTTTATAGAGACTTGACAGACAACCATTTTTTTTATTTCATGTGGGTTCTGGGAGCATAGAAGAATTAGCCCTAGAGTTCGCAATGTTGGCAGAATCAATATAACTCTGCCAATACTTTGGCCATTTAACCATGCACGCTATAAAACTATAGTCCGCGCCACGAGAAGCTATATTTTTGTAAACAAAGCATTTCTACCAAAATACGTAACGCAGATGTTGGAGGAAAAACAGCTTAATGACATCTTTGGCAGTCGTCACAGGTAGTCAGTGGCCCCAAGAGTCAGACCATCCTCAGGTGGTATCGTATTGCCCAGTATCAACTGGGTTGTGGAAGTCAGATAGGCAGTCGCTACATGTAAAATACTGGTATTCAGTTGCATCCGGTTAGACTGGAAGCCGACTCCAACGTAGTTGTCAAACGGCAAGGCAGATGACGAATGTTGTCTGTTGGCGAATTAACTAGTCACGTGTTTGTTTTTTTAATGATAATATTGAAGGTTGTATTAGAGAAACATTATTATTTCCAGGATGACATATGTATTTTATAACGGTCATCCTGCACCCAGATTCACTTCACACTTGACAATATTAGTCATATTCCATAGCCTCGTACACATAGACTAGCCATAGGCAGAATACACACTTAACACCCCACCTCGATTAATAGTGCTTTTATTATAAAATCAAACACTGTTAATTGCTCACAAATATTCACAGTAAAACTAGAAATCAAATTAACATTTCGCTTACATTGTCAAAACAAAACAAATATATTATGGTGACACTAATATTATCCAAAAAAACAAAATCATGGTCGACCCCTACTTTATCAAACAGTAATTATCATGAAACATTTTACAGGATAGAAACCATTTACCTACCTGCTTTCATGATTACTATCATAGACTTAACACCCTCACACATGGTGCTTGTCTACCTATCTATGTTAAATAATAATACCTACCATAGTTTAATATTTACGATATAAGTACCGTAGTCACCTATTTTTTACAATAAATATTTATCCATTCACAAATTTGTCTAAATCTATCAACTGCTAATGTTTTTGTAAAAATATCGGCTAAATTCTTTTCTGTATTAATTAACATATTCAATTCTTAGTTCCTTTTTGAATATCAAATCTATACTAATATTATAAAGCTGAAGAGTTTGTTTGTTTGTTTGTTTGTTTGTTTGAACGCGCTAATCTCAGGAACTACCGGGTCAAATTGAAAAATTCTTTTTGCGTTGGATAGTCCATTTATCGAGGAAGGCTATAGGCTATATAATATCACGCTATGACCATTAGGAGCGGAGCAGGAATGAAAAATGTTGCAAAAACGGGTTTTTTTTTTTCCTTTCGTTTTTCTCTCTTATGTGACGCAGACGAAGTTGCGTGGGTCAGCTAGTCTTTTATAAAATGAAATTTTATGTCGATATGTTTGGTTCTCTTGCTATTCTCAAATGTTTTCGATATGTCAATAGCTGCTTTATTGTCCATGTAGAGAACAAAGTGCATTGTTTCTATTGAAACTATTATTTATTTATTTATTTTTATTCCTATTTAACTTTATCGTGTGTAGCCAGCTTTTACGCAAAAAGACCTTCTTTCAAAGTGCTCAAAATATTATGCCACAGAGAATAAAATGAACTCTTTTGATTTTTAAAAAAACATCCCTAAACAAAATGGCGTTACCCAGCGTGAGTGTATAGAATTTGTAATTCGTTCGTGTGTAATTTACATTTTGGTATTTTCCTTCCAACTGATAAACGTAGAACATAATTTATTTATTTAACTTTATGATTTGTGGTTACTCTTTCTTGGTTTACTTTAAAAAGTGTAATTAGCTATTGAACTAAAGAAGTTGTATCATGAGTAATTACGAGGACGATCAAAGCGAAGATGGAGAATTAGCGCGTAGTCCTGCTCAAGATGAAATGGATTTTAGGTAAGTGAATATAAAAAAAAACAATAGTTTCTTGCGTTGAATCAAATAAATCGTGTAAAAGCTTGTATTTTACGTTGTGAAATATCGTGGCTGTCAAACACGAAAAATCCAGTCCATTTATTGCTGGTTTTCCTTGTTCTACGATTTTTTTCACTCCTGATTAAGATTACCTAATGCCATTTACGTGTTTCTATCTTCCTTTGTAATGATTCACTTCTTCACATACTCGCACAGATTTTCCTGTGGTCTGGAATGGGTTTTACCTGTCGCCATGCGTATGAGGAAAATGGCAGTACAGTTTTTCGTGGCTCGACAATGAATTCTAGTTTGTCGTTTCTATTATTGTCTATCACATTGTTTATAACAAATTTTTGGTTGCACTTGATAAAATTTAATTATTTTTGCTATGAAAAATGACTGATTTGGGTGTCTATCTATTGTTTAATGTCTATTTGGCACACTGAAAAATTACTCCTTGTTTTCACCAATACCTGAATATTTTCTGACCCTTTTGCAATTTTTATAGTTTGTCTGATGAAGATCGTGACAATGCTGATTCTTTAATCATCAAGCCTCCCCAGGCTGTGATTCATCCGACGCACCGGGACAAAAGGGGCCATAAAAGGAATATAAAGGATAGATACAAGGATAATGCTCGGAAAGAAAAGAAACATCTCTACAGGTAATAAAATTAAAATTACATGATAAGTGTCTGACCAATTTACTTCTTCTAATATAAAAAGCTTTAATTCACTGTTAAAAGTATTGTGATTTTATTGCTTTTGGTACAAACTATTGTAATTATGTATTTTAGATAGTTCTGATAACAACTTATCTTTATTTTGCATCTTAGACAACCAGTAGTACTAGATTATTCTTTATGAATTTCAAGATCAGCTGATGCAGAATTTGAAGCAGTTTGTAAAGTATTTTAATGTCATTTTTGAATTTTAGTTATTGAATTCAATGCTTATCTTAGTCATTCTTTACTTTTGATCACTTATAACATGTTTATAAATCTAATATTATGTGCTTTAAGGTCTGACATCCTACTGACATTGGGAATGTTATAGATCAATCATAAACCTTTTTCAACAGGGAACGGGATAAGTCAGACAAATCAAAGAGAGAGATTAATAAGAATCCTGATCGCGAGGAAATGGCCAAAGAGTACTATAGAGAAAAACAATATTATAGGGAGAAAGAAATGTATAGAGAAAATAAAGAAACCTTTAGGGACAAAGAACCTTACAGAGAGAAGGAGGCGTACAGAGAAAAAGAAATGTTTAGAGGAGATGGTAAAGATAATATATACAGGGATAATAAAGACATCCGTGAAAAAGACATGTATCGGGAGAGAGATGTGAGGGAAAAGGAAATGTATAAAGAGAAAGATATGTATAAAGAGAAAGAAATGTATAAAGAGAAAGAAATGTATAATAAAGAAAAGGAAGTTTATAGAGGTGAAAAGGATCCATATAGAGAAAGAGAGCATTACAGGGAGAGAGAAATGTACAGAGATCCTTCTTTCAGAGAACCAACCAGGTCTAGGGAAGCCTATAGAGAGAAAGATATGTCATATAAAGACAAGGATATGTATAACAAAGAGAAAGATATGCAGCGGGAAGCTTATCTTGGACGAGACAGACAGTATAATAAATATGCTGATCCAGAACGAAAACGTCCTGACAATGAAAGAATAGAATCTAGATTAAGATCATTAGCTGAAGAAGGCCATACTAACCACAATAATGAAAAAGAAAATAGATCTTCTGGAGATAAAGAATTAGAAGATTTAAGAACTAGACTACTGAATAAAAGAATTACCAAAGAGTTACAAAGTCAAGATGGCAAGAAAAGTTCAGAGTATTATGAGAAAGAGAGTAAATCCTCATCTCGTCACTCATCACTAGACAAACATCAAGAACATAGGAAAAATAAAGTTTTATTTGCAGGTAAGAATTGTGCATATACCTAGTACTATTTAGTTGAGGATAGAACACTGTTTTGTTTACTATTAGCTATGGTAGTTGTGTAGTGTCATAGTAAATAAGCTTAATAAACGCACTACAGCAATAAATAGTTAGGTATTTTAAACATCTTATAAAAATGTTAACATTGTTTAAGATAAAGAGAGGGAAAAAAGGAAGCATGAATCCCGTACAGAATTAGAAGCTAGAAGACAGGAGCACCGTCGTCGCGGCAAAAAGCGTTCTGTTTCGCCCAATGAGACCTCCACAAAGAAAACTAAAACTGAATCACCTAACTATGGTGATTCTGTAGTAACTGTATCTGATTCTAGTGATGTGGAAATGAAAACAGAATCAATGCACTCCGAGCCTGAAGATGGTAAGTTCCAATCATTATAGTTTTATAACCAGAGCACTAGATTCCCACAAGCCCACAAGGTCTTATTTCAAATCAAAACAATATTGCCCAATTATTACCAAAATAAAAGTACTTACACTTCAAATTTTTTTTTAAGGCGAACACACTAACAGCGAAACAGAAGAAGATAGCTCAGAAAGCACAGAGTCTGATTCTGCAGCAGAATCTAAATCTGAAGGTGAGGAAGAGGAGGAACAAAATGACGAAGATAAGTCTGATAAGGAGGATAAGGAGCAAGAAAGGATCAATGAGAAGACTAGACCTCCGTCTAAATCAAAGTCCCCCAGCCCAACTTTATCTAAATCCAAGCCTGAGTCACTACCATCGTCACATGGATCACACTCCCACAACAGGTATATTCTTAAAATAGATTTCTAATTATGTGTCAAAAGGGTCTGTTTTTTGTAAGAAGTGAAGTGAAAGATTTGTTTGAAATAATTTCTCTTGTTTTAAAATTATTATATTTCACATGTTCTTTTTTTTAAAGATAGAAGTTAATACAAATCAGAAAACTAATTCATTTTATATTTTCGCAGATCACTTTCCAGATCTAAGAGTAGAAGCAGGTCTCATTCTTTTTCACCTCCTCCACCTGGAGAAAATGGAAAGATTACAGAGGAACTTATGCCCAATGAAGATGATGAGGAAACAAGACAGAGAGAGGAGGCCATTAATGCTCTTCCTCCTTATTACCCTGCATTACAGGTAAATATCGTTTTATATTCTTGTCAAGAAATAAATGAGCTTGAGCACCTGACTTTGCGATTCGAGAGTTCGCGATGTGATAATCGTCTATCCATGGGCTTACACTGTATTGTGAGCGTTGGTGTCTCCAATTTGAACGATTTTGTTTATGGCTATTTGCCTGCCCATGTCGTCAGCGCCTGTCTTGTCCTGTAGCAGTGTGGTAAGGTGTAAAATACACTGTACTGTGCTCTTTTTGTTTTCAAATGCGAAATTTTTTCGAGCACTACAACATATTAATTTGTTTTGTCTGAATTATATCCCAATGTCTTAAAAATATCATTTCTACTTTGTTTGAGCAAAGAAAATCATTGTTTCCAGGTCAGATAAGTAACATTGTTTATGTAAAGTAATGTCATAATTGGCCTCGTAAAATACTTTATTATGATCATGATGGAAAATACTAATTAAATATTTAATAACATTTTATAGGGGTGTCGATCCGTTGAGGAGTTTCAATGTCTCAATAGAATAGAGGAAGGCGCGTACGGAGTTGTTTACAGAGCGCGGGACAAAACAACGGACGAAATTGTTGCTCTCAAACGACTTAAAATGGAAAAGGAGAAAGAAGGATTCCCCATCACCTCTTTAAGAGAGATTAACACATTACTGAAGGTAAGATCACAATCTTGAATGTTATTATTGTAAGCTCACTTGAGCCATCACAATGCATCACTGCTCTTTTTCTCGAAAGGTATTTTGTTCTAAATCTATTTTGTTTACTTTTAATACGTGTTAGTGTTTGAGCCGCGAGCTGTGAAGCACTCGATGGCTCCTGTGTTAAATTCATTTCATTAATGCCTTGTATTTTATTCCTACAGGCCCGGCACCTCTTACCTGCAAGAGGGTTGTGCTAGAGGTGTGACCCGATTGCAAGGGTTAACAACTTCGATACGGGCGGGCTAAAGTATCTTAGGAATTTATTCCAGGGGGACCAACCCTTCAATGATTTCTTGTTGTCGTGGAATTTGATGGTCTACAAAGAGTAATTTTTTTATAATATAAAATGCTTAAAATACGAACATCGAAGGTTACTATAAGATAATGATGCAAGTTTTGATTAAGATCATCAAGAACATCATCAGGTAAAGTTAGGGAGTAGTTTTAAGTTCTGCTGAAGTACTTGAACATAATCCAAGAAGAGGATTTTTAATGAATACTTTTAAGTCCCATTTATCTAAGCTAGGAAAACTAGACTTTTTTACTCTTAAACTAACATCTTTGTGCAACTACTTGTTGGTTTTGTCACATTTCATGACTCTTTTTTTCTGTAGTTGTGGGTCAATGGTCGAATATTATAATGAGTAATAAAAGTCTTAAGGTTTCCTAATAATTTTGGTATTGTAATAAAACACAGCTAGATAAATCTATCTCAATTCTGTTGGTAACATCACCTGCCCACATTTATACAACCCTCATTTATACTTAGTGTGCATTTTTGCTCAATGATCACTTGAAATTTTAATTCGCCTTAAGGCAAAAACATGCAGCACGACTGAGCTTAATGTAAATGTGTGCTGTGAAATATATTACATGCTTAATGTAAGGCCATGTTACCAAACTCAAACAGTGCTTGATCATGTTTACAAACTCAAACAGTGTGCAAATGAAATGTCTTATATTTTTAGCACAACATTTATATTTTTAACTTGCATTTCTCAGAGTTCTACAACAGCTGTTTATATATTCACTTTACGAAAGGTTGAGAGACGCTTGACGCTGCTATTGCCCCCAAAAGTCACGTACTTGCACTCGTCTCACAAATGCGTGTGGGATGGATAGCAAAACTTGAGTGAGAGACACGCTTCTTACGCGCACGAACGAAGCCCGGTTTCCACCAAAGCGGAAACGTGTAAGATTCGACCAATCACATGGGGAGAAATTCACATGGTTCGTTCATTCATCTCTCCTGTAATTGGTGGAAACCGGGCCTGATTCTGCTTTGCATCGATAAACAGTAAATAAGGCTATGCTTTAATTTTTGTGCTAACAGGAGTAATTCAAATTGCGCACTTCTTGACAATTTATGTACAATCTTGGTACAAAACCGTGACAGTGTAATTGGCTAGAACTTTTAAGAATAGCTCTGATTAATTTCCGTGTAACCACATCTTAATATTACGGACCGTTTAGGTTAATATCTGTAAAACGAGTTCATATTCGGGTTTTTGCAATATTCTAAGTAAGTTCAAAACTTCTATAGACACACAGCGCGGCTTATACTCAATTAAAGACCCAGCATCAGAATATTCACACAAGTAGTAGCACCAAGGATTTTATTACAGCGTGTATCAGAAAAGTGTGGTCACATTTAAGGGTGTGGTTCAGACTATCAGACTGAACAACTTTCACCATGAGACCAACATGGTTCATCATCATCATCATCATTTCAGTCGAAAAACGTCCACTGCTGGACATGGCCTCCCCCAAGTTTCGCCGCATTGACCGGTCCTGTGTGACTCGCATCCAACGGATCCCCGCAACCTTCACCAGGTCATCGGTCCACCTAGTGGGTGGTCTTCCATCGCATAGTCTTCCGGTTCGCGGTCGCTACTCCAGATGTTTTAGTTCTGCGAGCAATGTGCCCTGCCCACTGCCACTTATGTTTGGCAATTCTTCGGGCTACGTCGGTGACCTTGGTTCTCTCGCTGATGTCTTCATTTCTGATTCGATCACGCAAGGAAACTCCGAGCATACCCTTCTCCATTGCCCTTTGGGTGACTAAGCCTTTTTATAAGACCCATTGTGAGCGACCACGTTTCGGTATGTAATCACTGGCAACACACTGCTCATAGACTTTCGTCTTGAGACATTGCGGTAAGTTGGCCGAGTAGATACCGCGCAGCTTCCCAAACGCTGCCCAGCCGAGTCGGATTCGACGATTAACCTCTTTTTCGAAGTTAGACCTACCTAACTGGACTGTTTGTCCCAGGTACACATAATCGTCTACAACTTCGAGTGTAGAGTCTCTGATCTTGATAGGAGTAGGTGTGACATAGGCATTCAACATGACTTTCGTCTTGTCCATGTTCATTTTAAGACCCACTCTTTCGGAAGCTCTACTGAGGTAATCGAGCATTGTACTGAGGTCTTCCATGGTCTCCAGCCATGACCACTATATCGTCGGGAAACCGATGGTGAGTGATGCCTCACCCTCTCGTTTCGGAGATATGACGTCTCCCTGACACGTTGCAGCAGGTTTAGCGTTCGGGACGCTGAAAATCGTCAAACCTGCGCGCGAGACGATTCGTGATGACTCTTGAAAACAACTTGTAGACATGGCTTAGAAGTGTGATGCCTATAATTCTTCAGCCACACAACTTGTGAACCCCCATTTTCTTCGCGCCAACGTAGACCCCCGACTTATCTTCTGTGGACCCCTAGGGGTCCACCTGGACCTCTTTGGGTATCACTGGTCTATCCCAAAATAATGATCGCAATGAGGGAAGGATCAAGTTCCTCTCGGCTTCGTTAAACTATTTAAATGACCACTCCATTTTGATGCATGCTATATAACGCGTGAAGTTTTTAACTAGTTTGTTACTAATTTTACTCTGTTTATAGAGCATTTCTTATATTTGCGATGCCGCATGTGGTACGCCTCAATGCAAATCCTATACGTCTCCCTCTATCAATTATTCATGGGAACCTCAAGAACTTTTGACACGCGGCAAAGATAAGATAAGATAAGATAAAAATTTATTTGCTCAAACATGTGTACACATACAATAATATATATTAAGTGTATGCAGGATAACATAAATAAAATTGGTTCAGACATGTTTGCCATATCCTATGGCGTGCAAATGTTTAGAATTACAATTGTGATTTTAATATATCCTTCAATCCGAGAAAAACAAATTAACACAAAAAATTAACATGGTCAAAATAAAATAAAACATAATTTAATCTGCGACTATAAAAAAACAGCTAGTATTAATAATAAATGTCAAACCATAAAATTAGACCATAAGTAAAAATTATAAAGGAATCAATAATACATGTCAAAATATACAATAATAAGCACAGACATGACAAAAAGTAAATAACAACTAGTAGTAATAATAAATGTCAAACCAAAAAATTAGAAATCATAAGTAAAAATTAAAGAGGAATTAATAAAACTATGTCAAAATATATATAAGCACACACAGACATGTCAAAAGTAAATAATAAAATCATAATTCAGTAATCAATTCAATAGTCATACTTCAGAGTCAAATTATACAAAAACGGTTATGATTGATTATAAAAATGAAACAGAACAATATTTAAGATATCTAATCAGAATTTTTCATCTAGAAACTCATTCAAATTATAATAAGACTTATCTGCTAGAAAATTATTTACTCTGTTTTTGAATGCAACATCATTTAACTGCTAAAGAAAAAGAAAAAAAAAGCTAAAGATATTACTTTCAATCAAATAATTGTTTATGTTACAGTCCACTGCTCTCCACTGCACACAGGACTCTCCTAAGTTGTTGCTCAATGCTTGATCTATTCTTCTAACCTGGCACGTCCTGTTTACTCTCACTACCAATCGTGTTCTAGATTGAAACGCTATCCTTCAGTTGTTTGCCGACTAACTAAGGTGGCAATTTGGGTATTGCGTTTTGTTTACTTAGGGATTCATTCAGTACATTCATATTCATTAATTCATTATCAAAATACACAAAAAAGATTGATTGCTTAGAGTATCTTGTGGCTAAATAATAACAGCCGCTCGAGTCAATCTTTAAGTAAAGCCATGCTTGCGTAGGTTGGTCTAGAGATGGGTGAACCTTACATACCGAGTTTCTTTCGTGCTTCGGAAAGCACGTTTAGTCGTTGGCCCCGGCTGTCATTTGTATCTACAAATGACAGCGACTGTCAAAGATCTCTTTGACAGTCGTTACAGACAGTCAGTAGTCCAAAATCGTCCAACAAGCAGTACTGTGTGGTATCGTATAACCCAGTACTAACTGGGTTGTGGAGGTCAGATAGGCAGTCTCTCTATGTAAAATACTGGTATTCAGCTGCATCTGGTTAGTCTGGAAGCCGATCCCAACATAGTTGGGAAAAGGCTAGGAAGATGATGAGATTGATTGCTTAGATGGTATCGAACAAAATCTAATTCGAATTGGATTAGAATTGATTAATTTTGTTCACTTAGAATTCTTAAGGGTTCTTCTGCATTTGAGTAGCGGGTCTCTAGTTGTCATCGTGTATACTTTATCGTCAAATTTTGTCATCTACCACGACAAGCGTCACTTGAAAACACTGCATAACATTTTCCTCAGTCAACAATTTTGTTTATTTGTTGGGTTCGCTGAATGTTGAATATAAACAAGTTAGCATGTTTTATTTAAAAACTAATTGATAACAAATTAAATTAAAAAACCGTAACAAGTTTATATTCAAAAAAATTGTGCGTGGAGTCCCTCCGCGCGGAAGAAGTGAAAGTTCGCAATGAGGAAATGAAAATAGGAAGGGGAAGGGGGTGGGGCTCCATGGTAGTGTTGGAAGGAACCTTGTTGGAAGTCGCATTAGAAGTTTCACTTCAAAAACTTCTAGGTTATCTTAGTGTCAAGTCCAGTTAGCCTATCTGTGCTGCTCTTTATTTTTTACAGTAATAGAGGTATTTGACTTCTAGAAGGTACTTTTCGTACCCTCTATATCACTTGGTGTCGTTGACTCCTTTAAATCCTTAATAGGAAGTATCAATTGGCATCCTATAAATCGTAAGAGTTCTGTCTTTTCTAGCTGACTAATGGGTTTTTCCGAAACCTGTTACATGCAGGTTTTTTCAAAATATGTGCAGCTAGAAATTACTCCAAAAGCTATGAAAGACACTGGAAAAAATTTCAAAGGATCACCATCTCATATCTATCTTATTTTACCAAAATGCTGTGAGTTTATATTGGGGTCAATTTTGTACAAATATCGATCCACTTAGATCGGAATTGTAGCCACCTAAGATTCAGGCTGTCCAAACTTTCAGAGTTCGACGACATTAACACAAAATCCAATCGTGTTGAAACCCGCGAGTTCTTTATCCCTATCTTCGTTATATTACAAGTCCAAATGCGTATATTGCACCTATTTGCCCTATTAATAACTTCATGTATGCCGCGTAGTCTACTTAGTTTTACTTTATTTTGTACAATCGGTACAAAATAAAATAAAAAACAAAGCAAGGAATGTTTTACAATCTGTAATTTTGCAGTTTTCAACAACACGTCATCTTTTTCTGCGATTCTGCGATGGAATTGATTGAAGCGGCCACGGCATACTTGTTGTTCTTACTAAGTAACGGAGTCCTGCTTGCTGACTGCCACCTGAAGATTGCTTATCTAGATCACGATACTCCAACCGTTTCTTTGGTCTGGCTCGTATTTTTGTTTATGGCAAAACGTATGGGAAGTCATCAAGAACGGGAAGGAGTGTCGGACTTTTACTGACTAAAACCCATCCATGTTCCTTCCTCGCCCTTTTTTTCCGGGGACATGGTATCTCTTTCGAACAGTCCCGCAGCCCCGGCAGGCTTCGGCCCTTGCGGACTCCTTCCTTTCTGCTGATATCTCTTTGAGGTGCGCGTGGAACAAGAACACGCCGTCGACACGGCCTGTCGTCATAAGACGGATGGACGGCGAGCTAGCCCACAGCTCACCGTCCATAGGCCTGCGCCTTCGGTGGCCGGGGGCCACCACGTGACCCTCGACGCCCGGTGTGTCTCCCGCGTCGGCTGTTTGGTTATAAGTCGGAAACAAACAAGTGCTTACTAAAAATGTTCAATTGTGAATTTAGAAAAAGAGGAATAGACCCAATATCCCCAGATTCATTAGATCCGGGAAGACCCATTGATCCACGAACAAGTTAAATATTGAGGCCAAATACGGTGCTACCTCATACCGCATAAAAGCATTTATGATTGCTATGGGCTTTATGTGCTACAATTTAAATTCATGTGGACAGACTGGAACGTTCGCTTTCAATAAATCAATAGAGAGCAAAGGTGAGAGGCACTGTATAATTTTCAAACACATGAAGGGTTAGGGAAGCCTTCCAAAACCGCTGAAAAGAAAACACCTCACCATGTACATCTTGCCCGTTATAACCTACGATGTACAAAGTTGGTCACTAACAGAGAGCAATAGAGCGCGGCATTACAGCATAGGTGTTAAGCGGTATCGTACGACACGCTACCCTTTTTTCTGATGGGACATCATCAAATTACTTCTACCACTCTGGGCGGAGTGGGAGGTAGTGTCAGACTTTTGCTGACCAAAACCCATCCATGTTCCTTCCTCGCACTTTACGTTCCGGGGCCACGGTATCTCTTTCGAACAGTCCCGCATCCCCGGCAGGCTTCGGCCCTTACGGGCGGGCCCCTTCAATGTGCTGACATATCTTTGAGGCGCGTGAAACACGAACGCGCCGTCGACACGGCCTGTTGTCATAAGACGGACGGACGGCTAGCTAGCCCATAGCTCACCGTCCACAGGCCCTCGGCTACGGTGGCCTATAGCCACCACGTGGCC
The DNA here is from genome assembly GCA_916618015.1 of Xestia c-nigrum. NCBI lineage: Eukaryota > Metazoa > Arthropoda > Insecta > Lepidoptera > Noctuidae > Xestia > Xestia c-nigrum. The sequence goes on along the minus strand of OU745255.1, from coordinate 14,298,382 downwards.
CCTGACGCCCGGTGCGCCTCCCGCGGCGGCTGGGGCGAGCGGCTCTCTCCCTCTCGCGTTCCGCCACCTCCTACGCTAGCATGACTGTTTCGCAGAAGGACGTGACGGCTTCCCATTCCGTTTCGCTCCAGACCATGGATTGAATCATTGCCGGACGTGAGAGGTCACCGCCGCCAATCGCCGCTACGAGGACACGGCGGCGGCGGTGCTTCGCCCACGAGGCAAACCTCCACCATGTTCTCCGGTCGATCCTCACAATGGAAACACCCAGGCAATTACTCCCGACCAATTCGATGCAGGAGCCTCCCAAAACACAGCCGTGTCCGGCGAGGACCTGCGTCAGGCGGAAGGTGAGGACGCTTGGTGTCTCCTTGGCGTATAAATGTTTTATTTAAATCATTTAATTTATGTTCACTATAAGTCATGGATTCACTGGGTAACGCGTCCAAAGACTCAACGGTTTAGCTGTAAATGGAAAATACTTCCCTAAATGACTAAAAGTTGGGCTACACATATTACTGTAGCCTTTAATGGGTGTTTTTCCTCGCTTTTTGTCCGGGAAACGTGCTCTTCGGGTTTGAATAACCTGACTTACGTTATCATCAAAATTGTTACACGAATACAAAAAAGGTTTATACTGTTTGTGTATGTTATACTATATAACCAAACTACCTTGCTTTTATGCCTTTAAAGAATAATGTTAATCGATTTCCGTTTATTATTGTGTTTGAATGAAAAGATCAGAGTTCTACTACTGTCCATCAATCAGGATCGACCTTGTTGTTATATCCTTACTGGTTGAATGTCTCCTAACCCAAAAAGTTTTCTTAAAAATTATTTGTTTATTTATTTTGTGTGCTTTGTTGTCTCTCATCAAGCTCACTGTATTATTTTTAGTTATGTTCACTGATTTCAAGTTTTTTTATATTTTCTTCCGTTAGGAATCAGTTTCGTTATACTGTTTTGGTAGTGCAAGGTGCGTACAAAGTGAGGCGACCGTAAAGAAGACTGGCTGCGGACACGCGATTTACAATCTGTCAAGTTTATTATATACAGATTTTCAACTTTATCGCTACAAGCATTAGGTCTGGTGTTCGCAGTCCAGTCAGCTTGGTTTAACCGCACCTTTAAGCCTCCCACACACAGGCACATTTTTGCGTTTCTTCACCAAATGTTCTAAGAAGTCATATCGCAATATCGCATTTTGTATTGGGACGCACGCGAAAACGCACCTGAGTGTGCCTTGCGTTGTGTGAGCCTTTATTGTCACTAAAATAGTTTATCGGACTGTTCAGTGAGACAGTACGACAAAATGTTGAACAGAACATAATAACCAACAGAAATTGTTAAAATTGGCTCTAAATCTTTTTCTCATTTTCGCTTTAAAAGCTCACTTTAGTCAAGCTACTGCCTGGCTAGGGAACTAACAGATGTTGATCGAAGTGGTCAACATAAAGCCTGGATTGTTTGCTTGTGTGTCAAATTGTACGCTTATTGAAAAATAATTAAGATCAAGGCTTCATAGAAATTATAGTATGTAGAACCCCCATACTAAAAACCGGGACTTCCCATCGTGAAACCGGGGTCCACATCGCAGCTGAAATGATGATGTGGACCCCGGTTGTCCAGCCCGTGGAACCGGTATGTCCAGCAGTGGACGTTTTGACGTCCACTGCTGGACATATGTCTCCCCAAGTGTCGGCACATTGACCGCTTAGGGGTCCGCAGGCCCTAATTGAATTGGTAATGCCATATCGGTTTCTTATCCCAATACTGAAATACTCTCACTTCGACTATCAACACACCACACATAGTGTTCCATTTGTGATTCGCTTTATTAATATACATATATCTTCATTTTGTGCTTCGATAACATTGTTTAGCAGCATGATACTATGTGCCATTGCTGCTGTTCAGGTGGAATACTAAGGATTTGTTTTTTTTTTCTATGTATTTTGTATCTGGTCCATAACAAAGTGGAAGTCTATCTTTGTCGGTAGGTACTGATATAACATCAAGCATCATTTGATCTATCTTTCGAATCCATAATATGTTGACAATGAAATGTCCACATGTGGAAACTAACGCCAAATGTCCGGGCCACTATAGTGGCCTGTCACGTGACCGTATGTAGCTCTTGCGCAGTTTTTGTGCGAAAATATGTTTTTTTTAATCGTATGAATAAATCTAAATTATTATGAATGTCTCGTACTTAGCTGATTATTTAATCGATCGTAAATCACACGACTTAGATTGTATTGGTATATTGGTTTTTAATGCATCATTATTAACTCTCGATGTTCGTAATTTTCTGACATCAAATTCGATTATGATATTCAAATAATACCATGCCAGGCCTGGTATTCACAAACGTTCGGAATGAATTTCGATTCGACAAGTCGTATGTCTATCCTTTTTGGCATAACGAAAACGAGCGAGATAGACATACGAGTTTCCGAATCGAATCGAAGCGTTGTGAATATGGGGTCAGCAATAGTATCTGGCACGTTATTAAGTGGACTTGCACTCGGTTTCCAAAAAATATCGTGAAGAATTCGAATCATATTTACAAATGATTGTGTAACAAAAGTTTCATATTGATATTCTAAGGTGAATTTGATGCTCCCATGTTATTAAGTTTGCCACGAATACTAATTTCATTTTCATAATTCATTGAATGTATTTATTTAGTTGAAAACGGAATTTATTTTCTAATTAGCAATGTTACATGAAAAAAAACCTGGTTTATGAAGAAATGTTCATAAGATACGATTAAACAAAGTACAAATTAATTATCACAGATGTAAAGGTATCAAATGTATTAATTTTGCTCTAGAAGTAAAAGGTAGTGTCTGCTAAAAAAAATCACTGATAAATTGCGTAAAGAATAGATATGTCAATTACCTCTATCTGGCAACCGTCACTTGAAAAGTATGGTTTGCAATAAAATTTCATTTTAATCATTTTTTTTTTATATTTATGATCTTTATCATCTTCTGAATCTTGTATATTATTTATCGGATTTTATGACTCTACCCGTACTTTTCAAGTGACAGTTAATAAATAGAGGTCATTGACGTTCCTGTTTTATTTGAAACGCATTATATTGTCAAATACTACTCTCGAATTTAAACATAAACCGGTTCGTGACAATGGGCTTATAACGAAGTTGAAATGATCGCAATATTAATACCGCTTCCGATAGTTTCTACTACTATGAAATATTGAGCCATGTCGCTCTATGTTTATATGTGTCACCGTAAAATTGTCAAACACCTTATATTACAATATAACGTGTTTCTCTCTAGCGATATTGTAAATTCTCGAATTATTGTCAACTGAACATACGGAAGTTTCTCTGCCCCCATAATCGGGACTTGGGGCACCCCCCCGTTAGGTTAGTTAGGTTCCTTTTAACCCTGCACTCAGAAATAGGGGCCCCGCGAAGCGGGGCTCCGTCGACTACGCTTTTTAGGGGAATATAAAGTGTTTTAAGGTTAGGTTATAATAATCGGTATTTCTCAGGAATGGTACAATATCTTTGCATGAGAATTTACCACTGGGCAAGGGGGACCCCTCCTTCCCTCCAACCTAAGTTGACTACCATCGCATGTATATCACGAAAAATAATGCATTTTGTTGTAAGCCGTATGTTCAGTTGACAATAATTCGAGATTTTACAATATCGCTAGAGATATAACAATATAACGTATTTGACAATTTTACGGTGACATATGCAAAAACTAATTGTAATTTTTTTTGAAGAAAACTGGTTGATACTTTCCTAAATTAAAATCACGATTTTTTTTAAGTGGTTGTGTCATTTTATTGATAAAAGGCCTTCGCAAACAATAACATGTTACATTTTTTTCCTGACACAATTGATATCCTGCGTGATTTTAATTATTTGAAATCAGGATTATAGATATTGTTATCTCCGGTTTAAATAAATACAACTTTAACACCTGTCATAAGTGTAATGTATTTGAATATTGTCAATGTTTGTTTTGTTTCTATGTTTGTTTTAATTAAACTGTAGATAAAACAATAACTCATGGTATACTCCAAGTGACTCGATATGTCTTTGTTTTGTTATTAGAAATAATGATATTTTTCACATTCTTTGAACAATTTTTTTTGTTATATTTTTAGTTCTCAAGAACTAACTCTAACAAAAGATTGAGACGTATCGAGCTTTCAGAACAAATTACGTATAGTTGTGTTGCAAGGTCTGGTTAACCGGATTGTAGGAACCTAATTTAACAGTGTATACTTAATTTACTCCACATTGGTGTCGGGAATAATCGTATTTTAGGTATCTGAAAATGTTTTCTTCACAATAAACATGTACTTATTTCTTTTTAAACTAAGTGGCTATTTCAAAATGTCTCTTGTTTGGTTTTAATATACCACTCCAATTACTTTTGTCAATAAATCCTGACATTTCGATTTTATCCTTGTAAAAGATGAATGGTTTCAACTTTTAAAGATTTTGTAGACAAGTCATGATAAATTGCAATTGTATCTTAATTTACTAAATCCAAAAGATAATGACAAATCTGCTGATTGACTCTACTTGGGAAACTCATTTTGTCTGGAATTTGTTTTACCCTTTTGTCATGTTTAGTTTTGTATAAAACTTCCGAAATAAGTATAATTATGTTAATTGATGTTGTAGTTTGGGTACATTTCTGGAGTGCATGGTATGTATTTATTTACTCAGTATGTCGAGGCCTGAGCCTTACAGATCCTCAACAACGACCTCTAAAATGCTACAAAAGTTTATCTTGTTATAATATAATACTATTCTATTATATATTTTGCTTTGTTAAAATATTAGTATTGCTCATTTTTATTGTAATTGTATTACTAGTGTTTACGCTGTAACTATGATAATATCTACGCTTCTTAAGGATGCTTAATCTTCGCTACAAGCTCAAAAGGTATTCTAATATGCTTTTCTGCAAGTGTTGAAAGAATGTAACGAGAAAATTTATTTGATTAGCACAGTAGATTTTTACAATTAGCACTTGACATAGCCGAGATATTAGTGTGATTCTTGTTTAAAATTTAACTACAGTAAAAAAATATATTCCAAAAAGTTATAGCTGCTACTTTATGGTGTACCCAAACTGTGACAGAGCCTGATAGGTTGATTCAGAATCAAAACTCGTCTCACCTCCTCTTTTTGGAAGTCGGTTGAAAAGAGGCGTACGCTATTTATAATCCTCAGTCAATCTCTGTTCAAGTATTGTGAAGCATTCATTTTCAGAGAACTCTGTATACTCGTTGTGGACGATGATGGAGTACTAGAGCGTAAGAATAGTCCGCCATAGCCACCATATTAAGACGTCGCACATTCTGCTCTGTTGTTGCAGGGCCAGCATCCGAACATTGTAACAGTGCGGGAGATAGTCGTAGGCTCCAATATGGATAAGATATTCATTGTCATGGACTACGTAGAACATGACTTGAGGAGTCTCATGGAGACTATGCGTGGAAAGAAACAAGTATTTTTACCAGGTAGGCCACATTTAACAATATTTCCCGATGTTAATTTTAATCTTGTTTTTAATTAGCACTACAAAAGTTGTTCTGCTCTTTACAGGAGAAGTAAAGTGTCTAATGACGCAACTACTCAAAGCTGTTCATCATCTTCATGACAACTGGATATTACACAGGGATCTTAAAACTAGCAATCTTTTGTTGTCACACAAAGGCGTATTAAAGGTTGGTATTATTTTTGAGGATACATTTTTTTGTCATGAAAATTATTGTTTATTGGTCAATATTTAACCTGCAAATTCTTTCAGGTTGGCGATTTTGGCTTGGCAAGAGAGTATGGGTCCCCGCTACGGCAGTACACCCCGATCGTAGTGACGCTGTGGTACCGTGCACCCGAACTACTCTTGTGCTGCAAAGAATACTCGACTCCCATAGATATGTGGAGTGTGGGCTGTATATTCGCTGAATTTATTACTATGAACCCATTGTTTCCTGGAAAGTCTGAAGTGGACCAATTGAATAGAATATTTAAGGTATATTCTTTGTCCTTTAAAACGAATACTTTTTTATGTTTATAAAAAGAGATAAACATTTTCACAAGTAATTTATGTTCACAGGATATGGGTACACCTTCGGAGATGATTTGGCCCGGCTACAGCGAACTGCCTGCTGTGCAGAAAATGACTTTCGCAGAGCATCCTTCGGGTGGGCTACGGCAAAGAATAGGTTCCGACCTACTTTCAGAAACGGGCTTAGCTTTGCTGAACGGTTTTCTGACGTATAATCCAGCCAGAAGAGTGACAGCCGACGCCGCGCTAGAACATGCTTACTTCAAGGTAAATAATATGGTTCTACTAGGTTCTACCAGCGATACCTCTGTACGAGGGCGGCACTGAAAATTTCGGGTATCAAGGAAGTGACACAACATTACTATTTAGAAATGTATTTATTGCTTTTCGAAGTACTCTCCGCGAAATTTTACATATTTTTCCATGCGATGGAACCAATCATTGAAGCAACCATTCCATTCGGAAGTTGGGGTCTCCAAAATGGCCGTTTCGTAGGTGTCCACAGCTTCTAAAGGTGATGAAAATCTCTGTCCACGCAATTTATTCTTTATTTTAGGGAAAGTATAGAAATCATTAGGGCTTAGGTCGGGGCTGTACGGCGGATGGTCTAATAATTATATGTTTTCTTGCTCTAAAAACTCTTTTATTCTGTGCGCGGTGTGAGAACTCGCATTGTTGTGATGGAGGATGATGCGGCGGTTGCAGTTCTCTTTACGGAGTTCAGAAACGACCTGTGGCAAACAAATGCTAGCATACCATTCTGCATTAATCGTTATTTGTCCCTCAAGAGGAGTAGTCGTAACATGGCCGGTTTTGAAGACAAACGTGGCCACCATTTTTTTTGCAACACTCCGTGAACGAACAATTTTTGTTGGCTTTAACTCATTTTCGAACACCCAAACTCATTACTGGTTTTTTGTTTTTTGTTTTCTGGGTTCCTACGCGTATATACAGGATTCGTCACCTGATACGATGTTGTATACAGCATTTGAGGATCCTGCGTGGAATCTTTCGAGAGTTCTGACGCACCAAGTAACGCGAGCCGCTTTTTGCTCTTCATAGAGCGAATGCGGTATCCATCGGGAAAACCACTTTTTTTTACACCTAATTGTTGATGAAAGATTATTTGTATTTGACTCATGCCAATGTCTAAAGTTGCCTAAATTTCGCGGTAAGTCACATGCCGATCTTCCTCAATCAGCTTACGCACAGCATCAAGGTTTTCTTGGGTGACTGCAGTTTTTGGACGACCTTGACGGGGATCATCACTGAGCTTGACACGTCCACGTTGAAATTCTGCAAACCAGCGATAAATTGTGGTTTTGGATGGGGCTTCATCGCCAAATGCAGAAATTATCCGGTCAACACTGTTTTTGTGTTAAACCACTTCGAGTCATAATAAATCATCGCTTTTGAATTTTCTCGAGTCAATTCCGTTTTCTCAACGACTAAACAAGTTTGACAAGACCGAGAATCTTTTTTTAAATAAATAAATGGTATTCGATTTTTACCAAGGAGTTTTCAATTAAAAAGATTTTAATATGACAGGAACAGTGGAAATAATCCATTCCCGATACTTTTAGTGCAGCCCTCGTACATCCGTACTCACAAACTTTCGCATTTATAATATTAGTAGGATTTCATGTAGTTTTATTCTTCCTCTTCTTGCGTGTCGATGGACAAAAATAATATCCGAACAGTACGAAGCCACTTGGACGGTTCTTAAAGTAGTAGTTATTAAGGTTCTTTACTATTATACATATACTTTTGAGTGCGAACGGCCTTATTACTTCCGAAAATTAATTGTATGTTCCCTTCCCACTCATGATTACTTGGAAGTGTGAGTAATTGAACCTAAAATAGTTTGGTGTATTGTTACGCAGGAGCAGCCCGTGGCCATCGAGCCGGCGATGTTCCCGACGTGGCCCGCCAAGTCCGAGGGCAACCGGCGCAGCACGCACAGCCCGCGCCCGCCTGCCGGCGGCGCCGCCTACGCGCAGTACGCGCGAGCCGACTCCGACGAGGCGCTCGGCTTCCAGCTGCACCAGCGCTCGCTCAACGTCGCGCCGGGCTTCTCGCTCAAGTTTTAGCGACGGCCTCCCGGGCGACGCTCGAATTATAGTCTATACTAGGATACTACTAACTGTAACATCGTGTAATCTAGCTACGCAACATTAGTCAGGTACTTTAATTTCCAAAACTAGCTGCAAAGTACCGCTACTGCCGCGATGATGAGATTATAATTTCCATCTCGCTAGATGCCGCCTCATTCTAAGGCACAATTAAAAACAATATTTGATTATGATATGCAGGGGAATGACAAATTCTTTACACGTCACACATTGTTTTTTTTTACAATTGGAAGGAATCGTGCAGGATCAGAGTTTAAAAATACTACAATTTTGATAAGTAATCTGTATATTGCAATAAGATCGCTTCACAACATTTACTATAAACATCAAATAAAATGCTCGTGTATATAATATAAACGTTATTTATGTACTTATGAAAATTAAATGTTTCATTGTGACTCTTTGCCATTGTTGATGTATGTAAAATAGCATAAAGTAATATTTTTTCATAATCATATGTAATTAATGTATTGAGAGTCGAACTAATATATAATAGTTTTACTGAAACTGATCAAGTAAATAAAACTTGGTTGTTTAAATGTTGCAAGCACACAATGTGACAAACTATTATTCAACGTTTCTGTGAAGTTACAGGTTAATACCTCTTAATTTTAGTGATGGTAAAGTTAGTGTAGAATTAAAATATGGTACAATAATTATATGTTTTCAAAAGATATATTATTATTATTTAAACATCCCTTTATGTACCTATAACAAATAACAATACTTAAAGATAAAACAGGAAATTAAACTGATGATCTAGCAAAATCTAACGTAGTTTAGGATAACAGTTTGTTTCTTTAACCTGGCAGATATCACCAGCACTTGATTGGCGTGCTTTATTGACTAGATCAAACTTCTTTCTCGTTCATTTTGTTGATAATTATCACAATAGTATTCACAATTTAACTGCTGAGACTAGCCTAACGGCCAGCGTCATGCATTCCTTTCGGCAATGACAGTAATGAGTTTATCAAGTCACCATTGCGTTTCCACGTTTTATACTTTGTGTCTACCATAGCATTTGTTTGAATCACCATCCGTCGCCCCATGACGTCATCTCTGTACGCGTTGATCATTGAATGGATGTGCCGGATGTACTGGGAAAAATATTTACATGTGAATAAAAATCAATGATGCGATAATCGCTGCTTAGAAGGTAAGTATCTAGGAAAGGTTCACGACCTGACGTAGTTATAGGGCAACCAAATGATTAGGTACCTATCATTGTTTCTGACTACTAGCTCTAAAAATTCCTTTTATCTTACAAACGAGCAGTTCAGTCCGTTCCACAGATATTTATTCTCTAATTGCAAAAATAATAAAGATAACAGTGAGTTCGACTGTAATGTTAAATCACAGCTAACTGTAAATAGACCAATGGTGGTTCAGCTAGTTATTTAGTGTGTTCAAAGCCCGCTTGTAATACTGACGTAGGTTCAAGTTGAACTCAATAGCACTAGCTCAATAAAACATAAGTGGATACTCGTTAAGATTTACAGGAAAACTAGTAATGAGCAAACCAAAGTGTTGGTAATCATTGAAATATAAGTGCGGGCTGCCTCTCGAGCTATCTTATCAGCTGATAGAGTGTCCGAGGTGGCCACTGGTTACTGGTTAATCATGCACACAGCGGATATCGAAACGACTTGTTAGTCCAAAATTAATACATTCCATGTTACCACTGAAGCGTTACATAACCGCCAAACCCATATCCGGAGATAATGCATAACAACCACTTATCTTCTTCAGTTACCTAATCGGTCGTCAGTAACGAACGAGGAACGATTTCACTTTGCTCAACCAAGGTGTCCCACCAGTGGGACGCAGATTTTTTTATGTCCACTCGGCAGTTTCACTTGGTGGAGTGCCACGGTCGTCTCGCTTATCTGTTAGAGTCTTAATCTGAGTTCTTTAATTGAGGGGTTGGTGTCACTCTCAGCTAGGGTTGCTAACATTTCTTCAGCAAAATATATCATCATCATCATCAGCCTATAATGTTCCCACTGCTGGGACACGGCCTCCTCTCAATGAGAGGGAAAATATAGTATTTTTCAAAATAACCTACAAAAAATATAGTACACCCCAAAAAGATATAGTATAAAAAGCCAAAAATAGACCAAATTCATTTGTTCTTTATTTATTTATTATTTTTTTTGCACTAAACTCATCTATTTAGAATCATGAATTCAGAATTTTAATACAAACGAATACCCGAAAATTGTACAGGTAACCTAAGAAAGTAAACCTAGCTACCGGATGTGCAGAGTTAAATAAAATACTTGAAATAATAGAAGGTAGGCCGTAGGAATTCGAATACAAGGAACCGGGGGGGGTTCCTTATTTATTTATTTATTTTCACAATGTGTTTTATTTGCGACAGGTGTGCCCTACCCATGATGTCCTGCTTTGATAGTAGCGTGCAATAAAAACTAAACTGGGGGAGCGAAACCATGCCACCGTAATTACGAATGCAGTACCACCTAATCGGCGTTTTTGGATTTTATCAAAAACGATATCAGTAGGTAAGTGGGTACAAAACTTTACAACTATTTTACTTTTTTTTCGAAACCAGGTATGTATTGGGATGCGAAATGTAAAAACTTTTAGCGATAATGCAATATTTGGATATCAAAATAAATCTGGATTTAGATAATTAGAAAATTATTCATTTTATTGACCACGCTATATACATTTTTTGTAAATCATCAAATAGCGCTCTCTCGATTTTGGCGGCAAGAAACTACTTTCTGCAATTTGCAACTCATTCAAAATATCAGGTGGAGTGGAGTAGATTCCATAATAACATCTATTCCTCGCTTGAACTAATAACATTACCTATTTTGTATAACAGTCGGAAAGTCGTAACAATCTTTGACGTTTCTATGAAAATGGCGCGAATTTGCAAAAGGCGCCACATGCATGTGGCGATAATTAGAACCACATATTTTGTCTCACTTACTCTTTTGTATTAAAGTGAGACAAACGTATTGAGCAAAAGCACTTTCAAGGAGGTTCGATCAGTCATCATTACATATTATTTATTCCCGTAATGTAAAACTCCTTGGTGGAATTCATTTTTTTTTAGAAACCGTAAAGAATACGCACGGCGCGCGCCGGCGCGCTATACAAGGGGGAGGCTAGTTCTCCCCAAAATAATATTCTGAACAAAAAAAACTTGTGATTTTAAAACCTCGTGCCGCAACTTATTTCTGACGCTGGATTAGTATGTAGTGAAAATTATGTAATTTAAAATAAAAGGCACTCCGAAAAGTACAGTATTTTTCGAATTATTTAAAATTATAAAAATCGTTGTGTTGCCACTCATGACGATTTTTGAGGATAATGATGATATTGTGGAAAATAATGACAAATTGTTGCTGACAATGACCTGTATCATAAATTCAAATAAGACTGTCAATATTTTATATGTATATTATTACGAAAATAAAATACGAAATATATAAATCACCTTGCTTTATTTTTAACAACAATATTATTGATTCTATTTATTTTTAATATAAAACCTAGAATAGAAACTCTTACAGTTATATGATTTTCTCTGATTCAGTCTTGATATAGATCTTAAACTTTAATTACTATTATTAAATTTCTTATTAAACATAATTTCAAAACAATATACTTACTTTCTTATCCTACCTCTTTTTTCTTGCAAAAAAGTTGACAGTCAAACATAACATTTTCATTAAAAATTTATCAACCATTGAGTCAACTACAAAAACATGCCTAGGCACTTTCTGATCAAATTTTTCATGTCCCATTTTTTAAAATGTTGGTCTATAATGTACGTAGCATTAAATAATTATGTCAACAAATACAAAAGTATAATTATTGTGCCACATTTTGGCTAGATTGATTGATTATAAAAAAAAATACAGCTAAGTCTAGGGACACTATAGATTCTAATTCAATGACATTGATCAGTCCTGCAGTATTATGCAGTTGTATGCAATCATCTAAAACTAACATCAAGAAATCAACGAAACTTAACACAAGTCGTTTAGTATACAATAAAATATAAGGAATTAACAATAATTAGCCACTGTTCTGCAGGGCTTTAAAAAAATTCTTAAAACGTATCTTTGGAGCACGAAGGTTTCGGCTGACATTCCTGAGTGTTGGCCGCTTTCAATGTAATATCGGACAAAATTTTTATCTTTTGCCGTTCTGGCTCCACATTTGTTATGTGCCCTAGATGATAATTATCCGTGAACACAGATTTGAGCAGCAGAACAATCAAAGCAACTCATTTTTCTTAAAATCATTTTAGTTTCAGACTTTTCCCATACGACTTGGTGTACGGAAAAGGTGCCCTTGAAGGCTTTTATATTGTTAGGAACCAAGTTAAGTAACTGTCGAAAATCTGTATGAATTTTTGTAATGATATAAAACATACTCTTGTTTCGATATTGAGATGATGGCGAATCTGACAAGAAGTGGATACTGTCAATTAAGGGATTCAATTTTAATGCTTCGTCTATTAACGGCAGCAAATGTGCCCATATAGCTGCAGCGTCATGGCGCAAACAATCGCTTAAGGTGCACATGGATGTTGGGGTTACTGATCCAGTATCAAAGCTGTGCGTATATATGTATAACTCCAGTATGTAACGAAACTTGTTGTCTGCTGCCACCGAAATGGAAGGGTTGTACTTCTTCGGTATACTTTAAAAAGTAATTTTCCGAGAAATCAACATGGACAAGACAAATGTATTTAAAAAAAAATCTAAATGTAACTGAATGTTTTACTTCCTTGTGAAGTAAAACATTCAGTTTCTAGTAATTTCGGTTCACTAACCGATCACTAAAATTTCAGATCCTTTGATTATATACCTGCCAAAAAGAAAGATAATTATATTATATTGCAGATGTAGCTAGGTATAGGTACATTTAGAAGTAGCAATTCAAGCTAATCACGAATAGATCGTAGTAGTATACATTTAAATCATTATTGGCAACAATCGTCATTGTTGTGCCTATAGGTACTTTATCATTATTCGCAACTTGCGTCATTGTTATCTCGTGCAATGTTGCTGCGAATGATGTAGCCAACAATGATTTTTTCTAAAACATTCCACGTGTTAAGAATATTATAGAAGATAAAAGACTACAAAAGCACTACGTAAGCTAGTTTCACAAATGTTTCTTCGTGACATTCACAATTGGGCTTCACCCTGCATGAACTTTCAAGATACGATTAAAAGTTAGAATGACGATTACTATGACAAGTTTTGTAGAATCAAATTAAACAACTCACCACTCGAAATGCGTAGCGTCCGTCCCCTTTGAAACGCGCCGACTGACTGCGGAGGACGGGGGACAATCGCGTCAAGGTAGGCACATACGTCGGTCGCATTCCGTTTCACCGCCATTTTTTAAACAAGCACTGTTGCCGCAAATGGCGTTAAAAATTTGAACATTGTTTTGCGCGGTTTTTAACTGTCTTCCAATTATTTTTTTAAATATTTATTTTATGAAAAGACATAGTTAATAAACTGTTATAAAATGCTGATATTAAAAATTAAGAGATTCTTAACGGTGAATTTATGTAACACGGATTTAATCAAAATATGGTAAACGCGACATGCCAAAAAATGATGATTTTGGTAACGTTTTCCTTTATATCTTTTTTTAAAGTGATCAATGGAAAAAACGGGCTTGATTGATTCTTCTTTATTTATTTAGGAAGTAGAATATGGACTTCTGGTTTCGTAATTTCTTAACTATGAGGAGTAATATGACAAGACATGAAAATTGGGTCTCTGAAATATTCAGCCGGGAATGCGGTAACATAGGTTCATAAGTGAGAGTACCTATTTTACCTCACGTTCAGTTGCATGGTGCGTAATTTTTAACTTTCGAACAGTGTATATGTCACCGTAAAATTGTCAAACACGTTAAATTGTAATCTCTCTAGCGATACTGTAAACTCACAAAATATTGTCAAACGAGCATACTGCTTACAATAAAACGCATTATTTTTCGTGAAATGCATGCGACGGTAGTCAACTCACGCGGTGTGAAGGGAAGAAGGGGTCCGCCTTGCCTAATGGTACCACTCTCATGAAAAGATAATGTACCATTTCTGAGAAATACCGATTAATATAACCTAACCTTAAAGCACTTTATATTCCCCTAAAAAGCGTAGTCGACGGAGCCCTGCTTCGCGAGGGCAGGGCCGAGTGCAGGGTTTAAAGGAACCTAACTAACCTAACGGGGGGGTGCCCTAAGTCCCGATTATGGGGCCAGAGATACTTCCGTATGTTCAGTTGTCAATATTTAGAGAGTTTACAATATCGCTATAGAGATTACAATCCAACGTGTTTGACAATTTTACGGTGACATATACAGGCTTCGTAAATGGATTTTTGTCTCTAAACCGCAATTTCGCAAGTACCGACCTACCTCCCTATTGTATTTGACAGTATAAAATCACAAGGGAAATGAGGAAAGCTCAAAAATGTTCCTTTCCCACGGTTTACACCCTTGCCACGAGTGCCAACTTGTGGTCGGGACAAGTTGTCGCATGATCGGCCGCTATCTCTAAACTGCTCGGATCCGGGCGGTCTTGCGACCAAACTTTCTTCCTAGTGCGCGAGATCCGTGTGTTACTGTGATCTGTACTACAAAATTACCTTTTCATTTTCCTCGTAGGGTATTATTTCGGCTAACTCCTCCTCTCTATATGTTTCAATCTCAGGTCCCTCGATGTAGTCGCTGGCAAATACTTCACACGTTAGAATCAGCGCCATGAAGAGAAGAACCGCTCTTCGGATTAGAAATATCATTCTGTATCACTACAAACAAAAATACGAATTAGGTACCTAACCCACTTATTTAAATCACTGAACTGTAGAATTTATTTATTGCATTAGAGGAGTGTGCATTTTGTGTTCCCGCATGTTGTGCACCGGACTGGGCAGCTTTGATGCCTATCCACAGTACAGATCACTCTTATACTGAACACACACTAGTAAGTATCGATCATGCATGAATGTAAATAAACATTTAACATTCAGCCAGGACCTTAAGCTTAAATTGATAAGGTAGGTTTACGTTATCACTATCAGGTAAGCTGGGATTGTATAATATATTATATTCACTAGTTTAAGTCCCTTCATAAAACACATGCCATAAACCGTGGGTGGTTTCGTGCTGCCTACTGCTTCCTGTTAAAAATCCACCTACATCAATTGATTGAATTATTTATTTTTAAACTATTTTTAACTAGAATCCTGCTATAGAACAACAATCCAGAGATACAGCACTGTAGAACTTGGCTTTAGCTTTCTGAACTTACAGCTTTTATTTTGTTTTTCTATCGGTACGCACAAAATAAACGAAGTTATTATTTTAAAGAAAAGCACTTTTAAACTTCTTACGTAGTCTACCTTACCGTAAAACTGAATGAATCCTTAATTTAGTTTTATTCCGTGGTCTCAGTAACACAACACTTAAACTAGAGTTAGCAAATGTACACCCGATTCGACCGTACTGTTTAGTGTTACCACGAATTGTATTTGGTGACGACCACCTGCTTTTCGGAAGGGCAATGGTGAAGTGTGTAGCGTCGTCGGTTAAAGGGGCAAGCAATGGTGGGCGGCCGGCCGGGGGGCGAAGTTGTTTTTCCTGGCAGGGTCGCGGGGCACGCACTCGGGCGTAAGCAGAGCGACGGCCCACGGAGCGGTGCGAGAGACAGCTCAACCGCGCTCTGCAACCCTTCGCCGTACCTGTGCCTGTCAACTTAACTTACGTCATATTTTATTTTTACTTATCCCGTTACGAATAGAATGACAATTGTAGACCTACTTTATTTTTACTAGGTTTGTAGGTAGTTTCATGAATTGTGTGGGTCATGTTGCAGGAAAGGCACAATCAATTGCTTTAGTTACCTCTTTAGTATTCCCTAGGACCCTAAATGGTTATAGATTGGATTTATGCTTTCATCTCCATCTCATTTCTGTCTAAATAGTGATGTGACATGATTGTGTCAAGCAGTTGGTAGGTACCAACTCACTCCAGTGCAGGGAGAATTATCCTATCACCTTTGCAAGTTGCATAATATGGTTTTCAGAACTAAGTCATGGGGACGATGACCTACATATGCTACCAGTAGCACTATTTACCACTGAGGGCCAGAGAATCTTGTGTAACAAAAGGTCTTCTTATCATCATCTGCCTAGCCTTTTCCCAACTATGTTGGGGTCGGCTTCCAGTCTAACCGGATGCAGCTGAATACCAGTATTTTACATGGAGCGACTGCCTATCTGACCTCCACAACCCAGTTAATACTGGGAAATACGATACCACTTAGTAAGACTGGTGTCAGACTTTTTGGGGCCACTGACTACCTGTAACGACTGTCAAAGATGGACAAATGACAGCCGGGACCAACGGCTTAACGTGCTTTCCGAGGCACGGAGGAAACTCGGTATGTATGGGTGGTCACCCATACAAGGAATGGCAAAAACTCAAAAAAAAAAATCATTACTTAGTGATTTCTACTTTTGAACGTGTAATTATTTGCAAAAGTCTGCTGCGTCGTCGGCTATTATATTAACTTAAATTTTAGTACATTCGCGCCGTAAATCGTTTTTAAATTGGCTTTAAATGATTAAATCTAGGATTTTTCATAAAAAAACTAAAAATGGACCTAACTCAAAAATCACTGAATTTCGGTAGAACATTTGGTGGCTTAATTTCTTGCATTCTGACTATAACGTCCTCCAAGGAATTCTTCAAATTACCAGCAACCCTGTATATGTCACCGTAAAATTGTCAAATACGTTATATTGTAATATCTCTAGCGATATTGTAAAGTCTCGAATTATTGTCAAATGAACATACTGCTTACAACAAAACGCATTATTTTTCGTGAAATGCATGCGATGGTAGTCAACTTACGCGGTGTGGAGGGAAGGAGGGGTCCCCCTTGCCCAGTGTCACAACTCTAATGAACAGATAATACACCATTCCTGAGAAATACCGATCAATATAACATAACCTTAAAACACTTTGTATTCCCCCTAAAAAGCGTAGTCGATGGAGCCCCGCTTCGCGGGGCCCCTATTTCCGAGTGCAGGGTTTAAAGGAACCTAACTAACCTAACGGGGGGGGGGTGCCCCAAGTCCCGATTATGAGGGCAGAGATACTTCCGTATGTTCAGTTGACAATAATTCGAGACATTACAATATCGCGAGAAAAACCACGTTATATTGTAATATAACGTGTTTGACAATTTTACGGTGACATATTTATATCGAATACGGGACTCATTGACTCTCCTCTGGACTCCAGGACTGCTAAATTCAGACTCATTCCACTTTTGTCGCTGACTGTAGGTAGGTAGTGTAGGTAAATCTAGTTTATTCGTTTATATTTACTTTTAAAAGTTGTAAGCAAGACGATTCGTGTCCGCGTCACGTTTACGGGAAACTTGCGTCACAAAGTTAGCTAATTAGCTAAGCTCATAATAATTTCTATTAGATAAAAGAAGTGTTCCCTACATACGTAGGTGATGGTAATAAAATTGTTCTTCCATCCATTTTCATTGTTTGCTATGTTTAGAAATATTTGTTTATATAGATAGATACCTAATCGATAACCTTTTAATCTAGGCTGGTCATTCATTTACGTGACCAATCGCCCGCCCTGATTTGGTTTCTTTTTACTTATTTACTTATTCCTTAGTCTATTTGTGTAAACAAAGGATGTGTGATGCTGGACGTGATCCGAAAACATTAGCTATTTCTACATATTACATAAACCTGAACTTTATTACCTTTACAAGGTAGGTAAGAATTTTATGTTGAAAATTAACATTCCGTAACTTATGAAACCAGAATGACGAATTGTGAAGTTGTGATATTTACCTAATTTAAACTTTCTGTTACAGTTAGCAGGTAGTGAAAAAGAACCAATGCTCATGTGCCTATAGGGTAAGATTTATTAATTTCCTTACATACACAAAGATAGGATATACACTTGACAGGTATTAAACTTTACTTAAGGCAAGTAAATTCTGCCTGAACTCCAAGCCATGAGCGCAATGTGTCGAGTTGGTGAGTCACAGCAGCTCGCGCGGTCCCTCCCAAGCTGGTGTATTGTTCCACACTCGTCTCCCACGAGAAAATACTCTGAAGTTCCTCTTCTGTTCCAAATTCAGGGCTGTAACAGAGAATTATCCTCCTAAAACCCAATGGGTACGCAAAAATTATCAAATGTTAAATTAAAACTTATTCAAGTTTAAACTTTGTGTTATCATCAGTCACGGATTAAGACTACTTGATGCCCTAAGCAATCCACGCCTGTGGGCCCCCACCTCTATCCGAATGTCAACTAGAATCGCCATAAGGTCTAGTAGTAGGTAGTCTAGGTCAGACTCTATGACCATCAACTTAAATTGCGCGAATTTTCGGTTAGTCCTTGTAACTTTTTTGGTGTAGTTTTTGGTGACGTGAGAGTGAGACGTGATGCCCTTTTTTCCGTATGGGAAATCGTCATGTAACTTCTCCCGCTCTGTGCGGAGCGGGAGGGAGTGTCAGAATTTTACTGACTAATCCCGTCCATGTTCCTTCTTCAATTCGTCAATGTAGTAGGTTAAGTTCTATGGGGCTGCGGGACTGTTGGCGCTTTTTTTTCCGATGGAATCATCAAATGACTTCTCCCACTCTGAGCGGAGCGAGAGGGACTTAGACTTTTACTGCCTGAATAAAATAAATAATGACGCGCCATCGACACGGCCTGTCGTTATAAGACGGATGGACGGCAAGCTAGCCATAGCTCACCGTCCCCAAGCCCACGCCTACGGTGGCCGGTGACGCCCGGTGCGTCTCCCGCAGCGGCTGGGGCGAGAGGTTCTCTCCTTCTCTCGTTCCGCCACCTCCTTTGCTAGCAAGACTGCTTCGCAGCGCGGAGGTGACGGCTTCCCATTCCGTCTCGCTCCGGACCATGGATTGAACCAGGGCCGGACGCGAGAGGTCGCCGCCGCCGTGAGCCGCCTAGAGGACACGGCGGTGCTCCGCCCACGCAGGGCAAACCTCCACCGTGCAGTGCGCCACCGTGTCCTCCGATCGAACCTCGCAATGGAAACACCCGGGCGTTTCCTCCCGCCAGATTCGATGCAGGAACCTCCCGGAACAACCGAGTCCGGTGAGGACCTGCGTCAGGCGGAAGGTGGGGACGCCGTGGCGTCTCTCCAGCGACTCCTCAAAGAGGGGACTTATCGCCAGCGTGGCAACGGAGTTTCGTAGCACCTTCGTGCGCCATTCGTGCAGGCTCGCGAGGGCTAACGCCTCTAGATCCCATGGTGGCAATCCGGCAAGGAGGCTCGCCGCCTCGCCGGAGACGTAATGTCCTTTTTTTTCGGATGGGAAATTATCAAATGACCCCTCTCACTCTTGGCGGAGCGGGAGGGAGTATCAGACTATAAACCATCCATGTTCCTTCCTCGCTCTTTACGTCCCGGCGCCACGGTATCTCTTTCGAACAGTCCCGCAGCCCCGGCAGGCTTTGGCCCTTGCGGGCCCCTCCCTTTATGCTGACATCTCTTTGAGGCGCGCGTGGAACACGAACGCGCCCATAGCTCACCCTCCAGAGGCCCGTGTCTACGGTGGCCGGTAGCCACCACGTGGCCCCCGACGCCCGGGGCGTCTCCCGCGGCGTCTGGGGCGAGAGGCTCTCTCCCTCTCGCGTTCCGCCACCTACTTCGCTAGCATGACTGTTTCGCAGAAGGAGGTGACGGCTTCCGATTCCGCCGGACCATGGATTGAACCAGGGCCGGACGCGAAAGACGGCTACCACCTTTTGGGGCACGTTCAGATAATGGGCGGCTCGCCGTCTCAAGGAACGCGAAAAAAGTGGAACGCTTCACGGTTTTGCGTGTCATCCTTGCGCAGGGGCCATCCTAATCTTCTCTGTATGAGACGTGATGCCCTAAGTACGGATTTTTTTCTGTGCTTCTTCTGGTGCCCCCCAAGACGTGATGCCCTAGGCAATTGCTTAATTTGATTAAGGGTTAATCCGTCACTGGTTATCATAGCATATTATAGATAACTGTAGCTATAGGTTCTACCGTTCTTTAACCGACTTCATAAAAGGAGGAGGTTCTATGTAGGTACTACTGTACGTAAACGTAGTATATATTTATTTTTTTATGGATTTTCACCGATTTCTCCTTCATTTGTGGACCGATTCTCAAAGAAGCCAAAAAAAAAAATATCAAACGAACAAAAGACACCGATTTGTAATGCTAAAGTAACATTTTTTTTGTGTGTTTTAAAGTCGGTTTAATCATTTGCACAAAAATGTTTGTTTAGGGCGTAGATAACGATTGTATAGATACACTAGTGAGGTTGTTTGTTCGTATAGAAATAGAAATGACATACCAAATGTTGTGATATTCGTGGTAAGCTAAATTTTTGAGATTGACACCGAGGGTCGATGCACGTCGTAGAGCTACCCCAACGAAATGATGCGCTCGTCGGAAAGGAACTCCGCGGCGGACCAGCGCATGGGCCAGATCAGTCGCTAGCATGCCAGGGTCCAGGGAATTTAATGCTCTCTCACTATTCACCTGTGGACATATACCGACATAATATTTTTTATTCAAGCTTTGAGTAGGTACCTACGCACACTCTTAGAAAGCTTACTTACTTCCATGGTTGCAATTGTTCCAACAGCAACTTTCAAACAATCAAGCAGCCGATCGTAAGATCTAAACAGGAGCTCCTTATCTGATTGCAAATCTTTATTATAAGTGCTCGGCAACCCTTTTATAACGCAACTAAATGCAAAAGCCTCTCCGAGCAGTAGACCAGCAGCACCTCGAATCAGTTCTAATCCATCTGGATTACGTTTCTGGGGCATCAAACTGGATCCAGTTGAGAACTGGTCAGAGAAGCGAACAATGCCGAACTCTTGGGAGCTGTAGATGATCAGGTCTTCTGATAATCTACTAAGATGCAGACCACATAGCGAAGCCCAGTTGAAGAATTCCACTGTAAAATAATTTTACAACTAATTAGCCAGCCATCGTTGACTTACAAACAGACCTCAGACTCCGTATAATCACAACGCTTCGATTCGGGAAGTCGTATGTCAATCTCGCTCGATTTTGTTATGCCAAAAAAGGATAGACATACGACTTGTAGTATCGAAATTCATTCGAAGCGTTTGTGAATACGGGGTCTGAATTGAATTCTTTTTATTACCCAAGTGATCTCTCGAACTGACGGCAAACATAGAGTTAGGCGTTACATCTTCAAAGCCTAGACTATCAGCTAGTCTCAATCTGTCGATAGGCAGCGCGCAGCCGGCTATAGCTCCACTGCCTAAAGGACAGCGGGAAAGGCGATTTTTTTGTTCTTGTAGTCTTGTTACATCATCACGGAGAGCCCAAGCGTGACTAAAATGTCAAAAAAGGGATTAAAATGGAAACAGTACATTTATTGATATAAGTAGCTAGTAAGGTTATGGTGTTTCATTTACCTCAAGAGAAACTGACTCCACCGCACAGGTTGCGCACGTTGAAGGTGGGTATACCCTGGTGCAATAATATCTATTTCGCTGCTAGCTCGGTTCACTAGGACCTTCAAACAAACAGTACTTACAACAACAAATTCGAATGACTACGTTTTTTATTCTTGCTGTAAGTTAATGTTAGAAATAAATACCGTGATCAGTTCTTTAAGTGCGACGTGCAATTTAGGTAAGTTGGCAAGCATCCACAGTCTAGTATCGGTGGCCGACTGGTCGTTGCGGCTTCGGGCTGTGTGCAGGCGCAGAGCTGCATCACCTGCGTATTTGAACAGTCGCCGTTCTACTACTGAGTGGATGTCTTCTTCAGGATCTTTCAAACGTCCACTTTGTTTCATTTCCTCTTCAATGTCATTCTCCACCTATAATGAGGGTAGTCGAGATATTACAAACGTGATTATTTCGAATTCACCGTTAATCTAGTTGTAGGAAGTATGACTCATCAGTGTGAGAAAATTTTCAGTAATAGCTTCGGTTAAAGGCTCGCCCCCTTTTATGAGGACTATAACTATGTGTAGGTAAATACAAATAAATAAAATAAATAAATAGCGCTGGACAAACAACACCATCTAGTGTCACACTAAGCAACGAGGCCTATGTCGTGGACACCAGATAATTGATATACTACATAGATACTTTTTTTTTTGTAAATACATACTTACTATGGAGTATGCATACAAACATTGCAAATGTTCAAATGCTCATCACACAAACATCTGCTCTTACCGGGATTCGAACCCGCGCTGCGCCATTCGGGTCGTCATAATATGATCCGTCATGATGTATTTAGGCACTACCACATATACCTGAATGAAATCCTATAATTACTTTCAGAGAATAAGGCGTGACGAATTTAGAAGATAAACAATTGGTAGAATGTCGAATTGGATAAAAACTTACTTTGATCAGTCCTTCCTGAATAGAATTATTGTCGTTTTCCGACAGGTGTCCACTTCGATGTAGCTCGGCAGCCCAGCTTCGGCTGCCTTGTATGTCCTCTCGGAACAATCGTGCATCCACTGCTAGAGAGTCGTTTAATCTCCGCAGAACGGCCGACGGTTCCTCTTCGAAGCATCCTCCCCATAGTTGATACTAGAAAGTTGATCTTTCTTTAGTTAGGGAAATGCCTTAGTCCCAATATATGTAGGTAATTTGCCAGCACAAAGTCGCGTGTAATAATAACTAGTTATAATTAGCTAAGTAAGCCTCAAACAAACAAGATGTGTACTGTACTCACGGTAGACATTATCTTCAAGGAATGACTGCAAGATAATTATTATAAATGTTGAGGCACATGATCTCCAACAACAAGAAATTATCTTTCATGTGCGCTCATATCTAAAGGGTTAAAAAGGTTACAAACAATCTAAATATTACTCATTCACTAACTGTTTTCGAAGTATTGTTTTCTATGTACTTAAATTATATTTTTAAGTTTAGTGCATCTGCATAGGTAGGTAGTTGAGTTAGGCTACAATGGCCCCGGTGGCCGCGTGTGTCGCGCCTTGCCCTAGTTATAGAGGTAGGAGACCTGTCGCTGCTGGCCGTCGCGCGCTCAATGGTCGGCAGCGCAGAGTCTTGGGTGATGTCGAAAAAGCTGCGGAAAGGGAGAAGGAGATGATGAGCTCCCGCCCATCCCGCAGCAGATGGCTGATAGCGTCCTCTTCCGGTCCCTTAATAGGTCCCGGAGCGACGGACATCTGTCGTCCCCCATCACACTGCACCCCAGACGGCGACGGAAGGGGGACCACCAGTGTGGTTTTAGTCAATACGCGGCTGACAGGCCCCGCCACTCTCTCCAAGGCGGAGGATATCCATTGATGATCACCACATTGAGAAAAAAAATACGACTATTGCCCAACGGTTAGGGCGTTGATCTTTAGTTCAAGACTCATAAAAAATGCTTCAATGTTTCTGGATAACACCTGCACCGTGTTAATAAGTGAACTTGTCCGGGGAAAATGTAGTTGCATATCCCTCTAAGATCCGGTTGCTCATTACCAGGCATCGGAATGCAGTTTGTTCAAATAAACTATTACTAGTTGTTGATAATATTTTTGTTGCATGTTTTTGCTTAGAAACATGTTCATGAGAAGAAAGGTCATCGATTGTGGAAATAAAAATATTGCACCTGAAAACTGAACGTATACTGTTTTACGTTTTGTTCATTTCGATTTGAGATTTGACAAGTACAATGTACCTCTGTACTACCTATGTAAGATAGTGACAGATGAACTTTTAATGACATTGACATTAATTTGACAACGAATACAAAAGCATAACCTCAAAATAAAAGATATTAGTTTTGATAATTAGAATAGTGCTAAAAATAATATAAAAACGAAAGTTTTGATTATTAAAATGTGTCAATAGTACTTAGAGTGTCCGTAAAATAAAACGTTACACGTGGATGGTAAATTTCGTAAAGTATGGTCTAACTTTGCTTTTTGGTGAAAATACGGTCTATTTAAGTATTTGAAATGGATAACGCAGAAGGCAATTCTACGAAAGACGACGTAACTGTAAGCAATGAACAAGAAGAACATAATTTCCCTCAATATACACTTTTTGATATAACAATAGATACAGGTTTACAAGATGATGAGGGTAACGAAATTCCGAGACCTTTCACCAAAAATCAAATGCGCAAATGGTTAAAAAAAGTTAAATGGGAAAACCGCAAGGCGGAGAAGCGAGCCAGAGAGAAAGCAAAAGCCAAAGCAAGGAGGAGAGAAGCTCGGGAGGCCAATATTGATCTAGGACCAAACAGGAAGGCATTGAAGAAAATGAAAATAGAAAGACCGAAAAGAAGTACTTCATTAGTAATAGATCTTAGTTTCGATCATTTAATGATGGAAAAGGACAGGTTTAAAGTAATGAAACAAATTCTGCGCTGTTACTCAATAAACAGGAGATCTGAAACCCCGGTTCAGTTCCACATTACTAACTTTGGAGAAGTAGCTAAAAGTGATATGTCTAGGCATAATGGCTATGAACATTGGGATGTAAGTTGGATTCTTAATGTTAGTTTTATTGTTGTAGATGAGGGCCTCACATAAAGAAAAGTTTATACTAGATTGACCATTTATGATAGTATGTAGCTAATACCTAGTTCCAGCAAAAGGTTAGTAGGATAGCACATGCATGGTAAATTTTGCTGATCAATTACTTGTATTTCAAAATAAATTATGCTATAGGTTGAAAAATAGTGATTCGTTTTTATAAATCATTAGCTACAATAACAACAAACACAAGATTTCAGCTTTACCAGCAAAGTCAAAGTAGTTGTTAATAAATGTTCATTCACTCTCAACATACTCAAAATAAGAGAGCAGCGGTGGCCCAGTGGTGGCGGCCCCGACTTACGAACAGTAAGTCGTGGGTTCGAACCCAGACAGGCGCATTACTTTGTGTAATTTATTTCATCACCGCTGCTCTCAAAAACGGTGAAGGAAAACATCGTGAGGAAACCGGCATGTCCTAGAACCAAAAATTCGAAGACATGTGACATCTACCAATCCGCACTGGGCCCGCGTGGTAGATTATAGCCCTTTCCCTCTCATTGAGAGGAGGCCGTGTCCCAGCAGTGGGAACATTATAGGCTGATGATGATGATGATGATGATACTCAAAATAAAACAATGCATTCACGTTTTCAACTTTCTATATTATCATAGAAATCTTGTACACAATACTGAAATACACATTTTTTTTTAATAAATATATCTTTAATGCTTTACAGATAAACTTCCATGAAACACCATATCTTGAAGTATTTCCTAAAGAGAAGATAGTATATTTAACAAGTGAATCTGACAATATTATTGAACAATTTGAAGAGAACACTGCCTATATTATCGGAGGACTAGTAGATCACAATAAGCATAAGGTAATATTTTACATTGCTACAATGATGAATATCTAACTGTCAACACTCATTGTTCTTTGTGGATTGCAAAAGAAATCAACTAAATGCTTGGCATTAAATGCTGTTCAGCTTCTATGTTATTCATGTTATTATTTCAGGGACTTTGTCATAAAATAGCAGAAGAACAAGGCATAAGACATGCACAACTGCCATTGGATAAATACATAAATATGAAAACTAGGAAAGTTCTGACAATTGATCATGGTAATTATCTTCTCCAAGACTAAAAGAAAGTGATTACATTTAAATAAATAAATCTAGAAACTAAATAAACGTAATGTCTTTGTTCTTTTACAGTATTTGAGATTGTTCTAAAGGTGTGTGAAGGAGTGCCTTGGCAAGAGGCACTACTAAAAGTTCTGCCAATGAGGAAGGGTGCCCACATTTGTGACAATGTTAGTAATTCTAATTCAAGCTTAGACATTTCAAATTAAATTATTCTTAACGTCATAGGTATTAAGTGTAATTCTTGTTATGTTTACTTGTATAACAATAAACATTTTTTTATTATTTTTGAAGTATGTTGTATTAATTTAAATGCTTATTAGGTAGGTATATTTAACACAGTACAGCATGACTAGTATACATTTTTGCAATTACTACATCAGAATAATATTTATCTTATAAGTATCTATTCATGATTCAAAGCCTTACAACTACTTACACACAAAATATTCTTGTAAATAGAAGAAAATATTAATATCTGTGGCATTTTCCCTGTTAAAACTTGACTTGAGGATACAAATTTTAATATAAGTACATATTAAACAACACTTTTTTAGAATAATCAACATATGCAAAGAATACTCTCATCTGATTTTACGACACTTAAAGCTAAACAAGTGGATTTTGCTATTTGTGCGCGTAATACAGAATTCGCTACTACCTAATAAAGAATAAAAAAATACATAAGCACACGCGAACATAAATATTATAAACATCCTCCTTTTATGGAGTTGGTTAAAAATAGTATTTGTGATGTAATAATATCATTACTAGCTCGGTTTGTGCATGCTCCTACTACTCGCCGAAGTTAGAACTTACTACTATACAGGGTGTAAAATCACGTTTTATGTAAAAACTCAAGGAAACGCACAACGATGGTTTGTATAGTATAGGCTACAGGGCTCGTGGAGGTGTTTAATGTAAAAATCTTTCATTAAAAACATGTATGTACCTATTTAAAAAAAACCTGTGAAAAAGTTGGTTTGATCCCAAAAATCTGCGTAACTATAAAAGGTTTCCAGGTAGGGTTGCCATGTCGCAAAACCTAATAGCCGGACTGACCAGCCAGTTTGGCTGGACATTTGGATAAAACGGCCGGACACCCTACATTATTAAGGTTTTGTGCCACGCTCGGCGGTCGCTCTTTTGCGAAATGTAAAAAGCCGGACTTTTTTTTAGACCGGACATCGTTTTTTTTGGCCGGACACGCTATCAAAAAGCCTTACTATGTCTGGCTTTATCCGGACGCCTAGCAACGCTATTTCCAGGAATGGCACAGAGAACAAGTGCCTTTCGGCTTTGTTAAGAGTATTTAAACCCTTTATAATGTAGTTGAGATTACAAATGTCTTCGTTAAACAATCAAACTGAGTTAACTTGTACAATATTTTCAACCGACTTCCAAAAAGAGGAGGTTATCAATTCGTCTGTATTTTTTTTTTTTTTTGTGTTTGTTACCTCAGTACTCTCGACTGGGAGAACCGATTTTGATGGTTCTTTTTTTGTTTGAAAGCTGGTGCTTCCCGTTTGGTCCCATTTTAGTTTGCTGAAGATCTGATGCTGATCTTCGGAGATATACAACGGAACTCTTCAAAAATACACAGCAAATCTGCAGTGATTGCTGCCATTGCTTGTAGGTTCATTGTTTATACTATAATATATCATGACATAACATCACGCCTGTATGCTCTGAGGGGGTACGCACATGTGTAAAATACACCCGATTTCGAAAATATTTGTTACCTCAGTACTTTCTACTGGGTGAACCGATTTTGATCGTTCTTATTTTATTTGAAAGCTGGTCCTTCCTGTGTGGTCTCATAATCATCAAATCAGTAGCTGATGATGGGATTCTGGAGAAATAGAGAGAATTCTTCACATTTTATAGGCACACTAGAAGCGGTTTGGGTAGTTTTCTCGAAGTGATCCCAATTCAATTTGATGAAGATTGATGAAGAACTTCGGACATATCGCAACGGAACTCCTCAATAAATGATAGCAAATGTACTGGGATTGCCGAAATCTCATATCTGTCTATTGTTTACACTAGTTCATAACCTAAAATCACGCCGGTACGCTGTGAAGGGGTAAGCACATGTGAACCACTAAAAAGTGAAAACGCTTCAGAAGTCGGTGACAAAAAAACTAAATCAATCAAACAAAGGTCACCGACTTCTGAAGCGTTTTTTCTGAAGTTATTTTTCACTTTTTTGTTTTCTCTGAAGTCGGTTTTATTTTTTGTAAAAAAGTTTTTATATTCGAACAGTTGCTTATAATAACGAGTGCAGAAAATTACAGCTTAACCTTAACTTAAAGTTTTCATAGCTTAAAAACGTAAGGAGTAATTTGTGTTCAGAGATTATGATTGTTTTTTACAGGTTTCAAATACTCAAGTTATGCTTTTGAATGAAATTTTTGACAAGGGGAGCTACCAGTTCAGGATTGTTTAAATGTACATGATGTGTTCCACGAACAAAATGAAATTCGTAGTTTTCATTGACCTGCTCTAAAATTTCGCGCATTTCTATAGAATACGCGTCTGCCGAATATGGAGAGTCTATCGCCTTGACGTATAACGTTGGACATTTCAGTCTACGGACGAGAGCTTCGACGAACTTCTTGTCTTCTGCATTGAATAACGAATACTTTAATCTGGAGTCGCGTGAGAAATAGTATTTCGTGGGATCAGTTTTTGATTGCTTTGCTCCCCTTTTCAATAGGTGGGGAACACTTTCTAGGGAGACAGACTTCCTAGTTCCTGCATGCCATATTTTAATCATATCTTCAATAGTATATAACGGTGGCTCTTTATCCAACCGCGTTTGTGCTATTAATCCCTTACGCATGGTTTTAGAAATTCTTCCGACTACAGCATCTAAATCGTAGTCGTCGTAAATAAGACTGTCTATAGCAATGTAAAATTCGACCTCATCTGGGAACACAGTCGCAAAACGCATTCCTGCGATTGCTCCCATAGAGTGAGACAGTAATGCAACTTTTTCCATCTTGAAATACTCCTTCAAGTATAAAATAATCCTCGGCAATTCCCATTGATAGTACAGCATACCTGAAAATGTAAAATATAAAATTAAGGGATATGTACATAAAGGAGGTAAATAAAGACGCTTAACGAAGCCAAAAAGCACTTGATCTCCCCGTCATTGCGGTCAGATTTTGTTCGGGGATAAATATAATGACCACCACAAAATTCTTTGATACCCTTAGTTTTGTAACCAAAAATATCTACTTAACACCAGAAAAATAAAGTCTAAAAATACAATAGTACCAGCTATTTTAGTCACGACTCCACTTTAAATTGTACCTATTCGATCACCAAATTTAGTAAATGATCACCAAATCTTGACGACCAAATTAATGTATTATTTTTGCCTAAATAAATCACTGTGATTGCCATAAAATGTAGGCATATTATCAAATAAAGTATTATGATAGTTATGTCTCCGGCTTGCAATCCCCTCCCACACCGCACCGCAAACGCCGCCGCCGCTGCGCTCGCCCGGACACGATCCCCAGGGTATACCGCCGTTTACCCGAATTTTATTTGCCCTAATATCATTTGCCATAATAGTCAACAGCCATAATATCATACGACATAATACTCATTTGCCCTACTCTGTGAATCATTGTTTCCCATAAAGTCACTTACCATAACATCGTTTGTCATAATAATTGTAAGCCCTAATTATCACATGCCACAATTATTATTATGATATGCCATAACATAATTTGCCATCGACATTGGGTGTGTAACGGTTTTTTTATATCAAGAGAAATTGGATGCAATTGGGACTTTAGGGCACCCCGACTCGGACAGGTTAGGTTAGAAGGGGATGGCGGGGTCGTGTGAGCGAGCAAATCGAGCGAATAGACCCCGCCATCCCCTTCGTGGTTATTTTTTTATAAACCACACAGAAGTAGGAGCCCCGCGAAGCGGGGCTCCGTCGACCTAGCCCACCATCAACCATGCACAGAATAAATAAGTTTGTCTAATACTTGTTATGTCTAATAATTATTATGGCACATAAAAATAATGATTTTTTTGGAGTCAGTTTACTTAAACAGGATAGCAAGATGTAAAAACTTTGATTATAATTTTATCTTAAAACGCTGGTATAATTTTGGTGATCATTTACTACTTTTGGTGATCATTTACTACTTTTGGGATAAGAATGATTTATTTGGACTCATTTTGCTTAAATAGGATAGCAGAATTTAAAAACTTTGGTTATAATTTTACTTTAAAATGTTGGTTTAATTTTGGTGATCATTTACTATTTTTGGGTTACTCATGATTTACTTGGAGTCATTTTACTTAAATAGGATAGCAACGTGTTAAAACTTTGGTTATAATTTTACATTAAAATGCGAGTTTCATTTTGGTGATCATTTACTATTTTTGTCTGCTATTTGTTACTATATCTGGTGGTAAGTTAAACATAAGCCATTTTGTTCTAGACCATACTTGAATCCTTCTAGTTCTAGTTACGGAGATACGGGGGTCAAAGTTCCAACTTTTTCACAAGTTTTTTAATTTAAATGTTTTTAATGTACCTACTTAAGGGGCCGGCGGAGCATGCGTTTTTCATACAAACGTAATACCAAAATAATATGAAAATCAAACATATTCTTAAGGTAAG
This sequence comes from Xestia c-nigrum, assembly GCA_916618015.1. Lineage (NCBI taxonomy): Eukaryota > Metazoa > Arthropoda > Insecta > Lepidoptera > Noctuidae > Xestia > Xestia c-nigrum. Next base: position 14,267,810 of record OU745255.1, on the reverse strand, counting down.
TAGTGTGTATATATTTCGATTGTATTATACAATACCTATATTCCCAAATAAATATTTTGAAATCAAAATGATATAAAGACGAGATGTGAGGAATTAAAAATTTCTATAGAAAAAATATTTTTCTCATAACTCTTGTTTAAATCGGAGTACATTCAAAATATGTATTTGGGATCCTATATATTCTGTAATCCAATCAAAATAAATACATACTAACTTAAGAATATGTTTGATTTACAAATTATTTTGGTAAGTATTACGTTTGTATGAAATTCACATGCTCCGCGGGCCTCTTAAGGTTTTTACTTTAAGCACCTTCACTACCCCGTACTATTTAATCCATCCATCAGCACAATGTGTTAAGTGCGTTACATTGAATTCTACCGTAAAACTTGATTTTCCACCCCAAAAAAAAAGGAATTTCCCAGCATAAATTCTTGTGTAGGGTTACCTAGTATGATGTACTGAATGCTTGGTTGACAGCTTTGTGAAGAGTCTGTTTCCACCCTGTAGGTATACCTATAGGAAATCTATAGGTAGGTACTACAAGTGCACAATTGGCACAATGGCTGAGCGATTGGCTGCTGCGCTGCGTGTTGTGGGTGCGAAACAAGCTCGGAACAAATATTGTTTATAGCCTAAGTACAGGTAGTGGTTCCACGTTTGGATATTTTTGTATGTGAAATGTTTGAAACTTTTATGCCAACAAGAAAAAAATTCAACCAGCATAACAGTCTGTTTAGATTAAATAACCAAACTTACCAGGGGGAATCCACGACGAATAGCCATGACCAGGAAAGTCCAGAGCTAATATAGGTCTATCCTTGATGATCATCGGTATCAAGGGGTCCCAGGTGCCTGCGTTGTCTTGCCAACCGTGTAATGCTAGGATGGGTGGTTGGTCACCGCTGCCCCATAGTTTTCCCGCGATGTGGCCAAACTTGACTGGGATCTGTATTTCTTTCGTTGGCACCTGTTGATATAAATTAGGTTTAATTATCTAACTATTTGGAGACTGAACTGCTACGAAAAACGGTGGTTTACATTATACCTATGTATAGTTTACTACATTATTACGAAGCATTGATGATAATTTCATCATACTAATGCAGAGTGCTATTGGTTTTATTTAGTAGTTATTAGTTCAGTAGACACTCAGGTAGAGTAGGTATAATGATCTAAGTAAATCAATTGTATCTTTGTTTAGAAGCTCCAATCAAATTAAGTTCAAGGTTTGCGGGAAAAACAATTAAATTAAACTACTAGCCTGAATACTTCTATAATCTTGTAGTTTTTATATTTTTTTAAACGAATCCTTAAGACTTTAAGTTAAATGCTTTTAATGCATTATCATAATAGAAACGAGTGGGGTCTAAATAAATGAAAAATATATAAAAAAAAGTATTTGTAGCGTTATAGAAGGATTTGATCAAAAGGTACAAACTATTATTCCTTCATTTTGAAACATTATACTTACCTAATTAATTTGTTTTTTCAATCAATGACGAAAAAAGTTCAATGAAGTTGTAATAAAATAAAATACAAACAAATAAAAAAGAAGACTGATTCACTGAACTGAAAAAAAAAAATATCATGAACACAAGAAAAAAATTACATAAATACAGAAAAACTCATAAAAAAAAACTCACCTGAGTATGTAGTTTTTTACTGACAATAGGCATAGACGACTTAAAAGTCGATTCACTAGAGTTCAATATCAAACTGGAGAGCAATCGCTTGGCCATGTTTCGGGTTTATTGGTCTAATCAACGAAAACACGAATAAATAATATTGGCAGTTGTTTCCTATTAATTTATCTGTGCCCACTAATACATCGACAAGTTAAAATAACCATAGTCACAAAGAGGTTATGTTTATTGATCCGTAAACCGTCACGAACTCACGAATTGTAACTGTGATTTAATTTTCGGGCAATGAGACTCAGTATCACCTACTTCTTCGAGTAAGTATTAGGCAGTTGACTTCAGTTATGTAATCTTTGCAAAGTAATTGAAGATATTTCACTAAAACAGCGCGTAACGTAACGCTGTGACGCACCGCGCGAGAATAACATTGCCAAGGCCGGGCTCACTGTTATATGTACGATTGAATGTTACACTCACACAGCATGGACTTTGGACTCATACTACCTAATCATTGATATATTTTTTGAATGAGGATTACTTACTACTATATCTATTAATAAATATTTTTTGGTAAATTAAGTCAAAAACTATTGTCTTTTTAATAAAAACAAAACATTACAATTAAAAGCAATAAAAATACATTGTATTAAAAAAAGTTATACAGCCCACCAGTACCCTATTGTAAAAACGAACCAAGTTATCGGTGGTGGCACGTACTCACTGGAACCTCCTCACAATAGACATACCTAGTCCTACATGCCGCATCCTGGTGTCATCCAGGGAGCCGCCCTATGAAAGCCTCCTTTTGATAATTATTGATCTGATTGACTGTAAACACTTTGTTTCTAAATGGACTCTGATATCATGAGCTACATGAACCTATATGTAGCTCATGATTTCAGAGTCCATTTCCGACATGTTGTCAAGGTTACTAGGTACTTGGATTTGGTTTAGTCTCGACTTTGAAATTCTCGTCGTCATGAGAGACAATGACTTCAACAATCATTGTACGTACTCCAGTCAAGCGGTCTTCTATCTCTACCATACAAATCTTCTTCGATCATCTAGCTTACTTGCGAAAATTAATGGTCTAAAATTATTTTAGTTAGGGATTCCAAATGGGAGTACTACTTGGATTGTACTAGGGCCTAGGCAATTCTGGTATTCATCTAGGTATAGGCAATAATACTAGAGTAAGTACATTGATAATCTACTTAATAATAATATTAAATTAGATAGAATTAAGTTACATATTCAAAAACTTAATTTATTGTTTTCTATAAAGTTTTCAATTAATGGTGCCACTCTTTCAGGGTTGTTTAAATGAACGTGATGTGTACCGGGCACAAAATGAAATTCGTACTTCTCATTCTGCTCTTGTATTATTTCGCGCATTGCAATAGAAAACTTGTTGGCAGAAAAAGGAGACTCTGTTGCTTTTAGAAATAACATTGGACATGTCAGTCTTCTGACGAGAGCTTCGACAAACATTTTATCTTCAGGAATAAGTATGACGTACTTCAGTCTTGCGTCCCGGGTGTAATAATATTTATTAGGATCGCTTGTTGATTGTTTTGCTCCCCTTTTTAGTAAGTGCTGAACACTCTCCATGGCTATAGACTTCCTCGTTGCTAAATGCCAATTTTTTGTCATTTCTTCTAAAGTATACATTGGTCGTTCCTTTTCTAACCAAGCTTTAGACACGAAATCTTTTTCTAGCATTTTGGGATAAATTTTGTTCACCAAAGTATTTGAATCGTGGATTTCTAATATAAAACTGTCTATTGCGATGAAAAAGTCGACTTCGTCGGGAAAAATCGTCGCGAAACGCATGCCAGCTATTGCTCCCATAGAGTGAGACAGTAGGGAAACTTTGTCCCACTTAAAATGCTCTTTTATATATAAAATCATTCTGGGCCAATCCCATTCGTTGTAGGTCATACCTGAAAATTAAAAACTGGTTTACTACTTGTGCGTAGGGACCGTTTCAATTTTGATTGAGTAGCCAAGATTGGATCGGTAATGTAACGCCCAAGACATAAATAAATGTTTGTTACCGGGAGTCCACGATGAAAACCCATGTCCAGGGAAGTCTAGAGCTAGTATAGGTCTATCTTTGATGATCATAGGTATTAAGGTGTCCCAGGTGCCTGCGTTGTCTTGCCAACCGTGTAATGCCAGTATTGGTTGTTTGTCGCTGCTACCCCACAGTTTTCCCGCGATATGGCCATACTTCACTGGGATTTGAATTTCTTCAGTGGGTACCTGAAACAATAAGTTATTAACTATGGGTTCTATTTAGTCGGGATTTTATGACGACTTCGTATTAACTAGCTTTGTCCAGGATTTCGTCAGCCAGGACGTCAAACGGCACTACCTATACATGCAGCAATCACAAAATCATCGTCATTTTTAATCGCCAAAACCTAATATCATCTCAACTATGATCACATCTTACACGAATCTTAAACGTCACACCCACAACTTGTAACCGCCAAGTCATTTTTAGGGTTCCGTACCGAAATATACCGATAAAAACGGAACCCTCTACGTCTATCTGTCTGTCACCAGGCTGCATCTCATGATCCGTGATAGCTAGACAGTGATGATGTACATACAACTCTGTTGCCGCTATAACAACAAATACTAAAAACAGAATAAAATAAATATTTGAGTGGGACTCCCATACAACAAGCGTGATTTATTTGCCGTTTTGTCTAATGCTGTATAGATAATGGTATACGCGGAACCCTCTGTGCGCGAGTCCGACTTGCACTTGGCCGGTTTTTACCATAGGCTAGGTACCATATTTAATCAATCATCACTGGTTTAAGTTAACTAGCCCAATTTATGAAAGTCATCACCGTAATCGTAAAAGTATAAGCAGGTCAGTCGGAAAATAATCATTTGAGAGCTTACTTCGGTCATCATCTTTTAGATAATCGCGATAAGAAAACACGTAAAGATACAATTTACTATGGATCGTATGATAGGTATATGATTATGACAGACAAGTTTACCAAGTAAACAGAACTATAGAAAAAACTTACTTGAGTACTCAGGTTCTTGAAGAAAGACACAGAAACAGGCGCCTTGATTTTCGGGAGTTTATTGCTCAAGCCAGTGTGGATTGCTTTGGCCATGTTTCGGGTTCTTCACTTTTCATATATGTAGAGCTTTAGAACTTTGAGGAACTGTGTAAAAATGTATCACTTTACAGTTATCGTTTTCTTATTTCATTTGTAAGGGATCGTCGCTTCACTTGTACCTATTTCTGCAATACATCACATGAAGATCATTGGACTGTGGATTGATTACCTAATTGAAGCGAAGCAGTTAGCAGTTAGCAACGTTACGTTACAGAAATAAACAGCGATCACTTTTTTGTTAATACATTAGGACACTTTCGTTTGTATTAAGTCTTGTAAGTACCACGTTTCACGCAAATATTAAGTAAGAATATCGCCAAAGTCGTGCTCTGTTATATGAATCAACTGTTAAACTGAATGGAGTTTGGACTTAGGTAGATACCTAATCGAATTTTATTGTGAAAATATCCAGTAGAGTATTTAGTGAAGATATCGTATCGTTGGTTTCTCGATTATTTTATTTTATATACTCACAGGATATGATATCTATAGGTAAGTATTACACTAGTATTATACTATTTTTTGTACGGGTCAGTGCCCTTGACTTGCTATTTACAAAACTGGTATCATCATACTTAATCAGGTCGCACGGTGGATTTTGTACTTTGGATCTGACAACTATTTGAACTGTATTACGTACCTACCGTGAGGCCATGACACAGCATGTAAATTATTCAAAAGAAAGAGTCACGACAATGTTCACTAGGCGTCTGATGCAATCGCAAGACGTGAATAAACTCATCTTGACGAGAATTATGTACGTAGATAGATCGATTGGTGTCCCATTATTTTAAACGAACTGGTGCATACTGCGCCTTAGTTATTCTTCGAAATCGAGTGTAGATTGCGGACTTTTTTTGGCTTTTAAAAGTGCCCATACAGGGTTTCTAGGTACCGGTTCATCATCATCATTTCAGCCGAAAGACGTCCACTGCTGCACATAGGCTTCTCCCAAGTGTCGCCACATTGACCGGTCCCGTGCGATTCGCATCCAGTGGATTCCTGCAACCTTCACCAGGTCATCGGTCCGCCTAGTTGGAGATCTTACAACACAACATCTTCCGGTTCACGGTCGCCACTCTAGAACTTTTCTGCGAGCCATGTGCCCTGCTCAATGCCACTTTAGTTTAGCAATTCTTTGGGCTTCACCGGTAACCTTGGTTTTCTTGCGGTTGTCTTCGGTTCATTCGATAACGCAAGGAAACTCCGAACATAGCCCTATCCATTGCCCATTGGGAGCGACCACGTTTCGGTCCCGTATGTAATCACAGGCAACACACACTGATCATAGACTTTCGTCTTAAGACACTTCAGCAAGTTGGACGAGAAGGTACAGCGCAACGTCCCGAACGCTCGGCTGGGTACCTACAGCCGAGTCGAATTCGACGATTGACCTCTTTCTCGAAGTTAGACCTACCATGGACCTACCTAACTGAATCGTTTGTCCCAGGTAGACATAATCGTCCACAACTTCGAGTGTAGTGTCTCCGATCTTGATAGGAGTGGGTATGACATGGGCATTCAACATGACCTTGGTTTTGTCCATGTTCATTTTAAGACCCGTAAGCGGCGACCGCTCGCGGTAGCTCGTGCTCTTTCCACTTCGTAAATTAACACGGTATTTAATCAAATTAACTATAGTTTGAGCAAATAAATGAATAAATAGGTAGGCTGTGTTCATCGTAAATTATTGTTAAGGCTATATAGCCTGAACAATAATTTACAAACACAAATTATCGTGAAAAAAAAATCAGCTGTTCCCTACATTTTGACGAGTTATGCGAACATAAATGTGGGGAACAGCAGATTTTTTTTTCGCGATTTCAAGGTTCGTCCCATAGAAAAAGTTGTTCAAAATGATGAGTACAATGACCCCTTTTCGGGTTTAGTATAAACAAAAAATAATGTTGCATAGCCTTGAACATTTGTAATTTGTGTTTTTAGGGTTCTGTACCTCAAAATAATAAATAAATATCGCTGGACGTTAACACACAGCGCCGCCTAGTGCCACACTAAGCAAAGCTTGTGTCGTGAACACTAGATTGTTGATATACTACATTTATATACTTTTTTGTTTGTAAATATATACTTAAAATACATATTAACATCCATGACTCGGAAACAAATGTCCGTGCTCATCACACAAACATTTGCTCGTACCGGGATTCGAACCCAGGACCCTAAGAACGTAAGGCAGCGTCACTACCACTACGCCATTCGAGTCGTCAAAATAACCAATAACCCTTATAAGATCACTTTGTCTATTCGTCTGCCTGTCCGTGTGTCACCACCGATTTTCTCAGGAAAGGGTGGGTCTAGCAAGTTGAAATTTATATTAGGTACTTTATACATTAGGCGCATAAAGTTTTTATAAATAAAATTGTATGTAATGCCAACTTTATATGATTGGGGCAAACCAGTGAGCATGTTTTTCTATTAGTTTCCTTGGCCTGGGTATGTCGCTTTTCAGAGGAAAACATTAACATTATCCTTCTTTATCTTATTATTGAATGTTCCTGTATGTTTTGCGTCACTTAAACTTACCATGATTTATTTAATGAAGGGGTAATTTTTTTAGGGTGATGTAAAAGTCGATTTAAAATTTATAGTATCGTTTTATTATCAGACGAGACGACACATGCAGCATCACAAAATTAAATATGATATTAAGCAAGTATACAGCTGTGGTAACTATTAATTCCATATGATATTGTATATTGCCTGTTAGATTTTATATCAACAGGGATACATTTACAAAAGTTGTGGATTTCGTTGTCCAATTATTGAGCTAAAATAATTCCTTGCACTTTTACTTAAATCGGTAATTCGGGTCTCGAGTTTCGAGACAATCAATACCAAAAAAATATTACAAAATACTTATTATCTACTCCTATAAAAAGTGTAACCGTCAAGTAAAAATCAAGGGATTCACAAAAATGACGACATCAGTTAAAAGTTTATCTACGTATCAAAAATATCACATTGAAGTAAGTATATGTTAAATTTTTACCTAAATTAAGTCTTACATAAGCACCCACATGACAATCTCAAAACCGGCACTTTACACAAATAAGTAACCGTTTAAATATTGTAATTGCTGGGGTCTGATGTTGGATCCCATGTTTTCCATGTTGTAAGTTTTATGTGATTCACGCAGCAGGTACGTACAGTTCAAGAGGTAGGTCAGGTTCTGTGAGTCCTCGCCGCATCGCGTTCAGCAGCGAGCACTGTCCCCGCGCATCCAGGTCGAGCGCCCACAGTGCGGCACCACGTGCGCCCGCGCGCCTGGCCGCTGCGCCCGCGCCGCCCACGTCTGCTCCACTCAGGTACGAAGCCCATTGCCCGTCGCGAACGCTGAACGTACCCGCAGAACTTCGAGTCTCCTCCCACTGATGCGTCGCTAATCCATCGGCGACCTGTGCCAAATAAAAGTGTATAAGCACAAATAAACGTAACCCTGCTTTTTTGAAATCAGCGTAATGTCATGTACCGCAAAGCCATGTACGTTGACCTGCCTACCTGATAACTACCGGGAAGTTATGCACTAAAAACAGTTACTGGAGATACTATCCCTACCAGAGAGACTTGTTTTATGGACCGATCACCAACATAACTAGACACAATTAGATTTGTATATCGACCAATACAATGATATCATGTCTAGACTGAGACTTATGTCGAAGTGAATACGCGATAAATATTAGTTACTATATTGATTTTATTCCAGTTGTCCTAGATTTGGAGACGGAATCGTATCTTGGGGGCACATAGTGCAAATTGAAATCATAACGTGTCCTAATAGGAAATATATGTCTAGGTTATACAAGTTCCTATGTTGCATTATCGTTACGAGAATACCACTTGTCTTAGTTACCGCAGCTTATCGTGCGAAGAGTGCTGCGTCATTTAACATGTTACGTTCACACGATGAACATTGAAGTATGCCTTCATTAGCTATCTTATCGGTAGATAGGAACCGTGTCGCGTGATAGTACAAATAGATGTAGATAGTATGTCAATTGTCTGTGACGGAAAACGGTTTCAGGTTGACCTTCGAAGTTTTTCCGCAATTTCAGTTAAAAGAGGCAATAATTTGATAAAGAACTCAGGCGTTCTATTTATAATGTTACGTAGTAAATATCTTGGTTATTGTATGTTGGGACTGTTTCTTTACTCACCTCATAGTAGGCCAAGAAGCCAGGCACTCGTGTGTAGGGACCAGGTTCTCCCGGACCGGTGACAGGTGCTCCAAGTCCAGCGTTAGCAGCGCTGCGCAGACTGTAGGAGCGCGCATATGCAGGAACTCCAAGTACTACATGACGAGGCGGCAACACGCTCGTCCAGTATGATAGAGACGTGTTCTGTACAAAACAAATTGTGTTTGCTATAATTAATTAGTTCACGGTCTATGACAGAGAAGCCATGTTATTAGAGCTGAGCAGCGGCCAACTCACACTGATACGAGTATCTTACACGCGTTTTAGTGAAAGGCTTCGTGCTTTGTAATAATAGAGTACCCAATTATAAGTTTATTGTAGCAGATTTCCTTTACTTTGCCTTTGTCTCCAGTGGTAGGCATCATTATGACAAACCAACAAACAAATAGGTACCTAATAACTTATTAATTTGTTAAAACTTCACGTACAATAGTGGTACATAGGCGGACTTAATGCCACAAGGCATTCTGTACCAGTCAAACTTTGGATCATTTGGGTCTTTTTCTTTTGGTAATTATTCAATTTAAACTGCGCTTACCAAACTATTGACTCCTTCAGCAAGTGGTACTAAATACGAAGTCTTTCCTGTTGATGAAGCGTAATAGTCATTAGCAGCAATCGCGACCCAGTCCAATTCTGCCGCTAGAACGTAAGGCTTGTATGCCAATTGGGCTATTTCTGGAGAAGCAGACACCATAGCTGATAGCTCCAGGTCTTGAGGACGAAGAGTGCTTGACAATTCTGTCAGTAGTTCAGCGAAGTTGTCCCTTTCTTTGTTGTCCACTGTAGCATTTGTACAAGGAGTCTGAAATGAAGATTGAAGATTTTATTAGCGCTTCATCAACAGCTGTTGTCATATTTGCGTCCACGTTTGCATTGTATTTCAAACTATACAATCATAAGATATTCGAATATATAATGGTCGTATTTTTGCTTCATTAAATAGATATTCAGATTAAGAAAGCTTATTAGGTAGTTTACCTGTCTGCATCCAGGATATTGCCAGGCAATCTGAACACCATCAAATTGCCATCTTTGCAAGAATTTCAAGACAGAGTCTACAAATGTCTTTCTGTTTTCTGGACTGGAAACCATTCTGCTCCACTTTCTGCTTTCAGAGTCCGTAAGTCCACCAGCACCAATAATAACTTTGACACCTGTTTGTCGTAATTGAGTCAACTTGCCGTAGAAGTCTGGAAGAGAGTCATAATATCATTGTAGCAGTCACTTGGGAACCAATATTATCAGTGAGTTTGTTTTGTTTACTATACATACCATTCTCAAGATCCAGCTCTGGGTTTCCAGGTACCAAGTTGAAGGTATCGCCATCAAGATGAGCCCATGCATATATGATGTGCGAACAGAGGGTTGGGTTCACTTGTTCTGGCCCAAAGCTGCCTTTGCCGGGCCTGTAGTCAAAAATGATTTTTAAAATATTTTGTCTGATCTGAACATGTGCTGTCCTTTATCAGTTAATAATTTGGTATCTTTACCTATAAAACGCCCAATTGGTGAAGTAGCATCCCACTATAGGTTTGTCCTCTTGCGTCTCTTCGGGTTCTAGACCTGCTAGTCGCAGCGCAGACTTCGTTCTGCATTGTGCTTTCTCTGGCCAGTCGCAGTGGTTCTGTATCAAACGAATTCATTTCAGTAAATAAGTTTGTTTTGTATTCTTAGTAGCGTAAGTGAAAATATTTTTTTGCTTTTGTTTCCCCTTTTGATAAAGGTAAACTGAATTATCTAGTGGAATCTATTCCATTTCATTTACCTTATGCCAGTGTAGCGGAGACGGACACTCGAGTTGCATCCAGTTACCGTTGAGACATAAATAGTATTTGCTACATTTACTGTCGTCAGCTTTGAATACATTTCCAGTGCACGACGTGCCTTCAAGACTTGGACCCTGTTAATAGTCATAAAATAATAATGTAATAAGAAATTATGAAGTTGCTTACTAAAATCTTGAGTAGTTAAAGGTTTATAGGAACTACTTACACTGTCAGTGTCTACATCGGAGTCGGTGTCAATACCAGCGTCAGTATCAGTGTCTGTGTCGGTATCAGTATCTGTATCAACTTCTTCTACAGGTACCATCACTGGGATATCATCAGGTTCCTCAATGTCGGGAGTAGGTGTGGCGCTCGGTATTGAGACTGGGATGTTGATGTCTGTTTCTGCATTATCTGCTTGCACTGGAAACATAACAGTTTACTACTTTTTTGTCTTAATGAATGATTCAGTTTTTTTTTGGAGACTGATTCATAAGACGAGATTTGAAGGTTTATTTATTGACAGTATAGTGATAAGGTAGGTAAAATTTGACTTCAAACTTACAATCTTCAAGCGAGCACCTCGGTGGCGCTTCACTGCCCCGCAGCACATGATTGATAGTAGTGAGAAGCGGCGACTTTCCACAGCCGCAGTTCCTTCCACTGAAGTCATCAAGATCAAGAGACCACGCCATACCGCCTCCCAATCCCATAGAACGGATATACTCTGCCTTGTGGCGCACCATGAAATCATCGTCGAACGAAACCCATTGGTCATCGAAGCTAGCGTGCGGACCCATGCGACCACCTGGGTCGCGGGATACCTGCCAGCCCTTCATTCTGATGCGGTCGCATATCTGGGCAAAAATGGGAATAGTATAGCAGAAACTGTTAGTAAATACATATGGTAAGTCGACAATGTATGTGGTTACATTAGTTTTTGTTTTCTTTAAGAATATTAATGACGTATACCTACATACTTATAAGTAAAATAAGTCAAAAGCATACGTTCGGCTGAAAATAAACTGATTATGTTTATTCAGTACATACATTTTATACATGCAGACACTGAAGCATCCAATTAATTTGGTGCATTTGAGTATTTAATAGCTGTACAGTGTACTTTAGTATGTAAAATTAAAAAATCTATGAGTGACTTTCGCTAAACTATAACTCACTTCGTAGAATGACAAGAAGCCTCTAGCTCTGGTTTCATCGCCAGCCTCTCCACCCGCGTAGGAAGGTACTCCAAGGCCAGTTCCCACGTTCTCTTCAAGTGAAAATGATTGACCATAGAAAGGCACACCTAATATAAGCTTCTCAGGCGGTGCTCCTTTGTCGATCCAGTAGTGTACCGTGAAGTTCTGCGGAAAAATATAATTTTACTCTGGTTTTTTAAAAGACCGCAATTTAAGATTTTCGTATTAAGTTGTACTTACCGTGTTCAAAGTTTTATCTTCATCGCCATCGGCAGCATACATTGGCGATACATGTCCAGTCTTCTTATCCCATTGACCGTGATAATCGTATGTCATTAGAGAAATCCAATCGAGATTCTTGGCCAGGGTCGCAACATCGTATCCTACACAAACACAACATTTATTAAAATTCAAAAAGTTAAGTTACATGATATGGTACGCTAAGAAAAAGTAAATTAGAGTCTTACCAGCGTCTATTACTCGTTTACTGGCTGAGACAGCGGCAGATAGCAACAAGCCACGAGGTTTGAAGGCAGCACGCAGTTCCTTTACGAGATTAGCAAAACCTTGTTTGTCGGAGCTAGGACCCTTTTCACAGTCCACCTAGAAAATATATTTGTTAGTTTTTTTTTTTAGTCCATTTGATTTCAGGATTAGAAATAACTTAGGTATTTTGTGGCACTCACCTGCCAGCACTTAGGATACTCCCAGTCGAGGTCTAATCCATCAAACTCATACTGTTCAATAAAGTCTAGAGCGTGGATCACGAACTTCCTTCGCGCTGACGGACTGTTCACCATTCGGGAATATTTGTCACTCGCAGAGTCGTCCCATCCACCCAATCCAAGGACCACTTTAACACCTTTTTTTTTTAGGGATACAACCTTTTCGTAGAATTCTGTAGAACGTGAAAAAGTTGTCAATTAGTACCGAATACGGTGAAAGAAACAAAACTCAACCTGGCACTTGTTATCGAGCAACTTACTGTTTTCCACATCCAACCAGATATCGTGTGGTTTAATCACTAGGCGCTTAGTGTCGAGAACAGCAAATGCGTACACAATATGGGTGCAAAGCGAGGGGTCGATGTCACTAGGTGTATATTTTCCTGGACCGGGTCTGGAAAAAGTCAAATCATTGTAGAGATACCTCGAATAACGGACAATAGAACAAATACATTTTTTTGCATATTTCCGTGTTAAAAACACTTATTAGATTAATTACCTGTACCAAGCCCAATTAGTGTAATAGCAGACGACCTTGTAACGCTCTTCCAAATTGGTACTGATAGCAGTCGTAGTCGTTGGTCTTTTAGTAGTTGTGGTTATGATCGGTTGTCTTTGTGTCGTCATCTGTGTGGGCCTTGGAGTTGGCTTCGTTACAGGCCGCACTTGAATGTCGTCCAGGTCGTCGTCTATTTCGTTCGGAGGCTCAATGATTGGGTCTGATAGTATTGTATCCTCTTCTACGCTAGGATCTAATAAACCGTTCTTAATTGCGTTGACTAATGGATGCCTTCCTTGACCGCATCTAAAAAATAATGGACACAGAATTAGTCAAATACCCTTCCGAAAAACTGGGTTCGGTTTGATTTCCAGAAATATGGGTTATTGACAGCTTACTCGTATGACGTTTTTATCTACTCACCTATTTTTGAAATCATCAAGATCAAGAGCCCAAACCATCCCACCGGCAAGATCTAGCGATTTAATGAAGTTCACTTTCTTTTTGATAATTTCAACATCATCGAAGGACACCCACTGGTTGCCCTTGTATGCGTATGGACCCATACGCTGGTAAGGATCTTTTACAACCTTCCATCCGTTATATCTGATGCGGTCGCAAATCTAAAACGAGAAATAAGATATTAAAACTTTCTTGATTATCTTTTGAATGGTCGACTAGAAATTATTGTATGCACGGTTTGGTACCTCGTAGTAAGACAAAAAGCCTTTAGCTCTAGTATATTCTCCTGCTTCGCCTCCAGTTGAAGCTGGAGCGTTCAAGCCAGTATCCTCATTGCCCAAGCTAAGGGTCTGCGGTGAATCTTCTTCTGCGCCCAAAGTGAACGTCTGTCCGTACATTGGCATACCCATTATCAACTTATTCGCTGGAGCTCCCTTTTTCATCCAATAATGAATTGTGTAGTTCTGTAAGCAAATGGAATCGCTTTATTCGAATGGGATTTATTGTATCGTGATCATGAACAGGGCGTCTAAAATGGTCGGTTTAGTAGAATCTTAATATGAATCACGTTAATAAATTTATAAAAATAAAATGGTCTTTATGGTTATGACAAGAAAGTCCATTTTAAGAATTTAAACTTTTTAATGTGATTCATATTATGATTCCACTAAAGCGACCATTTTAGGGCCGCAGGACATCCAGAGAAGTTCGTTTTTACTAACTCCTATTTTACTCTGTTCTTTTACAAAGTTCTGGATTGGACTCATTGACTTAATAAACTTACGATAAATTCTTTCAGAAAATCAAATGATGCTATTTAGAAAATTTGTCAAGTCCGTACCGCATTGAAGTAAGTGGTGCCATCTTCAGGGTGGTAGTACAGCGGTGCAACATGGCCAGTCCTCTTGTCCCATTGACCGTGATAGTCGTACGTCATGACAGCGATCCAGTCGAGGTGACGAGCCAGCACTGGCACGTCATACCCAGCGTCTATGACCTTCTTGTTCGGGGACACGGCCGCTGAGAGAAGCAGGCCCTTTGGTTTGAACTTGGCAGATAACTCCAGGACGAGGTCGGCAAAACCTTCCTTGTCCGAATCTGGACCCTTTGAGCAATCAACCTGAGAATAATATTGTAGAAAATATAAGTATGTAGATAATCACTAAAGTCGTCTGGATCCATCGTTCTTACGTAACAACCAATAAATAATTCTTTAATATTGTTTTATTCTTCAACTAGCGACCCGCCCCGGCTTCGCACGGGTGCAATGCTGATACTAAATTAAATACACTACAGAAAAACTATGAACGTTGTATATAAAAACATAGCGGCCCGCTCCGACTTTGCACGGGCATAAAATATATATGATTATGTCACTCAATGAAAACATGATTAAAATCGATCCAGTATTTTTGATTCATTCATTACTGCCCTTGGCCTGCACGCATTAAATTTGGAGTAAAACAATTCCTCTTTCCCTATACTTACTATGAAGATTTCCTGCCATCTTTGGAATATCTAAATTCATACAATTTTTATTACATTACACATTTTTACTTATTTACTTTTTACATTTTTACTTAGGTATTTATTTTATTTTTACAACAATTAATATATTACAGGATGTCTTTATACACAACGTTCACAGGTGGTTCAGGTGGAGGGAGAATTTCTTCTAATTTGACTTTTTCTTGTAAGCAACACATGCCTTTTGATTCGTCCTTGAATTTCAATGCCAAGCAATATTCACATACTACTGACATAGTACCTATTGATACTATACGATCGTCCTTGTAAGAAATCGAAGGATCGTAATTCATGGCAGAATTTTCTTTATTTACCCATGATTTAGTAACTCGTGCTGATGATTCTCTGGCTCTCTGTATTCGATGTCTATCCCTATCTCGACTGCGGCGAACCTCACGCTCTACTGAAGATTCTCTCTCTCTCTATCAGCTCTATATCTATCCCTAAGCTGACTGAGTCGAGCCTCACGCTCTACTGACGATTCTCTATCTCTCTGAACCGAATGCCTATCTCGATCCCGGCTGCGGCGAACCTCACGCTCTATTGAAGATTCTCTCTCTCTCTCAGCTCTATATCTATCCCTAAGCTGACTGAGTCGAGCTTCACGTTCTGTTGACGATTCTTTATCTCTTTGTGAACGTACTCTTCTAGCATTCACTGAACTACGACCTATGTTCGAACGACGACGTCTTCCAGACATGACTTTATAATTTCTGAACAAAGTTGACTCAGTTCTAGACTTATGTATGATTACCTACCTATGAACAAATTGCCATATTATTGGTACCTATGTGCCGCAGTAAAAAACATCTAAATACTTACCATTTAGACACAAAAGATAATCTATAATCATCAAGAACAAAAGATAGCTATATTCTATGAAGTTTTTTTTCTGAACTTACTTAAGATTTTTGAAAATAATTTCCTTATTATTAAATTAATTGATTATTATTTATCGTAACTTATAATTATTAACTGATACGTTGTCGCGCTGAAAAGCACGTTTTTATCAAGTACTGTTATTTTCCTCGCTAGAGAGCTCCGATAATAAACGCGTCCGATTGCTGCATTTTTTTTTTTTTTTTTATGGAATGTGTATCTCGCAGTTCAGTCTGAGAAGACTGGCTTCTGCTTAACCGGGCAAGTCCTGTGGATGCCTTGAATTTAAGGCCTCCAGCCAGGGCGAAAATGACTAAAAACTAAGCGACAGCGCTCTAAGGACACCCCCTGTGGGGTACGAACCTCGGCTTAGGGCGTCGCTGGGGGCAGCAAAGGGAGGGGCTGGATCTGATTGTCGTTATTTAGGGACTGTTTTATTACTACAGGCTCAGCATCGCGGGCTGGCTCGAGCAAGAGTCGGGGAGGGAGGGAGAACCGCGGCCTCCGACGCGCTATTTATAGGCATGCCTCCCCGCACTGCCCCGTCCGACCGGTACCGCCCGCCGCAAACGCAAATTTTAAATTTGTAATATCTCCGAAAATATTTGTTTAATTTACATGCTGTAAGGAACCATATTGATCTATATTAATTGCACACTGTATTTAAGGTACTTAATTCGATAAGGATTAATGCCGTATTGCTTAAAATAGCTTCGTAAATAAGCCATTTTTTCACGTAAAAAGTAAACAATAAAAATGGTTAATGTGGGTTATCCCTAAAAGATAAACATATACCATCGCGGACTTTTTTGTAGACCTTTTTATGGTGTACAATACTGTAGTACATTAATTTGATCTAACTCGTAGGGTTTAGGCAGCGTTTTTGCTAAATTGCTTGTAGGGACTACACCCATATTTAATTTATGTATTTGTATTGCATATTACACAACACAAGACATTTATATACAAACACATTTATTTACATGTATTTATAATATTCACTTATTACATATCACCGGCATCCTATATTGACAACATCAATATAATGTCGGATGATGCCGGGACGCTGTACACTGGAATCGCACCGCGGCCGAGCTACGTCATCGTGACGTATAGCAAGCGAGTGCGGTGGGAAGCAGCGCGCGATCGTTGACCGTCCTCTCCATGACCTTCAGTCGGTACTAAACTCGCAACGACGCGTGCGCATAATTCTGTGGCTCCTAGAATAACGCATAGTTTCCGTGTTACGCTGATTATATTGTGTTTACCGTTATTTGTAAACTGTTGTGCTGTGCTTACTGTGACTGTGACTTTAACTATCATCTCTGTTCTCCTTCTTCTGTTTTGTGTTGTGCGTGTGAACTATTTATCTTCAATAGAACTGTAAGTACTTAGGCAGTGACTTTTATTTATACTCCTGCCTACCCAACACACTCGACAACACCTCTATACTGGTGACCCCGATCGAACACTTTAAAAATGAGTGATAGTGAGTCTGAGCACACCGCGTCGTCACAGCCGGCGGACAACGTCACACGTAGGGCTTCCATTACGTAATTACGTAATTACGCAATTACGTAATTACGAACTCATTTTAAAGTATTTTAAATTCCGTAACTGAAGATGTCAATTCCGTACTTACGTAATTTACGTAATTGGTATCATAAATCAATCAAAATAGTCAACCAATAAAAAAGCAATCTACTACGTACCATTTATAATGCGGCAACACTATACGATACATCTACATCAAAACTATACAAACAGGGGATTTCCCGCAGTTTATTTTATCAGAATAGAACAATATTTCACGAAACCATCGTCGGATGAGATACGAATGTATATAGTGGAACTGTTGGAACGGTTGAAATATAATTCTACACAAAAATGTGTAAATTCACAACCACAACCGAGTGTATCGGACGCAATTGCCACCAGTGACGATGATGACGAGGAGTTGACAATCGCACAACAGTTGGAGAAAGAAATAAACATAGTGACTGTGAATAAAGCAATTTCAACAGTAAACACAGATCTCCATTCCATTATTAGGGTAGAAATGTGCATTTACGACAGCGCTGGCGGCGGTCGCGAAGTTTTTTTGATTGCAGCGTATAATTATTTGCTTTCGATAACGCCTACAAGGGCTACAAGTGTAGAAGCCGAGCGAGCTTTTTCATCTGCCGGATATTTTTGTAATAAACTAAGAAGTTCACTGGGTGACAAAACTTTAAATGCCTTGTCATTTATGAGATCATATTTTCAAGAAGAGAGATTATATTCGGGAGGAAAAAAATGGTTTGACTAAACTGGTTAAAACTACGATGCTAAGTTCTTAAATACATATTTTTTTTGCTTAATTATTGTGTTTATTTTGATAATACCTTGAATTTGAGATAGTAAAAGGTAATTGTAAACTGTAACTACAATATTTACAAAAAATTATATTCGATTTGGGAAAAATTACGTAATTACGTAATTACGGAATTGAAGAAAAAATTTGCGTAATTAGTTACGTAATTGATATTTCCGTAATTTTGGAAGCCCTAGTCACACGGAGACCACGCAGGGCAAAGCGCGTTTCCATTGTGGCGTCGCACGAGATTTGCCGTGCGCCGTTAAAGTTACCACCGTTTTGGCCAGAAGAGCCGGAACTATGGTTCGCTCAAATAGAGGCGCAATTCGAAAACGCTGGGATTACAGATGACGTCACGAAATATAATTTTGTGGTGGGTCATCTTGACCCCCAATTTTCTAAAGAGGTGAAGGACGTCATCATGTCCCCTCCTACAACCAACCGGTACGAGAAGCTGAAGACCGAATTGGTGAAGCGCCTCTCAGCCTCCCGGGAGAAGAAGGTGAAGCAGCTGCTGATGCACGAGGAGCTGGGAGACCGGAAGCCGTCGCAGTTCCTTCGCCACCTACAGGGTCTAGCCGGACCAAGCGTGCCCGAAGACTTTGTGCGCACCATTTGGAGCAGTCGACTCCCCAACAGCATCCAGCCCCTGCTGGCAACCCAGCCGCACAGCACCTTGGAGGCGCTGGCTGAGCTGGCAGATCGTGTCCAGGACATCGCGCCACCGAGCCACGTCGCGTCAACTTCAGCAGCAGGACCCACAGTGAGCGAGATGGCAGCCGAGATCGCTGAACTGAAGCGTGCTATGAGGGACCTGACGGTGCAGCTGCGTGACAGTCGGTCGCGTAATCACTCCCACAGCCGTGGTCGAGACACGCGACGCCACTCACGCCAACGTTCTTCAACCCGCTCAGACTCCAGCTACAGAAGACACCCACAGTGTTGGTACCACTCGATGCACGGCGAGAACGCCAAGCGTTGCATCAAGCCCTGCGACTTCAAGAAGGGAAACGCCGCGGGCAGTCGGTAATGGCGACAGACGATTGCCCCGCTTCTACTGGTCGTCTATTCGTCACAGACCAAACGACGAACACGCAGTTCCTGGTCGATACCGGAAGCGACCTCTGCGTGTACCCTCGTCGTTTGCTCAGCGATCGTCGTGCGCCCACCAACTACCAACTTGTGGCCGCGAATGGGACGCCCATTCCAACATTTGGTTTCCTGGAGTTAAACTTAAATTTAGGACTACGTAGAGACTTTAAGTGGCGTTTTGTGGTAGCTGAGGTTACAAAACCTATCATTGGTGTGGACTTTTTGTGTTTTTACTCTTTAGCCGTTGACTGTAAGAATCAACGATTAATAGATAGTAGTACCAACATTTTTTGCATAGCCTCGAATCACTTAGATTCGTCTTTATTTTCTGTAAAGGTGTCTTCTGGCGACTCGAGGTACCACAGAATCCTCGACAGCTTTCCCGACATCACCCGACCTGCCGGAACACTACGCGACACACCACATAACACGGTACACCATATCCGCACGACCCCAGGCCCGCCAGTATCTTCTTCGTTCCGGCGATTAGCGCCGGATAAATTAAAAATTGCTCAGCAGGAGTTCCAGCTGATGCTGGCCAATGGAACTGCCAGACCCTCGGAGAGCCCCTGGTCATCTCCACTTCATCTCGCCCCCAAAAAGGACGATGGTTGGCGACCATGCGGAGACTACCGCATGCTCAACGCGCGAACGGTCCCTGACAGGTACCCGATTAGGCACATCCACGACTTCGCACATAGCATTGCAGGCTGTCGAATCTTCAGCACCATCGACCTGGTGAAAGCCTACAACCAGATACCTGTCAGCCCAGACGATATTCCGAAGACCGCAATCACCACACCGTTCGGCTTGTACGAGTTTCCGTACATGACGTTTGGTCTGCGCAACGCAGGCCAGACGTTTCAACGTTTTGTCGACGAAATGACTAGAGGGCTAGATTTTTGCTACTGCTATTTAGATGACTTTTTAATATTTTCTAGGACAGAAGCAGAGCACGAGGAACATCTCCGAATTATTTTTAATAGGTTGAAGGACTTTGGCATGTTAGTTAACACGTCCAAGTGCGTTTTCGGTGTCCCGGAGGTAACTTTCTTAGGATACCATATCTCCGAGAAGGGCACGAAACCACTCGACGCCAAGGTCGAGGCCATAAAGAAGTTCCCGCAGCCCAAGGACGTTCGTCAGTTGCGTCGATTTCTGGGCATGATCAACTTTTATAGACGTTTCATGCCCCACGCAGCACAGATACAGGCGCCACTTCACAATCTCTTGATTGGCAACGTAAAGGGCTCGCACCCCATATGTCTGGCGGAGAGTACTTTACAAGCATTCGAGGACTGCAAGGAAAGCCTAGCTAATGCTGCTCTATTAGCACACCCCGATTGCAATGCCAAACTCGCGTTGGTTACCGATGCGTCGGATACAGCAATCGGCGCGGTGTTACAGCAGCTTAGCAAAGACGGCTGGCAGCCATTAGCTTTCTTTTCCCGGAAGCTTGGCCCATCGCAAGTGAAGTATTCTCCCTATGACAGGGAACTGCTGGCCATTTACGAGGCCATCAAATACTTTCGCCACATGCTGGAGGCTAGGCACTTCGTCGTGTACACGGACCACAAGCCGATCAGTTTCGCATTCCATGAACGGAAAAGAAACTGCTCGCCTAGGCAATTCCGGTACCTCGACTTCATAGCCCAATTCACCACCGAGATAAGGCACATTGCTGGCAAGGACAATGTTGTCGCCGACCCCTTATCTCGCGTGGAAGAATTACAGGTGCCGGTCAGCCTCAGCACCCTCGCAGACTCTCAAGCATCAGATCCAGAACTGAAGAAGCTTCTTCAGGAAGGGTCTTCACTGGTGCTTGAGAAGGTGCAGGTCCCAGGGGAACGTACGTCCGTGTACTGCGATGTCAGTACAGCGTCTCCCAGACCGTATGTGCCGAAAATGCTGCGGAAGCAAGCATTTGACAGCTTGCACTCCCTCAGTCACCCAGGCGTCTCAGCAACTGCAAAACTAGTGGCAGAGCGCTTTGTATGGCCAGGCGTCAGGAAGGACTGCAGGGAATGGGCACGAGCTTGTCTCGCATGTCAGCGGGCTAAAGTGAGCCGCCATGTATCTGCGCCATTAGGAGCATACCATCTCCCACGCGCCAGGTTCACTACTATCCACATCGACCTTGTGGGCCCGCTCCCAATTTCACAAGGCTTTAGATACTGTCTGACGGCAGTCGACCGATTTACCAGGTGGCCAGAGGTCGTACCTATCGTCGATATTACTGCCGAGACAGTAGCTAAGGCATTGCTGTCTGGATGGATTGCCCGATTTGGCTGTCCGACCGACATTGTTACGGACAGAGGCCGTCAGTTCGAGTCGGCTCTGTTTGAACAATTGGCCAAGATTGCTGGTTTCCAGCACAAACGGACAACGGCATACCATCCAGCGTGTAACGGCATGGTGGAGCGATTTCACAGGCAACTCAAGGCGTCCATCACGTGCCATGCCAATGACAAGTGGACCGAGTCGCTGCCGTGGGTATTGCTTGGCATAAGGAGCGCATTCAAAAACGATGTCCAAGCGTCCTCCGCCGAACTGGTATACGGCGAACCGCTAAGGCTCCCAGGAGAATTTTTTTCTTCCAATGATGATGGAACGACCGACATTACGGACTTTACCGCGCGCATCCGCAAGTTCGCTCACAACTTGCAGCCAACTCCAGCTTCCCGTCACAACAAAGCTAGCATTTTTATATTTAAGGATCTGCAGACCACTGATCACGTGTTCCTTCGTGAAGACGCATTACGTGGCTCGCTAGAAGCAGCCTACACAGGTCCTCACAAAGTTCTGCAAAGGGGCGACAAAGTATTTAAAATTTTATTCAAGGGCAAAGAGGTCACGGTCTCCATCGACCGCCTAAAACCAGCCTACATATTGGCCGACAAAGATGACCCCCGTGAAGATACTCCATCCGGCGATAGAACTGAGTTCACTACGCGTTCCGGTCGTCGGGTCAAGTTTCCAGATTTTTATCGCCCTTGACGGTCTCTGGAGGGGGGTGGTGTAGGGACTACACCCATATTTAATTTATGTATTTGTATTGCATATTACACAACACAAGACATTTATATACAAACACATTTATTTACATGTATTTATAATATTCACTTATTACATATCACCGGCATCCTATATTGACAACATCAATATAATGTCGGATGATGCCGGGACGCTGTACACTGGAATCGCACCGCGGCCGAGCTACGTCATCGTGACGTATAGCAAGCGAGTGCGGTGGGAAGCAGCGCGCGATCGTTGACCGTCCTCTCCATGACCTTCAGTCGGTACTAAACTCGCAACGACGCGTGCGCATAATTCTGTGGCTCCTAGAATAACGCATAGTTTCCGTGTTACGCTGATTATATTGTGTTTACCGTTATTTGTAAACTGTTGTGCTGTGCTTACTGTGACTGTGACTTTAACTATCATCTCTGTTCTCCTTCTTCTGTTTTGTGTTGTGCGTGTGAACTATTTATCTTCAATAGAACTGTAAGTACTTAGGCAGTGACTTTTATTTATACTCCTGCCTACCCAACACACTCGACAACACCTCTATATGCTAAATAAGCCCAAAAAAATAGGTTAATTTACGACATCACGTTAGAAACCTCTAAAATTAGCAATGTTGCCTTAGTATATGATGCATGTATTATACATATAAACCTTCCTCTTGAATCACTCTATCTATTGGAAAAAACCGCATCAAAATCCGTTGCGTAGTTTTAAAGATTTAAGCGCACATAGGGATATAGGGACAGAAAAGGCGACTTTGTTTTATACTATGTAGTGATTTGTTTCTAGCATGCAATACGCTAATTACTGTAACAAGTCTATCATATTATTTATTGGCTATTACTGTCGTTAACCAGCCACTGCAATGCTCAAGGCTGGTTAATTTGGGCCCCAAATTAGAATTACAAGGGCTGCGTAGCGTAGCTCACTACACAATCAAGTCACTGTGCGGCTATCATGTGCTACTTCGTAATGGCAGTACTAATGGTCTATTTTATATTAATGTTTACTTTAAATTGCTCTCGGTATTAAACTTAAAGGACGGTTGTGCTTTCTTTACTAGAAAACAAACAAGCGAACTCAGCAAAAGAAGCTATAAATACAGAAACATATAGATACACTTAAAAATCGACTCTATACAAAATGTTATAAAATTCTCACCTGCCAGCATTTAGGATATTCCCAGTCGAGGTCCAAACCATCGAATTTGTATTTCTCGAGGAATAGAACTACGTGTGAGACGAATCGAGCACGCGCCGCCGGGTCATTGACCAGCTTCGAGTACTTGTCGCCTGCTGAGTCATTCCAGCCACCGATAGCTAAAGATACCTTGATACCATAGCGTTTGTATTCTACGACCTTTTCATAGAATCCTGAAAAAATTGCCAACATTAACAGTGATATTGAAACAGCTCTTCAACTATGTATTTTGTCGACAAAGGAATACAACTTACTGTTATCATAGTCAGACCAGGAGTCATGAGCCATAATGAGACCATCATCTCCTAGAACAGCGAATCCATAGACAATATGGGTGCAAAGACTCGGGTCGATATCCTCTGGACTATATTTTCCGATACCAGGACGGTACCATGACCAGTTCGTGTAGTAACACACCAGTTTATAGCGAGCTGGAAAATAATTTACGACATTTGAAAGTGCTTTCATTTAAAAAAAGTGTTGTGCAGTTAAATCACTTCAGTACCAACAATCCTTGGTATTATTATCAGGTACAAAACCTACAGTTTAGGAGAGCAGGCCTGGAGCTTATGTCTGGTTGTGTGATGCTAGATGAAGAAAGCATTGGCCTATTTGGTGCTCCGTGAGAATGATCGTGGCCATGGTCATGTCCGTGGTCGTGTGTGTGATCATGTGAATGTTCATGGTCATGACCATGGTCGTGCTCCGGTATCTCATCCATTTGAACTGGGCGGGATGTAGTCGTCGTGGTCGTCGTAGTGGTGGTAGGGCTGCCCTTGCGTTTACATTTAGCGTTCTTGGGCCAATCGCAGATTTGTCTCTCCTGGAAAGTAAATAAATGCACTGTTTAGATCACTTACTGCTAATCAAATTATTTTTTATTTTATTATAAAAGAAGGCTTACAGACTAATAAAGAAAATGTTATATATAAGTGTAATATTATCAAATCGCTAATTACAAGCCACCACACGTAGACAAAAATTGACAAAGGATATTAAAAAAAAGAGTACAGAAGACAATTAATCACTGACAAATATTTGTACGAAGGATAAATAAAACAACAAGTTAAGTATATAATTAGCTATCGAAAAAGTTTTGTGCGATTTGCTGTCGCAAGGACGCCACACTGGTGTTAGTCAATATCAAGGTCGTTAGAGAGTCTATTAAAATCAAGTGCACTCCTTATTGAAAAAACATTTTTCACGTAATTGGTCGATGTGAAAGGTACATTTAATATATATACGAGCTATAGTATTCCATTACAGCGGTATTATTGCCATTACCTGATTCCAGTGTAATCCAGCACTGCAAGCAAATTCTTCGAATTTTCCAAACAAGCAATGTAGGTATCTCGTGCAGTCCGTAGGCAGCTGGGCATATGCGCCGCTTTCACAGTACTCTAAAACATTGATTGAAACCATGATGAAAAATTTCGAAGAATGTATTTTATAGGTACGTGAGACGGTTCTGGTTTCACCATTATCTGGAAGGTTGCTAGACTATTGCGGAACAACTTACTCGGCGGTTCTTCATTGAGCTGCTGCATCACGGTCGACTGGGAGTTGGTAGAGTCTATTACGGGAGTAACGCTCTGTCGCTTGTCAGTACAAGAGGAGGCGGAGGGGAAGTCGCACTGCATGCGGTCGGGACGCCACGCCAGGCCGGGAGCACAGCTCTGAGATATCAGGAGGCCGTTCACGCACACGTAGAACTTCTCACATTTAGGATGAGCGTGGTATGTGCCAGTGTTGCAACCCTGGAGTGAAATGAAGGAAACAACATAATTTTTGGTCAATTTAGATAAATTAAAACTGATACCATCAGTAGTGGTATGACAACATATTCACATTTACATGGCCACCAAGAATGCTCTAATGATGATTATAATTATTAGCAGTGCGTTTATTAGTGGTGATCAGGTCAGTAACATTTAAGGAAGCTTAAACCCATTGTTCTTCATAAGTTATTATAATAACTACCTTGCCAGGCACTTGCGGTTCATCAATGACTGGTCTCTTTGTTGTAGAGGGTCTCGTTGGTCTTTTTGATGTGGTCGTGGGACGTCTGGTGGTAGTCGAAGTGGTCGTGGGACGTCTGGTCGTCGTCGTAGTGGTCGGACGTCTGGTCGTCGTCGTAGTGGTGGTCGTGGTGGTACTAGTTGTGGTTGATGTGGTAGTTTGCGGCTTCGGAGTCTTCGACGGTGCACCCGCTGTTGGAACAAAAGTATTTTTATTATAAAAGTTTGAAACTATAGAACCTGATGTAAGAAGACCTACCGAAGTAGGCCTTCTTAACCACCATTTTACCATAAACTTTCAAAGTAGAGTTACTATCAAGATTTCCACTACAATGCTACTTTTGGAAATCAACTTGTGGATGTCTCATGGACCTACGGATTCATTCAGTTGGGTTCTGCGATATTTAGCAGATTTTTTAAAAGTAATTTGTACCTGAATAAATATAGAAAAAATGTTTTAGTGTTTATTACCTTCACACATAGCAAACTCGACCCAGTCACATCGTCTCGTGCGCCTGTCCCAGTGCAGGCCAGGCGGACACATCTGCTTGCGCCAACGTCCTCCAACACAAAGCATGTATGAGTCGCAAGTCGCAGCGGGTGCATGCATGTCGTTGCCGCCGCATGATGAATCTTCAGATGGAGAACCAGATGCAGGAGCTGTTGGGAAGTGTTTCATTAAAATTGGCTTTGCTGGTTACTGCTTATCCTTGGAAGAAAACTATTGCTTGTCAATGATTCGAACACTCGGACATGTCAACCTTGACATGTTCGAGTGGCAGTACCGATGATTTCACTTGAGAAGAACAATGAGAGAAACACATACAAAAAGGGTTTGAGAAAAATATGAGTAGTATTGTGATTACTTACCTTTTGTAGTTGTTGTTGTGGGAGGCCTGGTTGGTCGTGTGGGTTTAGGAGCAGCCGTCGTGGATTTTGGTACTATAACAAATGTATTTCAATTTGTACTATTTAATAAGATTGTTTATAAGAATGTTATAAAAAAAAAACATCAGTATTTTTTCTTAAGACCTATTTACAATGTGCTGTTGAAATCATCGTTTCCGGGGCTGAATGCTTTAAGTATGTATGTAGGTAATAAAAATGTATTCACCTTCGCACTTGGCGTACTTGGGCCAGTCGCAGTGCTTCTGGTTGTTGCTCCAGTGCAGTCCGGGGGCGCAGTGCTGCATGTGCCACACGTTGCCGTCACAGTGAAGGTACGCGTTGCAGTCGCCGGGGACCGAGTTGTATTGTTCGCTAGAACATGACTCTCCGTCTGCTGGACCATCTACAGAGTCTGTGGGACAAGGAAATGTAAAGAAACTCTTGACTGCATTTAAAAAACAACACAGTTTTTTTTAAGTCGAGAAAAAATATTAATATGGGGAGGGGGACAGCATGTCTTCAGAGACAGACGTAATATTAAAAAGAAACACACTCCTCTGGCCTTTCCCTCATGTCAGCGCGAGTCCATGGCAATAGCTTAATCATATCTTTAAGTACCTATGTCAGTAAACAGGCTCCCAATCTTAAGCAAGAAATAAGATTTTGTTTTATATCGGTATTGGGAATTATACTGATGATGTATTTACCAGATTGGACAGGTATGGTGGTGGGTTTTGTAGTTGGTCGCCATGTCGTGGTAGTAGTCGTTGTGCTTGTGGGGCGTCTGGTGGTTGTGGTGGTGGTCGTGGTCGGTCTCGGCGGAGGACGTGACGCTACCGGAGCTAAAGTCGAAGTTGCTGTGCTTGCTTCGCTACTTGCTGTTTCTAGAAAAATAATGACACTGTGTAGGATAGGATTATATGTGTCTCAAACTACCTACAAAAGTATTTTCTTTTGTAATAGTTGTAAAATAGCAATCTATACCGACTTGGGGCACCCCGACACGGATAGATTAGGTTAGAAGGGCAACTAGTTTAGCTTAGGGCAAACAAGTTTGTCCTGAAATCGGGTTTGGCAGGTAACATATCCAATAAAATGCCGTAGCAATAGCCCAGATGAGCAACAAATCGAAGTAAAAAGCAGTGACTTCGAGCTTGAATAAAAAAAGGCCTTAGCTGGTCTGGTTACACTGGAAATCCCTCCCGATCCAGCGGGCATGAAATCAAGAAGTCATGACATAATTACCGGTACACTTGGCGAAGCTAGGCCAGTCGCAGCGGTTGACGTTGGTGGCCCAGTGCAGGCCGGGCGCGCAGCGGTGCTTGCGCCACGCGCCGCCCTCGCACTGCAGGTAGCCCTCGCAGTCGCCTGGAGCCGAGTGGTAGTCGCCTGCGTTGCATGACTGGCCTTCTATGCTGCCTGTAATCGATAAATCTATATATTGAAATTTAATCTTCATCACCTCAATCAAATCTAAGAATTCTCTGCAGTACGCCAGTAAGACGTAGTTCTGGTCTAGAAGTGTTCTGTGACTTAATTAGGAGCGTGAGCTGACTATATCGAGTAGTCTGACCAAGGCAGGAATTAAACTTCCTCGCGTGTTTCTTTTTGTTGATGTAGTTAGCAGATACCAGATTTCCATAAGGGATCAGGTGTACATTATTATAATAAGCCTGTCTATGCAGTTCCACTGCAGGGCCACTTTAAGTGATAGTCACGAATTTATTGTTTACTAATTTGTTTCGCTAGTGTCTTATATTCCTTCACTTACCGGAATCAGTTGGAGGTTTCTTAGTGGTAGTAGGCCGTTTCGTGGTGGTGGGCCGTTTGGTGGTAGTAGACGTAGTAGTGGTGATAGGAGTGGTTGCTGCAGGCCACCATGTTTGAGTGGTGCTCTGTGTTGTGGATGGGTTCCAGCTCGGCCATGTCGTCGATGTCTGGTCGTGATGGTGATGGTCGTGACTACCACCACCTCCGATAGAACCTGGAGTGAGACAGTTAATGAGTAACGTCAAATTGATGGTACGTTGTTGGATGTGAATTTTATAAGAAGAAAATTTGATACCGGGAGGAGTAAATGCAGATGATATATGTATGTATAAAGTGCATTAATTGAACTGGGACGAAATAAGCATTATGGTGCTTTCAACAAGAGTTAGGTACTTAGCTGCAAATTCACGTACTATAACTTTATATTAAGTGACGGGGAAAAGAGGTTACCTTTCTCCTCCAACAAACTTGTATGATTTAAGAAAAATAATGCATATTACATTTGGTATTCGTACTCACCATCAAACTCAGCAGTGGTAGTGGTAGGTGCTGAAGGCGTGACGGGTTCAGGCGGTTTTTCACAAGCTGTAGTCGGTGGCGAAGGTACTTCTCTACCCAGGGCTCGGCCGGCAGCACGCAGGAGTGGCGATGGTTCCGCGCAGCAACGGTTGCTAAAGTCGTCCAAGTCTATCGCCCAGGCTGTGACACCGCCCATGCCTTGACGTAACGCCCATTCCACCTACACACAGTTTATTTTGATTTCGGGGATTTGAGAGGTCCCTACGCGATGTTTGTGTCAAGACCTTGATTCAAAACACTAATTCAGTGTAAAATTTTTAAGTCCAATGTCTAAAAGTATGCTTTAGTGGACGCAAAAGCACCTGGCGTTTTTTTTTCTTTTCAAACATACACTACAAAGTACTGTACCTTTAGATTAATAATTATAACTAACTTAGTCAAATGTAACAATTGTTCATGATGACTACATGGTGCTTAAGTGATGTGTCATGCCAAGTAATTTAGAACCAATAACAGACATTGAAGGCGACCTAAATTAAGTTCAAACTGCGGTTTGGGGTTTCAATTGAATTGAATTGCATTGAAGCAAAATAATTAACTCGTGGAAGCAGTAAAAACAGAATGTATACAAACCTTTTCAGTGATAGATTTGGGGTCATCGTATCCAACCCATTGGTTGTCGGAGTATGTGTAAGGACCTGCGTTGTCTTGTCTGCCTGTCTTCCACCTTAGGTTCTTCACTGTATTAAAAATACGATTGTGTTAGGATAGTGTTATAAAAAACCAGTTGTGAAATATTGAATGATGTGCTACCAACCTCTGTAGCAAATTTCATAGTAAGCTAACATTCCAGGTTGCTTGGTGAACTCTCCTGACTCGCCCGGGCCGACGGCAGAAGATCCAGGGCCCTTAGCTCCGTTTGCATCAGCTAATCTGTACGACTGACCGTAAAACGACAAACCAAGGAGAAGTTTCTTTGGATCTGCTCCACCACTTATTAAGGCTTTGACTGCGTATTCCTGCAGAACAATTTGAACTTTAGAGGTAATTCTGATCACTCACAACAAATAATTTAAAGCGTTTTTAAGCGTTTTTTTCTTTACTTACGATTGAGTAATAAGCTAAAGTGTCTCTAGGTGATGGTACTAAAGGAGTATGGTGCCCAGTGGCCTTCTCCCATCCGCCATGATAGTCATAAGTCATTGTGGAAAGGAAATCAGCCGCCTTCGATAGAACTGGTAAATCATATGCAGATTCGATCACTTCTTTGTAACCAGAGAGAGCGATACCAAGCTCCATGTTGGCTCCGTGTAAAGCTTTAGATAATTCCTGCAAGGAAGAAAACATGTATGATAATATATTTCGCGAAATATTCGTTTTTTGTTTTTTTTAATATTTTCTTATGTTACCTGAACGAATTTAGCGAAATTAGCTTTATCAGAAACAGCACCCTTTTTGCAGTTACTTTGCCAACAAACTGGGTAGTTCCAATCCAAATGGAGTCCTTTGAAATTGTGCATGCGCAAGAATGGAATCAATTTCTCTATGAACTTGCTACGATTTGCCTCCGATGACACCATTCGGGAATATTTGTCGCCAGCGGAGTCAGTCCAACCTCCCAAACCTAGGATGACTTTGACGTCTTTTAAAGATGTGACGCGCTCATAAAGATCTGGAAAAGAGAAGATTATTTACTTTTTGGACTGAATCGTAGGTATAGAATCGGTGCATATTTTCGGATCAGCTTTTATGTCAACTTCAAAAAATTCAAACTTTCATTATGAATGCTTACTGTTGGTGACATCAGCCCAAGGATCGAACTCCTTCACAATGAGTTCATCAGGAGAGAGTGATGCGTATGCATACACCACATGGGTGCAAAGCCGAGTGTCGATGTTTTCAGGAACGAACTTTCCGTCTCCGCGACGATAGAACGCCCAGCTCGTCATGTAGCATACCACGAGTTTGTCACTTTGTTTACCTACAAAATAAGATTTATTTGAGAATGTAGTTTTTAGCTTACGTTTGAAATAAAATAAGAAAATTGTTCTAAGTTTGTCTTACTCTTTTTGGTGTCCAACTCTGCAATTAAACGCTCTGGGTCCTTGTTTGCAGACATATCTTTGGCAGGGTCATTCCACTGAAAAAAAACGTAGATGTTAATGAAGTTAATATTTTTAAAATATACTTAAACTATATGAAATGATCAGCAATCCCTCAAAATAAAAATACCTCAAAATCATTTTCATATGCTTGCGATAGGAACCGAGCTGCATCCTCAACGCTGATTCGAAGGCTTTGTCCAGGCATGCATTTGGCAACGTCTTGGTGACTGTTGAAGGAACACAATATTTACATAATATATACAATTATTGCTATTAGCTTAGGTACCGTTGTTGTAGACGTAACGTACATTATTAAAATGTTATTTAACTAGCTTCATCTTACCCGCAGAATCCAGTAGAAGGATCATAAAGTCGTTCGTCTTCGCAAGACATCCTGTAACTGATGCCTCCAGTACAGAAGTGGAAGTGTGCGCAAGAGTCTTCGTCAGACGCTAAGTATGCATTCTCAGATTCACAAGATCCTAGTTTCAATGAGGACTGGTCTGTTTGGACGGCTTCACCTGTACGAAACGAAAGTGGTTTTTGAGTTTCAAATTGATTAAAGTTAATTTTAATTAGGTACGTATTTTAAAAGTAGGAGTTTACCGTTCAGTGTGGTTGAAATGGCGCTTAACATTGGGAAGGGTTGACCGCACAGTCCTCTGAAGTCGTCCATATCGATGGATGACGCTGCAGCTCCAGCTAAGCCCGTGGTTACTACGAACTTCATCTGTGTAAAGACATCGAACATTAATATTTCTGTTCTAATGCAGAAAATCATTCAGCATTGCATGTGCTCCACATATTTACAACATTGGCTACCTACTTATTACTATTAACAATATTATAAACGATTGGCCTATAACTTTCTGGAGATCTAAGTTTAGTTATAAATCAACGAAAGCTTAGTTTATAGTGGAAACTTAGCGGGTGAACTTCTATATCAAGTACCTTTTCTAAGACAGTTGCTGGGGTATCGAAGGTGATCCACTGGTTGTCGAAAACAGCGTATGTGTTCCCACCGTTATCAGTGCCACTTGGTCCTTTACCTTCACGTTCGGCCATACAAATCTGTAAACAGGAAATCATTTAGAAAAACCTAATATTGAGTCAGGGATACTCGACACAAGACTGTGTTATCCAAAATTCTATACAGTTGACGGTGGTTATAAATGGTTATATTATCAGAAAAAAAAAATATCTTTGACAGATGGACAAAAAAGTGATTTTTAAACTACTATGATTCCTAGAACTAGCTCACAATATCAGCTTGTTCGTTAAAGAAATACTTACTTCGAAATAAGCCAGAAGTCCTTTGGTTTGTGTATAAGGTCCTTCGTCTCCCCATCCACTGACAGCAGCACCAGGCGCGGGCAGTGTCGATGGCGCAAGAGTGTAAGAGCGGCCGAAGAATGGAACGCCAAGCACTAACTTTTCAGCGTTCATGCCATGGCGTAGGATGAATTTCACCATGAATTCCTGTGGAAAAATGCGTATGGTAATATGTGTAGGTCAATCAGAACATTCAGGATTTTTATTCGTTGCTTCATATCAAAGCAGCACATTTGACAAGTTTTGATGTCAAAACTTCTATTTCTTTGAGTCAATATCCCAGCACACAAAGCAGAACTTTGGTTTGATAAATGATAAATGATATTTATTCAGCAAGTAGGTTTTCTCAAACACTTTTACACGTCATTTTTTTTTTAAGCTAGATGGGGCCGGTGTTTCGTATCTGACTACTCTGAGAAGAAACAGCCGAAACAAACTCAGAGGTCATAGTCTCTTTTGAAGTCCAGACAATCTTGCTTAATTCACATGAGGACCATGCAGATTAGTGTCTGAGATGGTCTTTTGAAGAAAGAACCACACAGATTTGAGTGGACCTGTCCAGTCAGTGCAAGCATTTGTCAGTTATCGTGTAGCTCGACTTATAACTCAAGGAGCTCAACGAACGACGAACAATACCAAAGAAAGGACATTTGGGTAGGTCGCTTATAGAACTCAAACTGCCAGACAGTCGTGGGAAAAAAAAAAAACAAAATGTGACCCACATGGTCCTCACATTCACAATTATTAAGTAAAATAAATAATAATTTACAAAACGAATGTCAATAAAAATACGATATGTCAAATACACATATAAGACAAACAAAAAAAAGAGTAAAAAATAATAAAATACTGAAGTAAGTATTCATGTCAATTCATTAAATGTCAGTCACAAATAAATATTCATGTCAAATACACACACATACAATAAAATAAAAAATAAAAAGAAGGTAAAAAAATAATAAAATACTGAACTAAGTATTCATGTCAAATCATTCAATGTCACAGTGTATAAAATAAAGGAATCAACAATAAACCAGCGAAGTCCGAAATTTCAACATTCACGGAGCAAATTTCATTGGAGCAGTTTAATCCCAAGCCTTTTTATCTTCGAGATAGTGATTGACATGATAGAAAGCTTTCAGGCATAGCTTCTGTTTTATAAACGATTTGAATTTATTCAGGGTTAGTGCTTGAATATGGCTCGGAAGTTTATTGTAAAAACGTATACATTGGCATCTGAACGTACCCCCTATTTTTTTGAGCCTCGTTGCAGGAACAACAAATTTGTGTTTGTTCCGCGTATTTATGTTGTGGATATCACTGTATTTTTTAAACAAATTAATATTTTTGTGTGCGTACAAAAGGTTTTCATAAATAAATTGAGAGGGCACAGTAAGAATATTAATCTCCTTAAATTTTTCTCTGAGGGAGTATCTGGGACTTAGTTTATAAATTGAACGAATTGCCCTTTTTTGTAAAACAAATATTGTTTGAATATCGGCGGCATTGCCCCACAAGAGAATACCGTACGACATCACGCTATGGAAATAACTAAAGTAAACTAAACGAGCTGTCTCTAAATCAGTTAAGTCACGAATTCTTCTAACGGCGTATGCTGCAGAGCTAAGTTTTTTCGACAATTTGTTTATATGCGGGCCCCACTGAAGCTTGGCATCCAAAGTTATGCCTAAGAACACTGTGCTATCTTCCGGTTTCAGCTCTTCATCCTTAATTAGTACAGTAGTTTCCACTTGTCTTACATGGGGTATCGTAAACTTAATACATTTAGTTTTTTTTTCATTTAAGAGTAGATTATTAACATTAAACCAATTAACAACTTTTGCCAGGGCGCTATTAACATTATCCATAACTGGCTGCTGACGTTTGAGTTTAAATAAAAGAGAAGTGTCGTCTGCAAACAATACCACGTCATGATTATCCTTTATGAGGTAAGGCAAGTCATTTATGTAAATAAGAAACAAAAATGGACCAAGAATTGAGCCCTGGGGTACCCCCATTTTTACTACGGATCCGGGAGATCTTTTCCCGTTAACATCAACCCTCTGAATCCTATCACTCAAATAAGAAGTAAGAAGATCCAGAGAGGCCTTACGGATTCCGTAGTGGTGTAGTTTCCTGATTAATGTTTCATGAAGAACGCAATCGAAAGCTTTAGATAAATCGCAAAAAATTCCCAAAGCGTCGCATTTGTCCTCCCAGGCATTATAAATGTGTCCTAAAAGTTCAACACCGGCATCAGTAGTTGAACGACCCCTTGTAAAACCGAACTGTTTTTTGTGCAATAACTTATGTTTATTGAAAAAACTTTGCAATTGTGCCAAAATTAATTTTTCAAAAATTTTACTAAAGGTGGGTAGTACTGAAATGGGTCTATAATTAGTGGGGTCTGATGTACTACCCGATTTAAACAATGGTATTATTTTACTATATTTCATTAGATCAGGAAACTCACCACGGTCAATACAATCGTTAAATATAACAGCTAAAGAAGGAGCTACAACGTTTATAATGGATTTAGCTACGTCCACAGAATGACCCCATAGATCAGCGGTCTTTTTAACATTTAAGGTGTGAAAAGTTTTAATAATATCTGTACAGGTGACATATTGGAAGTTAAATTCGGAATCACAGTTTGAAACGTTTTCCCTTAGTAAAGACTCGGCAGCAGCAGGCGACGAGTTAAGCGATTTAGTTGTCGATACGGGAATATCTGCAAAGAAATTTTCAAAGGCTGTGGCAACTTGAGTGTCTGAATTTAGAATATTATCGCCAATAGCAAGGCTGTAGTCACTATTTCGCTTGCAAGACCTTCCCGTTTCGCTATTAATAATGTTCCATGTCATTTTAATTACATTACTACTATTTTTAATTTTCGAACTCAAGTAACGTGACTTTGCTAATAAACAAACTTTTTTAAATAATTTAGAGTAATTCTTAACGTACAAATTAAATTCTACTGTGTTAGTATAAGTCCGCTCTTCATACAGTTCATAAAGTCGTTTTCGACTCTTATGAATACCAACGGTGGCCCAGTCATTGAAAGAAGCGTTACTATTTACCGAGATTGTCTTAGGGACAAATGTGGTTTCAAATTGTGTGCAATACATGCTGAAAAAATCGTTATAGTGTTGATTGGGATCATCATTGGCTGACAAAAGTGGTAGATTTGATAAGAGTTTAGTTTTAAAAGTTTCCAGGCGATTTTTACTTTTTGGATTAACAATGATATCCTTTTTAGTGACTTTCATGTTTACATTAGGAATTGTGATCAATTGCCCACAATGATCTGAATCTATTAAATTAATAATTGCCTTTTGGGTGGGTATAATATCAGTGTAAATATTATCTAGGCAAGTGGCAGTAGTAGGGGTTATTCTAGTGGGCTCGAGAAATTTATTTTCAAGATTGTATGACTGAAACAGGCTTAAAATTTTTGTACTTAACCCAGAATTTTCTAACAAATTAATATTAAAATCACCACAAGTAATTATAGACTTCTTAGAACTACAGATTCTATGTAACACTTCATCCATTACCTTTTCAAAACAATCATACAACCCTGAAGGAGGTCTGTATACACTTAAAATGATAAACTGCTCCAATTCTATACAGGCTATTTCAACTGTTCGCTCAACAGATAGGCTTACAATATCCTTGCGTTCTTTAAATTTAAGATGATTACTTACTAGGATTAATGCGCCGCCATGTATAGCATTTACTCTGCAGAATGAACTACCAACCTGGTGATTGCTAAAATTGAAAATTAATTGGTGACATTTAAGCCAGTGCTCCGTTATACAAAGAATATCTATGTTGTTACAATTCAAAAAAAGTTCTACTTCTAATTCTTTGTTCAATAATCCTTGAATATTTTGATGAACCAGGTTGATACTATTAAAACTCTCAAAACATTCGCCTGATTTACTATCTGGTTTCCTTATAATATTGCAAGAGGTTGCCTCTGTTGTCTCAATTTCTAATTTAAATGATTCATGGATTCAGTTAATGTAGACAAATTATTGGCTGAGTAATTTAACTCGATATTGCATTGATTAACAGAGGCAACTTGATTAGCCAAGTTCTTGGCTGTAATAGAAAAATAATAAGATAGCGATGCAGCTACTTGTCTTTTGCAATAGTTTGTAAGATAACACCTGTCTACAAGATATCTATCTTTTGTCAAATAAAAATTATTGCCAATATAATTGTTTATGTCAATTAAGTGAAATACATTACTATTCATGGTCAAATTATGCAATGTATTATTAATATTATATCTATAGTAATTTTCTTCCTGTGGCAAACTTTTACTATAGGGAAGTGTAAACAATACAATTTTTCTCAAATTTAAGTATGACAAAGTTCTATAATACTGAAGCAATTCTCCTTTGTTTACTTTTCCTCTATTACCTATTAAAATTAATAAAATGGAATCCTCGTTAAACTTACATTTAATAATTTCTTTCATAATATTATATAAAGAACATCCTGGCATACAGTTGTTTATAACTGAGTGTCCTGGATATTCATCTGTTAACAAATTACCAAGATCTTTCCCAATCTCATCACAAAAAATTACAATGTCATTATTTTTATTATTATTATTGAGAAAGATCTTCCTAAAAATGAAGGCATAAGTAACTTTGGTTTGAGAAAGATCTTCCTAAAAATGAAGGCATAAGTAATATAAGAAGTATGGCATAACTCAATGAGGAAACTAAGGAAAGTTTATAAACCTGCTAATGCAAGAGATTATCAATACCGAAATGCTTGAAATATTAAACATAGATAACGACTCTGCAGCATTAACCTACGTTTTTTTCCGATGGAACAACACCACTTGCCACGAATCACGATCCTACTCCTCTGCGTCTTCCACATTCTACAGGGTCATATCTGCTCATACGCGCACCCCACTCTGTAGTATACTTACAATGTTATCATATCGCTGGTCCCGGGCGGCTGCTCCAGGGTCTTTGTGCAGAGGACTGTGCTGCACTGCCCTCCTTGGAGCCTCCTCACGCTGAGCGTGAGTCATGTCCCACGCCTGCAAGATTGTGTAGTCGGTGGCTCCACTCACTGCGCTCAGGTCGTAACCGTCCTCTATTTGATACCTGATTGGAAAACGAGTTTATTTTGTCACTAAAATTGTTTTTTACCGAGTTTTGATTTTTTTCCTGTTTTATTTATTTTCGTTTCTCTTTTTGTTTCAAAGTTCCGTACAAGTATTTTGGTATAATTCTTTTGATTTTTTTCAACGTATAGCTCTTTTAGTAAGTGAGTCTTACCTAAACGGAGGAAGAATGGTTGAGAGTAGGAATCCGTAAGAATCAAACTGCTCTCGGAGCTCGTAGAGCAGGGCTGTCAACAGTTCTTTTTCGTTTTCGTCTTCACCTGAAATTTTTTTATCACCATTAATACGCTTGTTTCTTACTGTAGTGGCACAAATTTCTCATCATTTTATTATTGATAAATGTCTTTACCTGGGTATACCCAGTGAAGATCCATTCCATCGAAGTCATGATCTCTCATGAAGTTGACGGCGCTTTCTATGAACATGCTTCGTCTAGCTGGTTCTTGTACCATTTCGCTGAACAGGCGATCCGTGCCCTCACCACCCACACTGATCATCACTTTCAAGCCTTGTAGGCGACGTTTGAGGCCAGTCGCTATGCGGTAACCACCTGTGAAAATACCAAAACGTATTTAACTGTTAGTTTTTATTCAATTTTTTAAAACGTGGATCTGCCAAAAAATCGATATTTTCAGCAAAAAAACGAATGGCTGATACTTTTCAGTTTTATGTTACTGTTCTTACCTTTAACGATATCAAAATCCTCATTGTTAGGAATAACAGAGTAAGTATGTGGGTGCATGGTGGCGAACGCGTAATGTAGATGTGTGCAGGATTTGGGCACTAATCCGGCGGTGAAAGCTAGCGGAGGGGCTCTGTAGGCCGCCCATGACTCCATGTAGCAAACTACCAAGCGACGCGCCGTGGGTCCAGCCACCGTCTGCTGCATCGCTAGACAAACACAAGAATAATATAAATGAAGACGAAATTGCATTAAATGCAAATTTAAATGAGCCAGAATGAGCTTTACCTTGTAAGTTCGCATTTCCTAGCGTCAATCTCTCATCGTTGCGAGTGCTGCTGCCAAGAAAAATGCATCAGGGTTAGTTATACATCAATAATTATTCTTATATACATTATGAGTACGTATTTACAATGTCCTTACTTATTAAGATAGCCAGCAGCGCCGTAATATTTCCAAGCTCCCAAACTCTCTTCATCCAAAATGACATCGGGATCCTGAGCGAGGCAATCATAATTAGATCATTACTTCGTAGGTAATGTACTATTAGTGTTGTTTATGTGGGGAGGGTTCGAACAAAATGATGTAGTACCTACTGAATACGTGGTAATCGTTTCAGAATTGGAGTTTCAGCAAACCTCATTGCGATTTTTTGGTTTTTGTTTTGCAATATTTATATGATTTATTTACTCACCTCTAATAATTTAAATGATGATTCTGGTTCTATCAGTGAGATCGGTCGTTTTTCGACAGCATCACGTAGTGGCAGTCTCTCATCTCCTTCATCACGAACACTCCTATACAATGCAAAACATGGAATAAATTCTGGTACTTTGTATGCGCATAATAAAACCCCGTTTTTTAAGTATTTTTATTCTATTTACCTTAACGGTATACTTTCGACGGAGGCACGTATCGGTGCAGCTATGGGATCGTGCTGCGGGACCGTTTCGACGGCGCTTCGTGCGAACGTAAAGCCCGCACGAGGAGACGCTAGTGCGTATGCGCATAGCGCTAACGCCAAAGCGCACTGTAAATAAATCACACGTTAAAATCAGTTAAATTAAAAAAATACAAAACATGAAAAAGAAGAAAGAGTTTTTGTGTTTATTAGCATCGATATATTAGCACTTTGGGATGGGTTTCGTGTTCCGTCTGTCTTTCCTTGATTTTTATTCTCAACAAGAGGCAGCTTTCGTGTTTCGCATTAAATTCATGGAATAGACGGCTTCGAGGCTATCGACCTTTATCATAAAAAAGTTTGTTGACATTTAAAACAATTGTTAGTAATGGTATCAATTATCTGGCGACATTAAATTAAACCCTATGGCATTATATCTATGACTTGTATCCTAAAGGGAATACCGTTAAATGAGGTTATAAAAAGTGCTTACAAAAAGTTTACCTACTCTGCTAACAATGTCTTTGTGGTTTGTGAATCAATTGATGGCTTACAAAGGAACCATTAATAAAGATTGAATGGTTTTTCTATGTGCGGCGCCCGAACTGAAAATATGTAAAGTGTAGGCGGTAGCGGTCAGCGACCTTTCGATCACGTATAGCACCGCGTCTTTGCGTAATTTACATAACTTGACAGACTCAAGAATTAAGATCAACACTTGAGACTGGTTCACCAAAGATTGTGTTTATTCTCAATTTATTGTGGTGACGATGTCAATGGCCGCAACTTATTTAGTGTCGAATTATTTGTCGTAAAATATAAAGCTTTTGACATAAAATAAATAGATGCAGTTATTTTATAATCAATATTAAAACATGGTAAATTAATATTCATCAGACATAAACCAAACCTTGTTTAAAACTAGACGTACGCCTACTTCCTTTTAGAGATATTTTCAAAGCAGGTAAATAAGTACTCCAATACTTTGGAAATCTGGAAGCTTGCGATAAAATAAATAGCTATTCTTTGAAACCGTAATGTGGAAATGCCTACTCGAAGCCTGCATGGAAACTATTCAACAACAGAACATGTAGGAAAATTCTGCGTAGATTACCTAAATTATTTTCAAATTTTAGGAAAACCGTTACTATTTCGTTTCCAGGAAAGACAAAATGCTTTAAGATTGTCTACTTTACATAATCAGCGGTTATTCTCCACCTGCTAAACTCGTATTATTATTAAACAGGTAATTTTTCACCACCGGAATAGCTGATTATGTAATGTTTTTGTGATGTATTTTGGGAGTGGAGAATCGATCTAATAAATTACTAATAAACGATTTCTAGTACATTGACTTGGGTCGTTCGGAAAACAACACAATTTGCATACAGGCATCAGAGGCAGGTAGCGGCTCGGCTACCCGCGGGGTCATCGTCATCATCCCAACCAGTCCAAGGTGTTTTCGCGTGACATTTCGCCGGCGATTAGGACACGAGCTTTTATTTTTAAATGTTTTGGACTCGATATTTGTGATAACTTAAGTATGATTGTAAATCCCACCAGCCGTGTTTTTGTCCCAATCTTCAGCTCATTAACTTTACGGTCAAGAAATGTGCATTCAATTTGCATTTTAGTCAGAGCTTATGCAAAACGCCTTCAATAAATAATCTAGATTAGCTTTTTGTCAAAATGGAACAAGAATTATTTTTATGACTTGTTGTCTGGTTGTAAAGGTCTAATAAAGTTCAATCATGTGATCAACGGTGACATTAGAATAGATAATAAATCCCCGTAGAAAATATATGATTAAAAATATTAAATGTTGTAGGAAACTGGAGTGATACGACTTGACATTGTGTTGATATGAAGGCCGCGGGAGCGACGCGCGAGCATGCGTCCCCGTGCGTGCATTGCATACTACCATATAAAATAGTGACGACTATAATATGGTAATATTTTTCTTTAAAGTATGTACCTGTGGCACGTGAAGACACGGTCATTATCTACATTTTTGCTAGCTGCTTAATAAAATAGGCTTAATTGGCCTCTTCGATGGCAATTTACTCTGGGTATGCAGGGAGATAATGGCGTATAATCTTGAGCTTTTGTTTACAAAGGCTTTAAGTTCACGTATAGGCCGAAAAAATCTTAAGATATAATTTGCAACGCTATAACAGGTGATGTGATATTGAATTCCGAGATTCCTCTTAAGTTATACAAGGTGCTTGAACCCAACGACAGTTTCATAGAGCCCATAAATGGCAGGAGCTAATTGGCATGTGTTGATGTAGGCTGTACTCTAGAATGGTTCATACTTATTGCGCCTTACGATTCGGAAGATATTGGCAAAATTAAGCTCTAATGTTTATGATAAACATTTCACTTTTGCCTTCTTATACTGTTTATTAGCACGTACTGTCCATAAAAACAATGGTTAATGAATGCCAATGAGTCACGATGAGGATATGAAGCCTGTACAACGATGTCACTTCTTCAAACTGAACATGAAATTAGTCACTGCTTTAAGAACGCTTTCAAACCACAGTTAGTCGAGCTTTGTCAATAACATGCATCTGTTATTTGCTGTTCTCGTGTTTTAGTCGTAGGTACTTGCTAACTAACTAAATGTTTATTTGATGATATTTCAAGAGTCTTAAATATCTCTCAGTATTGGTAAGTACCGCTAACTCTTCCAAAAAGATGCTCAAGCTAATTTACACTTGACCAAACATCAATAGATCGTTACATGTTCTAGTATACCGGCCTAG
Source organism: Xestia c-nigrum (assembly GCA_916618015.1). Classification (NCBI taxonomy): domain Eukaryota; kingdom Metazoa; phylum Arthropoda; class Insecta; order Lepidoptera; family Noctuidae; genus Xestia; species Xestia c-nigrum. The sequence continues at coordinate 14,225,928 of OU745255.1, read as the reverse complement.
TCAGAACTTTTTGTAAACATTATCGAATAATGAGTTAGGATTTACTGTACATTATTTAATTCCCAATTATTGTTGTTCAACGGTAATTTTTAAAGGTAATAAAAAATATCGCTATAAAAATTAATTCAAATTGCAAAGATCCATTCAGAAAAATAAACAACAAAACGAAGTAGAGCATCTTTTGTGCTAAGGTAAAAATATACAGAGCTGAACCGGTTTCATACTAAGTACTGCCCTGGTTTATCCTGATCCCGACCTTGCTCCCGACCACGTGTGCCCCACTGCCTCATATCATGCAGGTGCTGCAGTTAACTTTCTCACATGACTGTATATATAAGGAGGCATTCATGTCGTGCATAAGAAATGAGCCAAAGAGACACTTACTTATTTCACCGAAGCGAATTTTGGGACAGTATTCAAATAATGTATGAACAGTTAAGTATTAGGTACACGCCAGGCACCTGTATCGTTTTGTACGAGAACGTATCACTACTGTTTTACGCGTATCGAAATTCGGGTTCTTTTCTCGAATTTATTTTTGTGTTAATGTAAGAGTTCATTAAACTTGACCCATAATTAATAATGGCGATTCCTATTAACTTAAATGTGATAATGAACATTGTGAATGATACCCATTAATACTTAATTTTAACACTTGCTGTAACTCATCTCTTATTTTTATAATATGTTTAAAGGAAATTATATTTATGTCCGTTCAGGAACAAGCTTAGGCATTAAAACGTAATGAAAGAAATTTAATGAAATACGAAATATAAGGGAACTTTGAAACTTTCAAGAAAATACAGTGAAATACTATAAGAAAACACTTACCCATAGTGTGAAGTTATGCCCCATGACGGGGAGCTTTCAGCGGTATTTTGAACTTCTATCTGAAAAACAAAAGAATCGAAATGTACCTTCTGTTTGTAAAGTTACCGGCATTTTCCGAATGCACTTTAAATGCCAGTGTGTCGTTTTATTTATTGCTTTGGACTTTTTTAAAATGGACGAAATTGGAATTCCATGCGAATTTATTTTATTAACGTACCTATTTTGTATTATCCTGTGTAAATACAATAGGGTATAAATAAAACACTACCCCCGTGTTGTGAAGCTGCGCGTGCGCGGGTCTGGTGCGACTGAGCGGGCGGCGCGCGCGTCACCTAGTGTTAAATACCCCGGTGTCATCGAGCCGAGCTTCGCGTCGCACCCACGTTTGTGCACAACAATTAGAGATGTTTAGGGACATGTTCCACTACTGTCGAAGAGGAAACAAGCTCAAATGGAAACAAAATCTCAATACTTTGTCAGCTCTACGAGCAGCAGAAATTACACAAAGCTGCAAGAAACAAGGCACTGTCGAAGGAGGAGCGGTTTGACGATTTGAACGCCATTGTCACATATACGTGACAAGCAAGGGCGTGCCCTGTTCGCCAAACGACACAAATATATGACAAAATGGTAGGCGAAATAGTGGCTGCACGTGGAGGGCACGCGCGTGGTTTTATGCTCTGAGGTTCACAAGGTCCCACAAAAAATTAAAATACCTTTGAATTATTCCGTAAATTAAGTATGTAGGTACTCAATTTGATAAAACCAGAGATTCACATTTCATACTACTTTTACAACCGTGTTGCGCACGAATGTATTTCCGTCGGAAACTCATGGTCACCCTAAGATGAGACAAAATGTTATTATTTTAAACTACTGATTTGTAAGCTTTTTTATGTCCATATATAAGCAATTTGAAAAGCTCTCTATTAATAAAAGTACCACTTGACTGTCAAAGCTTTTACAGTCTTTATTTTTATTGAGAGCTTTGCAGAGTTTTTTCAAGCTTAAGTGTAAATAAAGTAATTAGGTTGTTTTCATCCAAGAACTGTTTTCTTACGGAAGCTTTGTGCAGTTACCTAATAAAATGTTATCAAAGAGTAAAAAAAAACTGTGATGTTTTGTCGATGGAGCATGGAATGTTTAACAATAATTGACCTGTGTGTGTTATGGACGGGTAAAATGTTCAGTTATTCTTGAAAATCTGCTTAGTCGACCCAGTTTCAGGAATGGTTTATTTTGAAGTGAATGCTTTTTAAGCGCGTTGAGCCTTTTTTGAGTAATCAAATCATGGAACTCGCGTTATCGTCACGTACGCTTTTTGTAGCACTCGTAGCCGATCCGCTTCTATCGGCAGTCTCCAAAAACTGTACCGCATGTTTTTTATTCGATCGGTTTTTTACGGTAGATATGATATATTACATTTCATTTTGTTTGAGTGGATTGTGATCAGTGTTTTTTTTTTTTCATAGTAGAAGAAGATGATGGATCTAAGAAGTATTTATTTATACACATATAAAGATTGCTTATTATTATTTTCCCTTTATAATATTTCGCACAAATGGAAAAATGTGGCAGATACAATTTTTCACTTAAATAAAACAAGTCATAAAACGGATAATCAAACCGTTATTCAAGTCTAATAAAATTAATGAGCTACACATAAAAAAAAAAAATGAATGGATCAAGAAAAAAATATCAATAGGTAAAGATTTCCATAAAGTTGGTTATTGACTTTTGGTAATAAATTGTTATTTAGTTTTAAGGTACGAAATACGTTAAAACATGTGAAGGAGCAGCTGCTATCAATGGTTTTCTTGACTTCAGACGGATAAATTGACGGATTCTGAATTTATAATTTGTAAGTTGAGCACCTTTCAAACTCTACTTAAGCAGCTGTGTTTAGCAGTAGGTTTATTGTAACTAGTACAGTCACGTCTAATAATATGTAAACACTTTCCTTGATATTATAACTATTTTCGCGAGAAATAACGATTGTAACTAGGAAATTTAATCTTTTTCATAAAAATATGAGTTCCAGAATACTATATACGTAATAAAATTAAATTTTAATCAGTACATTAGGAGAAACACAATTAAAAAAATTCTTAAGTGTTTACATATTATTAGATGTGACTGTACATAAAGTGATTCTTTCGAAATTCTTAATTTTATGACAGAGAAGTGTTTGACAAGAATACCTGCTCATTTCAGACTCATGCGTTTTATGGGACATTATAATACTTTCTAAATTAATTTTATAGCAAAGCAAAATATGAAAAGTTTATAGCAAAGCAAAATTATCCCGCAAAAACTGGACTTTCCAGTAACGCGAACGTTAGGAATGTTTTCCTTACTTGCAATTGTTACATGCTTCCCTGAATTCTGCATTTTTTTTTTATTAAGTATTGTTTCTGGTTAGTTTTTTCCTCTGGACTAGTTTATATTTTAAATTTTGTTATAAATCTTTAATCATATGAAGTATCGACATGAGATTTTGAATCCGACTAGCAAATAATTATAATTTTCGATTTGCAATAACGATCGATGGTTTGGGTTTCTGAACTAAAAATTAATTTAGTTATTAACCTGTTTTACGATCCTGTTTGTCATGTCTCGATCTCATCAAGATTTGGTCAGGTCAGTAGTGTTTTTTCGGTAGCCTACATTAAAATTAGTACTAGATTGAAAAATATAATCTTTCAGTATAAGACGGGCGTAAAATAAAAAATAAAAAAATACTATAAAATTTAATAATAAAAAAATATAATATAATAACGTAAGCTAGCGTCTTCGCTTGCGTGAAAGTCGGAAATTATCCCATGGGAACGTTCTACTGGGGCACATCCTATGTTTTGGTCGGAACCCGCCAGTCGAATATATAAATCTCTTTATAATCTATAGTAGGTTACACACAATCAAAGTAATTTTCGCTCTAATGAACTTATTTAACTTATAGCTAAATCTGTATAAAAATCGTTTACCTTTTATTTTATTGCGTTGTTTAAACACCACATTCACAAAATAAAATTTAAAATTCACGCTTTTCCACTTTTCACATTATCTATTAGCATTGAAAGTATTCCTTGATGTGTCTGTTTGTGTATCGAATGCTTTGCTAGACTTAGCAAGAAAAAGCGGTAGAGGTTGCCACACTTGCCACGAAATTTAGCCTTTTTTACACTTCCGTCCGTGTCTCATCAGAATGAGGCTAGTTTTTGGTAGGTGTCTGGTTTAGTGATAAGTTTTACGAAACTGCACTAGTTAATATTTTCTATGTATAATGTATACCACTACTAGTAAAGCTCTGTCAGTTGTGGGACGTAATGTACTGTGCCCGGACTGTCCAGACGCGCGCATTGCTATAGTACGTGGTGTCGAGGTGCGTTGGCGCACCGAGTTCCTCCATCATTACGATGCACGGAGCGTCTCTTCCTTTCTTGCCGCCAATGTCACTCGCATTGTTTACCGGCACGACGCTGTCGCCATCGGCACTACCTAACTGTAAACACACGAACTAAGTGGACCCTGAAATTGGCAATGCCCTTGTTTTCAAACGTTCAAAGTTGACCCGAACGAGTGACCTAGCTGCTTAGGAAGTTTTGCTCATGTACAAGTTGTTTTTAATCTTTTCCCATTTATGTAGACTTGTGTGAAATCGTAATGAGCTGATGCTAGACAAGACTTTTTATTATTATGCTATTAATGGCTCGTTCGGAATCTGGATCATCCTGCCCTTTGGAAGAAGGACTAACCGGAACCGGTATGTTTACAGTTTACTTGTGCACTAGCATTGTGTACGTCGCGAGGGGGGGTTGGTGGTGGAGGGCGATGGCCTTCTTGCACCCCGCGTGCTTCGAGCTCTGTTTCAAGGCGAAGTTCAAGGTGGGCCGTTGGCATTTACTATATGATTCGTCAACATTCGGTGTCAGATGCTCCGAGCCCACGCTCAGTATGGGTTCACAGTTTGAAATTAATTTAAATCCTAAATCAAATTATCTATTGTACTCGTAGTAACACTTCTTTGTGTATCATTATTATTATTACTTAATAAGGAACAATAGGATCGAAATTAAGAACGTTTGTTACTAAGCCGCAATGAAGTCATTGCACATGGAATCATGTCATTGGAAAACATTAAACTTTGGCGGACTCAGCTCTTTTTGAAACAGTTTTCGTCATCTGATCCGTAAAATATTTATAAGTTCTTCTAATTAGTACTGTATTATAACAGATCATCAATACATAGTCTTCTAAATAACAGTAACTGATGATGTAGGTAAAGCATACAAGTTACAGTTATTTTACTGTTATCGAACATCTTTCGTCATCTTTATCACTATCGTCCATTTGTTTGTTTACAATGGTCACAAAGTTTTCACGATAACAGAATCCGCTAACAGCGCGTGGTCATGTGCTCAATAGTTAGTTGTAAATTATACAGCGGTGGTGTTGGACGCTCGTGGTTCGATACTTGTATAGCTCATAGCTGTTGCCAGTCGGTGTTGCGATGGCGTTGTCTCAACGTCACCTGTTTTTGAGCAAACGGCTCGTCACTGATAGCGGTATCACAGACGGCGGTGTTCTGGTTGATGGACGCGGTACCATCGAACAAATTGTTACTAGGGAACAGGCAGATAAATTCGTAGCTGAAAGCGATGGAAAGATCAAGGTAACACGTTATTTTGCTGCTCTCAACTACTTAAAGTTTGCACCTCGTGTGAGGTAAATCATTTTCCTCAAACCAGTCTTCAAATAAATTGGTTACTGGTGAGTTATTTGCATTAGCGTGTAATGCTTTAATACCTATACTATTATACATATACAGTGCATGCATGTCCCTTGGTGTCATCATTCTAGGGTAAAATACGTTCAAACAAATATTTATGCCAAACAGAGTTACAGGTTAGGTCACGGTCTAACGGATCGACCGGCGGCCTCTAGATAAAACAAAACCGCTATCATCAACTATGAACTAAGTTCCAAGACAAAGTTTATTAAAATCTTATTACCCATATTTTCAGGTGGTGGATGGCGGGAACCTAGCTCTACTGGCCGGTGTGGTTGACTCCCATGTCCACGTCAACGAGCCTGGTCGCACGGCATGGGAAGGGTTCCGCACAGCCACCAGTGCTGCGGCTGCTGGAGGCATCACCACCATAGTCGACATGCCCCTGTGAGTTAACAAAGTCTTATTTGAGCAAGAAAGATCTACTCAATTGAAAGTTCACTCAACTGCAATGGCAATACAGTTTAATATATTATGAGCATAAATTGTAGCTATACGGTGAGCGAAAGCAGCCGGCGTAGAAAGAACCTTAATGCTAACGGTGATTCGAAACCCACGTACTTACTTCAATGTTATTACTGATTGTATTTCAGTAAACTAGTCTAGGACCTAGGTAGTTATTTAAGTATTTTGAAGTTGTAATGTTGAAGTTGAAAAGAGTATTCAGTAGAAAAGAAATACCTTTTTCAAACTAAGATCACAACCAAATACTCTTTTATCAATAGGCAACTGATGTGCAAGCCAATTAACTATTGTCTATCACAGAACTTCACGAACAGTAATTAACTATCATCATTGAACAGTGCCAAGTAGGAATTGTTGTGAACTTGTGATCACTAATTGGCGCTAATAATGACATCACACTAACACTCATAAAAGATCGTACCTAAATTAATCTTACAATAGTACATTTTGATATAAGTAGAGAAAGTTTGTTATTGTAGTTCGAGGAGGAATTAATTTTGAAGAAGTAAAATAAAAGAATGAAAAATATTTGTTTCATATTACAAGACCATGATTTCTTTTTTTCGCGCTTTGCTTTCGCCAGGTTAAATGACAAGCAAAGGTATGAAGCTGTTACACAGCCTAGTGTAAAAATTGTTTTTTTATTTATTTTTTTATTTAGAACACGAATAAACGTTATTTTTTATAAAAGTAAATATTAGTTTTAAATACTTAATAGTGTTAATCTATGATATTTTTTTTTGTATTTTTATTTTAAAACAGACTAATTATTTACAATATAATAGAAATAAAAATATGTACAAGTATCAAAAAGGGTTACAGGTCATCGAAAATTTTGTCCACATCGCTGCCAACAGGAAAAGTGCCCAGAAGGCTGGCAGCATTGCCACGTTGGTGATGATTATGCTGATTTTTTGGCCAAAAAGTAGGCCAGCCCTCTGGTCACGTGAAGAGTCGACCAACAGTTTGGAGATTTCTCGAAATGTTTCAGCACCTGCAGCAACCGCCCCAGCGCAGCACACCGTGCTAGGAAGATGGGATGCCGCAAGGGTGTCGACGCAAGTTGCGTCCCACACCAAAGGCCTACCCAACTTCCATGGAATTATGGTCATACCATACCATCTGGTCTCTTGCCATCGACGCGTGTCAAGCTAGTAGGTTCTAACACAGCTGGCACCCCGCGGTGGCAAGAGCACGACGTATGACATCATTAATGCTGGCTTGCCGCGCTATCCGACCTGCACTCTTAATGCAAGAAAGGTCATGGTGTCCGAGGCAGTTAACTGCTTCACCACATTGACAGCGATGTGGAGCCCCACAAGGAGCACCCAAACGCCAACATGTAGCGAGCCGGAAGATTGTGCCACCTAACATAGTGCCTAAATTAGGTGACGGTAGTGCCTGAAGCCAGAGGCCCGCCACTCACTCACCCACAGCGAGCAGGCGGGCACGCTCAAGCAGTATTGGTAGATGTATTAATAAGAACCAGCAGAGCGGCACATCCCACCGGGAAAACGGGTTCTCGGGCCGATCCGTGTCCGGGCAAGTCACTTTCCAGGCGTCCTTTGCTTCGGACAAGCACGGCACTTCCGAATCAACCAGGGAAAGACTATACATTTTCCTGGTTAGCTTTTTAGTGCCGTGGACAGAAGAAAGGAACACTAGTAAGCTTACACTAGAAATTTTGCGGACCCTCGGTCGTCCAGGGTGTGTTGCAAATAATTTGGTCAATTATTTTTCCAAAAGTTGTGGTTTCTTCCAAATAGGAGAACAACGGAGAAAATATATAAAATTTCGACCAAAACAGCAATATCTGATAATGGTGAATGCCGAATATAAATTAATTTTGGAGAGCCTATCCGAAATATCATTGAAATGCATAATTTTGTCATCGATGAGAGGTAAAAGGTTTCTTCTAAAATAGGGGAAACCTAGGAGGTGCAGGGATTTGTTTTCTAAAATTGTGATTTGAGGGTCTATTGAATTAAAATTATCTATGACTAGCCGACCCACGCAACTTCGTCTGCGTCACATAAGAGAGAAAAACGAAAAAAAAAAAACGTCGGAAAATAATTTCGGCAAAGCAATATGCGTATATTGCTTTGCCGAAATAAAAAAAAACATTTAGGTACCTCTGACTGTAGGCATTAAACCAATTTGGAAAAAAAAGATATAGTTATCTGTGGCAATTTTCATTCCCGCACATGTATGGAAAAATGACAAAAAACGCACGTGTGTGAAATACACTGCATTTGGAACCTAATCGTAGTGCGAAAAGAACCAGTTTTCGAGGAAGTGTATTAAAAAAATATGACAATGAATATACGAGTATTATGATACTATAGCTGTGCTCAGAGAGCGCATTTATATATAAACAAACAAACCCTTCATACCTAACCCATCCTTAATCCCCTTATTTATATTAAAACATAGATATGTTACTGTAAAAGCCCGAAGTGCAGTAAATCTTAAAATTTCCCAGTAAAACCTAAGTTTTACCAGCTTCAGTGGTAAATGTCCGAAATGTTCTATGATCATCGTTAATTTTGGACATGTACCAACATACCCTCGGTAAATCTTAAGATTTACCCCAGAGAAGCGGTAAATGTTAAAAAAATGACAAATCGAAACGTGTCAGATCACTGTGGCGTACTCGCGAGCACTCTGCAGTCCCCCACAAAAGCGCGCTCGCCTCCGCGCGCTTCATTCGATCGTTTAGCTCGTTTAAACACGAAATTGAATATAATAAAAGAAAAAAATGGTGAAATCAGGCATTACCTACGTTTGTTACGAAGACTTGTTTAACGTTCTCGAAGAAATACACGTTACTGTTGGACACGGTGGGAGGACAAGGATGATAATGGAATGTAACCACAAGTATAAAAATTTAACAGTTGAGGCTATTAAGACCTATTTGAGACTTTGCCAACGTTGCCTAAAGAAACAGAAGTCAAATTATAATGATAAACACACATGATAATAAAAGTAATAAAAAATAATAACATTAAAACTGCATCATCATAAATATAATTAAAACTATGTAGAGCTTTGACTGACCGATAATTAAAATAAACGATGAAGAAATAGTCATTATTTTATTCCCATAACCAACATTAACCAACCATCATTGGTAAATCTTAGCATTTCCCAAACTCTGCTGGTAAAAGCCCGAAATATTGTCTCTTTTTTATAAAATTCGGACATTTACCAACTCATGCTGGTAAATCTTAGAATTTACTGGGAAATCTTAAGATTTACCGTACTTCGGGATTTTACAGTAACAGATATACTACTTGACCAATATCGAACGCAAGGCCCGGTATACTTAATTACTAACTATCTATAGTTGTACTGCTGACCCCATTTATAAATCGTGGTGCCTAATGTGCCTATTCATATACGATAAATCATTAGCCTACTTTCAGTAGAGTTGTGGCACTATAGATAACTGGTACTAAGCACGATTGTCGATCCGCTTAGTACTTAGTTAATTACTTTAATTAGTAGGTTTAGGTTAGTTAATTCATATCACTTTCTAATTTAAAAACCATAAGTTCTTTTGAAATGCAATAATAGTACATTTTGATACAAGTGGAGAAAGTTTGTTATTGTAGTTCAAGGCGGTATTAACACACGAGCCGTAAGGCGAGGGTGTTTTAGAGCCGAGAACTGCAATAACAAATGTCCACGTGTATCAAACGACGTTTTTCAATACACTTTTGAAGAATTAAAATAAAATAATGTAAAATATTTGTGTCATGAATGTCACGAGACTATGATTAAAATTTTATTTTTTTCCGCGCTTTTCTTTCGCCAGGTTGAAGGAGAGGCCGTTACAGCCTAATATACAAAAATAGTTTTTTTATTTTATTTTTGAATTTAGAGCACAAATAAATGTTAATTTGTTTATAAAAGTAAACATTTCTTATAAATAATCATATTTATCTACGATCTTGAATTTATAAACACAATTTGAATATTCAATAAATGTTTACAAATAAAGACGTAGATCACTTTTCCAAAATAAAATAAAAAAACATACCCTCTGACTCTATAGTCAGAGGTGAATGTTTTTTTTTAATTATTCAATGAACCAATTTGGAGTAAATATATGTAAAGTTATTTGTGGCAATGTTGCTTTCTGCACATGTGTGAAAAAAACATGAAACCCTCACGTGTGTGAAATACACTGCATTTTGATCCTAATCGTAGTGCGAAAAGAACCAGTTTTCGAGGAAGTGTATTGAAAAAAATTTTTTTTGCATGTAATCACAGTTAACAATATATTCAATCAAAATATATACTGGTGATAGTTTATCACATATAAACATATCGTATCGATATCCTACTAAAACGATATGTCTACCTTTCCTATCAGAAAACAGTATACCTGCTATTTATTGATAAAAAATATTTTTTTCTTTTCTCATGCTCTAAAAGTACGCCATTATAGCCCTACGAAGCGGGATTAAAGTGACCGTTTATTCCCTAGGGAGTAAAAAGTAATTCAAAAATGGAACGATCTTTTACTCTGAAACATGGTCACAAAAGAGTAACTTGTCAAAGGTTTAATTTAAATTTCGAATTGGCATGCAAATAGAAAGCGGTATATTGAAAAAAAAACAAATGAACTCTTCAACGCGGGAAAATTTGTGGTTGTTTGTGTGCATCGTTGATTTTGAAAAAGTATGTGGAATGCTTCTGTTGCTAGCCGCTGCAGTAATGTAGGTACTACAATTATCTGTGGAGTGTGGATCATCTTCATTGCGAGAATGTTGAGAGGTTGTGTTTTAAATTGTTTTCACTTCTCATGCTCTAAAAGTACGCCATAATAGCCCTACGAAGCGGGATTAAAGTGACCGTTTATTCCCTAGGAAGTAAAAAGTTATTTAAAAATGGAACGATCTTTTACTCCGAAACGTGGTCACAAAAGAGTAACTGTCAAAGGTCTTATTTAAAGAAGACGGATCACAATCCATACAAAATTACCCCACGTCCTATAACAAAGTGACGTATCTTAAAAAAAAGATAAAAATGTATAAAAAAATATGGCATACTCCCTAACTTCATTTTTTTACACCTTCTTATGGAAAAATTGCTTTAAAAATAGTGCAGGCGCTGTTATGAAAAAATCTTTTTTAAGAGTAATAATGGACCGATTTTCAAAATTCTTTTTTTGTTTGAAAGGGTACCCCCAAGGTAGTCCCACGGTCATAAAGTTAGGCTACTGGTCTCCAGGATTCCGGAGAAATGAAAGTAAAATCGCAAAAATAAGCTCATTTTTGTACTTCACATTATTCGTTTTTCAGTCTTGTTGTTTTTTTTTTTACTTATTGCATTATGATGAGACAGAAACGTCAGTGAGAACGCGAGGGAGTGGTCGACAGAGGTTTTTTCACTTACAATAACACAAATGAGAGAGACGAATAACGATAGCGACGACGCGGCAAGCAAGCTAAGGAAATGCAAGTGAATAATGTTGTTTCACTTTTGCAAATCTGATGCTTTGTAGCCTAGACAAACCAGAAAAGGAAAAACCTGACCTGACTGCGGTCCGATGCTCCGTGCCAAGAACGAGCCAGGTTGATGAGGACGGCTTCACTAAAGTAGAAAGGAAGAAGAAGATGCCCTGTGCGGTACCGCACCGAGTGGACCCAACTTGCTGCTGCGCACTGCTGTGCCTACGACGCAGCTGTACATTTCACGTCTGCATCACTCCACTACAACTGAGGAAGTCGTGCAGTACTTGAATGTGAAGACCAAAGACCAACTTCATTCTGCGGGTGGAAAGGTTGGAATCGCGCCACAACTTCAACTTTAGGTCATATGTGGTTCGAGTTCCAACCCAACATCTACAGACCTGCTTGAAAGAGGACTTTTGGCCGAAGGGTCATCGTCGCTTCCGAGGACGGTTACGCGACACCACGCAACGAAACACGACGCCGACAAAGCTGCGTGTATAGTTATAGTATAAGGTTAAAAATATGAATTAGTTTGTTACTGTTATTTAATGATATTTAATGTATCTTATATAAGGGTCTTAGTTGCCCGATAAATTATTATTATTATTATAAATAATAATAAATATCGCTGGACACTAACACACAGCGCCATCTAGTGCCACACTAAGCAAGGCTTGTGTCGTGGACACCAGATAGTTTATATACTACATAATTATATACTTTTTGTTTGTAAATACATACTTATTATACATATAAACATCCATGACTCGGAAACAAATGTCCATGCTCATCACACAAACATTTGCTCCTACCGGGATTCGAACCCAGGACTCTATGAACGCAAGGCAGCTTCACTACCACTACGCCATTCGAGTCGTCATATTATATTATATAGTATTCAAAGTAATAATTGAATTCTGTGTAATAATATAAATAAATGAATAAATCAATATCACTGGACATTAACACACGGCGCCACCTAGTGCTACACTAAGCAAAGCTTGTCGTGGACACTACATAGTTGATATACTACATATATATTTTTTTGTTTGTAAATACATACTCATTATACATATAAACATCCATGACTTGAAACAAATGTCCATGCTCATCACACAAACATTTGCTCCTACCGGGATTTGAACCCAGGACTCTATGAACGCAAGGCAGCGTCACTACCACTACGCCATTCGGATCGTCAAAAAGTATAGTATAGTATTCAAACATTCAAGCTCTAGTTTTTGTTCTCACGTTTTCATAATCAGATAAATAAGGAGATAATCGGTAGTTGATCGTTGATTGAACAAAATAAATGTATTGAATTAAAAACTACCTTAATTGAAAAAAAAATGAGCTTATTTTTGAGATTTTACTTTCATTTCTCAAAGATCCTGGAGACCGGAGACCTGACTTTATGGCAGTGGGATAACCTTAGGGGTACCCTTCAAACAAAAAAGGATTTATTTAAATCGGTCCATAAATTCTCATACAAACAATTTTTTTATAACACCGCCTGAACTATTTTCATAGCATTTTTTTTATATAAAGGTGTAAAAAAATGAACTTAGGAAGCATGCCATATTTTTTTTTACATTTTTATCTTTTTTTTGAGATATGTCACATTGTTATAGGACGTGGGGCAATTTTGATCCATCTTCTTTCGAATTGGCTTGCAAATAGAAAGCGGTATATTGAAACAAAAAAACAAATGAACTCTTCAACGCGGGAAAATTTATGGTTGTTTGTGTGCATCGTTGATTTTGAAAAAGTATGTGGAATGCCTCTGTTGCTAGCCGCTGCAGTAATGTAGGTACTATAATTATCTGTGGAGTGTGGATCATCTTCATTGCGAGAATGTTGAGAGTTTGTGTTGTGTTTTAAATTGTTAATCTGTGACTGACCTGATAGAAGAAAAGCTGACTGCTCAGTTCAGAATTTCAGTCGAGTGTAAATTTGTTTGGTTTTAAATTACTGTTTTTCTCGCACTCGAAGTGAAAAGTAGAGTTTGCACCTCAAGACTAAACGCCAATCTAATATACCCTCGCTTTCATTGCCTCCCTCGCAAGCTCGGGAGTCAAACCACCTCGGGTATATAATGGCTTCGTTTAGTCCCTCGTTATAAAATATACTATTATCTGTGACTGACCTGGTAGAAGAAAAAACTGACCGCTCAGTTCAGAATTTTTGTCGAGTGTAAATTTGTTCGGTTTTAAATGACTATTTTTCTCGCACTCGAAGTGAAAAGTACAGTTTGCACCTCGAGACTAAACGCCAATCTAATATACCCTCGCTTTCATTGCCTCCCTCGCAAGCTCGGGAGTCAAACCACCTCGGGTATATAATGGCTTCGTTTAGTCCCTCGTTATAAAATATACTATTTTAATGCAATGGAAACACAAAGGCTGTTCGTACAATCGAGTTTGGTTTATACAATAAGCCACTTACCGACAGCAACAAATCAATACAGTTAAATACATTGAAGTTCCCCGAACTATAATAAACCTGTTTTTTTAAAATGAGCTCTTTTTTTCCAGGAACTCAATTCCACCGACCACGACTTTAGAAAACTTGAAAACTAAAGCGTCTTCTGCAGAAGGAAACGTCTATGTGGATGTGGGATTCTGGGGCGGAGTTATTGTAGGAAACGATGTAAGTATGAACATATAGCTATAATAAAATTAAAGATGGCGGAGACATGCTTGTCCATTGCAAGCGGCCGTGACCATGACACGTTTTCTCACCGACTTATACCATCCTATGGGATCGTTAAGCTCTAGGATTTCTTTTTACTTTCCGAGACAAGAACACCAAACAATCAGTTTCGGTTGATTGGTTTTTCCCTTGTTTCAGTAGCATATCAATCTTTCGTTATTTTCTTATCGTAATCAATATTATTGTAACGATACGATACATCGTCTCATACGGCCTATAGTTCCGCGATTACAGTATGCCTACGACTCTATGCTGTTGCTACCACAATCCTACGGTCTTGCTACGCGGCTGCTACGATGCGCCTACGGCTCCTCGAACCCCGCTACGCCGCGCCTACGCACCTGCTACGCCGTTTCTATGATCTTGCTACGGGTCTACCGCTCTCGCTACGCGCCTGCTACGCGGCGCTTGAGCGGCGAACTAGAAGAGTCTTTATACGCTGCACGATACGTCTGACAAACTTAAACATGCGCAGGAGAAACGCCCTGCAACAAGAGACGTGACTCTGGAAGTATTTAAATAAATATCCATTACATTAAACGATTTTAGTATCTAACACGAACAGGTAGGGTTTACGACGGTGATCGACGAATTTGACCCCACATCATAGCCATTATTTGCTTTTTCATTGGACATATTTTGACCATAATTGGTTAAAAAAAAACAAGTTTTTAATGTTATGTGTTTTGTCGCACCATAATATAGCCAAAATAATAAAAAAAAACTCCCAAAAGGATAAACGGAATTCGTTATAAATAAAGCAAGTCGCAGTTTTATTTAAAGCTAGGTTATTCACTCTTGGAAATAGGTAAAACGACAAATCACTTCCCGTAGTTCATTTTAATTTATTTCAAGCGGAGGCGTTTTATCATTTCTTCTAAAACATCAAATAATAATATTGACTTAGATCACATTAGAAGATACCGAAATTATTCTTTCCTTATTTTTCTTGGCTTTTATTATTTCTAACTACTAAATATATAAATGTACGCATTACTTTTTCAGAATTCCCTGCGAGACCTTGTGAAGGCTGGTGTGGTGGGTTTCAAATGCTTTCTATGTCCGAGTGGTGTCGACGAGTTCCCCAAT
Source organism: Xestia c-nigrum (assembly GCA_916618015.1). Taxonomy (NCBI): domain Eukaryota; kingdom Metazoa; phylum Arthropoda; class Insecta; order Lepidoptera; family Noctuidae; genus Xestia; species Xestia c-nigrum. The sequence goes on along the minus strand of OU745255.1, from coordinate 14,210,580 downwards.
GTAGGGCCCGATGATTTAGAAAAAGCCTTCGCTGCCTTAGAGGGAACAGGATCAGTGCTAGCGGTAATTATAATAATGAATATTTTTTTTGGTTTTATTCGTACTATTAAGGTGCAAGCCCGCGAAATTCAAATTTTCTTGTTTTATGGTATTTGCAGGCCAGTGTTAGGTTGCATAACCTAGCACTGGCCTGTATATATAATAACAATAAAACGTTACCCTGGAGCCTTCAGCCTTAAGTGGTTTTGTAATGTTATAGTTCCATGCTGAACTTGAAGATGACAGCCCACCCAGTAGGAAGAAAATTAAAAAGAAAGGTAATATAGATTTTATACATTTGAAACACGCCGTTGCCATATGTGGCGCAATGTTATGTTATGTATATGTCAGCGTCACATTATAAAAAACCGTTAGATTGTATTATAAATAGAGAGATTGTAAAATCTCGAAAGATTGTCAAACGAACATACTGCTTATATAATATTACGTATTATTTTTCGGTAGATTATAATCTATCGAAGTGAAACCGTGATATTGTGAAATGCATGCGATGGAAGTCTACTCGCGTGGTGTGGAGGAGGGGGAGGGAAGGAGGGGTCCCCCTTGCCCCATGGTACCACTCTCATGAAAAGATAATGTACCATTCCTGAGAAATAACGATTAATATACCCCAACTTCAAAAAAGCGTAGTCGACGGACGCGGTCTTTATTTCTGTCTACAGGGTTTAAAGGAACCTAACTAACCAACCTAACGTGGGGGTGCCTCGGGTCCCGATTATGGGGGCAGCGATACGTCCGTCGCATGCATTTCACATTATTATGGTTTCACTTCGATAGATTACAATCTACCGAAAAATAATGCGTTATATTGTTAGCAGTACCTACGTTCAGTTGACAATATTTCGATAGTTTACAATCTAGCTAGAGAGATTACAATCTAGCGTGTTTGACAATTTTACGGTGACATATACATAACATCACGCCGGTGATCCCCGAAGGGTTAGGCAGGTTAAATTTGCCATATTTAATTATGATTAAATGTAATGGTATATTAAAAACTGCTTAAATTCGACATCGATGTTTTCAATAAAAAACGTCATATTAAAATCAAAACTTTGCTTGGCCTTCAATTAAGGGTAATAACTTACTAAGAAATAATGTTTTTTACCGAAACAAACGAATTACCTGTTTTTAAATATAACAAAGGTTGTTTTTCGATAATGTACCCGTATGTACCTATTTTTTTTGTTTGTTTCAGATCCCGAAGAATATCAAACATACCTTGAGTCAAGGCCGCCCAACATGGAACTAAATGCGGTCTCGCTAATCAAAGATTTTGTTGACAAAACTGAGTAAGTTATTATTTATGAATCACAAATACAAAACAATGTTTGCACACTTATAACGTGGAGCTCATAAGGAAAATATATACAAAAATCTACAAAAGAAATACCTAGTTGTTACAATGGATCAATATAGTCAATGTTAGAAATGAAAATTGTGTGGACTAGAGCACTTGGATTGTGAACTCGTATATTATTATGTTAATACACTTAACTACACCTACCAGTACCTCAATTTTCCACCTTTTTACTTTTATACTAGTGAGAAGAAAATTCCTTATACGATCAAAAATTCTAAATTTTTATATATTTTTACCATAAGCGTCCGAGTACACGTCGTCCACGTGTCTTCATCAGAGGTAGTTCCTCTCCTCGTGGAGGCTCGAAAAGCTCGGCGGGCGAAGGGCAACACGGCCTGGCGTGCTGGAGTTACCGCCGAGACCTGCCACCATTACCTCACCTTTAGCGCCGATCAGATTCCTAAAGGACGGAGCGAGTACAAGTGCGCCCCACCTATAAGGGATAAGGATAACAAGGTACATAATTACGATATTTGTTTTCTTCTCATAATAGTTCTCTATGAGAAAGTGGAGTGGAAAACAGTGGGCTGTGTTGGACTCCTACCGACTAAACGCCCACAGTATTACTCCTTAAGAATTTATCACCACGGCCATCCGTGGGTGACTTAAGTCGAAGGCGCGGGGTAGGTATAGGCTCACACAAATCGCCCAAATTATTCTGATCTGGTAATTTTAATCAGAGACGAGCGCAAATAAGTCATACTTACCTACTTAAAAACTTAGGATGACTGTGAGAATACATCAGGTATACATACAGAAGAGCTTTTAACAATAATAAAAGAAAATAATTGTATTTTAAAAGGAGGAGGTTATTAATTCGTCTGAATGTGTTTTGATGTGAAAATTTCTTCAGGCGAGTTGAGCACTTTTGAGTGAGTGAATAAAAATCATGGAACTCGCGTGACTCTCGATAAATCGAATTTACAAGCCCAAACAACGTTCTTTTTTGCTAGAGATGGTGTCTTGGAATTATTGTTTTATGGTGTCATTTACCAACCAATTTTGAAGATTCTTCTTTTGTTTGGAAAAATATTATTCCGTGGTGGTCCCGTTTAAAATAGGTAAAGGTCTGATGCTGTTCTTCGGTGATATACTATACAATTCTTCAATGACAGCAAATCAGTCGTGATTGCTGAAATCGTTTGAATGCAATGATGTTATATATAAAACTTTTGAATGTAGTAATTGTTTACACAACAATAACGTAACATCACGCTTGTTTGCTCTGAGAGGGAACGCAGATATAACCAGATTTCGTCAGTTACGAGAAAACAAAATTAATAAATATCATTGTAATAAACAGCTAAAAACAACATTACCTAATAAAAAAAAACAATCAGTTTGTATAAACTCGAAACTATAATTTACAAACTGCAAACTACATTCGAAACTGGAAAATGTTCTACGCATGGTACCTACAATAATATAACTACGATTGACTACGATCTTTGTTCTTCATCTTTTTTGTAAACTGCCAGTTCTTTTTTGTAAACTGCCAGTATTATTATACTGAATAGAAGATATAGATTTAGAGGTATACGAACTTTTTATTATTACCTAATTGTTGTTTTAGGTTCGCTCTGATACTTTTCTATTTCATATAGGTTTTATGGCGTGTGTGTAGCTCAGATACGGATCTTAAAAAATAAGGGAAAATGTTTAAAGTTATATGAAAAAAAAGAAATAAAATGAACACCTAGATTTAAGTATAATTGTAATTCATTCAAATAGGTAAGGTAAGTTGGAATTTCATATTTTAGTTTAAAATAATGATATTATATGTGTGTATTTATTACAGGAAAAGCTATGGGACTACTTATTAGAAGACAAATTGGATCTGGTAGTATCCGACCACTCTCCCTGCACTCCGGACCTCAAATGCTCGAATAATTTGGAAGCTTGGGGTGGGATTTCATCTGTACAATTTGGTAAGCTCTATAAATCATGATTTATATATTTAAATATTACCGATGAATTAATTAATAAAATGAAGTTCTACATTTAAAATCAACAAGGATCTTTTGGCTCGTGGCCAAAATTGGAACTAACGCCGCCATCTTGTTTTGATTAAATTATTTTTGCTAAACCGAAAACTCACGAAATTCAAATTTTCTTATGTTTTTTGCAATTTACTAGTCAGTGTCAGACTGTGTGTTGAACAAAATATGATTTGCGAAGTTTTTCATGACATCATCACTGGTGTTGACCAACAGAGCGCCCCCATTTTATTTTGGTGAAACGCCTTACAAGAACACGTAGATTTAATCTACGTAACGTAAAGAGTAAACACGCCAAAGAACAAAGAGATTTAGGAAGTAAAACAACCTTAGCAGTCAATTAAAATTATATTTGTTTTCTAGGATTATCACTATTTTGGACATCGGCAAGCACTCGCGGCCTGGACTTGACCTCGATCAGTAAATACATGAGTTCAGCGCCAGCCCAGCTATGCGGCCTTCAGAACCGCAAGGGAGCTCTGAGACCTGGTCTTGATGCTGACCTCATATTCTTCGACCCTGAAGCAACCTTCACCGTCACCACTGAAATTATACGACACAAAAATAAGGTAAAATTTTAAAGCTGATATCAGACGCTTCACTTAAGAGAGATTTTCACTAAAGAAAAAAGAAAAGAACCGAATAAATGAGTGAATTGTTTATTTTTGTTTCATTCTACGTTCACATAACACAAGTAAATGAACGCTCATCTGCTCACTTTTTCGATTATTCGGTAGGTAGTGACTACCGGAATATCCAACGATGTTTTATAGGTTCACTATTCATCATCTACTTAGCCTTTTCCCAACTATGTTGGGGTCGGCTTCCAGTCTAACCGGATGCAGCTGAATACCAGAATTTTACGGGAGCGACTACCTATCTGATCCCCACAAACCAGTTAATACTGGGTAATACGATATCATTTGGTTAGACTGATTGTCAGACTTTTGGGAGAGGTTCGCTAATGGATAAATTTTTCACTTTGAAGTTGATAGAAGTTGAAGCGTCTGATATCTGCAAATGGTAAATGCGGAAATACGAAGTACAATAAATATTGTTTATTGTTATAATCATTTACTTTTATGGGTGGAGTGAGATATTATATTGTATGTTGTATGTCCTTTCTTCAAAATTCCATAACTCTTTTGGGTAGTTAATCAGCAGCGAAATGTTACTGGGGTGCTACTGTTGCTTATTATTAAAACATAATTACATTTACAATTTACAGTAACAATTTATGTATCACTGGATGTTTTTATAAAATACCCACATTTTAATTTAGTACCTAAGTAGGAAGTAGACATTATTTGAGTAGGAATACTTAGGTAAGTATATAGATAAAGCTAGAAAGATTAATGTTGGTTTTGAATAAATAAACAATTAGGCTTTGGCAAGAAATACAAAAGGTTGATTAAAACAATTAAAAGCACATAATAAAGGCCCCTATAGAGTTACGGAACATTATCTAGAATAGCTAGGAATAGGAATTTTTTTCTAAGCCCATATGGCTGAGGTAATAGACACTTTTTAAACAGGGAATAAAGTTCCCCTGCCAAGGACAAAGGCATAGGATGCAGGCTAAAACCACAGTGTACAGTACTAAAACAGAGAGGATCTGTGCCAATGTATTTGTGACATGTCTTCGATGTTTTGGTTCCAGAACATTCACTTACAATGTTTCAATTTATATCAACGTATATTTTAATTTTTTCTTGTTTGTTTGTTTCAGTTGACGCCATACATCGGCAAAGAGTTAAAAGGTGTCGTGAAAAAAACCTATCTGCGTGGACGCTTGATATACGAAGACGGAGAAATTGTGGAGAAGCCGAAAGGAAATCTGTTATTAAATGATATTTGATAAAAACTGTTTTGCGATGTTAACTCTTATTAGAGTGTTGTTAGTTACATCTTATAAATATATAGAAACGTTAAAGCACGGTATACGTGTTTTCTTTTAGTTGCCTTTGTTTTATTTTTTGTGTTTAGTTAATGCTTTAAATAGAAGGTACTTACAGCCACAAGGAAAACTCGTAGGTACTTACCTAGGAAAATACTTCATTTTTTGTACGACTTCTTTGCAGCTGTTACACTGTTATATTAATTGTATACCTAACAACTTACTCTTCATCTCGATACATTAACAACTACAGGTTGTAAGTACCTACCTACCAACAAATTTACTTACGTACATTGGTTCTTGTCCTCGTAACGGCGATGGGCGGCAGTGACTTCTCGCGGCCGGCTTTGGTTCTATTCATGGTCCGGAGCGAGACGGAATGGGAAGCCGTCACCTCCTTCAGCGAAGCAGTCATGCTAGCGAAGGAAGTGGTGGAACGCGAGAGGGAGAGAACCTCTCGCCCCAGCCGCCGCGGGAGATGCACCGGGCGTCGGGAGCCACGTGGTGGCCCCCGCCGCGGCCACCGTAGGCGCGGGCGGACGTTGAGCTATGGGCTAGCTTGCCGTTCGTTCGTCTCACGATGACAGGCCGACGGCGCGTTCGTGTTCCACACGCGCCTCAAAGAGATGTCAGCATAAGAAAGGGGTCCGCAAGGGCCGACGCCTGCCAGGGCAGCGGGACTGTTCGCTCCGCCCAGAGTGGGAGAAGTTATTTGATGATTAGGATTACACATCCGGAAAAAAACGTACATTGGTTCTAGTAATATGTGGTAATTTCAAGGATAAGTAAGTGCACATCATGTAGGAGCCTTAGTAAGTAACTTAATTAGGTTGTGGAGGTCAGATAGGCAGTCGTCCGAAATACTGCTGTTACACTGGGAAAAGTCTGATAATGGTGTCGATTCTGTTGTGCACTAACTAAACTTAATTTAGGCTATTACTATCTTTTTCTCACTTATAAAACGAGAAATAGACGGATGTAATTTAGAGCTGTCAAATTTAATTCGAACTAAAATTTCCATACAAATAAAGGGTGCACGTAAAAACATGTCGATTAAAAACACGGTGAAGCGCAAGGCATAAACTAGTTTGACATCTCTAACTTAGTGCATAGCTATAGCCGTCCTTTTCTCGCACTGCCTTTTAGTAAAAGATAGCAATAGTCTAAATTAAGTTTAGTTTGTGCACAACAGAATCGACACCCATATTTAACATTGTGATAGAATCATCAACATCATCATCAACCTATTAATGTTCCAACTGCTGGAACACAGGACTTCTCTCTATGAGAGGGAATGGGCTGTAATCCACCACTCGGGCCCAATAGGGTTAGTAGAGGACTTCATTTTTTTTTGGTTCTAGGACATTCCGGTATCCTCGCGATGTTTTCCTTCACCGTTTTGAGACCAGTGGTGATATATATAGATATAAATAAATTACACAAAGTCTGGGTATACGGTACACCTGTTGGGTTCGAACCCACGAGTAGGTAAGTCGGGACGCCACCACTAAACCACTGCTGCTCTCTGCGATAGAATACAGACCATCAAACTGAACGACTTTCTCCATGAAATCAACATCATAATCGTGGAAATAGTTATTTATAACACATTTGCTCGTAATGGGTCTCTTATTTCACTAATTTCAATATGGTAATGTATCTCATTACGTACCTACTTGTGCGGTACCTAATGTAAAGTAAAACGCACGGTTTATCAAAATGCTCCGTCTGAAACGAACGGTACCTACTTTTTAAATCTTAGCAAAGAGTTTTTATGTCAGTAAAATGTGTTAAACATTTTATAAATAAAATTAACTTTGGGAGATAAAATATAATAAATAAACATTCAATTTTTTAATTTAATAAATTTTGACCATAAATTACAACCATTTATCTGTATCAAAACACAAAAATATTAATTTACTTTATTAGTAATACTGGCTGTTTTTTTGTGCCTTAGAAAGCGCTGCTACGCGCCCATCGCAAATTTGTGAAGAAGTAAAAATTAATCCGCGCGCTTTTTCTTTTCGCTGTATTGTTTTATTTATTTCCTCGCAAATAAATAAAACAATACGTGCGCTTTGATAATTACAGACTCTGCTTTCTTTTAGCCCTCACCTACGACTCGGGCAAGCAATATCGCCGCGGCTGTGATTTTCAACTTACCGCACTTATATCACGACTTTTTTAATTTTCTCGCCTCTGCACTAGAGGTGTGCAACCGATATTGATTAATAATATCGAAATTAACGCTGACATTTTCCGGTTAGTATTCTAAGAGGAAAATGCTCTAAGACATCATTATGTAGGTAATTAAATAAAAAAGAACATTAAACGAGCTGTGGCATTTTGGTCGTAAATATATGACCCTGACGAAATCGTGATGGACCCGAAAATAATTGTCGGATTAATCCGACTTATGCGATTAAATAAAAATTTAATAATCGATGACCGCATCCAACTTCTATAATATAAAATGAATCGCAAAATGTGTTGGTAAGCGCATAACTCAACAACGCCTGGACCGATTTCACTCATTCTTTTTTTGTTGTGTTTGTTATTGTCAGGAGAAGGTTCTTTTGAAAAAAATGTAGTAGTAGGTAGGTAGTAGTAGATAGGTAGTAGTAGGTAGGTAGTAGTAGGTAGCTTTTCCCTCTTAAGTGCCGCAGACGAAGTTGCGTGGGTCAGCTAGTCTATATCTTCTATACATATAATAAAATCGTTGAGACCAAAAAATCTGTACATGGAAGATTTAAAGAAAAAAACCGACCAGGGTGACTTAAAATAAGTAACTGAACAATTTAAAACCATTTTTAAAATTCGTGTTTGTTTGTTTGTTTGTTTGACCGCGCATCACGTAAAAACTGCTGGACGGATTTTGATGAAAACTTCACTAAGCTATTTAAATAAACTCAGAATAACATTTAGGCTATAGAAATTATGGAAAATGTTGGAAAAAGGGGGTGAAAAGGGGGGGTAACGTTTAAATGAAAAAAAAATTAGATTGTTCTAGAATCATGAAACTCAGAGTAAATACTTATTATTAAAAATAAAGAAATACCTGTTTCAGCGTTTTTATAAAATTTTATCCAGAGACGTAAAAAGAGGGGTTTGTGTTTAAAATTAATTAACTTCATACACCTATAGAACAAAATCCAATGAAGTATTAAACTTTATAAGTTACTGTAAATACTTCAAATCTAATTCAGGTACTTAAATATAAATTTTCAATTTTCTTGAAATTTGATTTTTGAAGTAAATACGCCCACAATAGCGGAACTCAAAAAATACGGCTTTCCTCGGTATAAGTAGTTGGTAATACAGGGTGGAAACGGTAAACGGGGCAGTAAGGGGAGCCACAGCTTCACGAAAATGGTCTTAGAAACAATCCAAAATTTTTTCGCTAAATTTTGATTCCCATTCACAGATTTAATAAAAAAATAAAGTACAGTTAGCAAGAAAATTGCCATTTTACATAAAACAATTTTTTTGACGCCAATAAACCTTAACCGCTGCAGTAACATGAGAATGACGAACTACATGAAAATGGTCTTAGGAAACTATCCGTAATTTTTTATGAAATTTTGATCCCCATTCACAGATTTAAAAAAAAGTACAGTTAGCAAGAAAATTGCTATTTTACACAAAACATTTTTTGATGCCTATCGATCCTGTTTGTAATACTCAACGGTTAAGGTGGCTCCCCTTTCTGCCCCGTTAATCGTTTCCACCCTGTATTTACAAATAAAATAATACTACGAAGAAAATGTAGACTATACGAATGTACATCAGATATAAAGCCGGAAAAGTTACAAATATAAACAAGTACAAATTCTACTATCTACAAATAAAAAATGCTTTGTCGTGAAGGACTGTCTGATGGATCAACGCACAGCCTGAACCGCAGATTGTAGAAACCTGAAACTTGGAATGTGATTTTTTTATATGACGTAGGCATACGATAAGAAGGATTTTCTGAAATTATACCCCGAAGGGGGTGAAAAGAGGGGGGCAAAGTTTGTATGGGAAAATGTGATTCCTTGGTCCAATCTACTTCAAATTTGGCAATCAACAATATTAACAGTATTGATGGATGCGTTTCGTATTGCACGTAAATTGATTTCAATGCATATCTCCTAAGATTCACCATTTTAAATAACTTTGCAGCAAAATAATGATCATGTACCGGGCCCGCATTTTCATTATGCGGATGGATGTGTGTGATGTGCTCTTTGAAAATTGTATTATAGGTGCTTACAACCCACTCTGTAACCCTCTCTTTCTCTTATGTGACGCAGACGAAGTTGCGCGGGTCAGCTAGTTTCTAATAAAATTAAATAACAGTAAGGGAACTACTCTTTTTTTAACAAAAAAACGTGTTTAACGTCATGGGATTGTCAAATATAAACGTTCCCGGCACAGACACTACAATAATGTGGTAGAGATGGGCATTACAGTCTTTACACAATTAATCGATAATCAACTAGCACTCGACTTTTATGAAGTGCATAGTTCAGTTTTATAAAATTTTCTTGATTTCTCAAACATAAAAGTTCAATAGCAAATGTTTTATTTAATTACTAGTGCAAAATTCAGAGTAAATTAAATATAACGTAGATTGCCGTCGAGGTCGATATTGATGTTTATTGACTGCTACCTACATTAGGTACTATACTACGTGTCCTGTTATGGTGACTGTGGCGTTGAGGGCACTGTGTTTTTCTAACTTTATGACTGGTTTTCTTTTTTGTAATTTTACGTTACTAAAGATAACATCTAACGAAAGCAATTCACTGCTAATAAATTAAGAAGAGTCAAGGTACATAATTAACAAGGAAAATAAACAACATTTATTGACGTTTAAAGTGTTTTGGTTTGTCGTCTATACACAACCGTATTTTGGTTTGTCGTCTATACACAACTGTGGCGGTCAAAAGATTAAGTGGGGCTACCTCAATGAAACAGAAGCGAGGTGTAGAGCTGTTTCACAAACTACACTCTACCTTGTTCTTTCTCATATCCTGTCCTCTTAGCCCAAAAACATGCAGCCGAAGTGACCTTTGCGCTGACACCGACGATGCGGTGGAAGTGGCGAAGTTCTAGGCTAACAATAGTTATTTGTTATACAAGAGTGCAAAGTTGTTTTTTAACCGCGTGCTCAATTTTCTAAAATTGAGTCACGAGCGCAGCGAGTGATTCAAAACTTAGAATCTTGAGCGATGGCGAGGGAATCAAAAGAGCACGAGGTGATAAATCTTTGCACTCGAGTGCAACACGTAACTTTCATCCTACCTAGTAAAGTCATACCTCTTTTCAAATCCGGGGACAGTAAAGATGCCAATAATTATAGACCTGTATCCGTGTTACCAGTTTTTAGCAAGGTTTTTGAAAAAGTAATGCTTAATCAAATGCTCTATCATTTTAACACCAACAGAATCTTGCATGATCAACAGTATGGTTTCACCAAGGGACGTTGTACAACTGACGCTGGTGTAACCCTATTAAAGCACGTTTTTGCTGCGTGGGAAGAGTCCCAAGACGCAATAGGAATTTTCTGTGATCTCTCCAAAGCTTTTGACTGCGTAAATCACGACACATTACTTTTGAAACTGGAGCATTACGGACTGGGTAAACTTGCACTTAGCCTGGTAAAATCATATTTGAGTGATAGAAAACAACACGTTCAAATAAATGGTGTCAATTCACAGGGTTTGAAAGTAAAAATGGGGGTTCCGCAAGGCTCAATATTGGGTCCTTTCCTTTTTCTAGTCTATATAAATGATCTACCCTATTTGTTGAAACACCAATCTCAAAATATGGTGTTGTTTGCTGATGACACTTCTTTAATTTTTAAGATAAATAGACGGGCCCAAAATCTAGATGAGGTGAATAACGCCCTTCTTCAGGTCCAAAATTGGTTCACAGCAAACAATTTGGTATTGAATGAAAAGAAAACTAAATGCATAAGATTTTCATTACCGAATGTTAAAAGTAGTGATTGTGAGATAATAAATATTGAATAACGAGAAACTCGAATTCGTAGATAAAACGGTTTTCCTGGGGCTTACGCTTGATTCAAGGCTACAATGGGGGTCTCATTTAACATCGCTTGCGGGGCGCTTAAGTTCAGCAGCATATGCCATCAGAAAAATCCGTCAATTCACTGATGTAGATACCGCTAGACTGGTCTATTTTAGTTACTTCCATAGTATAATGTCTTACGGTATTTTGCTATGGGGACGGGCTGCTGATATTGAGTCTATATTTATTCTGCAGAAAAGAGCCATCAGAGCCATATATAATCTTCGTAGGTGCGATTCTCTAAGGGAACTATTTAAGGATATTGGCATCATGACGGTTCATTGCCAATACATCTACGAAAACATAATGTACGTCAGAAAAAATCTGCATCTTTTTGGTAAAAGAGGTGACAGACACAATTACAGTACTAGAAATAGGAACCAACTAGTTCAGCCAGGCTTTAGACTCGCTAAAGTAGACTCATCTTTCATGGGGTACTGTTTGAGATGCTATAATAAAATTCCACAAAGTATTCTTGAACTGAATGAGAAAAAAATTAAAACATGCATTAAACGCACACTATGTAAACAAGCATATTACAAGTTGAGCGATTATATCGCTGATAAAAATGTTTGGCTTAATGCTGGTCCTGCTCCACATGGACAGGGGCGCAAAAATTGATAGCATTAAATGGTATTGTTGGAGCTGATGAAGATTGTACAACTATCTTTGCATTGTATAAATTCAATATCTTTAGTATTATATAACCTCATATCCCATATTGTGTGAGTGCCATGTACTAGAATGCTATCATTCACTGGAAACCTACGTTTTTATTTTTTATTTTTTGACTTGAATGTGCCCTGGCGGTTGAGAGTATGTCATGCTCTCTCAAATGTCTCGCTGATGGTGGCGCGTGTGTCGGACCATTTAGTTCCCTTCAAAATGGTTGAGCTGAATGGTGCTGATCCATGCGTCATGTTCGTGAACGGGCGCTGTCAGTTGTGACTTGGCTTGACTTGGTCATCTCTTAGTCGCCATGGTTTATTTGAATTAATTATTTTGTTTTTGAGTTGTATTTTAATTTTGTTTTGCTATGGACACTTTTAACGTGCACATCTTGCTACATTGTTCTCACATAATACACCATCTCAACAAGAATGATGTAACCAAGATTTTGTAACAATATTTTGATTTAAAAGAGTGTCCATGGAGTTTCTTGCCCGTTCTTCTCCATAGAGATCTACGTTAGGGAATGGGCAACTACAGTACTTTCACAGTTTTTATGTCTTGTGACTGGGACTGTAGCTACTTTAATTGTTCACTTTTGTTTCGACAATTCAAAAGTGCCTGTAACTGGCCTACTTGAAATAAATGCTTTGATTTGATTTGATTTGACCTCAGCGAGGAAATGGATAAACGCAAAAAAATGCGCATTATTAACAAATTCAGTTAATTCTTTTGGCGTCAAATGAACTTCCTCGTCGCTAGATAATGTGTGGTCATTTTAGGTTTTTAACTTGTTTCCAAGTTGGATTCCTTGTTTTTAACCTAAGGTGTTAACAATATGACGCGAAAAGAAAATGGCGCGCGCAAAACATATTAAAAAAAAGTACACCAAGAAGGTTCCAAGTCTGAGTTCTTAACAAATTAAAAAAAAAATTGTATGATGAATTCGGCACCATAGAGGTAGAACCAAATAGGTTTAATGATGTTTTGAATTCACATGCTTAGTGCACACGATGTTCTAAATTCAAATTTACTTTACCCTTTTTTTTTTTTTTTTAAGGATGGGAAATCATCAAATGACCCCCCCCACTCTGGGCGGAGCGGGAGGGAGTGTCAGACTCTTACTGACTAAAAACCATCCATGTTCCTTCCTCGCCTCTTACGTTCCGGGGCCGCGGTATCTCTTTCGAACAGGCCCGCAACCCCGGCAGGCTTCGGCCCTTGCGGGCCCCTCTCTTTTTGCTGACACTCTTTGAGGCGCGCGTGGAACACGAACGCGCCGTCGACACGGCCTGTCGTCGTCGTTAGACGGCCGGACGGCTAGCTAGCCCATAGCCAGCCGTCCACAGGCCCGCATCTACGGTGGCCGGTAGCCACCACGTGGCCCCCGACGCCCGTTGCGTCTCCCGCGGCGGCCGGGAAGAGAGGATCTCTCCCTCTCTCGTTCCGCCACCTCCTTCGCTAGCATCACTGCTTCGCAGAAGGAGGCGACGGCTTCCCATTCCGTCTCGCTCCGGACCATGGATTGAACCAGGGCCGGACGCGAGAGGTCGCCGCCGCCGATCGCCGCCACGAGGACACGGCGGAGCTCCGCCCACGCAGGGCAGACTTCCACCGTGTGCTCCACCGTGTCCTCCGGTCGATCCTCGCAGTGGAGACACCCGGGCGATTCCTCCCGCCCGATTCGGTGCAGGTACCTCCCGAAACATCCGTGTCCGGTGAGGACCTGCGTCAGGCGGAAGGTGAGGACGCCGTGGTGCCTCTCCAGCCACTCCTCAAAGAGGGGACTTACCGCCACTATCGTGGCGTGCCCTAATTTACTTTACCCTCATGACGATAAAAACGGCTTTTGCACTCAGATATCGAAGAGCAAAAATACTCTTTCCGAGATGGGGGGATGAAAAATATAAAACCTACCGACCTGTTTGGGTTACCTCAGTATTTTTTAACCACATATTTTTGACACGCTTTCCACGCTTTTTTCCGTGCCTCTTCCCAACTTTGACAGTCGCTAGTCGCTACGAAGTCAGTGGCGCAAAAGTCTGACAACCAGTCTTACCAAGGGGTATCGTATTACCCAGTACTAACTGGGTTTTGGAGGTCAGATAGGCAGTAGCTCCATGTAAAATACTGGTATTTAGCTGCTTCCGGTTAGACTGGAAGCCGACCCCAACATAGTTGGGAAAAGGCTAGGCAGATGATTATCTTATTGACACACTTTAGAGATGCAAGCAAGCATCCGTGATACAGTAACAAACTTGAAACGAGATTTCGACTCTGATTTCCATGCAAGATGGTCCTAAAAACCGGTATAAAAATCCCTAGCAAAAAACGTGAAGCTGATTTTAGATGTCAAATATTTAAATAATTTCATGTCTGGCTGAGTTTGTATGGTCGTCTGTAGGTTAAAGATAATGCAAATAAATGCAAAGTTGCCCAAGATTTCAATATTTTTGGACGGTGGATCATGCTTCAGTATTTTAATCAGAAACATGTAAACAGTCCAATAAATAGGTACCTACCTATCTAACATTGTGCCGAGATAATATTATGGTATCAAAACCATTGATAAAAACAGTATCGACCTAAATAGATATCCCATAAACCTGATTCAAAGCTAGTGAAATAATGGGCGAAATCTGATTATTGGAACCAGGTTGACATCTTCATCTGTTTTATAAGATACAGTAGCGACCTAGCAGTTATCAGTATTTCAAATAATAGAATCTGGAGATAAGTTGTCCTGATGCGTATTCACAGAACGCATTTCAACGCTTATCCGACAACATCACTTTTATTTGTCGAAAAACGAGTTTCATTACTCACAAATTAGGTTTTACACGGTTGCGATTATTACTCGAACAGATAATTGCCTTTGTCATTGATGTAAAGGACAGCAATAAGTAAAGTTGCTCTCGTCTTAATTGCTATTCAGTTTTTACGAAGCAGCTGCACAGTATCGACCACTATGTTGCTGCCACACATTTTATTATCGACGATAATATTGAGTAAGTTGAGTGCAAACATAAATAATAGTAGTTTTTGTGCGAAACATCGATTGTAATGTAAATCATTTTATTTGTAGCGGGAGTTACTTGTCACATTATCGGGCCGTCAACAAAACCTTCAGAAAAACAATTATTTTTAAGTCGCCATGTGGTTACCGAAACCGAGGAGTTTGAAGGTGGAGTCCTGGTTGACGAGAGCGGAGTCATTGAAGCTGTGCTGAGGAAGGAAGCTGTTGATTTGTTACTCGGCTCTGAAAGAAGCAGGGATTGGCAAGTAAGTGTAACTTCAATAAACCGGCTCTTCGTTACGATAATAAGGATAGAGACCTAATCATATACTGTGAATTATGACTTAATGGTTCACGTAGACGTACCTAGATGGTTAGATTATTCCATAAGAACACATTTTTTACGTAGTAGTAATTTAGCTGTCTTTGTCTTCTTTACATTGTTCTAAAAACGGCCAACTTTGAGTCGAATTTGCCCATGAAGGGTTCCGTATGAAAATTGTGTAAATTGCGGTTTTCGATATATGACGTATTAATAAAAAACTACTTACTTGATCTCGTTCAAACCAATTTTCGCTGGAAGTTTTCATGGTGATGTACATCAATATATTTTTAATTTTATCATTCTCTTATTTTACCACTTTGGAAGTGTCTCTCGCGCTAACTATTCACTTTAGAAAAAATATATTTTAGAAACTTCAATATCATTTTTGAAGACCTATCCATAGATACCCCACACGTATTGGTTTGATGAAACAAAAAACGTGAGTTTCAATTCTAAGTATGGGGAACCCCCAAAATTTTTTTTGTTTTTTTTTTTTTCTATTTTTGTGTGAAAATTTTAATGCGGTTCACAAGATACATCTACTTACCAAGTTTCAACAGCATAGTTCTTATAGTTTCGGAAAAAATGGCTGTGACATACGGACGGACGGGCAGACAGACAGATAGACAGACAGACAATCATGACGAATCTATAAGGGTTCCGTTTTTTGCCATTTGCGGCCCAGTGCGCGTCGTCCCACGCTCATAGTAGTCCGTTTTCACAATATAGAACGATTTCTTCTTAAACTTATTATTGTAGTTCAAGGCGGTATTAACACACGAGCCGTAAGGCGAGGGTGTGTTTGAGCCGAGAACTGCAATAACAAATGTCCACGTGTACCAAACGACGTTTTTCAATACACTTTTGAAGAAATAAAATAAAAGAATGTACTTAAAATATTTGTGTCACGAGACTATGTTTTTTTGCTTTCGCCAGGTTGAAGAAAAAAAAAAGCAAAGGTATGAAGTTATTATACAGCCTAATATAACATACTTTTTAAAATATATTTTTGAATTTAGAACACAGATAAAAGTTAATTTGTTTATAAAAGAAAATCTTAGTTTTAAAGACTCATGTTTATCTATGATATTGCATTTATAAACACAATTTGAATGTTCAAAAAATGATTACGCCGCCGTAAAGACGTAGATCGCTTATCCGAAATAAAAAAAACATTAACCTCTGACTCTATAGTAAGGTGTGAATGTTTTTTTAAAAATTAAGCATTGACCAGTTAGGACTAAGTATAGGTAGAGTTATCTGTGGCAATTTTGCTTTCTACACATGTGTAGAAAAAACATGAAAAACGCACGTGTGTGAAATACACTGTTTTTTTAATCTAATCATAGTGCAAAAGGGTTGAGGGGTTGAGCGTTGTTGGGGTTATGGTTTCGAGGAAGTGTATTGAAATAGTACCTTTTGATACAAGTGGAGAAAGTTTATTATTGTAGTTCAAGGCGATTCAACACACGAGCCGTAGGCGAGTAGTGTCTCTGAGCCGAGAACTGCAATAACAAATGTCCACGTGTATCAAACGACGTTTTTCAATACACTTTTGAAGAAATAAAATAAAAGAATGGAAAATGTCTGTGTCATGAATTATTACGAGACTATGATTTGATCTTATTTTTTTTCCCGCTTTGCTTTCGCCACGTTGAACGAAAAGCAAAGGTATGAAGCCGTTATACAGCCTAATTAAAAAAAAAATGTTTTTTTTTTATATATTTTTGAATTTAGAACACAAATAAATGTTAATTTGTTTATAAAAGTAAATATTAGTTATAAATAATCATGTTTATTTACGATATTAAATTTATAAACACAATTTGAATATTCAAAAAATGTTATAAAGAAAGTCGTAGATCACTTTTACGAAATTAAAAAAAAGAAACATTCACCTCTGACTCTATAGGCAGAGGTGAATGTTTTTTTTTTTAATTATGCAATGAACCAATTTGGACTAAGTATATATATAGTTATCTGTGGCAATTTTTCTTTCTGCACATGTGTGGAAAAAACATGAAAAATGCACGCGTGTGAAATAAACTGCATTTCGTTATATTGTAATATAACGTGTTTGACATATAGTCATCTGTGGCAATTTTGCTTTCTGCACACGTGTGGAAAATATATCAAAAACGCACGTGTGAAATACACTGCATTTTGAACCTAATCGTAGTGCGAAAAGAACCATTTTTCGAGGAAGTGTATTGTATTGTATTGTGACAAAAAAAAATTGCAAAATTTATTTTATCATTGTGTCGACGAAATTAATATGCACACCCCTACATAATTACAGCTTTCTAGTTTTAACGAAACCTCGGACGGACCGAACTGGACGGACATAACGATACTATAAAGGTTTTTATCAGGGCTACGGAACCCTAAAAAAAAGTGGCTCCCGCTGTTTATAGGCTTAGATCTTATATACTATGCAACGGATTTTAATGCAGTTTTCAGCATTAGATAGAGTGATTTAAGAAGAAGGGTATAGGAAATATATTTTCAATATACTTCCTCGAAAACTGGTTCTTTTCGCACTACGATTAGGTTCAAAATGCAGTGTATTTCACACGCGTGCGTTTTTCATGTTTTTACTACACGTGTGCAGAAAGTAAAATTGCCACAGATAACTATACCTATACTTAGTCAAAATGAGAATGTTTTTTTTTTTAATTTCGGCTAATCGATCTACGAGTACGTCTTAACGGAAAAAACATTTTTAAAATATTTAATTTGTGTTTATAAATCTAATAATAGATAAACATGATTATTCAAAACTAATATTTACTTTTATTAACAAATTAACATTTATTTCTATTCTAAATTCAAAAATATATAAAAAAAAAACATTTTTTTTTTAATTAGGCTGTATAACGGCTGTATACCTTTGCTTTTCGTTCAACGTGGCGAAAGCAAAGCGGGGAAAAAAATAAGATCAAATCATAGTCTCGTAATAATTCATGACACAGACATTTTCCATTCTTTTATTTTATTTCTTCAAAAGTGTATTGAAAAACGTCGTTTGATACACGTGGACATTTGTTAATGCAGTTCTCGGCTCAGAGACACTACTCGCCTACGGCTCGTGTGTAAATACCGCCTTGAACGGCAAAAACAAACTTTCTCCACTTGTATGAAAATGTACTATTATTTATTATTTATGTACACACAAAATACTTAATAGGACATTACATTAACGATAGAAGAGCGCTAATGTACTAGTAGCTTATTTCATAAGAAATCTCTTCCAGCAGACCTGCGACAGAAAAGTTGGATAAGAAATGAAGACACTGTGTTTATAAAAGACAAAACAGGAAAATTTGAATTTTAAAACCCTTAAAGAAAATATAGCAAATAAACGTACTTACATTTATTTGTCACTAGCTGACCCGCGCAACTTCGTCTGCGTCACATAAAAGAGAAAAAGAAAAGGAAAAAAAAAACCCTGTTTTTGCAACATTTTTCATTCCTGCTCCGTTCCTAATAATTGTAGCGTGATGTTATATAACCTAAAGCCTTCCTCGATAAATGGACTATCCAACACAAAAATATTTTTTCAATTCGAAAACGTAGTTCCTGAGATTAGCGCGTTCAACCAAACAAACAAACTCTCCTCTATATAGTATAGATTCTATGGTATAACAAAAGCCGACTCTTTATAATTGCGATTAGATTTTATCATTATCTAATTTATAACTAGCTTACCGCTTTGCAGCTCCAATAAATGATTAGAGCCCGGAAATGATTGCAGGAATTAGAACATAACATAGGAAAGTTTTCTTAATACCTACCTACTTATATTTTTGCTGTTTACCTAACTGTTCACGACAAAAGTATCGTTTGTATAGACAGTATATAATGTACCTACCTAGATGTTAGTTTTCTAAAGTTTTGTAGTATGAAGCTAGTTGCAAAATAAACTCATAAAGAAAGGACGTCTTTTAATCACATCTATTCATCGTCAAGCAAATTTAAACCTTAACACCTAGTGAACACCTAACAACGCGCAACGTCAAAGCAATGGCCTACAGAGATTATTGGCGTGTCGGTCACGCTAAGTAGTTATGTTTCGGTTACCTATTGTAATATTAGTTTAACAATTCTTGGACACATGATTTATTGTCTCTAGAGATCCAATATGCTTTGGCATGTCTAATTGGAGACTATGCAAACAACTTACAAGGTTCAACAAAGCAGAACTAAAGGAAATGTTAAAGCAACTTATTTGTTTATCACTCCATATTATAAAACAAAGTCTCCGCCGTGTCTGTCCGTCTGTTCGTGATAAACTCGAAAACTACTGCACTGCCACTGATTTTCATGATGTTTTCACCAATGGATAGAGTAGTTCTCGAGGAAGGTTTTAGTATATAACAGCATTTTCTTAAAACTCTATTTTTTCGTCTATTTTGTAGCTTATAGATGGCGGATCCTGGGCCTTAATGGCGGGAGGAGTAGACTCTCATGTGCATGTGAACGAGCCCGGCAGGACTTCCTGGGAGGGATATGTAACGGCTACCGAGGCAGCTGCGGCCGGAGGGATGACCACCATCATCGATATGCCTTTGTTAGTATGTCGTAATGATTCTTGTTCTTTTGTAATCACCTTGAATACCTAAGCTGTTCCCAGTGGCGGCCCCGACTTAGGAACAGCCAGGCGCATTACTTCGTGTAATTTATTTCATCACCACTGCTCTCAAAACGGTGAAGGAAAATATCGTGAAGAAACTGGCATGTCCTAGAACCAAAACATTCGAAGACTATGGGCCATTCCCTCTCACAGAGACCAGCCAGTGTCCTAGCAGTGGTAACATTCATAGACTGATGTTGTTGATGATAATCACCTAACCATGGATATCAATGATCATGCTTTCTCTGTATAAAAAGAGAAATGGTTCTTCGCAAACATATCTATGAATATGTGTTTTTCTAAGTATACAACATTATTTTTTGTTTATACTAAACCCGAAAAGGGGTCATTGTACTCATCATTTTGAACAACTTTTTCTATGTGACGAACCTTGAAATCGCGAAAAAAAAATCAGCTGCTCCCTACATTTTGACGAGTTATGCGAACATAAATGTAGGGAACAGCTGATTTTTTTTTCGCGATTTCAAGGTTCGTCCCATAGAAAAAGTTGTTCAAAATGTTTAGTATAAACAAAAAATAATGTTGTATATTAGCGTCCGTTGATGACAATAACCTGTAATCAATAACGTAAGCTTTAGCGTACTTATTAATATTAGATAAACTTGATTGGGTTTGTTATCGTAGGTACTTTTGTTTGGTTTGCGTGTCCAGAAGCGGGACTTGGGAAACAATTTTTAGCCAGCTCCATTCTTTTGTTTTTTAAGAAACTAAACTAAAAACTGTCATTTCAATTCACAGGAATTCTATTCCGCCAACGACGACTCTTGAAAACTTGAGAATAAAAGCCAACATTGCAAAAGAAGAAGTATTTGTTGATGTTGGTTTTTGGGGAGGCGTTGTCCCAGGAAATGAGGTAAAATTATAATATACCTACGCATATTTTGATACTCTGATGGTACAAAAGGGTAAGAAGAATGGTAATATGTAATAATTATATGATAGGCGTTCAGTTGGGTAGTAAAATGCGTACGAATTGGCTTTCTTCCATCAGAAATTCAATCCCGTGTTAAGGGGCCGGCGGAGCATGCGTTTTTCAAACAAAACATATTCTTAAGGTAGTGTGTACATATTTCGATTGTATTATAGAATATCTATGATCCCAAATAAATAATTTGAAAGGACAATGATATAAAGACGAGATATGAGGAATTTAAAACTTCTATAGAAAATTTATTTTCTCATAACTCTTGTTTGAATCAATGTACATTCAAAATATGTGTTTGGGAACCTATACATTCTGTAATCCAATCAAAATAAATACACACTACCTTAAGGATATGTTTGATTTACAAATTATTTTGGTATTACGTTTGTATGAAAAACGCATGCTCCGCAGGCCTCTTAAATCGCCATTTTACACAAAAAGGACTACAAATGCAAGGCGAGGCGAGATCATGTCCGACAGCAACCGGAAGTTTCAATGAAACTTTTATTATTTTCCTTCAACAATCTCGTCCTAACAGATCAAGACAAGCCAGGCCAAATTAGTGAACCGAGATTACAGCGTAATTCATTAATTAAATATTATTGTTTCCTGGTTTCTGTATTTTTTCCTCCTTTTCAGGAAGAGTTACAAGAAATGGTGAATGCTGGTGTGGTGGGTTTCAAATGCTTCTTGATCAACAGTGGCGTCTCGGAATTCCCCTACGTAACACCAGAAGATTTGGAGAAAGCCTTGGTCTACCTCAATGGCACTGGAACCGTTTTAGCTGTAAATATTAAATTCCGATATTCTTATTTATAATAATAATAGATAAGGGTAAATCTAAAATTATTGGTGTTTTAAAACGTTTTCAGTTTCACGCTGAAGTACAAATTGGTGAAGAGAGCACTGAGTGTAATGGTTCATCATGTCCAGGTATTGAACTATTTATAAACTAAAACATGAACACTATTATAACTATATTATGGCCATTAGGACATACTCTTCTTTTAATGACATTTAAACTGTGATTTTTTTTTCATTATTTTGGAAGTAGGTAAGAATTTAATCTATATCAGTAACTTAAAATATATATTCCTCATGACCTTTTATATTCTTATGATTATAAAGAGATCGACCGGTCCTAGGTTTATTTATTAATCTTGACAGGCTAGGCTAGACTAAAGACGATCCCAAGGTAGAGAAACTTGGCTAGTATGATTAATCATGAAAATGCCGTATTTTTATTCCTTTTACCATTTCAGATCCAGTTCTGTACGACACTTACCTTGCATCTCGTCCCGAAATAATGGAGTTGGAAGCAGCATCATTAATCGCGTCACAATTATATAAAACTGAGTAAGAAATCTCTCTTCGTTATTCGATTATTATACAAAATACCAGTCTGATCGCAGGATTCGCAGGTCATTGAATATCTTACAACAATAATCGTTAAAGCTAGTTTTTATAAGAAAAAAGATGACGACTATCTACCTACCTAGACCTATAAATAATCATTTGAAGACGAATAATAAATTAACCGTTATTAATACTGATACACGCAAAAAAATAACAGTAAAAGAAACGAATTCTGGCATTTTGTTGACAATAAGTGTAATATTTCGGTGAACAATGGGGTTACTAAATATAAGTATCTCCCAAATTAATTGCACTGCAACACCCGGTTCTTCACTTTCCACGTTGAGCTCTGTCGGTGTTAGGTCAAATGTACAGTGAAACACCTCCAGCATGCTTGCTACGCTTCTTTTGCCGATACGATATCTTCACTCCAAGGCTCATCGTCTGCTTCAACGTCTATCGGTCACTATGGCCCACAACCTTTGCTATAACACTTCATTTCTATTTTACCGTTACATTACAATTTTCGCAGTGTTCACGTACACGTGGTGCATGTCTCAGCGGAAGGCGTGGTGCCTATCCTGGAGGAGGCCCGGAGGGAGAGAATCAAGGGAGGGTATAAAGGTTGGCGGGGAGGTGTTACTGCGGAGACGTGTAACCACTACCTCACCCTTAGTTCGGAACAAATCCCACCTGGACACTCTGAGTATAAATGCGCGCCCCCTATAAGGAATATTACAAACAAGGTAGCTATACCTATCGCAACGTTTAGGTAGGTACTAAGTTTAGGGTAGGATCCATACATAACACATCACTTAATTAAGACAGTACAGATTTTTATTCGACTAAGGTCCACCAATAAGATGACGATCTGATTATCTAAAAACAGCTGTTTAAAACACATTTTTGAATGGGAACATGTCACAGTCTTTTCGGTGAACATTGACCTTAGTGGACTTGGTGAATTTTGATTTGGCATTGCTTTTAGGGAATCTGCTTCGATCGATCTTTTGGGAGAGCGGCGGAGTATTTGACAATTTTAACCAAATGTTTTAGAAATCCTACACCTAGAACCTACTAACTTTACATATTTATATGTCTTACTTTCAGCAAAAGTTATGGGAGTATATTCGAGATGAAAGATTGGATTTAATCACATCAGACCACTCACCCAGCGTGGCGGAGCTGAAAGGGCCAAATTTCATGACGGCCTGGGGCGGGATATCTTCCGTTCAGTTTGGTAATCACAAAACTTTATTTTGTTATTAATCATAAATAAATGAACAATTAGAATCTACATACACGTCTCTGTTAATAGTAGACTTTGATACAAGTGGAGAAAGTTTGTTATTGTAGTTCGAGGCGGAATTAACACACGAGCCGTAGGCAAGGGTGTTTTTGAACCGAGAACTGCTATAACAAATGTCGACGTGTTAAACGACGTTTTTAATACACTTTTGAAGAAATACAAGTAAAATTAAATTACAAATTTAAAAAACCCCCTACACGTGATGTGTTAATAGTTAAATAGAAAATAATTCGTTAATCGTTAGGTCCTAAGTAGGTACCTATCAGTCATCACTCCACTTTATTCATAGTTAGTATTCCTCATTCCCTTTCAATAGACTTAGTGTACAATATTCTACTATAGACAAGCCCTTTCATTTGATCACCCCATATTGAGGGAATTGTGACAAAAAGGTTACTCATCATTTTGTGGTGGCGGCCATCTTGGATTTGAAATTTATTAAAGCACATAGTATTTTTCTAGTCAAACCCTTTCATTAGATGGTTAAATAAATATGTAATCCATTATTTTGTGGCGGCGGCCATCCTGTACTGATTGTTGCCAAACATGGCTAAGAACACTCCCGGGTAATTCACCTTTCGAACACAAAAACAAAATCAAAATCCGTTCATCCGCTCGGGAGCTACGATGCCACAGACAGAAACACACACACACACACACACACACACATTTAGAAGACAAATAAATGTTAATTTGTTTAAAGTAAATATTAGCTTTAAATAATCATGTTTATCTATGATATTGAAATTACAAACACAATTTAAATGTTCAAAAAATGTATACGCCGTAAATAACATGCATACTTAATACTTTGCCGAAATAAAAAAAACACATTCACTTCTGACTATAGGCATTGAACCAATTTGGACTGAGTATATAATTATGTCACCGTAAAATTGTCAAACACGTTATAGTAATTACAATATAACGTGTTTCTCTCCAGCGATATTGTAAACTCTCGAATTGTTGTCAACTGAACATACGGAAGTATCTCTGCCCCCATAATCGGGACTTGGGGCACCCCCCCGTTAGGTTAGTTAGGTTCCTTTAATTAAACCCTGTACTCGGACTCCGTCGACTACGCTTTATAGGGGAATATAAAGTGTTTTAAGGTTAGGTTATATTAATCGATATTTCTCAGGAATGGTACAGTATCTTTTCATGAGAGTGGTAGGTACCACTGGGCAAGGAGGACCCCTTCTTCCCTCCACAGCGCGTGAGTTGACTACCATCGCTTGCATTCCACGAAAAATAATGCGTTTTATTGTAAGTAGTATGTTCTTTTGACAATAATTCGAGAGTTTACAATATCGCTAGAGATATTACAATATAACGTGTTTGACAATTTTACGGTGACATATACATAGGTATCTGTGGCAATTTTACTCTCCGCACACGTGTGCAAAAGTATTAAAAACGCACGTGTGAAATACACTGCATTTTGCGTCCGTTCCACCTAGTTACATTGTAGTTACATCGATGTAACTAGCTGGACATTTTTATTCCAAGTAGTTACATTATTAAAAAATTTGACTTTAACGTAACTAATGAGACTATTTTGTTCCACCTAGTTACATCGTAGATACGAGTAGGTACCATCGTAGGTTCAAAAGATATATTAGTTAGCTCTCGTGAGTCATGTACTCCTAGTACTTTCATGCTCATGGCCACCAACGTCTTAATGAACTTACTTAATGAAACCTCTTTGGTGAGGAAATGTACTACACCGTACTGTACTGTGTTGCCACTTATAAATAATAACGAAGTCATCGACGTCAATGAAAAGTGTGTTGGCTCAATTACATTGTCTACTGTTAGTAATATTTGTCCTACACACCTAATCGCTTTTTTCCGATAAAATATGACGAGTTTGGAATTTATGTTTAAGTTACATCTTATGACGTTTTCATTCGAACGCAACGCAGTCATATAGCTATCGATAAGAGCGAGGCCACACGATGCGTAGCGCTGCGTTGCGTCGCGTTGCGTCGTCGCAGCGTCGTACAATCACTGTCAAAATGGCAATGCACAACAGTGATTGTATGGCGCAACGCAACGCACAATAGTTTGAAACGCACAGCGAAGCAAATGGGTATATTTAAGGATAAAAGTCACAAAACTATAGTTTTACTCTGCAGTAGTCTAGCATATTTACCAGAAGAGGAAATATTACCAGTTTGGAATTACATAAAGAGTGAAATTGTACTAGAAGATGATCGAATAGAACTTGAACAGTTTCAACATTATTTTGAAAATTTTTGGCTAAAAGAAAAAATGGTGAAAATGTGGTGTAACTATGGTGAGCTACATCGAACAAACAATGTCTTGGAAGGATGGAATTTTAAAATTAATACTAAAGTGTATGTAGTGCAGCCCCGACTTACGAAAAGTAAGTCGTGGGTTCGAACCCAGACAGGCGCATTACTTTGTGTGCTTTATTTCATCACCACTGCTCTCAAAGCGGTTAAGGAAAACATTGTGAAGAAATCAGCATGTTCTGGAAGAAGGCCGGGAAGACCTGGAAGAAGACCGGGAAGACCTGGAAGAAGATCGGGAAGACCTGGAAGAAGGCCGGGAAGACCTGAAAGAAGACCGGGAAGACCTAGAAGACAAGGAAGAACTGGAAAAAGACCGGGAAGACCTGGAAGAAAGCCGGGAAGACCTGGAAGAAGACCGGGAAGTCCTGGAAGAAGACCGGGCAGACCTGGAAGAAGACCGGGGAGACCTGGAAGAAGGCCGAGAAGACCTGGAAGAAGACCGGGAAGACCTGGAAGAAGACCAGGCAGACCTGGAAGAAGACCGGGATGTCCTGGAAGAAGACCGGGAAGACCTGGAAGAAGACCGGGAAAACCTGGATGAAGACCTGGAAGAAGACCGGAAGAAGACCGGAAGTCTTGGAAGAAGACCGGGAAGACCTGGAAGAAGACCGGGAAGACCTGGAAGAAGACCGGGAGACCGGGAAAACGGGGAAGACCTGGAAGAAGACCGAGAAGACTGGGAAGACCGGGCAAAAGCCCGGGAAGACCGTGAATAAGACCGGGAAGACCAGGAAGAAGACCAGGAAGACCGGGAAGAACGTGATAATACAGGGTGTAAACCACCTCATCACAAAGCCGTCAACCAAGCATTCTGTACATCAAACTAAGTAATTTTACGCAAAAAATATTGCTGGGAAACCACTTATTTTTTTGTGGTCGTAAATCATGTTGGTAGAACTCAATTTAACGCACTTAAAACATTGTGCTGCCGGGCTAGCATGGGCTGGGGATAAAATTTTCTCCACCTGTCATTTCTACTGACTTGTCCCTTGTCAGTGGATATAACCGGTGGAGAAAAGTTTTATCCCCTGCCCATGCTAGCCCGGCTGATGGATGGATTTAATAGTACGGGGGAGATAGAGGTGTTTAAAGTAATATCTTGTATTTAAAAAAAAACTTGTCTTAAAGTTGGAACTTTGACCCCCAATATCTCCGTAACTAGAAGGTTCCCAGGTATGATGTAGAACAAAAAAAATATCGCAGTGATGGGGAGAACGAATGCCTTTCGGCTTCGTGAAGAGGTGTTTTACACCCTTTATGTAGCCTAATGTTGATCCGACCTTTAAGTAATATTCATGCAAAATTTGAAGTAAATCCATGCCGTACTTTTTAAGTTTAGCCCGGACATACATACAGACAAACAGACAAACAGATAGACAAACAGACAAACAGACAGACAAACAGACAAACAGACAAACAGACAAACAGACAAACAGACAAACAGACAAACAGACAAACAGACAAACAGACAAACAGACAAACAGACAAACAGACAAACAGACAAACAGACAAACAGACAAACAGACAAACAGACAAACAGACAAACAGACAAACAGACAAACAGACAAACAGACAAACAGACAAACAGACAAACAGACAAACAGACAAACAGACAAACAGACAAACAGACAAACAGACAAACAGACAAACAGACAAACAGACAAACAGACAAACAGACAAACAGACAAACAGACAAACAGACAAACAGACAAACAGACAAACAGACAAACAGACAAACAGACAAACAGACAAACAGACAAACAGACAAACAGACAAACAGACAAACAGACAAACAGACAAACAGACAAACAGACAAACAGACAAACAGACAAACAGATATCCAGTTATAAAGACATACAGACAAACAGACAAAGTACCAAATACGATATCGACAATTACTCATTCTATCTCGTTCTACGAGTGCTATACGTACTTTCTATTTCTGCCGTAACTCCCTGCTTACCTAGGTCCATACAAAACGGTACTGCCGGCGCGTAGTCACTTGTGCGCGTCCATACGATTTTAGTTCTGAATTCTGACATACGTGCACCGGCTTATTTGACGCTATCTGTTGCTTTCTTTGTTGACATGCTTTTGTTTTGCATTTTTGACACTACGTGTAAGAACTGGAAAACGACCGGGAAGACCGGTGTTCTTACCGGTCTGCTTCCCGGTCTTCTTCCCAGTCTTCCCGGTCTGCTTCCCGGCTTCTTCCCAGTCTTCCCGGTCTGCTTCCCGGTTTTTTTCCCGGTCTTCCCGTTCTTCCCGGTCTTCTTCCAGGTCTTCCCGGTCTTCTTCCAGGTCTTTCCGGTCTTCTTCCAGGTCTTCCCGGTCTTTTTCCAGTTCTTACACGTAGTGTCAAAAATGCAAAACAAAAGCATGTCAACAAAGATAGCAACAGATAGCGTCAAATAAGCCGGTGCACGTATGTCAATTCAGAACTAAAATCGTATGGACGCGCACAAGTGACTACGCGGCTGGCAGTACCGTTTTGTAAGGACCAAGGTAAGCAGGGAGTTACGGCAGAAATAGAAAGTACGTATAGTACTCGTAGAACGAGGTAGAATGAGTAATTGTCGATATCGTATTTGGTACTTTGTCTGTTTGTCTGTATGTCTGTATAACTGTATGTCTGTATATCTGTGTGTCTGTTTGTCTGTATGTCTGTATGTCTGTTTGGCTGTATGTATGTCCGGGCTAAACTCAAAAAGTACGGCATGGGTTTACTTCAAATTTTTGGTGTCGTTTTCCATGGTTTTTGGTGTCGTTTTCCGTGGTTCCAACTTCCAACCCAGGACCTAATGCTCAATAGCGCTTGCGACAACAAATCTAAAAAGGCCGATTACACAAATACCGCCCATCAGAACTAGCGACGGAAAATGGGCCATATATAATGACCAAAAAGCGTTAAGGTTTAATCAACACTTAGAAGAAACTTTTCACCTACGGGGGAGGAGCTGTGAATCTTTATTTTTCTTACGCATTCTGTGACAGCGTGTAATCTAACGACGCATATTTAAATGTTGTCTTTGAGTAAGCCATGCTATTATCTAGCGTTACACAATAAAAACTATGCCATTAAAGTAACTTGGGCAGAGAAACATAGTTTATCTACCCAAATATCATAAACCCTCTCTAATGCGTTCAAAAACCATAGGCAATGACCAGCATTACCAACCTGCAGAAATAAACGGAACTGTAATGAACTCATAACGCAACTGAAAACAGTTGCGTTATAAGTTTTAAATTTGGAACAGGTGTCAAATTCAAGTGAGTGTGCTATTCTAGTACCACCTACATTAAATCAGATATCGATAAAAAAAAAACCCCAATTCAGTATGATTTTAATTATAAATCGCACGACATTTTGATCTCGAGTGACACAAGAATAGTGACTTTGTTCGTTTGCCTATGATTTTAAAAAAAATGACAGATATCCGAAACGCCGCCATTTCGAGGTGTCATTTGTTCGTTAGCTTTTTATTTCCAGTAATCCAGTTACGAGTAGACAAATTTTCTGATAAGTTCTTTATTTCTGTCGAAAATGAGTGATAGTGACTCAGAAATTGACATGAATACTCCGCCAGATATCGTAAATGCAGCGACGAATGCAACTAATAACCTGTTGGCACAAAAATCAAGGGCCAAGTAACAATGCAGGTCATTTCCCTATGGTTCCTGAACCCATCATAGAGCCCTTATGATATTTGGGTAGATAAAGTAGTGTATGCAACTATACATAATTAGGCATTATGCACAGTTGCATAAACTACTATTAATGAATGTTAGTGAGAAATTACAATCGTTACGTTCTTCCCGGTCTTCCCAATCATCCCGGTCTTCTTCCACGTCTTTCCGGTCATCTTCCAGGTCTTCCCGGTCTTCTTCCCAGTCTGCTTCCCGGTCTTCTCGGTCTTCTTCCCCGTCTTCCCGGTCTTCTTCCCCGTCTTCCCGGTCTTCTTCCAGGTCTTCTTCCCGGTCTTCCAGGTCTTCCCGGTCTTCTTCCCGGTCTGCTTCCCGGGGTCTTCCTCCCAGTTTTCCCGGTCTTCTTCCCGGTCTTCTGATCTTCCCGGTCTTCTTCCAGGTCTTCTTCCCGGTCTTCCAGGTCTTCCCGGTCTGCTTCCCGGTCTTCCCGGTCTTCTTCCCAGTTTTCCCGGTCTTCTTCCCGATCTTCCGAACTTCCCGGTCTTCTTCCAGGTCTGCTACCCGGTCTTCCCGGTCTTCCCGTTCTTTCCTTCTTCCCGGTCTTCTTCCCGGTCTTCCCAGTTTTTCGGTCTTCTTCCAGGTCTTCTTCCCGGTCTTCCAGGTGTTCCCGGTCTTCTTCCCGGTCTGTTTCCGTGTCTTCCCGGTCTTCTTCCCGGTCTTCCGAACTTCCCGTTCTTCCCGGTCTTCCCGGTCTTCTACCAGGTCTTCTTCCCGGTCTTCTTCCCGGTCTTCTTTTAGGTCTTCTTCCCGGTCTTCCAGGTCTTCCCGGTCTTCTTCCCGGTCTTCTTCCCAGTCTTCCCGGTCTTCTTCCCGGTCTTCTTTTAGGTCTTCTTCCCGGTCTTCCAGGTCTTCCCGGTCTTCTTCCCGGTCTTCTTCCCGGTCTGCTTCCTGGTCTTCCCGGTCTTCTTCCCAGTCTTCCCGGTCTTCTTCCCGGTTTGCTTCCTGGTCTTATTCGCAGTCTTCCCGGTCTTCTTCCCGGTTTGCTTCCCGGTCTTCTTCCAGGTCTTCTTCCCGGTCTTCCAGGTCTTCCCGGTCTTCTTCCCGGTCTGCTTCCCGGGGCCTTCCTCCCAGTTTTCCCAGTCTTCTGATCTTCCCGGTCTTCTTCCCAGTCTTCCCGGTCTTCTTTTAGGTCTTCTTCCTGGTCTTCCAGGTCTTCCCGGTCTTCTTCCCGGTCTTCTTTTAGGTCTTCTTCCTGGTCTTCCAGGTCTTCCCGGTCTTCTTCCCGGTCTTCTTCCCGGTCTTCTTCCCAGTCTTCCCGGTCTTCTTCCCGGTCTTCCAGGTCTTCCCGGTCTTCTTCCTGGTCTGCTTCCCGGGGCCTTCCTCCCAGTTTTCCCGGTCTTCTTCCCGGTCTTCTGATCTTCCCGGTCTTCTTCCAGGTCTTCTTCCCGGTCTTCCAGGTCTTCCCGGTCTGCTTCCCGGTCTTACCGGTCTTCTTGCCAGTTTTCCCGGTCTTCTTCCCGGTCTTCCGAACTTCCCGGTCTTCTTCCAAAGCTTCTTCCCGGTCTTCCAGGTCTTCCCGGTCTTCTTCCAGGTCTTCCCGGTCTTCTAGGTCTTCCCGGCCTTCTTCCAGGTCTTACCGGTCTTCTTCCAGGTCTTCCCGATCTGCTTCCAGGTCTTCCCGGTCTTCTTCCAGGTCTTCCCGGTCTTCTTCCAGGTCTGCCCGGTCTTCTTCCAGAACATGCTGATTTCGTCACAATGTTTTCCTTAACCGCTTTGAGAGCAGTGGTGATGAAATAAATCACACAAAGTAAGGCGCCTGTCTGGGTTCGAACCTACGACTTACTTTTCGTAAGTCGGGGAAAAAGAAAGAAAGAAAGAAAAAGCATTTATTAGCCCACACAGGACAAACACATCAAAATTAAAAGTACTGATAAAAACACTACACTACACACACACACACACACTACACTACACTACATACACTTTAGTATTAATTTTAAAATTCCATCCTTCCACGACATTGTTTGTTCGATGTAGCTCACCATAGTTACACCACATTTTCACCATATTTTCTTTTAGCCAATAATTTTCAAAATAATGTTGAAACTGTTCAAGTTCTATTCGATCATCTTCTAGTACAATTTCACTCTTTATGTAATTCCAAACTGGTAATATTTCCTCTTCTGGTAAATATGCTAGACTACTGCAGAGTACAACTATAGTTTTGTGACTTTTATCCTTAAATATACCCATTTGCTTTGCTTTGCGTTTCAAACTATTGTAATAATGGAAGTGGCAACCTTTTATTTCGTGAACAGTGTTAATCTCTCTTAGCGCTGCAATTATTCCCTCTTCAGAATCTATCATTATTTTCTGTGGCTTCTAATCATTTAATTGTGCTTTAATTAAATGAAATAATATAATATACGCTTCCTTGTTTTGATGTGTCATAAAGGCATAAATCATTGGTATAAGATTTGTATGTCACTTCCAACACCGCCATTAATGGTAAATAATTGACGGAACGGCGTTGGGCAAGTTTTAAACGTACCGTCCATAAAATATAACGTCTTAATATACTGTCTTACATGTTGCGAACAGAATATTATGATACGCATGTTACCATTTTTGTAGTCCGCCAGTAAAAATGAATTGAATTGATGTGGCACTTCCACTTCCTCTATATTTCTAGTGGAAGTTTATTTTCACACCGGCTTTTTCATTCCTTCTTTTGTAAATAGCAGATTTTTATTTTTAAAAGATGGCACTGGCTTATTAGCAGCCATAATATAACCCTTCTCATTAATATGTTGTAATGCTTTATTAAAAATTTTTGGTGCCGGTTCTCTACCATCCACGGCATCTAAACAAGCCTCATTGATAATTATATCAATAGTATTTTGTACATCATCGGGCTGACAGTTATTGATATGAGGTTTTAATTTTAGCATTGTCTCATCCTTGAAATAAAACAAAATTAATAGAAGAAACATTCTCACGACAAGATTTTATTTAAACTCACAAAAAAAAGAAAATCACGAAACCGCCAGTGTGTGTCAAATTAGGCTTGCAAGATTTGTACGCCACATACATACTTAAACAAACATGTGAAGTTTAATAAAAGATTTAAAAATAGCTGGTATATCGCTTTTTGACAAATAAGAGCGAGGCCACACGATGCGTTGGCGGTGCGGTGCGACGACGGAGCGGCGCCGCAAACGTCATCCTACATACAAATCACTACCCCACTAGTGCGTTGCGCCATACAATCACTGTTGTGCATTGCCATTTTGACAGTGATTGTACGACGCTGTGACGACGCAACGCAGCGCAAGGCATCGTGTGGCCTCGCTCTTATTGATAGCTATATGACTGCGTTGCGTTCGAATGAAATCGTCATAAGATGTAACTTAGACATAAATTCCAAACTCGATAGTCATATTTTATCGGAAAAAAGCGATTAGGTGTGTAGGACAAATATTACTTACAGTAGACAATGTAATTGAGCCAACACACTTTTCATTGACGTCGATGACTTCGTTATTATTTATAAGTGGCAACACAGTACAGTACGGTGCAGTACATTTCCACACCAAAGAGGTTTCATTAAGTAAGTTCATTAAGACGTTGGTTGCCATGAGCATGAAAGTACTAGGAGTACATGACTCACGAGAGCTAACTAATATATCTTTTGAACCTACGATGGTACCTACTCGTATCTACGATGTAACTAGGTGGAACAAAATAGTCTCATTAGTTACGTTAAAGTTAAATTTTTAAATAATGTAACTACTTGGAATAAAAATGTCCAGCTAGTTACATCGATGTAACTAAAATGTAACTAGGTGGAACGGACGGCATTTTGAACCTAATCGTATTGCGAAGGTTCTTTTTGTAGTTCGAGACATAACAAACTTTCTCCACTTGTAACACGTATACTCCTGCTTCTTTTTTTAAATGTTGCCACCCCAGGAATTATGTTTCTCCTATGTCGTGGTTGCGTTCACAAACATTTATGGTGAACGCACACTCATCAGAGCCGAAAGAAGCGTAAGAGCCGAAAGAATAGAATTTTAGAATTACTTGTATGAAATCCTTTAAAACCTTGCACACTTATCCGCGTCGAATCAGACGAATATTATATTTATAGATGACGTTATACGGATGAGAAAAAATTCTTTCGGCGCGGTTAAGTGTGCGTTCAACTTAAAACTCACGTAAACAAACAGTACCAGAACAACTACCTGTAGGTCATACAATTTGTTTTAATGAATATGATATTTTATCCTGGCGAATTTCAGATCTCTCATTATTCTGGACGGAGGCGAAAGCCCGTGGATTTTCACTGCGTACCTTGACTCACTATTTATCGGCGGGTCCAGCTCGTTTGTGCGGCCTGCAAGAGAAGAAGGGCTCAATAAGGCCTGGCCTTGATGCTGACCTCATTTTCTTCGATCCTAACGCCTCATTCGTCGTCACGCCCGACATCATAAGATACAAAAACAAGGTGACAAAAGCGACAAAGTCAATATTTTTAATATAGAACATTCAGATATTTCATAAGCAAAATCGTACAACCGAGGTCAATCTTATGCCAGCTACACACGTTACGAAAAATCGTTACGATCGGAAGGTACAGGTTAAACTGTAGTTTCGCGTTGCGGTAGTGTTCTAAAAAATCGCAATAACTGTACAGTTTTTCTCATATTTATTTATTGTCGCAGTTTGAACTGTACCGTCCGATCGTAACGATTTTTCGTAACGTGCGTGTAGCTGGCATAATGCTTGTATTATATTCGTAGGTTATGAAAGATTTCGAATCTATCTCCATACAGTTAAATAATAACAGCCACTCGGATCAATCTTTAGGTTAAGCTGTGCTTACCTAGGTTGGTCTGTGGATGGGTGACCACCCTTTTATACCGAGTTTGCTCCGTGCCTCGGAAAGCAAATTAAGCTGTTGGTCCCGGCCGTCATTTGTCCAACTTTGGCAGTCGTTACTGTTAATCAGTGGCCCAAAAAGAACTTTATTGTAACAGTATTTCAAACGACGTTTAAACCACCACAAATAGAGTTGCTAATTTTGCTCCTGCAGTTATACTTTTGTTTTTTAATTTCAGATAAGTCCTTACATGTACAGAGTGTTAACGGGAAAAGTTATGCAGACGTACGTCAGAGGACAGCTGGTATACTCCGATGGTGAACTGATCGGTGGACCTAAAGGGCAGCTCTTGTTACGCTATGATTATTAGGAACTAGGAACTTTAATAAAAATTAAAAACCTTTTTTTTAATACGAATTTGATTTTTTCCCGTAACCCATCCTATTCTTCCTACCCATAACCCCACTGTCAAGTAAAGACGGGTAATTAAAAATATCGGATGGTTCTTATTAGCGATCGAATATTAGACATTAGTATATAGCTAGCACTGATACTTTCACTAGGTGAAATGGCTTCTCTGCTCCCCGATTGTTATAATCTGGAAACATTCAAAGTTCGAGTAAATCGGTTTCTTTTAGGTAAGCGTGCTCCAGCCACCATGGTGCATCATCGCTTCACATCAGGCGAGTTGCGGCCAATCGCAAGACTATTCATTATAAAAAAACGGTCGGTGATAAATAGTATTCATCTTATTTGAAAACTACGTGAAATATATATGTTTGACTAAGTTTATCTATGATTTATTTTAATCTATAGTATTTATTTTTCTTAGGTTTTCTGCTAATTATGATTTGGTTAGGTTATTATTTAGATAAACCCTTCCCACCCCTCGCGTACTACGTAATGTAAATATTTACGTATTACGGCCCCGAACCATATTTTGTTCAACCGACAACCTGATACAGTTTGAATTTGGCGGGTTAGCCTGGCCGCATATGAGTGGATAACCTTTTTTATTGCTATAGGCTGATGCTCTAGGGTAGCACGCAAAATTCAAATGTTTTTTTTTTATTTTTTTTTGCAAATTGCAGGTTAGTGCCAAGTTGTACGCTGATGAAAACGTCGTTTGCTGTTGTAAGAGCTATGCAGTCATAGAATTATAACCATCAAAATCATCAACACAACCCTCAAAGTTCATAGAAGTCGAGGAACGACAATGACCAATTACTTTACTTTATGACAATGACCGTGAAAAATTCATTCCTCGACTTTCATGAACTTGGAGGGCTGCACCGATGATTTCGATTACAAATCCGCAACCACATACGCCCCACAGCCGCAAACGGTACTTACATCAACATACAACCCAGCACTGGCCCGCAAATTGCAAAAAACCCAGGGAAAAAAGGAAGCAAGTTGATTATGATGTATTGTGGGGTGGATCAAGTATAGTTTATGAATATGTTTCCAAACGCGCTTTGTCATGGCTAGTTAGTATTTCTTAGTTGGTAGCATTGTTTGTCGTCTAACCGTCGCGCTTCTTTGAATGAGTCTTTTATTTGTTATTGTAATGCTTGTGATTTTATTCGCAAATTGATTTCGCCTATGGGATTTTTAAATTCAATATATTATTTATTAATATTAAATTACTCAACTCTTTTTGTGGTGTTCTGAGAATAAATTAAAAAGGTATTTCAGTGTCACTTTTGACAGATAAACTAACCTAAAAAGTAAAATAAAAATCGTACAAAACTAGTCCAAACTTTATTAAATTTGTGTATTGTTTTATAATGCTGTTTTTAGATGCCAAGTGTAATAAACAATAGTATTGACAAAACACGTCCGGTAGACGGCACGAAAATGCAACTAGAATCTTTGGAATTGGCTGGTTGCACACTAGACCGGTATATAAGTGCTGATAATTCGCGCCCTTCGTTTTTAGAGGTTTGTTGATTCATTGTTACCTCTTGAAATATCTTTAACTGTGAAAAAACAAAATGTTTGCTAAACTATGCTTTGAAATTTCATAACAAGTGTCATGTATTTGTTATTGGTAATTTTTAGATAACTGGAATAGCCTCTCAAAGAAGTCCAACATGCAGTGGGCTAAATGCAGGAGACTACAGGAACCTCGCTGCCCTAGTGAATCACCCCAGCTTGTCGCAATTGAAGATATTAAATAAAGTTCCACTGCCACCTGAAATTATGGAACATTTTGCCCGTATCCTTTTCAAAACATTCTATTCTTTTAAATTAGAATTGATTCAACCATGGTACTAATGTAAATTCATGAATCTGTTAAGTATCAAGTTAAGTTTAAAGAAAAGCTAATGCTCGTAAAATTGTTCTAAAATAGTCATGTAAATATTGAGATTGATGATATTTGTAATTGACCTACTTATTGTGTTAAAATTATGAACTGGATAATATTTTCCTTATAAAAATGATCAGATATGCAGTGCCACTGTTTAATGGGAGTCTTTCCAGAAATCAGTAGAGTCTGGCTTGCGATAGACAGCAATATATATGTATGGGCCTTTGAACACGGAAGTGATGTAGCATATTTTGATGGCCTCGGCGAGACTATAGTTAGTGTGGGCTTAGTGAAACCCAAATCTGGAGTATTCCAGAACTTCGTTAAATATTTATTAGTCCTTACAACTACAGTTGAAATAGTAGTCTTAGGTAAGAATCATATACATATAATATTGATCTGCAATCTATCCAATTCAGGATTGTAGCAACATATTGATTGTGTGAGCTACATTTTATTTAACAATTCATATTATACAAACTTCAAGTCACTTTATTTGAATCTAATATTAATGTTTCAGGGGTAACATTTTCTTCTAGTAAAAACGATGGTTCAGGTGAATTCCAAGAGATACATCTAGTTCCTGAGCCAGTGTTTGTGTTGCCCACTGATGGTATTTCTATGATGTGTGTCAAATCCACTGCTAAGGGTAGAATCTTCATGGGAGGCAAGGATGGATGTTTGTATGAAATCACATATCAGGTATATAACAGTCAGCAAAAAAGAACAAGTAGGAATGCACATGCAAATATTATTTACCAGTATAATGTGCTATAAACAACTTTCCCAAATTTTCAATAGCATATTTTGTTACATCTTGCAGTAGCCATAACTACAATACATAATTTTCTAATCAAATATCTCTTTCAGGCTCAACTAGGGTGGTTTGGAAAACACTGCAAGAAAGTGAATCACTCAACGAGTACACTATCATTCCTAGTACCTACGTTCCTCAGTGCGGCCTTGTATGACGAGGACCCTATAGTTAAGATTGAAGTAGACAATTCTAGACATATTCTGTACACATTGAGTGAGAAGGGATGCATAGAAGTGTTTGATTTAGGCGCCGACGGGGAAGGACTGAGCAGGGTTGTGAGACTAACGCAGGGGAAAATTGTTTCTTCGGCTTTTGATATTGTGAAGTAAGTTACTGTAGAATTACTTCCACATTGTCAGCAGGGTAAAGTCCAATGAACGAAATTCTTCCTGCTCCGCAACCGGACTTTAGATGACACCATAAAACAATCCAAGACAACAAGACAAGAGATTTTAGACATGCAAACCTGATTTATTTTTAATTAATAGCCAAATTCAAATAGTATATATATAGTAGTAGAGTCATTGAGTTGAATAAACAGTGACGTCACCGTGTGCTATTGCCATAAAAAATCTATGAGAGCACCATGTTTTGACAACAAATTACAGCTCTTAAAAAGTATGTCAATTCATTAGTGTCATCTGCCCTACTTATTTAAAACCCATGTCTCTTTAATCTCACTAACATTATTTTGTTCATTGACAAACAATAAGTTTTGATTTTGTTAGTAATTTATTTTCTTCTTGATTTTAGAACATTGGAACCCAGCAACTTTAAACCTGTTGTAGCAATATCTGCAGTAGAGGAATCAGAGTCTGATCACCTAAATTTAGTAGCTGTAACACAGACCGGCGCTCGTTTATATTTTAGTACTGGAAGTTCAGAGTAAGTGTGTAAACAAAAGGGGATGTATAAACTACTATTTAGTGGAAGTACTATTTTTTAATGTATGGTTACCCATGTGACTTCAGTGCGACTCAAGGTGCGCCTCAAAGACCGCAGTATCTGACGCTGCTGCATGTACGGTTACCGCCGGGATTCACCCCTAACTCATCAGTATTAAAGCCCAAACAAGTACACAGTGCCGTTTATGAAAATGGTAAGAAAATATTCTTTCAATTTTCGTTTATTTATTTGAGGTATCTAAGTATCTTTAAAAATGCTTATAAACTGATTCTGGCAATAACATTTGTTAAATTGTATCAGGTTCGTTGGTAATGGTTTGTTCTGCGGGCGGCGGCGGAGAGGCAGAGACACTCTGGTGCCTTTCCCGCGTGTTAGCGTCCGCGGCCACGTTCAGCGAATCGCACACACTACTAGCGCTCGATGGACCAGCCTGGGCGCTCACCGCATTGCCGCATTATCACTCTAAGCATCTCTCTCAAGCTATGCTCTCCAAAAAAGGTACTGAACGAAACCGACATTTAAAAACGCTTTAACCTCTCGTATAACTTTTAAGACACAATAAAAAGCCGTTGTTTCTCGAGTAAATCTACGTTCCTGAGGGGTATACGATGGGTAAGTAAAATGGCAGTGGCAAACTTTAACAAATTTCAATGTTTTAGAATATTTAAAAAGTTTTTTAAAACACACAACGTATTAAAATGTAATATCAGTCATCATGAGTGATGTCCGGTTCGTGAATGTGTCTATGATAATTTATGATGTTTTGTTGTCTTTCAGAGGTGTGGAGCGTGTCTCGCTGGGCGGTGGTGACTGGCGCAGGTGCGTGTGTGGTGGAAGCGGGCGCTGCGCCCGACCTGCTGCGGGCATTACTACGCGACTGCCGCGGACCTGATGCTCATCCTGTAAAGGACTTCTTCCAGGTATTGCTTTTTTTAAACGCGATATGAACGATTTTGTATGAAACCTTATTTTTTTCCAGGTAAACTGGTAAACTACTATAACACTACAATAAAACTGGTTTTAAATCCAGCAATTTATCATACCTACTCTTTAGAATTCAGTCATAACATTTCCCTAATCCTCATTTTATCCACAGTTGTACAGCGTAGAACAAGCGTGTGCCTGTGCTTTGTTCCTAGCCTGTGAGGATATAACTAGCGGCGACCTCTCTATCAGCGAGTGGGCGACCCGTGCCTTCTTCCTCTACGGCAGCCAGCTATCTGCGACGCCTATGTTCCAACAGCCTTCACAGATGCCTTCTGCTATAAGTAAGTAACAAAACAGACCAACAAGAAAAAACAACATTCACTGAATAATATATCAAATTAAAATAAAATATCTGAAGAAATCACACAGAAAATTATAAGTACGTGTTTATTGCAGATTCGCCAAAGTTCTCGCCGCGCCAAATGTCAACCCCAATGTCGATGAGAGGCCCACAAGGCCAAATGCAACCAGGAAAACTGAACCAGTCATACCAACCAGGACCTATGAACCAATCCTTCCCAGGATCACCAAACCAGTCTATGATGCCTCAGTCACCATTTCACCAGAACATGTTAAGCCCTGGGTTCAATCAGTCATCGTTTGCTGGCAATATGACCCAGCAACAGAGGGATCCTAACTTCCCAATGCCTATAGAATACAGCGCGAAGCATAATGGCCTTTATATCTACGTTGGCAGAGTCTTGGCTCCGATATGGGGTTTGAAATGTGTTTCGATGTCGCAGTCGCCTGATCACAAAGAATTTGTGAGTAAAATATATATGTATATGTTACGGCTAATACCCGAAGTGCGGCTGCACCTAGTTTTAGCTGGTTAGAACTAGGTGTAGTAACTTACTCTTGGTTAAACCTAGTACGAGCCGATTGTTTTCGGGTAAAACTAGGTCTATCCTTCATCATGCCGGCTACAACTAGGTTTGGCCATTCCCTGTTGGATAAAACTGGGTCTATCCAATATCATTCCGGCTAGAACTAGGTCCAGACAATCCCTGTTAGATAAAACTTAGATGCGTGTCCCTCCAAGCCTTCCGCCCCGCGTCACACTCATGACTCACCGCATCTGTAGCAGCGGCGCGGGGTGGAGGGCATAGCGAGGCACGCGCCTCTGTAGGATGTGAGCGCCAGGTGCTGCTGATCTACTGCAGGTCTACTAGCAAGTGTGACTCACAGCGTCTGCAGCAGCAGCGCGTGTCTTAGTTTTATCTAACAGGGATTGGCTGTACATAGTTGTAGCCGGCATGCTATCGGCAGAGCTTTTATAGATATTAAAAAAACATCCAATAAAAAGAAACGTAGAGAGTTTTTTTATTCTTATAAATCACATTGTAATAATTAACACAAATTATTAGGAGTACAATTTTTAATACAATGGGAACAATCAGGAACATTTTTTTAACAACAGACAATAGTTGCATATTATAATTTAAAGAATGTTATTATAATTCAATGTTGTTGTTATGTTGTTATTTGTTTAGGTTTTTAAAAAATAATTATAAATCACACTTTTATAAAGTAACATAAACTATCCAGGCGTCTGTTACTTGTTTCAACTTGTTTGCATCTAGTTTTATCCAACAGGGAATGGCTGGACCTAGTTGTAGCCGGCATGATGAAGGCTAGACCTAGTTTTACCCGAAAACAATCGGCTCGTACTAAGTTTAACCAAGAGTAAGTGGCTACACCTAGTTCTAACCGGCTCAAACTAGGTGTAGCCGCACTTCGGGTATTTTCAGTAACCTAATAACAGATTCTTAAAACATGTTGACTTTACATTATTGTAATATAAAATCCAAGTATAAAAAATAATTTGCAATAATATTTGCACACAGATGAGTAGTAAAGTGACGGGCGAGGACTGCGCGTACATCGTTCAGAAGTTGCAGCGCGTGGCTGCGTTTATGCAACGTACTCTGGCACCTCCACATTCCGACGAGCACACATCCCTGCACGCTCTAAAGTTATTTATTAGTAAGTATTGTTATCGCTTTAGTTTATTTCATCCCCACTGCTCTCAAAACGGTGAAGAAAAACATCGTGAGAAAATGTTCTAGAACCAAAATTTCGGAAACATGTGGCATCTACCAACTGCACTGGGCCCGCGTGTTGAACCCTCTCATAGAGAGGAAGCCTGCATAGCTACAGGCTAACATACTCGTATTAAGCAGTTGATTACCTAACTAAATACATTGGTATTAAATATCAGTTTGTTTCCAGCAATGGCGATAGAAATGTTAAGTTTATGGAAGGTGCTCTGTGAGCATCAGTTCCACGTGATCGCAGCTAGTCTTCCGCCTGAGCAACAGAATGCATTGCAGGCCGCTAGTTATAGGTATGAAATCTTTTATCTAATCTTTGCACATTCGGAAAATAGGATGGAAGTAGCCTCGGAGTATATTCACATTGCCATTCAATCTAGCTACTCAAACTCTAGGAATAATTAAATCATTTTGTTTGTTTTTAGGGAATTATTAGTAGGTGGACAAGAAGTAGCGTGTCTGCTCCTCGGATCTCTAGTTGCAGGATATCTAAGAGACAACGCTTCGGTAGATGGGATCTCACAAAAGCTGAGACAGCTCTGTCCCACTCTTTATAGGCAAGAAGATGCTACTTGTTCTAAGGTATCAATTATTTTCTTTTTGCTGAGAACATGAAATGTCCTATGTCAGGAACCTGTTTTATACTATTCTTTATATTTCAGGCCAACGAATTGTTAATATTTGCGAAGCAGCAAAAGAATCCAGCTGAACGAGAAGAAATGCTTCAGCATGCACTCAAGTTATGTAAAGTGAGTATAAATAAACTAGGCTAATTCTTGCATTACTTATTTGTAATAAAGTAATAACAAGGCCGAACTGCTGATACCCAATACGGGTTACGGGTCTTGGATATCACTTGCTTCAGAGCAACTTTAATAGTTGTCGAGAAATTGAACTTTAATGTTTGTCTTGCCTTTTGATTAAATGTATTCAAATTCAGTATTCTTTTCTAGGATGTAGCACCAAACGTGAATCTGCCATTGGTCTGCTCCAAATTAGTGTCAGCCGGCTTTTACTCTGGGGTTGTTGAGTTGTGCATCGCGTGCGCGTCTAAACTGGACCCGCAAGACAAAGCCGTACATTACTACAAGAGCGATCAGCCCTCCCAGGACAGGGAGGGACACTTTATTTATTATAGAAGGTAAAGAACTCCCAACTTTTTTCTACTACGTTTTCAATATTCAAACATTAGGTTTAGTCAAGTATCCTTCATGGGTGCATCCGATTGAACCGACCCTTGTCCACGTAGCAAAAGCGATTAGTTCGAAGCGGAGTGAAGTTGCGTCATCCGTACCCAAACACGGCGGATGACGTCTTCCGTTTTGGGGATTTTGAATTACCGGGTCTGTTATGCAAACAGTAAATTTCATAACATTCTGGTTTAATTGTCTTGTTTAATGGTTTAGAATGGAGATATACCGTGAAGTGTGCTCCGCGCTAGAGCGTTTGTACGAGCGCAGTGCAGAGGCCTCAAGCAGTGAACCTTCGCCGTTGCGCTCACAGCCCGCTAACGACAACATTCTTACCATGTCGCCTGCTGATGCCAACTACCAGGTAACCAGATGAAAATTACTCTCATTGACCTGCTTACGCATTCGGGGATACAGGCGTGCAAATCAAAGTGCTAGAAAGAAATGTTTTTTTTTGTACTCTAGGGTCATGTTTCATTTATCATGCTCTTTTTACAGGGAAGAAAATTGGTGTGGGAATGCCTCTCCAGAGATGATGAACTTCTGCACGTTGCAGTTTACGAGTGGCTTGTATCCAAGCAACTAGGCTCAGGTAATCTTCACTCCTTACTGTGTAAAACTTTTGGGTAAAAGTAAACATCTCTTTGTATGACTAATTAACTTTTCAGTGCATAACTAAATCCATTTCTATAAAACCTTTTTCATTGTCCAGAACTGCTTTCTCTTGGCACGGCCCCCCCGGCGTCCCTGCGCACATACCTGCAGGCGGCGGCACGCTCTGCCGCCCCGTCTGCCGCGCTGCACCTGCTGGATCTGCTGTGGAAGGTGCTGGAGAAGAGCGGAGACCATCTCGCTGCCGCCAATGTGCTGGAAGGACTTGCTACCAGACCTGGGTGAGTAGGAAGTAATTGTGAAGTGGAATGGCGGGTTTTGGAACATGGCTACACGGAACAAATTATTCGACCTATCTGTTTGCGTTTTGTTAGTTGGTTCAAAGTTCATTGTTGACTTGGATGAATACATTTTCCATGAGTAAATAGTAGATTGTATCATAAGGGAGCAAAATAATATTTTTACGGCGAGGGCGCTTTTTTGAATCCAGAGCGAAGTGAGGGATTCTAGAGTAGAATCCCGAGCGTAGCGAGGGATTCTTTAGTAGAATCCTGAACGTAGCGAGGGATTCAAAGTACGTCGCCCGAGCCAAAAATATATTTTGCGCCCGAGTGATACACTCTACTTTTCATCACCCACTAAGAGAAAATAAAAGGCGCCTCATATTTTATTGTAATATTGATATTTAATGAAACAGAGTAACAACTAAATTGAAATTAAGTAGTATCTAATAATAAAACAACTAAAAACTTATATTTACATTTGAGACATTTTCACAATTTTGAAAATTAATTGTTACAGTTTTATTAGGAATAGAGATTGTTGTAGATTTAATTTTATTCTGCGTGTTTGAAATAATGTCAGAATGTGGCTCATTTTGAGGAAAATGTGACGGTGAATCTCTTTGTTTGGATGTAGATGGGCGCGGCGACAGTGGCATGGATGGATTAACTGAAGGTTGCAATTTAATGTTTTCCACGATGCGTTCACATGTTTTCGCCTTGTTCTCAATGGAATCTTCTATATATCC
Source organism: Xestia c-nigrum (assembly GCA_916618015.1). Classification (NCBI taxonomy): domain Eukaryota; kingdom Metazoa; phylum Arthropoda; class Insecta; order Lepidoptera; family Noctuidae; genus Xestia; species Xestia c-nigrum. The sequence continues at coordinate 14,166,173 of OU745255.1, read as the reverse complement.
CTCTGCTGCAGCACTCGACTTCCATCCTCCATGTCGCTTGAGAACAGTTAAGTCCGCTCCAGAATCTGCCAACAGGGTAGCAGAAGTGCGACGAAAACAATGTCCTGTATATAGCTTGATATCTGGTAACTTCAAATAAGTAGCGATTTCTTGTGGCATGTAAGAAATTTTATTTTTTCCCATAACTTGTTTGAAGCACTTGCCATTTTGATAACGGATGAAAAACCGATTGGTCTTTATATCAGCAGGACGCAGGTCCAGGTATTTCTGTACAATAGTTTTGTATTCTCCTCGGATTACGAAGGATCGGTCAATTTTTGTTTTTGTGTCTGTCAGCTTTACTAACAGTAAATTATCCGAGTGATTTTCGACATCATCAACAGTTATTTTTAAAAGTTCATTGCCACGACAAGCTCCATGTACTCCGAAAATTAAAGCCACCTGTAACAAAACCGAATGTGAATAAGACAAGTACCTATCTATCGAAGTACAGGTTACAATAAAATGCGCATTTTAAAACACTAGTTATACTTTACTAATCCACCATATATACATACATAGTTACTTACTTTTACGGCAAGAAAGATGTTGTCGGGTGCCTCATTAAGGAAAGTCTCCACGTTTTTGACTGAGAACACTTTGGATTTTTTAGGTTTAAATCCATCAGACATCCTCTTCAGATACGCTATTAATTTCGAATATGTGTCCAGTTTTACGTCGTTATTAGAACTGACTGTTGATTTTAGCATTGAGTAGGTACTCCAAAGTGTGGAAGGTTGTTTAGTTTTGGCTAAGTACTGGAAGTAGGCCAAAAACACAGATTCTGAAAAATTCTTGGCGCCTCTTGAATTTCTCCATTCAATAAAATTACCATAAGCTTTCATATATTTCTCCCGGGATTTTGCAGGTAGTAGATTATCCATCACATTTCTTGCGTCAGTTCTAATACTATCAGGAGTTAATTCTATACTTTCACTGTCACTTGAAGAACTCATTTTTCAAAACAAAATCATGAATTTCTATCAATCCGTGAAAATTGACGAAAACGCGGGCTATAGTTCGCGCGTTTTTAATTTTATTTCTTTTTTTTTTTGTATTCAGCCGGCGCGCGGCGCTACTATGGGCCGTCGCACCAGCCAGTCTTTATTCAAACAATATTTGCGTTCGATTTCTTGGGCGCTGAACACAAGATGTTCCAAATTCAAAAAGTGCGCGGCAAAGATAATTGCGGCGCACTTATAAAGAGGATTAAAAACTCATTACTGCCCGCTAAAAGTTTCTTATAGAAAACACCACCTTTGGGTGCACTTAAAGGCGAACCAAGTCGTCTTTTTCGAATAGATGGGATGAAATAGTAGATTGTATCATAAGGGAGCAAAATAATATTTTTACGGCGAGGGCGCTTTTTTGAATCCAGAGCGAAGTGAGGGATTCTAGAGTAGAATCCCGAGCGTAGCGAGGGATTCTTTAGTAGAATCCTGAACGTAGCGAGGGATTCAAAGTACGTCGCCCGAGCCAAAAATATATTTTGCGCCCGAGTGATACACTCTACTTTTCATCACCCACTATGAGAAAATAAAAGGCGCCTCATATTTTATTGTAATATTGATATTTAATGAAACAGAGTAACAACTAAATTGAAATTAAGTAGTATCTAATAATAAAACAACTAAACACTTATATTTACATTTGAGACATTTTCACAATTTTGAAAATTAATTGTTACAGTTTTATTAGGAATAGAGATTGTTGTAGATTTAATTTTATTCTGCGTGTTTGAAATAATGTCAGAATGTGGCTCATTTTGAGGAAAATGTGACGGTGAATCTCTTTGTTTGGATGTAGATGGGCGCGGCGACAGTGGCATGGATGGATTAACTGAAGGTTGCAATTTAATGTTTTCCACGATGCGTTCACATGTTTTCGCCTTGTTCTCAATGGAATCTTCTATATATCCCTCTGCTGCAGCACTCGACTTCCATCCTCCATGTCGCTTGAGAACAGTTAAGTCCGCTCCAGAATCTGCCAACAGGGTAGCAGAAGTGCGACGAAAACAATGTCCTGTATATAGCTTGATATCTGGTAACTTCAAATAAGTAGCGATTTCTTGTGGCATGTAAGAAATTTTATTTTTTCCCATAACTTGTTTGAAGCACTTGCCATTTTGATAACGGATGAAAAACCGATTGGTCTTTATATCAGCAGGACGCAGGTCCAGGTATTTCTGTACAATAGTTTTGTATTCTCCTCGGATTACGAAGGATCGGTCAATTTTTGTTTTTGTGTCTGTCAGCTTTACTAACAGTAAATTATCCGAGTGATTTTCGACATCATCAACAGTTATTTTTAAAAGTTCATTGCCACGACAAGCTCCATGTACTCCGAAAATTAAAGCCACCTGTAACAAAACCGAATGTGAATAAGACAAGTACCTATCTATCGAAGTACAGGTTACAATAAAATGCGCATTTTAAAACACTGGTTATACTTTACTAATCCACCATATATACATACATAGTTACTTACTTTTACGGCAAGAAAGATGTTGTCGGGTGCCTCATTAAGGAAAGTCTCCACGTTTTTGACTGAGAACACTTTGGATTTTTTAGGTTTAAATCCATCAGACATCCTCTTCAGATACGCTATTAATTTCGAATATGTGTCCAGTTTTACGTCGTTATTAGAACTGACTGTTGATTTTAGCATTGAGTAGGTACTCCAAAGTGTGGAAGGTTGTTTAGTTTTGGCTAAGTACTGGAAGTAGGCCAAAAACACAGATTCTGAAAAATTCTTGGCGCCTCTTGAATTTCTCCATTCAATAAAATTACCATAAGCTTTCATATATTTCTCCCGGGATTTTGCAGGTAGTAGATTATCCATCACATTTCTTGCGTCAGTTCTAATACTATCAGGAGTTAATTCTATACTTTCACTGTCACTTGAAGAACTCATTTTTCAAAACAAAATCATGAATTTCTATCAATCCGTGAAAATTGACGAAAACGCGGGCTATAGTTCGCGCGTTTTTAATTTTATTTCTTTTTTTTTTTGTATTCAGCCGGCGCGCGGCGCTACTATGGGCCGTCGCACCAGCCAGTCTTTATTCAAACAATATTTGCGTTCGATTTCTTGGGCGCTGAACACAAGATGTTCCAAATTCAAAAAGTGCGCGGCAAAGATAATTGCGGCGCACTTATAAAGAGGATTAAAAACTCATTACTGCCCGCTAAAAGTTTCTTATAGAAAACACCACCTTTGGGTGCACTTAAAGGCGAACCAAGTCGTCTTTTTCGAATAGATGGGATGAAAATATAATTTTCACTCCTCTTGCTCGAAAAGACCGTCATTATAGCGTACCAGAGGCGGCGGAAAATTGCTCATTATAGCCCTAGGGAAAATAAGCTTTTTTTAAAAAAAAATCTGTCGTCGGTGTTCGAAAACGCAGTCTTAACTCATAATTCATAAAGAAATGACTTATTATTGTTCCATAAAAAAAAGCATTTTATTTTTAAAAATGGAACGCCGAACTGTCTGGCAGGATGTGTGCGTTGCATTCCAGCTACAGAAGAAATAAAAAAGGCATTGGCGCGAAATTTTATAATTTTTTCTGTATTATTTATTTGAATTATAAGAAGGATTCCTTCTTATACTCAGGCAAACGAAATTAGAGACTGAAAAAGCGCGGCAAATTTAAAAATATCTCAGCCTAGTAACCCCAAAATTTGTATGAAGTACCCGGAATAACCTGACTTGATACTTACTTTACAGTTATTTGTTTTTTGTGTTCAACAATATTTGTACACTACTGCTTGACAGCATGTGGACAGGTCCAAAAATGGAAACCTTTTTTTTTCGGATGGGATGCGCAGAAGGCGCCTGGTCAGCTTTGGATCCAAGGATGGCATAGCTTCCTTGGATTGCCTACAACCTGGTGTCGCGGCCCACCATTTTTCTGACAATTCGATAACCATCTAACTTCGTTGGTATAAAATTCGACTAGTTAATATGTGATATTGTCTGAATAAAAACACAACAGTATTCTATAATCATTTTAATAAATATTACGAATACAAACAAAGTATCAACATCAAAGCGTCATACTAACATAAAAAATCCAACACAACACGTAAACAATCTTGTTTCTGATTAAACTAGACGTTTTTCTCCTGTTGTTTTTCTTCTAACTTCGAAATCATGCTAAACAACATTTCCCGCACACCACTTTAAATCGTTTTATTCAGGTTTAAGTTGGAAAAATGCTCTGTATAGGTCCCAAAAACTCAACAACAAAATCAAAAATCAAAATCAAAGCATTTATTTCAAGTAAGCCAGTTACAGGCGCTTTTAAATTGTCGAAACAAAGATGATAATTAAATGTAGCTACAGGCCCAGTCACAAGACATAAAAACTGTGAAAGTACTGTAGTTGCCCATTCCCTAGCGTAGATCTCTATGGAGAAGAACGGGCAAGAAACTCCATGGACACTCTTTTAAATCATAATGTTGTTACAAAATCTTGGTTACATCATTCCTGTTGAGATGGTGCATTATGTGAGAACAATGTAGCAAGATGTGCACGATAAAAGTGTCCATAGTTAAAACTAACAATATTAATTAAAAAAATAAAAACAAAAGCCGTGGCAACCAAGAGCTGACCAGTCCCAACCGACAGCGCCCGTTCACGAACATGACGCATGTATCAGCACCATTCAACTCAACCATTTTGAAGGGAACTAAATGACCCGACACACGCGCCACCATCAGCGGGACATTTGAGTGAGCATGACATACTCTTAACCGCCAGGGCACAGTTACTTTTTCAACAACACGCCGTCTTATTGTGACAAATTGAGATTGACATAAAATAAACATTGCCATATAAAATATTTACTACCTCGCTAAAGCTCGGTAGTAAAACTACCTCGTCTATAATGGGTAATTTTAGTCCCTTGTATCACAATGTACTATTATGAGATGTTCACTGCCAAAGATAGCTCAAACCTGTGGCGAAATTAAGTGGTTAAGTGGAAAGTTACATTTATAAAATGCTTACTCACTCAAGTACCATTACTTGTCTAAAGATTCCAATTGACATTTTTTTTAACACGTAATACAGGTCAGGTGCAACCCTAGCGCAGCGCATGTCGTGGCTGTCGGCGGGCGTGGTGTGCGTGCGGGGCGCGGGCGCGGGCGGCGCGGGCGGCGGGGAGCTCCTGCGGCGCCTGGAGGAGGCGGGCGAGGTGGCGCGCGTGCAGGCCGCCGTGCGCGCCGCCGCCGCCGCGCTGCACGCCGCGCGCGCGCCGCACCCGCACCACATGCAGCGTCTGGACGACGAGCTGCTAGAGATCACGCAGGTAACGCACGGGAAAACTTATCTGACATCCTTTACAACTTCAGACCTCACAAACTCTGTTGCCTAATTACTCTGTAACGTTCTCACCATTGTGCAGCGGTTTCAGTAGCAGATTGTTACGATAGGCAGTTATGCCTAAACAAAATATATATATATGTTACTGTAAAAGCCCGAAGTGCAGTAAATCTTAAAATTTCCCAGTAAAACCTAAGTTTTACCAGCTTCAGTGGTAAATGTCCAAAATGTTCTATGATCATCGTTAATTTTGGACATGTACCAACATACACTCGGTAAATCTTAAGATTTACCCCAGAGAAGCGGTAAATGTTAAAAAATTGACAAATCGAAACGTGTCAGATCACTGTGGCGTACTCGCGAGCACTCTGCAGCACCCCACAAAAGCGCGCTCGCCTCCACGCGCTTCATTCGATCGTTTTGCTCGTTTAAATACGAAATTGAATATAAAGATTACGAAGTTAAAGATAAAAATGGTGAAATCAGGCATTACCTACGTTTGTTACGAAGACTTGTTTAACGTTCTCGAAGAATTACACGTTAATGTTGGACACGGTGGGACGACAAGGATGATAATGGAATGTAACCGCATGAATAAAAATTTAACAGTCAAGGCTATTAAGACCTATTTGAGACTTTGCTAACGATGCCTAAAGAAACAGAAGTCAAATTATAATGATGCGATTGATTATTAATAATAGATAAATGGTTAAGAAATACTCACATGATAATAAAAGTAATAAAAAATAATAACATTAAAACTGTATCATCATAAATATAATTAAAACTATGTAAAGCTTTGACTGACCGATAATTAAAATAAACGATTAAGAAATAGTTATTATTTCATTCCCATAACCAACATTAACCAACCATCATTGGTAAATCTTAGCATTTCCCAAACTCTGCTGGTAAAAGCCCGAAATATTGTCTCTTTTTTATAAAATTCGGACATTTACCAACTCATGCTGGTAAATCTTAGAATTTACTGGGAAATCTTAAGATTTACCGTACTTCGGGGTTTTACAGTAACATACATATTGATTGTGATTAGACCTGTCGTATTGTATGGATCAGAATGCTGGGCTGTGAAGAAGATGGATGAAAAACGATTGCATGTAGCGGAGATGAGAATGTTGAGATGGATGTGTGGAGTGACAAGAATGGATAAAGTAAGGAATGAATATATTAGAGGAAGTTTGAAAGTGGCACCTGTTACTGAAAAATTGAAAGGAAGTTGTTTGGCTTGGTATGGACATGTAATGAGGAGGGATGAAACGCATGTGACTAAAAGAGTGATGGACATGAATGTTAATGGACGGAGAGGGAGAGGACGGCCAAAGAAAAGATGGATAGATTGTGTGAAGACTGATATGAAAGAGAAAGGAGTAAATGATGTCGTGACGTGTAACACGGGAGAATGGAAGAAGAAAATGTGTTGCGCCGATCACAAATAAAATGGGAAAAGGGCAGGAAGATGATGGTCTAATTAGACTTTGTCATCTACCCTTTTCACAATGAACTGGACTTCGCATTTTTGTAGATCGAGTATCAAAATTGTTATGCGGTGTCTTTGTTTCCCAGCTTTACGAGGACTATGCAGACCGCTACAACCTATGGGAGTGCAAGCTCGCGATCGTGCAGTGTTCGGGCCACAACGACGCGCTACTGGTCGAGAACATCTGGAGCAACATCCTGGCTGAAGCAGAGGCTGTCGCTAGAGGACTTCCTACGCCTGACGAGAGACTGGCCTCCGTTCTTAGCAAGCTGACAACCCTCGGCAGGGAATATGTTAATACGGGACACTGCTTCCCATTGTGTGAGTAATCCATAATCATTTTAGTATCTATTACAGTTTTTAGTACGATTATACATAGATACTTAAACTAACACTTAACTTACTTACTCTAATATTAACTTATAAGAGTAAAATTAATAATAATTTATTCCATTATAATAATTGTATTTAATTGATTGATATTGTAATGTCTAAGTGTAAATTTAAAAATCATAAATTCAATAAAATTGTACCGTAAATATTTGCACGCCATGAGAAATGGCAGACATGTCGTGAGCCACTCTTATTTAAGATCTTGCATGCATGTATTATTTTATTTTAATTCTGTATGTAAACACATGTTTGAGCTAATAAAATTTCTTATTCTTATTCTTATTCTTATTCTTACTTCTCGAAACAGACGAATCGCAAGTCGTAATTTGAATGTCATTTTCTTGAACAGATTTCATCGTGCGTCAACTAGAAATCATGAGCTGTAAACTCCAAGCTGACCGAGGGATGGTGTTTAGAACAGTTTTAAATATCGGCGTATCGCTGGAACAAGTACTGGACATCTATATCAAGTATGTAATCCTGTTGTGCAATATTAACTGCCCATATGATTTTTGTATCATTGTATTATGAATTTACAGACATTATAGACACTTCCAACTAAATGTGTTGCTCACTGGGTAATAATGGTGTTTTATCTTAGGTTGGTGAGCGTTAACGAGCGCGTATGGCTGGGATGCGGCGACGAGAATCACGTGTGTCGTGCGGCGGCCATTTTGTTAGAGAGCGCACGCGCCGAGCTCGCTCCTCTGTCGGCCGCGCTGCGACGTCGCGCACTCGCGCGCTGCAAGGATCTGCACGAAGCTGCCTTGTCTGCGCTACAGGTATGTGACTATGTGTCCTGCATACAGGATCAAATACTAGCGAAGATACATAAGCAGCGGTCAGTGACCACAAAATGTTTAGAAACTCACGTCTTTCGAGTTTCGCTAGCTAATTTAGGACCTTGCATAACTATGCATTTACTGACTGATGTGTAAAGGTCGAAATATAAGTTTTATTAAGCTTGCCAGCGCAAATCCGCCACACGCATTGTACTGTTGAAGTCCAAGTTAAATGCTATCAATGGTATACACGACTATCATGCAAGTTCTGTTTACACACAGCGTATTTCGCCACCGTGAAAGATCTTTTCTGAGAAATTGAGACAGATTTTTCAACTTCGGGTATTTGTTTGTTTCAGTCGCGGCCGAACACTCAACGCCTCATCGAGCGGCTGTCAGTGGCGCAGGCGCATTTGGACCGCATGGATTGAAACTAGTTGTAACTTTAGAGTAAGGTTATTATTTAAGTTTATACATGTGCACATTACTCATACAAAAAAAAAGGAAAGATTTCGCATTCCTAATTGCAAAATAATATTAATTTCTTGCGTCATAAACATAATAGTTTACCTTCATGTACTTGTTAATGCATGAATCGGAATATCCATAAAATATTTTGTAACTGGTAAATTTTAGGTGTGCTTGGATAATAAATTAGATTTCATAACTAAAATCAAAATGCAAATTGACTGACATAAATTTTTTATTTAGATTTTCATAAATTACTAAAACATACAAAAGTCATACAGTAATAATTATTAATATTAATTATATAATTTTCTAATATATATAAATAACTATTTTCTGTTAACATACTATTTGAAGTGGCAGTGACATACAAACATTCTCCTCATAAAATTATGTCAAATGTACAAATATGTTGAATCATGTGCATAATTATAAAAATATAAGTGATTATGCATCAAAAGGCACTATGAAAATGGTTTCTATTTTTGTAAATAAACGATGATGATTTAAGAACAATACTGACTTTGATTTAAATACCTCCTTGCAAAATGCTTAATGAGATCTAATATTTAAATTGATCGTAAATTAAAATTAGTCTTTAGTATTTACAATCCAGATTCCCTAGGGGTGAAATAAGTTTGGAAACCGCCAGTAGTACTCAGCGTGTCCTTTAAATTAACAAAAGTTTGATATTAATGACAAATGAATAATGACGTGACTATGAGGAGTCTTCATCGAAAGGGTTAGTAGTTACCTGATGGCCTGCCTGATGATCGTCATCTGGGTAAGAGTACACTCCGCTGTGCTGTGCTCCGCTGATCGTGGGCACTCCCACTGTATTCATTGGAGATATAGCGCTATTGTATTGCTGTTTAGTGGGATCCCTCCCTGTCGAGTTTTTTCTTATAATTGTAGTGTAAGTAGGCGTCGACTTGACCGGCATGTCTTTAATTCTGGTTCCTGCGCGATACGTGCCGAATTCGTCCGGTGGAGGGGGCAGCGAGAATCCATCCGAAGTTTGTGTTATTTCTGAAGTCTCGTCGCTCAGTTCCTTTGCTAGTTTGTGTCGCATTTTTCTAGGCATCGTGTAAAACGTGTTCATCTGGAAGCAAAATTAAAGTGGCATAACAACTAGGTGTATAATATGCACATATTGCACATAATAATTATGTAGTTGTAGCAAAAAGCGTTTACGTACCGGTCTTGGAACGTTGTAATTTGTTTCTGGTGGTAGGTGCAAGACTAGATGATCGCACAGTGCTTCCATGTCCCTCTTCCTGCTAATATTCTGCAAGGAGTGGACTCTGCAGGTGGCGTGTCGTGGCACGTCGCACTTCACATTCTCTTGTTCGGCCATGTCGTGCATGTACCGCGCCGAGTGGAACGAACTTGTTCGTCGTACGTCAAAGTTCTTCGAGGGCCGTCGCGAGACTGCTCGCCTGAAGGAATCGGTCCGTCGGACGTTGCACTCGCTGCCTTCATCGCTGTCGTGATATGTTTCGCAGTTTGATTCTGGAAATGACAATTTTGACTCAATGTCGGGATCTTGCTCACAGAGTTGCTAATGCTAAGTTAACGAATCTTCGGTCAAGTTTCGTGGTAGCTTACTGTTGATTTCATGGTGGAAATAGCAACAGCCTATCGAATCGTATCTATTGTTGGTTCAGTTATATTTACTAGGCTTGCTTGCTTCTTGATGAGATCCAGCCCGTTCCTTGCTCGAGGCGCCCGCCTTGTAGTCGCTTAGTTTGTAAATGTTTGCTCGTGCTGGCGACAACCTCGTAGGTGGGCATGCGAGAGGTCGTACGTACACATGCGTTACCTTCAGTGTTGTAAGCGCAGAGCGGCGGGTCGGCGTGGTCCCTGGGCAGGTCGTGGCGCGAGGTGCGCTCGTAGGTGCAGAGCACGAGGCCGCACGCCGCCAGCGCCACCAGCGCCACGCCGCCGCACAGCGCCAGCGCCAAGCTTGTTATGTTCGTCACACTGCTTGCGGTCACCTCCGTAACTAACCACAAATTAAAGGCAGGCAGTTGTTAGTTGGGAGGGGTTGGAAATAGAATGCATTCAACAAGACCATATAAAGAGAATCCCATTGCTTGAATACATTTTCTGAGTACAAATAACTACAATGGAGAATATTCAATAACCATTCTTTTATTATTTTGAATGCAGTTACCTAGACAGCCGTTTATATTGAATTGCTTGTTTTAATTATGATAGAACAACTCACCAATTTCTTCACTGACAATGCTACCCTTATCAATTTCTACGACTTGGCTGTCTCCTTTATCGTTGAAAGCTTTAATAACAAATTTGTAACTCTCTTGACTCGGTTCTTCTACCATGAATGTTGGTTCTAAGTTGATTATTGATACAAGTTGCTCCTCAGTATCAACTGTTTGGACGACGAATTTGAATTTCTGGAACACAACACAACGTTTAGGTGTGAATTCTTGTTGTGGTGACGGTCGGTCGCGTACGAGTATACATTGTGTTATATATAGCATCGTATACTGCAACGCTGACGTTAGCGTCGACCGACAGCCGTATTTAGTTTTCGCAGACGTCACGAGCGACCAGCGCGAGATGAATTCAGGCCTTAGACATATAAAGTTATGCAAAATAAAATTATCTTTATCTTGATACGATAAACCTACACACAAGCAATCTAGCTACTAAAGAAAATTTGCATTTCGCGGGCTACCGTGGTGCATCGACCTTAACTACGAAAAAATAAAGTTCAAAATGTACTGCCTCACCTGCGGTAATCCGCCGTCATGTCCCTTCTCACAAGTCACAACGATATCGTCCTCAGTGTTCTTCTTGGCTACACAGTTAGTTGGAGGACGTGGAATAGTCTCGTCGGTTACCAGGAACGTGCATGGAGTGTGGGTCAACCCTTTTGTGGGCACGTCGTTTTGACCCCAACAGAATATCGTACCTGGAAAAACGAACAATAATAAAGGAATATTAGCAGAGCTTTGAAGTTCGATTCATTTGTGTCTGTTTAGAGCCTGCTCAGACGGCAGACTTTTTGTCCGGATGAGTCCGTGGCGCACAAAAGGTCTGGATGGCATATACAAGTCCGTCGCGGATTATACGCAGACTCGAAGCACTGCGCACATCTTCATCGTAAGTTGTCTCCCACTAGCGATTGCAGATTGCATACTAAAAGTGTGCGTCGTCTGCGTCAACCCGTCAACACGCTTTCGAGCAAACGATATATTTTTTCGCGCACGGATTTTTTGTGCGCCAGACTTTTTGCGGGTCGTATGCTTTACTGCATACCTACCATTGCTTAGCTTATATTTTCACAGACTAAAAAGTGCGTCTCGGATAGTCTGTGCAGGCCCTTAGAGTCCGAAAGTCTGACATTCTTGCATAGTGGTCGCCTCCACGATCGAGAGAATCGCGGCGATTTGACGTGTTTCTATAAGAAAAATCGCCGCGATTCTCTCGCTCGTGGAGAAGGCCCTAAAGAGAGTGTATAGAAAAACGGGACAGTGACGATATTAACGCCGCGATTCTCTCGCTCGTGGAGAAGGCCCTAAAGAGAGTGTATAGAAAAAGGGGACAGTGACGAAAATAACGCCGCAATTCTCTCGCTCGTGGAGACGGCCCTAAAGAGAGTGTATAGAAAAACGGGGCAATGACGATAATATCGCCGCGATTGGACAATGACGATAATAACGCCGCGATTCTCTCGCTCGTGGAGGCGGCGCCATAGTCTTATTTTCGCTATTCTAATTCGTTGTAAAGACCAATCTAAGCATTCCATCATAGATAAAAAAATAACGGCTTAATATTGCGAAACAAACACCGTAAAAAGTACCCTCAACTTACTAAAAGCAGTTCCATTGGGCCGTTCATACAGCAAGGTTTGTTCCTCACTCTCAACCGTCTCGTGCGGTTGGTTCCTCAGCGTGGTGAGGTTGACGGCCTCATTGACCAGCACCCAGCGGTAAGACACAGGCGCAGGGTTAGCCTTCACGGTACACGTCAAGTTTATCGCTTCGTTCTCACCTACACCATACTCCATTACGGTTTCGTCTTCGCAGTAAGCGGGATCTGCAATTTGTATACAAAACTAACATTAAAGTTTGGTTGTATTGTATCACAGCAGCGGCAGCATCGGCAGTGGCGGTTGTAAGCTTTTCGTCACCTTTATGCCCTTAGTAATAAGATTGGTAATGGGTGGCTAGCTATAATTTGGCTGAAAAGAGATAGCTTCAAAAGCTAGTATGTCATATACTAGTTTTTGCCCGCGACTTCGTTCGAATCGATATTTTAATGAGTATGTGTGAGAAGAAAAGAGTAGCCTGTGTGCTAATCCAGACTGTACGGTCGAATAAGATATTTGGTTTACACTTTACAATGGAATTTGTAGGTTAAACTGTAAACCAAATAGCTTGTTCGACCGTACATAGCTAAGTATAGTAATATTGTTATGTTATGACCAGAGATCGGAGTACGTAGATTGAATTGAGGTCATTGGTCTGAAACGTATACTTATATTAATATGGACATTCCCCCGGAATTGATTGATTATTTTATTTAAGTACAACATTTTATAAAGAATTTGTGGCCATAGAAACGCAAAAAAAATATATATATATTAATGCTTTGATCGGAATTCTATTGTTATTATTTAAACTGATAAATAATAAATTAAGTAATTTAGTTTTGATGTGTTCCTTTAAATTTTGAATTGAGTAGTAATAATGTCATTACCAATATTAACAATATTTAATTGAATTCTGAAATACCGGAATTACTTTCCGAAAAAATGGCTTATCCATTTTATTCTTTCTGTGTGCATTTATGATACAAGTACCAAAAATCAATCTACCTACTCCGATCACTGGTCTTGACACAAATCCACAGTCAATTCACAATAAACATAAAAAAACAGATATACGGACAAGAAAGTGATCTTATAAGGGTTCCGTAGCCAAATGGCAAAAACGGAACCCTTATAGATTCGTCATGTCTCTCTGTCTGTCCGTCCGTATGTCACAGCCACTTTTTTCCGAAATTATAAGAAAAAAGCTGTTGAAACTTGGTAAGTAGATGTATTCTGTGAACCGCATTAAGATTTTCACACAAAAATAGAAAAAAACAACAAATTTTAGGGGTTCCCCATACTTAGAACTGAAACTCATTTTTTTTATCATCAATCCCATACCTGTGGGGTATATATGGATAGGTCTTCAAAAATGATATTGAGGTTTGTAACATCATTTTTTTCTGAACTGAATAGTTTGCGCGAGAGACACTTCCAAAGTGGAAAAATGTGCCTGTAACTTCTAAAGTACGAGAATGATAAAACTAAAAAAAATATATGATGTACATTACCGTGTAAACTTTCTCCGAAAATTGGTTTGAAAGAGATCAAGTAAGTAGTTTTTTTTATACGTCATAAATCGTAAACAGCCATTTACCTTTTTACCTTTGATTAAATCTGCTACGGAACCCTTCATGGGCGAGTACGACTAGCACTTGGCCGCTTTTTTTTACCTTTTGAGGTATGGTACCTTAAAAATGGAAGTCAGAATCTTACAAGTGACATCCACGTTGATGGGCTCGCTGTACGTGGATCCCTCGTTATTGTTCGCGACACATGCGTATTCGCCTCCGTCTTCCTCCGTCACATTCTTCAGTTCCAAAAACTGCTGGATTGTGTCTTTGCCATCATTTTCAGTATTTCCTACCATATCCTCCTACAAATTGATAAAACTGTTTATGAACAATTCGAAAGTCTGCAGCTAGTATAGTGAAAGTCCATCATGTATTCTTTGTTGAACACTAAATACCTTGTGAAAGAAGAGTAGCTCATAAACAGCAGGATTGGCTTGGTAGCTACACGCCAGTGATAAATTGGAACCCTTAACTACAGCTACAGTATTATTATCTACATCCGCGTCGGTCACAATGATTTCCAGGATAGGTGGATCTGAAATTTTCAACATTTTTTTATTAAACTTTTTTCTGCAACCAGTACTTAGTAAGTTGTATGTTGCAAAAAAATGACGGGGCCATATCTCTACAAATCTGTAAACAAAAAAACCGTCGGCATGATAATCGCCTCTAACCGCAATCATAATGGTAATAATTTGCCGTCGTTACAAAAAGCCGTCAAACTAGTTTATGCTCCTATTCCATACTTTTTGTCACGAACACAGCTTTCGCAGAAACTTTCCATAGTGGCAACGTTACCGTTTTCCTCATAAGTAATTACTCACAGAGTACGGTGAGGGGTAGAGGTTGTGCGCACACGAACTGCTCCGAGCTGCGGAGGTGCGCCGGCGCACAACACGTTATTGTTGACTCATCGTACTTCCGGTCTATCGTCAGCTGGATGTCGCTTGCCACGAGCCGCTGGGATGGCTCCATCTGAGTGGGTTACAAAATGATTAAAGCCAATTATCACGATTAACGTCACCGGTATGAAATGGCTTTGTTACCAATTCATTTGTTGGGCGAGGGACACAGAAATTAGATGATAAGTACAGAAATCATCTAATTTCTGTCCTCGCCTTAAAATGAGGTGATACAGAGCCAAAGTATTTTTACGGGTTAGTATGCATAGTTTGGACTGCGATTAAATAGATGAACGCGTATTCTCAAAAGAGACAGGTAAAATGTATGGTCCTCAGGTTGGATCGGCTTAAGGCCGTAATTGGTGGCAAGATTTGACTAGGCTTTACCCACACTAGGCTTTGATCACAAATTCTAATGGGTAAGGTACAATAAAGTTATAACATTCACAAGCTATATAGAAAACAAAACCGGAACATCACTCTCAATCATGTTGTGACGAACAAATAAAAGCGCATCAAGCGCTGTCACTCACAGTAATTTTCTGCTCCAAGTTGAGCAGCTGATTGTCGGCGAGCCGCCACACGATGGGTGGCAGCGGGCGCGCGCCCAGCACACGACACTGCAGCGCCAGCGCCGCCCCCGCCCGCACCCGCCCCACCGCCTCCTCACCCTCCGGGCCCACGCTCCGCAGGGACACCAGGTCCGGTGGCACTTTCATTCATAATGTTTGAATTATGAGAAGTGTAGGGGGGGGGGGGGCAATTGTTTAAAGGGCAGGTCAAGGTTATTACTTTGAATGCGCACAAGGTTGTTTAAATCGTAACGTTATGTCCAATATGCTTTCTACAAATCTCCGGTATTTACAACCTATATGTGCTTGTGTAGTTTAAAGCGCACAAGTAAGGGAAACGTCCTATTGACTTGGCGGGAATGCATTAAATTGCCATAAAAACTGCTTTAGTTGGACTGTATTAAACATTTAACTTAGCTGAAAACATCGGTAGGTATCAATTAAGTACTTACAATACATATCTATTGTGATGTCTATAGACAGAGGTGAAGTTTTCTCGTTATTTTTGGCGAAACAAGTGAAGACTCGGCCGTGGTCCTCGCGCTGTAAGGGCCCGTATATGAGGTCGCTGCGCACGCGGTGTTCCGATAGTGGAGTGAGGGTGTTCTTCAGAAGACGTTGCTCCGTCCACCATGACAGTTCAGCCAGCGGTTTACCTATCATATTGTGGAATTATGTAAAGGCCATAGAAATATAAGGAAACTTTTGTGTACAAGTAGATCCTGCTTTTAACAGCAGCATCGATTTATTCCATTGTTAATCATCAAAAGTGGCTTTACGAAATACTTGAAAAGTTACACGTCATAGAATGAGATAGGTACTTATCAGTTTCCACAAACAGCAATTGGGATCCAGAACTACCCATCCACACAACATGTCTCTAAAGTAGGAATAACTTCCCTTCCTTGGCAGTTTTGATGCAATTACAGGCATGCACACCTCATCACGTTAACGAACGCTCCATTAAACCCCTTGAGTTGATCACATAATCGCTGAATTCACTGATGTTACTATACATTGAGAGCTCGGGCAGACGGCGATCAGTCAATCGTTTTACGTTCATTCATGAATCATACGTATAAAGTTGTAGTACTTATGTTCTTATTCCATTGACTACTGCTCAACCACCCAGCCGAAAATCGGAATATCTTTATATCTGGTTATCGATGCTGGTTATAGACTAATTTATAGTAAAAAAAAAACCTTTTTTTATACAAGCTTTTATTAAAATGCTATAAAAGGAAGAAATCAATCAATTTACTATACAATTTATTTGTACTAATATTTTAAAGCAGAAGTTTTTGTTTGTTTGTTTGCTTGAACGCGCTAATCTCAGGAACTACCGGCTCGAATTGAAAAAATATTTTTGCGTTGGATAGTCCATTTATCGAGGAAGGCTATAGGCTATATAACATCACACTATGACCAATAAGAGCGGAGCAGCAATAAGAAATGTTGCAAGCGGGAAAAAAGGAAAGTTGAAAGGCGATGCGTTGCGATATTAAAACTTCACGCGAACGAAGTCGCGGGCAGAACCTAGTATGATATAAAAGCTTGTCGAAAGATTAAACATTTAAGTAAATCTAACAGTTTGTAAAAACAGATTACTCTCCTCAGTCGGGTAAAAAGAAAGGATACTACGTAGGTACCTAGTTTTAGTATAGGTAGGTAGTAGAAGTGAAACCGCGGTTCAGAAACTGGGCGTATCATGAACCCAAAATGTAAAAGTCTCGTTCTATACAAGATGTAAACAGACACATCACGAAGTCTCCACTTTTTTTTTAAGTGAAAAATCACGTTCTACATAAAAACTTACAAATACCGCACTCAAAACATTGTGCTGGTGGATGGATTGAATAGTACGTGGGTTGTGGAGGTGTTTTAAGTAAAAACTTACTTTAAAAACATGTACTTATTGTAAAAAATCTTGTGAAAATATTGGAACTTTGACCCAGGGTAGGTATTGTCCAGAACAAAAAACTGATCGCAAAGACGGGGAGAAGAAGTGCCTTTCGGCTTCGGTTTTAACACCATCTATTTAGTACTAGCTGACCCACGCAACTTCGTCTGCGTCACTGATGAGAGAAAAACGAAAGAAAAAAAATCCAACATTTTTCATTCCTGCTCCGCTCCTAATGGTCGTAGCGTGATGTTATATAGCCTAAAGCCTTCTTCGATAAATGGACTATCCAACACAAAAATATTTTTTCAATTCGAGCCGGTAGTTCTTGAGATTAGCGCGTTCAACCAAACAAACAAACTCTTCTGCTTTATAATATTAGTATAGATTAGTATTATAGAAACGTTCAATCAGTGAGTATTATAAAATCCGAATCGTTAGTCATTGAGATGACTTAAACGTAGCGCGAACAGGTAGTAGAGTTACAAAATATTATTCGCCTCGAGACTTAGTTTTTTCCTAGTCCTTCCGTTCCTGTTCTACTCCGAGAGTAGCGCGAACAGGTAGGTAGAGTTACAAAATATTATTCGCCTCGAGACTTAGTTTTTTCCTAGTCCTTCCGTTCCTGTTCTACTCCGAGAGGTTATCATGTACAGACTACAAACAGTTCCTTACCTCCATAAGCCACGCAGGCGAGATGAACGGTGTCCCCCACGTAGTAAGGTCCCACGTTCTGGCTCGTGTTCACACCAGCGCTGGCCTTGGCCACTTGAGTGCCGTTCTCGTGCACCACCCATAGATGACGGGGCGGTTCTATAATTTTAATCGATAAAAGTATACGATAAGTGTCTAAACAAAACTACCACAAACTACATTTTTAATAGGTGAGGATTTAGGGTTGCCGTGCTGAATTACAAAAAAAAATAGTACCTAGGGCTGGTACTACCTACGGTACCTACCTACTTAGAAATAGTGTGAAGTAGGATACCGGGCTAGCTATTTAGGTACCTATTAATCTATATAATTTCTACATGATAATATATTTCACGTTATTAAAAAAGGTATTTAAGTCCCTATGAGTCTAGTCCTAAAATAGTGTAAGTCACTAGCATAGCTAATTATTACGCCATTAATGATGTAATGTTTACGTCGCGCAATTGTTTAATAAATGGAGCGAGCAGTTCCGGCGCAGTCAGCTTCCTCATTAGCCTCGCGGACCAATTAACTGATCCCTGCTATTCTGCGCGATAGGTAAATTTTCAGTTCGGCTCGTTTCCGATGCTTTTGTTCCGTTCATGTAAAACGAAAAGCTGAGAACTGTGCTTGCGTTTACAATGACTTGTTGACACATAAGTTTGCAGGAAATTATGAATTTCCATTGCAAAAGTTACCAAAATTATTAAAAAACCCTGTTTTGTTTTGTAGTTCTTAGCGGAGTTTAATTATGAATTTCCATTAAAAAGTTGCCAATTAAAAAAAAAAACCCTCTTTTGTTTTGTATTTCCTACCTGAGTTTAATTATATATATATTTTTAAATATAAGTTATCAAGCTTTTTAAAAAAACCCTGTTTTGTTTTGTAGTTTTTAGCCGAGTTTAATTATGTATTTCCAATTTCCTATTGCAAAGTTTCCAAAATTAGGTAGGTATTAAAAACTCTCTTTTGTGTTGTAGTTCTTAGCTGAGTTTAATTTTGTAATTCAGAATCAGAATCAGAATCAGAATGCTTTATTTGTAAACATAGGTCAAATTATAATAATGATGATACAGGTAAGTGGATCCTCTATGTTTTGCCCAGAGGCGTACAAATATATAATTTCAATGAACATTATCTTTAACACTAGTTCAACTTTTAAGATATCTTCTAGTGGTAGAATTTTATAAAATTATGTTAACTTCACAATCGTAATAAAATCAATATTAAGAAATAGGTACATGCATGTCAATATTAATTGGGGGTATAATCAGTTTCAATAAATGTCAAAGAGATAAAGTTATAATAATGCTAATGTCAAATAAAATTCTGAATAGTCAAAATAGGTTAGGAGATGTTGGTACAATTTTCTGAAGCAGAAATTATAGAATTATCGTCCAGATATTCCTGTAATGAGTAATAGCATTTATTTAACAATATTTTTAATAATTGTTTTTTGAAATTTTCCAGATTTAACGTTTTTACTATTTCAGGTAGTTTGTTAAAAATTTTTTTGGCCATACAGAAGGTGCTTTTATTCATAAGTGCCGTTTTGCCATAAGTCACTTCGAGTTCTAACTTATTTCTATCACGTAATTTTCGGTAGTAACTTTTAGTAGCTATTTTATAAAGTGAAATGTTAGATTTGACGAATACATTTGTTTCGTATATGTACAGCGATGGCAAGGTAAGTATTTTGAAACGTATGAAGTGCGGTCGACAACTGTCTGTGCTTTTTAGTCCACACATAGCTCTGACACATCTTTTTTGGGCTCTAAATATGAGTTCTCTATCAACTGAATTGCCCCAGTACATTACACCATATCTGAGTGTTGATGCAACATAGCCGTGATAGGCTGTTAGTACGGATTCTAGGCTCACTATTTTTGATAATTTATAGAGAGCGTAAGTAAATCGATTTAGTTTTTTACATATTTCGTCAGTCTGGGGTTTCCAGGTCAAATTGTTGTCTATAGTCATTCCAAGAAATTTAGTAGCAGTAGCTGATTCTATCTTTGTCCCTAAATAGTTAATGTCATAGATTTTATTTGGTATTCTTTGATAAAAGTGCATAATTTTAGTTTTTTCCAAGTTTATAATTAGATTATTGTTTTCAAACCATTTTATAATTTTATTTAATGTCACATTTATTTCGTTTTCATAAGTATTGGGATCATCACACTTAATAATTACGGTGCTATCATCGGCGAATAGTACCATGGGGTGTTTTATTTGACTCGGAAGGTCATTTATGTAAAGTAAGAAAAGGGGCGGTCCCAGCACGCTACCCTGAGGAACGCCGTATTTAATTGTCTCACTTTCTGAACGATATTTTTTCTCGTAGCTAGTATTTAAGGATATTTGTGTGATTTCTACAAATTGCTTTCTGTTCGTTAAGTAAGATCGAATGAGGTCAAGTATATTTCCCCTGATACCATATTTTTCAAGTTTGTGTATAAGTATAGGATAATCCACATAATCAAAAGCCTTAGTCAGGTCCATATAAATAGCGCACACAGGATTTCTGTTATCTATGTTTGACACAATAGGAAGAAGCAGGTCATGTATAGCCATATTTATTGTCTTCTGCTTGCGAAATCCTTTTTGTTCGTTAACCAGTATGTTTGATTTCTCAAGGTAGTTGTACAGGGACTTATAAATGACTTTCTCAAATATTTTTGAAAAGATAGTTATCAACGCAACAGGCCTATAATTTGACATAATTTGTCTGTCGTTTTTTTTGTGTAATGGTATAATTATTGACGTTTTTAATTGTTCAGGGAAGATTCCGCTAAAAATGCTCATGTTAATTAAGTGACTCAGATGTGGAGCTATGTAATGAGACACTTCTTTGATAACTTTAGTGCATACTCCGTCATAACCAACACTATTTGTATTTCGAAGTGAGGTAATATGATTATTTATGTCTTGAGGTATGGTCGGCTCCATAAACAAAGAGTTTGAAGTATTTAAGCGTACGTTAATTTCTGGTATAGTTTTATTTTTTGGTTCGATAACTTGATTAATATAAAACTTGTTAAATGCCTGAGCTATATTTAATGGGTTCGTGATTTTCTGTGTCCCAGTTTGAATTTGGGTTATTGGTTCCTTAGGAAAGCAGGTTTTACAATTATTAATTACGGTCCATACCGCTTTAGATTTATTTTTGGACGTCTTAATATAGTAGTTATTTCGTGATGCCTGTGTTAACGTTATAACTTTTTTAAACCTTGCAGAATATGTTTTAAGCGATTGTTTATTCTTCGGGGAAGGATTTGTTCTATATTGCCATAGCAAGTGCCGTTTCTTTTTACTACATTTCCTTATCCCGTTCGATATCCATTTTGTTTTCTTAGTAATTGATTTTGCTATAATTTCGTAGGGAAAACAAAGATCGTAAAAACATCTGAATAAGTCAAGAAAACGATCGTAGGCCTCATTGACGTCATTAGTTGTGTATATGTCCGAAAAAGTGAGACTTTTAATGCAATTTTTAAATTTCTCTATATTATCCTGACAATAATTCCGTCTTTTTATTTTCCACCGCTTTAAGGTACATGTCTTCTTAACAGGACATTTTAAAAGTTGCGCGGTATGATCTGACAGGCCCAATTCTATAATTTCTCCTTTACAGCCTTTTACATTATGGGCTATATTGTCCAAGCAGGTCCCACTGCTTAACCTAGTAGGTTGACTAAATTGCAATTTTAAATTATAGTTTAATAATGTATGTTCGAAGTCTAAGGTTTGTTTAGTTCTTTTCAATATGTTGATATTAAAATCCCCACATAAGACAATCCTTTTGTTATTCAATTTTAAACAAAGCAAATGCAGAATATTATTTAAATTGTCGAAAAATTTATCCAAATTAGATTGAGGCACCCTATAAATACATACAATAATAATGCTGTGTTCTGTCAGTTCTATCGCGCAGCATTCAATTACGTTGATGACAGAATATTTTCCTAAGTCGAATACTTTATATTTGTGGCCGACTCTGGTTAAAATGCACGCGCCACCTCTTTTATTATCTCTGGAGAAACTTGTTGCTAGGCTGTAGTTTGGTATATTTAGAAGTCCTTCCTGCTCAGGTGTCATGAAGTGTTCGGTTATGCATATAGTGTCGATCTGTTTTTTACTGTTTTGTAGTTCTTCCAAACACACAGTAAGCGTATCGCTTTTACTCAGAAATCCTGCAATATTTTGATGGAGGATATGTATATAGTTATAAACGAAAAAAGTTGGGGGTTGCTTTCCGGCTTGAATTGTCTTCGTCATCAATGGTCGTTAAAATCTCGTCATATTCTTGTCTGTTGTTATTATTGTTCGTCTGTCTGCTCGTTTCACAATGTAAGTCTAAATCAATCTGAATGTTCCTCATAATATTGTCAAATATGTTTTTTGTATTTTCTTCTTTATAGGGCTACTGGTGACTTTCTTATATGCCTCATTTTTCTTTAATAAATCGGCATTTTTTTGTTTCAAGGAGCTATTTTCCAAAGATAGTGTTTCTATTTCTTGATGCGCGCTTTTTAATTGAGACCTAAGATTCTCAATTTCGGTCTTAAGGAAGTCTAGCTGCTTATCCTCTTCGTCATCCGACATTTCCGGCACACTATTTGTTGTTTCATCCAATGTTTGAGAAATAATTTCACTGGTGTCATTATGGGGCTCCGATGTAGTGCGAGTGCGACGGAATGTTATGTTTTCTAGGAAGTTCATGATGATGGTACAGATTTAAATATTCACAAAAAGTCACACAGCCTCTCGGGTTTGAACTTGCGATCACTCGGTTAGAGGAGCTGTAAGTCGACTCATACGCCACTAAGCTACTTGTGCAGTCAATAGCAGTGTCCAATTTTGCGATCTTGTGGCGTTTAACTACGTGATTCCTGGTTTTTATAACAGATGTCACTATTTACAATGTTGTTTGTAGATTTGTTATCCGTTAGTCAGGTAATACTGACAACAACGTTGGTAATTCGTTTAATAGGTTTTTGCTAGATGGCGTTGGCGTTGATATTACTTCACGTCAACTTGGTCCAGTATTTGAATAAAAAACGACTTTTGCCTACAACATTTTTTGTTTGAATCACTGTTTATCACCACTGTCTTGAAATTGATAGTAATTATGTTTGTTTTGTAAGCGGTTGTCTTCACATTTGGATGATTACACTGATATAGCTTGTAGCACTGAGTTTAATTGTGGTTTTTAGTCACTGTTTACATTTTTGAGAATCAATGTTAGTATAGTAACCCGGTGTTTCTGATCAATGATAACACTGTCACTAGTAGTTCACGAGTCTAGTTTCACTTTTTTGTATAATGCACTGTTTAAATACTGGGTTTACTATTTTTATTAATTATTTTGTTACGAGCACAATCACATCTAATGTTTACTTGTCAGCGCCATCTGACGGATCCCAATTCTTAGCTGAGTTTAATTATGAAGTTCCATTACAGTTTCCAAATTAAAAAAAACCCTTTATTTTTTTAGTTCTTAGTTGAGTTTCACAGTTTCACAAAGAACTGCACGGTATCACATATTTTAATCAGATAATGATGCACTGTGACTCATCTGACATGAGTTATGTGACATAACTCACTCGTCCACATTGATCCTACAGTCAGCTCTAAGTGCATGAGTGCATGAGCAATTTGCAGTCACATGCCACAGAGATCACCGCATAAAGACGTTAACGGCTCAAAACGTGTCTCGTTAATTTCGGAAATTGCTACGGTGCTTGTGCAAATCATATGTCCTTCACCTTCTGTTGGTTTTGCACAATTCCAATCAAAGAAAGGAGGCTGTACGTATTTCGCGGGGCAAAGGTATATCCACCTATCTACAGATACGATGCATTCACTAGAAGTGTTATACAGGGTATACAGTCAGATGACGAGGTTGATATCAGCCATCCTAGTTTGAGCTACTATTACCAGTCATTCAGATTCAAATGACCCATAATTATATCTTGTACAAATTAGTAACATCGGTTTTAAGTATCGACGTATGAGGAATTACTAGCATTTTAAAAACCAGCACTAGCAGGACTTCATTGTATTTGGTATCTAGCTGTGGTAGTGGTATCACTATGATGATACCGCCGCGTCTCTACCTATGTGTGTTCGCGATAAATTCAAAACTACTGCACCGATTTTCATACTGTTTTCACCAATGGATAGAGTGGTTCTCGAGGAAGGTTTTAGTGTATAATTTGTACGCGGGCATCAGCTAGGTAGATTGACTAATAAAATTTAATCATACCCGACCCGAAGAAGAACAGGGCGAGTCTCGACAGAGATAACGACAAAATCGCTAACTTTCGGTCGCTGATTACTAAGGAATAAATTCGTAGTAGTATATGTGATCAGAGTGTCTAATTTCACCTGGGCCGCTTTATCAAAAATGAAGCAGGTGAAACGAACTGAATCGTTTATCTACTCACCGATAACAGCGAGTTGAACGTAAGTCTTATGTGCAGGGCTGGCAGCAAAGTCAGCGAGGCATGTGTAGACGCCGGCGTCCGAGGGTCGCACGGTGACTATCTGCAGCATGTCCTCCCCTTCGGTGTCGCCGGTCACCAGTCGGTAACGGCCTCCCCCCGACGAGGTGGTGCTCTTGTCGCCATTGCGGAGGTCACGACTGCTGATGCAAACCACGTAAACGGTCAAATGTTCCTAACTATGACTAGGTATATATCACGTACGTATACTTAAATGGGTTTAAATAAGTTATTGTCGTAACCCAATAACACTTTACACGATCTAGGATCGAACCTATAAGACCTTTATTCTCATCAGTAGCACTTACGAGACTAAGAGTTGCGCCACATCTATCAGCACAAAATTGCATTTTTTCATGCTCTTACGCTTTTCTGTCGCTCAGAGCCGTGATTAGCTAGAACGAGAAACGCGGCAGGATCAACGAAGCACTGATGAGGCGGATTAAAATGAATCAACAATTACCTGTAGAATGCGGCAGATGAACCGTTCTTGTACCAGGCTAGGATATTGAGCTTGTCGTCGTCCTTCTCAGCGGTGATGTTGCATGGCAGCTCGACACTCTGGCCAACCACCCCGTCCACTACGCCCCCAACAAGAATAAACTGAGTAGGTAACATCTAGAGTTTTACGAAGGTACGTGAGGTACGTTCAAGCAACAACAGAAACGGCAGACTTTGAATACAGTCGTTTCAGATAAACTTACACCACTAGTCAAATGAGTGATGCTGTAGAAAGTTTACGTGCAACCTAAACTTTCCACAACAAACTGATCTATGTTGCCTCTTGTCAACTTCTTACAAACTAATGGATATCCTGATAACCCAACCTTCAGGCGAAGCTGCACGTGTAGGTATAGTAAGTTGTGATGACATGATTGATTGTTGAAATATTTTAGGGAAACCTTAACACTTAAGAAGATATTTTTCTTCACCTAAATTATTATTTAGTCATACCTGAAGTAGGTATGATTTAATTATCATAAGTATTTTTTTGGTGGATTAAGTTGAACTTATTTGAAATCGCGGTTTATTCAAAGTTACTCTGGGATATGATTTTATACCTAACAGAAAACGTTGATGTTGTTGGTCCTAAATACCACTGTGTAATTTTAAATAATCAAATGAAATCTATGTCCAGAAATAAAATTATTTGAGAAGATTTAAACAGGTACTTACCCTTTTCATATATTTCTTGCGCACATAAACAATTGAATAATGAAACAATCACGATTATATGTATAAAACAATTCATTTTTACACAAATATTATAATTATTTTATTGCACATTACAAAATTCGTAGTCCGAAATTTCACAAGTCGAAGAGGGCACGTCCCGATTGGGCGCAACGGACACGCGTTTCAATTGGCGCGCTCGGCCGCAATAACGATATCGCCGGTCCAGGGAGCGCGGGACTCCGCTACCGGCCGGCGTGCGCGGTCCCCGAACGCTTCCGGAGCGCCTGTCCCCGCGTGTGACGTCACGCCCGCCCTGCCTGCTTGCCGAGTGCCGAACCATCATTTACCTTACACTTTTTAATTGGGGAGGTCAAAACAATTGGGTCACTTCATCTGGATTTATTTACTGTGCAAACTGGAAACATTTTATTTCTGGTAGTTATGCTGTTTCCGGTTTGCGCTGACCCTATATACTCCTTTGTGTGCAATTGTTATCGGCCGAATGACCGTGTAAATTACGAATTTGCAGCCGGCGTATAAGCGGTGCGTCAGGACGGACGGAGCGAATGCTTTTTTGTTCGTCCGCGCTACGCCGGTACCGCAGCGCATATCGACGCCGCGCTGTTGCCGTACCGCGCGCTTTGTATGAAAACAAACCAACCTCCGTACGCAGTACGACAAACGCACTGCTTCGGCGCCGCAGCGGCGCGACACGAAACGCGTTAACGAATCCAGGGGGTCTAAAATGGCTGCTTTAGTAGAACATAATATGAATCACGAACATAAATTTTAAACGTGATTCTATTATGTTCTGTTAGAGCGGCCATTTTAGGCCCGCAGATCTATTCTGCATAGTCAACAAAAGTGCAGTGGCGTAGCTAGTGCTAGTAGGGCCCAGTATCAACTTTTTTTGAGGGCCATTTGCTGCTTCCGAGTTGAGTGCGGCGAAGCCCGACAATAAGAGAAAATCATTAATGTCAAACAAATGACTTTTGCAATGAAAATAGCAGCCTGACAATTGGAGCTTTCTGGACTGTGATAAGTTATATTTTCATTTTATCATTTATCATGAAGAAAATTTGAGGTTGTGAGTAGATTTTGTATTTTTTTTTCTCGTCAGGGGCCTTTGTTACTTCGGGGGCCCGGTATCATTGATACGGCTGGTACAGCAGTAGCCACGCCCCTGTAAAAGTGTGAAAACAGTAAATATAAAAGAGAAAGGAGGTAATAAGGCTATACAATAAATACATATAAATATTGTAAAACTTTATTGTTTTACAAAAAAACTTAGTTGGACTTCAGTGGTATTTTAAAGAAAAGATATAAAAATATTCAGAAAAACACAGTTACATTACGGCTAACAGATAGTTGTTTTAGAATCTAGGACAATACTAATCTAGTTGTTTCAGAGATCGAGCAAATAAAACTGCCAACATAGCAATCACACCGCTACCAACTGTTCCAACGATGATTTTCTTTGTTGTATTGCGTTTTTTGTTTGTCTTCACCTGAAAATTGTAAAATGACAGGATTAGTTTTAATCAGTATGACCTATTTAATAAATAAGAAGACATGCTGTCAAGTAATAGAGAAGTATGGGAGAAGACATGCTGCCCAACCCCAAAGACAATATAAATAAATATCGCTGGACATTAACACACAGCACCATCTAGTGCCACACTAAGCAAGGCTTGTGTTGTGGACACCAGATAGTTGTTATACTACTTATATACTTTTTTGTTTGTATATACATACTTATTATACATATAAACATCCATGACTCGGAAACAAAAGTCCATGCTCATCATACAAACATTTACAATATGATAAGGGCAAGCGAATGATGAGGTTTTTAATTAAATTCTTCGCCAATGTTCTCTGGAAAGAAATTTTACCTTCAATTGTGAGTTCACTGCTTTGTCAATAGAGTTTAATATGGTGATCATTTCATTTATAGTGAAGATTGCTATGTTAGATGCATATTTGTCTTGGTAAAGCAAACAATCTGATACTTTCTTTGTTTTCTTCAGAACCATGCTGCTGTTGGTCATGTTTAGGTTTATTCTGTGGAGAAGTAATGCACACTCCTCAAATACTTCAACTACCTCCACTGGACTAAGATTTGCCCTGAGAAAAAAAAAAATTAGTAATGAAAACCTTTCATTTTATTTTGTATTATGATAGTTACTGTTGGTACTTATATTTCATAAATAAAACATTATGTTTATTCTTGCTAGGTATTGATGAGATACAACTAGATATATAAGTATTATTCAAGATTTAATGAGCCCTGTCTTATCACATATGGTTCACAAAAATTGTTTGTGTCTACTCTATTGACAATGAAAATGTAAAATGGGTAAGAATTCTCTTAAATTAACTGTTGTATTTGACAGGAAATTAGAGTTATTCAGAAATGTAATAGATATGATGAAGAGTAGTGTCACTCAACAGTGAGAACATATTAAATACTGTTGACTCTCGGTACCTACCTACTTATGTATTGGGTATTGATGATATGAAATACTGTATAACCTTCTAAATTAATTACTTACGTGCAGATAGCAGTCTCATCGCATCGAGGAATTAGTTTAGCATTTTTTATGATCTCTGATCTTATTTCTGGTTCAAGGACTCCCAGCTTCGTCAGGTCTTCGTCAGACAATTCTGATAATCCAAACTTGTCAATATCTTCTTTTCTGTGTGTAATTCATGTAAAAATTAAGATAAAAAACATCAAAATACTATGTAACTAGAAACAGATCTTACTCGAATAGATCGATATATTTTTGAGCGCCTAGGCCGCATAATATCGCGCCCACTGAGTCTGCAATCTTATCGGCATTTACTGCAATATGTTCTGTTTGGTCTGACATCTTTGATGTTCTTTGCAAATTCAGTGTTTATTTACTGTTTATATTTGCGATCGGTGCCGGTGGCGGTGGAATAAAAACGATTCTCAAATATTATGTCAACATTTCATTTTGACATTGACGTTTTACTAATCGCGCTTCTTTTCACGTATTATATTTTTCACTATCATATTTTTTACTAGAGACACCCCGATTTCGCACGAAAACAACATGTACAAATAAATGGTTCCGCAAGCCTCAATATTAAGCTTTCCTTTTTCTAGTCTATATAAATGATCTACCCTATTTGTTGAAACACCAATCTCAAAATAAGGTGTTGTTTGCTGATGACACTTCTCTAATTTTTAAGATAAATAGACGGCCCAAAAATCTAGATGACGTGAATGATGCCCTACTTCAGGTCCAAAATTGCTTCACAGCAAACAAAAAAAAACTAAATGCATAAGATTTTCATTACCGAATGTTAAAAGTAGTGATTGTAAGATAATATTGAATAAAGAGAAACTCGAATTCGTAGATAAAACGGTTTTCCTGGGGTTTAAGCTTGATTCAAGGCTACAATGGGGTTCTCATTTAACATCTCTTGCGGGGCGCTTAAGTTCAGCAGCATATGCCATTAGAAAAATCCGTCAATTCACTGATGTGGATACCGCTAGACTGGTCTATTTTAGTTACTTCCATAGTATAATGTCTTACGGTATTTTGCTATGGGGACGGGCTGCTGATATTGAGTCTATATTTATTCTGCAGAAAAGAGCCATCAGAGCCATATACAATCTTCGTATGCGCGATTCTCAAGGGAACTATTTAAGGATATTGGCATCACGACGGTTCATTGCCAATACATCTACGAAAACATAATGTACGTCAGAAAAAATCTGCATCTTTTCGGTAAAAGAGGCGACAGACACAATTATTACAGTACTAGAAATAGGGACCAACTAGTTCACCCAGGCTTTAGACTCGCTAAAGTAGACTCATCTTTCATGGGGTACTGTTTGAGATGCTATAATAAAATTCCACAAAGTATTCTTGAACTGAATGAGACGAAATTTAAAACATGCATTAACGCACACTATGAAAGCAAGCATATTACAAGTTGAGCGATTATAAAAATGCTTGGCTCAATGCTGGTCCTGCTGCACAAGGACAGGGGCGCAAAAATTGATAGCATTAAATGGTATTGTTGGAGCTGCTGAAGATTGTACTTAACTATATTTGCATTGTATAGATTCAATGTTAGTATTATATAATCGCATAACCCATATTGTGTGAGTACTAGAAAGCTATCATTCACTGGAAGCCTACGGCAGTTTTTGACTTGAATGTGCCCTGGCGGTTGAGAGTATGTCATGCTCACTCAAAAGTCTCGCTGATGATGGCGCGTGTGTCGGACCATTTAGCTCCCTTCAAAATGGTTGAGCTGAATGGTGCTGATCCATGCGTCATGTTCGTGAACGGGCGCTGTCAGTTGTGACTGGTCATCTCTTAGTTGCTATGGCTTATTTGAAAGAATTATTTTGTTTTTACCATGGACACTTTTAACGTGCACATCTTGCTACATTGTTCTCACATAATTTACCATCTCAACATGAATGATGTAACCAAGATTTTGTAACAATAATTTGATTTAAAAGAGTGTCCATGGAGTTTCTTGCCCGTTCTTCTCCATAGAGATCTACGTCAGGGAATGGGCAACTACAGTACTTTCACAGTTTTTATGTGTTGTGACTTGGGACTGTAGCTACATTTAATTTTCATCTTTGTTTCGACAGTTCAAAGTGCCTGTTATTGGCCTACTTGAAATAAATGCTTTGATTTTGATTTTGATTTTGACCACGTTTGCCTATGCACAAGAAAAACAAGGCGCTGCGCTGGTGTGTGCTCTAGTTGGTGTATAATATGTTGTGAACGTATAGTGTTAATTGTTGTACAATATACAATATGCGAGGTTTTAGCACAGATTACCAGATAACTCACTCCATACAAAATTTTCAATACCTACCGCTATAATAGCCTACAGTGTAGGCTATTATAGTAAAGTGTAGGCCCTACACTTTCAAGTCGATAGACGCTGCGAACGAAAATGTACCTAACCTTACAAACGTAAAGTGGGGTTTGCTTTGTAGATCGCGCAGCCGTCTGGATATTGTGAATTGCTAGGGCTGCCTCTGTCGTCGAAGATGACGGGATTTTTAGTATAGACGTACAATATAAAATAAAACATGTTCTATAATGTATCAGAGTTTATAATTGTTTTAAAAATAAGTATAACAACGAAATATGTATAAAAAAGAATAGTTAAAAAATCAGCGTAAAGGTGTTTTATTTTGATGTAATGATTAATATTTTTTTCCCTTCCTTAAATTCCTAATTGTTAAACTTTAACATAGAGAATATTCGAAATCGGTCAAATAGTTTTAATAAGTTCAAGTTATCTTTGGGGAACGTGTGCGCGCCGCGCGGCTGTTGACAACCCAGTGCGCTATGGGCTACCGGTTGCCCAGCGCTCGGTAGGTGATTAGCGCGTGTAAGTACATGGAGTGTAGTATCTGTCATCTGTGGTTTTAGCCTTTAAGCCCAGCTATACATATCTATGCGCTGTTAGCTTAGTTTTTATTTAACAATATTTACATGCTGAATTTATAGTAAGCGGAATATGTGGAACCTATTTATCTTTAAACACTCAAATGTACCATATTTCAAGTAAATGAAGATATTCTATTCTATTATATTCTATTCTATTCTAGATTCGCAGCTGGCAAATTGTTTTGACAGCAGCAAAGACCTCGCCGATACTCACTCAATAATGTACTGTGGAACTGTAGCGGCGTGTCGTAGAGCTACACGACCGAAGTTATCTGTTCCAGCGTGGCAGTGCAGAATTGAGCGACGTATCGGTGAGGCTAGGGCACTCATCGGCAAGTTAATCTGCTTCAGGGAGGGCAGTACTCGCCCTAGAATGATGCGCTTTGTGAGCCGGGCGTTCTCGGGAACTGATGTTAGTTTTCGAGATTACTTGGCCCGCGTCACAGATCGTATCGACTTTCTGAAGCAGAAGATCTGTGCATGGGCAAGCCGTATCCGTCGGTACAAGCGGCGAGTGGAGCGATACCCTCAGAATCGCACATTCCAAAGTGATGAAAGGTGGGTATATAGGGCTTTTTTTTTTTTTTTTTTTTTTTTTTTTTTTTAGGATGGGAAATCATCAAATGACTTCTCCCACTCTGGGCGGAGCGGGAGGGAGTGTCAGACTCTTACTGACTAAAACCCATCCATGTTCCTTCCTCGCCCTTTATGTTCCGGGGCCGCGGTATCTCTTTCGAACAGGCCCGCAACCCCGGCAGGCTTCGGCCCTTGCGGGCCCCTCCCCTTATGCTGACATCTCTTTGAGGCGCGCGTGGAACACGAACGCGCCGTCGACACGGCCTGTCGTCGTCGTTAGACGGACGGACGGCTAGCTAGCCCATAGCCAACCGTCCACAGGCCCGCATCTACGGTGGCCGGTAGCCACCACGTGGCCCCCGACGCACGTTGCGTCTCCCGCGGGGCCGGGAAGAGAGGATCTCTCCCTCTCTCGTTCCGCCACCTCCTTCGCTAGCATGACTGCTTCGCAGAAGGAGGCGACGGCTTCCCATTCCGTCTCGCTCCGGACCATGGATTGAACCAGGGCCGGACGCGAGAGGTCGCCGCCGCCGATCGCCGCCACGAGGACACGGCGGAGCTCCGCCCACGCAGGGCAGACTTCCACCGTGTGCTCCACCGTGTCCTCCGGTCGATCCTCGCAGTGGAGACACCCGGGCGATTCCTCCCGCCCGATTCGGTGCAGGTACCTCCCGAAACATCCGTGTCCGGTGAGGACTTGCGTCAGGCGGAAGGTGAGGACGCCGTGGCGCCTCTCCAGCCACTCCTCAAAGAGGGGACTTACCGCCACTATCGTGGCGTGCCCTGGGTATATAGGGCTTGGGAGCGACCGGAGTACCGGACCAAGGTGTGACTGACACGCGTCTACCGGATGATGATGCCATGTGTTCATTCTGGCGCAGCATCTGGTCGGTGCCTGTCAGTCACACTGAGGGTGATTGGATCCGGAAGGTTGAACAAGTGTATGATCAAATACCAGAAATGGGGGCAATCATCATTAGCCCTCAAGACGTAGCTCGTGTGCGGTCCGTCCGCTGCCTAACAGGAAATTCCCAGAGCCGGACGGACTGCACAACTTTTTGATCAAGTGGTTCCAAAGATCACACGATTGCTTGGCGTCCCAGTTTCAGTCAGCCTTAGAGTCAGGATCGCTGCCCCAGTTCATGACGACAGGAATTACCCACCTGCTCCATAAATCAGGTAGTACCTACTGCGGAGTCCAAAAATTATAGACCAATCACTTGTTTACCGGTCTATAAAATTCTTACATCCATTTTGAGAGCATAAATCAACGAACATATTGAGAGTAATTCTATCATGTCTGCCACTCAGAATGGGTGTAGGAACGGATCCCGCGATACTAACGAGCTGCTCCTCATTGATATGGCCAATAGCCAACAGGTTCGCCGCTCTCGAAAGAATCTGTCTACATGCTGGATAGATTATAAGAAGGCCTATGATTCTGTGCCCCATACATGGCTCATGAGAGTGCTGCAGTTGTACAAGATAGATGCAACTCTACGCGCCTTCCTTGAGTCATAAATGGGGCAATGGAGGACGATCCTTCAATATCCAGGATGCCAACAGATCCAGGGGAACGATGAACCTGTATGGATTAAACGGGGAATATTCCAGGGCGACAGTCTGAGTCCACTTTGGTTCTGTTTAGTCCTGAATCCTCTAAGCACATTGCTGGAGAATTCAGGACTAGGTTACATCTCACTAATTGCTTTACAAATGGATTATCTGAAACTCTTTGCCCCCAACAAATTGCAACTGATGGAGCTACTAAAAGTAACTGAAAATTTTAGTAACGCCATCAGGACGGAATTTGGTGTGGAAAAATGTGCACCCAACTAGCACAAATAGCTGGTTAAAGACTGGACACCAGAATTTTTGAACACTCGAGGCTGTTATTTTTGCTGTACAAGGGCTGGATAGCCTGCTCTGCAGCCCTTGTAATTCTGAATTTGGCCCCAAATTAACCAGCCCTGAGCAATACAGTAGCTTGTTAGCCGCTATTTAGAGCACTCGATGAGCTGGACCGCGGCTGTACACTGGCTGGACTAGTCATCTTCCTAGCCACTGTCCAGCTCCATTAATTCTCTTAGACAGCCAGGAGATGGTTTATGGATTACTAACGGCTATTAAAGAAGTATACAAGTTCATGCAATGTTACGTACGTCAAAGTCTCTAAACTTTTTATAAACTAAACATATGATAAATGTCTCATTTAAGTTAAGTGTTATTCACGTTGATTTTGTACCTCTATGGGTAAATTGTACTGCGGGTATTACTTTACTGTTAATATATATAGGTGATATTATGAAATAATACACGCGCCTCCGAAATACTATGGTTTTACTAAAATATTATACAAAATAAATACGATGTAAAAATTATTCATAGATTTGATTATTTTATTGTGTTTAATGAGCATTCATAACTATTTGGAACAATGAAATAACGTGTTTTTACCTTAATAATTCTCAAATATCATGAAAAGATATCAGTAGTTTTTCATACGAGTATGTTATCTGCTTGTTTATATTAAAATGGCGTTAGTTTTTCATCCAGCAATAATTCTCACTAAACTTCCTTGACCCACTCTTTTCTGTTTAATGGCCATATTCTATTCTACGTACTATACGTCTATTAATCATCTGGAATCTGTACGCTAGCTGTGCAATGGTTTTCATTTATTCTAACGACTGGTTAAAGGAGTTTAGTGAGTGTATATGTCACCGTAAAATTGTCAAATACGTTATATTGTAATATCTCTAGCGATATTGTAAAAACTCGAAATATTGTCAAATGAACATACTGCTTACAACAAAACGCATTATTTTTCGTGAAATGCATGCGATGGTAGTCAACTCACGCGGTGTGGAGGGAAGGAGGGGTCCCCCTTGCCCAGTGGTACAACTCTCATGAATAGATATTGTACCATTCCTGAGAAATACCGATTATTATAACCTAACCTTAAAACACTTTATATTCCCCTAAAAAGCGTAGTTTGAAAATTCAATTGATATCCGGATATTTTGAACCACGGATATCCGGATATTTTAAACCACAGATATCCGGATATTTTAAACCTCGGATATCTGGATAGAATGCCCTAATCATGGGGGAGGAGGAGATTAAAATTGGCTAAAAAACCTTGGGTAGGTACCTACTTTATTAAAGGAGGCCCCTTAGGTAGGCACCGTGATTACTCAGTAATTCACAATTCGACTTTAAAGGAAATGAAAAAAACAGATCAATTTAATCTTCATTTATTTTATTTTTCTACTTTTCCAGATACACACACCATACGCTACTCGGCTAACACCGTTGTACTAATTACATTTAGTGCATCACAAATGTTCTTACATGTCTAGTAATTTGTTAATGTTAGCGACAGATCTATGTGCTTAATAAATGCATAGCTTTTTTATCTGCTACATTCGTATCAGCCTGGGCTCTAAAAGACAATTAGGTATAATTGACCAGTCCTAATCACTACGTTGACACAGGTTGAGCAATTGGGGTAGGTTTGTTTTTTTTCTATTAATTTTCTAATCATAATACTCTTGAAGAAAATGCCCTTTGATTTTTTTGCAAAACAGTGTTTGTGTTAGAACAGTTTTTAGTTTATTCTTTATTACAGAGTCAATACAAAACATAGGGTGAAATAAATCAAATAGTATGAATAAATAATAATATCAGCGGTCAGCCCTCCTACTTGGCCTTCCCCAGGCACGAAAACGAGCCCGGTTTTCCCTCTAAAGAGATATCAACTCATTATCAGTAGTTTTGTACACACATACTATTTCATTAGGCCGGGTAACAACGAAAATGTCATGGGTTTTTTTGTTGGAGATGACATTTTAGTCAGAGAGTGGGCTTTCTGGCACTAAACCTAATTTGATGTCATTAATCCCCATTAATGAGGTCAAATTAGGTTTAGTGCCCGTACATGAAATGGCGATGCTGCAATAAAAAAAACATGGCGATGCTTTTGCAAAACTATATTTTAAGGTATCTAGTACGATCTCTTGAAACAACCAACGCTTATCTGAAAGGTCATCAATTTCTGTATAA
This sequence comes from Xestia c-nigrum, assembly GCA_916618015.1. Classification (NCBI taxonomy): domain Eukaryota; kingdom Metazoa; phylum Arthropoda; class Insecta; order Lepidoptera; family Noctuidae; genus Xestia; species Xestia c-nigrum. The sequence continues at coordinate 14,130,395 of OU745255.1, read as the reverse complement.
GAAAAACCACTGCTGCATCTTCCAAAAAGAGGAGAAAGTGGCTATGTTGTAGTCGCCCTCCGCGCAGCTGAATTCGGCGTTTTGTTAGCAATCAACCCGGTCTCTTTCGATTATACTGATTGAATACGCGTGTCACGGTCACGTACGAGTCTTAAGCTTAACATACTAGAAATCGTTTTATTTAATAGTGCCACCAGGTTTTTGCATTGTACTTAGCATCGCCATTTCGTGTTCCCCCGTTAATAACGTGACGATTTACTTACATTTCACCTGGGAGTCCTATCGAGAGGTTTTGGTGTCGTGGGCTCTCTAACTATTTAAACTATTGCTTAGCCAAAAGTCACGAAGTCAAGCCATTATGACGATATTTTTTTTCCAGACTTGTATAGGCCTAAGCTTGCTCTGATAAATCTTATACATTACTTCCTCGGCATCTATCACGGTGACTTGTAGTAGACGATTAATAATTTCATCAACAATTGTCACGCCGGTGTTCTTTGCCATAATCTAAGAAGGCGATTATTGTGTCATCTTATAGCTGTACCTATTAGCTTCATAAAATTAAATTTTGTCAAAACTTAATACTTTCGATATTTTTAACGGCGATTTTTGTCAACGCATAAATTATGGCAGTAAATAATAATTTATAAAAATGTTTGTTTAAATTCTAATAACTAAACTAATGTCTAATTGAGCAACTGGCGAGGCGTATAAAATTTCAATTAAAGTACTTATAAATTTATCAATTTTGTTTATCCAGAGGATAAGTTATCTACGATTGCTTTGACAGCTTGCCATGTTTCACGGGCAGTAGACACAATTTGGGAACCTGGCAGCAAGAAACCGTACGGACCGAACGAATCCCTCAGATCCACGTGATATGAGAATTTGATTCCAGCGCGTGCTTTCGCCCAGTCATGAGACATTCCGGAAGCAGGTTGCCTTATTTCTGCGGCTGTACCAACCTGAAAGACAAAATATAGTTCGGTTAGGTTACATAACATTGCGTACTATGATGTAATGTAAGACTAGTAGTTAAAGGTAGTCATAGTTATCCTTCTTAGACATTCGTAGGGAGACATAGGGCTGGTTCAAAAAGAAATCACATCTTTAGAACCACGCTGACTTATAAGTTGCGAACGAAACAATTATATCTAGGTACAAAGTAACACAGGGATAATCAATCAACTTTCTATGAAGAGATTCTTACTTGATACTTGGTGCCATATAAGTCCGCAAGTGCGACGGTGGCCAACTTGCCCATCTCGGTGAGTACGCCGTCGTCGGCGAAGTTCTCGTGCGAGTGTGAGCTCGGCACTAGCCATGCCTGCGAGTACGCGTGCAGCGATAGGTACAGCTGTGAAGCAACGAAATTATGCCAATTAAACTTAGTGGGTTTATAACACAAAATTACGCTACTTATTGTTTAATCTAAACGACTTTAATCTGTTTGTGCACGACACGAACCGCTAGTTGCTTTATCGTTCCCATCAATTTGTAAAGTTCGTTGTTTTATTGTGGGACTAAAAAAAACAAGCTTCAAACTATAACTGTCCCTGTAGATATGTTTTGTCGCTTTGCATCCTGGTCAATCAAATTCAAGGTTGTGCTACAGATCATCCAACTGAACATCTTTCTCCATGGGACCACCATCGTATTCGCGAAAAAATAATCAATGGTATACATCATTCAAAATTCCAATATCTACTCAACCAAATGTATGAGACAGTTGAATATTTTTTACGATTACGGTGGTGGTCCCATAGAAAAAGTTGTTAAGTTTGATGATCTGTACACACCTTTGAATTTGACCAGAATGCAAAGCGACACCTTGTATGCCTAAGGCAAAATAAATAAATACAATAAAATTCATTTATTTCAGGTAAGACGCCCATAAAATAGACACAATTACAAAAATACAAATTTCATAATAACAACAGCAACAGAATAACAAATGACATTACATTACCAGTAGTTAAAATTAGTGAAAATATAAGATGGAAATAATTATAAACTGAAATCAATCGAATTTAAATGAATCAAATTGAAATTACATTGTTACATACTAATTAAAGTTGGAGTTATATGAAATAAATTAAAAATGAATAAAATTAAAAAGAATTAAAAATTAAAAATTGTTAACAGGAATATTGACATGACAGCCATATACAAAGAAATAATTAGCTTCATATATGGCTCTCAATATTCCATTGTCAGAATCATGTACATTGTACACGGCTCATAAAGGAGGCCCTCGCTTTTCGTAATACGGCATAAAAATCATCAACTCTGTTCTCCGCAAACATGCCCGACGCACTACACCTCTACGGAAGCCCGAATATACACCTGAATGCTTTGTTATATTGCACACGTAAGGTATTACAAGCGTGTTGTGTGTGCTTGTACCAGAGGTGACCAGTGTAAAGCGACCGACAGTACGCATTGAACAGAGTGACTTTGACTTGATTTGTGCATTTTGCGAATCGCCGAGCAAGCATATTACTTTTCGCTGCCAACATTCTCTTCTGTCTTTCTAAATCCTCATCGTCCCGCAGTTTATCCGTTACGATATGACCAAGATATTTAAAACTCTTAACAACTTCTAATTTGGTGTTACATAATGATATATCAGGCGTAGGTAATGGGCTGTTATCATATTTAAATACCATCAATTCCGTTTTCTTAACGTTGTATTTGAGACCATGCTTACTAGCGTACACTTCACAGATGCTTTGAATGACTAAGGCAAAGCAGCTGATTGCCATTTTGCATAAATCTGGTTTCTGCGTTTTTAATTAGACAAAAACAATGGAAAATAGGACTGAGAGAAAGAAAAATTCAGAAGAACCAGAAATCTTAGTTTCGTTGAAAAACCTCAAACTAAGATTTTATATGTTACTGGGTAACCCGACCTGTTTTTGGTGGTACTTAAGGCGATTACATGAGCTAAACGGGAGTTTTATAATTACTAAAAGTATATGTTTCACTGCTATAAACAAGACCAGAAAATGTATGATATCCTTCAGGATAATAATTATGCTAGCATGTTACTGTTTTGGAAACATAATACAATTAATTTGGCTCGATAAAAAGAAATCACGAACTTATCTGTAAAAATATCTTTCAAACAATAAAAAACATACTAATATGCATGCGATCATTCTGATTTTTTGGAAAATAATTCTACAAACAATATATTAGCATGATACTGTTTCAGTTTTTTAATCCAATCAATCGTTTTTTTGTAAATCGATCAAAACCACTAATTTCGCGATATTTGGCCCGCAGTGGCTGACGTAACAACCACTTTGTAGTGCAAGCTGATTAGAACTTTATTTTAACAGCATTTCAAACGAAGTTTGAACCACCACAAATAGAGTTACTAATTTAGCTCGTCTAAGCGTCTTAATTACTATTAGTAATAAAACGGGGGACTCTATTCTCTGAGCGAATGCCAATGCAAACATACAGCATAATTGAGTTGGTAAACTTATTTTTAAAATGATAGTCAACTCGAATCTAAATAATTTACAATTATCTTGACCCAACAAGCAGCTTGCATAAGGGGGAAAACTTAGCAAGCGTAAAGAGTAAATGAGCGTAGTTAAAAGGTGTCAGTCGACACGCAATTCTGATTGCACATTGATAACACATCTAACATTTACTCTCATTGTTACAACAGACCACATTTTACAACTTCAAACTCTCTTGAATTTCAGTACTTTTGGTCCAATATCAGGGCCCCTAGACATTACTAAAAATAAAATGTATGGCATCGAGTAGTGTTAGTACTTATGTACTGTGAACGTATGCATACCTGTTAAATTGTGACGATGGCAAATTATTCAATATCGGGTGCTAAAGTTGCGTAAAATAATTCATTTTTTTCTTAAAGCCTCACTGACGATTTTCTTAGTTGCAAAAAATATAATTAACGAGTCCGACAATGGAACTGGCTGCCCTGGGATCTTACTCTATTTTGAAGTAGGTATTCGTTTTGAAAGTGTCGTAGAAAATCTTTTGAAAGTAACGATGTGGGCAAATACCGTAGTCTGTCACAATTTCCCGCGATAGCCGTGCGGTCTACCTTTACGGTTTTGAACGAATGATAAATTGCTATACTTACAGGCAATGGAAACCATTTCTGATTTCTATTCAGTGACTACAATTCGTGACTGCTTCAGTCATTTTAGTGAATGAGTCATTCAGGAGAGTGTTGAAATTCACCAATGCGTTATCAACTCTAAAAAAATATTATGTTGTTGATAGCTTATATAGTAGATTACAAGACTTAGTTACTTAGCTTTACACCGCGCGCTCATTCTGTAGCCTCTGGTCGTAAAATAATACAAGGAATTAAAAAGGCAACTAAACATTGATGTGCCGATTGGCACGCTTATATCTACTAATAGTCAAAAGATATCTAGCATATTATTATGTCTTCAGCATTAGTTCGTAAACTAATAAAGATCTCAAGTGAAAACGAATACTACGAACCCATTACGGGGCGGCAATTATAAGTATCAATTACCTATTTACATGAACACTCTAAATGGGTAATAAGTACTTATAATGGCGTATATCGTTGTGTGCATCCGTCACGCGATAAAAAGACTGAGATAGAAAACAAGATTAGTCATTTGAACCTCGGTTCATATCGGTAGATTCCCGAGGCTTACACATTCGTAGAACCGCGTAAATTTTATGGCCATCAACATTTACACGAAGCGGTATTTCAAATCAAAATAACTGACTCTAGACACAACCTTTTGAAATTGACCAATAAATTATGTGTGTCGTACATTATTTCTTGATTTTCCAGCAGGTCAGTGCATAGCATAGGTAACTGTGCTAACTTCAAGTTTCTAACATTTACAAATCTCAGACAAAAGAGGTTTATAGTACTAAGTACATACCTTGATCTGTCCTCTATGCTCGGAGAGGAACTCTGAAACGGCTCTTGTCTCTGGTTCACTGAAGGGATGTGGTCCGGCGTAGTTGTCGGAGCAAGGGTCCTGTGACGAGTCCTTTTCACTCCAGTGGTAGTCCCAGTTGCGGTCCGCGTCTACGCCAACACACTCCGTCTGGCCCCAGTTCCAAGGAAACCTTTGCGGAAAATATTTTTCTGATAACATGCGAAATAACCTCGGGCCTTATAGTTTTATTTCCATGATCGAGTTTAACGGTAACATAATCAGTAAAAGTATTCACTGGTAGTGTAAAAACTACAAGTTTGACGAAAAGATGTAATTTGCATAATTTTTCACCTGTTTTCCAGACTTCTGTCAAGTCGTACGTAGATAAAAAGAAAAGCAGCAACGTGCAACGTATAGAAATGACCGATGATAAAAATGTCCTAGTCCAGTACACTCACGAGAAAGGTGAGAGCGTTGTTATGTGAGTGAACCGTTTCCATTTTTTTTATTCTTATCTGGAAGCCATAGAGCATGTGCTTGCATATTGCTATTGTTTCGAAAAATATTAAATTGTCATTAGAACATTCCATATGCACGAATTAAATAGTCGTCGTGATTTATTTTTCTTTGATAGAATGTAAAGCGTCGTGGTAGAAAGTGTTACTTATGTTTAAGAGAAGTCAAAGTATACTTATTATGAAACAAAACATACAAAGTGAAGTTGAAATTACACACAATCACCCCTGTCATTGTGAACAACTTTTACGAACAACACTGAATTGTGAAAAAAATTAGCACCATATTTTTTCCCGTGATTTCATTATTTGTTTCATCGTAAAAGTTTATCTTGATCATATTATCATAAGATATGTACACTGTACAATACCCCTTAGGAAATATTCAGTTAACGACAACCTTATAAGTATGTAACTCACCTTTTAGCTAAGTAATCTAACGTGTTCACTGTTCACCTAGAGTGTTTTGAAGCATCACTAATTACATCACTACATATAAAACAAAGGTCCCCGCCGCGTCTGTCCCTATGTATGCTTATATCTTTAAAACTACGCAACGGTTTTTGATGCGGCTTTTTTAATAGATAGAGTGATTCAAAAGGAAGGTTTAAGTATATAATTTGTATTCGGGCGAAGCTGCGGGCATCAGCTCGTTTTATTATAGTTTTCTGTCCAAGTTATATTGGAATCAAAGAACCGCAAAAAAAAACATTTCATGTCGCATTTTTTTTTAGTTTCTGATTGGCACTGCCTTTTAAGAAACATCCTTTAAGATAAATTGTGCTGTAAGGCATGGCCTGACGTGAGAATATCCGAAGACTTTGTTTTAAAAACTTTCACTACATACTTGTCTTGTTGTTTGTAAGTACCCCTACAATACAAATAATAAGATAAGCTGATACGGACATCAGCGGCCCTGCCCACATCATATGGCAGGAAGTACAACAAGAACAAAACCTTTGTCGGTAACGTTGTTGTAGCTGCTCGACAGCTCGAACAGGATGTCCCTCGCCTTAAGCAATATATACATCTTAGAATACAGACTAACTTTCTATAAAGGTAAAAACTATTCTAAAATTATAACCTTTCAAAGCAGGTATTAATGATTTCATTACAATTGTCTTTTAATAAAAAAGTAGATCATAAGTGAGATGTGCTAGCTAATGGTACTAATCGTAAGTGGTCACCGCCAGTGGACGCTTTCAAAAGAGGTTTACTGTCAACTTTTTGTAAGTTACTTTTTGTTACTAAACTGCCTGCAAAAAATTACCTGGTGGTCAACTTTTTGGACAGCCCAACAACAGATTAATAAAAATCTAACGCAGATTTTAATTCGTTTTAGGTCGCCCGTCACCGCGCCACTTGAAAATCGAGGGGCGTTTAGGCATTGCCGATATTTTATCTACTGTGCCGCGTGATGCAAAGCACGTCGCTATACAAGTCGCTGTTGTGAATCAACGTTTTCGCGCAAAAAGCGGTTCACTCAATCACTTACCATCCTACATAGTAATCGTCGGAATGGTCGGGCTGTCGCGAACGTGTTTTCCTCCAGAGCCGGTCGTGAGTGTGTGAGTGCTCGTAACCGTCGGGGTTCAACACCGGCATTATGTAGAAGTCGGCTTGCTTGAGCAGTTCGTACTCCGTGCCTATTAATACAACAAACAAGTTTACCAACAAAAATATCAATTGGCTGCGCTAAAGAAAGTTACACTCGTATGTTTTTGTATTGATTGAAATAGTTTGAATAATTTATTAGATGGTTATGCAAGTAGCTGGGAAATTTTAGAGAAATGTCTTGCATATTTTTATGTTTATGTAATAGTTGTTATAATCGAACCTTGATCTTTCTCTCCCTCGACGAGCGCGTGTATCATCCACGTTGCGACGGCCGGCGCTATCCACTCACGCGCATGCGAGCCTCCGTCCAGCCACACGGCAGGCTTCATGCGCGACCGCAGTTTCCACTTTTTCTTCTCTTTTCCTTTCATCACAGTTTCGTTATTTGATAATGATATCTGATAAGAACAAGACACATGAGCACACTTGAAGACACATGACTATTGAAACCTTATTTAATTAAATAGATTAAGACCTTACTTTTACTGCAACAAGTGGTAATCCTTCTGATGATCGACCTAGTGGTATGAGATCTACTATCTTAGAATGCGAGTGCTGCAGGTACTCTAAATATCGGAGGATATCTGCATATCGATGATATCTGCGCCAAGTCATCGGGTGACCACGTAGCTGCTCCAACTCAAGTCTCTGCTTCTTTGAGAGCCGTGGGTTCTCGTAAGTTATCGCTTTCTATGAAAGAAGAGGTTGAGAGAGGATTAAGAGGATTCAATTAAAATGAAACAGAAACCTTTGTGATACAAAAGTATATGATTGAAAAATCCGTACCTGTAAATCCCAAATTACTATATCGAAGTCAATTTTATTCGATTTGAGATGATCTTTCACGTCTAAGAGAAGATCGGGAGGTACAAGCAAGTCTGTAGATCCGTTGAGCGACGGCGACGTCCACCACATGAGTCCCGAGCCTTGTGCCTCCTCCTGCAAGTCCAGCATCTCGTGCACCTTCCACTGAACGTCAGGATACGTTCTTATTAGCTGGAAACCTTTGTAGTTCTTCTTCAAAGATTTCTTTGCAGATTTTTCTAGAGTGCGATATGAAACGCCAATTAGAACATTTTTTGGCAAGTCAGCCACATTCATATAAAAAAATGTGAGAAAGTTGCAATAGTAAAAACATTGACTCGAGAAAGTTGCAGACGGGGTTATTGTTTGTGGCTACAACTGTTGAGTTCGCCAATGTGACCCAGGGTCGATACACACAGTTCTTTGTTTTTGATTCTGATTTTTTTACTCAGGTTTTATTAAACTTTTGAGTAAAACAATGTTTGAGTTATAACGCAATGGTAACGCTTAAACTTAAGTTTAGATAATCAATCTAGTATCCAAAAACAATAGTTATTTGAGAACAAGAGTGCAAAGTTTATTTTTAACCGCGTGCTCAATTTTGATGACCAAGCAAGCGAAAGATTGTAAAATTGAGTCACGAGCGCAGCGAGTGATTCAAAACTTAGAATCTTGAGCGTTAGCGAGGGAATCAAAAGAGCACGAGGTGAAAAATCTTTGCACACGAGTGCAACACGTAACTTTTCATCCCACCTCAGCGAGGAAATGACTAAACGCAAACAAAAAAAAAATGCACATTAACAAATTCAGTTAATTCTGTTGGCGTCAAATAAACTTCCTCGTCGCTAGATAATAAATGGTAATTTTAGATTTTTCACTTGTTTTAAGTTCCTTGTTTTTTACCCAAGGTTTTAACAATACGACGTGAAAATAAAATGGCGCGCTCAAAGAAAATTAAAAAAATTACATCAAGAAGGTTCCGACTCCGAGTTATTACCAAATAAAAAAAAATGTACGATAAATTCGGCACCAAGGAGGTAGAAGTAAATAGGTTTAATTATGTGTTGAATTCACATACTAGTGCACACGATATTCTAAATTCAAATTTACTTTATCCTCTAGACGATAAAAACGGCTTTTGCACGCAGATATCGAAGAGCAAAAATACTTTTTCCGAGAGGGGGGGATGAGTAATAGTTTGACGCGTTCCGGCCTATGTGTACTTCGCGAATGTCCAATGCGAATGCAGTATGGTGACTTGTGTAGTAGAATAGTCTAGAACATCAAATTAAAAAAGTATCATGTGCCGTTAACTATTATTTTATCACTAAATGCGCACTGATTCTTGTCATGAACTAAAAAATAGTTTAGTTTACCAGACCAGAACGTCATTAACGGCACTTATCTTTATATAAATTAAATTAATGAAAACTTTCTGACGTCAGTATTGTAAATATGAATACATTTGGAGATGCTATGGCACGTTTGCTTTTAAATACGCATAGAACAACGTATTTACCATAGCCCAGTAGATTTTGATCAATAGTTAGCCGGTCCTAGCGGTAAGTAATATTTTACTGAATATTTTTTTGCACCTCTACTCTTGCTTGTACTATCAATGACGTACGTCTTCTATTAAAGACGCGTTCTGAGGGGATTAATAATGACGAGAAAGTGTTGGGTTTACTATCATGCGCTTGCGTTGGTTTATTACCTTACCTAGTTCAGCTCATAAACCTACCGAGAAAACAAAATATACGCCTGTTGTTACAGTAACAACTCAGTCTTCAATGTGATGCTATTCTAATCTATTCTTTGGTTTTACTAAACGACTTTTCGTTTACTGCCTCTTTGATGATATTTTTGAAAATGACTTAGTTAATTAAGTAATAATTACTGTTATTCTTACTGATTGTGATATCATTGGAGGTGTAGGCGCCATCACTTTCTTCTGAATCCAGTAGCGTTTGGAACCAGCTACTTGGGGCTGTCGTCAACGGTCGATGAGTAGTCGTCGTGATCGGTCTTTTAGGCAAAATATCTTCAGGAAACCAGGTACCGCCGAACCATGATGTCTTGGATTCCATAAACCAACTGTATATTGAAGAAATGATTCCTGAAAAAAAAGCTTTGTTTGTATTGTAAGAGAATTTTTCGAAGAAGGTACTTAAGATGCATGTTATGCCTTCTAAATTTGGAAACAGGAAACGATTTAATGATGTTAAGAAGAATGAATCATGATGGTTTAAAAAACCTACGAATGCAAGAAAAATAAAACTAGTCAATACCAATGCGGTCCCTCAAGCCCTAGCAGATGCATAATTTACTTCCAGTTTGTTGCGTGGAACTGCTCAATAATTCAATAGATAACTATTCTGGTTATCGGAAGCTTAGTCCAGTAGTTACTACATTTAAGGAGAAACTTTTTTATGTTAGTGGGGCAAGAGTAGCGAGCGAGAGCTGGAGGCCGGGTGCGCTTGCGCCGAGCGTCGTGCACGAGCCTCTACGTCATGCGACAACCTCCCCGAGCGTTTTCCGCACAACCCACTGATTGCACAGCATGACTGATATCCATTATGTTAATTACCCTGTCTTGTTTACGATTTTTCTCACGTTCGTTCACATTTGATCGTCATCACTGAGAATTGGAACATAATAAGTCATAATAGCTTTGAGAGAGTCGAAGAGAAATTTCGATCATATTTTTATTTTATTACAAGATAGATGATAATCATTACGATCAACGACTAGATGGTAGTAAGAAATAGTATAAGAGCATGTAAAGTAAAGGCTATTTGGATGGAACCTGGAGCGGAGTTATTGACACGAGAAAACACTGGACTGTTACGAGGGTATTGACGCGACTTTGTCATCATTAACAACTTTCCAGATTATGGCTTTATCTTGATGTGCAAGTACATAAGTAAGTATATCAACTAGAGATCCACTGATGATCTAAGACATTATGCTGTAAAATATTTAAAGATTATGTTACTAGATAGGTAGGTGCAAACATGAATTTGACAAGCGATATCTATAATGTAATCTTAATTTGTACACAACGTTATTGTGCAATACTATAGTTACTAAAGTGCTTTATGTAATACGTATGATTTTAACTAAACGTTTCGATTTAACGAGAATTATCAATTGGATTATAGTTGATAAGTTATCAGACTTTGTTATTGTCAGGTTTTGGTTCAAATATAACAACAACAGCAGTGGCTCTCACGGATAATAATATACAAATAGGTATTATGTATTAGGTATTGGGTATTATGTATCCATTGATAATGTTAATGTCATTTCGCATGCAAATCAAATTGCATGCAAATCAATTTCTATATTTAGCTACTATTAAGTCAAACTCGTTGTAGGCTCACTGTTTTTAAATAAACATGAATGTTTTCTAAGAGCTGGTGATATTGTTAGGTCTAGAAAAATAAAACAAGTGAAAATGCATATTTTACCGAGTGCGAATAGGTATCAGAAGAGACCCTGATGCATAATTTTATCAACTCTCAGCTTACCTCTGCTGTCTACAGGACACTGCAGTGAAATTTTGCCTATGTTTATGTATTGAACCTTTGAAAGCTTTCAGGGCTCTTTATCACTGGCTGGAAGAGATATGTAACAGTTAAAAAATACTGCGCTTGTAAAAGTTCCGTGTTTACTTGATTTGGCCTTTTTTCTTTAATACCTGGCTGGTAGAACTTAAACAAAAAATAAATAAATAAGAATCAACCAATCTGGCTTCAAAAACTTTTAAGATTAGGTAATTCGTATTTTATTGTATTGTTTTATTGATTAGTGTTTTGTTGTAACTCTTCAAAGGTACGAAATATTTAAGTAAGTACTTATTTGTTTATTTTTTTTGTAAAATAAAAGCAGTGTTGCGTGGTTGTTTGATGCGTGGTTTTAATCGGAACTAACGCTGTACAACCCTGTCAGTGTCATTCGCGCCAAAAGTGCTACGCATGCATGCAGCTGACGCAGCACTTTACATTTCTATAATTCTAAGCAATAAAGAAACAATTTTACAGGCCTGTATTAACAAAGCGAAGAGTTATATATTTAAAAAAAAATATCTGAAACCTTCTCAGTCAATTTCCTGCCAACTTCACCAGACGTGAAAGAAAACATGACTGCCGATATGACGCAAGTTATTTTATGCTTTTCATAATTTACACATTCCTCCATTTTCCCAAGGCAATTTCCGTGAAAGAAAAAGTTTTATTTTTTTTGACAAATTAAAAAAATCTAGATTAGGGTAGTAAAACAATGGCTTTACTTTTTTTAATGGCGTTAGTATGTAGAGTACCACGTGCCCCATGTACCTATGTTCGGTGAAACCTTTAATACCATGAAATTAGATATACGTGTCAGTATCAGTAGGTACAGATGATGTACAAAACAGAGGCTGATTAGAATATGTATACTAAGTCGACCCAGCTTAATTCGTGGACTTGCTCTTTAATTGACCCACCGCTGTGATACTGATGTTATCTAAGTTTTCAATATAAGTGAAAGTACTTAATTGAACCATTTTGATTTATCGTTTCTGCTTAAACCCGTGTAAAGGTTTCTGTTATATTTCATCAATAATTATGAATATGATTCCGTGATGTGATTGCGTAAAGTTACTTAGTTTGATGTACATAATGTTTGGTTGGCGGCTTCGTGATGAAACCTCATCATTTAAAATGTTTACACCACATATAATTGTTACAATCGCGGAGCTCTTACGAAGAGTTGAAATATTTTTTTAGAGATAAGTTCGTGATTTTTTTATTGAGTCAAATTAATTGTATTATGTTTTCAAAACACTATCATACTAGCATATATCCTGAAGAATATCATATATTTTTCTGGTTTTGTTTATTGCAATAAATCATATATAATTTAGTCATTATGAAAGTCGCGTTGAGTAACTCATGATGTAGTTGCCTTAAAAAGTAAAGTTATGATCTTACAAACAAGTAGATATTTGAAAAATATATCTCATTAGCTAGTAGGTTCCCAGGTATGGTCTAGAACAATTTTTGTTACATATTCTGGCGCGTAATGACAAGGTTAACCGAGTAAAGGCCTGCGCAATTGAGGGACAATTTCTCCGCAAACAATTTGGAACAACCAATGGACGTCAACTAAATAGATGAAAAGAACACTTCGTTGACGGACTTAGAGTGTAGACTCCATGGAACTGTAATTTCTGTCCGGCGGACAAAAGTCTAATAATCACCGAATTCAGTACCAAAAGTTGTCTGATGTTAATTGTGGATTTAGCTTCATTCATATCATAAATCGAAATGTCTTATAATCTCACCTTTCATTGAAATATTGCTTGCTACCTTGGTTTTACCTTCTGTTTTTTGTTTGTAAGGATGTTGTACTTCACATTTGAGCTTCAATATCTCAATTTAACCAAACTGTATTTTTCCTTTGTTAAAGGATTATCAATAAACAAATAAATATCGCTGCACATTAAACACACAGCGCCATCTAGTGCCATGCTCATCACACAAACATTTGCTCCTACCGAGATTCGAACCCAGGAACCTATGGACGTAAGGCAGCCTCACTAACACTACGCCAGTCGAGTCGTCAGCATTTTATCAATTAGTGGTTGGATCTTGTCGCAGTAGCTGCATTTATGAATATAACTAGGCGATGCCCGCGGCATCGCCCGCGTAAAATGATATACAAAAACCTTCTTCTTGAATCACTCTATCTATTAAAAAAACCCGCATTAAAATCCTTTGCGTAGTTTTAAAGATCTAAGCATACATAGGGACAGACAGACGCGGCGGGAGACTTTGTTTTTAATACAGAGTGTTAACCACCTCACAAAGCCGTTAACCAAGCATTCTGTACATCAAACTAAGTAACTTTACGTAAAAATATTGCTGGGAAACAGCTTTTTTTTTAGGTTTAAATCGTGTTTTGTGGTAGAACTCAATGTATCGCACTTAAGACATTCTGCTGATGGATGGATTGAATAGTACGGGGGTCGTGGAGGTGTTAAAAGTCAAAATCTTACAAAAAACTTGTATTGAAATAAAAACTTTTCAAAAAGTTGTAACTTTGACCCCTCAGCTAAGGAGATATTTTTTTCAAATGCTAGTTTGTAGGGTCACAACTTCATCGTTCCATAACCCGTTCACTTCGAGGTTATTTTTTTTGCAATGATTCAAACTCAAACTCAAACTCAAAGCATTTATTTCAACTAGACCATTACGGCACTTTTGAATGTCAAATTACAAATTAAATCAAAGCTACAGTCACAGTCACAAGGCATAATAACTTGAGAAAGTACTGTAGTTGCCCATTCCCTAGCGTAGATCTCTATGGAGAAGAACGGGCAAGAAACTCCATGGACACTCTTTTTAAATCAATATATTGTTACAAAATCTTGGTTACATCATTCATGTGTGATTATACATACATGTGAGAACGATGTAGAAAGACGTGCACATTAAGAGCGTCCAGAGAAAAGATTAAATCAACAGTGTAAAAAAAAAAAAAGAAATTAAAATTAACCATGGCAGCTAAGAGACGACCAGTCCCAACTGACAGCGCCCGTTCACGAACATGACGCATGTATCGGCGCCATTCAACTCGACCATATTGAAGGGAGCTAAATGACCCGACACACCCGCCACCATCAGCGAGACATTTGAGTGAGCATGACAATCTCTCAGCCGCCAAGGCATATTCAAGTCAAAAAAAAAAAAGGTAACTAAATGTAAATGGTGGCTTTACAGTACATAGAACTCACACAAATGTGCTATGCAATTATATAATACTACAAGATGGAATCTATACAATGCAAGGATATTTTACAATCTTCTGCAGCTTCCACAATAACGTAACCTGGGAATCAGTTAGTTTGCCTATGGTTGTGGAGCAGGACCAGCATTGAGCCAAGCATTTTTATCATTAATGTAATCCCCCAAATTATAATATGCTTGCCTACATAGTGTGCGTTTTATACAAGATTTAAATTTCGTCTCATTCAGTTGTAGAATGTGAGGAGGTATTTTATTGTAACATTTTAAACAGTACCCCATGAAAGATGAATCTACTTTAGCAAGCCTGAAACCTGGCTGAACGAGTTGGTCCCTATTTCTAGTATTATAGTGGTGTCTGTCACCTCTTTTACTGAATAAATGCAGATTTTTCCTAATGTACATGATGTTTTCATAGATGTATTGGCAAGGTACTGTCAAGATGTTAATTTCCTTAAACAATTCTCTCAGAGAGTCGCGTCTACGTAATTCGTATATGGCTCTGATTGCTCTTTTCTGCAGAATGAATATAGACTCGATGTCTGCCGCACGTCCCCACAGTAAAATACCGTATGACATAATACTATGAAAATAACTGAAATAGACTAGCCTCGCGGTATTAATATCAGTAAATTGACGGATCTTTCTAACAGCATATGCAGCTGAGCTCAGCCGTCCTGCAAGAGATGTTAAATGAGGACCCCATTGTAGCTTTGAATCGAGCGGGATTCCCAAGAAAACTGTTTTATCGACGAATTCTAGTTTCTCTTGATTCAACATTATGTCATAATCACTACTTTTGACATTTGGTAGGGCAAATCGAATGAGCTTAGTTTTTTTCCCATTGAGTACTAAATTGTTAGCGGTAAACCAGTTATGGACCTGCAGTAGGGCATTATTTACATCGTCAAAATTAGTGGCACGTCTGTTTATCCTAAATATTAACGAAGTATCGTCAGTAACAAGATTTTTCGCTACAAAAAAATAACTTCAGAAAAAACGCTTCAGAAGTCGGTGACCTTTGTTTGATTGATTTAGTTTTTTGTCACCGACTTCTGAAGCGTTTTTTCTGAAGTTATTTTTCACTTTTTTGTTTTCTCTGAAGTCGGTTTTATTTTTTGTAAATAAGTTTTTATTTTTCACTTTTTAGTGGTTCACATGTGCTTACCCCTTCACAGCGTACCGGCGTGATTTTAGGTTATGAACTGGTGTAAACAATAGACAGATATGAGATTTCGGCAATCCCAGTACATTTGCTATCATTTATTGAGGAGTTCCGTTGCATATCTCCGAAGTTCTTCATCAGATCTTCATCAAATTGAAATGGGATCACTTCGAGACAGTACACTTCCTAAAACTACCCAAATCGCTTCTAGTGTGCCTATATAATGTGAAGAATTCTCTCTATTTCTCCAGAACGAAGAAAGAAGAAAAAAAACGTACAGACGAATTGATAACCTCCTCTTTTTGGAAGTCGGTTGAAAAGAAGTTGTGTCCCAGCAATATTTTTGCGTAGAATTAATTAGTGTGATGTACAGCTTTGTGAAGGGTCCCTTTACAGCCTGTATAATGCTGAGAAGATTCAGTTACAAAGATTAATCCAACAAATCGTTGTCAAAATAATCAAAATATTGAATAGTCTGCATAAAATCATAAAAAAATAGTATCAGATTAAAAAAATAATTTAATCAGACGTTTCGACAACATAAATAATAATAAAAATATGACTATATAACAACGAATAAAGGAGATAATAATATAATATCACTGGACATTAATCATGCCGATTATTCAAAATTTTGATTATTTCTAAAAACTGGGTCTGTCTGTCTGGGTCTACACCCAGACAGACAGACCCAGTTTTTTATGCACGTAGGTTTATTCTGTCAGATACAGTTAGAAATATATTTCATATATTATTTAATAATATTTTATAGTTTATGTGTGCACTTCTTGATGACGGCGTTGCTTGTCTTCATCAATATGTTAAACTTGGTACATTTATTTTAGGTCTGGGTTTTCCCACCTTCACAGATAAGTTGGTTGAGAATTATTGGTTCTATAACTTCCAGAAATAGCCTAGGTATCTACCTAATACCTCATGAGTAATCCAGCGACTTCTACAACTTTCTATACAAATGCCACGACACTAAGTATTTTATAAGTAAATTATTTCATTCAAAACAAGCAGAACTATGTATGTTTAATGCTTTTGCTCAAAAGTCCCATTTTATTTTCAAAATTTGGCGTACCCAGTTGATGATGACGAGACGTTAAAAACTAATTGCAGACTTTTATAACGTCTTCATTTTTTGTTAGGTTTATATCTATTTTGCTTGTATGTAAAAAAGTAGTTTTGATCATTATTGTTGTACACCAAAGCCGGTTTTCGGCGATTCAAATTTATTCGAGATGCTAGGAAGTTATATCTCTCTGTTATGATGTTAATCTGGCAATTATAAAAATAACAATAACATAACATAACGCCTGTAGGCCTCGAAGGGTAAAGCAGGGTACACCCATATGTTACAAATGGGCATGCATTTGCTAATTGTTATTGGTACTCGTTGTATGAAAATAACTAGTACCACTATGTCGTACTAAAACAATAGTATTTTTGACCACGAAAAACCAATTTCACCGTAGACCTAGCGTAGAATGGATGGTTCCTTTAGACACTTTCAAACGATGAAAGGAGAAAAACCTGTTTCTCTTTTCTTTATAAACAAAGTAAACGTGACCGCTATAATGAATGATGTTAATCTATTGCTCTATCGCAATCCACGCGGTTTATCATGTGCACGTGTTTGGCGTGTTGCAAGCCAGAAGCTTCAATTAATTTAGTCAAATCGGTTATGGTTTTTAATTTACTTTCTTGCATCCATATTTCCTTTTTATCATACAGGTTTCCACTTTGTGCTTTCTGATAGAGTGGGTCGTAATTCACGATGCATTAGTAGATGTCATAATTATGGCTTCCAAGGTTTGGTTCTAGAGACCGGTTCTACCACTGTTCTTGGTCTCATTCTTACATAACATTTATGAAGTTCCGGAAACAGATTGTTGATTATAAACCATCAATTCATCACAACTTTTGTGAATCAGAATTGTCTGACCGGATGTGTACACATAAAGAAACGATCGGACTATTTATTTTCTATTAAGTTCCGGCCGTCACGTAGGCGTCGCCTAGCTTCGTAATAGGCTATAGACTATGCCACCCTAAAGGTCACACATGGTTCAGAATTATTTCAGATATTCTAGGATTTACTTAACACCGATTTGCTTATAATGTAATGTAAAATTTCGACACTGTGCTCTAAAATCACAAGAACACTGTTCTTAAGGGGCCGGGAGCATGCGTTTTTCATACAAAAAATTTTGGTATCACGTTTGTATGAAATTCGCATGCTCCGCAAGCCTCTTAAGTGCAGAATACGAAGATCGTTTCCGAGAGCATATTTCAAAGCATCATCAGTAGTAACCCTCAACCTTCTTTCTACATGTGCTGAGCATCGTAACCTAACTGATTAACCGAGCGGAACTGGATCGGTTGAGGTGCTGAGTTACTAGGTTTTTTTCGGACCTATTCGGTCACAGTTCTAGTTAGATTAGTACTGACTGACTTAAAGACAAAGTTTATGTAAACGACAAAGTAGGACCCGAAAACTTTGATTGCAACTAACCTAAACACTCATTAATGGATATTTAAAATTATCGCAGCGCCGATCTCTTGGAAATTTCCGCAACTGCGAAGCGACTGCGGTCTACGAAATCCATCTTTGTATTTGGTTGTTTGACTAAATAACGTCTAAAGTACGGACTGTTCGTTTTTTTTAAGAGTTGAATGTTGTAGAACCACCAGATTTTGCCGTTGCCCACACTCAGATCAACAAGACCAGATTTTGCCATTGACAAAATAGGTCGGTGGAGCCAAAGCGTCAGCTTGTATCGGTTAGTGCGATGCATTGTTTTTATGTCTTGTGCTATGAAAGAAAGTTGCAGATAATAACGTTGATGTTACGGGAAAAGCCATATTGCGCTATAATGTAAAATACTACAGACCAGTAGATAATTTAAGTGGTTTATGTTTTTGAGTTATGATTTTACTGACTTTTCTGACTGTTCTGAACTGAGTCTTTTCTTTCGCAAATAAGTATAAAAGACAGTGAAAATTCCACGACATTATAATAAGTGTCATATTCTTTCTCAATTAAGTTAAGCGGATTCTGTCTCTAGAAGCTAAAAGTAGGCAACTAGGCACCTAGATCTGAGAAGCATTAAATTGAAAGTTCTTACATTTTATAACTGCCAAGAGGGCCACCTCTTCATGTGCACGTTAGGTATACGTTTTAAAGCGTGAAATGCGCATTAGAAAGCACAAGTAAAAATATTAAAGCATATTTTTCTATCTTAGTGAGTCCGCAATGATTCTGTTCGTCTCGCCTGCGATTTTATAATGATGATTTCGGTTGAAGTTCAACATTTTAGAGAAACTCCTTTTCATCTGCATATGGTCATGGTCAGAGCTTTGACTTTCATTAGGTATCATTACACAGAAATGTACATTTCCTTCCGGCAACATCCGGTCGGATTTCAAAGGGCAATTATACACACTTGAATGGGCACTTTCAATCACATCACTTATTTTGTTTTTGCTGAGCCAAAATTTTCCATTGGCGTCGGAACTTCCTCAACGGTTGTTGGAGAACGTACTACGCTTGTGTAAAGTTGTATTTGATAGAAACGTGGAAGAAATGAATGAATGTTTGAAAATACCTGTCTGACTTTTTTTGTACTTTTAAGTATTATGTGTGTGCATTAATAAATAAATAATTAAAGTAGACCTACCTCGAAACCAACCTGAGTTTGCCGGCCTGTCTGGAACCCGCTTTAATTCCATTTCTTCGAAAAACGATGACAGCCACCCGGATTGTTTGGGTGGACAAGTAGTTTTCTTCTTGTTATTTGGTGACTTGGTTGTTTTGGTGCGTCGCATGGGCCGGGTCGTGGGTCGCCGGGTCGTGGACGGCGGCCGACGCGACGTGCTGGGTCGCTTGCCAGGCCGCCGGGTTGTCGGCGCCCGCTTTGTGGTTGAACGAACCACCTCCTCCATCTCAGGAGATTCCATCAACACGTATTGATCTCCTATCTGAAGGACCGGAACCCCTGTCACGGCATTAGGTTTCCCTTGTGGTCGTTTTGCTATAAAATTAGTATGACTTTCTATATTAATATTAGTGGTCTTAATTACTTGTTTTTGTTCACCTTTAGCGTTTTTCATAGTCACGTTCACTTTGGGGATTTTCCCTTTGAGTATCACTTTAGCACTTATTGTTGTGGAGCGCGTCCGTGGCGCTGGTGTGGTTTCGTACGAGTCTTCGTATTCGTCCCACACGGAAAAAGGATCTAGGGATTCTGAATCGGAGATGTCTGCGGAGTGTGTGGGCGGGCGGCGGACGGCCACCACGCACGCCAGCAGCGTCAGCAGCGCCAGGCGACGCGCCATGTGTCGAGCGTGTGCGCATGGCGAGGTGCGCGCGCACTGTACGTCCTGCGGCCGCTGCCGTAGTCGGCCGGACCACCTTCCCTGCCACTGTTATTATGCGTCGATGTCGCTTTCAACGTGCCCGCGACCACTAGGTCAGCACGCCCGTACCCGCTTGTCTTATCTATGAGCCCGCTTCGTCGATACATCTTTGTGTTGTACATACAACCACTCTTCACATCTTAATAAAAAAAAAAAACATAATGCATGTAAATAAATACCTGAATGTACCTAAGTTTTTAGGAAGGTTATGAAAAAATACCTATGTCAAGAAAAACCCTATAAAAGGCGTCACTAAGAAAATGCGCACTAACATGACCGGGCATCTACTGGCGGATAGAAAAACGAACCGTAATTTACTTATTAATTAAATTTGTATAAATCAATAATTTAATTTGTAAATCCATTTGACGGTCAAAGGCATTTGAAAAAGTTTACCTTAGTATTAATTAAATTATTTTCAGATGAACACCTACCACTGCTTGTCTCTGCATCACACAAAGGTATGACTGGTAGAGAATGCCTATGGTATTATGTCCGCTTCTGTACTATGTGTTAAATAAATAAACCCTCTTATCTTTACTCCCAAAAGTCAACCTTAGCAAAAGATAAGCTGTTGGTCCCGGCTGTCATTTGTCCATCTTTCGCAGTCGTTACAGGTAGTCAGTGGCCCGAAAAGTCTGACAATCAGTCTTAACAAGAGGTACCTAGCGTATTACCCAGTCCTAACACCTCCTGGTGTGGAGGTCAGATAGGCAGTCGCTCCATGTAAAATACTGGTATTCAGCTGAATCCGGTTAGACTGGAAGGCGACCTCAACATAGTTGGGAAAAGGCTAAGAAGACGATGATGACCTTTATTCTCAAAAGTAATGATCAAGCGATAGACAGTATACAGACAGGCGAAATCAATCAGATTTCTAGTTCGTCTAATGAAAGTTACGAACGCAGCAGGCGTAACAAAGTGGTGAGCAAACTCAACATCAATTCATATTGTTTGGTATTAAAACATATAATTTAATTTCCATGGTTTATCATCACATATGAATGGACAACGCGTGAAATGTAGTTCAAGCTGCACGGTTCGTTTAGCGCCGCGGTGGCGCGTGCGCAGCTTAGGGGTGTCTACTCCATAGCAATCGCATTTCACTCGGATTTGTTCCATAATTCCATTGTGCTATATGAAATTACTATTCGTCAAGCTTTCCTTTTAAATAATAATGTATGAGCTTTCTAAAGTGGAGGATGTTGGAAAATTTTACCTGCATTTCTCTTTCCAAAAATACTCTATTAAACCCATTGACATCAAATACGGTGAATACCTGACTGGAGGTAATTGCCATTGGACTTCAAAGTAATCTCTTATTTATTGCCGTTTAGCTATTTCAGCTAAACTCAAGTTAATAAGGTATTGTAATAAAACAAGCGTGAGTTTATGTTTCCTATCCACTTTGTGCATCGGATTTTCATTATGACAGACAATGAAGCGGAAGACGATCTTTCTCGACCTAATTTTTCCAAACAAAAGGTGTATCGGCGATCATAAATAATGTGGGAAACGTGATGCACTATGATGCATGTAGTGATTACGTATTATATTGTAAGAAAGAAAGCAGATGGTTTCACATCGAGTTAAACTCTTCTTTAGTGTATCGGGTTTTTCAACTTACCCAAAAAGGCAGAGGCATGATAAGAATCTTTATTAAGTGCTTTCTGTCACTGACAAAAGACAGGTGTGTCAATAATTTGGCTCTTAATCGTTGCAACCCGTCTCGTTACTTTCCTGGATCACAACTAAACAAGAAACGTGCAAAATAAGTGAAAAAGTGCGCTTTCGTAACTAAACACAGGGTGTAAACAGACTCATCGCGAAGCCATCAACCAAGCATTCTGTACATCAAACTAAGTCACTTTACGTAAAAATTATTGCTGGGAAACGACTTTATTTTTGGGGTAAAAAATCATGTTTTGTGGTAAACTTAACTCAACACATTGTGCTGATGGATGGATTGAATAGTAATGGGGCCGTGGAGGTATTTAAAGCAATAACCATGCATTAAAAAGCTGTATTTAAAAAAAAAAAAAAAAAAAATATCACTGGACATTACCACACAGCGCCACCTAGTGCCACACTAAGCAAAGCTTGTGTCGTGGACACTAGATAGTTGATATTTTTATATACTTTTTTGTTTGTTAATAGATGGTTGGTAGATGTCACATGTCTTCGAATTTTTAGTTCTAGGACATGCCGGTTTCCTCACGATGTTTTCCTTTACCGTTTTGAGATGAAATATATTACACAAAGTAAAGCGCCGGTCTGGGTTCGAACCCAAGGCACCACTTACTGTTTGTAAGTCGGCGCCGCCACCACTGCGCCACCGCTGCTCTCGATAATATAATAAATCCTATATGTACTTTGACATATAAGCATTACCCACTGGCAACGAAAATTTTGATAGTGAAAATTGTATTTTCCAGTTGAATTACCTACCCACTTATTAATGTGAAAATGATGAGATGGAATAAACACATACTCATTTCAAAGAAAATTAGTTTGATCTAGAATTATAATGAAATTGAGAACAGCATGATGGCACATGGTGTCAAAATAAATTGCGGGAAAGCCAAGACGAAGAGATGAAATGCTGTGATTGATTGAAAAGTTAAACATAGGCTGGCCAAGCTGTGCTAAGTCAGTTTCCCTTATATCATTATTTCTAAGTTACTCAGCTATGTTACCAAGCTCTGTAGGAATTAGTGTGCATGTTTTAAAAAAACCAAGTTGGGGCCGTTGTATCTAACTACTCTGAGAAGAAACAGCCGAATCAAACTCAGAGGTCGTAAGTATGTGGTCTCTTTTAAAGTTCAGACATAATCTTGCTCAACACACATGAGAACTATGCAGATTAGTGTCTATGAGATGATATTTTTCTAGAAAGAACCATATTATTGATAGAAGAAAAACCACACAGATTTGAGTGGACCTGTCCAGTCAGTGCAAGATTTGTCAGTTATCGTTTTGAAACTTTTTAGTTGAAACAACATTTCAAATTGATATTCGAACATGTAGTTTTAGTAATGACTTGTGTCATTCACTTGAAATTCAAAATTTCTCTTTGCAAACAACGTTTTTACTTCCATATCCTAATTTTCTAGTACATTTTATCAAAAATGGGTAACTCGAACTTACAAAAACTCAACAAACTGCCAGACAATCGTAGGAAAAATAAAATATGATTATGTTAATATACTATTGCAGAAAATTCAACCCTTTTCACTTTTCCTCCAATGATCATTCATCATATTTTTCACTTCTGGGCTAGCTAAACCTTTAAAGCAGCGGTCGGCAACCTTTTGGCAGGCAAAGGCCACAAGGTGGAAAAATAAAATGAAGGCGGGCACTTGTGATAGAAGCCCATTATGACCAATTATACGTCGGTTCAAAAATGAAAAGCGCGTTCTTAAGGTTGCACTAGTCTCGGGTTCGAACCAGGGCTGTCTTTAACCTATTTGGGGCCATGGATACTTGAGAATAATGGTGCCTTTGTAGTATGCAATGAGCGAGCGGAGCGAGCTCGAATATTCCTGCAACCCGCCTCGTAAAGTAACATTTTCCTGACAAAAATAACGGGGTTTTTTTTTTTATTTAACTGTTTCTGAACTTATACACTTACAGTAATTTGCGTCAACTGAAAGACATACTTGCACCAAAATATAGGTACAATTCGACAATTGTATGGTTTTTATCTTAACCCACATTTTGTACTCAGGGATGTTACTTGTTGCCAAAATTCATTCTGCTATGCAAGTGGAATAAAATGGCTAGACAGGCGGACAGCTGCCCGATGCCGACGGGCAACTAAATGCTTGTCATAGGTTTAAAAGTGGTCCCTGCCTCTGACGTACCCATTACCTGTAAATATTGTTAGTGTAGCGACCTCAAAGCAAATTCAGTTAAATAAATACGTATGTATTAGATACCTACTCCGAGGTCATCTTAAAAGTATTTAAATCAAGTATTTGAGAAAGACATCATGGAAAAATCTTTATTAACGACCAAAGACTGAAAAGTGATAGATTTATACTAAAAAATTGTACATATTTCATCAATAACATACCTATCCAATCAATTTATTTAAATCTCATGTTTAAAGTATTATATGGTATATCAATAATTGAATATTTAAAGCTGTAACACCAAAATCCACATTGGAATAATGGCCATCAATTTGTCAAATGTGGCACTGAGACAGGTCTTGCTTGTCCCATTTTATTTTGCATTTTATTACTTCTTAGGGTTCCGTATACCAATCGGAATATCAATCCGTTGTCCGTCATTCTTCATTTATTTCATCTTTTGTATTTTATACTTTTGTATTGTTTAAAAAACTCATGAAAACTAACACAACACGACTTTTATGCAAGGTTAACGATTCAACTATAAAATAAAAATCAACTAAATAATTAAAACTTGGTACATTAGCAAAAAAAGTGTTAAAAGAAAATTAATAAGGTCAAAAAAACATGTAAAAAAAAAAAAAAACTAAAAGTAAAAAATTGTTAATTATCCTTATAGTCTAAATATTCACATCACTGTTGTCGCCTCGAAGATAGCCATACATTTTTACGCATAAAATCCTTTATTTTGATTAATGGTTTAATTACTAGTTGTATTATTTGTTAAAATCGTACTTAATTTAAACTGATTTTGCACTACTTAAAAGATATTCATTTGACTATTCAAATTATAAATATTATTTATTAAATATGAAGGTAATATGAAGTACTGGTGTCGCGCTGTGATTGGTCCGTGGAAAGTTTCCGGGCAATGGCGGGGCGCCACTGGTTATTTAGATAGTGTTTATAAGGAGAACGCTGGCAGTTGGTTGGCTAGTTCAGAACGAGCAACATCTCCTATAGTGGTCGTAATGCGTGTGGTTATAATACGTAATTAAAGTAACTATTGGCATTTACTGTGTTTATTGTGGAGTTCCTTTACATCACTGAGAAACAAATTAAGTGTATAGTCATTAATTAATTTAAATGCTCAATTTGTCAGTCTATGCAGATTATTGCAGATACCTACTCGTATTTATTTATTTATTTATTTGGATCTCCAACAAAAGATACACAGATACAATATAAGTCGCAGTTATACAGAGGTTATTTTAAGTGTGTTCCTTCAATTACAGGAGACCACAGCATGCACATAAAACTAGGTGTAACTAACACTAAAAGAAAATAATTCAAAAAAATATAAATAATTAGAAAAACAAAACAAAAGCCAAAATAGCTTTCCTATTGTGGCTTTTGTTTTGTTTTTCTAATTCATTTGCTGACAAGAAATCATACATATTATTATTACAATTAAAATTAAAAATGTTTTAAAATAAAAATTGTATTCAAATTAAAATTGTATTAAATTTATAATTGTTTAAAATTAAAATTGTATTAAAATTAAAATTGCATAAAAGTTAAAATTGTAACAAAATTAAATAGAAATTAAATTAATATAAAACATGATTAAACAAATTAAATAATGGTACAAAAGTAAAAATTGCAGCAGTAGAACGTGTTTTAAAACGGCTACTATCGAATTCAGTCAAAATATGGCACACGTAGGGTTGTCTCATCATACTGTTCGCGGTAACAGCCTTAAGGTGTAAAAGAGATACATGTAAGTCACTGCGATCTTTATTTGGTACTACACTTTACTTCGGCCTTATACCCTGTACCACGCTTCCAGTACATTGACATTCATTAATTTCAATTCTTCGTTAATTAACAAAAACAAACAAGACACAACAACAACAACAAGACAACAACATGATAACAAGATACAATATTTAACAAGATATGACAAAATACCTAGTTTTATTAAAAAACTTACCTGCCTATTTGTTTCTACTACCTAAAACTGGCTGACGGCAATACGGTGGTTCGTAACAAACTGCCAACAAGGAGGAATTGTATTGTTTTATTCTACTTATTATTAAATAAAGAATTTATTTATTATCGTTTATTTATACAAAGTAGAGAACATAAGGAAACATCATAATATAACTTTAAATACGAGTACAAAGGCACATCTAATTTCAAGAGTACGTTTTGATATAAGTGCGAGACTTTATCATTGCATTCCAGGTGGAATTCATGCCCGAGCCGTACGCGAACTTGTAATTGAGCGGTTTTTTAAGACACTTTCGAAAAAATAACATAATAGAATGAGAAATATTTTTGTCATGAATTATTAGGAAACTATAATTTATTTCAGCTATCATGGGGAGACGCCTTTGCCCAGCAGCGGGATGATGTTAACAGTATCACTAACAGTATGATTTATTTGCGTATTTTTCTGTGCTTTGTTTTCACCAGGTTTAAGAAGAAGCAAATATTTTTCTATCTAAGTACCTACTAATTGTTCCCGTGTCTGTCTATCATCACATTCAGTCAGACGGCTGTTGTGTCTGGTGGACTACTGGGTGACCAGTCAGTTCACCAAACATTCATTCACAAACTTTTACTTGAAAAGCAACGATTAGCAACACATTATTTGTCATTTCAACATTAAACAACACAAATTTAACAAATAATTCCCTCCATAAAATAATTATCCAATAAAATTTTATTTAATAACGTGTTATTTGACAAAAAATTCGTTACTTTTTCGTTTTATCTCAGAAAACTACGTTTGAAATAAAGACACATTGATTTTGCCAATTATAAAAAAAATATTTAATTTGGTTTCCTATAAGGACAAAGAAGAACAGGCAAAAAAAACCCAGACCCGACAGAAAAGTAACATACCTCAGTTTTTTTGTTATTATTTATATAATCATATTATATAGTTTTTATATTCGAAATCAATGGCTAACACCAAAATATTGCCTTATGTTTTTGTTCAGGCTTTACACTAAAAAAGTACAAAATGCCTACGTATCTACACAATTCGTAAATATATGTAACTAAATGACGTAGAAAAGTAAGTAGTTATAATACATCCCGTATTTAAAAAAAAATGTTCGTATAGGAAGTTATTTTAATTTAAGTTATTTTTTTTTTTTTAGTCAGTAAGAGTCTGACACGCCCTCTCGCTCCACCCAAGGGCGAGAGATGTCATTAGATGATTTTAAACCACCTTAAAAAAAAAAATCGTAAGTTGAATGTTGTACTAGGAGTTCAAAAATTATATAATACAGCTGTATCTCCAGGTCTCCTGGATACATCCCATAACTATTTATCGTCATTTAGTTACATACATTACGAATTGTGTAGATAAGTAGGCATTTAGTATTTTTTTAGTGTAAACCCTGAACAAAAACACAAGGCAATATTTTGGTGTTAGCCATTGATTTCGAATATAAAAACTATATAATCTTAATATATATAAATCTCGTGTCACAATGTTTGTCCTCAATGAACTCCTAAACCACTTAACCGATTATAATAAAATTCGCACACCATGTGCAGTTCGATCCAACTTGAGAGATAGGATAGTTTAAATCTCAAATTATGAGACGCAGACGAAGTTGCGCGAGTCAGCTAGTATGATTATATAAATAATAACAAAAAAACTGAGATATGTCACTTTTGTGTCGGATCTGGGTTTTTTTTATATGGGACGTGACCGTTCTTCTTTTGTGACAGAAATGAATCGCTGCATGCATGGTATATGCATGCTTAGAAGTTTGCATGTCTTCTGCATGCATGTTGCATGCTTGCTACATGCACGATGTGTGCTCGTTTGCATGTTTGTCTGCTTCTTACAGGGAAATAAAAACCAAGTGTTCACAATCAACTGATTTTATGAATTTTCTGTGATATGATAGATGAGTCTTGAGTACCTTGTTTTCTACAAGCAACTACTTCATCTTAGTATTCATCTTAGACTTGAATGTGCCCTGGCGGTTGAGAGTATGTCATGCTCACTCAAATGTCTCGCTGATGATGGCACAGTGTCGGACCATTTAGATCTCTTCAAAATGGTTGAGCTGAACGGTGCTGATCCATGCGTCATGTTCGTGAACGGCCGCTGTCAGTTGTGATTGGTCATCTCTTAGTTGCCATGGCTTATTTGAAAGAATTATTTTGTTTTTACTATGGACACTTTTAACGTGCACATCTTGCTACATTGTTCTCACATAACTTACCATCTCAACATGAATGATGTAACCAAGATTTTGTAACAATAATTTAATTTAAAAGAGTGTCCATGGAGTTTCTTGTCCGTTCTTCTCCATAGAGATCTACGTTAGGGAATGGGCATCTACAGTACTTTCACAGTTTTTATGTCTTGTGACTGGGACTGCCATGTAGCTACATTTAATTTTCATCCTTTTTTCGACAATTCAAAAGTGCCTGTTATTGGCCTACTTCAAATAAATGCTTTGTT
The DNA here is from genome assembly GCA_916618015.1 of Xestia c-nigrum. Classification (NCBI taxonomy): domain Eukaryota; kingdom Metazoa; phylum Arthropoda; class Insecta; order Lepidoptera; family Noctuidae; genus Xestia; species Xestia c-nigrum. The sequence continues at coordinate 14,101,816 of OU745255.1, read as the reverse complement.
TTTTTTTCTGTAGTAACTACGAATTGAAAAACAGAATTGTTCTAAATTGTGATAACAGGCTATTACGGAACCCACGACATGCATTTGGCCGGTTTTTTGATATGTTGCATTTAACGAAATTCAGAGCTTTTAACAATTTGTTACATTTGTTGCGTTTTCACTTTATTTTACTATCAGTGTTTTACATGTTAGAAAAAAAATAAAACATAACAATGGCCAGTTTCACCGGTTAGTCCTAATCTCATAAGAAACTTATTTTAATATTTGTAACTTCTTTCTAAGTAGTAACTAGGCATCTATTTGTGTAGAATATGAGAAAAGAAGAAACGCATACTAAGGATGTTATACAGACAGAGCTTCCTACGACGCGAGCAGTTTATGTCTGTGTCTCAATTACTTTCATAATATGTTGATGAATAAGGAGCAACTTTTCTTGCTGAATCTTTTTGAAAGCCGTTCATCATTTTGGAGTTTTAGTTGTAAAAGCACTTAAACTTTCTCTTGTTTTTGAAACACATTTAAGTACATTTTTTACTTGTCTCAATCTGAACACTAATCAGACTGGATTTTTTGTTACATATGGACTATTTACTGACCAGTTTATTAAAAAAACTTAAGTTATGTTAGGTTTTTATAATTCGACCCAGATATAAATCTATTAGAATAACTGTTCTGGTTGTACCACATGTGCGTTAATTAATATTAATAATTAAAGTTACTACGGTAGCCTCTACTACGTTGTAAATGAACACGACCTCCTAAACAATTAAAAGTAGCAACTAACTACCAAATAAATAATGATGTCTAGCTTTAAATTGTTGACTTTAAATTGTACGCTCTAATTTTTATGCTAAGTAGGTATCGTTTATTAGCATTTATATTACAATCACTTACATTTTCTAAGCTGAAACTTGAAAGTATCTACGCAAAAGTATCCAAATATTTATTTTCAGTGCAATTTAATTTGTTTTTTTTTGTCCTATAATTGTAATTTACACGGAATTAAAGGGATTCCGTATTAGTTTAAAATCATGGCTATGAATAAAGAAGAACTGAAATTCAAATTTTATTCCACGAACTGATACTGTGAAACGGATTCTTATGCTCAATTACAATATGTGCCCAAGTTTTTTAAATAGGAAGTACTAACTAACTTAGGTACATTTTTTTCCTTTTAGATTATTAGTATTTCTTATCAATTGTAAGTACTTCATTGTTTTTCCAGATCGTTATTATAATAAATGCTACTTCTATTCATATTTTTAGACCAGCAGCTTCTGCCCGCGATTTCGTTCGCGTGAAGTATTGATATTGCAACGCATCGCCTGCTCAACGGAAGCTTTTTTCCCGCTTGCAACATTTCTTATTGCTACTCTGTTCCTACTGGTCATAGCGTCATGTTATATAGCCTATAGCCTTCCTCGATAAATGGACTATCCAACGCAAAAAAGAATTTTTCAATTCAAGCTGGTAGTTAGTGTGATTAGCGCGTTCAACCAAACAAACTTTTCTGCTTTATAATATTAGTATAGATTCCTTTTTAAGGAGCACTAACCGAAGTATCTTAGACCCAGTTCCCGTCACCAAAGGATATAATAAAACACTGACCCACTACAAGGAAAACGGAGAGCAATATTATTGCGTTTTCTGCGTGTTTCGCCTATGGACCATTAATAGAGCAAGTTTTATCACGACATTTCCGCCACCGCTCTTTTATATTGCCCTAAATTAACTTAGAAAGTACAGACAAAATTGAAATGCGACTTTACTTCTTGCATCTTAGTCTCATACTAGTGACCCTCCCCTGTGTCACACAAGACGCAAACTACCTACTCACATGTTCAAATATCAACAATTCTGTGCTCCATATACCTACACCAGTCAATTGTACCTACATGTCACCGTAAAATTGTAAAAGCGTGAAATTGTAATCTGTCTAGCGAGATTGTAAACTAACTGTCGAATAATTGTCAACTGAACATACTGCTATTGCTATTATTTATATATTGTAATATGACGCATTATTTTTCGGTAGATTGTAATCTGTCGAAGTGAAACCGTGTAGTTATGAATGCAGTTTTTACAATGTAAGGCTGACATATACAGGGTGTAAACCACCTCATCACAAAGCCGTCAGCCAAGCATTCTGTATCTAACTAAGTAACTTCACGTAAAAATTATTGCTGGGATACAACTTTTTTTTTGAGGTTATAAATCATGTTTTGTGGTAGAACTCAATGTAACGCACTTACAACATTGTGCTGATGGATGGATTGAATAGTACGGGGGTCGAGGAGGAGTTAAAAGTCAAAATCTTACAAAAAAAAAACTTGAATTTAAAGAAAAAATTGTCAAAAAAATGATCTTAATGTTCGAGTGAAATGCCTTTCGTCTTCGTGAAAAAAAGGTGCTTTACACCCTTTATAAATGACATAAACTTTTTAAATGATGGTGAAACCCGATGGTGTATCAAAATTGCATCGTTCATAAGAACAGTATTTCACCGAATATTAAGTATATCATAGTATTACCCACATGATGGAAAAACAACACCGATAAAAGATACCTACCTAATTAAAGAATAGGTTATTTAAATTCCGGCAAGTTTTTTTATCGGAGTCAATACGGAACTTGACCTAGAAAATGACCATAACTTATATTCACCCAAGAAAATCGATCTTTATCGATAGCACAAAAATTACTAAAGCAGGAACAAGTATACAGTCGCACGATGTAAATCACACATTCGACGATTAATCGATGATTCCACTTTTTTATTACTAGTGGCTGGTGTCGAGCATTTATCACCATGACCGAATTTCATTAAATTAAATTGCTATTACCTCTTTTGCCTGGAATGGCGCTCACAAACCATAGTCATGTCGCGGTCGTGAGCGTGACGGGCCTGGAGAAATAAGTAGTTAACTTACGGAAAGACCACGATCAACTGTAATTTAATTATTTGGATTAGATTAAGATTTCATTAAGTCTTATAAACTTAGCAATCTAGGTGCCACAATAATCTAATTTCAAATAGTTTATTCTGTACTAATTTATCTAGTGAATTTCCATGACAAGTCCTTTGATGGCTCCTTAGTTTATTTAAAACTAGCTGACCCGCGCAACTTCGTCTGCGAGTGAGGGTTAGAGAAAGTGTGAGTCAACCTTAAAAAATAGACATATGCTATCGCGGACCTTTTTTTAATGCTTAAGATGAACAATTCCTTCGTACATGATTGCTTTGTAACTTTAACCGCGTTATGCGCTCGCAACGGAAGCAAAGAAAAAGGTGATTCTTTGTTTTTGGGAAATAGATCATTGATGCTCCGCTCCTATTGGTGATGTTGGAGTGGGTTGGTTCAGACTCACTAGCAACATAAATGGATTGTATTTGATCTGAAATAAAATTTATGTTATTATCATTTGCTTCCTTAGAGACTTGATGACAGTCACACTCCAGCCAGGTCGAAAGTTCTCATCGAAGTGCATGAAATGAGCCGAAACACGATATTATAGCTGCTGTAAACTTTTCGGGACTTCTCGCTACTGTCTTCCATCTCCATCGTCAGATCATCGATGAAAGTCGTACTCTAGTTAGGGTAAAGGTCCTCATCAAGTGGCATGAAATGATCCTAAAAGGGTGTTTTCAATTTAGACGTTTCATCTCATGCCGCTGCGGCGCCGAAGCAGGACGCGCAGTACGGCAACCGTGCGGCGTCGATATGCACTGCAGTACCGGCGCCGACACAAAACGTCTAAATTAAAAGCGCCCTAAACACGATATAGCTGTTGTAAGAATGCCTTCCATCTTCATTGACATATATACCTTTGGTGACAATTTTGAAACCAAAATGTTTTAATCGTCCATTTCCTATGTAGTAGTATTTCTGTAGTAGTAGTTAGTGTAGTATTTCTAAGAAGAAAGCACTTTTAAGACACGGCCTCATGGCTGTGTCTTAAAAGTGACTTTGAAAACTACAAATATAAAAAGTACGGTGACTTTCGAGATATTCCAATTTTATTTTGAGTTCAACCTTTTTTGAAAAAATTGGATTGAGTTTTCAAACATGTGTCAAAATACAATGTAGTTTAAATTAAAAACTCTGAGTATTGACATCAACTTCGAAGCAAATCAACGCCGTGGCCAAAATAATTGTTTACCCTTTTTTAACCCCGTTAGGGATTCATTTCAATAAAATACGGAACACGTCTTCCATCAATTCTGTTAAAACGGTTTATGCAAAATTTCAAGTAGATCGGACCAAAGAATCACGTTGTCTCTTACAAACTTTGCCCCCCCTGGTTTACTCCCTTGGAAAATTCTTTCATATTGGATGCCTATTTCATTTATAAAGAACACACCCTGCTAGTTTCAGACCCCGTATTCACAAACGTTCGACTCGTTTCCGATTCGACAACTCGTATATCTGTCTTCTTCTGGCATTACTAAAACGACCGAGATAGACATACGACTTTCCGAATCGGAAGCGAGTCGAATGGTTGTGAATAAGGGGCCTGGTCTCTACGATCAGCGGTTTAGGCTGTGTGTTGATCCATGAGTCACTAAAGCTAAATCGTCAGTCAGAAATCGCTATTTTGTGCTTATTCAATATTCACCTCAAAAATCAAATTTCAAGGAAACAGAAATTAGGTATGTTTACCTGTATTAGGTTGGAAGTGTATGTAGCAACATTTAAAGGTTTACACTTCATTGGATTTTATTTTATAGGTGTATGCAATTAATTAATTTTAAACACACTCTGGATGAGATTTAAAAAAAAATCTGAAACAGCTTTTTTGAATATTAAGTATTTACTCTGAGTTTCATGATTAAAGAACAAACCAATTTATTTTTCATAGAAACTTTATCCCCCTTTTCACCCCCTTTTTCTAAAATTTTCCATAATTTCTATAGCCTAAATGTTAGTCGATGTACAGATTTTTTGGTTTCAACGATTTTATTGCATAGGTAAGTATACTCGTAGAATAGCACTTCGCTCGCGAATTCCGTGGAAATTGTGATCGCTCGGCTAATTTGCATGATATCAATGTAATTTATAGCTTAAGCTACTCGGTAAAGATGTAGCTTTCTAATGGACAGAATTTATTAAATCGCTTAAGTAGTTGTTTGCGGCGGTAATTTGGTGCCCGTTTAATATCTCAAAGGGCAGCGTTTTAGATGAAAGCTCCCAGATGGCTTATTTTTCCCGACACGTATAAATATCAACATATTTTGGCCAATGCAAACAAAAACTTGTCAAATTACATACTTATACTTTCCTCAAGAACCACTCTATGCATTGGTGTATTAATGCTTAAAAAATATACTAATAATGGGTTTCTGATCAAATCAAAGTTGTGGTAAAGATGCCGTCAGTAAATGGACTTTAACTTTGATAGATATCTTGGCACTTTTTTCCCATTCAAAATTTGTTTGGTATGAGACCAGCTATCGATTAATATAGGTTTTATACGTGGCCACTACTTTGGCTGATTAACTTCAGGCATTTTTTTTTGGTTGGCCGTTTTATTTAAAACCCCACAAACAAATAAACAGATAATTTCAATAAAATAAAAATTGCCTGAATTCTGATTTGACTGAGATTCACGGTTGACCTTGCATTAGGTATAGTGAGTATGGCTGAGCGCTGCCTGCTCTCTGCCCTCTTATCTTAATAAGCGTCAGGGCGTTTGAAACTTTTAAACTCAAAGTCTTTATTACATTCAGTTGTTACATAAAGAGTGTAAAACACCTCTTCCCGTCATTGCGGTATTTTTTTTTGTTCTACACCATACCTGGGAACCTTCTAGTTACGGAGATATGGGGGGTCAAAGTTACCACTCTTTGACAATTTTTTTTTAATACAAGTTTTTTTTTGTAAGATTTTGACATCCATCAGCACAATGTTTTAAGTGCGTTACATTGAGTTCTACCACAAAACAAGATTAATAACCTCAAAAAAAAAAGTTGTTTCCCAGCAATAATTTTTGCGTAAAGTTACCTACTTAGTTTGATGTACAGAATGCTTAGTTGTAAGGTGGTGCCTGTATATGTAAGTAAGTTGCAACATGAAACCCGACTACAAAAGAGTAGGAGGTTATATGTTCGACTGTTTGATTTTTATTTTTTTAGTATGTTTACTAGTTTCTCTCGCATTTGTGGACCGATTCCCAAAATTTTATAATTTCAAAGGAGAAATCCGTCCCCAACTGAACAAAAATAAAAGTATTACAAATAATTATAATAAAAAGTTAAAAAATTTGGAAAACTATTAATTTACTATGCCAGTTTTTGAACAGAACTCAAAATAAAAAGTACTTTTATTTAAGATTCCACTCGAAAAGTCAGATTAGAAGAGTTACCCCCATACGTTGCCATATAATATTAACAAAGAACAGACCAGGGAAAAATAGACTCATACCGGGCCTAAAATGTAAAATATTCGTAATCAACCGTACCTTAAAATGTAATCAATCATTATTTATTATTAAAATATTAGTTCAGTTTCCAATGTGCATAATTGAGTTTACTGTCAGTCTAACTTTGTTAGAGGTTTCTGAACAGAAAAATAATAATTACATGAATTTTAAATATGGGTATAGATTTTGTTACGCTGGTAACCCTATTATTGACATAACTGTATGTTGTTATAATTTGAATGTGTTTTGTTTTGTACCAGACTTAAATCTGTTTGTGTAAAGCAAAGAGATTCCATACCTGCTTTGGCCCGGTGATCTTATTGTTACAAACGAAAAGATTGTCTCATTTTGAAGCATAATTGTCTCCAAGTGTGTGTTTAACTGTTTTGTTACCAATAAACTGTGTTTATTAAATGCCTGGGACAGATATATACCGTGTTCCTGAGGATATACATTAATTTTGAAGTTTTTGTCACTACGTCTCAAGTAATTTCGTCTATATTCTTGAGTATATTATGTATGTACACCGTGATCCTGAGGTTATACATTAACTTCGGCATGTTATTCGCCATTAAATTGACCATTTTTTACAATTTTTTTTTTTACTTTTTATACTATTTTTTTACTTTTTTTTTATCTGTTACCATTTCTTTCACTTTTTGTGTCAATAATTAAAAACATATCGTGTTCATCTTAGATTACAAACTCATTTTATCACAACACAACACAACATGCCTTTAACTTAGGTTATTTTGTTTACAAGTGTACTTTAACATTGCGATATGAAATTCAGTTTGATAGTTTTGGTTGCACAAAGTGGCAACATTTCACAAATACATATACAACATTATTTTTTGTTTACACTAAACCCGAAAAGGGGTCATTGTACTCATCATTTTACGAAAAAAAATCAACTGTTCACTACATTTTGACGAACATAAATGTAGGGAACAGCTGATTTTTTTTTCGCGATTTCATGGTTCGTCCCATAGAAAAAGTTGTTCAAAATGATGAGTTCAATGACCCCTTTTCGGGTTTAGTGTAAACAAAAAATAATGTTGTATAAACATTATTAAATTGGTTAAACTTAAATTACCAATCACTTAAAAACTATGCCATTTAAACTACTACTTCATTTGTACGAGAAGTATTATTCAAAATTAATGTATATCCTCAGGAACACGGTGTATTTTACCAAATACTTATATCGAAAATAACTGATTTTCTTGAGTTTCACTATTTTGTGCGTAATGATCTCAAAAATTAAATTTATAGAAAACTGAGAAATTATATTTAAGTACCTGTATTAGATTTGAAGTACACTTCTGGACACATCTATTGGCCCACCTTAGAGTTTAGGTTTCGATGGCCCCTACCGAAATATGATTGCTAGATTGAACAAAAACTGTTGATGCAGTTTTAAACCTGATACATTTTACCATCTTTTTCGATCGTATTGTTTTAAATTTGAATTCAGAATACCATACGACATGGAGCTACGCCTAATAAGTCGGATATGCGCCTTGTTAAAGGCAATTGATTTTTGAATAAAAACATGTTTTATCAAATAAAGGTTTAATTTAATAACGCGTGTTGCCTCCATGGGCATCTACCACAGCTCTCATATGATTAGGCATAGAGTTTATCAACCGCTCTATGAAATTTTGAGGGATCATCTCCCATTCCTCTTCTTTGGCAGTTTTCAACTCCTGCATCGTCTGGGCAACTGGCTGACGAGCCCTAACACGTCTTTTCAGCTCGTCCCACATGAGCTCAATGGGGTTCATGTCTGGGCTTCTGGCTGGCCAGTCCATAACTGTGATGTTCACATCCCGAAGATATTCCCTGACGATGCCGGCCGCATGGGCTCTTGCATTATCATGCATAAAAAGGAAATTTGGGCCCACATAGTCCGCGCATGGTATCACGTGAGGTTCTAAGCACTCACGAATGTCGCGTCCATATCGCGTTCTTTTAACCTTCTCCGAAGAGTTCGAGCCCTCACAGATACTCCGTGGAAGTCGCGAAGTTGGTTTTGTATCTCAATGGAGGTAAGGTGACGATTTCTCAAACTGGTCGTCACGATGAATCGATCCTGCCTTTCAGTTGTGACCCGAGATCGTAGCCTTCCTTGGCGACGAACAAAGCCGCCAGTCTCTAGTTACCTCCGATAAACATTTCGGACCGCAGATCGACTTAAATTAAGTTGAGCACTCACGTTTCTTTGGCTGTGTCCGGCCTGAATAAGTGCCACAGCTTGGGCGGCGACTTCAGGTGAAGTATCCATAGATTATTGATAGAACCTCACCTTAATGTTAAGAATAAGTAATGTTTGTTGCAAAACCAAAGATATCAATCACTTTTTTAAGAATTAAATCCAAGTAAACCAATAAAACCAAGTTTTCTTAGTATTCGATTGTTTGATATCAACAAATAGGCTCCAAATTGTCTTTTGTTTCTTTAAATTCTGTGTTCGAAATTCAAAAAAAAGACTATTGAATGAAATTGTGAATGTGCCAGGTTCAAAACTGCATAAAAACTTTTTGCTCGACCTAATATAAAATTTTAGCTAGGACCAAACGAAACTGAAAATACAAGGTGGGCCCATAGATGTATCCAGAAGTGTATAATAATACATATATGACAACTTCAAAAGGTACATTGGTTTTATTGTATAGGTGTGCGAAGTTAATTCATTTAAACGCAAAACCCTATTTCTTGCGTATCTGGAAAAAATTAAAAAAAATGCTAAAACTTAATTGTTAATTTTATTAATTTTAGTATTTATTCTGAGTTTCATGGTTCTAGAACAATATTTTTTTATACAATCCCTATTTTTCACCACCCTTTTCCAAAATGTCTATAGCTTAAATGACCACCTAGATGTTATTCTGAATTGATTTAAATAGAGTTGTGAACATTTCAACTATTTCGTTCAGTAGTTTTTACGTGATGCGCGGTCAAACAAATACAATTTTACAAATAGTTTTAATATGTTCAGTTACTTAGTCACCCTGGTTGTTTTTTTATACATATATTCCATGTCCATACAGGTTTTTTGGTCTCAACGATTTTACTATAATAAGTACAGATAAGTTTCATGTTATAAAACATAATAGATATAAAAAAAACAATATGAAGAAAAAGAATATTTGATTCGTTTTATATCTATGATATGAATATCGAAACATTTCAATTGTAACAAAATCTGTGATTTAAGTATTCTGCGTATTGATTATTCTGTGAAATGATAATCATCATCTGCTCAGCCATTTCCAACTATGTTGGGGTCGGCTACCAGTCTAATGCAGCTAAATACCAGTATTTTACATAGAGCAACAGCCTACTGACCTCCACATCCCAGTTAGTACTAGGTAATACGATACCCCTTTGAAGACCATGTAAGACTGGGTGTCAGATTTTCGGGCCACTGACTGCCTGCCCAAATAACACAATCGCATCTATAAACGGACTATTAGATATCTAATAGGATTTAATTTAATTGTCTACCATTAGAGTAAAATATCTCCCTAGTAGTAATCAAGAACGCTTATAGACACAGTTTAGTAAAAGTGGGCACAACCTTATCCGTTCTCATAAGAACGAGTTAAGAAAACATGAATAGATAGAGATAAGAGTTGTAAATTCTCAAATTGTCTGTAGAGATTTTTCTAGTGCCTCACTAAACTGTTTATAGCCCACAATTTTTACTAGTAGATAGTTTATAGATAAAGTTGAGACCTTTGAAGAAGTCTTCACTCGTCAAGTTTTTTAACCAAAATTAACTCAAGACTATCAACTTTAAGTTACATTTGATTTGTAATAGACACCGACACATAATGGCGCAGAACTTACAAGAGTTATTTAAACTTATAATTGAATTGCATCATGGCGTAACATATTTCTTATTTTACTTGTATTTTAGCTAGTTGATAATGGGTAAACAAGCAAATCTATATGCGATTGACATTCTATCGTCGAATATTACGTAAAACTCTCTTAAAATAAGAGCGCCCGCTGTAAATGCAAGACTTAACATTTTTTTTACCACATATGAATATTATTTTTAATGAGTATTTTTTTTAAATTGCTTTTAAATGCTTAAAATATTCATTTTATTAGAAATATAGTTATTTAAAACATATTAAATGTTTAATTAGAGATAATTTAATAATAAAAACATAAAAATAAGCATAAGAATATGTATCGAAAATCATTTGAAGCAAAAGTAGATCATAAAAATGGCGTCAAGATAAAATTTACTAGAAAAACGAATCTAATAGAACAAACACTCTAGAGAATTTTCTGTAGTATGGCTCTAGCACTATGACAAGAATAATTTCACTTGCTACATACTAAACTATCTAGTTAAAGAATAAACCGATTTATGAATAGTTTAAAATTACCTAGTAACTGTCATCTATGTATTCCTTTTTATCTTCTCACAGTATTTCTAGACGTTCATCAGTGAATAGGTAATTTGATGTGTTGGGAACGGCAGACCATTTTATGCAATAGCAGAGCAATTTAATTAATCAATTCAAGAGGGTAAGTAAAAGGTATTTCTGTTTTATCTATAGACAATGTGTAAAATAGCAGGACAATATCAGAATTACCAGAATTCAACTTTCGAGCTTTTATACGTAGGTAGTCCATCAATGTTAACATCAATTGTCACTATTTTGTTCTCTGTCAAATTTTGAAAATATCTTGTGAGATTAATCTTCAGCCCGTGGTGCCAGTATTCGCCATTACCGATTTTATTCATTTCAATCGTTCTTGGAGTCTGGAGCAATGTTCTCGGATCCTTTGGTAGAGTATCAGGTTGAAAATTATTTATTATTTGAAATAAGTACTTCAAAGCTATGTGAGTTATAGCATGAGTTGCTGACCACTGGCGCGCAGATCACTTTTTAGGCAAGTGGATCGAATTTCGTCGTCGTCATTTGGATTGTTTTCATCCGAGTCGGACTGCTCACTAACGTAATTTTGTAATGTTCAAGGAGACACTTCAAATTCAGTTGTATCTTCTGTCTCAGAACAATTTCTTGCGTTTTGGAGGAAGTTACGAGAAAATTCCGATTCGGAATCTGAATTATCTTGAATCTCTTCTTCTTTTTTTTTTTCTTTTTAAATATTTGCCGATTTTTCGACGAAAGCCACCAGACCTTTTAATTTTTTTCACTGTCTCTATTGCATAAAATCATCCAATTCAAATATTTAATACAAATGCACTAAACTAAGCCATTTTTAGGAATAAAACCACTAAATACACGTTTTCACTATCACTTTTTTAGACAAACTAAAAAATATCTATTAAAGTATTTTATCAAGACTTAAGTGTCTTTATATACAAAGATAAGAGTACCAATAGCTAAATAATAGAAATAATAGAATGTTTTATCTTAAAATATACCATCTTTTCTATAAAATTACTTCAAGTTAGGTACCTTTAGGCTTTATTAACTATTTGTAGAGCATTTTATCCTAAAACATTCAATATACCTATAGACATACTTGAAATAGGTGTGCTATAGAACAAGTGCTCTAAAAATAATCGAGCTTGAGAAAAAAAACTCTATAAGAATACATTTTCTTTATTGAAACCTTCTTTAGAAAGCCCCTATCTAAAGATTAACCATGAATAGACTGTCAGTAGACAGATTTGTTTTAAACCTCCTAGACTGTGTTACTTGGGTGTAACGACTGTCAAAGATAAACAATTGACAACCGAGACCAAAAAAGGCTTATCGTGCTTTCCGAGGCACGGAGGAAACTCGGTAAGTAATGAGCAGTTACTTGTCCACGGATCAACCTAACCAACAATAGCTGATAATATTTCTCATCTCATCATATTCTAATGGTGTACAATCGATTATCGGAATTTTGTGTTAATTTTATAGTTACCACTCAAGGAATTTTAAGGTTCACCAATAGAATCGGCAGAATAGGTCATAAATTATGAATACAGTAGTCACTGGCGTTGTGAGAATTTTATTATAATCTTCTTTGATAAGGTGACCAAAGCCAATAGAAATTATCAACATAGCGCTAAGTTGTTGATCGTGGATGAAGCTCTAGCTCATTTGATGTCTTTGCGACAACACTTTTACTATAATAAATCACCTTTTACTCAGCCTCCAAGTTTCGCTGTCATAAAATATAAATCTTAAACTTATAATTATGTTGTCCACAATAGAGAGAACATGCATGGTGCGGATTAATCCGCAGTTACTTGTAACTTTTACAAACTTCGGAACTAAAACGACAATTAAAAAATTCGTTTTACCAGCAACCTCTAATTACCATCAAAGTCATTGAATTTAAGTTGTCTAAGACGAGTCGTCATTACATCACTTACTCACTATAGTACACTTTGGAAACTGAACTAATATTTCAATATAAAATAATGATTAATTACATTTTAAGGTACGGTTGGTTACCCATATTTTACATTTTAGGCCCAGTATGAGTTTATTTTCCCCTGTTCTGTTCTTTGTTAATATTGTATGGCAACGTTTGGGGGTAAGTCCGAATAGGCAATTTTTTATTTTGAGTTCCATTAAAAATATGGTATTTACGTTTTACATTTTCCGAAATTCTTAACGTTTTTTATTATAATTATTGGTGATACTTAAATTTTTGTTCACTTGGGGCAGGATTTGTGCATGTCCTTACGAACTAACTGATTATGTAGTCGTGTAGTCAATAACATTATCTTCGCTTATCACGTCACTTCTTAGTAATTAACACCAATAACAATAAGTAACTCATTGTTACTAGTCATAATAGATATGTAAATTTACTTAACAAATGGGTTCTTTAATTTGCTTTCCAAAAATTATGTGCCTGTGCAGTCACAGGTTCAAAATCAGCGAGTGAGTGAGGGAGTGCCGAGGCAAGCGGTTGTGCAGTGGTGGAGAGCTGTCGAGTCCATCGTGTGAATAAAACACGCTATATAAGGTACTTGCGCGCTCTAATAACCTACCTAGTAACTGGACCACAGGCGAGCAATTGCGACTCGTTTCTCGGGGTCAAGATAGTTCACTGCCACCTCTGTGTTAAGCCAGCGAGGGTCATTGTCGCTACACGAGCCCAACCACACCAGCACTCAGGTATACGTTCTCCATCTATTCTGCATGCTGTGAGCCTGTGAGCCTGTGATCCGCGAACAAATGTATAATTTATTGACACTGCACTCATGTATGCGTCATCACTCTTGCACTACCTTTATGTCACTATGCTTGTCACGTGTGAATGTACGCACAAAACTCCTAAACGGTTTTGAACTGTATCGAAGAAAAGTATTACTGTTTTTGATACACAGCTTCAACACGGTATCGGCGTTTTTCAGTTTTTTTCAGAAAGTCAGAGGTCATAACGTAAAAATCTAATAACTTAAAGGCCATGTACACAAATCCTGTCCCTACTGAACAAAAATATAAGTATTACAAATAAATATAAAAAAGTTAGTAATTTTGGAAAATTATTAACGTACGATACCAGATTTTTAATAGAACTCATAATAAAAAGGCTTTTTAATTTAGGGTTTACTCGAAAAGTCAGATTTACCGCCAAAAGTTGCCATACAATATTAACAAAAAACAGAACAGGGGAAAATAAACTCATACCGGGCCTAAAATGTAAAATATTCGTAATCAACCGTACTTTAAAATGTAATTAATCGTTATTTATCATTGAAATATTAGTTCAGTTTCCAAAGTGCATAATTGAGTTTACTGTCAGTCTAACCTTGTTAGGGGTTTCTGAACAGAAAAAAAAATTAAATGAATTTTAAATATGGGTATAGATTTTGTTACGCTGGTAACCCCATGATTGACATAACTGTATGTTTTTATAATTTGAATGTGTTTTATTTTGTGCCAGACTTAAATCTGTTTGTGTAAAGCAAAGAGATTACAGACCAGCTTTTCCTCGGTGATCTTATTGTTACAAACGAAATATTGTCTCATTTTGAAGAATAAAGGTCTTGTCCAGTTACACGACTAGGACTCCTCCACCCAGCACAAAGAATATAATTCAAATATGGCGTTTAAGTATTTCTCTTTACATATACTTTACATTGCCAGTGACAGCGGCAAGCCCGCTGACAGCGAGCTGTCATACTTCTGTCACCGTAAAATTGTCAAACACGTTATATTACAATATAACGTGTTTTTTCTCGCGATATTGTAATGTCTCGAATTATTGTCAACTGAACATACGGAAGTATCTCTGCCCCCATAATCGTGACTTGGGGCACCCCCCCGTTAGGTTAGTTAGGTTCCTTTAAACCCTGCACTCGGAAATAGGGGCCCCGCGAAGCGGGGCTCCGTCGACTACGCTTTTTAGGGGGAATATAAAGTGTTTTAAGGTTATGTTATATTAATCGGTATTTCTCAGCAATGGTGCATTATCTTCTCATGAGAGTTGTGCCACTGGGCAAGGGGGACCCCTCCTTCCCTCCACACCGCGTAAGTTGACTACCATCGCATGCATTTCACGAAAAATAATGCGTTTTGTTGTAAGCAGTATGTTCATTTGACAATAATTCGAGACTTTACAATATCGCTAGAGATATTACAATATAACGTATTTGACAATTTTACGGTGACATATCCAAATAGCAATACATAAAGCTCATGTTTTATCTATATTGTTTTTCTTAGCCCGTGCTAAGCTCCTCCCAATCGCTCAAGGTTGTTGGCGTGTGGTTGGCCCTTAAATGACTCTATAAATAAATAAATAAATAAATATCGCTGGACTTAACACACAGCGCCACCTAGTACCACACTAAGCAAAGCTTTTATCGTGGACACTAGATAGTTGATATACTACATATATATACTTTTTTATTTGTAAATACATACTTATTATACATATAAACATCCATGACTCGGAAACAAATGTCCATGCTCATCACACAAACATTTGCTCCTACCGGGATTCGAACCCAGGACCCTAAGAACGTAAAGCAGCGTCACTACCACTACGCCGTTCGAGTCGTCTACACACTCTAAAAAGGAGGAGGATCTCAATTCGTCGAAACCCTTTTTTTCAATTTTTTTTATGTATGTTACGATTACTCGAAGATGGCTAGACCGATTTGGATTGTTTTTGTTTTGTTTGAATGAGTCAAGTCAAGGGACCGGTCAATGTGGCGACGTGGGGGAGGCCTATGTTCAGCAGTGGACGTCTTTCGGCTGAAATGATGATGATGATGATGATGAGTCAAGTCAGGATCTGATGATAGAATCCTAGAGAAATAGAGAGAAGTCTTCTAATTTTATAGGCACACTTAAAGCGATATGAGTAGTTTTTGAAAGAGTACTTTTAGGAGTGGTCCCATTTCAATTAGGTGCAGATCTGATGAAGAACTTGAGAGAGAGGCAACATAGGTAACTCCTCAATAATTAATAATAGCTAATGGATTGGGATTGCTGAAATTTCATGTCTGTCTATTGTTTACGTGACACCAGTTCATAATATAACTTCACATCGGTACGCTGTGAAGAGGTGACCTTTGATTGATTGGTTTAGTTTTTTGTCACCGACTTCAGAAGCTGAAGTTATTTTTCACTTTTATGGGTTTTTTAAATTCGGTTTTAATTTTTTGTAAAAATGTTTTTATTGCGCCATTAGAAGGAAATAATATGTCATCAAACATTGACTTAACATTACTTAAATCTTTTTCAATACAAAATTTGTTAATGGTGCACAATTGGAGCTTGTGCGTCGTTTACAGACTGTGGAAACCATGAAGCTGTTAGTAATTTCCTTCTGGTTTCCAACCTTAGGGGACTATTACTTTGTAAAATTGTGTTTTTTTCGATCTTCTCTTTTTCTTCTAAAGTTATTTCTAACATTAAAAAAAAGTCTTTTTTTGGCATTTCATATTGTTTGTCGTCCAACTCAACGTCAACTTTTTGGCATTCTTCGCCTTAATGAACGTCCTTATTTAAGGAAGTTTTGACAGCTTTCTTCTTTTTAATAATTTTTTCTCTTCTTGTCATACTCAATTGTTTACGAAACCTTTCTAATTGAACTATTTCATAGTTGGCTTCAGTACCAAAAATGTATTTATGAACAGTTGATCGTAACATGCCCGAATTATAAGATATCACTGCTGCAGCACAGCGGCCAGCATATAATCACCGTTGTGAAAAATTCACTCTTTTTCCGCCAGCAAATTTCGCTACTCTGGCGTTAATGCTCTCCACCACCTTGTTCGTTTCGTTATGAACGAAGCTATAGGCGTGAAGCTATAATCTATGAGCCAAATCTTCAACTTTTTGGAACACTCCATTTAGTTTTATTTCTGGCACCATATTTTGGGTAGTACGTTTCTTGATTAGGTTACAGAAATATGATGCACATTTTGAATTATCTCCAAAAATCTGATAGGGACCATTAGTAATATCATTTTTTATATTTTCCATTTTTTCGCAAAACGGAATATTTTGTTTCACCCAATGTTTGATGCTACTGTCCACTCCCCATCGTATCCGCGAATAATTATTTCTTAATATTTTTTGCTGGATATTGATAAAAGCCCTTTGACTTTACCCACAGTCACATTCCCATATGGTCTGGCATTTCAGATACTAGTATATGTGCTTGAATCACCATCGGCAACGAACTGTTAAAAAAAAACTTACCTTGTTCGCCGTACAAAATACGTAAAGTATCAAGTTTGGTGTGTCAAATATTTTGTATTCATACCTACAGATATCTTTTTCAACACGAGCTCCTGGTTACAAGCGACACAGTGTCCCTCACGACGGCGGCCGACCGCAGACTAATGTTTCTTTACAACATTTTTGTGCATTAAGTCAAGCAAAATAACCCTTAACTCAAGTCCTTAAGATTAACCAGATTAAGCTCGCGAGCCAAGTCAAGATCCTTTATTGTTTATCTTTCTCGGCTTTATATTATTATTATTATTAATGCCATGCTGTTCATATAGCCTGCTAATGTGTGTCACTAAGTCTTGAAATTACCAAACACCACTGTTACCTGACATTGATCTTGGCTCCAGAGAGCGAACCTCCTATCACGGAGTTATAAGTTCTGCCCCAAGCTGTCCAGCTTGGCTATCCAGCTTGGCTATCCAGCTGCCTTATTCCATCTTCTCTCCTGGCTATTAATGAATTGACTATGAGCACAATCATCGTTGTGTATTCACCGCACATCAAAACACTTGATGTCTTTAAAATTCACAATTTTCACCAGAGCCTCGTCATTATCCCGTGAGTGACGATTTGGCCAAATTCTTATGTTTTTATTTTTTTCTTTTCATACAGCGAGATGAAAATGGTACGGGGACTGTTCGTGGCAGTATCGTTGTGGATGGTCGTAGGCCTGGTGAAGGCTGGTGCTTCTTATGTGAGTCAAAACACTTGGGACACTTTTTTTTTTTTTTTAATAAATTTTATTTTTACACATGGATTTATTTTCGTCTTTTATTTAATACACAATTTGATTATAAACGAAATTACGCTGTTACACTTAAAAGCGAGTTCGCGGCACTGGAGGTGCCAGTGACTGCCCCAAAGGAACCTGTGAAGTACTAGGTACCTACATATTACTATACGTTGCCATGTGTTCCTTCCATATTATATTCGCGAAGTGGGTCAATTTCTCTACTTACTGCCTTAGGTTTATATATCGAGGGTCGACGAATTTTGAAAGTTTAATGCTACTCGGTACTTACAAAATGCCGCTGACGAAAGCTTGAATCAGCATCGTATCTTGATGAATTTCTTAAGTGATTGCCCAATAGATTAAGACTTAAAAGTCACTTGAAGTCTATTTCGCGCACTTGGAGGGAATTGCGTCAAAAGTCTCGCACACAAAACGTTCACTTTTAGCTGGGCCCCACGTTAGGCGCCAGTCAAAATACTTGTAACAGTTTGTTCTTGAAAAAATAACAATTTATTTTTACACTCGTATTTATTTAGTGTTCGTAATTTATTTATTTATTTATTTATTTATTTATTTATTTGGCTCACCAACAATTGAATACACTGCTTCAAAGATACAAGATATGTTACATAGAATCACAGACAAGTGTATCAACCTCTTACAGGTAAGCACATCATGCACTACTTATTTGTCGTTGAGTGTCTATTGAGAATCAGATGAGTACTCACACTCAGCTATGGTTTTTAAATACATAATTAAATCCAAATTAAATTCATTTTCAAGATGTAAATTACAAACAAATCTAAATTAAAATAACAATCAAAATTAAATAAAAATCAAAATCAAATTCAAAATTAAAATCGAAATAAAATCTAAATTAAAAATCAAAATCAAAATTGAAATAAAAATAAAAATTGAAACAAAATTAAAAATCAAAATTACAACAAAATGATAAATGACAATTAAATCAGTATAAAAACCAAAACAAAACAAAAATTGGAATCAAGGTAAAGTTAAAATTAAATAAAATTAACTAAAATTAAATGAAATTACAATAAATGAAATTAAAATTAAATGAAATTAAAATAAAAACATATAAATTAAATTTAAAAAAAAAAGTAAAATCAAAGTAAGATATAACATGATTAACAGTAAAACTAAAATAAACACGAAGTACTTTCCTTGACCTCCAGAAAATTTTACAAGTTTTTGCATGCAATACTTCTGAACCTACCAAGTGAGTCAGAGTGCACATCAACGAGATCACTGCAGGTGTTCAATAATTTACATAGGCGGGGGATAGGCGAATTAGCACCAAGTACGGTCCTGCGAGGAGGAGGACGTAAAGGGGTTATAGGAGCTCGTGGGCTTTTCGTGGGTACACGGAATTTGATCATGCTCAATAATTGGGGACAGTCAATTTTATTTCTCAAGATTTTAAATAGAAATGTTAAATCCAGCAAGTCTCTCCTCTTCTGTAGGGATATCATGTTAAAATACAAGAGTCTCTCTTTATAAGATGGATTCTTTTTAGCTATCCCGGAAGAGTATGCTAGATGCCACAGAAAACGTTTTTGAACCCTTTCCAGTCTTAGTGTGTGGGAGGCGTAGTGAGGTCTCCATACAGTGCTGCAGTATTCTAAAGTACTGCGGACCAGACAGTTATAGAGCAAAATTTTAGTTTTATAGCGTCGAAAACCAGTAACATTTCTTATGACGAACCCAAGCATTCTTGAGGCTTTTTTGACTACATTTTCAATGTGGGGTACGAATGTTAACTGCTTATCAAACAGAACACCCAAGTCTCTTATCTGTTCCACTTCCTGTACTAAGTTACCGCTGATGTAATAATCACATCGCGTTAATTTTGTTTTTCTGGTGAATTTCACATGGTAACACTTGTTAATATTTAAACACATCCCATTTTCATCACACCACTTTACTAACATGTCAATATCTTTCTGTAGCAACTCAACATCAAGGCCTGATTCAATTACTCTGCAAAATTTCAAATCGTCAGCATACATGTAGCACTCCGAAGATTTTAACTCATTGACGAGATCATTGCCAAACAGGTTATATAAAATTGGGCCAATATGTGATCCTTGCGGGACGCCAGATGTAACCTTGTAGGAGCTCGATTGGTAGCCATTGAGGGCAACAAAGAAGGACCGATCGTCGAGATAAGAATTAAACCAATCAAGCAGGGAACCAGTGATTCCGTAAGCAGCTAACTTATGCAGAAGTATATTATGCGGGACGCGATCAAAAGCCCTGCTAAAATCGGTGTATATCACGTCAATCTGTTTCCCAGAGTCAACGGCACGCGTTAGGGTCTCCATGAAAGTCACTAGGTTTGTAGACGTAGATCTGGAACCCACAAATCCATGCTGGGTATCACTAAGGTAAAGCTTCAAATGAGACTGGATGTAGGGACAAATCAAGGATTCAAAAACTTTGGCAAACGTAGACAAGATTGAAATTGGCCTATAATTACCTACAAAATCACGATCACTGCATTTATGAATTGGAACAAGCTTTGCTACCTTCCAAAGCTTCGGAAATATGCCGGACGCAAGCGAGCGATTAAATATCAATGTTAAGGGAGCCGCCAGAGGCGAAGCACACATAGAGATAAAATAGGGAGGGATTCCATCGGAGCCAGCGCCTTTACGGCGATCCAGAGATTTCAATTTTGTGAGCACAGTATCAATCTCAATCGTTGGCGTTGTCAAAGGTAAACTATAGGCTGACATGTTCTGCATGTACTCTGAGGAAGATAAATGACGAGACACATAGTGTGGACTGTACATGGAAGAAAAATGACCAGCAAACATTTCAGAGATGTTGATGCCATCCGAAGACGACGTGACTCCATCAGTCATCGTTAGGGGGTACGAACTAGTACCACCTCGCTTGTCCTTGATATAAGTCCAAAATCGCTTCGGATCTCTCGATATTGCAGCTTCTAGGTTGCTTACATATTTATTGTAACAGGAGGCTGCCATAACCGAGCACCGTTTACTCAGCAGATTCAGTTCGATCTCATCCATAGGGTTTTTATAGGTTTTGTATCTCTGGCGTATCTTTTCCTTTTCTCTCAATGTTCTTATTAAGTTTTTATCGAACCATGGAGGGTGTTTTTTGTGTTTACGGGTGGTAGGGGGATCTTGCATCTCTATAATATTTTTAATTTGATCGTAGAATATACTAAGCATATCATTCACATCGCGAGTGCCATCAAATAAAAGGTTCCAATCAATCTTATTCAATTGCTTACAAATAACATCGTAATCTAATTTGTAAAAATTTAGTCTTTTGGTACTATTATACGGAAGTCTTGTGTCTTTATATGATTTAAAATTGATATCAATTGGGGGATGCAAAGGGTCAATAATACTTAGGGGATTCTGAGCAGGACATACGATACCCGAACTTAAATTGGTCAACGCAAGGTCCAGTATGCGTCCCGACTTATTTGTTACATTATTCAATTGAGATAAATTGTTTACATTACTAAAATCAGTTAACAAGTGACCAATGCCAGGTGCCATATAATTACTATCTAACTCACTTACCAAGTTCCAGTCAATATTGCTTAAGTTAAAGTCACCAACAATACACGACTTTAAACCCGACTGTTCAAATATATTATTACAAGAGTCCAAGAAATGTCCTAGGGTTGAAAGCAGTACAGGCGGAGGCAAATAAACTGCGCAAAGAGCTAGTTGACGGACAGACTTTGTAATCGAGATGTCTATGATAACCCACAGATCTTCACAATTGCTTTCCCATTGAGTCATCCTAATTGAATTTATTCCCTTAAGTACGGCAATCAGAACACCCCCACCATCTTTTTTCCTTTTATCCCTATCTCGCCTATAGACTACATATCTGTTATCAAATAGCTCTGAGCTCATTACAGAATCATTTAACCAAGTCTCGGTTAATATTATTACATCGTAGTTTTCACAACAAACTTGACGATAAAAATCATGGCATTTAGTGCGTAAACCTCTAGTGTTTTGATAATATATCCTTAAATCCGAGAATGCTAATAAATTGTATTTACAGTTACATTGACAGAAACAGATTGAATTTTTAACGAAAAAAAAAAACATTAAACCAGTTTATTCAAAGTATCTTTGTTCCTGATTAGAATATGTTCCGATTCCTGTGCCTTCCGCATGAATATCCGACCACCTCGTACCCAGACAAACTGGTATCCAATTTCCTTGGCTTTGAGTCTAGCGGCAGCATGGAGCGCCTTGTTGGTAGTGGACAGATGTTCTGTAATGTATATCGGGGATTTAGGTCCACGGTATCCCAAGTGTGTGGTATTCAGTTTGTTGTCTGGATTCGATTTATTAAATTTTATGGTTGCTGCAAGAAATTGATCACGACTGCGGGGGGAAGCAAGTTGTACTACCACGGCACGCGGGCGGGAATTGCTGGCGTTTTGTTTTGCAACTCTTGTGCAATGCTTAATGTCGCGGTCTAGAATACCGCTCCCAACTACTTTAGATAATTGTGAGACAATCTCTATCAAATTTTCCTGCTTCTTTTCCGGTAGGCACTGAATTTCCACATTGTCTGCACGGGATTGCTGCTCCAGTTGATTCATGCGTGAAGTCAAGTCGTTAATACACACTTTCATCTCAGAGTTTTCCCTTTGCAATTCCTTCATATTCTCCTTGGACGCTGTATACTCCTTTAAAAGATCTTCATACTGATGATTCATAAAAGCCATGGATTTTTCCATATTCTCCATTTGCTCTTTTATTGGTTGCAACTGTTGATTCAGGGTAAGTTTCATATTATCTATGAACTTAGTTAACATCTCTGCGTGTTCCTTTTTAACTGCTTCCTGAATGAGTAGACGAATATCGTCGGGTGATAACGCAATTTCAGCAGGCGCCTGAGGTGGAGATCCAACGGCTTGCCTCTTGTTACCTCTAGTTGTTGAGATGTTACGTAAAGGTGTGTTATCAGACCTGCTAAGTTTCGGGCCCGAGTTTAGACATTCAGGACAATGCCACTTACCAGGTACATTGTAGTCGTCAGCCAAAGAAAGACATGAATAATGATATGCCTTAAGACATTTTACGCATTTGGCGTATTTTTCGTTGTCAGCTGTTTGGTTGCAACATCCCCATAACATTTCTGAACTTAGCGACTTATCAGGGTTATCTGCCATAACAATATGCCGTCCTTTCTCCGACCACACAAAAAAATGATAAAGAAATTTTATTATGATTATCCAAACATACAAAAAGAATGGTCGTGTGTTGGATACGAACTGCCACTCTATACTACGTCAATCCGCACGGTCGCCTCGGGACCAAACGTGCCACAGAAATAAACGATCAAATAGTTCAACCAATGCTAAAACTAAGGTGACAGAGTTAGTAACCTTCCTTTCACTTTGAAGGTCACTCGCACACTCGGTTCACAAGGACGACACATTAAGTTCACTTTTTAACGACTGTTTTGCACCGTTTTTCGATCACTTTTGTTGTAGTCACTTTGAATACTGCTGTTCTTCTACACAGGTTTATATATAAGCCAGTTTTCCACTACACAGATAACAGTTTTGGGTTGAAAAAGTATTTAAAACCACCTTTTATGAATTAAAACTGAGGAGCGTTTATAAACACGTCAACTCGCGACAGCGGCGGAGCGGGGGGGGGCTTATTGTTCTGAATTCATGGGCTTATTGTTTTGAATTCAATGGATTTTCCTGTCAAAACAGTCGTTACTTTAATAGGCCCACTGTGTTGACAACATTTAAATATCAAGAATAAAGAATGTATCACAAAGGATGTGGAACTGAATATCAAACTGAACAATTATTTTCTTCATAAGACCACTTCATGAAATCACAATAGAAACAGCTGTCCAGTCTGTAGATCAGATACTCGAGAACCAATATTAACAGAAGTTTTCATAAAATTACAGGCAGAACAAGTCAACCGGAACATCACTATAGTTGGAAACGATTTCATGGTCGATGGTAAGCGTCTGCAAATCATTTCGGGTTCCCTGCACTACTTCAGAGTACCTGCTCCCTACTGGCGAGACCGTCTGAAGAAGATGAAAGCTGCTGGACTTAACTCTATTGCCACGTATGTGTTGGTTTTTTTATTTTATCATTAGCCAATTTAGCCAACCTTGGGTTCACCCGTGTTTCATTAATATCAAATCCAAATGTGTGTACAATAAAAAACAATAATGATCCATCATAACTAGCCGTTATCCCAATTTACCATCTACACTATATTCTTTGCTATATCATCTTCCAGACAATCCATCTTTTGAACAACTTTTTCTATGGGACGAATCGTGAAATCACGAAAAAAAAATCAGCTGTTCCCTACATTTATGTTCGCATAACTCGTCAAAATGTAGGGAACAGCTGACTTTTTTTTGGCGATTTCAAGGTTCGTCCCATAGAAAAAGTTGTTCAAAATGATGAGTACAATGACCCCTTTTCGGGTTTAGTATAAACAAAAAATAATGTTGTATGTGACGCAGACGAAGTTGCGTGGGTCAGCTAGTCTATACCTACTAATATTATAAAACAGAAGAGTTTGTTTGTTTGGTTGAACGCGCTAATCTCAGGAACTACTGGTTCAAATTGAAAATTTAGTTTTGTGTTGGATAGTCCATTTATCGAGGAAGGCTTCAGGCTATATAACATCACGCTGTGACCATTAGGAGCGTAGCAGGAATGAAAAATGTTTCAAAAACGTTTCTCTCTCTTATGTGACGCAGACGAAGTTGCGTGGGTCAGCTAGTCTTACATACTCGTACATACAAACTGTTAAAACTTTCACGTTTTAAAACTTAACTTTGTCACTTACGGGATATCTCCCGTGCAATCGCGCGTCCTTGCGTGCTCAGATATACAATCAAATTCTGTAGTATGTACTCCAGAACTAAATGGAGAAAGGGAATTATCTGACCGAGGCCAACTTAATGCCATATGGGCATTTGTCTGTTCACTGCTTTGTTTCCTCGCATGAATTAAAATTTTATCCATCAGATATGTAGAGTGGAGCTTCCACGAGCCTGAGGAACGACAATACTCATTCGAAGGCGACCGAGATATCGCCCAATTCATCCGCATAGCGGCAGAGGAAGGCCTGTATGTGCTGCTGCGGCTTGGCCCATACATTTGCGCTGAAAGGGACCTGGTCAGTGGCTATACCTATTTTGACAAAAAAATCAGGTTTTTTCCTAATACTATCACTGAAAAGTTATTATCGTTTTAGTAGGTAAACAACGGAATTATCATAATATAGAATTATATATTTATTGGATTGCACAACATTTCGTGTTCTGTTGATATTTGCTTCATAATATGACTTTCCTATTGCCTATCGAATATTATATAATTTTAATTTGGAGAAATTGTCAACGCCTATTATTTTTTTATAAGAGGACAGGTAGACTGTTTCTATTCTAAAACTTTCATTTTCTCGTTTTTTTACCACTCACATAATAAATAGCTTTAGCAATTAGTAGTTGTTTCCTAGCTTCTTCTTTCTAGGCCCACTACTCAAAATGGGGGATACTTTCATATTGCGTTTATAATCTATCTTCTATCTATACTTATAATAAATCTGTAGAGAGGTCAATTCTGTACATGAAATATATTTACAAAATAACTATCGGGGGGTGATTAGTGATCGATACTGATGCCAAAAATGCAATCAGTAAAATTTTTGTCTGTCTGTCTGTCTGTCTGTATGTTATTTATAGAAAAAAAAACTACTCGACGGATTTTAACGAAACTTGGTACAATTATTCTACATACTCCTGAGCAGGTAATAGTATACTTTTCATCACGCTACCATTAATAGGAGCAGAGCAGTGAAAGCAAATGTTGGGAAAACGGGAGAAGTTACTTGGTTTTTTTAGCTTCCGTCGCGTGTGCAGCCTTAATGGTTAAAGCTACATAGAAATCATGTATAACGGAAATATTCCACATAAAATTATATAAAAAATATCCCAAGACAGCATATGTCTATCTTTTATAGTTGACTCACAATAACACGTGTAACTCCCGATAGCTTAGCAGTTCGGAGATTTGTTATTATTATATTTGTTTACTCTTACGTTTATAATATTCTCACTCAACCCCAATTAAAAAAAATAACATCAGTTATTCTTCGAACTCCTGGGCAGGTTATAGTATACTTTTCATCACACTACAATGAATAGGAGCAGAGCAGTGTAAGGAAATGTTGGGAAAACGGGAGAAATTACTTGATTTTTTAAGCTTCCGTCGCGTGGATGTATGTTTGTTACTCTTTCACGAAAAAACTACTGAACGGATTTGGATGAAATTTTGCACACAGATGGTTTATAACCTGGATTAACACATAGGATACTTTTTATCCCGGTAGTAAGATCCCATGGGACAATTTTGAAACTTCACGCGGGCGAAGCCGCTGGCAGAAGCTAGTATCTAAATAATATTCTTCATCTTCCAAATATCAGTAATACCAAATGTATATAACATACTGATCATATTGTCTAGATTTGATGTCAGTCATTTTCACATCACAAACGGGTACCTACTTGTGTACATACAAGTAATAGCTAGGTTGAGAGGTCAGATCATCAGATGATAATATCAACGGATCAAATGTGCTTTGACTTCTAGTCTGAAAAAACTAGACATTGTCTGCGAGTTTTTTCCTCCTACTTACCTTTTTTATTCCTCTCAACTGCATTCAGTATTTATGATATAAAAACTTTTTTGCAAAAAATATAACCGACTTCACACAAAAAAGTGGTAAATAACTTTAGTTTCAGAAGTCGGTGACCTTTGTTTGATTGATTTAGTTTTTTAATCACCGACTTCTGAAACGGTCGGTTGAAAAAGAACATCGATTTCTAATATGAGTGCATGCAAATTATATCTCCTCTTAAGAAACTGATCAAAGTATTTCTATTAACTTTTTTGCTTACAGGGTGGTTTCCCGTATTGGCTACTCGGCAAATATCCCCAGATTAGGTTACGCACGACGGATAAAGGTGATATTATTGATAAATAAATACAAAATAATGTGAAAGTGTTACAGTAATTCATCTTATGCTGCGTTACTTTCTCTCGCTGTTTTTAACCCCCGACGCAAAAACGACGGGGTGTTATAAGTTTGACGTGTCTGCGTGTGTGTCTGTCTGTAGCATCATAGCCCTCGAACGGATGAACCGATTTGGATTTTGTGTTTTTGTTTGAAAGGTGAATTATTCGGGAGATATGTATGATAAAAATCAGTCCAAGATGGCTGCCGCCACGAAATGGCGGATTACATATTAATTCAACAAGTCCCTCAATAAGGGTATCAAATAATAGTGCTTGACTAGAAGAGTACTATCTATTTGTAGTTAGTATTTTGTACTTAGTTATCCTAACCGCTACAATAAATTTTAAATTCAAGATGGCCGCCACCACAAAATGATGAATTACATTTTTATTCATCACTCCCTCAATATGGGTATCAAAAATGAAATTGATAAGTAGAATAATGTATACCTACTCTTTACTGTAAGGGAATGAGGAATATTAAGTATAATACACAGTACACACAGCATTTCGCATTTCGTTGCGCGACGATTTCTGCCTTGTTCCAAAAAAAATATCTTTAAATGATGACCCTAATATGTCGGGGGTTAGGTAATTAAAATTTTAATTTAATGTAACTTGTATACAGGGTGTAAACCACCTCATAACGAAGCCGTCAGCCAAGCATTCTGTACATCAAACTAAGTAACTTTACGCAAAAATGTTTGCTGGCAAACAATTTTTTTTTTTGGGTGAAAAATCATATTTTGTGGTAAAACTCATTGTAACGCACTTAACACATTGTGCTGATGGATGGATTTAATAGTACGGGGGTCGTATAGGTATTTAAAGTAAAAATCTTCCATTAAATACTGGTATTTAAAAAAAAAACGAAAATTTGGAACTTTGACCCCCAATATCTCCGTAACTAGAAGGTTCCCCGTTAAGGTGTAGAACAAAAAAATGATCGCATGGGGGAGAACGAGTGCCTTTCGGCTTCGTTAAGAGGTGTTTTACACCCATTATTAATAAGATTTTTATAAACTTCGCAGATTTCATGGCAGAGTCGGAAATATGGTTGGACAAAATCTTCGAGCAAGTGTCTTCATTATTATATGGGAACGGTGGACCTATAATTTTAGTTCAGGTAAATAGAAAAATGCACTAAATGATTTTAGAAGCTAGTACTAACACATACATAATATATCATCAGTTCACACATCAATCAGTACACCCACATTTCGCCAGTTAATGTTAAGTCCCATGTAGTACCTAGGGCGAGCCTTTTGCCATCACCTGGGCACAAATCCAAACTCCGTGACTGCTACTGAAATATTCGATTATTACACATTTGTTTAAGCACTTTGAATTGGTTTCACTGAATCCTGTGTTTGGTATCGAACAACTTAAAAATACAAGTATCACGTGAAGCCGTGCTTTTTGATAAACCCCAGCCAAGTGCGTGTCGGGCCACGCGCATTGTAGGGTTCCGTAGTAGACCGTTATATTTTAGAATTTTTTTTCAATGCAAGTCTTCATCCGTTATAAACAAGCAACTACATAATTAGTTACTTTAAATGATTTATTCTAATTTGTTGTATTTGGACCTACAAAATGATCCAACACCCAAGTTCAACGACTATTACTTCTACACTAATAAAGTTATCATACCGGACGACCCGAATGGCGTAGTGGTAGTGAGCTGAATTCGAATCCCGGTAGGAGCAAATGTTTGTGTGATGAGCATGGACATTTGTTTCCGAGTCATGGATACGTATATTTATGTATTTACAAACTTAAAAGTATAAATGTAATATATCAACTATCTGGTGTCCACGACACAAGTCTTGCTTAGTGTGGCACTACGTGGCGCTGAGTGTTAATGTCCAGCGATATTTATATATTTTATTTATTACATAGGTACATTTATTACAGTTCATGAAATGCACTATTATCATGAATTTTCCCAGATTAAATCAAAACTATTTGTAGCAACCCCTAAAAACCCCTACAAAATTACGGCTTTCTAATACTAATAGTCTCTAAGCAAAACCTCGGCCGGACGGACGGACAGACGGACATAACGAGACTATAATGGTTCCTTGTCAGGACTACGGAACCCTAAAACAGGGCTATCACTTGCGTGTTATTAACAGTTCAATGAACAGACGTTAAGCACGTGAATACTTACAAAACGTCCACGCCGAGAAAGTTTTGAACTTTCACCTCTTTTCCTACCTACTTGACGTAAAATTATCCAAGTGCACTTTTAATCATTTGCCCCAAACAAACATTAAGAATTGGAACTTTTATTGAGAACATCAATAGAATTGTATGTGAATCGTTGGCCATTTACAGAAAGAGTACGATTAAGTAAGTACGGTGAGTAAGACGAAATGCCGATTTTTTTGTTGTTACTATTATGCCACAAAAAGATAAGCTTATTGTGTTAACCCTAGATTACTACTCTACGTCGCAGAGGCGCCCACGTTTTTGATATTTTGCTCTCTCTTTTTATCCTTCGCGCGTATGGCATTCACGTTCAAGGACATCTCAGTCATCGCTAGCACGTGTCGCAGGACGGTGGTTGCGTTACGGTAAGTGTGCTAGTTTTTTATATATTACTACCCTTGGCGCTCCAAAGACGTAAGAGTAGCTTGTATGTAAGTTTTGCGGTCTTAATCAAATTGTATGTTAAATTTTTTTTTTGTTACTTTGTTAGTTTTTTTTAGTTAATTACTTCATAATTTACAATTTATAAGAGAAGTGTATACTTAAAGTTGTTTTTTTCCATTTTTAATGAGAATACCTAAGATTTATTTGATTAAAGATTTCATAATGAAAATATATAAGAATTATTTAAAATTATGTTTTTCACTTTTTAGTAATATACACAATTAAAAAACAGTCCAAACATATCAATCATACTTATAGGTTTTGATTAAAATCATTATCAATATGATGCGCCTCGCGGGCGTATGAGTAGTTTCTTTGTACGTCGCAACATGAGTAGTAATGTAGGGTTAAATTAAATAGTTATTATTATTTTTTAATTAGACTTTAAACTTGATTCAACCAACGGGTTTATTTAATATCCATGTCCAAGATGAAGACAGTATTATTCTATAAAACTTCGATGACATGTCATTAGAAGAATTTATGAAAGTGTGAACATTAAGTGCGGGCCTAAACCAAAATCTTTAATCTTAGATTAGATAATAGTAATGATAACAATCTTAATTTTACTTAACTTTGTTATTTTGTATATTTTAATTTGATATAAATAAAGTAAAAATATTTTACTGTCAGCAGGCATCAAGGCCCATAGGATGTTATAGTATTACATCTTCCTTAAAGACTATGTTAGTAAGATGCAGGTACACTAATTAAGAAAATAGACACAGAAAAAAAATCACTAATTACAGGAAGGTTTAACAAGCTGTGTTGCCAACGTGTAGCTAGAAAGACCTCCCCATTGTGGCCCCATCCAGCCTCTCCGCAAACACCCTCAGAACGCTGTTTCTGCTTCCCGTATTTCAAGACTAAGATATGCCCAGAGCCACGTAAATTGGAGTATTGAAGATTGGTCAAAAGTTATGTTCTCCGACGAATCAAAATTTATGCTCTACAAGCACGATGGAAGACACAGAGTGTATCGAAGACCAGGGGAAAGATTCAAGCAAGCATGCATCGAAGAAAAAGTAGCCTACGGTGGTGGGTCTGTACTTGTGTGGGCCGGAATTTCTTCTGAAAGTCGCACAGAGCTGGTGATCATAGAAAACGGCTCTTTAACTAGCGTAAGATATGTGGAAGAAATCCTCAATGATCACGTTGGTCCATTTATGGTCAATTTAGGTGAGGATGCTATATTTATGCATGACAATGCCCGACCTCATACAGGTAGGATTGTGAATGACTACCTTCAAGAGATGAACATTACTCGTATGGAGTGGCCAGCGCGCAGCCCGGATATCAACCCGATCGAGCATGCTTGGGACGAGCTAGGCAGATGCGTAAAACAACGAAACCCTCCCCCAATCACGCTTCGTGAGCTCAAAATTGCTCTCACAGAGGAATGGGAGAATATTCCCCAAAATCGTATAAGGAACTTGGTGTACAGCATGCCAAACCGCGTAAACGCAGTAATGGAAGCACGAGGAGGCAATACGAAGTATTAAAATTCAAGAAAATCGTAATAAATTTAAAAAATTTCGTGTTTCCTATTTTTGTTTTAAGGAGAGATCAGCAGTTTTTTTCTTTATGTAATTTTGTGTTAATAAAATGTATGGTGACTCATATTTTTTTTACTTTCATTTAAGGAGTATTACATAGTCTATTAAATACAATTTATTGCATTAACCTATCATTTTTAGTTTCCGAGATTTTTAACATTCTTTAAGTGACCCGGATTCATTGCTCTCGAGTGTATTTAAAATGGGTAACTCTCTGAAAAAGTGAAGCATTTGTTCTTACATGAGGGACAAATGTTGGATTTTATGTAATAACTCTTTTAGTTACTGTAATTGGTAAAATAAATATTTATTTTATTTTTGTTTGTTCTTTATCGTCCAGGTAGAGAACGAGTACGGGAGTTATAGCGACGACATGGCCTACCGCACCCAACTCCGCGACATGATACACAAGCACGTTGGCTCCAATGCCCTCCTCTACACCACTGTCGGGAACTCGTTTGGCTACCTCACGCGCGGAGCGGTGCCCAACACTCTTTCTACCATAGACTTCGGTCCTTTGACTGGTCAGTAAAGTTACTTAACATTTTACTATTGTAAATAAAGAGCTGGAATCTTCACGAAAACGAGATAAATATTATTCCTTTACATTGTATCGTTGTATACTGAAACACCCGTGAGCACAAAGTTTTGAGGACACATTGCGCGCATTCGTGAAAACAATTTTTAACCCATAAATAACATATTATTCCAATTTTGCTAAATGTTGCTTTGAGTGGATAACAGTGATCAGCACATCCAAACAGCGTTAAAGAGGGTTGTCATTGTCATCAATTAGGGGCCATCCACAAATTACATCACACGAATTTCATTTTTTTTTTACCCGTCCTAGTCACAGCTGGACATTTGTGAGACCCCCTGCCCGTGTGACGTCACGTATTTGTCAATTTTACATCTACTGATAAATGATTGAATTAAAAAAGCAGTTCCAAAATTAGTTTTATTTCGATTTAAATTATTTTTTAATAAAATTAACATCAGATGAAGCATTCAATAAATACATAACGTAACAAAATTTAGGACTGCTTCCACCCCCTTGTCACGCAATGTCACACTTTGTCGACACCCTCCCTCCCCCTTAACGTGTGACGTAATTTATGGATGGCCCCTTATGACACTACAGCTCAGAACGGATTATTCCAAAAATCCCCACCGAAAAATCCCTACCAGTGGGGATCGTTATTTTTTTTTCCAGTAATACCCACTAGTTAAATAATCTCAGCCTAGTGGGGATTTTTGGAAAAATAAACAACAATTCCCACCAGATGTTGTTGTTTCTAAATTGTTAAATGAAAAATGAATTACTCAAACCGTTTAATTAGAAGAAAAAAAGAAGAAAACATCTACAATTGCACACAATAGAACAAAAATAAGAATGAAATAAAATACTTATAAGTACGAGAACTGAATTTGACGAAATCCAGCATTTTGAAGAAGCCAATTGAACTTGCTGCAGTATTACCACTTTTACCGGCAAACTTAATTATGGGAGGATTGTTCTATGTTTTCAGTCAAAGCCCAGACAGTGCAAAAAAAAATATTTCTCTCTCCCAAGAGAAATAATAAAAAAATCCCGGTCATATTTTTTCATTTATTTTTACTCAAAATATCATATAAATTATATATCATACGTCGCTTTATCGCACAATTTAATTAGTTTCATCTGTTTTTACACGACTGTCAAGGAAGTGTAATTTTTTCGCGCGTTTTTGTTATCTTGTAGATACGAGGTTATAATTAAGAAATTTACATAAACCATTTCAAGTAAATTTCTCTATTATAATCTCGTATCTTCCAAATGGCTGAATGGATTTCGACGATTAGGTATGTATCATTGGATTTGTCTCAAAAACTCAAGTTTCCTTTAGATAGGTGTTAAAGAAAAAAAAAAACGGATCTTTGGCGCTAAAATGTAAGTCGTTAATTTTTTTTTTCAACCAAACCTATCGGTTAGTTGTTATCAGGTATTGCTCCACCAGATGTGTTCGCCGCGAAAGCTTGTTATGTATATGTATATGTTAAAAATGCGATCTAAGATGAAACGAACATCCCATCCCTCCACACTTCATTGACCCGCAAGAACATCTGCCGCCAGGACATGAACTGCAGTGGCCAATCTGGAATTCCTTTAACTGATTATGAGCTACTTCTCTCCAAACCGAACTCTCTCCGAGTTTCACAACTCTCTCGTGCCAAGAACTTGGATTGGAGTTCTCGTTGCACAGATGTGCGGGAAAGGATGGCGGAGGACTGGGCTCTGGAGACAGGCCTGGTCGTCCTCAATCGGGGTTCTGTTCCCACGTGTGTGCGGGGTGTATGTGGGGCGAGTCAGTGGTGGACATTTCGTTTAGCCCCGATCTGTCGCCGTGTGTCGTTGACAGGCGTGTCAAGGAGAGGGTGGAGACCTATTCCGACCATGGGTACAGCCAGTTCAAAGTCTCCATCTAGACCTCAAGCACTCCGGTCCAACAGGCCCCGAGTGCTCCGCATTGGGCACTGAAGCAGCTGGACCTGGGAGCTCCTCCTGGAAGCCTCTATCGTGCAGGCCTGGGTGACATCACCGGACGTTAACAATGAGGCACGGAGGCCATGTCAGACATAAGCGACGTGGTAATGCCCCGAGTCCGGCCAGGAAGCGCTCGACGTCAGGTGTACTGGTGGTCGCGGGAACAAACGTCCCTGCGCGAGGCCTGTGTTGCTGCACGGCACCTGTACATCAGGTATCGCAGGCTCCGCATCCGCCCGTCGGATGCGGCCTGCCTGGGTCCTGGCCTCGGAGGCTCTCGGACCCCGACTAGAGGGGCTTCTAAGCGCATGCTTGGAGAGAGGCCAGTTGCACTTCGTTTTAAGACGGGGAAGCGGGAAAGCGTATGGTCCTCATTTGGAAGCCGGGGCGCCCTGCAGACTCTCCGTCCGCATACCGGCACATCGTGCTGCTCGACGAGGTAGGCAAACTCTTTGAAAGAGTCATTGCAAACCGCATCGCCGAGCATCTTGAGGGGGATGAGGCCGGATCTTGCGGAGAACCAGTTTGGTTACCGCAAGGGGCGCTCGACGGAGGACGCAATCATATGCGTGAGAGCCCTCACGACGGGAATGCAGTGTCCCGGGTTGGGGTTGTTTTGGCGGTGTCTCTCGACATCGCCAACGCCTTCATCTCCACACCCTGCAGCTGCATCAGGGAGGCATCACCGGGTGCCAACAAACCTCCGTCGTGTGGTCGGGGACTACTTGATGGACAAGGCCGTCATTTACCCCGGTACCAGCACCGCGCAGCGCACGGCGCTGGTGCTGGGGATATCGCACGAGGCGGCGGCCGACAATATGACACGCGTGGTTACGATAGTCGTCGAGAGGATCCGGCAACTGGGTCTCGATGTGGCATTGCACAAGTCCGAGGCCTTGTGCTTTCATGGGCCTCGGAATGCGCCACCGCCACCGTCCTGATCGATCCGATCCTCACTGACGCTAGGAGGGGTATCCATCGGCGTCGAGCCGACGTTGAAGTACCTAGGACTCGTTCTCGATAGCCGGTGGAATTTCGTGGAGCATTTCCGACGTTTGGCCCCCAAACTGGAACGGACCAGGGCTGCCTTCAGGTGGCTTCTGCCCAGCCTGGGGGGTCCAAACGCCTCCTGCGGTAGGCTCTACACGGAGGTCGAGGCGCGTCCCTTGAGACGCCGAGCTGTCCATTACTTGAACGCGTCCCAAAAGGTGGTAGCCGTAAAGCTGGTCCATGAGTACCGCACGATCTCCGGCGAGGCGGCGAGCCTCCTTGCCGGATTGCCGCCATGGGATCTGGAGACGATAGTCCTCGTGCGCCTTCACGAATGGCCATGTCCTCGTAGCGGCGCTCGGTGGCGGCGAGATCTCGCGTCAGGCCGTGTTCAATCCATGGTGCAAGACGGAATGGGAAGCTGTCACCTTCTTCTGCGAAGCAGTCATGCTAGCGAAGGAGGTGGCGGAACGCGAGAGGGAGAACCTCTCGCCCCAGCCACCGCGGGAGACGCACCGGGCGTCGGGCGCGTTTGTGTTCCACCCGCGCCCCAAAGAGATTTCAGCATAATGCAAGGGCCGAAGCCTGCCGGGGCTGCAGGACTGTTCGAAAGAGATATCGTGGCCCCAAGAGCGAGGAAGAAGGTTTTGGTGAGTAACAGTGTCATGAATTACGACTGACAGCTCGCTCTCCTCCCTCCTCCCTCCCGCTCTGCCCGAGTGGGAGAAGAAATTTGTTACCTTACGGTGTGTACTAAACCAGTGTTATAATCACAATTTTACCATTTTATTATTATTTTTATTTATGTGTATTCCTGTCGGGCTAGTTAATGCTTTTTCTTTCTTTCTTTCTTTCTTTACTAATTATTTTCGTTAATTTTTTACAAAAAAAACCAAGACGCAATGTTAAAAAATGTACTAAAAACCAAAAAATAATAAAATAGATACAGTCGTGGGAATTATAAACATATGCATAGACTAGACGAAAATAAAACCGTGGGGCACGTCAATTGTCTACAAATTATCGACTCAATGTGCGATAGAAGAATCGTTTAATTCGTCGTTAGGCAGTTGGCCCGCAGACGGTGAGGAAATTACTTACTATTTTCTTGGTCATGGAAATTCCACTAGTTATACACTCCAAGTAAATAAAAGAGATGTTTCAACTAGTTTATCGTTGGACATTCACACTGCTGGCTGGCGAGGAATCGTTTCACTGCTCGTAGTTTGTCTTTAATCGACAAAACATATGATAGAAGTACTACTCGCTCACCACTATGAAACCCTAAAAGTCGCTTATAATCGAGCTTGCTAGCTTGTTTCCACATTCTAGCCCTTCTTATCACACGTCCATCGTTGTCGGTTGAACAACTGCCTAATTATAGTGTAACATTACAAAACTAACATTTTAATCAACGATTGTAGACAATTGACGTGCCCCACGGTTTTATTTTAGTCTAGTCTATGCATATGTTTATAATTCCCACGACTGTATCTATTTTATTATTTTTTGGTTTTTAGTACATTTATCTTAAACATTGCAATGTATGTTTAACATAAAACCGTTTAACTTGAAAAGTTTTTTTACCTATTTTTATTTTCTAGTTTTTAGTTTTTATTTCGCATTCTACTTGGGTGGTGTACCGCTAACGACGTATCATTTTTAGCCACCCTAACGCCACACAGTCCTCAATATGATACAAAATCTTGACTTGGGTGGTGGATTCAGGCTGGATTAATCAGATACCTAAATTACAGATTCAATTTCTAAATTTAAATCTTATTATTATACGTCATTTAGTGGCTGCGCCCATCTTAAATATTGAGGTTGTATAGTGCACTGTATTCTTCTTGTCAAGCCCTTTTATTTGATACCCATATTGGTGGGATTGATAAAAAATTGTTATCAGCCATTTGGTAGCGGCGGCCATCTTAGATTTCAATTTTGCATAGTAAATTGTATTCTACTGGTTGAGCACTTTCATTTAATACCCATATTGATGGGATTGATAAAACCTACGTTATCCGCCATTTTGTAGCGGCCGCCATCTTGAATTTAATTTTTTATAGTATATTGTATTCTGCTTGTTGAGCCCTTTCATTTGATACCCATATTGATGGGATTAATAAAACATAAATTATCCGCCATTTTGTAGCGGCGGCCATCTTGAATTTATAATGATAATGAATAAACATAATTGTATTGTCACCAAAGTCCAAAGTGTATACAAAATTTCAGATTAATCGGTTGACAGGAAGAGGGTGAAATTTGAATGACTAAATTTGACCCAAGAATAAATAAAACAAACGGGGTGAGCTAAATAAAACCGTTTAAAAAACAAACGGGGTGAGCTAAATAAAACCGTTTAAAAATAGTAGACCGCTGGAACCGCAACTACCACCGTAGAATGCAGTGGTTGTAATTACACAGAAACTAGATAATGTTAACTTAAATCAAGTCGAACAAATTATTGAACCTACTTTCTAGAATTTTTTCTGTTATTCGCTGCAACAAATAAATAACTAATTATCCATACACATTATTATCTATTCATTTGATTTGATATTTATGGTGTGAAAGCTACTTTATACCTATAACCTCTGTTTTCCTGTTCAAATATATTATAATAATTTGTATTTGATAGATATAGCACGGATAAATTCTGAAAAAAATATATCATATATTTCACACATTGATCTATAATCTGATCCGATCCGATCTTGATAATCCGGCCGTCTGATACACGACTACTTGCACTTTACTGCATTCAATCAAATCGCAAAAACAAGTCTGAATGACGATCTAATTATTATTTCATTTGAGTCATATTAGATTTTAAACAATATTTTTTTCTCGAATAGTCTTTTCGAATAATCTTGGTGCGCGTCAATAACACGCTATTGCTAAGCTCTTCCCACTCGCTCGAGGTCATTGGCGTGATGTTTGGCGCCATTGAGATTTTATCTATCCAGTATTTTTTTACTTACGATTATTTGATAAAAGGTTTTTTTTAAATGCCTAGCTTCAATATCATCCAGTGTCATGTCTAATCCTCAGATGTGAATGCTTCGTTTTCGGGGCTGCGTCGGTTCATGCCAAAGGGTCCTCTGATGAACTCTGAGTTCTACACGGGCTGGCTCACCCACTGGGGCGAACAGTTCTCCACCACCAACGCCAATGCGGTGGTCAACACTCTCGGAGCGATCCTCGACTACGGCGCCAGCGTCAACTTCTTCATGTTCCTTGGTGGCACCAATTTTGAATATACTGCAGGTACACACAATTTGGCCTGTTTTAGCGGAAGATGTGCCAGATTTGCGCCCAGATTTAACTAACCTGAACCTGAACTTTATTAATATTAGTCAGAAATCTCCAACCCGTCTTAAGCAAGCGTGGTAATCAATGCTCGTGCCTTCTCTGTTGAGAAGAGGCCTTTACCCAGCAGAGGGCCAGTAATACATACGCAGCACGCGTACGCGTACGCGTGGTGCATTACGTAGCTGCTATGGGTGAACTGTATGTGATTTTGAGCAATGCCTGAAATAAAATGATTTATTTTATTTATTTATTTAATAGGCTGGTATTATTATCATTTATTATTATATGAACGTCGAGGCAATTCTTGATGATAAATCTGTGCGTTATCTGAAATCCGTAGGTACTCATTTTTTGAGAAAGCCTAATATTTTTGTTTTATTCCTATAGGAGCCAACCACGGCGGAACATATCAAGCGGACATTACTTCATATGACTACGACGCGCCGCTGTCGGAGGCCGGAGATCCAACTCCTAAATATTTCATGATTAGAGACAAATTGAAAAAGGTATTTGGAACCTTTTTCGAATCACATTTAAGATAGGATAATGCATAGTATTATTAGTTATAACTGCTTTAAAACCTAAATAGGTAAACTAATTATTTATTTAGAAATGGCTTTGACAACTTTTAATAGAAATAACTTAAAACCAAACATGAAGATTTACCAGTAAATTAAATGAAAAAAGTTTATCAAAATTAGACGGTTGTAGTCAAAAAAATAAGACTCTATTTGAAAAAAAAAACTAAACTAAAATATTTAGTTTTTTTTCATGAATACCAACCTTTTTAAACTTTCAGTACAACTTTGTAGACGACAGCATCCCAGTGCCCACAGCAAGTCAGAAAGGTGCCTACGGGCCGGTCAATGTTACCGCAACAGTAAACCTGTTAAGTCCCGAGGGGCGCACGCACTTGGGCAAGACATACGGCGAGTACACCGGCGCGACTCTACCCACCTTCGAATATTTACGCCAACGGGCAGGACTGGTGTTATATGAGACCACGCTCAACGAAGCTGATGGTTTGCTAGTCATTAATCAACCAAGAGATATGATTTTTGTATATGTTGATGGTGTAAGTATAACAGAAAGTAAAAAAAATCATTTAGCTAAACTATTACTAAGCACAACAAAGTTGTTAGATGGTTGCTCACTTTAAATTCATAACCAGTTAACCAACGCTTGGGTATTTCCTCACTGTCAACAAACTATTAGTTAATTCATATTTTTTTACTTTTCATGTTCTAAAAGTACACCAATATAGATAGCCTTACGAAGCGGGACTAAAGTGCCCACTTTAGTCCCTAGGGAGTGAAAAGTAATTAGTTTTTTATAATTTCCTTTATGTGGCAAGACAAACATAAACAGCCAGTAAATATACTGGATTGTGGACCATCTTCATTGCGAAAATGATAAGAGTTTTAGTTCCATGGTTCTTCCGCAAAGAAGGTGGCGCCATGTGTTTTATATTTTTTATCTGTGACTGGTTTAGAAGAAGAAAAAAAAGACCACTAAAATTTCAGAATTTTTGTCGAGTATTTTATTCGGTTTTAAATAAATTTCTTTATTAAGAATGTCCAGTGACAGTGTAAAGTTTTACGTTGCGCAAAGAGCAAAAGTCATAATAGATAATCTTAAAGCCGCCAAAATCGCGGAAAAAATTACCTAAAAACTTGTGAAAGTTCTGTGGACTGGAAGAATAAGAAGCAAATAAATTATTTCACAGAAAGCGTCTTTTTGGCATAATTTGATGAATTGTCGTAAAAATATCAACCATCGTCTTTGTGGAGTACGTGCCTATTCTATGTTAAAATCGACAATTAATATGAAGCATGAAGTGCACATGAAGACATTCACAAATTTTGTGATTTTTATTTTAATAATTAATTCAAATTTATTAAATGTTTTTCTACTAAATTGACTGTTTTCTCGCACTCGAAATGAAAATACAGTTAGCACGTCGAGACTAAAAGCCAACGTAATAAACCCCCGCTTTCATTGACTCACTCGCACGCTCGGGAGTCTAACTACCTCGGATATATTATGTCTTCGTTTAGTCCCTCGTTATAAAATATACTATTTATCAGGTTTTTTACTAAAAAAATGTTTAAATATTCATTTTACGTAAACGTAAATAACGCGGCAACACAAACAACAACGCGTCTACGAACGTCTACGCGACACTAGAGTAGCGCCTACGTCGCGTAGCCGCGTAGGCGCCTACGCGGCTACGCGACGTAGCCGCTACTCTAGTATCGACGACGGTACGCGAAGGTAACGTGGCGTACTCTATGTACCCCGTTACCGTCGCGCGGTCAACGTAACCTTAACAATGTTACGTTGACGTCGCGACGGTAATAACGTTACATTAATACAAGTTTGAGCTATCCAACCTAGTATACGTAAGCTGTCTGCCAGCCTTTATCCCACTGTAGTTTAACTAGTAAACTTTCAGACATCGATTTCTGCAACTAGAACAGCCTTAACTTATTCTTTTTTTTCAGGTATTTAAAGGTCGCCTCAGCAGAACTCACAAGATCTACAGTCTGCCACTGTCTGCTAAGAACGGTTCAGTATTGTCATTGCTAGTGGAGTCCCAAGGCCGTATTGGTTTCGGCAGATATATCCACGATTATAAGGTAATCTTGGAAACAGAAAATAGTCTGTAAAAGAAACTAAAATTACGATATCAGAGCAGAAATAATATCGTATGTTGTTGAAACGTTGTACATAACTGTAGCACGACATATTATAATAGCAAGCATAGTTTACAGTCGACGTATTTAGACCTGAAAATATATATTGTCTTTTTCAGTTATTTATTCAAAAAGTACTTACGTATACAAAATACGTACCTACGCAAACTTACAGTATTTTGTTTATTAATTACGTGTTTCTGCAGGTACACAAGAGGTACCAAATTTACTTATGCTTTCACTTAGCTACAAATATTGGTAAGCAGAAAACCTGTGGTTCTGACATCAGGATGGCGGGTGTACCAAATTTTTTAAATATCATAGTACGGGTTTTCAGGAGAGGGACGTAAATGTACACAGAAGGTACCAAATAACTGCAATAAAAATCTAATCGAATCTAAATACTTTTTATTTGTTAACACAAAGGTACAGAAATACAAATCTTATAATATTGATAAAACCGAGCGATGTGTTATGCCAGTAGCAGGCTTACAAATATGGTGAGCATCTAGCTCGAAATTACAATTTAAAGTTTCTAAAAAATGTTTGAGAATCATGCATTGTGGTATTTCAGTAACAAAAAAGCGGCAAAGTGCGAGTCGGACTGGCCCATGAAGGGTTCCGTAGCAGCAAGTAACATAATATAAAAGTTCTTGTAGTTCGTTGTAAATTAAAGGTAAATTGTTGTTTACGATTTATGACGTATTAAAAAAAAACTACTTACTAGATCTAGTTCAAATCAATTTTAGGTGGAAGTTTGTTTTCTTTTTAGTTTTATCATTATCTTATTTTGGATTTACCAAATTGGAAGTGTCTCTCGCGCAATTTATTTTATTTAGTTAAAAATTAGATGCGAACCCTCAATATCATTTTCGAAGACCATAAATCCATAAAATCCATAAATCTCCATACGTATGGATTTATTCAGTTCTAAGTATGGGGAACTCCTAAAGTTTATTGTTTTTTTTTCTATTTTTGTGTGAAAATATTAATGCGGTTCACAGAATACATCTACTTGCCAAGTTTCAACAGCATAGTTCTTATAGTTTCTTTTAGTTCGTAATGCATGCGAGGGAAGTATCTCGGCCCCCATAATCGGGACTTGGGGCACACCCACGTTTGGTTAGTTAGGTTCCTTTAAACCCTGCAGACAGAAATAGAAGGCCCCGCGTAGCGAGGCTCCGTCGACTACGCTTTTTAGGGGGATATAAAGTGTTTTAAGGTTAGGTTATAATAATCGGTATTTCTCAGGAATGGTACAATATCTTTTCATGCGAGTTATACCACTGGGCAAGGGGGACCCCTCCTTCCTGCACACCGCGTGAGTTGACTACCATCGCATGCATTCCACGAAAAATAATGCGTTTTGTTGTATATGTTCATTTGACAATATTTCGAGTTTTTAGAATATCGCTAGAGATATTACAATATAACGT
This sequence comes from Xestia c-nigrum, assembly GCA_916618015.1. Classification (NCBI taxonomy): domain Eukaryota; kingdom Metazoa; phylum Arthropoda; class Insecta; order Lepidoptera; family Noctuidae; genus Xestia; species Xestia c-nigrum. Next base: position 14,059,700 of record OU745255.1, on the reverse strand, counting down.
ATTTGACAATTTTACGGTGACATATATTACAGTGGAATCAGCTCCCTGAAACATAAATCCATGATTATAAACTGCCTGCGTTTCAACTTCCTAACTCGAAGCACTAGGTTATCGAAGTATTCATATTTGCGTTGATCATCTTATCTGTCAAGTCAAGTCGACACAGTAATCCTTGAGTCAGACATTGCCCAAGATAGACGACTCACCATAAGATTGTTTCGACTAATTATAGTTCACTACACTTCTAAATATTTATTTTCATCTAACTTTTTATATTATCAACGGTCTTCTTGTCCAAACAACTCTTTGTTCCCAGATCCATTAATGTCCTAGTTCGAAAAAAACTAGAAGCAAACTATATTTTAGTATGAGGGATTTCCACCGATTTGTTCTCAACATTATTACCATTTCAGGGTATACTTAGCGAGGTGAAGTTCAACAGTAACGTATTGAACGGAAAATGGAAGGTAACTGGATTCCCTCTGGAGACGTTCGACACATCATCAGCAAGGAGTCAGAATAACGCAATGCATCCTACTTTCTACGAGGGATCCTTCACCTTGCCAACCGAAGAGGCGCTGTTAGACACATTCGACGTCATTAGTGAATGGGACAAGGTAATCCGAACCTCGAATTCAATTTACCTTTGAACAAATAAAAATGTTAACAATAAATAATTATAGGGGTTTATTCGTCCACTGGCGACTGTGAATCGCGCGAGTGCTCGCGAGTTGGCACCTTCCGATTTTAATTTTTTTTTGTCGCTAGCTCGCGCGACCTTGTTGTTTTGTGTTGTTGTTTTCTTAGGTCACTGAGGTAGAGGCATATAGTCTGCATCAAAATCTAATTTTACTTCGATGGTCATAGTGTTCTAATATATGACTCTAATGTCTACAACTTGTGGATCGCCAGCCTTGCGTCCAGGTCTAATGCTCTTAGATAGATAGATAGAATATACTCTTCATTATGTACACCATAAAACTAACATATACGAATGTAAAACATTTTTCAAGACACTTGCTCAAAATAGTTATTTATGATACGAGTGCGTTAAGTTGATTTTTACCAACGAGTAGACGAACATAAGCCCAAGACGAAGTCGAGAGCTAACCATAGTCACGAGTTTGTAAATACCAATTTCTGCACGTGTGTCATACAACGTTTTTCAACACATTTGCGAGAAAATTAGAAAATTATTCACTAATAGCTTCTGCCCGCGGCTTCGTTCGCGTGAATTTCCCGCTTGCAACATTTCTTATTGCTGCTCCGCTCCTATTGGTCATAGCATGATGTAATATAGCCTATAGCCTTCCTCGATAAATGGACTATCTAACGCAAAAATAATTTTTCAATTCGTGCCGGTAGTTCCTGAGATAATCGCGTTCAACCAAACAAACAAACTCTTCTGCTTTATAATATTAGTATAGATATTTACAACGTTAAAATTATTATAACTAAACCATTAAATAGCGCTCTTTTGCATTTTTCAACACACTTGCTCAAAAAATGCATTTTCTGAGCAAGTACGTGCGTATTCTTAACGGTATTTTTTTCCAAAAATTCCAAAAAAAGAAAAGTATTGCATCAAGGAGTTTCACATTACGAGAGTAAAAAAACTGACTGATCTTTAACCTCCTTGGAAGCACTTTTGCTCAATACGTTTGTCTTACTTAAATACAAAAGAGTAAGTGAGACGAAAAATGATCCTACTTTTAATTTTCACCACGTGCATGTGGCGCCATTTGCAAATTCGCGCCATTTTCATAGAATATTGTTGCGACTTTCCGACTGATAAACAAAATAATAATATGAGTTCAAGCGAGGAATCAGATAATAATATGGAATCTACTCCACCTGATATTTTGAATGAGGCGCAAATTGGAGAAAACAGTTTCTTGCTCCCAAAATCGCGAGAGCGCTATTTAATGATTTACACAAATTGTATAGCGTGGTTAATACAATTAATAATTTTCTCGTAAATGTGTTGAAAAACGTTGTGAAAAACACGTGCAGAAATTGGTATTTAAATAGTAAAAAAAAACAAACAAACAAAAGAAACTCGTGACTATGGTAAGTCCTCGACTTCGTCTCGGGCTTACATTCGTCTACAAAAACAATAACCAACTTACCGCACTATTATCATAAAAAACTATTACAAGGGGTGACATAATTTGACGACTCAAATGGCGTAGTGGTAGTGACGCTGCCTTACGTTCTTAGGGTCCTGGGTTCGAATCCCGGTATAAGCAAATGTTTGTGTGATGTGCATGGACATTTGTTTCCGAGTCATGGATGTTTATATATATAATAAGTATGTATTTACAAACAAAAAAGTATATTATGTAGTATATCAACTATCTAGTGTCCACGACACAAGCTTTGCTTAGTGTGGCACTATGTGGCGCTGTGTTTTGATGTACAGCGATATTTATTACTATTATTTATTTATTATAAAGGGCGGTCTTATCGCTAAAAGCGATCTTTTAAAGGCAGCCTTTTGGTGGATTTGAGGGAGAAGAAGGGGCAATACTGCAGGTAGACAGTGCTTTTATGTATTCAAAATGTTTTTGACTGGCATAATATTTAACAAATTCATGACCAATCTGGATTTATTCAAAAAGATTTGACCTACTTGCATGTGTTGTAATAGTGATGTTGAGGCAGGAGTTTTTTTTCTATTTTTCAGTTTTTGCTCAATGGCACCGTAAACTGAATCACACCCATCCGTCATAACCGTCTGAGAAAATTACTATAGATATTTTTTTCCGAACGCAATTTTCTCCAAGTAATCGACCAAGAATGACGCGAAAATATTTGAGAATAAGTCGGCGAAAGTATCATCGAACTAATAGCAAGCACCATGGTCAAATAAAACAATTATTGTAACATGGCAAGCACAATGTTTATTTGCCAAATTGTACACCGTAAAATTATGGCACGTCAGTTTAGTACAACCCACTGGCAGTCAGATACGTACATGTCTTTACAGATTTCAGTTCCATTGTCAGTAGTATAATTTCGCCAGCACCAAACCTTTTCCCATCATTTTCTTTCTCTAGCCTTGCTCTATTCTTTTTGACTAAATAAACATGTTAATCAGCCTCATTTAAATTACCTACTTTGTAAGATGAACAAATGTCACAAGGGGTGTAAAACACCTCTTCACGAAGCTGAAAGGCACTTGTTCTCCCCATCATTGCGATAATTTTTTTGTTCTACACTATACCTGGGAACCTTCTAGTTACGGAGATATGGGGGTCAAAGTTACAACTTTTTGACAAGTTTTTTTTGTAAGATTTTGTCTTTTAACACCTCCGCAACCCCCGTGCTATTCAATCCATCCACCAGCACAATGTTTTAAGTGCGTTACATTAAGTTTTACCACAAAACATGATTTATAACCTCAAAAAAGAACGTTGTTTCTCAGCAATAATTTTTGCGTAAAGTTACTTAGTTTGATGTACAGAATGCTTGGTTAACGGCTTTGTGATGAGGTGGTTTACACCCTGTATACCGTTGCGTGCGTTGACGACCCAAATGGCGCAGCGGTAGTGAAGCTGCCTTACGTTCTTAGGGTCCCGCGTTCGAATCCCCGTAGGAGCAAATGTTTGTGTGATGAGCATGCATGAACATTTGTTTCCGAGTCATGGACGTTTATATGTATAATATGTATATATTTACAAACAAAAAGTACATATGTAGTATATCAACTGTCTGGTGACCGCGACACAAGCCTTGCTTAGTGTGGCACTAGATGGCGCTGTGTGTAAAGTCCAGCGATATTTATTTATTTAAATACCTTTTTTAAGACTACAGTGACAATTTTTTATCGTTATATGTTTTTTCAAACGTAAATTGGTTCACTTCCGGTTCTTGGTTCTCATCACAGTAGGTTTTCTATTTCTTGAATAGGTCAGCAAGAGTATTGTACAATCTCTACTAGTCAGCGAGGGACAGCGCTATAGTCAACACGTTTATAGGCGTCGATATTCGTTGTTGCATGCAAAAATAAGGCACGATGACTTATTAAGTATTTCTACAAGCAAACATCTCGTATGTAAAAAAAATACAAGACGTTACGTACGTTTCATCTTCCTAACCCGAAGCACTGTTATAGAAGGATTCATTTTGCGTTGATCATCTTATCTGTCAAGTCAACACAGTAATCCTTGAGTCAGACATTGAACATGACAGACGACTCAATATAAGATTGTTATCGTAGTGATTATATACTCTGTGGTTATCGACACAATTATAGTTCACTACACTTCTACAATACATGTTTGTTTTTATCTAACTTTTTATATCACCTAACGGCCTTCTTGACCAATTCAACTCTTTGTTCCCAAATCCATAAATGTCAAAGCTCGAAAGAAACTAGAAGCAAACTATATTTTAGTATGAGGGATTTTCACCGATTTGTTTTCAACATTATTATCATTACAGGCTATACTTAGGGAGTTGGAGTTAAACAGTAAGGTATTGAACGGAAAATGGAAGGAAACTGGATTCCCTCTGGAGACGTTCGACACATCATCAGAAAGGAGTCAGAATAACGCAATGCTTCCTACTTTCTACGAGGGATCCTTCATCTTGCCAACCGGGGAGGCGCCGTTAGACACATTTGTCGACACTACTGGATGGGGCAAGGTAATCCGAACCGCGAATAAATTTTTTTTTGCTATGTTATACCTAAAAATAGTTTATTTTGTTTTATAAAATTGGTTTCAGTCACTTAGCTGTCTCCCAACCTAACTTTTAGTTAATTTGACTTTTGTATTATTTGAAAAGTAATCCTAGATATTGTGGGACCCAAAAAGGTCCTTTGAGAGTGGTTATAGTATCTAATTGGTTAAAATATTTCAGATTATTGAATGAATTTTGGGTTGATTCTATTTGCCTAATTATAGGTAATTAGGCAAATAGCATCTAGTTGAAGGGTTATCAATATGCTATGTTATAACATTGCAGGGCTACGTATGGGTGAACGGACACAACCTCGGCAGGTATTGGCCGAGTGTTGGTCCTCAGATAACACTGTACCTGCCCGGAATATGGCTCAAGCCAGCACCAAACAACAACCACATTCAGATCCTGGAACTTGACAAACCTGCCCAGGTTGCCTCCATGGACTTTATCGACCATCCTATACTCAACCGAACTGGGCATATCAACAAATGGTGACTTCAACCGGGATCAACTTAATACTCGAAATATAATACACCTACGACTAAACATAATTACTTTAATAATAAAGACTTGTTCGATTTTTCCTCTTTTTTGTTTCATGTCATGTATTCCGGTGAAAAGGTGCTCTGCATCGAGACTTCTTAAGGCTATTTCATTGCGCAATGACCTTGACGATTTTTCTTCTGTCCTGGGTTCTGTTTTTTAGGCGCCCCTACCGGCAAATGACCAACACTACAATGAAGATAAACAAGAACGCAGATGTGTCACAGTTTTGTCGTTTTTGCCTAATTTATTTGAACTCTGAGAAACATAATTATATTTATTTTGATATAAATTATACTATTCTTTGACTAATGACCTAGCTTTCGTCACTTACTTTATTGAGCGCAGGTACATGATACATTCTAAAGGTCTAATGATGGCCAGGTAAGTGTATATCGGTTCTCAGTAACGGAAATAGTTAGAATGATCTAGCTTTCAAGTAAGTGGTTGCGTCAGTCACTGCGGGCCAAATAGCGCGAATGAGTGGTTTCGCTCGATTTACAAAAGAACTATTGATTGGATTAAAAAACTAAAACACTATCATACTAATATTGCTTGTAGAATTATTTTCCTGAAAATCAGAATGATCGCATGCAAATTAGTATGTTTTTTTTTCTGTTTGAAAGATTTTTTATCGAGTCAAATTAATTGCATTATGTTTTCAAAACACCATCCTGTTAGCACATATCCTGAAGAATATCATATTTTTTCTGGTCTTGTTTATAGCAGTGAATCATATATTTTAGTAATTATAAAACTCGCGTTTAGCTCATGTAATCACCTTAAGGCGCTTAGACGAGCTAAATTAGCAACTCTATTTGTGGTGGTTCAAACTTCGTTTGAAATGCTGTTAGAATAAAGTTCTAATCAGCTTGCACTACAAAGTGATTGTTACGTCAGCCACATCGGGCCAAATAGCGCGAAATGAGTGGTTTCGATCGATTTACAAAAAAACTATTGATTGGATTAAAAAACTAAAACAGTATCATGTTAATATATTGCTTGTAGAATTATTTGCCAAAAAATCAGAATGATCGCATGCATATTAGTATGTTTTTTAATAATTAAACGATTAATAATGATTCAGCCGACAATATCTTTGCTCGGTTGATCAGGTGGACGGAGAGTCCGCAGGGCGCCCCGGCTTTTGGATGAGGACCAGTTTCCCCGTCTTCCAAAGAAGCGGGAACTGGCCTCTCTCCAAGCATGCGCTTAAGAGCCCTTTCAGTCGAGGCTCGAGAGTCCGCATCAGAGGCCAGGACCCAGGCTTTGCCAGGCAAGCCATCGGGTCCCGGGGCGGTATTTTTGGCCTTAAGCCTACCTACCGCCACTCTCAGGTCTACCCCAGTCACTTCGGGAGTGTCGTCGTCGTCGCTTTGGTCCTCTTCCGGCACCGCAGGTGGCGGAGGCGGGGGCGGATGTTCCCCCCGCGAGGGGAACAGAGCGCTCACCACGTCCACCACGAGTTCAGGCCGGAGACTGCGTCAGCGGGGGGGCCAAGGTGCGGAGTTTATTCCACACCATCTTGTAAGGGCGCCCCCACTGATCTCTGTCGAGAGTCTCCAGCATCTCCGAGCGGGCCAGTTCCCTGGTCTGCAGGACAGCCTCCCGGAGGGCGGTCTTCGCCGCTCTGTATCCGTCGTACAGCTCCGCCTCAATGGCTGCCGCATCCGGCGGGCGGATGCCGAGCCTGCGATGCCTGGCGTACGGGCGCCGCGCGGCAACACACGCCTCACGAAGAGAAGTTATTTCGCGCGACCACCAGTACACCTGGCGTCGGGCGCTGCCTGGGCGGACTCGGGGCATTGCCACGTCGCAAATGTCGGACTTGGCCTCCTGGAACCACTCTGCCTCACTGTAAACATCGGCAGGCCTGTCCGGTGATGTCACCCAGGCCTGCACGATCGAGGCTTCCAGGAAGAGCTCCCGGTCCAGCTGCTTCAGCGCCCAACGAGGACCACTCGGGGCCTGTTGGACTGGCGCGCTTGAGGACTGGGTGGAGACGTCAAACCCGATGTACCGGTGGTCGGAATATGTCTCCACCCCTCCATGACAACGCCAGTCAACGACACGCGGCGACAGAGCGGGGCTGGCGAACGAAATGTCCACCACCGACTCGCCCCGCATCCGCACATACGTGGGAACAGAACCCCGATTAAGGACGTCCAGGCCCCTCTTCAGAATCCAGTCCTCCACCATCCTTCCCCGCACGTCTGTGCAACGAGAACCCCAAGCCAAATTCTTGGCATTGAAGTCCCCGAGGACAACCACGGGGAGGGAATGGCTCCCGACGACGACACTCAACTCTTCCAGAGAGTTGTGGAACTCGGCGAGAGTTCGATTCGGGGAGAAGTAGACTCCCAGCACGACGATCTCCCCGAACCGTGCTGCTACGCACCCCCGACCTCTCCGGTCACTTTCAAGGGTCGAGGTACTGCCGTTTTTGAACTGTCTTAATGGTCCCCAAGCAAGTGGCTCGTTTCTGTTTTTTCCCGCCATACCGTTTGAATAACGACATGGCGGTTGGCTGTGTTGCCAATCGAAATAAATAATATTCCAGTACAAGAAATCATGACAGGCTTGTCACGCACTTCGAATGTCGGTACGCGATAATCATCGATGGCACAGAGAAATGCCTCGTACAGTTCATCTGGGCGCTTGCATTGGAAAGCCCATGCGTTTGGTTGTAATGAAGGTGGTAACCAGCATCGCCAGATAGGTTACAACGAAAGCACATAGCAATTTTATCCTGGTAATATTTAGTCATTGTTTCGTTGGGTAACTTCTTCCTGTTCATCATTTCGTTTCGTTTTCTTTTCTTTAGGTAACCATACCGACATTGTGCGATCGTCTCCTTCGGGGTCAAATTCCGGGATAAGAGACGCCGCACGATGGCCCTTGAAATGATTGAGCGGCAAGGTTTCGTCGTTGAGTTCGTGTATCGCCCTACCTACTTCATTTTCCTCAGCTTTCTTCATTTTGCTCTTTTGAGCAGCTTTCGAGCTGGTGGTGGCGGGAATTCTTCATCATCACTAATATGGCCTTGTTCTTCTTCACTCCAGCCAGGCGGACGGACTCTACGGCCAACAGTTGTAGTAGGGTGATTACGGTTCATATCTCACTTCTGAGTGAAACGGGAGTGCAATAATACTTTCTTCTTGTATATTCACAATGGTTATTTATTTTAGAGTAATAAAAGTAATTAAGAAAGTAGTAATAAGTTATAAAATCTTCGGCAAAGTTTTTCACTTTCACCGCTCAATCTTAGTCAAAAATGTATGGTTTCCCGCCATTCACTGTCATTCGCTCGCTTTGACAACTTTGGATCCAAATGGCGATGGCTTGGCTTGGCATGGCTTGGCGTTGGTCAATATAATACTGGAGCGTTACACTTATGTAAACTGTGGGTTTCGGTTTTTTGTGTATTGATGGGGTTCACTAAAATGTAATTTACAGTTTTTTATGTTTGAACAGCACATAAACACTAGATAACAATGTTATTCGTAAGTTGCATTGACAGAAGTATTTCTACACTAATATTATAAAGAGGAAAACTTTGTTTGTTTGGTTGTAATGAATAGGCTTAAAAACTACTTCTACGTTTTTAAAAAATCACAAAAATTCACCATTCAAAAGCTACATTATCCACGAGTAACATAGGCTAAATTTTATCCCCATACTCCCACGGGAACAGGAACTATGCGGGTGCAACCGCGTGACATGAGCTAGTATTCAATAAACTTAGACTGGTATTTTTATTTATTCGCAACAAGGAAAACACCACAGAGTATATAATCACTACGTTTAAAACACAAAGAACTTATGTCTGTTTGACATCCGTGACGTTCAATGATGACATAATGCCGCGGGCACATAGCATCTTTATGCGGGCGACGCGCCGCATCACGCGCCGCCTCTCCTTAAACGGAAAAAAGGCAAACCCGCCGCGCAAGGAGCCGCCCGACGTGCCGCGTCTCCAGAAATGAGCCCATAGATATACAATTGACAGCCTCCCGGCTGACGGAGGGAATTCGGTATGTAATGAACGGTTACCCATCCACGGACCAACCTAGAGAGGTTTAAACTAAAGATCGACCCGAGCGGCTTTTATTATTTAGCCACGAGCCTCATCCTATGAAATTAATCCTCAGAAATACTTAATTCGAAATGGAATTCTATAAAACAGTGTGCAACCGCCGTCATACCTATATCACTATTTTTTACTTTTATATTATGCATTCAGTAAAAGCTACATTACAATTGCCAGCATAGACTTTATTCAAATTTTATTTATTTGTATAGATAGATTGGATTGTTCATAATTGTAGTTCCTTTCGAATGAAAATCTACGATTCAACAACTCTCGACGAATAGGGTAAAATGTTTTTTTAAACATTGGAACTATCTGTTAACCTGTAATTAATGTACACGTCCCGGAGGCTGAGCATACTGATAAAGGTATTTAAAAAGAAATCTAAACATTTTATCAAACAATACCATGGTGTAACACAGTAGTTCTCCATTAATTGCCCATAATGACTACTGATAATTGCCTTGAGTATACCCTTGGTAAGGCTCAACGTACACCTTTATATGCAAGGCATTAAACACACAACAACATACAAACGTCTAAAATAAAATGCTACAAAAAACTATAAAGTAAGTAAAACGAAATTGGTTTATCTGGACCGCTTTGTGGTGGAAGCCAATCGCTAGAGCCACTGTGGATGTTTTGCAATCACCCTTTCTTTAGAAACTAGAGGGGGGCACAATTTTTACGACATTACAAGCAAATATCTCATTAATTTACGAAAAAAACTCTTTGAGGAACCTTGATATTAATTTTCACGAACTGGCGAAAGACATTATTTTTCAACATCTGTTACACGTATGGAGCGCCAACGCTATTTTATTTTTACATAAGATCATTTTATGTTTTTGTAGCGGTTCATTAGAACCACCTACTCTTCAAACAACAGTGTAATACCAACAGTCTCGGATTTAAAGGGCTGCTGCAAACTAAAGGATCCAAACACCAAAAGCAAGGGTAACTCCTAGTGGAATGCGGAACTTAGTATGCTCAGGCAAAACATGCGCAAGCAATTCAACAGAGCCAAAAACTCCAGACTACCAGAAGACTGGGACTCACACAACACATCTTCAAAAAACAAGTCAGAAATGCCAGCAGGGCAGCCTGGGGGAAATTCTGCGAAGGAATTGAATCAAACAGCGAAGCTGCGCGTGTGAGTAAGATCCTATCTACCGATTAAGATCACACCCTCGGGTCCCTGATAACGACAGACAACACTTACAACCAAGTCGGACCACGAAACAAGTAAAGATCTTTTGGAAACCCACTTTTCAGACTGCAATCTATCCGAAGACAGAACCTGAGCAAGTGAGCCAAAATCACACACCAAAAGACCAGGACTGGACCAGAGCCCGCCAAAGTAACCGCAGATCCAATAAAATGGGCAATCACGACTTTTAAACCACATAAATCTGCAGGCCCAGACCAAATCCTCTCCGCCCTGCTACAATGGGGAGTAGACGTCTTATCGCCGTGGCTGACCGTATGCAATCCTGCATAGCACACAAATATATACCATGGCGTGGCGAGAGGTAGAAGTTATTTTCATACCTAAAGCAGGCAAACCTGATTACACACAACACAAGGCATACAAACCAATAAGCCTGACTTCTTTTCTACTGAAAACTCTCGAGGGGCTCTGCAATCGACACATTTAGGACGGACCTCTTCAGGAGCGGCCGCTTCACAAACAACAACACGCGTATTTCACAGAAAAATCAACAGAGTTTGTACTACACTGTGATTTCTAAGATCGAATGTGCGGTGGACTACAAACGCTCTTCACGCGCTCTTTCTTCTTAGCGTAAGCCCCAAATTACTTACTGGCTATACACCGCAGTTATCCGACTAATCGCTACATTCGGCTCTTTAGCTTGGTGGCCCAGAACCAACCTAAGTACGACCCAAAAGGATCTCGAGAAACTTAAAAGATTTGCTTGCGTAGCAATCACCGGCAGCATGAGAACTTCACCCACAGGTGCCTTACAGGTAGGGCATACTTTTTGGATATCCAATATCCAAATTATCCGGATATCCGTAATTTAAAATAATCCGATAATTATTCAAATAAGTGTTACGTTTTTTCAAATTTATTATCTGCATCTTACTGGTTAATAACCATATAGGTAAACTGATCTCTTTTTACAGGAAAAGATTTCAAGCAGTGCGCAAATTTTAACTTTTTTTTCTCATACCTAAAATTGTTCAACCTGTGAAAAGTTGTGCAATGCTTAAAAACTTTTTGATTTGATTTTTTAAAGTTTTTTTTTGTAGCATTAACTAGTTGGAAACTCGGCTGTTTTTGATTTAATATGTTTAATTGTGCACTTTTTGAAGTCCTTTTAATTGTTTATTTTCACACTAAAAGAAAGAAAAAACTTTGTTTTTGTTCACCCTATACCCGAAAAGGGGTACCCATCATTTTGATCACCTTTTACTATATAGGACTAGGGATTGCAATCCAGCGGCGTTTTCAATCCAGCTGGATTCTTGCTGGATTGACCTGAATCCAGCTGGATCCAGCGCGGATCCAGCAAAATGTGGAACGAAAATAAAAAGACGACATTTTTTAGACTTTTTTTATTAAGTAATTTGTATTAGGAACTTCTTACGATAATCTATGAATTCTTTCAATTTTCTTTGGTTTCTTAACCATTTGAGATCAAAAGAATCAACATAAAATTAAATAACATATAACCTTATATATATCTAATATTTAAGATAATGTTTCTAAGGATGGATTCGACCAAACTAGAGTAAGTTTTTACTCGAGAGTAAACTACCACTTACTATGCAATTGTTTATTCGAGAATAATAATTGTCATACAAAGCAGTAGCTTACTTTCGAGTAACAACTTACTCTAGTTTGGTTGAATCTGCCCTAAGAAAGCAATATCTTATTACCTACTAGAGACCTGATTATATGCATTTGCTTATTTAAGCCATTCTATGCGGTTATTACCGCTGAGAATAAAAAAGCAAAAAGTGGTAAAATATGCTATTGCATATTTACGAACAATCCAGCAAGAATCCAGCTGGATTGAAAACGCCACTGGATTGCAATCCCTAGTCACAATTCTAACCTAACCTAACCTATGAATCCCTTCGACGTAACAAACGAGCAACGAATAAACTCAAATATAACTTCATTTGAATTTCAGCTGACGAAACTACAGACAATCTTACTCGTACCACTGAAAATTTGGAAACATACTTGATCGTTTACGTTTACAAATTTAAATAATTTTAAAAATAAATTTACTCCTTGTATGCTGATTTTGAAATAGAAAAAATGAAAACTTACCTACTTTTCTCTTTTTTATTTTGGGTGTTCCTAAAATCTATCATTTAATTTCACATATTCTGCCAATTTCCGTGCATATTTCAAGCATTTTTCATGCATATAACAAGTTTTATAAATTGCATATAATCCGGTCTCTCCTTATTACGTTTATGTTTAATGATAGGACGGCTAATCAGTAGCAATCAGTCTTAGGTTCAATCAGTCTTGGGTTTGATACGTTTGCGGATCCGCATTGCTAGATCCAGCACTGTATGCTGGATCCAGCACATTTAAAAAGGCGCTGGATCCAGCTGGATTGCTGTATGCTGGATCCAGCAATTGCAATCCCTATATAGGACTAACCCTGAAATTATGAAAATAATGTGCTGTTCCATAGATTTTGACGATTGTAAACCCAAATGTATGGAATAGCTGTTTTTTTTTTCGCGATTCAGGGTTGATCCCATAATAAAAGTTGTTCAAAATTATGACTACAATGATTTCTTTTTTGGGTCTAGAACTAAAATTAATAAAGGTACAATACAACCTACACCTAGTTTTTTTGTAGTTTCCTCTCAACAATACCAAGATAAGATAGGTGGAAAACGGCAATATGAACTATTCTTTACAATGTCTTTTGTGTAACATTATGATCCTTTATGTAACGAATAATTTGAATTTCTTTGTGTTTCTTTTGTGTAACGTAATTTTTTTTTGAAAATGACTCATATCCGGATATCCGTGGTTGGATGTCATTAATCCCCATTAATGACGTCAAATTTGGTTTAGTGCCCGTACATGAAATGGCGAATTGGCGATGCTGCAATAAAAATAAAACGGATATTTTTTGGATTATTACGGGGTCATCGTTTTACTGTGACCTAGCTTTGATCCATTGTAGTGTCACCGTGAGTGTCACCGTGTTGCCTTTGGAGGTGTCTTCTTCTCGTTCTTCACGGGCTTCTTCCCGTACCTACCGGTCTTCCCGTTCTTCACATTCTCCTTCCCATCCTTTTCTTTCTTCTTCCCGTTCCGGTCTTCTTCCCGGTTTTGCCGTCCTTCCCGTCCTTCCCGGTCTTCTTCGCGTTCTTCCCAGTCTTCTTCCCGTTCTTCCCGGTCCTTTTCCCATTCTTCCCGGTCTCTTCCCGATCCTAGCTATTTTATACCTGAGTAATCGCACGTCTCCGCTATGAGCTCTATGTTGTAGTGTTTTTGAAAGCAGTGGGTGGGTATTAAGGGTCCTGCCGCTGAATGATGCAAACATGGGCTGTTGTTTCATAGCATCCCCTTTTATTCGTGTATGTTTAATTCTGGAATATTTACTTTGGGTGACGTCTCCTCTCTTACGAGGTGAAGAAGTGCTAAACCTAGCATCATTGCCACACTATGGTGTGGCAATGGGTGATGTTCTCATGCTGCTGGCGATTGCCACGCAGGCAAATCTTTGTAGCTTCTCGAAGTCCTTCCGTGCTCAGGTTGGTTCTGGGGCCACCAAACTAAAGAGCGGTATGTGATGATTGGTCGGATGACTGTAGTGTATGGCCAGCAGGTGATTTTGGATCTTATGCCCAAATTCGTTCCGAGTAGTCGTTTGTATTGCCATAGTGCTGCCTATTGTAGTGATGTAATAGTGTGTTTTGCCACTGTTCGTTATACTGATTACTCAATATCAATTATTGACGATATTCTAGTTAAATTTTATTTTGCCTCCCATCCAAATTATCCGTATTATCTGGATTAATTCGGATAACGTTATCCAAGTATCCGAATTATTCGGATACTAAAATGAGCGCATAATTGCATGCTTAGAGGTGATGCTGGGGCTACCACCGCTACACCTCGTCGTAAGAAAGGAGGCGGCTATAGCAACTTTCAGGATCGAAGTATCTGGCACCTAAGTGGGTGTTTAGTCTGAATAGACCACAATGAATGGACCGCGATTCGTTCAGACGTAGACAAAAAATGACTGTGTCCAAACAGACCGGTGCCAAAAAAACAAATGAATAAACAATAATAAGTTTAAAGGGACAGTTGCATCATGGTCAAATAAAACAAGGTCTGGCATTCCGGGAGCGACTCGTATCTACGTCATTATTCAGTTGCCACTTTATTGCAACAAAGCACAAAATCATGGAAACATTTTCAGTCACCATTCTGTAAAAAAAATATAAACTGCATTTAAATTGTTGTTTTCGTTTGCTTGACCAAACAAAATAATTCAATTTAGTCATAAACCAATGTTATTGTTAGTTAAAACTTCAATGTTTGATCGGATTCGCACAGGAATTATAGGTGGTTAGGGAGTTATTCTTTCACACTACTGGTAACACTGAAACGGGTTGTCTCATTGACATTCTGACAATTCGTCGTGTATCGCTATTCTTTTCTAACATATGTGCCGGTCTCGCTCAGTGCCACTAAAACAGTGATTCCCAATATTATTTTGTGGACTTCCAACAAATTTGTTTTTAACCGATTTAAAAAACGAGAAGGTTAGGTATTCAATTCGATCTTATTTTTTTTTGTCCTATGAGTGTTCGTTGTTTATGAACCGATTTTGATGATTCTTTTTTTTGGAAAGGAGATTTGAACCAAGGGTGGTCCATCAGAAGATAAGCATCTCAGAGAAATCGAGGGAAACCTTCGAAAATTGCAGTGGTGACTAGTGCGTTCGTTAATATTTTCAGTAGTTTAAAGCACTAAGTACTAGTTTAATGAAGGTCTGGAGTGGATCTAATGATGGAGCCGAAAGACAGTCGAGTTAACTCCGCGACGATGTACAGCAATTACCTGGTGTTTGGACAAATATACCTGTAAATTGCCCTCCCTGCGCCAAAAAGTAACCTAATAAAACGTATTTTTTTCAGTTTTTTATAATTATTTTAGCTCGTTATTGGTTCTTGGTATTTAATACTATAAGAATGTTTTTGAAGTGATAACTTCTTATGGGACAGTGACTCAATTCGAAGCGGTAACGAAGGAGTTCGGGAACGAAGTAGTTCCTGAATAACTCACTGACGGATCAACGCCTAGCCTAAACCACTGATCGTAGAGACCTGTCCCGTATTCACAACGCTTCGATTCGCTTCCGATTCGGGAAGTCGTATGTCTATCTCGGTCGTTTTCGTAATGCCAGAAGAAGACAGATATACGAGTTGTCGAATCGGGAACGAGTCGAACGTGTGTGAATACGGGGTCTAGAATTTGGAGGGTGTTTTTTTTGTACCACGTAAGCGTCCGATAAGAAGGGATTTTCCAAAGTTCTATCCCTAAGGGGATGAAAAGGGGGGGGCAAAGTTTTATGGGACAACGTGATTCCTTGGTCCAGTCTATTTAAAATTTTCCATAAATCTTTTTTAACAAAATTGATGGAAGACGTGTTTCGTACAATATAAATTACTTAATTTGTTAATTAATTATTTTTTTTTTTTCATTTTTGTTTCCCTCAAATTTCATTCGGGCGTTCAAAATATCGAACCAATCATTAAAAACTATGAAAATATATGTCAGCTCTAACCAATTATTATCGTCTGGTAAGAAATTTTTTATGCCACACCATTTTATTGCCTGAGCCACCGTGTTGAAAAATAGTTGGGTAGCTGAGCGTACTTTTTGCCTTTGCGAACCTTTAACATTGAGATGATATGGCCAGCTTAAGGTCGTTCTGAGACAGTGCGATCGAACAAGCTATTTGGTTTACAGTTTAACCCATAAATCACATTGTAAAGTGTAAACCAAACAGCTTGTTCGACCGTACTAGCAGGTACTTTTTATTATATCGAGGGTGGGCGCTGATACCTATAATTACAATTCATTAAGTTGTCTTTGCTTAATTGGCCGAAACTTAAAGGTACTACTGTAAATATACGCCTAATTGTATTGTACACAACATTTTTACTTAAAGGTGTAGATTATTTTTTTATGGGGATAACCCTTTACCCAGCAGTGGGATGATGCAGGCTAAAGTCCGGACGCGTAGTAGTAAGAATTTCGTACATTAGCCGGTTATTACTTGTCTCTGTCACTCCCGCGTAAATATAATGAGTATCGCTCGCACAGATGCAATGGCCGCCGTCCTCAGAGATTGTAAACCTTTTGAGGTTTAAGATCATTTATTCTCATAAGAATTACACTATTCACTTACATGAGAATATTAAAACTACACTTAAAAATAACAAAAAGTTGAGTTATAAATATTTTGAAGGCAGATTACAAATCATTTCGGGCAAAATGTTCGTTCGATACATGTAAACAAGTATCTGTGAAACACAGATAAAACGGTGACTGGATGTGGCTTTTACCTAACACTGTAAGGTTTGTTCTTGTTTGCATGTGGTTTTTGGTTGGCCTTGAGTCACGACAAAAAATCCAGACACAATTTTTATTTCAGCCGAATTAGTAATTGTAACTCGATTTTTATAACTTATAATTAACTAGCTGATGTCCGCGGCTTTGCCCGCCCGCAAATTATATACTAAAACCTTCCTCTTGAATCACTATCTATTAAAAAAAAACGCATCAAAATCCGTTGCGTAGTTTAAATAAATAAATAATTTACATAATAACAATAACTTATTTAATAAGTTGGTAAATTTTCTTTCCCCTTCAAATATTTCATGTAAACCGCATTAATAGAAAAATGTTCGAAATTCTTCCTGCTTCGCGACTGGATTTTAGCAGAAACAGTAATCTTTGCCGTATCTGACCGTGGCACCCTATCAGAATACCAGCGCTGTAATCGTTTCTTTTTCTTTTTTTCTCTTCTGTTCAATTTTTATTTAGTTGTACTGATAATTAAACTGTTTTATTTTGTGTGCGAGCTAATAAATGCCTTTTCTTTCTATATTTTTCTTCAAGAGAATACTATAATAAAAACCTTTTAAGACAAGTCGTATTATTTTTGAGTATTATTTTAGTAATCCCTAGAATCCAATATTAATACAGTGACCATGGACCTTAAGTTGTTAAACCAATAAATCGCTATTAAATTAAATGAAGATATTTTACAGAGGCAGTTGGCAACACCATAAGTTGCATTACGGAAATATTTTTTTATCTTTATGTGACGTCGTAGAGTAAAGCCAAGCAGCGGTGGCCTACTGGTGGCAGCCCCGACTTACGAACAGTAAGTCGGGGCTGCCGGCTGGCGAAGTATATTATTGTACCATGAATATATGCAACTCATGGTACAATAATATACTTCGCCAGGTATAGCATTCCGAGAGACAGAAGTCACGTGGGTGACTCGTATCTACGTCATAAGCGCTATCAATGGTTCTCAAACTTTATAATCTGGGGAAATTCAATCTAGTAAAACAATGATATAATTATTATATTCCTACTAACTTTTGCCTTTAGCTCTACTCTACCCGCATTGTAGGTTTTCGGGGACTAAAAGAATCCTATATCCATGCTAGGGTTTCAGGCTTCAAATTACAAGCCAAGGTTTGGTAGTCTTTTTATGTGAACAAAGGTACTATAGAGACATTAGAGACAAATCTACTTTAGCATTCACTATATCATTGTACCGTATTGTATTGTACAACGGGCTGGTTTCCGCAACTCCACGTCAAAGCGTATATTTTTGCGTATGGGCTATAATCCACCACACGGGCCCAGTGCGTGTTGGTAGATGTCACATGTCTTCGAATTTTTTACTCTAGGGCATGCCGGTTTCCTCACGATGTTTTCATTCACCGTTTTTGAGAGCAGTGGTGATGAAATAAATTACACAAAGCAACGCGTCTGTCTGGGTTCGAACCCACGACTTACTGTTCGTAAGTCGGGGCTGCCACCAGTAGGCCACCGCTGCTTGGCTTTACTCTACGACGTCACATAAAGATAAAAAAATATTTCCGTAATGCAACTTATGGTGTTGCCAACTGCCTCTGTAAAATATCTTCATTTAATTTAATAGCGATTTATTGGTTTAACAACTTAAGGTCCATGGTCACTGTATTAATATTGGATTCTAGGGATTACTAAAATAATACTCAAAAATAATACGACTTGTCTTAAAAGGTTTTTATTATAGTATTCTCTTGAAGAAAAATATAGAAAGAAAAGGCATTTATTAGCTCGCACACAAAATAAAACAGTTTAATTATCAGTACAACTAAATAAAAATTGAACAGAAGAGAAAAAAAGAAAAAGAAACGATTACAGCGCTGGTATTCTGATAGGGTGCCACGGTCAGATACGGCAAAGATTACTGTTTCTGCTAAAATCCAGTCGCGAAGCAGGAAGAATTTCGAACATTTTTCTATTAATGCGGTTTACATGAAATATTTGAAGGGGAAAGAAATTTTACCAACTTATTAAATAAGTTATTGTTATTAT
This sequence comes from Xestia c-nigrum, assembly GCA_916618015.1. Classification (NCBI taxonomy): domain Eukaryota; kingdom Metazoa; phylum Arthropoda; class Insecta; order Lepidoptera; family Noctuidae; genus Xestia; species Xestia c-nigrum. The sequence continues at coordinate 14,040,756 of OU745255.1, read as the reverse complement.
GTAAATTATTTATTTATTTAAACTACGCAACGGATTTTGATGCGTTTTTTTTTAATAGATAGTGATTCAAGAGGAAGGTTTTAGTATATAATTTGCGGGCGGGCAAAGCCGCGGACATCAGCTAGTTAATTATAAGTTATAAAAATCGAGTTACAATTACTAATTCGGCTGAAATAAAAATTGTGTCTGGATTTTTTGTCGTGACTCAAGGCCAACCAAAAACCACATGCAAACAAGAACAAACCTTACAGTGTTAGGTAAAAGCCACATCCAGTCACCGTTTTATCTGTGTTTCACAGATACTTGTTTACATGTATCGAACGAACATTTTGCCCGAAATGATTTGTAATCTGCCTTCAAAATATTTATAACTCAACTTTTTGTTATTTTTAAGTGTAGTTTTAATATTCTCATGTAAGTGAATAGTGTAATTCTTATGAGAATAAATGATCTTAAACCTCAAAAGGTTTACAATCTCTGAGGACGGCGGCCATTGCATCTGTGCGAGCGATACTCATTATATTTACGCGGGAGTGACAGAGACAAGTAATAACCGGCTAATGTACGAAATTCTTACTACTACGCGTCCGGACTTTAGCCTGCATCATCCCACTGCTGGGTAAAGGGTTATCCCCATAAAAAAATAATCTACACCTTTAAGTAAAAATGTTGTGTACAATACAATTAGGCGTATATTTACAGTAGTACCTTTAAGTTTCGGCCAATTAAGCAAAGACAACTTAATGAATTGTAATTATAGGTATCAGCGCCCACCCTCGATATAATAAAAAGTACCTGCTAGTACGGTCGAACAAGCTGTTTGGTTTACACTTTACAATGTGATTTATGGGTTAAACTGTAAACCAAATAGCTTGTTCGATCGCACTGTCTCAGAACGACCTTAAGCTGGCCATATCATCTCAATGTTAAAGGTTCGCAAAGGCAAAAAGTACGCTCAGCTACCCAACTATTTTTCAACACGGTGGCTCAGGCAATAAAATGGTGTGGCATAAAAAATTTCTTACCAGACGATAATAATTGGTTAGAGCTGACATATATTTTCATAGTTTTTAATGATTGGTTCGATATTTTGAACGCCCGAATGAAATTTGAGGGAAACAAAAATGAAAAAAAAAAAATAATTAATTAACAAATTAAGTAATTTATATTGTACGAAACACGTCTTCCATCAATTTTGTTAAAAAAGATTTATGGAAAATTTTAAATAGACTGGACCAAGGAATCACGTTGTCCCATAAAACTTTGCCCCCCCTTTTCATCCCCTTAGGGATAGAACTTTGGAAAATCCCTTCTTATCGGACGCTTACGTGGTACAAAAAAAACACCCTCCAAATTCTAGACCCCGTATTCACACACGTTCGACTCGTTCCCGATTCGACAACTCGTATATCTGTCTTCTTCTGGCATTACGAAAACGACCGAGATAGACATACGACTTCCCGAATCGGAAGCGAATCGAAGCGTTGTGAATACGGGACAGGTCTCTACGATCAGTGGTTTAGGCTGGGCGTTGATCCGTCAGTGAGTTATTCAGGAACTACTTCGTTCCCGAACTCCTTCGTTACCGCTTCGAATTGAGTCACTGTCCCATAAGAAGTTATCACTTCAAAAACATTCTTATAGTATTAAATACCAAGAACCAATAACGAGCTAAAATAATTATAAAAAACTGAAAAAAATACGTTTTATTAGGTTACTTTTTGGCGCAGGGAGGGCAATTTACAGGTATATTTGTCCAAACACCAGGTAATTGCTGTACATCGTCGCGGAGTTAACTCGACTGTCTTTCGGCTCCATCATTAGATCCACTCCAGACCTTCATTAAACTAGTACTTAGTGCTTTAAACTACTGAAAATATTAACGAACGCACTAGTCACCACTGCAATTTTCGAAGGTTTCCCTCGATTTCTCTGAGATGCTTATCTTCTGATGGACCACCCTTGGTTCAAATCTCCTTTCCAAAAAAAAGAATCATCAAAATCGGTTCATAAACAACGAACACTCATAGGACAAAAAAAAATAAGATCGAATTGAATACCTAACCTTCTCGTTTTTTAAATCGGTTAAAAACAAATTTGTTGGAAGTCCACAAAATAATATTGGGAATCACTGTTTTAGTGGCACTGAGCGAGACCGGCACATATGTTAGAAAAGAATAGCGATACACGACGAATTGTCAGAATGTCAATGAGACAACCCGTTTCAGTGTTACCAGTAGTGTGAAAGAATAACTCCCTAACCACCTATAATTCCTGTGCGAATCCGATCAAACATTGAAGTTTTAACTAACAATAACATTGGTTTATGACTAAATTGAATTATTTTGTTTGGTCAAGCAAACGAAAACAACAATTTAAATGCAGTTTATATTTTTTTTACAGAATGGTGACTGAAAATGTTTCCATGATTTTGTGCTTTGTTGCAATAAAGTGGCAACTGAATAATGACGTAGATACGAGTCGCTCCCGGAATGCCAGACCTTGTTTTATTTGACCATGCATATATTGTTGTTGTTGTCATTGTTCACCCATATTGATTGATACGCTGAGCTGCAGACCAGTTAAGGCTCCCGAGCCTGAAAAACAGTTTCTAAAAATCTCACAAAGTACTAGGCTGACATGAGTTCAAGGTGGTACGTATTTTCGTAAATGTCTACTAGTAATTAATTCAATAATAGCATTTAACATCTTGGATTCATGTTAGCCTAGTACATTTCGTGAGGCTCCTACTAACCATAATTGATTATTTTTCTAAAGAAGAGAATACAAATCTAAGAAAAAAGAAATCAACATTGTATCTATTTTTTTACTTTTCACCGCGGTCCATTCATTCTGGTCCATTCAGACTAAACATAAATGCAGATACGTAAACATATCCTCTTTTGCAAATCTCGCTTTCAAAATTAGGTTTGCTGTAGGAAAACCCAACTCTGGGTTAAGCTTGCCTTTGCACATAAGCTATATTATTGCAATTCATGTCTACATATTTTGTTTTTTTTTTTTGTGTGCAATAAAGAATAAGAATAACCGCCTAAATAACGATTCCAGGATAAAAACACACACGCAGAAGATGCAATCAAACAGGGAGATGTCACGGATACCAATATTCGAATACTCTCCGACAGTGCCTCAGTTCTTCAATCCATAAAGAGTAAACAGATTACGTCGAGACTAATACTAGAATGCCACAATGCCCTATAACGAATCACGGTACTTAACTTCTACACGGTAACACTACAATGGATTAAACGTCATGGGGGATCACTTGGGAACGATACGGCTGATGAACTTGCCAGAAGAGGATCCCGGACACAACCCTGCGGACCCGAGCCCATTGTACCTATTCCTTTCAAGCAGCTCAGAAGCTGGTTAAAGGACCACTCTTGAATACAAGCGGAGAAATGGTGAAATACACCGGGGTATAGGCAATTCAAGGAAGCTATGCCATCCCTGGATACAAAGCTAACCGGGCGCCTTTTGCGCCTGGACAGAGATAACCTACGACTGGTGGCGGGAACCATCACTGGGCACTGCTCACCCTAGGAATCACTCACAGTCCCCTGTGCAGAGCATGCATGGAGGCGGAGGAAACGGTAGTGCATGTGCTCATTGAGTGCACCGGCGTTACCAAAATTCGCGAGGAGACCCTGGAACCTCCAAGATCCCTTACGAATGTCCTGAGTAGACCGGGAAGCTAGATTTGTTTCTGAAGGGAGGTGGGCTGGTTGGAGTAATGGCCACCATGGCTCACGCACTATGGTCTACTTAAAACCAAAACCCTATGATAGATAGATAGATAGATAGGTCTGTAACATACGGACGGACAGACAAACGGCATCTTTGGGTTTTTACCATTTGTCAACTTCATTTTGGGGTTTTACAGGCCTTTTTGTAAACATGTTATGAAAACATAAAGAACGCAGATACGTACATATCGACGCTGGAAAGCGATTTTGTCGTATCTCGAAAGACGGCATTTTTTTTTTATTGCATCATTGAAATAAGAAAAAAATACTGCGTCAGACGGTTTGATCAACGTTTTCCTACGATGTGTTTTTTTTGTTGATACGTCGTTGACTTTTTCTAAACTTTTTTTACAAAACATACTTCAAAATGCTGTAAATACTATAAAATCAACTATTTTTAAGAAATTCATAGATACATCAAAATCGCTATAAGTATTTTTTTTTCGCAGTCCACACCTATTTCATTGTGCCTTAAGTTCCAACTACCAAGATACAGCAAAATTGCTGCTTCAAATTGAAATACCAATTGCTGTAACTAGTATAAAACGCAATTAGACTAACTTTAGAATGCTATCATTATTGCCATCTGATAAATTTCATTATAAGAAATAAGTGTTCCAAAAATGACCACTCTGATTCAGCTAGTTTACGAGTTACGAATTTTTGAAATAGTTTTTTGGCTCTGGTGTAAAGTTACGATACGTTAAGATACTACAAGATTGCTTTCTTGCGTCGATATCGTAATGACGAAATCATATTTGTTTGACTTCTTATACCAAATCTGTCGGTTGATAATAATATTTCTTATCTCATCACATTCGAATGTTTTACAATCAATTATCGGAATTGTGTGTTAATTTTAAAGTTCCCACACTTAGATCATTGACACGTGCAGTAATGCGTATTGTTGGCACTATTAAGTCAATAGAAGCGACAGAACAGGTCATAAATTATGTATAGACAGCAGTCACTGGCGTTATGAAAAATTTCTCATAAACTTCTTTGCCAAGGTGACTGAATCCAGTAAAAATGATCAACATAGTGCTTAGTTGTTGGTTTTTATTTTATATTCAGTAGTAAACATACATTTTATACATTTAAGTTGGTGCCAACATAAACCCATAAGAGTTTGACCGTGCACCAAGATCTTCGACTACATAATTTAGAATTAGATCCACTTATGTAGGCTCATTTTGTCATAATAAGCTCATTTTGATGTCTATAGCGGCAACACTTTTACTGTAATAAATCACCTTTTACTCAGCCTCCAAGTTGCGCTGTCATAAAATATAAATCTTAAACTTATAATTATGTTGTCCACAATAGAGAGAACATGCATGGTGCGGCTTAATCCGCAGTTACCTACTTGTAACTTTTACAAACTTCGGAACTAAAACGACAATTAAAAAACTCGTTTTACCAGCAACCTCTAATTACCATCAAAGTCATTGAATTTAAGTTGTCTAAGACGAGTCGTCATCACATCACTATATAGTGAGATGACCTTACTCTTTCACTATGAGCACTTGGGCAACCTCCAGACGGTTTCGTATTTTTTGTCGCATTTGAGCGGCGCGCTGCGACAAAAGTATCTGTGAATTCGCAAATTCACAGACACTGCCGAGCACAGAATGCATTTTTTAATTGTTAACACCTTTCTCCTAAAAGTAGGTAGAACAAATTAAAATATTGTAAAAGAGTAAACTTTGTTAGAAGACGAACTAACTGATTACGTAGTCGTGTAGTTAATAACATTATATCTCCGCTTATCACGTCATTTCTTACGAATTAACGCCAATAACAACAAGTAACTCATTATTGTGTTATAAATAGTCATAATAGATACGTAAATTTGCTTAGCAAATCGGGTCTTTAATCTGCATTCCAAACAATATGTGCCTGTGCGGTCACAGGTTAAAAATCAGCGAGTGAGTGAGGGAGTGCCGAGGCAAGCGGTCGTGCAGTAGTGGAGAGCTGTCGAGTCTATCGTGTGAATAAAACACGCTATCCAAAGGTACTTGCGCGCTCTAATAACCTACCTAGTAACTGAACCACACAGGCGAGCGATTGCGACTCGTTTCTCGGGGTCAAGACAGTTCACTGCCACCTCTGTGTTAAGCCAGCGAGGGTCATTGCCGCCACACGAGCCCCACCACACCAGCACTCAGGTACACGTTCTACATCTATTCTGCATGCTGTGATCCGCGAACAAATTAATGTTTAATTGATTGACACTGCACGTATGTAAGCGTGCTCACTCTTGCACTACCTATATTATGTCACTCACTATGCTTGTCACGTCGTGTGAATGTACGCACAAAATCCTAAACGGTTCTGAATTGTATCGAAAAAAAAAGTAAAACTGTTTATGTTAGACAACTTCAACACGGTAGGTATCGGTGTTATTAAGTTTTCCAGAAAGCCAGAGGTCATAACAACAACATCCAACAATTCAAACTTTATGTTGACCTCAAAACAAAAGTAAAGTGGTAATTACTTTAATTTATGTGATTATTCTGTGAGATCTGACAGCGTATTAAGAATACTAAAAAAACGGGCAAGTGCGAGTCGGATTCGGAAAAAAAGGCTTCCGCAGTGCTTAATAATATAATAACATTATTTTGAACGCTTGTTCATAGGTCATTTAATACCCAACAGCAAAACTGTGTTTTTTTCTAAAATGCTAAAGAAATACCTACAAAGTTACTGCTGCAGTTTCACAAAAACGTTCTCTCAAAATGAAAAAGAAATGAACATCAAAAATATCTTATTCAAACCAATTTTCGTTGAAAGTTCTATTTGCGACATTAGAAGCAAATATCTCAACCATTAGAAAAATATCTCATACTAGCGGACGTCACGCGGTTTCACCCGCGTAATTCCCGTTCCCGTGGGAGTACGGGGATAAAATATATCCTATGTTACTCGTGGATAATGTAGCTTTCGAATGGTGAAAGAATTTTTAAAAACGGTCCAGTAGTTTTTAAGCCTATTCATTACAACCAAACAAACAAACAAACAAAGTTTTCCTCTTTATAATATTACTAGCGGACGTCACGCGGTTTCACCCGCGTAGTTCCCGTTCCCGTGGGACTACAGGGATAAAATATAGCCTATGTTACTCGTGGATAATGTAGCTTTCCAATGGTGAAAGAATTTTTAAAAACGGTCCAGTAGTTTTTAAGCCTATTCATTACAAACAAACAAACAAAGTTTTCCTCTTTATAATATTAGTATAGATTAGTGTAGATACCTATAATACCGGTATACCTACGAGGTTCCTTAATATAAAAACAAAAGCCTAATAGATACGTCGTGTCTCGGAGCAAAAAGGCTGGTGATATACGGACACAGCACACACACAGTTATGTGCATAGATACCTACATTTCTATTTAACACTCAGTTACATGTATAAGAGGCACCCCTTTTTTTAATTTCAACTATGTGTGTAGTGATGCCCTCAGTCTCAGCGCTAAATAGCGGTGACATACGGATGGACAAATAGACAGACGGACACGGCGAATCTATTAGAGTTCTGTTTTTTTGACATTTGGCAAAGAAACCCTAAAAATGAAGCACTCCAATTTTACAGCACGGTAGGTATTCGAATAAGATGAAGTGTAACGACATCTACATTACTTCTCTTATCATTTATCATTCTCATTAAAATATCTCCAATAACAAAAACAAATTCTAACTTATACTTAAAAAAACATTTACAAACACCTAGTTCACCATGTATTTTGTATAATTATATACTTTTAGACAATGGAATTTCTATAATTATATTAAATTTTAATTGTTTAATTTATAATATATACGTTCCATCAAAAATAAATAAATATTGTTTAAAAAAATCCCAGATAATCTTTGACACATTGCCATAATTTGAACATAGACACGTGTTTAAAATCGTTTTAATATGTTTTAAAAACTAACAAATAAAATGATAGTTAAATAACAAGAAACTGAAAATATGATGTCTAGTAAGTAGTAACTAAAACAAAACAAATTCCAAGGCAACCAACTAATTACCTACTTACATATTATTATAATTTAAAGTAATTATAATAAGCGTCTGGCAACCTGATTCGTTTTGTTCCGTTTGTTAAACAGTAGACTTTCCTGTTGTTCAGGTGATTAATTTAAATTTTGAGTAAATACACCTGATGTTTATTTATTAAATCTTACCCTGTCTGTGCCACCTCACTTCCTAACTCTCCCCCGCTGAACTTTTGAGCCAATAAAAACAATTCCAAATACATATCAGCTATTAAAAAAAACTGCTCAGCAAACAAGTAAAAATATAATCTACACTAATTTGACATTTCCTAGTCGTCAGAGTTGATCGATCGATCTGGGGAGCTAAAATGAGTGTTTTTACCAGAATCATTGTTTCAGAAAAATTATATTAATTACGTTACTACGAGTATTCGTAAAATAGTCACAAAGACTATTCATAATATTATATGCAGGGTGGAATTTTTCAATGCCACCTGGACGGAAAGTACTCGAAATACTGGAGACAGCAAATTTTACTCAAAGAGAACATTCCATTATTTTGAATAAGAAATAAATCTGCATTCACAGATTTTTGAAAATCCACTCAGGCAGGTACCACACTGGGGAATCGAACCGACTAAAGTTCGAATAAATAACATCAGGTACCTACTTTTTTCCATCAATCGGTAGGGACAATCATATGGAAAAAATCTCTCTAACAAACATGATAAATTAAATGAAGGGAAAACCATATAAATTCAATGGGATAAATTCAATAACATTTATTCTGCACTTTTATTCATTTAATTTATTTTATCATGTTTGTAAGAGAGATTTGATCCACATGATTGACCCTATCAATTGATGTCAAAAATGTACAGAATGTTATTTTTTCGAACTTTAGTCGAGCCATCCCGGGCTCGATGGAGTGGCAAGCAAATTTTCGAAAATCTGTGCAGAATTGCCCTCCAGAAAAGTACTCTAAATACTGGAGATACTGGTGGCATAGAAAAATGCCACCCTGTACATTAAAAAAACCATTTAAAAAAGTTAAATATTGTCCTATTAGTATCCTATTATGATTCTGCCAAAGCGACCATTTTAGGTCCCCTGATTCCGAATATACTTACATAATTGGAAAGCAACATTGTCCCCGATTGTCATAGGCTATTTCTACGTTCGCATGGGATCATTTTCGCCCATGAAATCAGCGAAGCCGCCTGCAAAAGCTAGTCATCACTAGGACACATAAACTATAGTCTTATTCTTCTCTACATGCTCTGTTTCTAACCAAGCAAACACTTAAGTCTTATCTGTCGTAATCATAATAAATAACTACATTTTTAAAATTGTGCAAGTTTAACAACTAAGCGTATTTTTAACAATGTTATCCTTAATGGATATTGGTTTGATAAATAGTCGGATGAGTGAGTAATATTTACACACACCTCCGCAATATAAGGAGGTATTCGCATTTTATACATGGCAGTTGCTTCGGGACTTTGGTGAATCATTGTGAGTAGTTACGATAATTAATTTTAATATTATAAGAATATTTTATATTTCTTTCTCACTGTGTTCGCAAGCACGACAATAAACATACAATTTCAACGTCAAAACTTTGCGTTTGCCAACTTTGGGTTATTTGGCTCTTTAGTAAACTCATCCCACACCGGTGGATCCCGCGGGGTGAATCGACCTATGTAATTTTTGTATTGGTCAACTGATCCCGCTGACCAATTTTATAATTTGTATAGTCAAGAAGATAAGTTTCTTGATATAAATTTATATGGTGATTCCCGTTGGCCCCATCGCCCGTGTCCACACTGGTGCGGCGGGGGTGGGTTTATATTTATATTTATTTATTACCTAGTTTAGCTACTCAAAAATATTGTATAGGATCTAGTAGTGAAACCTACCACAAAATAGGAGGAAGTTCTCAATTCGGTTGTTTTTTTATGTTCTTTTCCTCATAAATCCGTCACTCATGAACCATTTGTTTTTTTTTGTTGTGAAAGGAGTTTATACTATGATACTGCTCTGTCAAGAAAGTAACGGGAAAAGATCAATAGTACACAAAATGTTTGTTATTCATCCAAGTTTATTTTATCACTTTTTGACGACCCGAATGGCGCAGCGGTAGTGAGGCTGCCTTACGTTCTTAGGGTCCCGGGTTCGAATCCCGGGAGCAAATGTTTGTGTGATGAGCATGGACATTTGTTTCCGAGTCATGGATGTTTATATGTATAATAAGTATGAATTTACAAACATAAAGCCTTGCTCAGTGTGGAACTAGATGGCGCTGTGTGTAATTTAAAATAAAATATCCAAAACATTTTTAGATGCTGTTTCCGGAATTGAGTTCAGTTCTCGCCGCGAATCCTTTTTTTCGGTTTCGGTGTAGTTGGAAGGCGCCACTCCGAAGCTTGTTGACTAGATTGCATGTCAAACTCGTAAACTTACTTCTCGTCACCAGTAACAATGCATTTCATGAATGTTGTGTCGGAATTGACTCGTTCTAGCATGTCCTCGGCGACTCTCATGCGATTGAGTTTTTTTGAGAAAAATATTTTGGGTCTAGCCGACCGACCGACCGACCGGTAACATGTTTCATACCCAAATCATTAGTTAAAATGGTACTGATCGACATGTGAGATACAGAAAGTTCGGCGGCTATCTCTCTCAAAGTTGAATGAGGATTTTCAGTCACTATTTCTTTCACTTTTGTAATGTTAACTTCAGTTGCAGACTTTGATGGCCTACCAGAGCGAGGTAAATCTTCCATCACATCTCGACCGCTTTTGAACGCTTTGTACCAGTCATAAGCACGTGTTTTCGTCTTAAAGTCTCTCTTTCGTATAAAGTCGATTCACCATAAACCTTCTGTACCTAACATTTTCAGTGACTCCGAACACGAAATTCCATTGGCGATGCAAAATTTAAGACAAACTCTTTGTTTGATGTTTTTGACCATAAAGGAATTCGCTATAATGATATAAATATAAGCATCACTGTAATTAATTATATAACAGATGCAACTCCGTGCCTAAATGGAACACAGTTCTGCCAATCTAGCAACAACAAAAAAATACTGGAACCATAAACAAATCATCCATTCCCGATACTTTTTTGACTGAATGTACTTTCCAATAGGTACCTAAAACTTTCAGCAAAATCGTTTCAGTAGTTTTTTTTTCCTTTTAAAACGTATGTATTCGTTGCTTTTAAAGCTTTTAGTTGAAGGTATGATTGAACTTTAACGTCTACTCTAATAATATTAAACATAAATTCATGACAAAAAGGAGACAATTTTTTTGGGCATTCGTTGGCAGTCGTGGCATTTATTATTCATATTACACCAAAAAAGTAACCATTTTATTATAAAACTAGCTGACCCACGCAACTTCGTCTGCGTCACATAAGAGAGAAAAACGAAAGGAAAAAATCCCCGTTTTTGCAACATTTTTCATTCCTGCCCCGCTCCTTATAATCGTAGCGTGATGTTATAATAGCCTAAAGCCTTCCTCGATAAATGGACTATCCAACACAAAAAGATTTTTTCTATTCGAGCTGGTAGTTCCTGAGATTAGCGCGTTCAACAAAACAAACAAACAAACAAACTCTTCTGCTTTATAATATTAGTATAGATAATAAAAATAAGCTATGTTATGATATTTTTCTGCGAGTCCAATCATTCCTGTCGTGGTCAATGTCATTTGACAGAAAAGACTTCGTGAATACGGGCGTTTTTTCCGTTTACAAAGATAGTACGGTACCTACACATTGGTAATCAAATCTGCTATAATTATAATATATAAGAATAAATATTATTAAACTGTGAGCATTTTTAATACTATTTTAAAGGTTTACACAAAAATCGCATAGATGGTTTAAACAAACAACGTGGCACGGAACGTTATAAATCCACTTTTTAGTGGCTGACAGACCACTTCATTTTTTTGACATTTACTTATTCTGTTTATTTTGGTTTTCGTAAGTGTTTTTGCAGATTTTTCGCATTTCTTCCCGATAGACAAGGCTTAGCTAATATCACCACTGTAATCTATAAGTTATAAGGAAGAAATCAATGTACGTTTCATTATTAAATACAATTTATGTGGGTGGCATAATCTTTGAACAAAAATAATATTTATTTTGTGTGGTATTTCTACTTACTACAATAAAAAAGGGAAAATAAAAACTTTCTGCAAAAAAACCGACTTTCAAAGAAACACTAAAGGATTTTTTTTGAAAGTCGGTTATTTAATTAATATTTTTGGAATATTACAAACCACACAAATACTATGAGAACTTTTATGAAGTAAAAAATAGTACCTAAATAAAATTAATCCAATCCTTCGCACCTTCCTTCGTTCTTAGCTTCGCTAATAGTGCTGTCTCAATAGGTACATAACCGATTAATCTGAACGGATATGAGAAAGTTACTTTCTCATATCTTGTAGATTAGATCTAATATCTACACATTCTTCCTTTTTTTTGTTATCGATTTAACAGCAGACGAGTTCTGGAAATGATTTGGTAGTCTGTATATCTCATCATTTATTTAGATATTGGCAAACGCAGACAGACGGCTCACTTTTAATTCAAATTTAAGTTTGCCAGCTAAATATACCTCATTTTATTTTTAAAGTTTGTGTCGAGCCACTTTTTTCCGCTCGCGTGGTTAAAATTCGCGCATTTCTAAAAAAATTAACTCCTACAGTAAACTTTGGAGTTTACATTTAAATCGAGAGCCACTCGTTTTAATTTTATTTTTCTTACGTTACTATTTTTATTTTTGTAAATGCTGGTTAACCAGCGAGTGTCAAGGTCCAATGAACTTACAAAAAGATGGTACAATGGTGTGATTATCTAAAAACAGCGGTCACTGTGATATGTTCCCATACAAATATTGTGTTCTAAACAGCTATTTTAGATAATCAGACCGCCATCTTTTTGGTGAACATGGACCTAAATCCAAAACTGTAGAACCCACTTGCATCAATAAATTAAAAATAAAAACAATTTTATCCATCTTTGAACTTTTGTCATCTACTAAATTAAATCTAGATGAAAGATTTATTGATTGCCTTGTCTTTTTATGTGTCAAAAGTTTATATTTATAAATAAAAATAAATGTGAATCTGCATAATTAAACACATTGCGGGTGATAGCTATTCTTAACCTTTTCTAACACGACCTACATACTTTTATCTTTAGCTTGTCTCTATTTATAGCCGATGTTAATGCCACGCTTTTTATATAGCCAGCGAATGTGTGTCATCAGTCTTGAAATAGCCAAACACCACTGTTACCTGACATTGATTTTGACTTCAGAGAGAGAACCTCTCATCCAGGAGTATTACTTGCTGCCCCAAGCTAGCCAATCCAGCTGCCTTCTTCCATCTTCTTCTTATATCTAGAGCCTCTTCAGGTGCTGCTCGATGCTCCTGGCTATTAAACCATTAATGTATTGACTATTATGAGGACAATCACCGCGGTGTATTCACCGCACATCAATACACGATGTCCAGAAAATTCTCAATTTTCACAATTTCGTCATGCGAAGTTGTGTACCGCAATCAGGCTTATTACTCGTAGTTTCAAATTAATTATCCTGTGAGCAACAAATTGGCCAAATTCTTATGTTAATATTTTTTCTTTTCAGACAGCGAGATGAGAATGCAATGGGGAGTGTTCGTGGCAGTATCGTTGTGGAGCGTCGTAAGCGGGCCCCTGACGAAGGCTGATGCTTCCTATGTGTTTGAACCAACGGTCGTCCAAGTAGAACATAAGCGAAATGAGAGACTTTCAGAGCCAATTACAGAGGTAACAAGCTTAAAATATTTTTTTCGCTTTTCATCACTAAAAGTTCGTCGACGCGACGAGCGATTTTATGTCGCATACGCACGACATAAAGTTGCTTTTTATGCTCTAGCTAGAGTATAAAGTAAAATCATCGTCGAAGACCGAGGCAATCGGTCCAACAACCACACGAACAACTTCAAGTTCGTAGAATAACCTCTTTATTTTAATTCATTTCGTGAGTATTCTAAGAACAAGGCAAGGATACCAACAGCCAAAGTATACAATAAAACTTCATGAAATAAACTTATTTTGTTTTCGTCCATGTTATTTTTCAAATAAGTTTTTTTTTATATTAGTTAATCAATATATTTAAACTATATCTAAGTTGCACTGTTTTAGACTTTCACGGTTTTTCACTACACTTAAAGTACTTACGGGATTATATCCGTGATTTTCGTTAGGTTTTTCGAGCACCCGATATTTCGACGCTGTTGCAAGCATCATGATCGCGGGAATACTGATATAAGTACTTTAAGTGTATAACTAAGTTATCATAGAGTTATATAAAAATAATTTTATTTCTTGACTGAGCAGTATGTGCCTACTGAAAAAAAAAGAAGAAAAATGTTATTTGGCGGGAACCTTAATTTTATTTAAAGTAATTACATGATGCTGTTTCATTTCCTCGAATTCGAAGTGAAAAGCAGAGTGTACAACTCGTCTATAAACCCATTTTACACTGTACTTTATTAGTATAAACGTCTCGCGTAAAATGGTGCGTTTTATGCACTTGATGTACCTTTCTCTTGAAGAAAAATACAAAATGCGAAGTGTTTCAAATGGGTTTTATGACGCACCTATATGGGCGTACCTATATTGTACCAGTGGTAACAATCCGACATTGATAGCACCTTTTGTCTTAGCAGTCACGGCAATTTTTGTCGTGCAAGATTTACTATGAGTAAATTGTTGTCTGTACGCACGGCGACCAATAAAGCTATACAAAACCAGTATCTACGATCTCTCTTTGTACGGGAAATCTATATAAAGCGAGGTCATGTTATACTGCACATGTATAGCTTGATGTTTTGCCGTGTCTACCTACTGAGTATATTTAGCGGACGACAGGACAAAACACTGCGTCGATAATAGGAGATAATGATTACAATCGTGTTGTTAAATATCAATGGGCCATTGCGTCTTGATTGCTGTGATTGCGCACAGCAAGGATCTTCGTTCTTCCATTAATCGTCTTCTAAGATGTCCTACTCACCGCTCTGGTGTTCTTACATATTCCTTTCCTGTCCAGGCGGTTTTTCTTTGGAATGCGCTCCCTTTGAATATCGGGATAGCAACCAGTCGGCTCACATTTAAAACAAAAGCTCGCGAGCACTTTTTTCATTCATTTTATTTATTCATTAACAATTTACATTGTGTTGAACACCATTACATATTTACTTACATAAGAAGTTGGCAGACTTATCCCACATTTAATTTGTTTGTTTTCTCCTCTACGTTTTTTTTATTGTATAAAACAATATTTACAATCTTTCCTCATCTATATAAACTGAATAAAGGAAATAATAATAATCATTTTATTTCAGAAAAAATTCACATCCATAACAAATGTTAGTAAATATGACCTTAAAAAACTATGTTAGTAAAACATGTAGGTTTGACATACACTGCATAAAGGGGCAATCAAATTTCCCCGCAATGACATTCAGGAGACTGTTAGAGCTGCCCCGGACCTCTGCAGTAGCGACGCAGCACGCTTACGTCTGATAGCTACGAAGCCATCAGTGTGTGCATCAGCAAACATTCCCGACGCACTACAGAAGCGTGGCAGCCCCAGCAGCATCCTGAATGCATTGTTATACTGAACTCGAAGAGCATTGATGGCTCTCTGCGTACAGCTTGTCCAAAGGTCACACGAGTAGAATGTCTGGCAATATGCTTTGAAAAGCGTTACTTTCACTTGACATGTACAGCGAGCAAACCTACGGACAAGCATGTTGCATCGAACCGCCAATGCTCTTCGTTTCCTTTCTACATCCAAATCATCTTTGATGTTTGCGGTAACAATATGGCCGAGGTATTTAAATTGTTGAACACGGTCTAAGATATTACCTGCTCGCTTCACGGAAGGAAACCTATCTGAGGACTTTGCTCCAAAAATAAGAACCTCACTCTTTTTGGCATTATACCTTAAACCGTGAAGAAAGTCGTGTTAGTTAAACTACAAGAACGGCTGAACCGATTTGGCTGAAAATTGGTGGGGAGGTAGCTTAGAACCAGGAATAGGACATAGGGTACTTTTTTTGCGACGTTTATTTTTCGTCGGTAGGTAGTGGGTAGGTAGGGGCAGGTGGTAGGTAGGTAGTGGGTAGGTGGTAGGTAGGTAGTAGGTAGTTGGTAGGTTGGTAGTAGGTAGTTGGTAGGTAGGTAGTGGGTAGGTGGTAGGTAGGTAGTTGGTAGGTAGGTAGTAGATAGTTGGTAGGTAGGTAGTGGGTAGGCGGTAGGTAAGTAGTGGGTAGTTGGTAGATGGTAGGTCAATTCGAATTAAATATTCATAGTTGACAGGACAACGTCTGTCGGGTCGGCTAGTTTTTTTATAATTTGTTGTAAGTATGTATGTATATAGGGTGTAAAACACCTCTTAACGAAGCCAAAAGGCACTTGTTCTCCCCATCATTCTGATCATTTTTTTATTGTACACCATACCTGGGAACCTTCTAGTTACGGAGATATTAGGGGTTAAAGTTACAACTTTTTGACAAGTTTTATTTAAATGCAAGTTTTTATTGCAAGGTTTTTACTTTAAATACCTCCAGGAACTCCGCACAATGTTTTGAGTGCGTTACATTGAGTTTTACCCCAAAACGTGATTTTTGACCCCAAAAAAAAAAGTGGTTTCTCAACAATATTTTTTGCGTAAAGTTACTTAGTTTGATATACAGTATGCTTGGTTGACGGTTTCGTGATGAGATGATTTACACCCAGTAGGTATATATATTTATTGTTATATTTTATTCCTCATAATTTGCTATACTATTGGACCTACTGTTTTATCTCTGCATCACCCTAAGGTAGACTGGTAGAAAATGCCCAAGGCATTAAGTCCGCCTTTGTACATTATGTGCATAAGTTTTAATAAATAAATTCATTATGTGGTTGCTGTTGTTGTTATGACCGCAGAAAGTCGTACTACCTAGTGTAACTTCTTAGGATTAGATGATGGGTCATCAAGTCAAGGCTGCACCAATTGACCCACTGATCCTAGAAACAATTAACGAATGGAAAACAGTCCAACTACTTAAAGCAGGACATAAAATTGCTGTACCTACCTATACAAGTCACGAGTTGTCGAATCGGAAACGAGTCGAACGTTTGTGAATACGGGTAATAGTCGGCACTTTTGATTCGACAGTATTTGTTGAATGAAGCCGTTATATCATTTTTATCATTATGACGGCCTGAATGGCGTAGCGGTAGTGCAGCTGCCTTACGTTCTAAGGGTCCTGAGTTCGAATCCCGGTAGGAGCAAATGTTTGTGTGATGAGCATGGACATTTGTTTTCGAGTCATGTATAATAAAATAAGTATGTATTTACAAACAAAAAGTATTTATGTATGTAGTATATCATCCGTCCTCCACGACAAAAGCTTTGCTTAGTGTGGCACTAGATGGCGCTGTGTGTATTATCCAGCGATATTTATTTATTTATTTACGTACGTTTTCTTGATTAGGTACATCCAATAATAAATGTCTACATACACAATAAAGCTGAATCAATAAAAATACTGACCTGTACCAAATACAATACATTTGGTGTTAATTCGGCCCATGCTGATCGGCAAACTTGGTTCAGCATCTACCATCGCTGAATCATGTCCACCGGCCGGGCATAAAGGCCAGCGCACACCGGGGACGGCAGGGCGTAGCTATTGGTAACAAACTAACAAGATACAGAGGCCATTGTCTAGGGATCGACCCCAAGGCATCAAAGGGGATTGCTCTTCTTGACATTGAACATGTGGAATTTGTATCTTGAAACCACTAATGTATGAATTTACGTCTAGTTTAATTGAGTACCTTTATTCCGAACTAATCATGCTGACCTGACCCGTAAGGTAATTTGATCTACTTTTGTACTGACAATAACAATGTTATCACTAGCGATGATACTATAATCGCGCCACATGGCGTTAAACTCTCTTTATTATCTTGAAAGTGCATACTATTGTCTAAAATATCATGCATTCGATGTAACATAACAATAAATACAAATAGACAATAATTCTGTAACACGTTTTTCTTGTAAACAAATATTTGTTGTGACATCCACGAGGTATCTTAATTGGGTACTGTTAAATAGTTTTCAAACATTTTCGGGCCGTCGGCGTCGTTTTGTGTGATTTGGGAATTCAACCGCTATTCATGAAAAAAGGAAAATCCTGTTTAATTCGACACTTGCTGATGCCCAAAACTTCGCTCGCGTAGATGTCGGATGCAACTGGTACCACGAAACGATTCGAGCTCTTTGCAATGTGATCTAAAGCGGCGGAAATGCTGAGAATCTCCAGATAGGTCATCTCAAATCTTGTGAACCAAATGGCTGTGTTAACTTTTAAATGCAAAACGTGGAAACGTGTTCGATTCCGTATTACCATACAGCGCCACATAACACAAACACATACATAATAGCGGAACCAGTTCCTAAGTCCTAGCCCCGCAATTTCTAGACTTTAATTTGATTCGTCCGCCGCGCCGCCGGCGGCTACCAATAGTTCAACGTATAAATTTAATAGACGTATTAAGTCTCTAAGGACCCAAACGTGTTTCGATCTAATAAATTCGAACCACGTGAAGCACGTTGAAGCGTTACAAAAGTTTGGTAATTCGACACGACGTGGAAGGATATGCACTACGAGGACGCGCTAAAAATTTGACAAAGCCAGAGCTTTGTTGAACTTGATGTTAACGATGAACTTCGATCTGGAATGAGAGAAGTTCAAGTTGTAGACTTTTGACGTCGAGCTCTCTACATACCCTTGAGAATCACCAACCTAACTCGAGTTCTAGTAGATCGTAGCACGGACCTTCCATTTCATCGAATTTATGACATGGAACTCTAAGTTTTGAAGATAGCGGTTCGGGTGATATAAATAGTAGCTAGTCAGAAGCAGAAGAAGAACGTCCCTGACGGTTCCGAACTACTTGGTGGACGGAGTTCACACTTAGAACTTATAAGACCGCGACCGGACCGGTACGATGGTCTCGATGACGTGTGTATAATAATTATAACTTCAACTGTCCCAATAATATTATTACTATTCATTGAAGAGAATTTAGCATATTACTAAAATTTGAATTCAGACTTCTTAGTACCACGTGGGTATTTTAATGTCCCTGCAATCTTCAAGAGCAGAGAAGCCTCTTATTTGGGAGCCAGGAATCCTCCTACTAGCATAACTTTATTGAAGGGTGGGGGTACTGGGTAACTGTTAATGAGCAGAGACGATACTTTCGCAGAATCCATTCATGGTCCCCTGGTGTAAAAGTAGACTTCTATGAGGTGAAGGTGGGCCTAGGAACTCGTGATTACTAGAATCACGAGACTACGAGCTTTACTTTTATTTAAAACTTGCACAATTTTGTAACACAATTCGCAAGGATCAATTATCTCCTTGACATACTCAGCTTCTTTTTAAAATCAAACATCATACATCACTTTAGAAAATGAGCTAAGGAGCGATTGAAAATATAAATTAGGATCATTCTACAAATGAATTCGAAATGTTTTATGTTTATTAGAGAGATTTCGTCCTAATGAATTACGCTATAGACTGACCCATCAGTTGGCCTTTGAGTTGACTACCGATTCAAGCAAGCGACTTTCGAAACATGTTTGTATGCATTGTTTTAGACTTTCACGGTTTTCACAACACTTAAAGTACTTACGGGATTATCATGATGCTTGCAACAGCGTCGAAATATCGGGAGCTCACAGAAACAAAAGAAAATCACGGATATAATCCCGTAAGTATAGGTACTTTGAATGCAGATTATTTTATAAAAAAATCTAAGGAGGCTTGTAAGTAGTATTTTATTGAAGGTAGTAAGTAAATAGGACACCGAGGTTCGGTTCAACTTTATCTGTATATTAAGTTGCATGAACTTTCAAATCACTGTTTGATTTCCAGTTTTATAAATAAGTTTCCGTCTTATACCTATTTTATGTTTTATATCTGTTTACTAAGCATGTGTGTTTGCAAAAAACGTAAAAAAATGAATATCACGGTGTTCCCTGGTGCTTCTACCAATTGCATTTTTTTTAATTGTATTATTCATGACATGTATTGTCAAAATTATTCTTATTTTGTCTAAATACATTTGACTTAAATTTAAATGTACGTTTAGTTCTTTTAATTTTCCGTAACAAATAGTGCTTTAAGTGAAACATTAACAATAGGGTACAAATTACATAATGTATTAACAAATTTTTAAATGCTGAGTTTGATCTACATGACTACAAAAATAATTTGAGTAGCTTGTATTTATTCAAGATTTTGATTTAGAACAAAAGAATATTAATACACGCAGATACTGGCCTCTGTTAATCCAAGCATCGGATTATTGTTTCACACACCTACAATTAGCTACCTAATATTAGATATGATAAAACATTTTTTGCGATGGTAAAAAATACTTTTTGTATTCCATGTCATTTTAACTTCTAACTTAATGTATGTTAGGGGTCGTCCTTTAATCACGTGAGGTTCAAAAAGGGGGGAAGGGGTATTAAAAAACAATCACGAGTACAAGCGATTGGATAGTGTGAAAATCATGTGTATTTTATTTTTCAGGTGCGACAAAAATTCGTAAAATATGTGATAAAAATTAAAATATAAAACATTTCTACCAATGAATTAAAAACCATTAAGCACGCGAATATGTGTCAAAAAAATGTTTTTTTTGTTTTAAAACAGTAAACTAAACAATTATCTTCATGAGACCATAGTCGTATAATTATCGTGAAATCACAACAGAAACAGTTGTCCCGTCTGTAGATGCTAGAGAACCAATATTAACAGAAGTTTTCATGGAATTACAGGCAATACAAGTCAATCGGAACATCACTATAGTTGGAAACGATTTCATGGTCGATGGTAAGCGTCTGCAAATCATTTCGGGTTCCCTGCACTACTTCAGAGTACCTGCTCCCTACTGGCGAGACCGTCTGAAGAAGATGAAAGCTGCTGGACTTAACTCTGTTGCCACGTATGTGTTTTTACTGGTTTTTAGATTTTATCGTGATCCAATTCAGCCAATCTTGGGTTAAGCTCACCGTACATTAATATCAAAGGCAATTGTGTGTACAATAAAAAATAAAAATAACTAGCAGTTATCCCAATTTACCGTCTACACTAGATTCCTAGCGATGTCATCTTCCAGACAATCCATCTATCTCATCGTCTGATGCTCTTTTTTCCTTCTCATCGCATTTTTTCAGTAATTGTTCAGCTTGTTTGTCTCAAGCACTACAAAATTCAATCTTACATACAATACAAACTGCTAAGGCTTTCACGTTTTAAAACAATACTTTGTCAATCCTAATTGTCTAAGTGTTGTTTTAAACCGTGAAAGCCTTAAGCAAGCACGGAAAACACGAACACACGATTGCACGGGAGATATTCCGTATATCCTCGAGGATCTCCCGTGCAATTGTGCGTTCGAGTTTTCCGTGCTTGCTTAGTTCTGATCCTATATTCACAACGCTTCGATTCGATTCGGGAAATCGTATGTCTATCTCGCTCGTTTTCGTTATGCCAAAAAAGGATAGACATACGATTTGTCGAATCGAAATTCATTCCGAGCGTTTGTGAATACGGGGGCTGCAGTCCTCCAGAACAAAATGGAGAAAGGTAATTATGAGATTTGAGTCTGTTTATTTATTTAACACTTCAAGCAGAATGTACAGAGGCGGACTTAATGCCATATTATGGGCATTTGTCTGTTTACTGCTTTGTTTCCTCGCATGAATTTATATTTTATTCACCAGATACGTAGAGTGGAGCTTTCACGAGCCTGAGGAACGACAATACTCATTCGAAGGCGACCGAGATATCGCCCAATTCATCCGCATAGCGGCAGAGGAAGGCCTGTATGTGCTGCTGCGGCTCGGCCCATACATTTGCGCTGAAAGGGACCTGGTCAGTGGCCATACATATTTTGACAAATAAATCAGGTTTTTTTCTAGCAATATCACTAAAAAGATCAGTATCATTTTAGTAGGTAAACAACGGAATTAACATAGGTAATATAGAAATGTACTAGCTGTACGAAATGTACTAGCTGTACGCCGGCATGCGTTGCAATGCATTTCTTCCTACCTGTATATCTACTAACTACCTACTACTACTTACCTACTACTACCTAACACTACCTACCACCTACCTACCTACCTACTTACCTATTTCTCAAGATAAAAAATTGCCCAGTTCAGCAAACTGCCGAGCAGTTAGTGCACGACACTGATTTTCAACTGGACCTGAGATGGTGATGACACGGACATAAAACAGTTTTGTGGTGTGAGTGTGAATAGACATACGATGTCGTATCGAAATTCGAGCGTATGTGAATACGGGAGCAGATCATCAAACGATAATATCACCGTATCAAATGTGCATTGACTTCTAGGTATTTAATAAGTCTGAAAAAGCTAGACATTGTCTGCAACTTTCTTGCTCCTATTGACTTTTCTTATTCCTCTCAACTACATTAAGTTTTTATGACCAATGCAATTAACAAAAAGCTTAATAAAAACAACATCGATTTCTAATATGAGTGCATGCAAATTATATCTCCTCTGAAACTGATTAAAGTATTTGTATTTAACTTTTTTGCTTACAGGGTGGTTTTCCGTATTGGCTTCTCGGCAAATATCCCCACATTAGGTTACGCACGACGGATAAAGGTGATATTATTGATAAATAAATACAAAATAATGTGAAAGTGTTACAATAAGTCATCTCATGTTGCGTTACTTTCTCTCGCTGTTTTATATTCATAAGATTTTTATAAACTTCGCAGATTTCATGGCAGAGTCGGAAATATGGTTGGACAAAATCTTCGAGCAAGTGTTTTCATTATTATATGGGAACGGTGGACCTATAATTTTAGTTCAGGTAAATAGAAAAATGTACAACACATACTTAATATATCATCAGTTCACACATCATTTCGTACACCCAGTTTCGCCAGTAATGTTAAGTCCTATGTTCTTGTCCATGGCGAGCCTTTTGCCATCACCTGGGCACAAATCCAAACTCCGTGACTGCTACTGAAATATTCGATTATTACACATTTGTTTAAGATCTTTGAATTGGTTTCACTGAATCCTATGTTTGGTATCGAACAACTTAAAAATACAAAGCCGTGCTTTTTGATAAATCCCAGCCAAGTGCGTGTCGGGCCACGCGCATTGTAGGGTTCCGTAGTAGACCGTTATTCTTTAGATTTTATTTTTCAATGCTTAACAGTTCATGAAATGCACTATCATCATCAATTTTCTTTCAGAGGGGGACGCCCTTACTGGTTTGTACAATAAATTTTAATATTCCGTAATGGAACATTAAATCGAAAAATAGTTTTAGCAACCCCATATTTTTTTCTTGTTTTTCGGATGTGAAATCATCAAAAGACTTCTCCCACTCTGGGCTGAGCGGAAAGGAGTATCAGACTTTTACTGACTAAAACCCATCCATGTATCTTCCTTGCCTTTTATGTTTCGGGGCCACGGTATCTCTTTCTAACAGTCCCGCAGCCCCGAAAGTCATTTTAAAGGACCTGTCCACACACAATGGGACAGACGACAAAAAAAAAACATCAAAAATTCAAGGAATTAATATACATACATACCCCTACAAATTTAAAGCTTTCTACTGCCAACAGTCTCTAAGGAAAAACCTCGGCCGGACGGACGGACAGACGGACATGACGAAACTATAAGGGTTCCTTGTCAGGACTACGGAACCCTAAAAAAGGGCCATCACTTGCGTGTTGTTAACAGTTCAATGAACAGAGGTTAAGCACGTGAATTCTTACAAAACGTCCACGCCGAGAAAGCTTTGAACTTTCACCTCTTTTCCTACCTACTTGACGTAAAATTATCTACAGTTTTAATCAGTTGCCCCAAACAAAAGTTAAGAATTGGAACTTTTATTGAGAACATCAATAGAATTGTAGGTTAATCGTTGGCCATTTCAGAAAGAGTACGATTTTTAGTGTTCCGTACGTCCAAAAAATTGAAGGTTGATAGGATCACTTAATTCCGTCTAGCGAAGCCGATTTTTTTGTTGTTACTATTCCACATAAAGATTAGTTCATTCTATTATATTATATAGTTATTTTTTTAATACTTATGGCTTTAAACTTGATTTAACCACCTGGTTTATTTAATATGTTCAAGATGAAGACAGTACCTATCATTCTATAAAACGGGCCTTCGATGACCTATGTCATGAGAAGAATTTATGAAAGTGTGAACATTAACTTAATTTTACTTAACTTTGTTATTTTGTAAAATTTAATTTTATGTTGTAACTCTTTCAATTGCTGTAATTGGTAAAATTTTTTTTTTTTTGTTTGTTCTTTATCGTCCAGGTAGAGAACGAGTACGGGAGTTATAGCGACGACATGGCCTACCGCACCCAACTCCGCGACATGATACACAAGCACGTTGGCTCCAATGCCCTCCTCTACACCACTGATGGAAACTCGCTCGGGCTCATCACGCGTGGAGCGGTGCCCAGCACTCTTACTACAATCGACTTCAATGCTTTTTCTGGTCAGTAATAGTACATTGTTACTCTAGGGATGAAAGTAACTTATTTAGTCCCCAGGCGGGGGTCAATAGGTTGAAGGACTAAATAAGTCGATTAACTCGTGGTAAACACTGTGCTTTTTATTACGAATACAAGGTAAATAAATATAAAAACATCAATCTATCAAATAAACAAATCAAGATCGTATAGCGCTTTCCCGCCTAGTTTGTTTCTTTTTCTGTGGCCGGCGGCTTCTATTCAGCCGTTTTTTTTTTCATTTTCATCAGGAGAAAAATAATATGAAAATACTTTGCCCAAATCTATGTTATTTTAAAGAAATAGTTGAAACTAAATTATAATGAAGTTATTAAAATATACGTTTGCTTTAATTAATACTTAAAATGTTATTTCAATTTTACATCGCGCTGTAATTGAGTGGCTGTATAGAAAGTTGGAACATGGTTCATTAGGAATGTTAAAATAAATCTAGTTTTTTTTTTTAAATTAAATAATTAACTGACAGGTGTCAAATGACACTTGTCACTTGAAAACGATTCTCCCTAGGTCTGAAAATTATTACTTTCAATCTTCTATTCAATCCGCTCCTCAGGCAACTTCAGACCTGCTTTCCGAGTATGAGTAATGAACTTATTTAAATTTGATTATCCTTAATGAAGAACCGGAATCTTTACGAAGACGAGAGTCGCTTGTTCTTTCAGATATTTATTTTATTAAATGACAAATGCTAATTGTAAAAAATAAACATTACTCCTCTGTACCGTTGTATATTGATACACCCGTGTGCACAATGTTTTGACACAGTGCGGGCAGCCGTGAAAGCAATTTTTCACCCAAAAATAACATATTATAAGATTCCAATTTTGTTGAATGTTACTTTGAGTGAATTACAGTGATCAGCATAATAATTATCTAAACAGCGTTAAAGAGTCATGTCATTGTCATCAATTATGACACTCACAGCTCAGCACACGTCGCTTCACCGCACATAGTTTTTACACGACTGCAATAATAATGTTTCTCACGTATCTTCTGTTTTATGTAAATTTCTTTATCGACGATTAAGGTATCATTTTATTTGTCTCAAAACTCAAGTGTCCTTAGGTCGGTTTTAAAGAAGAAAAAAATGGCGGATTTTTGACGCTAAATTGTAAGTCGTTTTTTTTTCAACCACACCTATCGAGGAGGGTATCAAATTGAAAACAATTAGGAGGAGATTACAAACATACAGGCTGAATTTTTGAAGTGGGCGTGGATGGCCAAATCTGAAACTATGAGGAATAGCGAAAAATGCTCAAAGGAATCTCGAGCCCGATTTTTAATCGACTTCGATAAGAAGGAGGTTCTCAATACGTCACACCTTTAATTTTTTTTTTTGTAAGGGTATTATACTTCCCAGGTGGTCCCATAATCAAATCAAGATCTGATAATGGGATCCTGGAGAAATAGAGAGAACTCTTCAAATATTTATAGGCACGCTTGTTGCGATTTGGGTAGTTTTTAGAAGAGTACTTTCTTAAAGTGGTTTTATTTCAATTTGGTGAAGATCTGATGAAGAACTCGGAGATAGGCAACGGAACTCCTCTATAAATTATGCAAATGGACTGAGATTGCTGAAATCTCATATCTGTCTATTGTTTACACCAGTTCATAACATAACAACACGCTAGTACGCTGTGAAGGGGTAAGTACAAGTGAATCACTAAAAAGTGAAAAAAAACTTTTTCGCAAAAAATAAAACACACTTCAAAAAACACAAAAAAGTGAAAAATAACTTTAACTGAATAAAAAACCACAACAATATCACAGAAATAAATTAACGTCACTAGTCACAGAAGTAGATATAAAACACAAAAAAAAATCTGCAGACACAATTACAATAACTAACAGACACCTCTCTACCAGCTGCGAACCCGGGCCAGGTAACCGCCAATCAAGTTACCCACCAGCTGCCGCCCTAACTACTACTAATACTAAACTAATGGTAAACCGCCACATCGCTTAGACAACACACTTCATTAACCCGTAAGAACACCTACCGCACGAACGGCAGTGGCCAATCAGGAAGGCCTTTAACCGATTACGAGCCCAGGTTAGCCGCTGTAGATATAATCTGGCTGCATTAGAGATCTGCGATCCATCATCGGAACATATTGCTAGTGCTCCACAGCCTGTGCTGCCCATCCTGATTTATTCGAAGCAAATGTTAAAGCTGTGCAAGTGGTTACATATTGGTCTAACACAATTAATTGAGTTCATCGACACGTAGAGAAGGTTTGCGTATATAGTTACGTATTTGGTTCCTGTTTGCCTTAAGTCATGTCTTCTCAGAATTTGCTATATGGTGTAACTATTTACATTTATTAGACTTTGAACAATACAATTTATAGCATAATAAAAATGTGACAAGCAACAGTGACCGTCATGTGAAATAAGTTGCGTTATTTTTTCGAATAATCTTGGTGTGCTTTGACGCGGGGGGGGGGGGGGCTCTTACGGGCGAGGGGCGGTAGAGTATCGCTGACCACTCTCACGCACGGGTAGACGCTATTGCTAAGCTCTTCCCACTCGCTCAAGGTCGTTGGCGTGAGGTAGACCCTTAACGCGTTGATTGTTTGTTTGGCGACATTGAGTTTAATTTTCCAGTTTTTTGTCCATGATTAATTTTTTTTCATAAAAAGGGATTTCAAAATACCTAGCTTCAAAACCATTAGTGTGATGTCTAATCCTCAGATGTGAACGCTTCGTTTTCGGAGCTGCGTCGATTCATGCCGGAGGGTCCGCTGATGAACTCCGAGTTCTACACGGGCTGGCTCACCCACTGGGGCGAGCAGTTCCCCACCACCGACCCCGAAGCGGTGGTCAACAACCTCGGAGCGATCCTCGACTACGGCGCCAGCGTCAACTTCTTCATGTTCCTTGGTGGCACCAATTTTGAATATACTGCAGGTACACACAATTTAACCTGTTTTACCGGACGGTGTGCCAGATTTGCACCCAGATTTTACTAATTTTCTTTAGGTCTCATTTAATAGGGAAGCATGTATTGGTTTTTATTTACTATTTTTTTAATTTCTATGTACAATGATGGTGGCACATAAGATACACTTACTAGCATAAATTGCCTTGTGTTTCAGTTATCTTTAAGTGCCATGTTATAGGTGACGATCAGGTCAGGTACCGTTTTTATTTACTTACTGGCTAGTAATGGTTGTAGCGTGATGTTAGATAGCCTTAAGCCTTCCTCGATAAATAGACTATCCAACACAGAAATAATTTTTCAATTTGAACCAGTAGTTCCTGAGATTAGCGCGTTCAACCATACAAACAAACAAACTCTTCTGCTATATAATATTAGTATAGTTTTTTTTTAAATATGAACAATGTAAAACATCGTGAGGAAACCTGGAGTCTAAGGCCCGTATTACAGAACATCGCTCAATACTCCAGCATTACTTAAAACTAGATTCAAGCCATTTGATTGGTTGAAACTAGTTTTAAGCAACGCTTGAGTTTTGAGCGATGTTCTGTAATACGGGCCTAAGTCTGAAATCTCAAACCCGTCTTGAGCAAGCGTGGTGATCAATGCTCGTGCCTTATCTGTGGAGAAGAGGCCTTTGCCCAGTAGTGGGACAGTAATAAGCTGGTATTACTATCATTTATTATTGTACTAGCCGATGCCATATATTATACTTAAACCTTTCCTCTTGAATCACTCTATCTATTAAAAAACCCGCATCAAAATCCGTTGCGTAGTTTTTAAGATCTAAGCATACATAGGGACAGACAGACGCGGCGGGAGACTTTGTTTTACAATATGTAGTGATTAACATCGAGGCATTTTTTGCTGGTAAATCTATGAGTTCATTGAAATACGTAGGTATTCATTTTTTGAGAAAGTTTAAATCTTTTTTTATTCTATTAGGAGCCAACTACGGCGGAACATATCAACCGGACATTACTTCATATGACTACGACGCGCCGTTGTCGGAGGCCGGAGATCCAACTCCTAAATATTTCATGATTAGAGACAAATTGAAGAAGGTACCTATTTGGAATTTATTTCGAATCAAATTTAAGATAAGATATTTTTTTAGTAATGGCTTGGACAACTTTTAATAGAAATAACTTTAAACAAAAATGAAAATTTATTGATATCATCCATCTTGGGTTCTTATTTTTTTTGTACCAGTAAATTAATTTAAAAAGTTAATCACAATCAGACGTCTGTAAAATACTAATAGAAATATTTGGCATATTTATTTTAGTTTTGTTTCATTTATTTTATACCAACCTTTTTTTAAACTTTCAGTACAACTTTGTAGACGAAAGCATCCCAGTGCCCACATCTAGTCGGAAAGGTGCCTACGGGCCGGTCAATGTTACCGCAACAGTAAACCTGTTAAGTCCCGAGGGGCGCACGCACTTGGGCAAGACATACGGCGAGTACACCGGCGCGACTCTACCCACCTTCGAATATTTGCGCCAACGGGCAGGACTGGTGTTATATGAGACCACGCTCAACGAAGCTGATGGTTTGCTAGTCATTAATCAACCAAGAGATATGATTTTTGTATATGTTGATGGTGTAAGTATAACTGAACGTAAACTGATTGTTAGCCAGCCTTTATCCCACTGTCATTTAACTAGTAATAGTAGATTGTATCATAAGGGAGCAAAATAATATTTTTACGGCGAGGGCGCTTTTTTGAATCCAGGACGAAGTGAGGGATTCTAGAGTAGAATCCCGAGCGTAGCGAGGGATTCTTTAGTAGAATCCTGAACGTAGCGAGGGATTCAAAGTACGTCGCCCGAGCCAAAAATATATTTTGCGCCCGAGTGATACACTCTACTTTTCATCACCCACTATGAGAAAATAAAAGGCGCCTCATATTTTATTGTAATATTGATATTTAATGAAACAGAGTAACAACTAAATTGAAATTAAGTAGTATCTAATAATAAAACAACTAAAAACTTATATTTACATTTGAGACATTTTCACAATTTTGAAAATTAATTGTTACAGTTTTATTAGGAATAGAGATTGTTGTAGATTTAATTTTATTCTGCGTGTTTGAAATAATGTCAGAATGTGGCTCATTGTGAGGAAAATGTGACGGTGAATCTCTTTGTTTGGATGTAGATGGGCGCGGCGACAGTGGCATGGATGGATTAACTGAAGGTTGCAATTTAATGTTTTCCACGATGCGTTCACATGTTTTCGCCTTGTTCTCAATGGAATCTTCTATATATCCCTCTGCTACAGCACTCGACTTCCATCCTCCATGTCGCTTGAGAACAGTTAAGTCCGCTCCAGAATCTGCCAACAGGGTAGCAGAAGTGCGACGAAAACAATGTCCTGTATATAGCTTGATATCTGGTAACTTCAAATAAGTAGCGATTTCTTGTGGCATGTAAGAAATTTTATTTTTTCCCATAACTTGTTTGAAGCACTTGCCATTTTGATAACGGATGAAAAACCGATTGGTCTTTATATCAGCAGGACGCAGGTCCAGGTATTTCTGTACAATAGTTTTGTATTCTCCTCGGATTACGAAGGATCGGTCAATTTTTGTTTTTGTGTCTGTCAGCTTTACTAACAGTAAATTATCCGAGTGATTTTCGACATCATCAACAGTTATTTTTAAAAGTTCATTGCCACGACAAGCTCCATGTACTCCGAAAATTAAAGCCACCTGTAACAAAACCGAATGTGAATAAGACAAGTACTAGGGCATGCAAAACCGGAAAGTCATCAAAACCGGTTTTGAACATCGTTTTTTTGGGACCAAAACCGAAAACCGGAGCTAGGTCCGGTTTTAGCAAAAAAAAACGAATGTAGTATATTTTAAAAAGAAACACCATTTTTTTTTAATACCCACTAAGTCTACAAATAAAACAAATTGTATGATACATTTCTTTTTAATCCAAACCATAATAATTGTACAGATAACAATGAACTTATAATAGTATAAAGATTAATTAACTGAGATCAAACCAACAACAAGTAAGTTCTACCCTTACGTTATGACGCAATGACATCTGTACCTTGATCCACGTAAATCAAACAAGACAAATATCGTTGGCGTTTAATTGTCGTTCGGTCGTCCTATAAGTCCTACCCAAAATAGGTATTCACGTATTCTTTGAACGGGATTCGATAGAACGACAATCCAAACATCTCAGAACAGAACCGAATCAAAGACTTTTGTCAGTTATAAAATTATCTATATAACACGAATAATAAAACACAAGTTTTAATTAAATATTGCTTGCTGTCACAAGTGGTGAACCATAACGTAATATAATTCGGGCTAACGCAGCAACTACTGGATGTAATTGCGCCCTTCGTGTCGTTTCATCCACGAGCTCAGCATAAATGTACATTAAAAGACACAAAATATAATAAATTAATAACTAAGTAAATACTCACATTTTGTCCTAGCGTCGCAGGCGAGGGCGGCGGACTCGCACTTGCACTCCCGGTAAGGGTATTAGATACTGCAACAACGCAGGTCGCAGGCGCAGGCTGGGTTACGGGTGCGGGGTGCGGGGGTAGTGGAGGGAGGCGTGTAAGTGGGTGAATGCAGGCTGTGTTCGGTTCGGATACATTTGATGCCTCAAAATTCATTATTTTTTTAGAGTGTTCGAAAATACTCAATAATGGGAAAACCGCAGCTGAGCTCCGGTTTTGGCTCTCAAACCCGGTTTTCAAAAATCGCTAAATTTTGGCCGATTTCCGGTTTTGCGCAAAACCGGAAAACCGGTTTTGCATGCCCTAACAAGTACCTATCTATCGAAGTACAGGTTACAATAAAATGCGCATTTTAAAACACTGGTTATACTTTACTAATCCACCATATATACATACATAGTTACTTACTTTTACGGCAAGAAAGATGTTGTCGGGTGCCTCATTAAGGAAAGTCTCCACGTTTTTGACTGAGAACACTTTGGATTTTTTAGGTTTAAATCCATCAGACATCCTCTTCAGATACGCTATTAATTTCGAATATGTGTCCAGTTTTACGTCGTTATTAGAACTGACTGTTGATTTTAGCATTGAGTAGGTACTCCAAAGTGTGGAAGGTTGTTTAGTTTTGGCTAAGTACTGGAAGTAGGCCAAAAACACAGATTCTGAAAAATTCTTGGCGCCTCTTGAATTTCTCCATTCAATAAAATTACCATAAGCTTTCATATATTTCTCCCGGGATTTTGCAGGTAGTAGATTATCCATCACATTTCTTGCGTCAGTTCTAATACTATCAGGAGTTAATTCTATACTTTCACTGTCACTTGAAGAACTCATTTTTCAAAACAAAATCATGAATTTCTAAATTTCTATCAATCCGTGAAAATTGACGAAAACGCGGGCTATAGTTCGCGCGTTTTTAATTTTATTTCTTTTCTTTTTTTGTATTCAGCCGGCGCGCGGCGCTACTATGGGCCGTCGCACCAGCCAGTCTTTATTCAAACAATATTTGCGTTCGATTTCTTGGGCGCTGAACACAAGATGTTCCAAATTCAAAAAGTGCGCGGCAAAGATAATTGCGGCGCACTTATAAAGAGGATTAAAAACTCATTACTGCCCGCTAAAAGTTTCTTATAGAAAACACCACCTTTGGGTGCACTTAAAGGCGAACCAAGTCGTCTTTTTCGAATAGATGGGATGAAAACTTTTTGACATCGATGTGTGTAGCTGGAACAGCGACTAAAACAGCTTTAACTTATTCTTATTTTTCAGGTATATAAAGGTCGCCTCAGCAGAATTCACAAGATCTACAGCCTGCCTCTGTCTGCTAAGAACGGTTCAGTATTGTCATTGCTAGTGGAGTCCCAAGGCCGTATTGGTTTCGGCAGATATATCCACGATTACAAGGTAATCTTGGAAACAGAAAATAGTCTGAAAGAAACTAGATTTTGTTTTTTTATCGTTTTTTTTTTTGCTAAAAGTAAAATTATATCTAAGAGCACGTCCATTGCGTTTACTTAGCGTCTATTAAGGTAAAGTCACTTTGTTCTTGTGCCCGTATAAATAGCTAGGTACCATATTACACTCTCGATAAAGTCCTAAATATATAACACTAAATTACACTTCACTAACTCAAAAGGTTTAGTCCTTTTGAGTCTTCTTACTATGTCCGTGTTATCGAGGAGCTGGATGGCCTCAATATTAACATGATGATGAAGCCGATGTTTGTGAGCTTCTGCGTATTTTTGTATTATACTGTTTACGAACTCTATATTCAGGTCCCGATGGATGTCGTCAATTCTTATATACCAAGGCGCGTTCACGATGCTCTTGAGTACTTTGTTCTGGATTTTTTTTATCATTTCTACATTGCTGTCTTTGGCGCAACCCCATTTTTGTATACCATAGGTCCATACTGGCATAAGGACTGATTTGTAGAGCAGGATTTTGTTAGGAACTGACAACGCGGAATGCCTTCCTAGTACATGCTTCTGTAACGAATTTCTAATTCTTCTCGTTTCTTTTTGACGTGGGCAGCAAAGCTTTCCAGCAAAGAAAGCGAAGGTCATACTGAGATATTTGGCAGTGTTTTGGCACTTTTGTTGTTTATATACACCGGGTTGTGTTCCGATTTCTTATTAGGTGTGATAAGATCTTGTGGACATTATTGCGGTATCATCAGCAAAAGTAGCAATAGTAGCATTTTCTAGTTCTGATATATCACATGTGTACAATAGGTGCAGGACCGGGCCTAGAACACTTCCTTGTGGTACACCAGCTTTTATTTCCTTTAGTTCAGAATAAGCATTCTCTAGCTTTACTCTGAAGACTCTACCAGATGATTCTCAACTATGATTCTAATATGTCTGCGAACTGTTTTGGCAGCATAGTTCTTAGTTTATAAATCAATCCGTAGTAGTACAAACTTTTTCAAAAGCCTGGGCTACGTCTAAATATATAGTGGTGCATACTTTTCTATCTTCAAGAGCTTTTACAATTACTGTTGTAATTCTATGCACCTGATCTATCGTTGAATATTTTTCTCTGAATCCAAATTGATAGTCTGATATAATATTATTGCTATTGCTATTTAAGTTATTATAGGTTGCAGTCGTTTTAAAAGTAGTTCCTCGATAAGCTTTGACATCACTGGCAGCAAGGAGATAGGCCTGTATGATGATGCATCTTGAGGTGGTTTCCCTGATTTGGGGATCATGATCACTTCTTCAACCTTCCATAGGTCTGGAACATGCTTTAGTCTAAAAGAAGCCTTGTGTATTTTGGTAAGTTTTACCAGTGGCGTGCCTAGGGTCCTACAATACGGTAAGCCAATTGTATTGTATTGTATTGTACAACGGGCTGGTGTCCACAACTCCACGTCAAAGCGCATATTTTGCGTATGGGCTATACACTAAATTACACAAAGTAATTTGCCCTGTCTGGGTTCGTCCCCTCGACTCTTTGTTCGTAAGTCGGGGCTGCCACCACTGGGCCACCGCTGCTCTCACGGTAAGCCCATAAGGCAAGCTGACTGTTCAGAAACCCTAACGTCATGAAGAGTAGTAGGTTATAAGGACGTGTAGAAGTGGAGATCTTGGTCGGCGCTCTCGGTCTGTGGAAAATGTCCTCTAAGTGTTGGGCAAACCTTGATGTTTTTTCTCGTTACGTATTGCCCATTGTCCATTTAGTTCTTTTATTGGCGGTATGTGAGCAATAGGTTGTTTTTGGTTCCTTGTGGCCTTCCATAGTCGATCGATCATTGGTCAGTTGAAGAAGATGCCTAGTTAAATTTTCGTCCCGAACTGTCCTGATTGCCTTGCTAATTTGTTTAGTTATTCTATTTAACATTATCTTATCTTGCGGAAACCTGCTCATAAATAAATAAAATAATAAAATCATTTATTTCAGGTCCGAGACCCATATAAAGCAAACGTAAAAAAAAAATAGATAGACACAAATACAAACACATAAATTATAGAAATGTCACACAAAATGCAAAAAAAAAAATTGAAATTACATTAAAATTACATTAGAAACATTATTGAATTAAATTAAATTAAAAAGTAATAGACACAATCAATTCAGAATAATACATAAAAATGTCAAAACAAATTATCATTTCTCTAAAATGTTACTTACAAAATGTGGAATTACGAAACAAAATTAAATAATAAATAAATCAAAGCATTGCTATACAATATGTGAGTATTGGGGCTTAACAACATGTCGGTTACAGCAGTGCCTTATACATATAGGCACAATCAAGTCTCCCTGCAATCATTACCAGGACAGCGTTGGAGCTGGCTCGCACCCTGCGCACCAAGGACGCGCACCGCTTGCGCATGGTGGCGGCTTAGCTGCCGCTTTTTTGTCAAGGTTCTTTTTTCTCTGATCATCTGTTATTTCTTTTGGATAAGTATTAACCTTCATAGTTCTTTTTTATCGGGTGTAAAATTGCCCATGCAGTTTGTTGGACATTATACAATTATGCTTATGAAATATGTAAGTCTATTTTATTTTCTAAGTCCATTTTAGGGGATTCCCAGTCTGTGAACTTGTTCACGAGAAACGGGATACCTTATCTCTGTTTGATATGAAATTATTGGTGAGTGATCAGAGTTCATATTAAATCCGTCTTCGGCACTTATAAAGTCAGACGATATTCCTTTATATATAAAAAAGTCAATTAAGTCTGGAATTTGCTTGAGCCGGCCAGTATGTCGGCTTTCCAGGTGAAAGAACCTCTGATTTGGTTTCTTGTATAGCACTTAGTAGCTCTTTGCCTTTTGTTGTTGTTAGTCTGGAGCCCCAATAGGTATTCTTGGCGTTGAAGTCACCACCTAGTATGCATCTATTCCCAAGTAACGCTAAGAGTGTTTTGTCTTGCTATTTTTTAAGTGCGTCTTTTGGTGGGATTTAAACAACAGCTATAGTGTTTACTTGCATTTCCTGATCTTCACATTTCGTCTGTTCATAATGATGTATGTTTTCCCTAATTATAACGGCGCTGCCTCCTCTCGCTGCGTTATCAGGATGCAGGGCAAGATATCTCTTGTAGCCTTGAAATTTTACAAACGATTGTTGTGTAAAGTGTGATTCAGATATTAAGCATATATATATATATATATATATATGTTTTCTGTATCTAGGACTACTTGTAACTCGTGTTGGTGTTGCAGTAGTCCATTAGCATTCCAAGGTTATCAATCATTTTCGCAGATGAATAGGTTTTTGGCACTCATTTATAGTTTTAAAGCAGTTCATCAAATGTTGAAATTAGACTTAAAATTTGGTCGATTTTTGATTCCGAACTGGTCGCCATATTGTTTTTGACTACTTGATAGTACGAGGACGGCTTAATGACGGCAGAAACTAGAATGAAAAGTTACTACATCGGTGCATAA
The DNA here is from genome assembly GCA_916618015.1 of Xestia c-nigrum. Taxonomy (NCBI): domain Eukaryota; kingdom Metazoa; phylum Arthropoda; class Insecta; order Lepidoptera; family Noctuidae; genus Xestia; species Xestia c-nigrum. Next base: position 14,004,952 of record OU745255.1, on the reverse strand, counting down.
ATAATTCAGCGTATATTGTTGAATCGTTTTATAATAACTGTAGCGCAACACAATAACTATAATAGCAAGAATAGTTTCTAGTCGACGGATTAGAACTGAAATGAACATTATTTTATTTCAGATTTTTTATTAATACGCATTAAGTACGTATTCTATGTATATCTTTGGCTAAGAGTCCTTAATTATTTATTCTTCTGTTTTTTTTTCATAACGTGCTTTCGTGTTTTCAATCTAAAAGTTACGTACTGAATGTTATTTTTATTTTTATTTCCATATCAATATTGGCCAAGTTTTCGGTAGTCTAAGAAAACCTCAAATTGATATCGTGGTTAACAATGTGGTCGGACCATTATCAATGACCTAAATTAATCAATAGTTTTTGTTCTTTAATTTGTAGTAGGCATAACTGTCCGTTCAGCTTACGAATTTTTGTTGCTTATATAGATTTTGCCTATGAATTCTTGTATTCTATTATTTGTATCCAATGGTATTCTGATTGTACTGCTCATATTAATGCACTAGTATAAATACGAGTTTATATAATAAGTCGAATATTAAAAAATAACACGTCATGCAAAGTATAAATTACGACGTAATAACTGATAACCTGATAAGTAAATTATTAACTGCGAAAGATAAAAAACAACTGACATAAACCGAGCAGTTAAAACGTCTAACTAATTCAATAATCTTAAACTCTGATTGAAGCGTATTTGGGCCTATCTACAGCAAAATACCTAGATAATTATAAATAAATAAATAAAATTTTATTTTCGGAGATTATAGAATCTCCGTAGGGTTCCGCAGAAATGTTTTTTAATAATATACAGCGCATCCATATTCCGCCAGCTGTAACTTAATACTGTGTAGTTTGTGCGCTTTTAGGTCAGATTTTAAGTAAAATTAACTCAACATTGTAAGAACTGCATAAGCGAGACACTGACTGCATGAGGTCCATTAAAAGCTGTAGATACTACCTGCTACCGTTAAATCATTTTAAATCTGGGAAGCCATTTTGGTTCGTTTATGCATAATACAGAGATCATCATCATCATCATCATCATCATGATCATCTCGTCTGCTCGACGTCCGTACGTCACTACAGGGATCCAGCAGAATATCAGCGTCAGGTGCATGCCTGACACATGCTGAGCTGGACTCCCATTTGGTGTAACCTTGAGACGCACACCGCACCTTGCATACCCTCTTTGTTATTTTTTTTTTTATTATTTGAAGTTTGTCATAATGTTACTATACTTATTTTGTAAATATGTTTTTATTTGTTTTAAGTGAACTGCTTTATTTAATTGTATTTCTGGGTGCTGTGCTTTGTCTTTTGTGTGCACTAAATAAATGATTTATCTATCTATCTATCTATCTATCTATCATACTAAATTACTAAGGTAAGCTAAAAACGTTGTTAACCTAACCGGTTGAGACGCTAAGAAAATAAAAATCTATCGAAGGCTGTTTAAATTAACGATAAAATGTCGATGTGCGGTTTTTGCGTCGGTAGTGTTCCTTCTACCTTGTATGTATATTACAGTGAAATGAGCTCCCTGAAAGCACACAACGTGTAAAGATTCAAACATAAATCCATGCTCATAAACAATGCCTACGTTTCATCATCATCATCATCTGCCTAGCCTTTTCCCAACTGTGTTGGGGTCGGCTTCCAGTCTAACCGGACATTTCATCATACTAACCCGAATATACATATTTGCGTTGGTCATCTTATCTGTCACGTCGACACAGTAATGCTTGAGTCAGACATTGATGAAGACAGACGACTCACTATAAGATTGTTATCGACACAATTATAGTTCACTACACTTCAAAATATTTATTTTTATCTAACTTTTTATATAACCAACGGTCTTCTTGTCCAATCAACTCTTTGTTCCCAGATCCATTGATGTCTTAGTAATTGGAAAAAAACTAGAAGCAAACTATATTATAGTACCTATGAGGGATTTTTACCGATTTGTTCTCAACATTATTACCATTTCAGGGTATACTTAGCGAGGTGAAGTTCAACAGTAAGGTATTGAATGGAAAATGGAAGATAACTGGATTCTCTCTGGAGACGTTCGACACATCATCAGCAAGGAGTGAGAATAACGCAATGCGTCCTACTTTCTACGAGGGATCCTTCACCTTGCCAGCCGGGGAGGCGCCGTTAGAGACATTTGTCGACACTACTGGATGGGGCAAGGTAATCCGAACCTCGAATTCAATTTACCCAATGGTCTTTTAGCTATTTTATACCTAAAAATAGTTTATTTTGGTTTATAAAGTTGAATACAGTCGCTCAGCTGTCTCCCATCCTAACTTTTAGCTAATTTGAAGAATGGTATGTACTATGTAATGCATCCGATTAGTTGGTATATTTAACATTTCAGAATATTTAATGAATTTTCATGTATTTGATTCATTTGGCCTAATTACCTGTGCTAGAATCTAGTTGAAGGGTTATCAATATGCTATGTAATATCATTGCAGGGCTACGTATGGGTGAACGGGCACAACCTCGGCAGGTATTGGCCGAGCGCTGGTCCTCAGATAACACTGTACCTGCCCGGAATATGGCTCAAGCCAGCACCACACAGCAACCACATTCAGATCCTGGAACTTGACAAACCTGCCCAGGTTGCCTCCATGGACTTTATCGACCATCCTATACTCAACCGAACTGGGCATATCAACAGATGGAGACTTCAACCGTGATCAACTTAATATTTACAATTAATTATACGACTAAACAGTAAAGTTCATAATTACTTTTTACAATAAAGACTTGTTTGATTTTTCCTCTTTATTGTTCATTTCATGTGTTCCGGTGACCTGCAGGTGCTCTGCATCGAGACTTCTTAAATAAATAAAGTACACGATTTGAATACATACCTTTACAACGCAATTTGATTCCTATACATACACTTTGCAAAATTCAAAAGCGAATTAAGCGCTTATTGCTACGAAATTATAGAAATATGCCATATAATATGAACATTATACTCACTACATAATGTACCTATGGCTTAAGTGAAAAACTATACTTAACGTGGCTCATCACATAACATCATGCCTGTTTTCCCGAAAAGTTAACCTGATGGTCTGCTAAACTTTTCACTAGTTATGTTTATGATCCATAGATGAAGGGGAACTCTAATGCCTTCAACCGGGCATAATATCAGAATTAATAGTAATTCAAAAAGAGACAAAATCCAGTCAACGTCAAGTGCGAGTCAGACGCACACATAAAGGGTGCCGTAGCGTAGCACCAAAAAATATAAAAACAATACAATAGGGTAGACGACAAGAAAAACTTATTACTCCATCGATTATCAAATATTTGACCCATATTTTGTCTTTTGTTATGTAAATCAAAATTGACGAAAATATAACGCTTTTGAAAACCCCAATACGTCACTCCTAGGTATAATTTTTAGAGCGTACTAACGTCATGAGCCCCCCATTCCCGAGTTTCGATGCTTTTTATCTTTGTCAATACTCATTGATTTACAAAAACAAAAAATACGTGTCCATTATTTTCCAGTACCATAACTGACGGACTAAATATATAATTATGTAATTTTTTGATACTGTCGTTAAGCCCATTACCGCTCGTATAAAGTCTAATTTACACTCAACAGCAAAAGCACGTTTGATTTTTTTATGTCATTGAAAAAAAAATGTGTCTGCTGCAGTGTCACGAAAAAGTTCCATATCTAATAAAGTAAACACCGATAAAATTTTTCGTTGAAAAAGTATAATTTAACAAAAGAACCCTAAAAATGAGGCACTCTAATTTTTGACACGGTAGGTAGTTCGTAGTTACGGTCTATACTATGAAATAAAATGAAGTATGACAAGGAAAGTGTCTCCTAGAGTTATATGCGTGGAACGTATAATTAGTGCTTTAGCTGCTGTAAATGAACCCCCAAATAAAGAATTGGTGTCCCTTGTAGGTTTGGATAAAAAGGGAAAAAACGATTCCTGCAGCCGGGCTAGCATGGGCAGGGGATAAAATTTTCTCCACCTGTCATTTCCACTGACTTGTCCCTTGTCAGTGGAAATAACCGGTGGACAAAAGTTTTATCCCCGGCCCATGCTAGCCCTGCTGGGGTTACGAGTGTTTCCAGCAGGACAATTCTAAACGAGTGATCGGAGAGAAAACTTTGTGCATGGTCAGGGAGGGAGTTTATATTAGTGCCAAGAAGTGCCCCCAAAAATAAAATATGTAACCCTTTGGGTTTTCGAGATATTGCCTGCCAGTAACGTTTTTCAGAATCGTACATCGCTAAAATTATTGCTTGTGCTTCTGTAGAATAAACATACACGAGTAGCTCTTAATTAGTGCCCCAATTTTGTTTATGAAAATGTTTATAATTTTCACGTTAAAAATCATAAATGAAATTATGCATATTTAACGTGAAACTGAAAATACAAATGCCTAGAATGTAACTGTAAAAATAACGAATTCCATGGAAAGTAACTAATTAGGTACCTACTTACATTTTATTATAATAAACGTCTAGCAACCCGATTCGCTTTCCTGTTGTTCAGGTGATTAATTTAAATTTTGAGTATACATGATGTTTTATTTATTAGATCTTACCCTGTACCACCTCACTTCTCGTAACTCTCGCCTGCTGAACTTTTGAGTCAATAAAAACGGGATCATTCTCAGAAGACCCATTGGCCATGAAGGATCTAGTGAGAATTAATTTACTCATTATATCCTAATTTCAAGATATGGATCTACTGCGAATCGTTAATTCTCAAAAGGACCAAGGACCATCAAGGACTTGGGCAATGGATCTTCTGAGAATGAACGATTCTCAGTAGATCCATATCTTGAAATCAGGTTTCAATGAGAAAATTAATTCTCACTAGATCCATCATGGATCTTCTAAGAATAATCGAAAACGTCGTCGTAGCTATTAAAAAAAACTGCTAAATATACAAGTAAAATATAATCTACGCTCATATTGTACAATTTCCTAATTGTTGGATACTACTGATCGGATCAGGGGGGCTAAATGTGCCCTTTAGCAGAATCAAAACAGTACAATCATATTAATTACGTTACTATTCGTAAAATGGTCACAGACACTATTTATATTTATAATAATAACTGCATAACAGACGATTTTAAGAATTTTAACGTTATTATAATATTTTCTGCGGCTATTTTTTACGTTCACATGGAATACTTTTCGCCCATAACGTCGACGAAGCTGCGGGCCACAGCTATTCATCACTAGGACATAATATAAAACTAGTCTTCTTCTTCTATACATACTCTAGTTTCTAACCAAGCAAACACTTAAGTCTTATCTGTCGTAAACATAATAAATAACTACATTTTCAACATTGCATTAATTTTAACAAGCCTTTACCGAAAGGTATTTTTAACAATAATTGCTTAATGGGTATATTCTAATTTTATAAATAGTCCGATCAGTGAGTATAGAGATATTTACACACTACGCCGTAATATATGGAGGTATTCGCATCATACATGGCAGGTGCTTCGGGACTTTGGTGAATCATTGTGAGTACCTAAGATAATTATTTTTAATATTATAATAAGTGGTACATTTTGATACAAGAGCCTCGTCATGCGAAGCTGTACACCGCAATCAGGCAATTATACTGTGAGTGACTAAGGTTCATGATCACTTAAAAGATAACGGTCTGTTTATCTAGAAACAGCTGTTTAAGGGACATGTTCCTCTACAAAAATGCGTCTTAAACAGTTGTGTTTAGATAATCAGACCGTCATCTTTTTGGTGAACATGGACCTAATTGGTCGCATTCATTTGCTTTTTTTTTCTTTTCAGACAGCGAGATGAGAAGGCAATGGGGAGTGTTCGTGGCAGTATCGTTGTGGAGCGTCGTAAGCGGGCCCCTGACGAAGGCTGACGATTCTTATGTGTATGATGACCCAATGATCAACCAAGTCGCACATAAGCGAAATGAGAGACTTTCAGAGCCAATTGCAAAGGTAAAAAACTTAAAATAATTTATTTTATCATTGCTCGAGTCGCTGCAAGATATTCACATTACGCCAGTAGTCCCTATTTAAGCCTCTAGAGAAGCCTCAATACAACTGTTTTTAACAAAGTGTTCCAAAAGGGCTCTTTATGACGCATGTATATTGATAGCGAACTTTGCATCAGTGGTAACAATCCGACATTGACAGTACGGAGTACCTTTTCTTGTAGCAGTCATGGCGATTTTTGACGTTGCAAGATTTACCATGATAAAAAACTTTTTTGCAAAAAATATAACCGACTTCACACAAAAAAGTGAAAAATAACTTTAGCTTCAGAAGTCGGTGACCTTTGTTTGATTGATTTAGTTTTTTTGTCACCGACTTCTGAAGCTAAAGTTATTTTTCACTTTTTTGTGTGAAGTCGGTTATATTTTTTGCAAAAAAGTTTTTATTTTTCACTTTTTAGTGGTTCATATGTGCTTTCATAGCGTAACGGCGTGGTTTTTTGTTATGAACTGGTGTAAACAATAGAGAGACATGAGATTTCAGCGATCCCAGTACATTTGCTATCATTTATTGAGGAGTTCCCGTCGCCTATCTTCCAAAGATCTTTACCAAATTGAAATGGAATCATTCCGAGAACGTACTCTTCCTAAAACGACCCAAATCGCTTCTGGTGTGCCTATAAAATTTAAGGAATTCCCTCTATTTCTCCAGGATCCCATTAAATGGAACTTAACACATCTAACTGTCAAAATCTGGGTGTATTGTACACTTATGCGTACTCCCTCAGAGCATACCGGCGTGATGTTACGTCACTATGTTACATAAACAATAAACAACCAAGCGATTGCAGCAATTACTGCAGCTTTGCCGTGTATTTTTGAAGAGTTCCATTTATATATCCGAAGATCAGCGTCAGATCTTAACTAAATTAAAATTGGACCAAACGAGAAGCACCAGCTTTCAAATAAAAAAAGAATCATCAAAATCGGTTCACCCAGTCGAAAGTTCTGAGGTAACAAACACAAAAAAAAAAAAATACAGACGAATTGATAACCTCCTCTTTTTGGAAGTCGGTTGAAAATGGACGTAACGTCTGTACAGACAGTGACCAGATAACAAAAAATAATCTTACAGATATCACAAGACCATACTTTTTCAGTCTTATATCAAACTATACGTATATGGGCCATGCCATTGCAGCCTAAAATATATGATGTTTTTGTTGTTGTTATATGAGCCCAAAGTCGTATACTACCTAGTAGGCTGAACCAATTGACCCACTGATCCTAGAAAAAAATAAAGGAATGGTAAACAGTCCAACAACTTATGCAGGACATTAACACTGCTGTACCTATACAGGTCCCTTTTATGTCAAACTAGATATTATATGAAATTTTCTCATTACCATAGAGAAAACATCCGATTTTCAAGTTTATCTATAACATAAATCCATCGATATTTATTTTTAACCGACTTCTAAAAAAGGAGTTTGTTCGCGCATAACTCCGTCGCTTGCCAACCGTTTTTTTTTGTTGGAAAGGGTATACTTTCCAAATGGTCCCATAGTCACCAAGTCGGGATCTGATGATGGAATCTAGGCAAAATCGAGGGTACTCTTCAAATTTTATGGGATAATTTACAGCGATTTTGGTATTTTCTACGACAAGTAAAGCATTTGCGTTCGATAAGAACCATTCTACCATCAGATCTGAAGATGAAGCCAAGAGTCACGGAACTCCATAATGAGACAATGTATCCTAGTCGTGTTTGGGGTTGTTGTAATTGTAACGGTATGCACTTTCCATGTGTATATACCAAGCACATGTAAACCACTAAAAGGTGATAAATAAAAACTTTTCTGCAAAAAATAAAACCTAGATAACTTTAGCTTCTGAAGTCGGTGACAAAAAAATTTAATCAATCAAACAAAGGTCACCGACTTCCGAAGCTAGAGTTATTTTTCACTTTTTGTTTTTTTTTGAAGTCGGTTTTATTTTTTGCAAAAAAGTTTTTTAATAATGACCATAAATTAAAGCTATTAATATTTTGGAACGATACCACTTCATAATATCGCATAAGTTAGTGGACGAACGAATAGAACTTTCCCCATGCAGTGTAAATCCAGTTCCATACATTGTAGAAACCGTTTTTTTTCCAACAGTCAGAATCCTTTGTCCGTCGATGTCCCATCCACGTCCACCATGTATGTATGTGCATCGATACCGTGGGATATAGCAGATCGGGCGATATAAATAGTAGCTAGTCAGAAGTGGAAAGGTCGCTGCCTGTTCTGATCTACTTGGACGGAGTTCACACTTAGAACTTATAAGACCGGTACGATGGTCTCGAATTCTCGATAATGTGTGTAAAGAGAGAAAAACGCAAGGAAAAAAACGACCCCGTTTTTGCAACATTTTTCATTCCTGCTCCGCTCCGAATGATTGTAGCGTGATGTTATATAGCCTAAAGCCTTCCTCGATAAATAGACTATCCAATACAAAAATAAATGGACTATCTAATACAAAAAGATTTTTTTAATTCGAGCCGGTAGTTCCTGAGAATAGCGCGTTCAACCAAACAAACAAACAAACTCTTCTGCTTTATAATATTATACTCGTAGTATAGATTGTATTGTACGGGCTTGTGTCCGCAACTCACGTCGAAGCGCGTATTTTGTGTATCTATAATCCACCACGCGTGCGAATTGGTAGACGTCACACGTCTTTGAATTGTTGGTTCTTGGACATGCCGGTTTCCTTAAGATGTTTTCCTACACCGTTTTTGAGAGCAGTGGTGTTCAAATAAATTACACAAAGTAATGCGCCTGCCTGGGTTCGAACCGACGACTTATTGTTCGTATGTCGGGGACGCCACCACTGGTCCACCCCTGCTCTCTAAACCAGTTTATAACAGTTGTAACTTCAACTACCCGACGACCCGATTGGTGCAGCGGTAGTTAGGCTGCCTTACGTTCTTAGGGTCCTGGGTTCGAATCCCGGTAGGAACAAATGTTTGTGTGATGAGCATGGACATTTGTTTCCGAGTCATGGATGTTTATATGTATAAGAAGTGTGTATTTACAAACAAAAAGTATATATGTAGTATATCAACTGCCTGGTGACCACGACACAAGCCTTGCTTAGTGTGGCACTAGATGGCGCTGTGTGTCCAGCGATATTAATTTATTTATTTATTTATTTAACTGTCCCAATAACATTATTTTGGCAAGATTTTTAGCATTCCTATTAATTGTAAAGAGTTTCTTACTATTACCACAGATAAAAAAAAATAATAATAATACTAGCGTCTATTACCAAAATTTTAATCAAGACTTCTTAGTACCACATAACTATTTTAATGTCCAACGTACAACGATAACAATTAACATAATGTGTATATAAAATATTTTTGGCAGTAATAAATTAAAAACCCTTGACCATGCGAATTTGTGTCAAAATATCTAGATTTTTTTTTTAAATAGGTTCTTAGGCTATCTGATCTCTCCAATAATAAAAAAAATACACGAGATATTGGGAGGGGGGAGGAGGGTTAGCCTAAAACTCACGACATATCACGATGGGCAAAAATAAGATGGGTATCTTGAAGGGTAAAATTGGCCTAAAAACCACCGTGATTAAAGAACGACCCCTTTTCCCTTTTCACGTGATTAAAAGGCGATCTCTTTAAAATACAATGAACACAATTTTGGTTAAACCAAAAAAAAATAATTAGTTTAAAACCCAAAGGTATGGGAGAGCAGATATTTTGCAACCACGTCTTACAAATGTGTATTTATTTGTAAGACGGTGGTTGCAAAACAATCTTCTCTACAGCGTGTCCTGTAAATATTCGAGAATAAGCAACATTAACAGAAGTTATAACTGTTGTTTCATGATATTACAGGCAGAACTAGCAAACCGGAACATCACTATAGTTGGAAATGATTTCATGGTCGATGGTAAGCGTCTGCAAATCATTTCGGGTTCCCTGCACTACTTCAGAGTACCTGCTCCCTACTGGCGAGACCGTCTGAAGAAGATGAAAGCTGCTGGACTTAACTCTGTTGCCACGTATGTGTTTTTTATGGTTTTTAGATTTTAACATGTTCCAATTCAGCGAATCCTGGGTTATGCTCGCCGTTTAAAATATCAAAAGCAATTTATTTATGTGTGTGTGCAATAAAAATAAGAATGAATCTTTAGCCGTTACCCCTATAGAGTGGACGACAAAAAACGAATTAGTCCGTCATTTAGGCTTTTTTTTCGTTACGTAAACCAAAATTGACTTTAAAATTCCTAAGACGTCACGCCCTGGTATTATTTTTAGTGAGTTCTGACGTCACGAGCCCACTCCCGAGTTTTGAAGCGTTTTATTTATGTCAATAATTCTATATTCATTGATTTACAAAAACAAAAAATACGTGTCCATTACTTTCCAATACTCTAACTGACTGGACTCTTAAGGACTCTAGGCACCGGCCACACAGAACAGACGCAAGGCACGGACCCGTCGCAGTGGCGGCGCCCGTTTAATCTACTTGCATATAAAATTTATACAGCCGTCGCGACGTAAAACATACAGAAAAGACGGGACGCCGTCACGACGTTAACTCGTCGGCGTCCTATTGGAAAACATATAGAAAGGACAAGGCGCGGGAAGGGCGCGGGCCTGCACGGGCGCAAGCGGGGGAGCGGAAAGGGCGCGGAGGGCAGGTTCTCACAGCGCTCGCCCGCTCGCCAAAATCGGACGGTTGAATGCCGGGAAAAGCTTCTAGTGCGCGCCATAAAAAGTCGTGACGGCGCCCTGTCTGCGACGGGTCCGTGTCTTTTCTATATATGTTAAAAAGTCGTGACGGCGCCCTGTTTGCGACGGGTCCGCGCCCCGCCCTCGTCTTGCGTCTTTTCTGTGTGGCCGTTGGCTAACGGACTCCAACGGACTCAAACGAACTAAACAGATTTGAAATTTTTTGATACTGTCCTCATGCCTAGTAGCCGTCTGCACTATATTCCTATCTCATCGTTTGATGCTCCTCTTTCCTTCACATCGTATATTTTCAGTAATTCATGAGCTTGTTTGTCTCAAGCACTACAAGAACACAATCTTAGAAACTCAATCAAATTCTGCAGCCCTCTAGAACTAAATGGGAAAATGTTTTTCTCCCTCGCATGAATTTAAATTTTATACTTCGTTAACATGTTTCATCATCCATCAGATACGTAGAGTGGAGCTTCCACGAGCCTGAGGAACGACAGTACTCATTCGAAGGCGACCGAGATATCGCCCAATTCATCCGCATAGCGGCAGAAGAAGGCCTGTATGTGCTGCTGCGGCTTGGCCCGTACATTTGCGCTGAAAGGGACCTGGTCAGTGGCCATACATATTTTGACAAATAAATCAGGTTTTTTTCTAATATCACTGAAAAGGTCAACATCGTTTTAGTAGGTAAACAACGCAATTAACATAATATACAGGGTGAATTTTAATTAATGCGACAAAATGAAATTGGAGCTTCAGTTACAGTAACATAGTAATTATAAACTGTTTTTTCTACAATCTAAATCGTTAAAAAAAATTACGCGATTATCGTTTTCAAAAGGTCCATTGATGTTATTATCTTTATTTAAGCACGAATTATCGGTATTCCAGTAATATGCAAAATAAATAAGAAAAATTAAGGCAAAATTAGGTAAATGACCGCTATATTGAGCACTGCAATGAGTCGGCAAGATTTTTGATACTTTTATTATTTTAACGGTTTTCGTAACACTGATCAATTATTTTTTTATTTTATATTTTATACATTTTCTTGACAACACGTATTATTGTATATTTAAATTTGTCGCATCTATTCAATTTCACCCTGTAGAATTATATGTTTACTGGATGACACAACATGTCGTGTTCTGTGGATATTTGCTACTTAGTACGACTTTTCTAACTTTATATTATTTTCTTTAATTTTGAAAAATAGTCCTATTTGTCCGTGTAATAAATAGCTTTAGCAAGTAATACTTGTTTCCTAACTACCGCCAAGTGACCAGGTGTGCTTCAAGGTAACGTTCTAGGCCCACTGCTCAAAATGCGTGAAGGATACTTGTATATTGCGTTTATAATTCAAAAAATCTAAATAATGTTCTTCATCTTCCAAATATCAGTGATACCAAAGGTCAACATACTGATCATATTGTCTAGATTTGATGTCAGTCATTTTCACAACATAACGGGTATTTGTGTACATACCAGTAATAGATAGGTTGAGAGGTCAGATCATCAGATGATAATAATATTACCTTATCAAATGTTTTTATTCCTCTCAACTACATTACATTTTCATGACCAATACAATTAATAAAAAACTAAATAAAAACAAGAGAGAGCAGCGGTGGCCCAGTGGTGGCGGCCCCAACTTACGAACAGTAAGTCGTGGGTTCGAACCCAGGTAGGCGCATTACTTTGTGTAAGTTATTTTCTTCACCGCTGCTCTCAAAACGGTGAAGGAAAACATCGTGAGGAAACCGGCTTGTCCTAGAACCAAAAATTCGAAGACCTGTGACATCTACCAATCCGCACTGGGCTCGCGCGATAGATTATAGCCCATTCCCTCTCATTGAGAGGAGGCCGTGTCCCAGCAGTGGGAACATTAAAGGCTGATGATGATGATGAAATAAAAACAACATCGGTTTCTAATACGAGTGCGCATACAAATTAAATCTGCTATAAAGCAACTGATTAAAGTATTTTCAATACACTTCCTCGAAAAGTTCTAAGCGCACTACGAGTAGGTTCAACATGCAATATATTTCAGACGCGTACTTTTTTTGTCAGTTTTCCAACACGTGTGCAGGAATGAAAATTGCCACAGATACGGCTATAATTTGTTATTGCACTTCTCGGCTCACCACCACCTTCGCCTACAGCTCGTGTGTTAAATCGGCTTCGAATACAATAACAAACTAAATATTATTATCATATTATTTATAATTCTCAATAATTTGTTAAAAATAATTTGCATTTTATCACTTTAATTGTAATTTTGAAGTAGGCTGTATGGCTATATGTAATTAAACACCTTTCATTAGGCGCGTGCCATTTCCGCAATAATGCTTTATGCAATACTTGTTTGATTTTTCCTCGCAAGTGTGTTGAAAAACTGCGTATGAAACTCGTGGGCAACTTTCTCACTCGACACTCGACTGATTTACGCCTTCGCCAGAGGCTCGGGTTGCAACCCACAGCCTCGCGAATGATGAGCAACTGGTCTCACTTGTATCATAATACACTCCAAAAATTTTAATTAGTGTAAATTATCTCAGAAAAAAAACCACAGATCTCCACCCAAACTTATATTTTCTAAACTTATTAGCCGAACCCAAGCTTGTTAGGTCAAAACTTATTATGTAGATCAAAACTTATTATGTAGATCAAAACTTATCAGATCAAAACTTATTAAATCAAAACTTATTGCAGCACCAAAACTTATTTTAAAACTCAAAAACCGTTACATTACCAATTTAACCAATTATAACAAAATCTATTCCAAAAATACAACTCGACGCAATCCAACACAGCCGTTCGATTTAAACGTCCAACGAAGAATGCCTCGATGTTGCCAGTGTAAGAAAAATAATCACCCCGACTGAAATAAAAAACCGAGCTGCTCGATATAAAAATTAGGAAACCTTACACTCGACCATCCTGATGGCGTGTATGACCTCATACACGTACCAGGTGGAACCTTACACTTGGCAAACGAGGCATTTCTCTTTAGTATATGTATGTATGATATAAACATCAGTATTACTTTTATAATAGCGCAAAACTGAATACTTAAGTATTCTATCTGAATTTCAATTGTGTATATAAATAATATCTTAAATAACTAAGTATATCTATGTTATATTATGTACAGTTTATGTAATCCAATCTTTCCTTTTAGTAAACAAACACTGATTTTTATAGTATTCATTGTCTATCAAATCTTTACAAATATAATAAATCTACGGTAGGTACATTATGACCATATTAAATCAAATAACTATTATTTGCATTGATTCCAGGTCAAACACGACGAGAATGAGGCTCGTACTTGACCTGAAACAATGCAGGAGGCGTGATTAGAAATTTATAATATACGAGTATACACAAAAACAAACAAACATTATCAGACAATCTGTATCAGCATTTTGATAAAAATACAATAAAAGTCTAGTTTAGGATCGGTTTTACAAGTAATTTATCTATTTTTTTACTCAGAAGCGAGATCGATATCAATTGTGTCAACACAATGGTCATTATCATCCTCTATTTCAAGAGAGGCCACATGAATCCAAGGGCGCATTCGGTCTGCGGCAACAGTCGTTTTACGCTTGTTCTTCATCCCTTCAAAACCTGCAATGGGACCCACTTTATAACGATCGTTGCCCAATACCTTTTCGACCTTAAAGGGGCCCTCGTACGATGGTAAAAGCTTTTTACTTTTACCATCGTTCTGGAAAGTGACTTAGGTAATTTTAATTAAATCTCCCTTATTGTAAACACGAGCAGGTCGCCTTCCCTGGTCGTAATACAACTTTTGTAATTCCTGTGCTTTATCAATTTTCTCTTTTACCTCGTCACGTATAGATGATAAATCTGAAACTTCACGAGTTTCTTCTGTTATTTGGTTTAATGCCGGATTAACCTCACTATTCATTGCAGTTCCGAACATCACCTCTGCTGGAGATCTACCTATCGTCTTCTGCAAGGTGTTGTTCAAGCCCCATTGAATTCTGCCTAATTTATCGTCCCAGCTTTTTTCGTCGTCTCTTAAATTCTGAGCAGTTAGTGAATCGAGTATAGTCCTGTTGTACCGTTCGACTTGCCCATTAGATCTTGGGCAAGCAACTGCATTAAGCACGTGCTTTATCCCTCGATCCAAGCAAAACCTTCTAAAAGCATTTGAAGTGAAACAGGACCCTCGATCACTTACTAACCGATCAGGATTTCTAAAAGTATCAAAAATGTCTTCTAAAGCTCTCACCACATTTTGCGTGTTCGTATTTCTAACTGGTTTAATAAAAAGAAACTTTGTGAAAGAATCTACAACAGTTAGTATATGGGTGAATCCTCTCTTTGATTTTACGAAGGGCCCAAGGTGGTCGATGTGCAAGGTATGAAATGGCACCCCAACCTTTTCGATAGGATGTAGTAGCCCTTCCCGTTGGTTTGTATTATTTTTAACATACGCGCAGTCTATGCAAGCACTTACATATTTTTTTACAAAACGGGACATTTTAGCAAACCAGTAATTTCTCTTGATTCGTTCTAAAGTCTTATCAAATCCTACGTGGCCTATGTCGTCATGGTTCATCTTGCACAGCTGCCACCTAGCACCCTTCGGAACCACCCATCTTAGTTTTTCTTTGTCACCGTCTATACACCTAAACAATCTGTCATTCTTCACGACATAATTATCCCTTATATATTCTAGCCCTTTAGGATCCAAATCGCTACTGAGAATATCTCGAATTCTGCGCAATTCGGTATCTCCCATTTGAAGGGTCTGCAGCCAATCTTGATCGTTTATGACCATGACTGAAGGATATGATAACGGGTCGTAGGAGTCTTCTTGAGTAGCTGGATTTCTAGAAAGAGCATCCACATGACCCATTTTGGAACCTGCCCTATACTCTACAGAACATTCGAACTCTTCCAAAGCCAGCCACCAGCGAGCTATTCTAGGGATAAGGTCACGTTTCTGAAACGTTGAACGTAGTGCACTACAATCAGTGACCACTCTAAAAGTTTTCCCTAAGAGATAAACTCTGAACTTTTTAAGGGAACAGATAACGGCTAGAGTTTCCAACTCATATGAGTGGAAATTTTTCTCTTCAGGCGTCGTCTGGCGGCTATAATATGCCACAGGGTGAAAGGCACCTTCACTTCCCTTTGGACGCTGCAATAAAATGCCACCAATCCCAATCCTACTAGCGTCTGTGTGAAGTTCTGTTTCTGCTAAAGGGTCGTATATGGCGAGAACAGGTCTGTCTAATAGCTTACCTTTTAAAGCTTTGAACGACTCTACCTGTTCATTTGTCCACTCCCATACAGCATTTTTCTTGAGCAATTTTGTGAGGGGATGGGCCAATTGGGCAAAAGAATAAATAAATTTCCTAAAATAACTGACCAGGCCGAGAAATTGGCGTACGCAATGAACATTTTCAGGAGAAGGAAAATTTTCTACACATTGGATTTTCGTTTTACCTGGCCGCATCCCTTCTGAGCTGATCTCGTATCCAAGGTAATCTATTTTATTTTGCAGAAAACTGCACTTTGCGAGATTCAGCTTGAGATTTGCTCGCTGTAACAACCCAAGAACTTCCTCTAACCTTTCCATGCACTCTGTAGCTGTTTTGCCAAAAATTAATAGGTCGTCTATGTAAACAGTGGCTTTATTGAATCTAGCCGATCCCAAAACATGGTTCATCATCCTCTGGAAGACAGCAGGGGCATTTGCTAAACCGAACGGCATACGGTTATATTCGTACTGGCCGTCCGGCGTGACAAACGCCGTCAAATGTTTGCTGTTTTCCGCAATCGGTACTTGGTAATACCCCGACATCAAATCTAGGGTAATAAACCAAGCCTGCCCAGATAACCTCGATATCTCATCTTCAATCACAGGTATGGGATATCTTTCCTTTATGGTGATCGAATTGAGCAGTCTAAAATCAACGCATAACCGCAAATTGCCGTCTTTCTTCCGAACAAGAATAATTGGGCTGGAATAGTTAGACGTGGATTCCCTTATAATGCCTGCCTGCAACATTTCGTCTATCATTCCTCGAACCTTTTCGCGTTCATGGTGAGAAAGACGGTATGGCCTGTAAACTACAGGCTTTTGACTGCTCAATTCGATTTTCATCTCTGTCACATTTGTGCAACCCAGTTCAGTTAAATTTTGTGCAAAACAGTCCTCATAACGACGGAGTAAACTTATAAGTTTATCTTTGTCACTGACAGGTACGTCTTCACCTATTTGTACTTGACTCTCATCAAGCCGTTTGGCTGAAGAGACGTCAGTTTGTGGGTGTATTACTGGAAGAACATTTACATCAGCAAGTCTATAAACCAGGTCTACCATTTCGGCCCGTGAAAAAACGAATTTTTTTTGTAAGCAACAAGGCACCGAGCAAGGAATTACTACAACAAAGAGTAAACCGTCTTTGACTTCGTAAAATCCCCCGCATACAATGTACTGCTCGTTTGGTTTCCCCACAATCTTCGTATCGAACACTACACTACCCGTAAACAGTGTTTCTGTTGTGGCCCTAACACTAGCTGTGCCAAATAACGTATTATGTGCCACCATTCTTACCCTCTGTAATTGTTCCCTATCTTCATTGATGTTATCATTTGGGATTTCATTACTGACGTGCGAAAATTGTAATTTGTTAACATCTTTATAAAGAACTATATGGGGCTGTTCAGAGAAACTTTGCCCAATCAGCATTGGTTTTTCCAATAAGTGGTCTTCTACAACTCTACATGAAACAGTAGCGCTTACGTCATCAATAACCAAGTTCAACTTTGCCGAGCCTACAGACTTCACAAGGCTGTCTCCAAAACCCTTCATGAAAGTTGGAGTTTGGTCATGTTGAAGCCCAAGTTTTTCAAAATAGGATTTCTTAATAAGGGTCACGTCACTGCCAAGATCAACAAAGGCTTCCAGCAACAAACCCTCTGCGTTCACTTCTTTTATAAAATTTCTATTTAAATTAGAAGTTGAAATACGCATAGTTTTTGCTGCTGTATCAGTCTTAGTTGTCCCCGCGTCCTTTTTAATGCGACATTGATCCGACTTATGCCCAACTTTATCACAATGCCCACATTTAACCAAAGGTTTGGGGCACCTTGAAAATGGGTGTCCCCTCTCCTTGCAGTTGTAACAATACAAACTTGAACCGATCCTAGGACTCGGCCTATTACTTGCCCTATCATCAACAGTGCCAGCATGTTTCTCTCTGTGAGCCTGATGAGGTGCTGTGAAAACCTCTTTATTGCTGCTGAGCAAAAACTTCAGCAGCTGATCAGGTTCTTCACATCGTAATGCTAAAGCACTGGAACGCATAGTCCTATCGGTAATACCGTGAATTATGCAGTCTACGGCCCGTCTCCCAGTAATTTCGCTTTGATTCAAAAGTGCCAACTTTTCATAAAAATAATTCTCGATGACTTCGTTAGGTCTACTCTTTCGCCTCAACATGTCTTCAAGAACCTGTCCATAATTTTGTTCAAACGGGAACGCACTCAACAATTTAATTTGCCATTCGTCCCATGTAAACAAAATGGAACCAAGACTTTCATACCATGTCTTGGCTAACCCTGACAGTTTTTGCATGGCGAAGTGTACTGTCGTCCTTTCATCCCAACCATATACCTTTGCACATTCATTTATTTTCTTAAGCCAAACATCCATACGCTGGTTTTTTTCAGAAGGATTAAATTCAGGTATGATATTTTTATTACTCACTGATGAAGTGTTAAGGGTAGATGGTTGAGATGGCAGAACTTCTTTAATGCTCTGTATAATTTTAACAATATCGTTAGAAGAAAAAGTAGGGCTACATGACCTGTCTGAACGATGATGCCTTCTGTTCCCCGCTTCGGTCACCTGGCTTCGTCTCCGGCTGCGGCTACGGCTGCGGCTACGGCTGCGGCTCCCGTGTCTCCTCACCGCCGTGTGCTCGCTAGGCTGTCTGCTCCGCTGGCGACGTTGTTCTTCATCACGTGACTTTTGCAGTTCTATTTCCATCAAACGTACTTTTTCTTGTTCGCGCTTAAGTGCCTGTTCTCGCTCACGCAATTTGCTACTCCGGCTGCGGCTGCGGTCGTATCTATGCGTAGTTCTTCGACTGGGACTACGTCGAGAGCGAGACCGACTATGCCGAGGAGTTCTGAGACTCCGCGGCGCATTGTCATCTCCTGAGATCCTGAAACTCGCAGCAAAATTACAAATATTAGAATTTATTCGTAAATAACCAATATGCCGAAGGATTTGAAAATTAAATAAAAGTGAAACAATGAAAAGGCAAAACTATAAAAACGTAAATATCTCGGAAACCGTACGTTTTAAAGCAAAATTACCAGAAAATTTCCCCCTTTTATAAACCCCAGCAATCAATTTAATACTATCTAAAAAGCATCATTATCATCATCATTATCATCATCGTCATCATCATTAATTAAAGTGTTCAATTTGTAACCTCAAATTAATAAAAGCTATATTTATGGACTGGACTGGACTGCAACAGGCTGATTATAATGATATTTATGTGCCTGGAAAAAGAAAAATGGCTGATTATGTAGGTACTTTTTTTTTAGTTTTTTTTTTTTTTTTAATCCTTATAATTGAAACTGTAACGGTTTTCAAAGCACGTTAATTACAACAATTTCAATTAGGCATACTTCTTATATCCGCTGATTGATATCCTAAAGTTGATCAAGTCACCATGTGGTCACAATGGTTCCGCTTTCAAACCACTGTGGCCAGTTACTGGATTACTCAATTTCACTGGACATTGGCAGAACGCACTGGACATTGGCCCTTTGATAGAACGACCGACTGCTACATTTTAAAGAAGGAAATATAATACAAATGTAGGCGTGTACAGTAAGCGTTCATAAGCGCACAGGCACGCCAAGGATCATTTTGCTGTGAACGCACGGCCGAGCGTCCGTGCGGCTGTATGTGTAAGCTGTCTCAATACAGTACCTACGCACACCACAGCCACAGAGTCGCCTACTGTCGCAAGTTGTCGCGTCGCTCTCCACGAAACAAAAAGATATATATTACCGTCTCTTTTGTTATACACGCAGCAAACGCATGATCGTATTTGCATTGGATAGGTAAACTTCGACCATATCTACCAGGTGTTGATAGCTGTTTAGGTTAAGCAGTGGATTCACGATCAACGTGTCTTGAGTTCAAATCCCGTTTACATACGGGTTTTTTTTTTTGTAACCACTTTAATTTATATTTGTATTTTATACAAAAACTATTTACTTAGGTATTTATTTTGAAATGGGTTCATGCTCATTATTTATTTTTTATAAAGATTTTAATATAAGTTAATAACCCATCATAACTATTTATGAGATTGTGTAATATTTTTTCGGTTTTGGAAGGTGGAAAAAAAGTCGTGCTGACAGATAACAAAAATTGTTTTATTCGTTTCATTTATTCATATAATTAACAACTTTAATAAGATTTGTAACGTCACATTCCTACCTAGATATAAGAAGTTCTCTTGTAACCGTTCATAAGATTACCCACTTTTAAGTCATTTTTTATTAACATAACAAGGATATTCTAATAACACAAATATAATTGTTGATACCCACTTCTATCTATCGGTATTCAACAGAGCTTACTGAAAACTAACACATAATTTATACTTCGTGAATATGTTTTTTATGTGACGTCACAATAAATGTAACTCATATTGAGGTTATAGTTTAAGTGTTCATTTTCCTGAAGAAAAGAAGATTGAAACTAAACCTCAATTTAGGAATTATCAATATCGCTAAATATTTTGTAACACGTCTAATTAAAACTAGAACATTAGGGATTAATATTTTGTATAACCCCCATTATTTTCAATGCAGTCAAGTAGACGTATGCGGCTTAAAGTCACCCAAAGGGCAATGGAGAGGGCTATGCTCGGAGTTTACTTGCGTGATCGCATCAGAAATGAAGACATCCGCAAGAGAACCAAGGTCACCGACGTAGCCCGAAGAATTGCTAAACTTAAGTGGCAGTGGGCAGGGCACATTGCTCGCAGAACGGATGGCCGATGGGGTCGAAAAGTTCTGGAGTGGCGACCGCGAACCGGAACAAAATGGAAGTAATCCAGTGAAAGTCTAAATATTCCCGTGCGAAATGTAATCGTTCTTCTTTATGTCTTTCTGTCAAGAAGGGCATTTTAGCTGATCTTCTGTGATGCAAGCCTTCAGCGTGGAGGGCACGGCGAACAGTTTGCGGTGACTCCGAGTGTGTCGTAGGTGTGAAACCATTGGTTTCATACTCGCCCACGATATGTTGTTGCTGCGCTTCACTAATAAGCGACGACCTTCCACTTCGCTGTCTAGTTGCAAGGCTCCCCTTCTTCCTCATACCTTTTGATCCAGAGACTTACTGCATTTCTGTAAACAAAAAAAATGATGTTAGGCAGCTGTAATAAATACTAAAGTGACTTCATTCACTCTGCATTTATAAATCCAATAATAAACACTAATTATTTATCTTGCATGATAGCTTGAAAAAAAAATAACGAATTAAGTAAACCACAGGTCACCAAATAAATGAACAATTTATAATACCCATTCGTTTTTAAATTTTTAATGTTTAAGTTACAATTCATAAATAATTATAATACTCACATTTAGTCCTACGGATAATTCGCGATAATAGTCGCCCTCGCCTTAATATTAATATTTGCCCGCATTTTAAGAATCACACCAACAACAATACCGCTATCTATTAAACCACACGTCACTGACCATCAAATACCACATTATATAGTGTATTCTGTATGACTACAACCAAACGACAAAGTTCATTCCGATCAAGTTAAAATATTCATAAAACTCATGTCTACCTCACAGAAATCTAACAAAATTCTTGACTTATTTTTCTATCTACCTCCCTAACTTTACGAAATGTGTGAACAAAGCAAACAAGTTAAATAATATAATATTTCTGTAGAGTAAAAACTTACAAAAAGACTAAAAGTAACTGTGCGGGATTTGAACTCACGGCTTACTGATTCGCTCTTAGTTCTGGACGGGCCCAACCGCTAGGCCATCATGTCTTAGATATTGGCATTGAAATTATGAACTACAACTAGTTGCTGACAATATCTATTTTGTTGAAAGTAGAAGGTCGTAAGTCAAACTAAACGTCAAGCTATTGCTTTGTGAGATTGCTTATCGACTTTTGGTCGGCACTGTACTTACAGTTTTTGTTGCTTATCCCACTTACTGAGATAATAAATTATCTCAGAAAAAAAACCACAGATCTCCACCCAAACTTATATTTTCTAAACTTATTAGCCGAACCCAAGCTTGTTAGGTCAAAACTTATTATGTAGATCAAAACTTATTATGTAGATCAAAACTTATCAGATCAAAACTTATTAAATCAAAACTTATTGCAGCACCAAAACTTATTTTAAAACTCAAAAACCGTTACATTACCAATTTAACCAATTATAACAAAATCTATCCCAAAAATACAACTCGACGCAATCCAACACAGCCGTTCGATTTAAACGTCCAACGAAGAATGCCTCGATGTTGCCAGTGTAAGAAAAATAATCACCCCGACTGAAATAAAAAACCGAGCTGCTCGATATAAAAATTAGGAAACCTTACATTAGTACAAAAAATGGGGCTGTATCCGTACCCTTTACTGATCTTATTTGTGTAGTCAAATGTCAAAAAAACGAAATCCTAAAATTGACATAATTGGCAAATTCACAACTTTCCCGTATATGTGCTCATAACTGAATGACGCTACGATGATCGGATGAATGACTGAATGACAGATGATGGTCGCAAAAACGATTAATGAAAACTAATAAGAATTTAAGAAGGCCTGTACCATATTTCCATACATTAAGTGACATTTTTGGATATAAACAATGGCTTATAATTTTGCTGTTTATCAATATTATTTACTTAATGAGACTTCACACATATAATAACAAGACCATCTTTGACAAGCCTTTTAAGTATTTGTACTAATAAATAATTCGTGGTGTATACTATCATATTAACTTATTTGCTTACAGGGTGGTTTCCCGTATTGGCTGCTCGGCAAATATCCCAAGATTAGGTTACGCACGACTGATAAAGGTGATATTATTGATAAATAAATATCTCCTCTTGCGTTACTTTCTCTCGCTGTTTATTTATATAAGACTAGCTTCTGCCAGCGGCTTCGCCCGCGTGAAGCTTGATAACTGTCCCATGGGATCTTACTACCGGGATAAAAAGTATCCTATGTGTTAATCCAGGTTATAAACTATCTGTGTGCAAAATTTCATCCAAATCCGTTCAGTAGTTTTTGCGTGAAAGAGTAACAAACATACATCCATCCTCACAAACTTTCGCATTTATAATATTAGTAGGATTGTTATAAACTTTTCGCAGATTTCATGGCAGAGTCGGATATTTGGTTGGACAAAATCTTTGAGCAAGTGTCTTCATTATTGTATGGGAACGGTGGACCTATAATTTTAGTTCAGGTAAAAAGAAAAATCTACTTAATGATTTTAGAAGCTAGTACTAACACTCATACATAACATAACATCACTCCTGTAATCTCAGAAAGTTTAGGCATGTCAGTACACCCACATTTCGCCAGTAATATTAAGTCCCATGAAGTACGGCTCGTACACATAAACACGATACGACGTCGCATCGTTCGAGAATGCGACGTCGTAACGCCGTACGTAGTACGAATTAGCGAAAGTCAAGTAAGGGGCAAATATTCTCCGTAAAAAGCTCTATCTAATATCTAAATAGGTGACTATTTGATCACCAAAGTTAGGATACTTTTCCCTTGCCTTCAATTTTGCTCGTGTGCTTTTTCGATGCCAGCTTTAGGATACAATTTTCAGGGGTCATGGTGAAAAGTTGCTACAAAGATCTAGGCGCTAGCTACGAACGCATAGTCATCCTGAATGACAATCAAGCAGCCATCAAGCTGAGTAACAACCAGATGGTGACTTCCAAGTCAAAGCATATTGAACTGAAAATACACTTCATCAGGAAGTGATTCCAAGAAGGAGCATTAGTTAGACGTCATGATTCATGTATCTGCGAACTGAAGACATGGAAGCAGAACTTCTAACGTAAACCCCATCATCAGTTCACACCGAGACACGAAGCGACGCGACGCTGCGCGCACATTTTAATAGAGTGACTCAAAATATGACTTTATTTACCACACGAAAAGATACACATTCCATGAACTGTGAGAATTCAGAATACGTGGCACCATGCAGCTAAAGTGGCTGTGACAGACAGACATTCTTGACGAATCCATAAGGGTTCTGTTTTTGCTATTTGGCTACGGAACCCTAAAAACCTTGGCATCGGTCAAAGGTATAACGAACTACAAGAACTTGTATATTATGTTACTTGCTGCTACGGAACCCTTCATGGGCGAGTCCGACTCGCACTTGGCCACTTTTTTATATACGTCGCAAATTAAAGTTATGAAAAATGGAAGGTTGATAGGTTCACTGTTCACTATGCGTCTGTCAAGGCCGATTTTTTACGACACTTACTCTTGTGCCCGAATCTCGTAAATCTTCTTCATGAGGTATAATGTTTTATATCGTCCAGGTAGAGAACGAGTACGGGAGTTATAGCGACGACATGGCCTACCGCACCCAACTCCGCGACATGATACACAAGCATGTTGGCTCCAATGCCCTCCTCTACACCACTGACGGGGACTCGCTCGGGCTCATCACGAACGGAGCGGTGCCCAACACTCTTACTACCATCGACTTCAATGCTTATTCTGGTCAGTAATATAGTACATTACTGCAGCTGCCAGCAACAGAAGCATTGATGGACGAACTTGTAAATGTGGGCCCAGTCGAAGCCGAGGTACACTTACGAAAGTCCATCAATGCCTATTATAGTTGTTACCAAGGCTTGTATAGCACTTATCTCAAATAATGCGAGGAAAAAATACAACTACTTTTCAAAATCAACGATACACACAAACAACAATAATACTCGTACTTCTATGTTCTTATCATTTTTTTCAATAAACCGTTTTCTATTTGCTAACCAATTCGAAAATTAAATAAAACCTTTGAGAAGTTACCTCCTTGGTTGCCATGTTCACACGACAGATGTGAGTATATCTAATTTTTTTGGCCGCTAAACACGAGAGATATGGATTTTCATACAACTTTTGCCGGCCGCTGGTCGCATGCACTCGTATCTGGCCAGTAGGTACAGCAATTTCGATTTCTCTCGAAGAAGGTTGTCAAAATAGTACTGTTTGAGAAAACTTACTTATTTTTTTTTACTATTTTAAATGAAGAGCTGGAATCTTTACGAAACCGAGAGTCGCTTGTTCTTTCAGAGGTTTATTTAATAAACGATCAGTGCTAAATGTAAAAAAAAGAACATTACTCCTTTACATTGCATCGTTGTATACTGCTGATACACCCGTGACCACAATGTTTAGAGTACACATGCGCGCATTCATACGATTCCAATTTTGCTAAATGTTACTTTGAGTGGATAACAGTGACCAGCACCTCTGAACAGCATTAAAGAGTCATGTCAACATTCCTTATCAATTAAGCTGCTTTCCTACCCCTCCAATATCATCTAGTGTGATGTCTAATCCTCAGATGTGAACGGTTCGTTTTCGGAGCTGCGTCGGTTCATGCCAGAGGGTCCACTGATGAACTCCGAGTTCTACGCGGGCTGGCTCACTCATTGGGGCGAAAGCTTCTCCACCATCGACGCCAAGCCGTTGGTCAACACCCTCGGAGTGATAATCGATTACGGCGCCAGCGTCAACTTCTTCATGTTCCTCGGTGGCACCAATTTTGAATATACTGCAGGTACACATAATTTACTCATAACTTAGCGTCTGTTCTACCGGAGGGTGCACCAGAGTTGCACCCAGATTTGACCAATTTTCTTAATAGGGGACCAGCAGGTATTGATTTTTATTTCTTATTTATTTAAATTATTTATAATGATGGTAGCACATAAGAGAGACTTACTGACATGAATGGCTTTGCGACAGTCGAGGCATTTTTTGCTGGTAAATCTGTAAGTTAGGTGAAATATGTAGGTATACATTTTTTTAGAAAGCCTCTAAACCTTTTTGTTGTTGTTATAGGCGCCAACTACGGCGATACATATACGCCGGTCATCACTTCATATGACTACGACGCGCCGCTGTCGGAGGCCGGAGATCCAACTCCTAAATATTTCATGATTAGAGACAAATTGAAAAAGGTTTTTGGAATTTATTTCGAATTACGTTTAAACTAAGATAAGACATTCATTCTTGAACAAACGACATTACATACAATTATAAATTCAAATAAACAACTAACTTAAACGATAAGCGTCAGCTCACACCGAGACGCGTCGCAACGCGGCGTTGTGCACACATTTTAATAGAGCGACTCTATATACAACTACACAAAAAGATACACATCCCATTGTGAGAATTCATGAAGTAAATATAGTATATTTTATAACGAGGGACTAAACGAAGCCATTATATACCCGAGGTGGTTTGACTCCCGAGCTTGCGAGGGAGGCAATGAAAGTGAGGGTATATTAAATTGGCGTTTAGTCTCGAGGTGCAAACTGTACTTTTCACTTCGAGTGCGAGAGAAATAGTCATTTAAAACTGAACAAATTTACACTCGACAAAAATTCTGAACTGAGCGGTCAGTTTTTTCTTCTATCAGGTCAGTCACAGATTAACAATTTAAAACACAACACAAACTCCCAACATTTTCGCAATGAAGATGATCCACAAATAGTACCTACCCCCACATATAAGATTAGTACCTATATTACTGCAGCGGCTAGCAACAGAGGCATTGCACATACTTTTAAAAATCAACGATGCACACCATCAACCATAATTTTTTCTCGCGTTGAAGAGTTCATTTTTTTTTTTTTTTCAATAAACCGCTTTCTATTTGCAAGCCAATTCGTAATTTAAATAAAACCTTTGATAAGTTACTCTTTTGTGACCACTTTTCAAAGTAAAAGACAGTTCCATTTTTAATTTACTTTTTACTCCCTAGGGAATAATCGGTCACTTTAATCCCGCGTCGTAGGGCTTTAATGGTGTACTTTTAGAGCATGAGAAGTGAAAAAAACATTTTGAGTCGCTCTATTAAAATGAGTGGTAGTCAAAGAGGCCAGTGATTTCACGCTGCGATGCGCGGCGCAGCGAGGCGTCGCTCGTGTGGCCGAGAATTTTCGCGCCTCGTTGTGAACTGACGCTAAACTTAAAAAATGGCGTCAAAAAACATTTACTTAGGTACTTTAAAGCAAGGATAACTAATTATATTTAGAAATGGCTTTTAAGGAAAACTTTTATCTGCCGGGGCTGCGGGACTGTTCGAAAGAGATACCGGAACGTAAAGGGCAAGGAAGAAACATGGATGGATTTCAGTCAGTAAAAGTCTGACACTCCCTCCTGCTCCGTCCAGAGTGGCAGAAGTTATTTGATGATTTCCCATCAGTAACAAAAAAACAAATAGGAAGATTTATTGAAATCATCCATCTTGGGTTCTTGTTTTTGAAGTGATGACTTCTAATAGGAGGGTAACTCGTTTCGGAACGGTAACGAAGGAGTTCGGGAACGAAGTAGTTGCCAATGACTGACGGATCGACGCACAGCCTAAACCGCTGATCGTAGAGACCTGAAACTTGAAGGGTGTGTTTTTTAGGACGTAAACATCTGATTTTCTGAAATTCTACCCATAAGGGGGTTACAAAGGAGGGCAAAGTTAGTATGGGACAACGTGATTCCTTGGTGAAATCTACTTCAAATTGCTTAAACCTTTTTTAACTGTATTGATGGAAGACGTGAATCGTATTTATTAATTTTATTCATCTCCTAACAGGGTTAAAAAGGGATAGAAACTTATTTTGACGGTGATTTGCTGCGAAGTTGATATAAATACTCGTTAGTGTTTTTGATTTAAATTACTTTTTATTTTAACACATGTCTAAACCATTATAATATTGTACCATGGTCTAAACCTCAAAACAGTCAGTTTAAGTTATCACTTCTGTCGAGCGTCCCGAGACGCACACGTTTTTTGGTACCAATAAATTAAATGAAAAAGGTTAACTACAATCAGATGGTTGTCAAAGGAATGACTCTAATTAAAACGAAATTGTTTCATAAAAGCTATTTTTTTTAAACTTTCAGTACAACTTTGTAGACGAAAGCATCCCAGTGCCCACAGCAAGTCAGAAAGGTGCCTACGGGCCGGTCAATGTTACCGCAACAGTAAACCTGTTAAGTCCCGAGGGGCGCACGCACTTGGGCAAGACATACGGCGAGTACACCGGCGCGACTCTACCCACCTTCGAATATTTGCGCCAACGGGCAGGACTGGTGTTATATGAGACCACGCTCAACGAAGCTGATGGTTTGCTAGTCATTAATCAACCAAGAGATATGATTTTTGTATATGTTGATGGTGTAAGTATAACTGAAACTGAAAATAACTGCATTTAGCAAAACTATTATTAAGCACAACAAAGTTATTAGATGGTTGCTCACTCTAGATTCATAACCAGTTAACCACCACTTGGGTCTTCCCTCACTGTCATCGAACTATTAATAAATTCATGTTTCTTTTCTACATTAATATCGGGTTTTTGCATAGAAATATATAAAAAAAAACACGAGTAGTGGCAAGGAGGCGTGTCGGTGTCCGCGCGACTAGCACTAGAGTGCATATCATAGGCAAATGGCCGTCTCCGTGGACTAGTTTGCTTTCGACCGCGATCGTGAAAACTTATAACAATGTCGTGCTGTTCAGTGGTTAAAATCAAACTGAAATATAGACCAAACTTTGTTAATCACGGAATTACTTATCAAACGTAAATGTCAGCTTAACATTGTAAAAACCGTTAGATTGTAAGATAACTAGAGAGATTGTAAACTTTTGAATTATTATCAACTAAACATACTGCTTACAATATAACGCATTATTTTTCGGTAGATTACAATCTATGTTTAACCGTAATATTGTGAAATGTTTGCACCGGAACTGAACTCGCGCGGTGTGGAGGGGGTGAGGGATGGAGAGGTCCCTCTTGCCCCATTGTACCACTCTCATAAATGGAAAATTATGCACCATTCCTGAGAAAACCGATTATTGTAATCTAACCTCAAAACACTTCATATTCGCTTAAAGAGCGTAGTCGACGCGGCCCCGCTTAGCGAGGCCCCTATTTCTGTCAGTAGGGCTTTAAGGAACCTAACTAACCTAACGTGGGGGTGCCCCAAGTCCCGATTATGGGGGCAGAGATACTTCCGTCGCATGCATTTGGCAATATTACGGTTTCCATTCGATAGATTACAATCTACCTGAAAATAATGCGTTATATTGTGAGCAGTATGTTCAGTCGACAATATTTCGAGAGTTTATAATCTCGCTAGAGAGATTACAATCTAACGTGTTTGACAATTTTACGGCGACATGAACACAAGTATTTTACTGTATTAATCTTGAATAACAACAAATCGTCAAATATTTCTTGCTTTCACTGTTATTTTTGTTTTCAAATATCACAGCGACTGTTCTATTTTTGCAATAAGTACGTTGCTCCTCAACCACTACCTAAGTTTGTCGCTAAGTGACTGGACAAGCAATGTAAAAATCACAAGACGATTCATCATTAAGCGGATGCATCGCGTAGTATGGCTGTTGCTTCTTGCGACGAGTTAATTGATGATTAGTCCGATAGCGCTTTTGTGGTTTCAAAAATATTAAAGTTGTTTGTTTTTCGCATATAGTTTCCGGGCCATTTGCCCAACCTGCTATATTTATTTGTGTAATTTTAGGTACTTACAAATGGGGAAATTTGGCTATTAGTATTTTCAACCACTATTAGTCGAAATGAAAATTATAGTTGACAAATTTACTTTAATTACAATAACGAAGTAGTAACTGATATACATAAGCATTTTGTGTCATTTTTGCAACAAAAGAGCAAAGAGAGTTTTTGCTGCGAGTGTTGATTTTGAATTCTGAGCAAGCGTCTGTAAACAGCAAAACTTGCTTGGTTGAGGTGCTGAGGTGAAAGAATATTACAATCGGTGAAATAGATGATAAGCGTTTTATAGTACTGATATCTGTTGTTCAAAATATTTTGTGCCGAATTCGTTCACGATATTTGTAGATATATTTGTTTTTATTACCCAACCCTGTAATATCCACAAAATAAAATTCAAGTTTGTATAGTTTACGTGTTTCTGATTATTATGGTGGAACAAATAATTTGTAATTTGTGTCGTTTTTATCCACGCAATCATATTATAAAAAAAATGTAGGTAGTTTCTTACTGACCCTATTGTCAGTTTGCACTGGACGAAAATGACACAAACTGGGTGTGCACACTCCGCAGGCTATCCTGGATAAATATTTTAATCTTTAAATCAATTTTAAAATAATCAACCACTAATTATCGAATTACTGAAAATGCAATTAGTCAGTTGTGACACGAACACAAAACGCAACTATAAGCTTTTTATGTACGACTGTATCCACAGCCAAGAAATAAGAAACTTTCGAATTTTTTAAACTTATGGCATCAAAATAGCCCAGGGCTATCGGCCATGATGTGCTTGTGCAGTTTTTATCGCACTGTAATTTTAACTGGCAAACTTTTTGACATCGATGTGCGCAGCTAGAGCAGCGGATAAAATACCCTTATCTTATTATATTTTGCAGGTACGAAAAGGTCTCATCAGCAGAACTGACAAGGTCTTCAGCCTGCCTCTGTCTGTTAAGAATGGTTCAGTACTGTCATTGCTAGTGGAGCCCCAAGGCCACATTGGTTACGGCAGTTTTATCCACGATTACAAGGTAATGGTCGAACAAACAATATAGTCTAATAAAAAGAAAACTAGACTAAAGGTTGCTCTCATCATCTGCCTAGCCTCTTCCTACTACAATATCGATGCATAAATAATTTTGTGCGTATTTTATTGAAACACAAGCATAGTTTCGTCGTATAGCGTTGAAATGAAACTTATTTTATTTCAGTCCTTTTATTAATTATGTACGTACTCTTAGGGGGTCAGATAGGCAGTCGCTCCATGTAAAATACTGGTATTCAGCTGCATCCGGTTAGACTCGAAGCCGACCCCAACATAGTTGGGAAAAGGCTAGGCAGATGATGATGATTAGGCAATGCAAATCCGTTCTGTTTTAAAATCCAGATTTTTAGGAACGGATTTTTTGTCCAATCCTTATTATCCGAATTTTACTGATTTTCCATGAAATTAAACAAATTGCTCATATTCGTTTATTAATGAGATGTTTCTTATATTTGTGTGAATGGGTTCAAATATAATCACCGGAAAATTCAAATCATATTATGATATTTTTATTTTTTAATATCTTGGTTGGCTTGGTTTAGTAGCCTTTATATTCTTTGTACATTAATATTTTACATTTTTTAAATATTTCTTTAAAGAAAACATAAAATTGTGGTCCGCCGGTATCGGGAGCAGGGTCCAAGCTTAAGGCTCCAGAGACAAGAACCTCCTCACAATGCGGGCTATATCGAGGAGTACTGTCTCCTGAATCAGGTCCTTGATCCAACCGCCTAAAGAGATCCTCGACAGATATTCGTCGAGGCTTTTGGCCATCACGTCATTAGCCGTTACAACAATCGGCACAATGTTAGCAGAGTCCACATTCCGCATGTCGCGAACCTTGCTTTCACGAGGTTCTCGTCATGCGGGATGGTAACATCGATTATCATTAGGCGACGCGCTGATCGGTCTATCACCGCTATGTAAGAAAGAAAGAAAGAAAGAAAAAGCATTTATTAGCCCGACAGGACAACACATAAACAGGCATGCCAGGCTTATTGGTGACAATAGTCCTGTCAATAATTAATAATAGGTGATCCTAGTACGTGACATGGTTTTTCTGGACTGGGTCGGATACATATTTCTATTACGGTACCTCAGATTCCACATGTTTATAGTTCAAGGCAAGTTGCTGGTAAATAATCCTGGCAACTTGGTTGTGTCTGTGCAAGAACCTGCCGTTAGCCAGACGAGAAGAACCAGAAATAATATATCTAATATTTCCAATTTTTTATTCCAATTTTTTTTTGATAATGTTCCTTTGTGTTTCCAATCTAAACATTACTTAATCGTCATTTCTATGTTTGTTCCTTATCAATATTGGTGAAGTTTTTGGTAGTCTATGAAAACCTCAATATTCATATCGTGGTTAACAATGTGGTCGAACCATCGTCAATGACCAAAATTGATCAAGTGTTTTTGGTTTTGAATATGTAGTACATAACCTGTTTTTAATATTTCTATGTACATAACTGTCCGTTCAGCTTATTTATAGACATTATTTTTATAAACGTTTCGTTGTTTCTGTTGCTTATGTAGATTTTTTTTCAAACTCCATCGATTATGACTTCTTGTATTCTCTTATTTCTATCCAATTGCATTATTATGGTACTGCTTTTAGGTAGATTTACTTTTTTTTTTTTTTTAAATCTACCTTTTGGTCTCTCAACTACGGGGAAATATATGTACACGTATGTATATGGGTGACAAGCAAAATTTAGCCACACTCTACAGGTCGCAATTATGAAACGAATGAGTGATAAACTGAAAGCAGCGCTGAGGGAGGTGGATTCATCTAGAAATGAGTGCAGAAAGCTGCTGGGGGAAAGAGAGTAAAAGGAAGTTGAAATTGAGTCAAAAGCGAACAAAAACGCTCAACTAAACAGCCAGCTTGCAGAACTTTACACCCATCACATGGATATACTGGACTAGCAACACCATCTCCGTCCAATAGTGTCAGGTTTCGTCAAACTCAGTCATGACTGTGCATAGAAACGAATATCTAAACTAAAGGCGCAATGTGCATGGCACACAATACCATTACCTCCATCAATTCTCTGAAAGCCAGCGAAGAGGTTAGTTACTAACAATAATAATCTGTTCAATGAGCTGATTGATTGTGTATCTAGACTGGAGAGTGAGCAGCCCACCATCACCATAGATTTAATTGGGGACGATACCATAATTCAATATTCAATTCCATGTTAGCCATAATGAAATCAAGAAATATGTTAAAATAAACAAAAGTATCAAGAAGTTTATGAAAAGTGGCGACCGCGAACCGGAAGACGATGCGTTGGAAGACCTCCCACTAGGTGGACCGATGACCTGGTGAAGGTTGCGGAATCTGTTGGATGTGAGTTGCATGGGACCGGTTAATTTGGCGACACTTGGGGGAGGCCTATGTCCAGCAGTGAACGTCTTTCGGCTGAAATGATGATGATGATGGGGTACTGTTTGAGATGATATAATAAAATTCCACAATACATTCTTGAACCAAATAAAACTACGTTTAAAACATGCATTAAACGCACACTATGTAAGCAAGCATATTACAAATCAGGCGATTATATCGCTGATATGCGTGGCTCAATTCGGTCCTGCTCCACAATGACAGAGGCGCACAAATGGATAGCACTAATTATATTTGTGGTGTTCACTCCAACGCTAGTTAGGGTTTGGCTTGGTTTGGAAAGGCACCGTATATCAGGGTGGTGTCTTTGTTCAGGGTTGTACAATAAAACACAGTTTCCAATATTACTGGGTTAGGCGTGCTGTCGCTAGGGCTGCTTGTACTAGACCAACGCGCATCCTCCACCACAGCACGCATAACTCATTTATTAAACGTCACAGTATTGTTGGAGCTGCTGAAGATTGTACATCATCATCATCCACAGCCCGAACTCACCCACTGCTGGGCATAGGCCTCTCTCTTCTTGTGCCAATTTCCACGGTCCTGCGCTAGCCTCTTCTAGGTTATTAACCCGACGGCAACTAAACCTGTCTGCCTATCTCGCCGCTGGATGACCCACGTTCCTTTTTCCATTTCTTGGACGCATTCGGTGACAGCCTTGCTCCACCTGTCATCCCTGCGCATTGCTAGGTGTCCTGCCCAACTCCATTTGAGTTCCGTAACGCGATTTCCAATATCGAAAACTTTTGTGCGTTTCCGGATTTCGCGACGTTAGGAACCCGATCTATTAACTTTATGCCGAGCATGGCACGCTCCATGGCTCTCTGTGCAACTCTCAGTTTGTACACAGCCTCCTGGTATCAAGACAGTTGCGCGAAAGACATTTGCGCGAAAGACACTTGCGCGAACCCTTTTGAGCGAAAAGACAAATGCGCGAATGGACTTTTGCGCGATTGGACATTTGCGCGAACAGACATTTGCGCGCCAGGACACATGCGCGAATGGACTTTTGCGCGATTGGACTTTTGCGCGAACGGACTTTTGCGCGAAAGGACAATTGCGCGAGTGGAAACTTGCGCGAGTGGACATTTGCGCGACTTAATGGCCACAGAGGTTTACTCTGTGGAGTTGATGTCATGTTTTTTATGGATTTTCGGTAATGGGTGTCAACACGAGGTGAGGACTGGAAAAGGATGGGTGGGTTAAGCAACACTTGGTGAGGTCGGGTAAAGGATGGGTGGGTTTAAGCAACACGAGGTGAGGTCGGGTAAAGGATGAGTGGGTTTAAGCAACACGAGGTGAGGTCGGGAAAATGATGGGTGAGGTTAAGCAACATTTGGTGTGGTCGAAAAAAGGATGGGATGGGTGGGGTTAAGCAACAATTGGTGAGGTCGGGAAAAGGATGGGTGGGTTAAGCAACACTTGGTGAGGTCAGGAAAAGGATGGGTGGGGTTAAGCAACATTTGGTGAGGTCGGGAAAAGGATGGGTGGGTTAAGCAACACTTGGTGAGGTCAGGAAAAGGATGGGTGGGTTTAAGCAACACGAGGTGAGGTCGAGAAAAGGATGGGTGGGTTAAGCAACACTTGGTGAGGTCGGGAAAAGGATGGGGGGGTTAAGCAACACTTGGTGAGGTCGGGAATAAGATGGGTGGGTTAAGCAACACTTATGAGGTCGGGAAAAGGATGGGTGGGTTAAGCAACACTTGGTGAGGTCGGGAAAAGAATGGGTGGGTTAAGCAACACATGGTGAGGTCAGGAAAATGATGGGTGAGGTTTAGCAACATTTGGTGTGGTCGAAAATAGGAAGGGATGGGTGGGGTTAAGCAACATTTGGTGAGGTCGAGTAAAGGATGGGGGGTTTAAGCAACACGAGGTGAGGACTGGAAAAGGATGGGTGGGTTAAGCAACACTTGGAGAGGTCAGGAAAAGGATGGGTGGGGTTAAATAACATTTGTTGAGGTTGGGAAAAGGATGGGTGGGGCTAAGCAACACTAGTTGAAGTTGGGAAAAGGATGGGTTGGTTAAGTAACACTTGGAGAGGTCGGGAAAAGGATGGGTTAGATTAAGCAACATTTGGTGAGGTCGAAACAAGGATGTTTGGGGTTAAGCAACACACATAGTGAGGTCAAGAAAAGGATGGGGAAAAAATTTTGTGTAACATTTTTTCGTTACGCATCACATTTTTCCGTTACGCGCCATCTTTTTCAATAATAATCTTTGTATTAATAAGCTAAAATGAAATAATTGTAGAATTTGTATTTATATCTATGATAATAAAAGCCTTTTATTAATTTTTATCTATTTTAACTTTATTTAACCTATTTCTGTAAAGTTGCATATAGTAAATTACTTTATGAAAAATAACGTCATAAAGGAGTTTCACTTCTTTTTTATACTTTGATCATTGGTGTCATTTTCATAGTTTTGAGGTCGTTGATTACGACAATGGGGTCAAAAAGAAAATCAAAAACGGCGCCCATGTTTTCTTTTGTTTTTTGTTTGTCATGGGTGTCGTTTTCATGGTTTTTGGGGTCGCTGATTACGAAAATGGGGTCAAAAAGATAATAAAATTCAAGATGGCGTCCATGTTTTTTTTGTGGTTTTATTTCATGGGTGTCGTTTTCATGGTTTTTGGGGTTGCTAATTACGTTGTAGAGGGACTGACTTATTTAAAAGGGAGAACATTTCTGAAAACATTCGACCTCACCAAGTGTTGCTTAACCAACCCATCATTTTCTTGACCTCACTATGTGTGTTGCTTAAACCCACCCATCCTTGTTTCGACCTCACCAAATGTTGCTTAACCTAACCCATCCTTTTCCCGACCTCTCCAAGTGTTACTTAACCAACCCATCCTTTTCCCAACTTCAACTAGTGTTGCTTAGCCCCACCCATCCTTTTCCCGACCTCATAAGTGTTGCTTAACCCACCCATCTTATTCCCGACCTCACCAAGTGTTGCTTAACCCTTCCATCCTTTTCCCGACCTCACCAAGTGTTGCTTAACCCCACCCATCCCATCCTTTTTTCGACCACACCAAATGTTACTTAACCTCACCCATCATTTTCCCGACCTCACCATGTGTTGCTTAACCCACCCATTCTTTTCCCGACCTCACCAAGTGTTGCTTAACCCCCCCATCCTTTTCCCGACCTCACCAAGTGTTGCTTAACCCCACCCATCCCATCCTTTTTTCGACCACACCAAATGTTACTTAACCTCACCCATCATTTTCCCGACCTCACCATGTGTTGCTTAACCCACCCATTCTTTTCCCGACCTCACCAAGTGTTGCTTAACCCCCCCATCCTTTTCCCGACCTCACCAAGTGTTGCTTAACCCACCCATCCTATTCCCGACCTCACCTCGTGTTGCTTAAACCCACCCATCCTTTTCCCGACCTCACCAAGTGTTGCTTAACCCACCCATCCTTTTCCGACCTCACCGAATGTTGCTTAACCCCACCCATCCCATCCTTTTTTCGACCACACCAAATGTTGCTTAACCTCACCCATCATTTTCCCGACCTCACCATGTGTTGCTTAACCCACCCATTCTTTTCCCGACCTCACCAAGTGTTGCTTAACCCCCCCATCCTTTTCCCGACCTCACCAAGTGTTGCTTAACCCACCCATCCTATTCCCGACCTCACCTCGTGTTGCTTAAACCCACCCATCCTTTACCCGACCTCACCAAGTGTTGCTTAATCCACCCATGCTTTTCCAGTCCTCACCTCGTGTTGCTTAAACCCACCCATCCTTTACTCGACCTCACCAAGTGTTGCTTAACCCACCCATCCTTCTCTTGACCTCACTATGTGTTGCTTAACCCACCCATCCTTTTCCCGACCTCATAAGTGTTGCTTAACCCACCCCACCCTTTTCCAGTCCTCACCTCGTGTTGCTTAAACCCACCCATCCTTTACTCGACCTCACCAAGTGTTGCTTAACCCACCCATCCTTCTCTTGACCTCACTATGTGTGTTGCTTAAACCCACCCATCCTTGTTTCGACCTGACCAAATGTTGCTTAACCTAACCCATCCTTTTCCCGACCTCTCCAAGTGTTACTTAACCAACCCATCCTTTTCCCAACTTCAACTAGTGTTGCTTAGCCCCACCCATCCTTTTCCCGACCTCAACAAATGTTACTTAACCCCACCCATCCTTTTCCTGACCTCACCAAGTGTTGCTTAACCCACCCATCCTTTTCCCGACCTCCCCAAGACATAAATGCAAATTCTACAATTATTTCATTTTAGCTTATTACTACAAAGATTATTATTGAAAAAGACGGCGCGTAACGGAAAAATGTGACGCGTAACGAAAAAAATGTTACACTACATTTTTTTCCAACCCCGATAAAGAATTTTCACTTCAAAAACCCCTTTAAGTATTGTGATGTTATGTTTACTCCACAGAGTAAACCTCTGTGGCCATTAAGTCGCGCAAATGTCCTCTCGCGCAAGTTTCCACTCGCGCAATTGTCCTTTCGCACATAAGTCCGTTCGCGCAAAAGTCCAATCGCTCAAAAGTCCATTCGCGCATGTGTCCTGGCGCGCAAATGTCTGTTCGCGCAAATGTCCAATCGCGCAAAAGTCCGTTCGCGCATTTGTCTTTTCGCGCAAACGGGTTCGCGCAAGTGTCTTTCGCGCAAATGTCTTTCGCGCAAAAGTCCCAGATCCCAGCCTCCTGCGTGAGCGTCGATGTTTCAGCACCGTACGTCATTGTGGGCAGTACACACTGGTTCTAGAGGCGAGACTTTAGATAGAGCGGAATTTTGGGTGGTTTTAAAATGTCGTCCAATTTGTTGAATGCAGCCCCAAGCTGTATTCTCCGGGACATCTCCTTTTGTTGGTGCTCTTTGCCAAATGAAAGCATATGACCAAGATAGACATACTGGCTAACCATCTCCAACTCCTCATTTCCAACTTTGACAGAAGGATTCGAACAGCTGTTGATGTTTGCCATAATCTTCGTCTTGGTCATATTCATTCTAAGACCTACTTTAAGATTGTACAACTATCTTTGCATTGTATAATAATAATAGTACTGTGTTTATAGACCACCAGCATCAAACTTGTCACAATGGAAGAAATATTAAGTAAACTTTTCCGAGATAATAAATTAGTTTTTGTTTGTGGTGACTTAAATATTGATTGATCTGTTAGTCAATTCACCCGAAAAATGTATGCTTGTTTAAAACGTTCAATTTAAAATATTTTTTGAAGCAATTCTAATAACGGCAACTTCAGCTTCATGCATAGATAATGTATTTATTAATTGTAACGTTATTAATAAGTGGCTTTATGTCAGACCATACTGGTCAACTTGTGTAGATCTTTTGTTTTGCACAAAAAGTTACACATTGCTAAAACTATTCAATTAAAACCTCTTACAAAAAATTAATTAAACAATTTTAATACTTAATAATGTTCTTAGTAATCATTAAAACGCTAGTTTTATTCAAAAGACCCCAATATAAACAACGGCACATTATTTTCTATAGTTTGCCAAGAATTCAATAAAACATGTCCTTTGAAAACAAATCAGGTCAATTCTAAAATTGAATGGGCCACTAAGAATAAGAAAAAAAATCAAATACTTAACGATTATAATTTTAATCACAGTTTATATCACGCAAACTTCAGATTAAGTTTTCCATTCCGTCACTTTTAAAATAAATAATTAAATTAAAGTAGAATAAATATAAAAGGCAAAAAAAACACGTTTATTGTACAGGAGCCCCTCCATACCCCCACTATACAATAAACGTGTATTTTGTTTTTTTTTGTAGATATTTGGTACGGAACCCTTCGTGTGCGTGCCTGACTCGCACTTAGTCGGTTGTTTCTCAACTTTATTACCATTACAGGGTATACTTGGCGAGGTGGAGTTCAATAGTAAGGTATTGAACGGAACATGGGCGGTTACTGGATTCCCTCTGGAGACGTTCGACACATCATCAGCAAGGAGTCAGAATAACGCAATGCGTCCTACTTTCTACGAGGGATCCTTCACCTTGCCAACCGGGGAGGCGCCGTTAGACACATTTGTCGACACTACTGGATGGGGCAAGGTAATTCGAACCTCGAATTCAATTTACCCAATGAGTTTTAGCTATGTAATACCTAAGCATAGTTTATTTTGGGTTATTAAATTGGTTACAGTCGCTTAGCTGTCTCCCAACCTAAGTTTTAGTTACCAATTTAGCAACCACATTTTATTTTTTTATCCCTAAAAGGTCCTTTGAATGGTTGGCAGAAATATACCTACCTGTATTGCGAAATCAAACCATCGAATTTCCTCTCAATAGTTCAGTTTTTAACTTAGTCATATTTTGGTATGCAATATTTCAGGACATTGAATAACAATAAAGGGGTTTGAATTTATTGGCTGGATTTTCTTCCGCCATTTTGTTTTTTTTTCAGAGTAGCGGCCACGCATAAGGCCTATATTAATGGATAGCTGGTTATCAACACAAACAAGTTTTGTACGAGGCAAAATGTTATAAAATGTCACGTTTCCGAAATACAAGCTATGAAACTTAAAATACATACTGATATAAGCTAGCAAACTTAAAATACACTGATAGCATTGTCAGTACAACTTTAAATGGATCAGACACGCATAAAACGTGTATTAATCGAAAGCTGGCATTAATACCAGCTATCGAGGGGATTAATGTAGGTCTTGGCCGCTACTTTGAAAAAAAAAACAAAATGGCGGAAGAAAATGTTACAAGCCCTTTCATGTAAGTCGACTCATTTAAGCTAAATATTGCCCAATTGTCTGTTGCACCATCTAGTAGAAGGGTTTTCAATATGCTATGTTATAACATTGCAGGGCTACGTATGGGTGAACGGGCACAACCTCGGCAGGTATTGGCCAAGTGTTGGTCCTCAGATAACGCTGTACCTGCCCGGAATATGGCTCAAGCCAGCACCAAGCAACAACCACATTCAGATCCTGGAACTTGACAAACCTGCCCAGGTTGCCTCCATGGACTTTATCGACCATCCTATACTCAACCGAACTAGGCATATCAACAGATGGAGACTTTAACCGTGATCAACTTAATACTTACAATTTATTGTACGACTAAACAGTATAGTTCATAATTACTTTTTACAATAAAGACTTGTTGTTATTGTGTTAGTTCAGTATTTTATTTTTATTTTATTTTTTTTACTTTACTTATTTTTATTTTTTATGTG
The DNA here is from genome assembly GCA_916618015.1 of Xestia c-nigrum. Taxonomy (NCBI): domain Eukaryota; kingdom Metazoa; phylum Arthropoda; class Insecta; order Lepidoptera; family Noctuidae; genus Xestia; species Xestia c-nigrum. Next base: position 13,964,641 of record OU745255.1, on the reverse strand, counting down.
TGTGTTTATTTGACATGAATATTTACTTGTGACTGTCATGACATTTAATGATTTGAAATGAATACTTAGTTCAGTATTTTATTATGTTTTACTTTATTTTGTTTATTTTATGTGTTGTATTTGACATTTCGTATTTTTATTGACATTAGTTTTTGTAATTTATTATTTATTTTATTTAATAATTGTGAATGTGAGGACCTTGTGGGTCACTTTTTGTTGTTTTTTTTCCCACGACTGTCTGGCAGTTTGAATACTACATATAAGCGACCTACCCAAATGTCCTTTCTTTCGTATTGTTCGTCGTTTCGTTGAGCTCCTTGAGTTAAAAGTCGAGCTACACGATAACTGACAAATGCTTGCACTGACTGGACAGGTCTACTCAAATCTGTATGGTTCTTTCTTCAAAAGACCATCTCAGACACTAATCTGCATAGTTCTCATGTAAGTTGAACAAGATTGTCTGGACTTTAAAAGAGACTATGACCTCTGAGTTTTTTTCGGCTGTTTCTTTTCAGAGTAGTCAGGTACGAAACACCGGCCCCATCTAGTTTAAAAAATAAGGACGTGTAAAAGTGCAAAATAAATATCATTTATCATTTATCATTTATATTTTTTTCCTCGTTGTTATTTCTTTTCATGTGTTCCGTTGTACAGGACCTCCTGTATCGAGACTTCGGAAGATAGTAGGTACACGACTTGAACTTAAAGGGTGTAAAAAACCTCTTAACGAAGTCAAAAGGCACTTGTTCTCTCCCCGTCATTGAGATATTTTTTTTATTTTACACCATACCTCTACCTTCTAGTTACGGACATATTGGGAGTCTGTACTATTCAATCCATCCGTCATCTCAATGTTTTGAGTGCACAAAACATGATATTTCACCCTAAAACAAAAAGTTGTTTCCCTGCAACAATTTTTGCGTAAAGTTACTCAGTTTGATGTAAAGAATGCTTGGTTGACGGCTTCGTGATGAGGTGGTTTACACCCTTTATACCCTTACTACGCAATTTTATTCCTACCCCAACCGAGCACAAACTGTTAGACAATGCAAAATTCAAAAGCGAATGCAGCGTTCTCTACGATAAGGAAGATACCATGATATGTATAAACTACTCGCACACACGACATATTGTACAGACGCCAACACATCAAATTAAGTACTACAAGCTGTAAAATTTCTGTATAGATTTTAAATTTATCGAAAAACACTACGTTCACCTCCAAAGTTCATCATCATCGGCCTAGCCTTTTCCCAACTATGTTGGGGTCGGCTTCCAGTCCAACCGGATGCAGTTGAATACTAGTATTTCACATGGAGCGACATTGGTTTTCAGACTTATCTACTACCTGTAACGACTGTCAAAGATCTACAAATGACAGCCGGGCATTATATTCAAAGTTGATAGGGAAAATTTGTCAATTTCTGGTAGCAGTACTGACGTCTGCGTGCAAGGCAAAAACGCAGACATTCTACGTAACATGGCTTTATCACATAAAATCATGCCTATTTTCCCGAAATGTCAGGCAAATGTGTACCCATTACATGCACATTTCGCCAGTTATGTTTAAGACCTATACAGAAGGGGGTGACCTTACTGCCTTCATCATTATATCAACCTGTATTAACCCACAGCTGGGTATATGCCTCCCCTTTCTTCCAGATTTTTTCCTTGGTTTAACAAAAAGCTTTAGGACGGCCCTGGTTTCTTTGGCCAAACAGCCACAGCTCGGTCAAAGCCTTGCTTCATCGGCCATCTTCGCATCTAGCTGAACCGGCCATAATATCAGAATCAAAAATTATTAAAAAGGCTAAGAATGAGCACTTTCTGATCGACAAAATACAGTCAACGCCCGCCCTTAGTTACTTCCCACTGTAAAGAAGTAGCAGGCGAACCAACAGCACACACCCGCAGCAAGAAAAACCCAATTTAAAAAGAAATATGTATAAATGCCTTGTTTGCCTTTCTTTCAATTTTTACCATTTTACTGAGTCAAATCTAGATACCAGATCTCCCAATAAGACCAAGTAGGCAGGTTATAATATTTAGCTTAGGTTATTTACTTATGAATATTCTTTTAAATGCACTCGATATCATAGTGATTTACGTTCAATTCATAGATGTAATGGGATACGTCGCCAAGTTTATTATTAAGTAGGTGCTACGTACGATTCGACGATACGATACGACATTTCGTGTGCATTTCGTCGATAAATAAGTTTTAATCATGACACTCATGACAGAAACCAACCAACAAGAGCCATAAACGCTACAAGTGGTTACGTTTTCGGAGCCAGTTTAAATTTTGATTCTAACATAGAACCATTAAAGAACACAAACAGAACAATTCACACTATAACCAATAACAAGTGACAAGAAAGAGACAGATATAGAGAAGCTAGTGAAGTGTGAAAGAGTGAACAGCAGGTAGAATTCATTGTGTGTGTGACGGAGTATGATAAGGAGTAGGTAATGGGTGAAGCGAGCCTGTCGTCGTGTAGACCGCGACAGCGCCGGACCGTTCCTCACCGGCTTCATAATAAACCACGTGGCCGGCACAGCGAACCTACAAAAAGTGAGTAAAACCACGGTTTATTGACCGATGCGTAGGTTAATAACTGTAACTTTGAACCTCAATTCATTAGTCCTGTCTGAAACTATTAATACTAATTCATTTCATTCTTCGTCTTGAGCTATTGATGCCCGAGCCATTCATAATGTTAGCAACGGAAAGTTTGTTTCAGTTTCTTTAAAAGTTATTTCCACTTTTGTAGTTACATTTGCTTATTTAATTACCTAGTTAATTTCCAAATCTACATTGAATTATTTTGTTCAACATTGTATTTCATACCTTTATATTATGTTTATCTAATAATGGTTTTAAAACCTTGAAATGGTTTTAATTGATGTTCTATGTTATTTATATGTTTACCTATTGACTATGTATGGATGGTTACCCATAAATAAACCGTTTTACAGATATTTAGGTATGTATAAATAATTGTCGTAATAGATAGGTAATCAAATCATTGATATAATTTAGCAATAGGTCCTGAACAATATTCTTCTTTCATTACTTAATTGAAAACAAACATACTTATTTTTTGCAATTTCATGTACCTATATGTATACTTATTGAAAAAGTAGTTTCTTCAGCCTGTTGTGTGCGTTTAAAAAATTAAACATAAAATATTTGCAGCAGCCTTAAAATCTCGCATAGCAACTAAAGCTCAGCTGTTTTTGACGAAAGAATAAAACTAGTATCGGTTTCGGTACTATTACATTATTATATCACCGTTATCGATGCTCCGTTAAATGCAAAACTTTTTGTATTATGTGCGAATATTTGAATTAAGAGATCAGGGGCCTAATTCTGCTATTTTAATAAATTCGTCACTCCAACACGATTCCATTCTCATCTCATTGTCATTTTGCTTAAAGTTCGTAATCTGCTAAATTTACAATGTTCGGTCAATGATCTCGTAATAAAATTGTGTTTTTATGTCCTATTGACCATAAAACCCTTAGTACAAATGGTTTTCAAAATCTACTACTTAGTGCGAACATTTATTCATGCCAGATTTCATGTACGAGATTGATATTCTATGACATTTCTTTCAATGGAGTGTCAGTGGTTGTTCATTGAGAAGTCATAATGGCGCCATTATGATAGTAGAATTAACAAACTTGTCAAAATTTGACAGAACTTAATCATTATGAAATCAATGATCGAATACTCTGACACTATTGTAATAGCAGAATCGAGGCCCAGGGTGCCAATATCCTTTGTATCTTGAAACAAAAGACTGAGCTATGTCTTTAATTTACATACATGACCTTTGTTTTGTCTGGATCTGGTAGGAAGGTCATGTTCCAGTGATTGTGTTTAGTATTTGTAATTGTTGAGCATCATATTCTGTCGTTAGGAGGTTGTAAAATGAGATCGACGGCCACTATTTATTTTGATTACCGCGTATTTCAATGAAGTATAACTACGCCGTAAGTATTTCCATATCATGACAAGCCATCCGTTCCGCATACGATGAAAATAAATAAACAAATAGTAGAATTAATGGGTGATTTAAATAACTTTATAATCAGATCTCTAAATCAGTAACGTATAATTATGGAAAGGTGATACTCAAAGATTATCACGCATTTGTAAACCCTGAAGGGTAAGGCACAGGGGTTCCTGACCGAAATAAAACTGACCTGACTTGTTACTTACAACAGTGGACTGATTGAGTCATAAACCCCATTCACGTGGTATTTTTAAATGAAAGTTTTCTTTGTGTATACAGATGGTGGCAGATGATTTGACTTGTGAGGTGGGTCCACCCTGCAGCCTCGTGTTAGCCGATGGATCGGTCTTCACAGGACGAAGCTTTGGGGCTCAAGTGCCTGTGGATGGCGAAGTTGGTAAGTACAGTCAGCTTGAAAACACTACTTACGTTCGAACCCGGGGTACTGGTACTGGAGTACCCAATTGATGCAGCCCACAGTACATTGACTAGTGCGTCCGTTATTTTTCAAAAACGATCCAACCCACAATGTTTTTTTAAAGACTATAGATAGATATTTCCAATGTGATTTTTAAATTTTCAATAGAAAACAGTTCAATTGGCTGTTATTGCAAAAGTAGATTTCAATTTATCAAATGTGTGTTAACAAAAATCTATTTACTTTGGAAAATTATGAACATTTGGGACGTTTTAGTAACAAAAAAACTCCGGCTTAACCAACTAAAAAACTTCCATTCCTCTACTGTAGTAATTATTTCCGCCTAAAAGCGGTGAAACACCAATATATTTCCTGTTATTATTATGAAGCAGTCTGGTCGTATTATTTTCATATAGAAATCTGTCCATGCATCACTTACATGTCCCTTAAAAATGGTATACTTTTTTATATTCAATGCTTTGAGCAGGCCTAATCATAGTGTTGTTGATCAGTATTTCAGACGGGTATGGTCGGGTACCCGGAGTCGCTGACAGACCCGTCATACCACGCGCAGCTGTTGGTGCTCACATACCCGCTGGTCGGTAACTATGGCGTCCCCGACGAAGACGAAAAAGACGAACACGGAATACCCAAGTAAGATATTTTACTAGTAGCCGGACAATATTTCCAGTTATAAACAATAATAAAAACAAAAGATGAAAGTTTATCCCTTACCTCTACCCGTCTGGGACGAAACTCAGTGGGCCAATCGAAGAATAAATCGTCCCCTCGGAATTTCTCTCGGCCCTCTTTTTCTCTATACATAATTCAATTATTTGAAAAGATAAAATGAAGCGGCTAGGGCAGATGCATAGAAAATCACTTAAAAAGTTGAAAAATTTTGCTGTTGCGTGCAATACTAACTTTTTAAAATCTACGCAAACCCACAAGCCATTATTCAATATCGCGTTTGAAGTTAAAATAATGACTGACTACTAGACATTACGTTCCAGGTGGTTTGAATCCAACCGCATATGGGCAGCTGGCTTGATCGTGGGCGAGGTGAGCACTCGCGCATGTCACTGGCGCGCTAAACGCTCCCTGGGCTCTTGGCTGGCAGCCCGCGGTGTCCCAGGCCTTTGCGACGTGGACACTAGGGCTCTAACATTCCGTCTCCGAACTGGTGTTACTCTTGGACGCATCATTCAAGGAGTCCCGCCGTTTGGACTACTACCAGCCCTATCAGACCCAAATACCAGGAATCTGGTTGCTGAAGTGTCTGTAAAGGTGGGTGTACCTTATTTTTTTAAGAAGAACTACGTTATCCACGACGAACGATCCTGTTTTGCAAAACTGGCAAAAATTCTATGTCAAAAATATTAGTAAGTGAAAAATTACAACGCACATTTGTTATTCACTGTAGGTTTCTGTAGTGCAAATTAGCCATGGTCCATGTTGAGCCTATCGCTATGCATGATCTGTGTATCATCGTATTGTACTTAATTATTCTCATAACTAATTACGTGTATATTAAGCATGACGACAAGGTAAAAAACATGAAAATCTATTTAGTATTTAGTTCGTTGTTAGAGAATTGGGAAATAATGCACACGATTTTTTTGTTTTTGTAAATCGAATGAATATTGATATAGATAAAACGCATCAAAACTCGGGAGTGGGGACTCGTAGAACTCACTAAAAATTATATCAAGGCGTTATGTATTGAGAATTTTAAAAGCGTCGTTTTTCGTCAATTTTGGTTTACGTAACGAAAGGAAAAATACGGGTCTTTAAAAATCCAAGATGGCCGCCACCACAAAATGGCGATACCTATAACGAATTATTTTCTACTAGCTGACCCGCGCAACTTCGTCTGCGAGTGAGGGTTAGAGAAAGTGTGAGTCAACCTTAAGAAATAGACATAACGATGCTATCGTGGACTTTTTTTTTATTGCTTAAGAGGAACAATTCTTTCGTACGTGATTGCTGTGTAACTTTAACCGCGTTATGCAGCGCTTGCAACGGAAGCAAAGAAAAAGGAATAAATCTTTGTTTTACTGAAATTTTTCATTGATGCTCCGCCCCTGTTGGTGATGTTAGCCTTTCTTGATAAACGGGCTGTCCTGCACTAAAATATGATGTCAACTCGAACCACCATTTCCTGAAATTTGTATTATTATCATTTACGTTTGCTTCTTTAGACACTTGATGACAGTCATACTCCAGCTAGATTGAAAGTTCTCATCAAGGTGCATGCAATACGACGGGATACGATATAACTGCTGTAAACCGTTGAGGACTTCTTGCAACTGCCTTTTGTCCCCATCGTTGGACCGCCAATGACAGTCATACTCCAGCCAGGTCTAAAGTTCTCATCGGAGTGCATGAAATGAGCCGAAACACGATATAGCTGCTGTAAACTTTTGGGTAGTTCTCGCTACTGTCTTCCATCTCCATCGTCAGATCATCGATGAAAGTCGTACTGTAGTTAGGTTAAAAGTTCTCATCAAGTTGCATGAAATTATCCTAAGGGTGCTTTTAATTTAGACGTTTCGATATGCGCTGCAGTACCGGCGCGGCGCCGACACGAAACGTCTAAATTGAAAGCGCATTAAACAGGATATAGCTGTTGTAAACTCTTGCGGATCGGTTGCAAGCCCAACTGCCTTCCCATCTTTATTGACATACCTTTGGTGACAATTTTGAAACCAAAATGTTTTAAGGCGCTTAGACGAGCTAAATTAGCAACTCTATTTCTTCTAAATTAGCATCTCTAATCAGCTTGCACTACAAAGTGGTTGTTACGTCAGCCACTGCGGGCCAAATAGCGCGAAATGAGTGGTTTCGATCAATTGACAAAAAAACTATTATAAGAATGATCGCATGCATATTAGTATGTTTTTTATTGTTTGAAAGATATTTTTAGAGATAAGTTCGTGATTTATTTTTATCGAGCCAAATTAATCGTATTATGTTTTCAAAACAGTATCATGCTAGCATATATCCTGAAGAATATCATATATTTTTCTGTTCTGTTTATAGCAGTGAATCATATACTTGAAGTAATTATAAAACAGTTTAGCTCATGTAATCGCCTTAATCCTCCATTTCAAAATTCTATCTCTACGTCCATAAGAGGCCGTATCTTATGTAGGCCATACACGCTACGGTCTCCCGGAGAGGTAATCTGTGCAGGTATGCCTGCGCAGGTCAACCGAACGATGGTAGCGTGTATGGGGACGTTCCGGTGTATCGGAGCGGTCTTCAGTTCTCTTTGCGATGGCATCGAATGTGGACGATGACAAGCTGGCGTTGCTAGGTCTTGCTTTAATTTTGAAGAAAAATGATACGAAAAACAAGCGAAGAAAGTGGTGTAAGCATTGGTTATTGAAAAAGAAAACATATAGTCATGTTAATTTATTTAATGAATTGAAATTTGAACCAGAAGATTTTAAAAACTACCTTCGAATGGACGAGAAAACATATCTTAAATTACTTGAAATGGTTACTCCTATGATAAAAAAAGAAGACACAGTTATGAGAAATAGTATAAATAATAATAGTATAAATCAGATTTTTTTTTGTTGAATCTGGTGGCGCCATTTTCTGGCAATACGATGCAAGCGATGAGACAACCGTCCGAAAGAAACACTAGAAAACAACTGACGCTACCTGCGCAGCCGACCGGAGTACACCCACACACGCACAGGTACACCGTACGGTGTCACTCCAAAGAATCGATTTTTGATCTTGCGCCGGTCGCCTGCGCAGGTTCAAAAACCTGCACAGGTGTATTCCCACACATATTCCGGTCTACCTGCGCAGGAATACCTACACAGGTGGACCTCTCCGGTAGACCGTAGTGTGTATGGCCGGCAAAAGTGTATAACATCTAAAGCTTTGAAACCTTCAAATACAATACGGTGACTTTCGAGACATCCCAATTTTAGAGTATTGGCACCAAGGTTTTATGTGAGTTCAACCTTTTTTGAATAAAATCGGATTGAGTTTTCAAACATTTGTCAAAATAAAATGTAGTTTAAATCAAAAGCTCTGAGTATTGATATCAACTTCGAAGCAAATCATCCCCATGTTCAAAATAATTGTCTACCCTTTTGTAACCCCATCAGTGGTTAATTTAAATAAAATCCGAAAGACGTCTTCCATCAATTCTGTTATGAAGGGTTCTGCAAAATGTCAAGTAGATTGAACCAAGGAATCACGTTGTCTCATACAAACTTTGCCCCCCTCCTTTTACCCCCTTAGGGGCACGATCTTGGAATTTATCGGATGCCTACATCATATAAAGAACACACCCTGCTAGTTTCAGGTCTCTATGATCAGTGGTTTAGGCTGTGCGTTGATCCATAAGTCACAAAGCTAAATCGTCAGTCATTAAATCGCTATTTTGTGCGTATTCAATGTTTACCTCAAAAATCAAATATCAAGGAAACTGAGAAATCATATTTACCTGTATTAGATTTGAAGTATATGTAGCAACTTTTAAAGGTTTACACTTCATTGGATTTTATTCTATAGGTGTATGATATTAATTAATTTTAAACACAAAACCCTCTTTTTTACATCTCTAGATGAGATTTTTAAGAAATGCTGAAACAGGTTTTTATTAATTTTTAATAATTAGTATTTACTCTTAGTTTCATGATTTTATAACAATCTAATTTTTTTTCATAAAAAACTGTAAGTACCGTAATAATTTTTAAAGGCTAAATGTTATTCTGAATTTATTAAAATAGATTTGTGAAAGTTTCATCAAAATGCGTTGGGTAGTTTTTACGTGATGCACAGTCAAACAAACAAACAGACAAACAAACAAACATTTTAAAAATGGTATTAATATGTTCAGTTACTTATTTTAAGTCACCCTGGTCGGTTTTTTTTAATCTTCAATGTACAGATTTTTTGGTTTCAACGATTTTATTATATGTATGTAGACTAGCTGACCCACGCAACTTCGTCTACGTCACATAAGAAAGAAAAACTAAAGGGAAAAATATCCCCGCTTTTGCAACATTTTTCATTCCTGCTCCGCTCCTAATAATCGTAGCGTGATGTTATATAGCCTAAAGCCTTCCTCGATAAATGGACTATCCAACACAAAATTATTTTATATTTATATTTTTTCAATTCGAGCCGGTAGTTCCTGAGATTAGCGCGTTCAACCAAACAAACAAACAAACAAACTCTTCTGCTTTATAATATTAGTACAGATTTAACTTTTAATACATTGTGTCGGGGTTTTTCTAAATTTTACTTGTTATATTAAGCTTTTTACCGGCTTCATTTGCTTCTCCTTCAACCGTGCAAAGCGAGTAATAAAATGAAATTAAAATCTTATTTTCCTAACAATTCTTGACAAAATATTTTTTCGCCCATTTGTTTCATTTCTTCAAAAGAGTAATGGACATTTTATATTGTAGTTTTCGGTTTAATAATTCGTCCACTTCTATCAAAATTTACTTTTCAAAACAAAAAGTTGTTAATTGAGAATGAATGAAACCAAGTAATTTATTACGTATATATTTTTTTCAGGAATCCAAAATATACAATCCAAATGGTGACGTTACAATAATGGCAGTAGACTGTGGGTTAAAGTACAATCAGATCAGATGTTTGATCAAACGCAACGTCAAGGTTGTGCTAGTACCCTGGGACCACAAGCTGGACCCCAGCCAGTATGATGGACTGTTCGTAAGTAACGGTCCAGGTGACCCAGTGAAGTGCAAGAAGGTGGTGGACCATATGCGCTCAGTCATTGAAGACAAGTCAAACGTTAAACCAGTATTTGGCATCTGTCTCGGACACCAGTTGCTGTCCACTGCGGCTGGCTGCAAAACTTACAAAACCAGGTAAAATAACTAATATTTCATTGATTCTTTTTGTAATCGCATTCCATTGTTCATTTCTGTTACGTTTCCTTTTGCGTTGTTTCTATAACAATCTGTTATTTAATTTTTGTTACGTATATCCCTGCCTGACCTTTCGGGGATTGCAGTCGTGATAATGGTTGCAATAAATAAGTTAAGTGGATTTTTACTAACATATTTTATTTTCTAAATGGCTTTTTTTCAGTTACGGCAATCGCGGACACAATTTACCTTGCACACATAATGGCACCGGCCGATGTTTTATGACATCACAAAATCATGGATTTGCTGTCGATGCCAATTCACTGCCGGAAGGCTGGAAAGTGTTATTCACCAACGAAAACGACAAAACGAATGAAGGTATTATTCATAAATCATTGCCTTTCTTCAGTGTTCAGTTTCACCCGGAGCACACTGCCGGACCTACGGATTTAGAATGTCTTTTTGATGTATTTGTCGATGCTGTGAGATCTTACAAAAATAAGAAGTCGTGTAGCATCGACGGCATCATTACAGAAAAACTAAAGTTTGCACCGACTTTATATGAACGACCAAAAAAAGTACTCATCCTGGGTTCTGGAGGCCTATCAATCGGGCAAGCTGGCGAGTTTGACTATTCAGGATCCCAAGCAGTTAAAGCTTTACAGGAAGAAAAGATACAAACAGTACTGATAAATCCTAATATTGCAACTGTACAGACGTCAAAGGGCCTGGCTGACAAAGTTTATTTCCTCCCTATCACACCGGAATATGTTGAACAGGTTATTAAAGCAGAAAGACCTACTGGAGTACTTCTCACTTTCGGTGGTCAGACAGCCCTCAATTGTGGAGTCGAGCTAGAAAAAAGTAAAATTCTAGAAAAATACAACGTAAGCGTTTTAGGAACTCCTATTCAGTCAATTGTTGATACTGAAGATCGTAAAATATTTGCCGAAAAAGTTAATGCGATTGGCGAAAAAGTTGCCCCAAGCGCAGCAGTAACAACAATTGAAGAGGCACTAGTAGCTGCACGGCAGATTGGGTATCCAGTAATGGCTCGATCTGCATTTTCCCTAGGTGGTTTAGGATCCGGTTTTGCTAACAATGAAGACGAACTTCGAACACTTGCACATCATGGACTATCACATTCCGATCAACTTATAATAGACAAATCACTTAAAGGATGGAAAGAAGTGGAATATGAAGTGGTAAGGGATGCGTTTAATAATTGCATCACCGTGTGTAATATGGAAAATGTCGATCCTTTAGGAATACACACAGGAGAATCAATTGTCGTAGCACCGAGTCAAACCCTCTCAAACAGAGAATATTACATGTTGAGAAACACTGCCATCAAAGTTATTCAACACTTCGGCATAGTAGGCGAATGTAATATTCAGTATGCATTGAACCCAAATTCAGAAGAATTCTACATTATAGAAGTAAATGCTAGGTTATCTAGAAGTTCAGCCCTGGCAAGTAAAGCAACTGGATATCCATTAGCTTATGTTGCTGCCAAATTAGCGCTAGGTATATCGCTCCCTGTTATTAAAAACTCCGTCACCGGAGTGACGACTGCTTGCTTTGAACCAAGTCTCGATTACTGTGTTGTCAAAATACCAAGATGGGACTTGGCTAAGTTTAACAGAGTAAGTACGAAAATTGGAAGTTCGATGAAAAGTGTTGGAGAAGTTATGTCAATAGGCAGGAGCTTTGAAGAAGCTTTCCAGAAAGCGTTACGTATGGTAGATGAAAACGTGAATGGGTTCGACCCAAACATTAAGAAAGTGAATGAAGACGAATTGAGAGAACCGACTGATAAGCGGATGTTTGTCTTAGCTGCTGCTCTAAGGAAAGGTTATACTGTTGATAAATTATACGAGTTAACAAAAATAGATCATTGGTTCCTCGAGAAATTCAAAAATATTATAGATTATTATCAAGTTTTGGAGGCCGATCATCATGGTTCAATTCCTTTCGATATTTTAAAGAAGGCAAAGAAAATTGGATTTTCGGATAAACAAATAGCAGCTGCTATAAAAAGTACTGAAGTCGCCGTGAGAAAGTTAAGAGAAGAATATAAAATTACTCCATTTGTAAAACAAATCGACACAGTAGCAGCCGAGTGGCCAGCTACCACAAATTATTTGTATTTAACTTATAACGGTAACACGCATGATCTAGAATTTCCTGGTGGTTTTACCGTGGTGTTAGGATCAGGTGTATATCGCATTGGGAGTTCCGTTGAATTCGATTGGTGTGCGGTGGGATGTCTAAGGGAACTTAGGAATCAAGGCAGAAAGACAATCATGATTAATTATAACCCTGAAACGGTCAGTACTGACTATGACATGAGCGATAGGTTGTATTTTGAAGAAATTTCCTTTGAAGTTGTTATGGATATTTATAACATTGAACACCCGGATGGAGTAATATTATCAATGGGTGGACAGTTACCTAATAATATTGCAATGGATTTACATAGACAACAAGCTATTATTTTAGGTACGTCTCCTGATATGATTGATAATGCCGAGAATAGGTTTAAATTTTCCAGAATGTTAGACCGGAAAGGTATATTGCAACCGAGGTGGAAGGAGCTCACCGATTTAGAATCAGCTGCAAGTTTCTGTGAAGAAGTAGGATTTCCATGTTTGGTACGTCCGTCTTACGTTCTAAGTGGTGCAGCTATGAATGTTGCTAATTCAAACCAGGAATTGGAGGCCTATTTAAAGTCGGCTAGTTTAGTAAGCAAAGATTACCCAGTCGTAATATCTAAATTCATAATGGATGCGAAAGAGATAGATGTAGACGTCGTCGCTGCTGACGGTGTTATTTTCTGTATGGCTGTATCTGAACACGTTGAAAATGCGGGAGTCCATTCTGGCGATGCAACCTTAGTTACTCCGCCTCAGGATATCAATGATGAAACCTTGGAAAAAATAAAAGGAATTGCAAGTATTATAGCTGAGACGCTGGATGTAACTGGTCCCTTTAATATGCAACTTATTGCAAAGGATAACGAACTCAAAGTCATTGAATGTAACGTCAGAGTTTCAAGATCCTTTCCATTTGTTTCAAAAACACTAGACCATGATTTTGTTGCGATGGCCACTAAGATTATCTTGGGTATACCGGTGGAACCAGTTAATGTAATGACCGGCTGTGGAAAAGTTGGTGTAAAAGTGCCACAATTTTCGTTCTCCCGACTGGCTGGAGCAGATGTTACTTTAGGAGTAGAAATGGCATCTACCGGTGAAGTAGCATGTTTCGGTGAAAATCGTTACGAAGCTTATTTAAAGTCGCTAATGAGCACAGGGTTTAGAATACCTAAGAAAGCTATTTTGCTATCAGTGGGAACATTCAAGGTAAGAAGTAAATTCTTTATTTTTTTTTGTATTTTAACTTTGTGTAACCTTATTCATGGACTTTTTTTTAATTTCAGCACAAAATGGAATTACTTCCGAGTGTTAGAATTCTGCATAAAATGGGATATAAATTGTACGCTAGTATGGGTACAGGAGATTTCTACACTGAGCATGGAGTCGAGGTGAGGCACTTTTTTTGCAGTTTTATTTTTATCTCCTTCTACAAAATCTTTATCAAATGTTTTTTTTTGTAGGTTGAAAGTGTTCAATGGACATTTGATCACATAGGTGATCCAGAGGATGTGAGATCGGATGGGGAACTGATGCATTTAGCCGACTTTATGGCGAGACGTGAATTAGATTTAGTAATTAATTTACCAATGCGTGGAGGTGCTCGACGGGTGTCTTCATTCACTACTCATGGATATCGCACTCGCCGACTTGCCGTGGATTACGCTGTGCCTTTAGTTACTGATGTGAAGTGCGCTAAACTACTAGTTCAGGTTTGTTAATTTGTCTAATATTACCAGTGATATTTGTACATCTAAGACCGATTGTGTAAAAAACAACGCTACATATTTTACAGGCTATGCATCTTTGCGGTGGTGCTCCCCTAATGAAAACTCACACGGACTGTATGACATCGCGCAACATCATCAAGTTACCGGGTTTCATTGACGTCCACGTGCACGTACGTGAACCCGGCGCTACATATAAAGAAGATTACGCAACCTGCACTGCGGCTGCTCTCGCTGGAGGCATTACAATGATATGCGCCATGCCCAACACCAATCCTCCAGTAATTGATCGCGCTTCTTTCGATTACACTTCTGCTTTGGCACGCGTAAGTGCTCGGTGTGACTATGCACTATACATGGGAGCGTCATCCAGTAACTTTGACACTGCTGCTGAAATGGCCCCCCAAGCGGCTGCATTGAAAATGTATCTTAACCAAACATACAGTACTCTTACGATGGATGATATGACAATCTGGCAAAAACATCTCCAGAATTGGCCAAAGAAAATGCCTGTATGTGCTCATGCGGAGCGGGAAAAGACTGGAGCCATCATTTTGATGGCATCTCTACTCGACAGGCCTATTCATATTTGTCACGTAGCTCGGAGAGAGGAAATTCTTATAATTAAGTCTGCTAAAGAAAGAGGTCTAAAAGTAACATGTGAAGTATGCCCTCATCATTTATTCCTAAGCACAGCAGATATTGATGATATAGGAGAAGGAAGGGCTGAAGTGCGGCCAGTATTATGTAGCCCAGAAGACCAAGCCGAACTTTGGAAAAATATAGATATGATTGACGTCTTTGCGACGGACCATGCTCCACACTCTGTGCAAGAGAAAAATTCAGAGAAGCCCCCTCCTGGATTTCCAGGGTTGGAAACAATTTTACCATTACTTCTAAATGCAGTACACGAAGGCCGTTTGACTTTGGAGGATCTGATAAATAAATTCCATCGTAACCCTCGTAAAATATTTAATTTACCAGAACAACCAAACACTTACGTTGAGGTGGATATGGATTACGAATGGAAAATTCCACAAGCTATGGAATTTTCAAAATCTAAATGGACGCCTTTTGCAGGCATGCAAGTTTGTGGAGCAGTACATCGCGTAACATTACGAGGTGAAATTGCGTACGTTGAGGGGCAAGTTCTAGTGCCACCCGGGTTTGGACAAAATGTCAGAGAATGGCCTACGCCTAAGAAACAAACATACCTTACTATTGAAAAGACAGATAAAGAAGTTAGTCGGCCAAATTCTGCACTGGATATACACATATCTGCTGACTTAAACAGAGTTAGTGATATTGATTTTGATCAAATCGATAACAGACCTGAGGCACAGTCCAAACCTAATGTCCATTTCAGTGAAATTGCAGCTGCAAGGTGTTTATCACCGTTACCCCAAGTGACTAGACAAAGATGTGATAGTACATCTAATTACAATCCCCCTGCGACAACAGCTTCTCAACGTCAACGTAGTGACCTATTCGGAAAAAGTATATTAACTGTGGACTCGTTTAGTAAAGATACTCTCAATGATATATTCAATCTAGCACAGTTCATGAAAACCTGTGTAAACAAAGGCCGAAACTTAGATGATATTTTGCGAGGCAAAGTTATGGCGTCGATATTTTACGAAGTTAGCACACGAACTAGTTGCAGTTTTGCAGCAGCAATGCAACGACTGGGTGGTTCTGTAATCCATACCGATGCTACGAGTTCATCAGCAAAGAAAGGTGAAACTTTGGAAGATAGTGTTTCCGTTATGGCAAGCTATTCTGATGTAGTGGTACTTCGGCATCCGGAACCCGGTGCAGTAGCGGTGAGTTACATAATCTTAAGTCACAGCCCGACCGTTAACTTATAAATTTTATAAAATGTGTTGATAAATAATAATAATTTTATTTTATTTCTTTAGCGAGCAGCTCGTCACTGTCGCAAACCTATACTTAATGCAGGAGATGGTATTGGAGAACACCCCACGCAGGCTCTACTCGACGTTTTCACAATTCGTGAGGAAATCGGAACAGTGAACGGATTAACCATCACTATGGTTGGAGATCTGAAGAATGGTCGAACTGTTCATTCTCTAGCACGGCTTCTAACTCTCTACCAAGTACAACTCCAATACGTCAGCCCTCGAGGATTAGGCATGCCGAAACATATCACAGATTACGTTGCCTCTAAAGGTATACCTCAAAGAGTGTACGAGAGGTTGGAAGATGTATTAGAGGACACTCACGTTTTGTACATGACTCGAATTCAGCGTGAAAGGTTCCAAAGTCAGGAAGAATATGAAAAGGTACTGTTACATAATTATTTAATCTAAATGTTACTTTCTTAAATAACATTCTTGTCGGTGAAAATAAGTTTAATGGCACTAGATAAGTGTCATTCTTACTTAGATTTGATTCGATTCACCAAGTTTGTTTATTTAAATAAATACTACCATGTATGAGACTCTCAAACGTATTCACTAATATTCCAGACACGTGGGTTGCTGGTGGTAACTCCTCAGCTGATGACACGCGCTCGTAGGCGCATGGTGGTGATGCACCCTCTCCCGCGCGTCGATGAGATCTCGCCGGACTTCGACTCCGACCCGCGCGCTGCTTACTTCAGGCAGGCCGAGTACGGCATGTATGTGCGGATGGCTCTACTCTCCATGGTGGCTGGTGTGAACCCGCTCACGTAAAAACACAGTGCTATTTGCAACTTCATACATTTCCTAATCAGTAATTATGATTTTGGAATACTGAGTATCCGCTTGATATACAATCAAATAGATTGAATCACTGGAGAATATCTAAAATCCGAAGCGCTTTGCATGTGTGCCGTCTTTTGATGATACTGTATCGTATCAAAGAAAGATTAGACACACACATAGCTATTAAGTATTACATACGTCATATGAGGATTGATTTGAATAGTCATATCAATCCTCATGCAATGCATAGGCAAAAGTGCCTACGTAACAGATACATTCCAGATTAATTTCAAAATATATTCTAGAATGTAAACAAAAACTTAAAAGCATATTTTTCCTGACCCAAAATTAAAATTACTGTTGTTAATTGCGCACCGACGATTTTACTAGAAGATACATGAGAAGAAGTACTGAAAACAAACGCCATTCCTATTAAATGAAAAAAAAAAGAGTAATAATCAGATAATTTATATTTCTTATACTTTATAATACTTTTGTAAACATTTAGTAATAAAGTAATCAGTTAAAAACTAGCGTTCATTATTTTTCCTGCCACAAATAAGATTGCAAGCATATTATACAACAAGTCAACAAACACGATCGAGATTCTATATATAACAAAGAAACTAAAACAAATTCCGAGAGCTAGTTAAGAGTAGATAACTATCCCTATACACAAATCTTATTTTCAAAATTTATATGTACATTAATTCAACTTTTCTTAATTAGAGTAGGTCACAATTTTGATTCCTCTCCACTAATAAATTCATGAAATCTCATTTGATCGTGACTTGATGAGTTCTCAGCGTGTACGTCAACAAAGGTGAATGCCGATATGCCAGGGTTGTCAGTCGGTGAATCGTGAACTTCCTCAAACTTTGGGCGCTGCTTGCGGAGCGGTTTTTGTTGACTTCGTTCAAGTTTGCTGTCCCTTCTTGTTGGTAACTTATAACCATCTTGGTTCGCTAATTTCCTCTGGCAGTCATTCAGTTTTTCACGTACCACATCTAAATACTCATTGGCTGTCATGTCTCCGCCTGGTTCTTGTAACAGCAATTTGCAGAGTCTCTGAGCCTGTTCCAGGAATATGAGCGCTTGTCTTATTGCTTCAAATCTTTCGCTGGATCGTGCCATTGCTATGAAATGAGGAATAAAAAATTCCAGTACTAAACGTCGACGCTCCGTGTCCATCTTTTTTGGTATCATAAACTGTAAGAACAAAAATATATTAGTACCTAACGAAAGATCTACAACAACTTTTTCATTTGTAACTTTGACTATGCCAAAAAGAAACCATGTATGAGGTGCGGAGTCGGTACTCCGGACCTCATCACTCGACTCGACTTGTTTACAAGCCAGATGCCATGCTGGATACTGATTATGATTGATTACTACGTCTATTGCATTACTCCAATTATGTTTTATAAAATTACTAAGTTACTGAGTTATGTCATTTTTTCGATTGGCGGCGCTAGTGGACTGTAAGAGGGCTCTTAAATAAAACTTACGTTTCTATTAAATTCTCGTTCCTGTTTCTCTGACCTTTGCTTTTTTGCTTGATTTTGAGCATTTCTCTTTTCTTGTAGTTGTTTGTGTTGTTGTCTTGCCCACTTATAGTTTTTGTCGCGCGCTCTTTCCTTATCCCAGAAATTTGTATCAGTATCGTCGTCAGTATCAGAACTGTCTTTATAACTGGAGACAACCGGAGGTAAATTTGGATTGATAAGGCGTAATGGATTCTTACATGTCAATATATCATACAGCCTTTGGCAGTTGAACGCCGGATAAAAATCTTTCTTAGTATACTTTATCTTTTTGAGCGCATTCAGAACATGCATCACCGGGGCCTCCAGAATTTCTGCAATTTTTTTCTGTTGTTGGTGCAACAATGGCTTTGGTAAGTTTTTAACTTCATTACAGCTTTCTACAAAATAATTAGGCATTCTTCTTCTCACACAATTCATGTAAAAGCTTTTCAAAAATAGTATCAAAGATTCACCGAGTCGATCTTCTGGCCATTTTGCGTAATTATCTTCGCATTGCCAAAATAGATGATTTTTAATATGACTAGCGTCTATGCCGATCTTGGCTGTTTCATTCTCCAGAAAAGTCTTATGTAATGCTAAAGTGAACAAATAACAACGTATGTGGGAATGAGCCAAACAGCTTTCTAAATAACGTTCTGCTGCTGGAAATATAATTTTCCATTGTATATTCTGATCTGGATTTTGACCTCTTTTGTCTCTAAATCCTATTGGTACTAACAAGCATCCAAAACCTATAGCTTTGTTTACCATATCTTTTTTGGGCCATAGATATGAATTATTGGTCCTGGGATTTTGTATTATCCTCCGCTCTCTAATGATCCACTGGTTAGCTGCATTGGGCCAAGCAGCGACAAGAGCAGGAAATATTTCATAACCGATTTTCGTCCCATTTTTAATTGAGTCACAATAAATACTGGCGCCTTGAGTTAAAGCAGAATTGATTTCTTCGGCAGTCAATCCTAATCCAGAGCCTAAATTGATGATAAAGTTGTCCACGAAGTTATTCATAAATCTCAAAGAGTTAAGGTAATACCATCTCTCATATAGGTTAGGTGATAGTGATGACTTTGAGATGCTCTCAGGAACTTCGTCGTCGTCATCGTCTTCGTCACTCCATGCGTCCAGGGCTTTCACAATCACGGGTGTCCAAGTTTCATCAGGCAACGCTCCTGATGTACCCCAGTAGTTGGAATGTAAACTGAGTCCTATTTTTTTTGGTGTAGCCGCTTTTGTTATAGTAGAATAACCGTAATCAGAATCAGCTTCACTAGAGTTTGATTTGTAGCCTGAGGTCTCAGTATCATCAGCTAAATTACCTTCTGAATAAGCTGAACGCATGTTACTTTTTGAGTATTTGCTAAGATCTTTGGTTGAATTACTCAGCCGTCTGGAGTATTTTAATATTGATTTTCTCGGAGCCATGTCATTTTCGCTGTGTAGTTCTTTCTTTTCCTCTATAATATTATTGTCAGTTTCCGGTTTATCCTCTTCTTCGGGTAATAAAGTATTGAGTTTCCGAAGTCTGTTAATATTTGAAATATTATTTTTCGTTACTTGTAAACTAACTTGTTTAATGGGTCCACTGTATCTTCTACCGACAGCCGCATTTGAATCGGGTATAATGTTGTCATCAGAAGCTAAGAATGATTCAGTGTTCTCCAATTTAATTTTAATATGTTGTAAAAGTTCTTCCCCTTTAGTGGCATTGTATGGGAATTCATCAGAATCATTTGATTCTTTTCCAGATTCGGTATATATGCTATCGTCAGAAACAGCTTTGTTCATAGTAACAATTTCGTTTTCTTTGTGTAGGGTGCTCTCTAAAACTTCCATTTTCTTCAGTTTTACATATCCTGAAAACACAGACAGTGGTTACTATTTGTTTCCTGTTCTAAAACGTTTTAACAATTTCAGTTTAAATATGAATGTTTAGTTAGATATTTCAATGAATTGGTTTTACCTGGGGTTTTACCGTCTTCTATGCGCAATTTGTAGAATGGTGCATCGAGAACTGCGCTGTAATCAGAGGTATCTCCAGGTTCACTCGCTTCCACGTTGTCATAGATAACAAAGAGCCTCGGTGCCGACAGAGGTTCCTTTTGCCCTCGGCTCCTCTGGTAGGTGATGTGTTCATGAACGCACTCTTGCAATCGATCCGCGAAAAACACATGTTTGTTTTGCCGCACCATAGCTTCGTTGATGTAGTGCTCACGTTCACTTATTGGATTGTTTTTTATTTGATGCACTTCCCTGAAATCAAATATCAAATTGATTTTATTTTATATCTCGACATTTGATTACTTTTTGCATTCACATACACCTGCCTAAATATTAATATTTTCACATAGCTTAATTATATTTTATATTAATATTTTCATTCATGTTTTATCAACAATTATGAAAAACGAAGTTTAAGTGATAACAATTGAATTATAAAATAAATCACCGCTAACATGTGATAACTAAACAAATATGTAGATGCTATACTTTATCATTTAATACCAATCTCTTTCCCATTATCATATCTGTCGGTATGATCTTTTTAATGCCATAATAACACAATTATTGCTTTGAAGTATCCAAGTTAATCAAATAAATATTTATGGATTATAGGTAAAAGCTTTAGGTTCGTGAATATGTGCTTAAACCACCTACGAATTGCTTTTTTTTAAAATCAAATATCACCGATAGTCACTATGATAAAGGATATAATTTTTAAACACAGTCTTGTTGTACTATTTTCATTATTTGCAATTACTCTATGAAGCAAAGAAATATTCTTAACCTTGAAGATTGTTTTATAATTTAATAAAGAAAATCTGCTATCTGATTGATAGCCAAAGTGAGGGACTTTCCTTGTACCTCTACAGCTGATAAGCACATTTATAATAATATGACACCAATTTGAGTAATAATATCCATAATTAGTTATGTAAAGTAGATAATTGAACAAAAGACACACTGACCCAAAATAGGACAATAAAAGTATACTTAATTACGAAATAATTCATTTCCGTATTATTAACCAACTTACTTCAGCTAACAGAAATAAGTTGTATTAAAAAACTGACTCCACAACTGTAGATAATTAGATTTTGGCTTTGTGCCGCATTCAAAAGTGTTTTTTTTATTTTAATATACAGAAAAAAATTATGTGAGCTAAATTAAATTGAATGGAATCAAAATAATTTGTATTCAATTAAATTGAAATTAAGATAAGTATAACTGAATTAAATGGGAAAATTAACATGTAAGACATTAAATACAGTCGTCACAGAAGGCTCTATGTGTCGGTATTCTGTAAAACCGAGCACAGTTAATTATTCTTGTAGGTTGTCACAATTGTGATGTTTAGCTTTTTTTTTGTATTTTCTGTAGCATGTAGCTGTTTTATCATAAAATGTTTAGTCCCCTAATCAATAAAATAAAATTTATCACATTTGGACTAATAATTGTGAATAACGCCCTCTCCTAAGGCAATCCGGTAAAAAAAATGACTAATTGGCTGGCAGAGTTATCAAGTCATTTGAATAAATTTGGTGTTTAGATCTCTCATTAGAAAATTGTCATGAAATGCCAAGCTCTACTCTGTTATGGTCGAGTTCTAAGAGTAGAACACGACCACCTGGTTCTCTAACCAGGTGCAGTAGAATGAACAACAGTTTGTACCTTCTGTGTTCAAGAACCTACCCTTGTAAAATAATGTAGGTACCTAACATTGACTGTTATCTAAAAACTAAATTAAATCTGTACATACATTACATGTCGATTATCATACATAATGTAACTAACGAGGTTTAAATAGAACAGATTTAGATTGTATTAAGGACACGTTTTAATTTGAATATTCTTTATTACTTCGTGTCACTGGTTTTGAATTCTAAAAATACGATTAAATTGGACATTGACAAAAGTAACATTTTCATTGGTATTAAAGCTTACCGTTCGTAGTTCTCAAAGAACTGCACAGAGAGAAGAATGTTATTCAAGAGGAAAGATTCCGAGTCATTCTTGAGCTGGTGGCGCATGCGGTCCAGCGCCTCCTCGTCGTAGGTGCGAGCGTGCTGCTGCATGCACAGCGGGGGCCCGGCGGGCGCCGGGGGCTCCACCAGTGCCATCGGCAGCACTGGCGCCTCCAGCTTCCGACCCTTCCTAATCCCAGGGTTCATCACCTTAGTCTGAGTCCGAGACAGTTCCCGTTTCCGCTGCATCCATTTCTCCCTTTCAAAAAACGTATCGGGCTCTTTTTCAGTTTCCTTCGATTTACAATTCCCCATTGAAAAACTGCACTTGTTCAATCACGCTCAATATTTTCGTCAAAACAGGTGGGTTCTTAGACCATATAAACTTTCGCGCACATTTCAAAATATTTAAGCACGTATTACAAAATAACAAAGATTTTGTGTATTGTTGAGCGTCCCGTGTTCACGTCTACACGAGTAAACAATGCCCGCAGCACTGACAAAGTGATTCTCACAAGTCGATCGGTTGAAAACTGTGCTTATCAGGCACCAATAATAATTGATATAGTTATCGTGCTTAATTGATTAGAGCTGCAGTGCTATGCACGGAATTCCGCAATGGCCGCCGTCACAGGGTAGGTACTTTGACAACTGGTGCATGTTGCCCATCAGACCTCGCCTGCCGGTCTCGCACTGTGCGTGCGCGCCACTGAACATCACTCAATAGGAAAAACTGCATTCCTTTTGCTCATGGCATGCTATTACGTAAACTGAAGCATAACAAACCAGTATATTGTCACAGTTGTTTTTGTTCAAGTTCTTGCAAAACAAACATAACATCACGCCCGTAATACATGAAGGGTTAGGCAGGGATGTACCAAATACCCACATTTCTCCAGTTATGTTTTAAATCCCATGTAATAGGGAGTGAGCTTATTGCCATCAACCGGACATATATCCAGGCTTCGTAGCTATTACTGAGAACGTCCTAATGGGAAAACCCAATCATACTTTACCCGACCTTGGAATCGAATCTCATGTTCAGCTGTCACCACTTGCAACCTATACTACATCAATTTAGAATGCTCATCATCTCAACCTACAATAAAAATATTTATCATCCTTTTGTGCAATGTGGCAGCCAGGTAAAACATAAACTGGTTGGTACCTGCTTCGAACCCGTATAATATCTACACGTAAACATTATATGATACCACGATATATTGACGTGGCAGTTCCATATTGTGTTTGCTTATAGCCATGACTTTTTCATTCTAAATCGTGAAGACCAGCGTCATGTGAGCGGCCGCTTATACGTCTACCGCTGCCTGGGGACAAGATCGACTTTCGTCATATTTGGCAATGTAGTGTGATGACTTAATCACCGACGATAATGCTAACGCACGCAAAAGTTACATGCGGCTCTCTTCAGTTTTTGACATTAAAACATTACTGCTACGAAAATAATTTGGCGAAATGGCGAATGATGCATGCAGAACCCAATGCGAAAGTGGTAGTGTAGTCCCAAACGTCTGTTCGAAAAAATATCTATGACGACACAAGGGACTAGCTAAGTTATTACTGGGCCCAAACAGTAGCTATAATATACCTACCTACATAGATGTGACATATAGATTTGCCGTCGTCGATACAAAAACAAGATATTTCTGCAGTCAGGTAAACTTGTTTTTTACGAACGGATTAAGGTAAACTGAGCCAGTAAACAAATGCTAAAATTGATTAATATTAGATCAGACGCGCCGAAAATCGCGAAATCTTCTAGATTTCCATCCAGATGCTATCGCTGGTGCTATTATCAGTAATCAATCTTTCGATCTACCTACATCAACAAATACAAAGTAATCGTGATCGATGATTTTCATAACATGAAATCAGAAGTAAGACAACCCGCTAATTAAGGACAAACGTAGTCTAAGTATCTAATCCGTCGATTATTTCTTCAGGTCCTCTTCTTTGTGAGTGACACACAAAAGAATTTAAAATAAAAAAGACGTGTGGCACTCGGGGACTTTGTTTTTTACGTGGGGTGTTAGGTTGTTTTCTTTACGGAATTTCTAGATTCGGTCTCCACGCTCAAGGCCCGCGATAGAAGCTACGCAATAGCTTAAATATACCTAAGTAAAAAAGGAAACGATAAATACGTAGGTAGACCTATTTGACATTAATGGACTTTTGTTCTCAAAATCGTGGCTATTTGTTCAAAAATCCTCAACCAGAAGCAGATATAACGCACAACTGTCATTACATTAATCGTAGAAACGTAGACGTGACGTGGGTATCTACAATCGCAATAGGAAATAAGTACGCATGTCATTTTTTCTTCACTTAAATCAATAAAATACACTGTTATCAACCCAAGAAAAGTATTAAAAGTTTAGTTCAATTACTGCTTGTCGCTCAGAAATAATATTAAACTCCTGCAATTTTCTTTGACAGTTCAAACGTCGGCCACGATGTGACGTCATTTACCTCAATCTGCCTTGTTTACATCTTTGGCCTTATTATAGTAATTTTACTAATTGTATGTGATTTATTCAAGCAAAACTTGCGGAAACGATATTATGATAAAGTCTTAGTGAAACTTTCTAAAAAGTGTTTTTTGACACAGACTTTGACGACACTACCGGCGTTATGGAGATTGCGTTCCGTTTCACCAGAAACATGTAACATAAAACAGTTAATTGTAAAATTAGTAAGAAACCTAATCAAGTGTAGGTGGTACCTACCACAAGGTTTTTATGCGCCAATACAAGGCATTTTTGCTCTTCGATATCTGAGTGCAAAAGCCGTTTTTACCGTCTAGACTCTAGAGCACTGGTTCCCAACCTGTGGTCCGCGGACCACTGGTGGTCCGCAGGAGCCTCGACTACGGTCCCCGAAAGATTAGAATGTTATTCGTACTTTTTAATACAGAAGATGCAAGCTCAACCCAACCTAATTGAACCTATCAGAGGCAAAATTACTAAATGATTGCTAAATTTTTCGAGCTCAATTCGATCGCTTTTGTCCAATTTTTGTATAGTGCGAGTTAAAGATTCACTCCCCTAGTTATAATCCTGTCGGTGTGCATGTTTATCTAGGACCATTATGGTCCCTGTTAACAATGAACATACCAAAGTGGTCAGTGGCCTAAGAAAGGTTGGGAACCACTGCTCTAGAGGGTAAAGTAAATTTGAATTTAGAGCATCGTGTGCACTAAGTATTGAATTCAAAACATCATTAAACCTATTTACTTCTACCTATATGGGGCCGAATTTATCATACAATTTTTTTTAAATTCTTTAAGAACTCAGACTCAGAACCTTCTTGGTGTACTTTTTTAATAAGTTTTTCGCGCGCCATTTTCTTTTCACGTCATATTGTTTACATCTTAGGTTAAAAACAAGGAATCCAACTTGAAAACAAGTGAAAAACTTAAAATGACCACTCATTATCTAGCGACGAGGAAGTTTGTTTGACGCCAACAGAATTAACTGAATAATGCGCAATTTTTTTTTTGCGTTTATTCATTTCCTCGCTGAGGTGGGATAAAAAGTTACGTGTTGCACTCGAGTGCAAAGATTTTTCACCTCGCCCTCTTTTGATGCTCAAGAATCTAAGTTTTGAATCACTCGCTGCGCTTGAGACTCAATTTTAGAATCTTTCGTTTGCTCTGTCATCAAAATTGAGCACGCGGTTAAAAAACAACTTTGCACTCTTGTATAACAAATAATATTGTATTTGTTGCATATTCCATATTGCCCCGAGGGGCCAACTGCTCTTAAAACATAAAAAAACCATTTTGTCATTTCTTCAAACAAAGCGGATTTTATAATGGGTGTAACCTGTACCTAAAATTCATTGAATGAAAAGTGGATTGAATTTAAAATTAAAACTTCAATTTATACCGTTACTTATTTTCATTTATGAAACTGGCACAGTACAAAAATATTTAACTATATCAACACTCAACAGTTTCTTAGTCATATAAAATAAATATTTCTTCAATCATTTAATTTCATTTGTTAGGACAAAAAAACAAACCATGGTTTATAAAAAATAATTAAATTAAAATTATATCACATCATATAATTTGCTTACATGTATAAAAAGATCTTTTTTAAATAATAATTTAATTATTCTTCCACTATCTTGGGATCAATTCCTAAAATATCATAATAAGATTCAATTGATTCGCCTACTTACCTACAGTTACTATGTACACAAAGGTTAAAATATACTTTGGCCTATTGAACATAATAAAATAATAAACTTATTAGAAACAAATCGAAAGAAGCGAAAGAAAACTTCAAAATACATAAAAACTAACAAAATAGTAAATTTGAATGTGACCTAAAACAATCCGTTAAATCAATATACGTTTCACCAACTGGAAATACACAAATTGAAATTTACATCGAAGCTCTTGTCTTTCGAAACAAGTTGTTAGTTTACATTTTCCTTACATGTATCGGTATCCTGATATGTATATCGTGTAATAATAATGGAAGCCCTCTGGTGCCGCGTAGGTACTCAAGTACGGGGTTGTGCTAGGGTATATGCCGCAGCGCGTCCGCCGGGGGTGCGCTCATGTCCGGTTCCTCCATGTTGTTGGCTATGCTAGCATCGTCTCCTTCAGGAGTCGTGTTCACACGTCTGCTGGTCTTCATACGCTTCGCCTCACCCATTTTCTTTTCTAATAATCGCCTGAAAGATATAACATGTAAGTTATAATTTGCTTTTATTTTTCTCTACACGCATTCTTTTCCTCGAAAAAGATGCGCAGATGAGATGTGTGGTGTGTCAAGAATGGATAAAGTAAGGAATGAGTATAATTATTAGAAGGATTTTAAAAGTTGCGCTAGGTAGTAACAGTAAAGTTGAAAGGGAATCTATTGGCTTGGCATTGTGACGAAAGCAGTGATGAATATAAATGTTGATGGATCGAGGAGGAGAGGAAGACCATCAATAATTAATATAATAATATAATAGAAAATTAATGGAAGTTTTTTTTTTTAATGACGACGACAATAACATAGTAAAAGCAGTTGCCTCGATGGGGATGGCGCTGGGTAGTGAACTAGTGAGGACTAAAAAGGGTTTTCTTTGAGTTCCGGATCACACAGAAAGTGCCATTCATTTACATCCGCAAGGGTTACTTGCAAAAGGGACACAACATATTTAACATTTACCTACTGATAAATCTACATATAAAACTTTTTTGCAAAAAGTAAAACCGACTTAAAAAAAAAACAATAAAGTGAAAAATAACTTTAGCTTCTGAAGTCGGTGACCTTTGTTTGATTGATTTTTTTTTTTTGGCACCGACTTCAGAAGCTATAGTATATTTTATAACGAGGGACTAAACGAAGCCATTATATACCCGAGGTGGTTTGACTCCTGAGCTTGCGAGGGAGGCAATGAAAGCGAGGGTATATTAAATTGGCGTTTAGTCTCGAGGTGCAAACTATACTTTTCACTTCGAGTGCGTGAAAAATAGTCATATAAATCTGAACTTTACACTCGACTAAATTCTGAACTGAGGTGTCAGTTTTTTCTTTTATCAGGTTAGTCACAGATTAACAATTTAAAACAAAACAAAAACTCTCAACATTTTCGAAATGAAGATGATCCACACTCCACAGATAGAGGTACTAATTGTACCTACATTACTGCAGCGGCTAGCAACAGAGGCATTGCACATACTTTTCAAAATCAACGATGCACACATTCAACCATAAATTTTTCTCGCGTTGAAGAGTTCATTTGTTTTTTTTTTTTTCAATAAACCGCTTTCTATTTGCAAGCCAATTCGAAATTTAAATAAAGCGTTTTGGTAAGTTACTCTTTCGTGACCATGTTTCAGAGTACTTTTTCTCTGAAACATGGTCACGAAAGAGTAACTCGTTCTATTTTCAAATTACTTTTTACTCTCTAGGGAATAAACACAGTCACTTTAATCCCACTTCGTAGAGCTATAATGGCGTACTTTTAGAGCATGAGAAGTGAACAAGTTATTTTTCACTTTTTTGTTTTTTTTTTAAGTCGGTATTATTTTTTGCAAAAAAGTTATTATTTCTCACTTTTTAGTGGTTTACATGTGCTTGGTACACATGGAAAGTTCATATCGTTACAATTACAACAAGCCCAAGCACAACTAGGATACATTGTCTCATTATGGAGTTCCGTGACTCTTGGCTTCATCATCAGATCTGATGGTAAAATGGTTCTTTTCAAACGCAAATGCTTTACTTGTTTTAGAAAATACTAAAATCGCTGTACGTTTTCCTATAAAACTTGAAGAGTTCCCTCGATTTTGCCAAAATTCCATCATCAGATCCCGACTTGGTGACTATGGAACCATTTGGGAAGTATAACCTATCCAACAAAAAAAGATTTTTTGAAATCGGTTGGCAAGGGACGGAAATATGCGCGAACAAACATAAAAAAAAAGAAAATAGAAACATCCGAATTGAGAACCTCCTCCTTTTTTTAGAAGTCGGTTAAAAATGGCAAACAAACAACAGTGAATAGGATTCTTTAGTACCGCGATTTACTTTTAATAGGATTAAATTATCTGACGCTAAAGACTGTTATAATTATATCGCCTTAATCCGTTAGCTTTTGGGCAATATCGAATGGATTCTCGGTAACTAATCTTTAGGATTCCATTGGGCGCACTGCACTATACACTTTCACTCTTATCAGCAATGGCATTGTAACGGATACTAAATATTTGGAATAATAAATGTTCTGTGGTGATTAGATATTTATGTCACCGTAAAATTGTCAAACACGTAATATTACAATATAACGTGTTTTTTCTCGCGATATTGTAATGTCTCGAATTATTGTCAACTGAACATACGGAAGTATCTCTGGCCCCATAATCGGAACTTGGGGCACCCCCCCGTTAGGTTAGTTAGGTTCCTTTAAACCCTGCACTCGGAAATAGGGGCCCCACGAAGCGAGGCTTCGTCGACTACGCTTTTTGGGGGAATATAAAGTGTTTTAAGGTTATGTTATATTAATCGGTATTTCTCAGGAATGGTGCATTATCTTTTCATGAGAGTTGTGCCACTGGGCACACGCCTCCTTCCCTCCACACCGCGTAAGTTGAATACCATCGCATGCATTTCACGAAAAATAATGCGTTTTGTTCTTCGATCAATAATAGTACTAGATAAAGGATCAGGAACAAAAATACGTCTCTCAAGTGGCCACGTTTGCACACACGCAAACATCTACATTTCATAGCAAAAAGTTTAATAATCTGAACAACGTACAGTTTAATATAAACCTTATTGCTTAAACGTAAAGTTTAATTACCATTGCAAAATTATATTGATTTAAGTCCTTTCATCGAAGAAAGGATTAAAAGAACAAATTTAAAATGTTGCTTGAAAATAAAAAGTCATCAGTACAAAAATATTTATTCTAAAATGAATCTTAAGTCTGAGTCCTTAGGTTAAAAACATTTTGTTTACAATTTCGTGCTTATTCTATTGTGGAACTAAACGTAATTTTTGGTATGACATTTCAATATTTAGAACACAGTAAGTATTGAAAGACGTAGAGTTGCAGAATATATTTTTTTGGTTTCGTAGTATGGTAGCAAATATTTTTGATCGATTAAAAAAGGTAAAAAATACTGTTTTACATTGCCGCTATTACAACGAATAGGTAATAAAAAAAACTTAAAAAAAAATAAAGGGAATCAAGAAACATGTTTTCGGCGTATTCTTTATACAAAATTATCTGAAATAGTAATCTAGGTAAGTTAATTATTAACATTATAAGGGTTGTATATTTTTTCCCTCTTTCTTTCGAGACATTAGATATCCATTCTGCACAGCGAAATGGGTCACTAGAAAAACGATAACTAAAAATAACAACACTACTCCATGCGTCCCCTGTTCAAGAACTGTCGATGTTTGATACAATAGTTGGTGCGTTGTAGCAAACATTGGCCAAACAATTATAATATTAGCTGTTTGAATTTATTAACTAGGTATTTAATGGTTTTTATTTTATGAAAAACACTTTATGATATAAACTTACTAAAAAAATAAATATTTCTTCCAAAACCTAGGTGTTAAGGTGGTATTTTTACACAGTTTTTGAACTCGCACTGCGGCATTTTGACGTCTTAATGTTGGCTATGCTTGGACCATACTAATTTGAAATAAGACCACATAAGTATTTGTGGTCTTATTTTTCGGGCCGTTTTTGAAGCGCTGATCGGGAATCTAGTACTATTATTGATCGAAGGTTTTGTTGTAATTAGTATGTTCATTTGACAATAATTCGAGACTTTACAATATCGCTAGAGATATTACAATATAACGTATTTGACAATTGTACGGTGACATTTACATCACTTCTTTCGATGAAGTGACGGTATCAATTATTCATCACAGATTCGTCACAAATTCGCGAAGGATTCTTCAGAAATTTTTCCTCAAAGTCGGCCATAATGTAATCAAAGAGCAACCTAATACCTTCGTTGTAAAGTTATTTCTAATCTGTATAAAAGGGGCAATTCCAACTTACTGTTGCCTGCAATCAATAAGCACTCCAAGGATAAATACGGCGAGGATCGCTATGAGCATCACCACTGTCATCCCCACTATGGTCGTCACCGTGAGGGCTGGCAGCTCGTCGGTAATCATGGCTACCGTCAGGTTGGGATCCGACGTCGGCACCACATCTGAAATCAAAACACGTACTTAACACATGGCGATTATCACTAGATGGTCAATCTGACATCGCTATAATCAAGATACGTTTTGTGATCCGATTCAACAATTCATCGATCTGATCATTATACCCTCAGTCTGGCATCAATCTTATCGTCGTTTTCGGATGAACTGATGCCTGGTTGTTTGTCTTACGGACATAACCTATCTCATACTATTGACCGTAGAAACAGGCGACAGACCTCCTGCCGGTCATTACACAAAGAATTTCACAATTTTGTCATCCTTGGAGAAATTGTTTGTTTCACATGATTTGTTGTTTCTCACAATCTCAAAAAAATCTATGTGCTTCAAGCACATAGTTTTTTTTTAGATTCTTTACAAAACAATTAGAGATGAGAGCAATTGAGCATGGAGGAGGAGCTAATTGACGACAGGAAATGGTTTATCATCGGAAAAAAACCCGCAAAAACAATAATTATGTTAATTTTATCGTAGGCAAAGTGGATAGGTACATTGTGCGCTCATAACACACCCAAAAATAGATTGAAAAACAAGTTTCAAGATATTTCGTTATAAATGTTTATATTCACGTACAGAGAAAGGAATTTACAGGTAAAGAGAAATAGATCAAGACTGAGAAGAAAGTACGAGAGCCAACCGATGGAAAAGCTAGGTTTAAGCAGTTCTTAGTACTAGTAAAAGAAGAGAAAGAAAATACATTTATTTTACAATTAGTTAGAGGTCTTTATTTAATTTACCTTCATCTTGCCAATTGATTGCGTTGTCTCCGGAAGAATCCATTTTCTCTCCGATCTTCTGTTGCAGTTGCAGTCAACTATGGGAAAAATAATGTTACTTGCTATTTTTGTTTGAATACAACATTCTGGGTACGATTTGGGTGATCCTTTCTTACTTCGTGTATGCACCCCCCTCTTTCAACATGAAGATCAGAAGGATATTTGAATGTTTCTAGGATGTATGTCGTGACTTGTGACTATTGTGGAAAGTTATTCCCGCTTTTATGCCAGTTTTTTATGGGTTAGACGAAGTGTGCTTTCTTTTATTTTTAATTTAAGTGATCTCTTTCTTTTCTTCATTTACCATATAACCTGTCATACAATCATCGTGATCATTTCTCTAACGTAGATAATGGTTTAAGTAGAAGTAAATCCAAATGATGTAATCGCTTACACACAACGCTGGTTTGCTGACAATAACTCATAACAACTTCCACCATACCGACTTCTCTATTAGTCGTCATCTCATGACTCACCCCTTTCTAGCCATAATCAGCTTTCACACAGTGCATTCGTCGTTTCTTTGATCTTCCCCTACAAACCAACCCAAAATCATGCACAAAATTCTCATCACGTTTTCCTATATTGCTTCATTATTTGTAACGTAACGGCAATGAATTTCGTGGATACATCCATACCATCGCGATTCTTATTTCCGATATAATAATTTCATGTAAAACTAATAGATCTAATATCCAGTTTGAACTGCAAAATCAAAAATCAAAATCAAAGCATTTATTTCAAATAGGCCAGTTACAGACGCTTTTGAACTGTCGGAACAAAGATAAAAAATTAAATGTAGCTACAATTCCAGTCACAACACATAAAAACTGTGAAATGGGAGGAGTTCTATGAAGAAGAACGGGCAAGAAACTCCATGGACACTCTTTTAAATCATAATGTTTTTATAAAATCTTGGTTATCCATTCTACTCAACCATTTTGAAGGGAACTAAATGACCCGACATGCGCCACCATCAGCGGGACATTAGAGTGACCATGACATATTTTTAAACGCCAGGGCACATTCAAGTAAAAAAATAAACACGTGGGTTTCCAGCGAATGATAACATTCTAGTACGTAGCACTCACACAATATGGGATATGAGGTTACATAATACTAAAGATATTGAATTTATACAATGCAAAGATATTTGTACAATCTTCAGCAGCTCCAACAATACAATTAGTGCTATCCATTTATGCGCCCCTGTCCTTGTGGAGCAGGACCGGCATTTAGCCAAGCATTTTTATCAGCGATATAATCGTCTACTTTGTAATATGCTTGCTTACATAGTGTGCGTTTAATGCATGTTTTAAATTTAGTTTCATTTCGTTCAAGAATGCTTTGTGGAATTTTATTATAGCATCTCAAACAGTAAATGAAAGATGAGTCTACTTTAGCGTGCATCCGACTCGAAGTCGACCCCGATATAGGTGGAAACTGCTAGACCGATGATGATGACTCGGGTCGAGTTTTCATGCTTTCTGATAACTTCCATTCAAGCTAGGTGTTGGTGAAAACGCAATCTTAAAGTTTTTTGGAAATCCGTCTCTCCACCATAAACGGATGATAAAAAATATTAGTGACCTTGTTTATTATCAAATCCTGACAATTATTGGAATTTGCTCAGTTTTTTCAATTTGCAAATTCTTTCCCTAGATGATTGCAAATTTATTATCAGCTGCTGATAAAGCGATTCTGTTTAAAATGGGTGCTTTTGATATTTGTGTGATATTCATCATTCCTTACGGGTTTAGAAAACAATTCCAAGAAGTAAAATAATTGATATGACGCAAATCAATTATGATCAAAGATAACATTTTGGATATTTTGGTCTAAAACGTCATAAAATTACATGTAGTAGCTATGATTGGTAATCAATGCCGCTATCAAATATTCACATCTCTGATTATAGAATGTAACAAGAAGCCGCCCCTGACATTGTCCGCTGGAGCATCGTACCGACTGAGTTCGAACAACTGATTCATGAGCAACATTTAATGTTCGATAATGGTATTCATTAACTTACAATCTAATGCTTTTAAAATTATAATCTCCAAGTCTAAAGATTGATAACTCCAGCGATTACTTTTGATATAATAGAATACAAATAGCTGCTTCTCACATCATCCATGGATGGATATCCGTATACATCTTGTGTAAAAATGAAAATCTACTAGAGTGGACGGAAAACTTCCAATGGCTTTGTATAAGGGGTGTAAGCCATAACATTCCTTATGAATGCAGCGTGACACACAACTCAAGGTGCATTCATTCAACCTTCAAAGTTGATACTGATGCACGGAATAGTAATTGGTAAAGAATTTGCGTCATCGCAACGGTAGCTCCTGATTATCGGTTGACATGATCGAGTGTAACAATTTGTGTACCTACTCGTAGGTACCGAAATCACGTACTATAGTAGTGTGCTTGCTGTGTTATCTGCAAATGTACACATCCAATTTTTACATCAGAATACCGTTCAGGACAGACTACTCTGCTGCTTAATTACGGTCAGGTCGTTTTTTAAATAGGTGCTGTATAAGCGTATTTGTATAGATGATTTCAGCTTGTTTTCAAACACGTGAGTTTCAATTGTTGTTTTGACAGTTCGCTATTGAATAATAATTTGCTTTTAACGAGTGTTTTTTACTTTCAGGTTTTATTACTGTCACTGCCAAGGTCAGCCAACATTATCGTTCTGTTTTTAAAAGGTAAATGTGTTCAGTAACATAATATTGTGTTTATATATACTGTGTGATGGCTTTCAAGCTTCTCTTAACTCTTGCTTTCTCTTGCTAGTCGTTTTGAAAAGCGTGAACGCTTACGCTTTCATTGCTGTCTGGCTTTACTTAAGCCATCCTCTACTCACGATATCTTCGGTTCCTGAATCTCTATTCAAACGAATTCTTACATCACAAACCTGTTTCCAAGATTTGCTATTTTTTCCTGTTTTATCAAAACCTAATATAATACTTCACTTATTTGATAACATAATATCGACTCGGAAGTATTACTTGCTACTAGATACGTCAACAAATCGTTTTTCTGAATTGTTCCC
Source organism: Xestia c-nigrum (assembly GCA_916618015.1). Classification (NCBI taxonomy): domain Eukaryota; kingdom Metazoa; phylum Arthropoda; class Insecta; order Lepidoptera; family Noctuidae; genus Xestia; species Xestia c-nigrum. Next base: position 13,929,668 of record OU745255.1, on the reverse strand, counting down.
TTATCAACGAATTGAAAGCTTAAAATCCGGTTGGATTTATGTTTATAAATATGTATTATAATCATTCTAATTATTTATTATGGAGCATTTATCAATATTATAAGAACTGCTATTGTTTTTCTACGAAGTGCTATTTTTATCAGAAGATATTTGGCTCTTGAAATAATAAGGTTTCTTTCCTGTTTGTTATTTACTTGCAGAATCAATCAGTATTGTCCTTAACCAATCCTTTTTTTTCTACGGTAGTACCTCACTGTTTTTGTTTTATTAGTGCGTTTATTATATCCTTTTTCATACCTATCTACTCAAATAAAGTGTCTGTTCCTATCTATAAAATATAACGTTTACTGCATAAAATTCCAATGACTCGTTCAACATGGAAGAAACCAGTTGTGAATTTAGCAAGTAGGTATGCGACAAGTTCAATCAACTCAGCGTATTTCCCCCCATGACTGAACTGGGCTGATCATATAGCCCAGTCTCCCAAATTGCTCCAAACCAATCGTGTCCCCGTCCTGTGTGTCCATTTATCCTCACTGACAAACTTCTAACTGTCGTGAATACTGTAGAAGTGTGTAAGCCTGAAACAAGATTCTAACCGGTCTAAAATCTACCTTGTTGTTGTGGCTAACGTCTCGTTATTTAACCGTTGTCTACATTCTTAATACGGCGTCAGTCGTCGGGACAGTCAGGAATAGTTGGGATTCTATCTTTCTGATTGTAATGTGAGGGATTCAATTTTCGATCTCTATCATGAACATTACATTTTGGCCAAAAGAAATCTACTACTCAACTACATTCCCTGAAGAATGTACTGAATTGATGTTCGACTAGAGTAAGAGGCCCTTGGTTTAATGATCCAAATGAAGCCAATGATCATTCATTTACAATTACATATCTCTTAATATATCTTAGAGAAGATAACGGCGGTAATGTACCTACCTGAATGGGTGATGGTCGCTTTTAATATCCTTGGTGGCCTGGAAGCAACTTATCACTTCCGCAATACCGTACAAATAATAAAGCGATGAGTCACTGTGTCGTCATTCTTTCGTGGAAGTAACTACCGAACTACGCATTTCTTGACATTATTTATGAATGCGTGGTTCCCAGGTAGATCGACTTCAAAATTAGAGAATTATCATTTTTAAGCGCTTGAAAAGCCTTAAGTGAAGTGCTATCAACACTCTTGAGTCCAGTGGCCATTATCATTGCACTCCTGATTTAATATTCGATATAAGAGTAATAATGAGAACACTTGCACGTTTTGACGTAGGTTATGTTTTATGATCGTTATCGATATTAACGTCAATATCGATTGTTTTAATAAACTGCTTTACTTCGTCTTCATCAACATTCGGTCCGATTTCTATATGTGTATTGTAAACGTGAAGTATTGACCTAGTTATTTTTCAAAATAAAAGAATATTATTTCCAGTTCGTAAAATAAATTACATGTTTGGAATAAAAATCCAGTATCCCAGTGTCTTGAATATATTGTAATCATAATATTAGTAGGATACCATGTATTACAATATTTAAACACAATAAACGATGTGTGTGTACTACACTACTGTGGCAACCTTTTTTTGTAAGGGAAATCATTAAATGTCTCAAGGCAGTGCCTTATTTTAGGCCTGCCGCTATGTAAAAAATGAATAAAAAATTATTTACTAGTACTTTAATAGTAGATACTCCTAGAATACAGAGTCAGTATACCTACTAACTATTTATATTTGTTAACTATACTTATTTTACAGCTGACTAAACAAAAATACATGCATACCTGGAGAACGAAAGGCAGGTAGGTACCTAAGTAAACAAAAGAATTCCGCAGCGGCTCTTATTGCAACTACATAATTTAATTCTACGTGTACAGGTACACACCTAGGTATTGTATCAATAACTTCTGCAACACATACTCATACGAGTAGTCATTACTCAAACCAAAACCATATCAAAACTTCTTTATATAGGTACTTGTACTTAACATTGCTTGGCACCTATATTTACTCAGTACGAGGTTTACTGGGACCATAAAGATATTCTAAGCAGGCAAAAGATAAGCTACATAAAGCCTGTTTCGACATACATAATTACCAGAGAAACTTTATAAAAAGATAACACGGACGTATTGCGCATATTAGAATCAAGGTTAGAAATTCGTTTTTCGAAAAGTATCCGATGAGTGTACCGGATGGAAGGACATCGACCAAGGTTTAGTAACGGGATCATTGTTAGGGAACTAGGTCATGAACACGACACCGTCGCAGGCGCATCGCCAAGCAAACCTTACTACTAGAAACACCACTGTAGCCATGAGGAAACGGTCACAGAATCACGACATCTAGAAGAATAACTTCATTTACATTTTATTAACTTAAAACAAGTTACACATCTTCATCTTCCACTCAAACTGTTCGCTAGATCAACTGTTGATCAAATATTACATTCAAACAATATTTCTTTTCTCACTCACACCTTTGTTGATAGATAAGGACGAAACAGGTTCAGTTCAGCTGATAGTGAATTTGGATGTGCCAAACATTAAACCAACCTTCAATTCGCAGGTATTTTCCGCCAATACACCTAGCGAGAACGCAAAAAATACAAATGGCAGGTAGGTTTCCACTTACATAAACACGCAGTCGCGAACAGATTGGTCCTTTCACTTGGCAAAAAACTAGTTTGGCTATAACTAAGTTTACACACTAAATACTTTGGCACTGTTTATGATAGTATGACTTATTGTGTTTATGTTCGAATATGACAGTACGTGAAGTGAGCGGGTTAGTGTGTTGTTGGCGCATGCGCAGCGCTCCACGGCGCGTCTCTCACTGTGGCGGCGGCAACAGCGAGATCACTTCACTCTAATGTCTTGTGACAAAACCTTTTGCTAGACAATAGTTCGGCCACGGCAGCGGTTGCAGCCTATTATTGCATCGCCCGCTATTGTATGACACTGGGAACCACAACAATCATCTGTGCCGTTTTAATAACACAGATGCAATTACAACTTTAAATAACTGACGCAGTAACCGCCCCTTTTACGCCCGTTTACACCAGATCCTATTAAACCAGACGTTGAACGTAGATAAGTTATCTATAATAGCAAAGCGTCGATCTACGTAGGTACAAAGCAAACTTTCTGCCATGTAACATGAGACATCGACATCGCTTACTTAGAAATCATTACTTAGGTGTTCATTATGTGCTCATAACACTTAGTGTACTTAGTAAATAAATAGGTATGTAAGTAAAGTAGCTATTATCAAAATGAAATTATTTTTTGTTTCAAAAACTCGGTTTTATGAATCCAATTCCATTATAGTGTTGAGACGAAGAGCATCGCTATGAGTGTTCTTAGTGGGGTTAAATAAATTACATTTATGTAATTCTTTGCGTATGAATTTATTTACCCTTTTAATATGAGATATTGGATCAATGCATGTTTAATTTACTTTCATGCAGCCAAGTGAACGTGCGACGCGATCACGTGACATCGCATTCGACTCCCGAGCAGGTTGTTTGCACAACTCGGAATCTGCGCTCACAACGGATATTACGATATTTTATTTTTCTTTTTACACCCGATACAAACGTGAGATTTCAAAATATCCGATAGCAACAGATGATAACCAATGATGTAATTACGGTAATTCTGTTAATTATCATTAAGAGATCATTATTATGATAATTAGTACTTATGCATGCATTATTATGTTCATGAATACCATTGTATTTTTCTTTAAAAACTGATTAAGTTCGTAGTGCTTAGCTTAAACCTAATAAATACGTATAATCGAATGTAAACGTATGTACAAAGGCATCAACATTTATGATTCAGTTTGAGTGTTGACCGATAAATGCTGGAATAGTTAATAGAAAGCTGTATATATCAGTCTGTCACCCATCCTGACTACTTTTTTCCTAAACCAAAAAAATGGTCACTCTTTCCATGACCGACCCTGACTCACGCACGGCAGGTCGTGCCGATCGAACCAGTACGATGTAACTCATGCATGAATGCACTCTGCCGAGTGCAACTCATTTCGTCACCACTGCTGCTACTCTCAAAACTGTGAAAGGTTTCTCAAAATTTTAAGGAAGCCGGCCTGCAGCTAGGAAAACTTCGAAGACTTATAGAAAAGAGGCACACTATGGGAAATTCTTACAACCTTAGAGGTACTCAGTGTGATTTTGGATTCGGATGTATCTAACAATCTAAGATAGACATTATTTCTCGGTATCATACCACCGACTTCCAAACTCCGGGCTGCCTGCCAACTTCAGAAAGCACGTCAAGCCGATGACCCTGCCGCTCTTCCCTCAAGTCATACCGGATTGCTATGCAATAGGTCTTTGCGCACAAAAGAGATTGTACCTGTATTTGCGGTGTGCGCAGTTGCGCACACACCAAAAACGGTCAGGAGGATTATTTAATTTTTTCGGAGTCCGACAATGTTAAATGATAAAAAAAATACCCTAAAAATAGGTGACATGATGAGAACACAATTTCATTTCTAAATGACTGAACCGGAAGAGGAAATACAGGTTGTTACCTAATCGCCATAAAGTTAATCACGTCGTTTTCAATTTAGTATCTTGCAACTAGTTTCTTTGAAACATAATACGGACTTATTATTCACCAATAAAATAAGTAGGAAATAATATCTTGGCTGAAATCAAAGTAGATTGGCGATTGGTCTACTAAGGTATTGCAAAATGTTACTGTCGAAACACGACCAACCTCTATTATACAATATATTTATTTATGGAGTATAAAGTAGGCAACGGCCTTCCTTTTTCTTTTTTTGCAAGCGGGCACCCGGGCTTGCTTGCTTGGCTCCTTCCTTTTGTGATGAAAACTGTCAAGTTCTTCCCCATCTCCTTCATGGCCTACTGCAACCCAACCTTGCGAGGTCTGTTTTATTTTAACCCACAGTTGGAAGAAATATCCAGCTCAAAACCATTCAAGCTGAGCAAACTTTTAAGTCATGTCGGCTAAATTTTTTTGTAGCGCATTATTGTCAGGATATTTTCTGCCATAAGAACGTCCCTCTCAACCCTCATCTCATGATGAAGAAGCACCTCCTCCCCTAGCCATTTCATCTTTAGCACAATCCATCGTTCGTCACCAAAATTTTCCTTATATACTTCGACAATGACGTAAGAGTGAGTAAACACTAATTACTACAAAGCACCTGATTATCTTGTAGACAAATATTTCTGTGACGCGTCTTTGAAATTATTATGATATGAACTCAGCAATCCATAATCTGCCCTATTCCATTAAATATGTATATTATTAGATGTCGTAAATGGTTTCTAAGATCTCTTATCGTGTACTGAACATTAAAAATATGAATCAATCAAATGACTTGTCTACTTGGAGATTATTCATAAAGAAATTGACTACGTATTGATAGATGGTCTATTAATTATATTCTGTCGATTGTTTCTAGTTACAATAAGAGGAAAATATCTAATAATATAGCAGAGTGTTTGGAGAACGATTATCGATACTTCAAGGCCATATTATAAAACATAGAGGTATGTCTAATAGGTGGTCTATCGGGTATTTTAGGTAGACAAATGCACTTTTTTATAATTATATGACCACTTTTAGTGTGACCAGGTCTAGGTGGCGTTACTTGTCAAGGTTTGCATTAATATGTCAATCTTATTAAATTTATTTGGCTCTGTGGTTACCCGCCTGCACAGATTAAGTTGATTGACCAACCCACCATCACCCTGCGAATTATCCAAGAATATCCCCGTCAATATTACTGGGTCTACCATCTATAGGCCAGGATACTCCACTAACGGGGTATCGTAACCTCCTAACAAAATTAATCTCAAAAGCAAACATTTGAACATTTTTGCGTATTGTGTTTTAGACCGTATATCGTCGACATAAGAAATAAGCTTCTTTATTATATCTATGGAAATAAGTATCATGGCAAAATCTCAAGTCGCACCATTTTTTTTGGCTGAGCGGGAGGGCGTGTCAGACTTTTACTGACTAAAACCCATCCATGTTCCTTCCTTGCCCTTTACGTTCCGGGGCCGCTGTATCATTTTCGAACAGTCCCGCAGCCCCGGCAGGCTTCGGCCCTTGCGGGCCCCATCACTATGCTGACATCTCTTTGGGGCGCGTGTGGAACACGAACGGACGGATGGCGAGCTAGCCCATAGCTCACCGTTCACAGGCCGCACCTACGGTGGCCGGGGGCCACCACGTGACCCCCGACGCGGCGACGCCCGGTGCGTCGCCCGCGGTGGCTGGGGTGAGAGGTTCTCTCCCTCTTGCGTTCCGCCACCTTCTTCGCTAGCATGACTGCTGCGCAGAAAAAGGTGACGGCTTCCCATTCCGTATCGCTCCGGACCATGGATTGAACCAGGGCCGAAAAAGGTCGCCGCCGCAGATCGCCGCTAGTCACACCATTACGGCCTTCATTCTAGTGGAAAACAATTAAATGAGGTCTTCATGCACGTGACTGAATTTCCATCCAGCTCGTTCTAGACAGTTCCTCATTATAAACAAGTGATAATTATCAAGCCGAGATTGCAGCTAATACCTCTTTTACTACCTACAATATTATCTCTGCACAGCCTGCATTTGAACAACTGATATCGTTAAGCCGAATTAACCCCAGCACAATAAACAACAACTAGATCATGATTGTTTTTCATTATTAAATACACCTATTTATTTGTTTTATCTCCGTACTTTGTTCTACTTTCGTGATTGTTGATGCGTATTCGTTTCGATGCGTGTTCTTTATAAACACTAGTGCAGAAATTCTTCAGTAATATTTATATATCAATCCCAGCATATTACTGTCCCACTGCTTGGCAAGTATTATATTATAACTATTCAATGGCTTTTTATCAGTTACTTTTACAGCTTAAAAGAAGGCTTACTTATTTACTAAATAAGTCTTTAACCCGATTACCCGAGGGAAACTGTGCTTTTCATTACGAAAACAAGGATAACAAAAACACGGATCTCCGCTTTCCCGCTTATTTTGTTTTTTTGCTGTGGCCGGCCAGCTATTCAGCCATTGTTTTTTGCATTTCGAAATGTTTTGCCCAAATCTATTTTATTTTAAAGAAATCGTTGAAAATAAATAATAAAGTTATTTTAAAAAAAAATTGTTTAATAACTACTTACTTAACTTTGTTATGTATTTCATTTTTACATCGCGCTTTATTTTAGTGGATGCACAGAAAGTTAAAAGAAATGAAAAAATAGAATTTATATATATGCTGCGGAGAATATCCTAAAATGTCTAATTTCCTTTACTTTTCCGTTTATGAAATACAAGTAAGGCTCAGCAACGGAAATAAAAGCTCCACTGTTCAAAAACTTCGCTTTGGAAAAACCTTTACCTATGTACCTATACACTGGGGAAAAACGTTAAGCTTATTTCACTACACTTTATTTATATAAACTAATATTATAAATAAAGAGGAAAAAGTTTATAAGTTTGTATGCGGAGGGTAATCTTTGGAACTTTCATCAAAGGTTTTTGTCACATCATTTAAATTTGGTAAGTACATTTTTTTTCTTCTTGCAACTCATAAATCAAAAACCGGTAATATGATTTGATGTTTGTGAAAAAAATTTGTGAATACTGGATTTTAAGAAATGTCAGTTGGTTTCCTAACGGTCGACAAAGGGATAGTGGGCTCTGCGTTCGGGGTGTTTTCGCATGGATTTTCAGGATAAATAATCACGATAATAATTTTTCATACAGTAGACCTTTTGTAATTGGCATGAAAGATTGCAAATATTTTGATTGTTGAAGTCAATAGGTACCCAGATATGGGATAGCATGCAATCGGAGGAAAATCTGTTTGGCAGATATGTCATTGTACGTAGAATAACAATAAAAATGTGAAAATCATATATGAGATAGTATGCACTGTGGTGAAAATTCCAGATGAGAGTAAAGACGAAGAGGTTTCTGATGAAGATACGGAATGGAGAGATAGTCGAGAATAGAAATATAACGGGTCCACCCCTTATATTTGTCTGGTCAGAAGATAGTGACGTATATTTACAGTCAGAATTGGAAGATCAAAGCGGGAATTGGTGCTTGAAATCCAAAGTCCATTTGTTTAAACAAAACAAGATACTGCTATAAGGAATATCTTGCACCTATAGTAATCCACACTAGACTACATTTATTTAAAGTTCAAAAGTTCCCAATAACAACCCAAGTTCATAATTTTCTTATGAAACATATAATAGAAAATAGTAAATACATATATGCGTTTTTCTCATTTTATTCCATAGTTCTCTTTACATATGCAATCTATCACCACCCTATGCCAGATGCTCATATTATTTTATTTTGCTAGCTAATTCTGCATACAATGACATATTTGGAAAATAAACCTAGAACTACATAAGATGCCATATTTGGCATTGAAATTATTTATTCGGCGTATTAGGCGTATTTTTTTTCGAAATTTCTGTGCCTAGATTTTTTTAATATTATTTGTGAGATGTCTTGGGGTACACTATATATTTTTTTCGTCCCAATAAAAAAAACCATGCAGTAGGGGGTTAACTTTAATCTAAATGAAATAGTTTCGCAACCACTTTTGTTTTCGATTCAATAACAAAAATAGTGCATCGAAACGTAGACTAAGAAAACTCGTCGCCTGGTCGATACTTCCCGCTCGGCTTCGGCTCTTTCTTTGGCCAAAGACTTTAGCATTACCATTCAACGTGGCTAAGCAGAACGCTGCATACATATTTTGAATGTACACCGATTCAAACAAGAGTTTTGAGAAAAATAAATTTTCTATAGACATTTTAAATTCCTCATATCTCGTCCTTATATCATTGTCCTTTCAATATATTTATTTGGGAACATAGATTTTCTATAATACAATTAAAATTTATACAAACTACCTTAAGAATAAGTTTCATTTTCATATTATTTCGGTATTACGTTTGTATGAAAAACGCATGCTCCGCCGGCCCCTTAAGCGTCAAAGTACCTACGTACTTTTTGACGCCTGTTGTTTATTTAGTGAGCTTATATTTAGTTAGTCAGTTTATTTTATACAAGTTAGCTCTTTTCAAATTAATTCGTTTAAATTATTCTTTAGGTAGCTTTAAAGTAAAGATATAAGTTAGTCATTCGAATTGCCGACCTTAGGCGTACGTAATAACCTGTCGGGGCTGCGAGACTCCTGCCAGGGCCGCGGGTCTCCTGCCGGGGATGCGGGACTCCTGCTGGGGCTGCGGAACTCCTGCTGGGGCTGCGGGACTGTTCGAAAGAGATACCGTGGCCCCGAAACATAAAGGGCGAGGAAGGAACATGGATGGGTTTTATCAGTAAAAGCCTGAAGCCTGACACTCCCTTCCGCTCCGCCCAGAGCGGGAAGAGCCATTTGATGATTTCCAATCCAAAAAAATTGGTGTAGATCATATTATTTACCAATCTTATTACCCCACAGTATGGCTTATTGTATTGTTGTCTGAAACACAACATCATTGTTTTGACTTGCTATGATTTTAGAACTATGCTTTGTTCTGTTGAAATAAATGACGGTGGTCGTTATCTAGGTACGTCATATCATCCGTGCGTATATTCGCACACCTTCGAAAAGTGTTCGGTCAGTGTAGTCATATGTTTTGCTATTTATGACGAGTAGTAGGTATGCAGGCTATACGAAATGGATTTTAGGAGCAGTCAAGGAGCCTGGTTTTAGCACTGCCAGTACCGGGATAGTTGTACGTATTCAAAGACACACAGTGACAGACGACACTACCCGGCTTTGTGGTATAAAGAGCTCTTTTACATTTTGATGTTATTGCTAATGGTACAATTTACTTAAAGGCATGTAACCAAAAAGTGTTCAATTATTATGAAAGTATAGGATATTTGTGAGATCTACAAATTAGAAGTCCCAAATGATGAAATTAGGTTTCCATGAGTTTTGCTTAAACATGCTTCGGGAAAATGGTTATTACTAAATAAATAAATAAGTTATCTAAAATTCATTATATTTTATTATTGAAGTAGAAGAAACGAAATATTTGTAACAAGTAATTGCTATTTCAAGCAACGAACGGAAAACATATAATTTCCACCTCTTAAATTAAGCAACAACAAAGTTGGAATACCTAAGTATATGGCTGGGGAATATAATTATTATGTTACTAAGAATAGTTTTAATCCTTCTGATATGATAAATATAGGTACCTAATTAAACATTCTAATGAAAACTGAATACATGCGTGCATGAAAACGTTACCCACCTAAACAGCCACATATACAGTTCGCGATAATTTCAGTTATCATATCCGATAATCATGATAATTTATCGTGGAATCAATTGGTCATAAAATTAATACTATCGATGATACACATCCGCATTAAAATACGAGATTTATCGATAAGAAATGACTGATTGCAAATTTATTTCTAGCTTGGAATCTATGTCAGACAGAAAACATATGGAAAAAGCTTCCCAGTGAATCTTTGAACCCCACAGTCGACTTCGAAAACGTGATGGGGTCTCAATCAAATATTTTTATTTTAGCAATGAGAAATACCTACGTAAAACAAAGATAGTGTTAATCGTCATTACGTATATGTTTATACTTCATATCAAATAATTCATCAAGAATGTGAAACTAAAAGCCAATCAAGTACTGTGATTGGTCGGTTTGTATTTAAGTAAAGTATAAGCGGATGGGGTTTTCCCAACGGCAGAAATTATAAACTACTAGCTGACTCGCGCAACTTCGTCTGCGTCTCATAATTTGAGATTTAAACTATCCTATCTCTCAAGTTGGATCGAACTGCACATAGTGTGCGAATTTTATTATAATCGGTTAAGTGGTTTAGGAGTCCATTGAGGACAAACATTGTGACACGAGATTTATATATATTACTAGCTGACTCGCGCAACTTCGTCTGCGTCTCATAATTTGAGATTTAAACTATCCTATCTCTCAAGTTGGATCGAACTGTACATGGTGTGCGAATTTTATTATAATCGGTTAAGTGGTTTAGGAGTCCATTGAGGACAAACATTGTGACACGAGATTTATATATATTAAGATTAAGAAGAAAGATAGGCATGGGATGAATTAAAAAAAAAGCCTTGCACAACTCACAAGTGCCAAGTCTTTGGAAATGTCATGCTCAAGCTTATAAGGCTTTAGTTGATTTAAGATTGTTCTTAAGTAGAAAATTAGACAAGAACTTACAAGAGTTTCTTAATATGTATTTATAAAAAAGAAAAGCAAATCAAACTTACTTCTCACCTCGAGTAGTCAGAAGCCGGAAAGGATGACAGTCGGTCTTACCAAGAAGTACCTGTACCCGTTACCTAAGAACTCGGTTGCTCCATGTAAAATGCTGGCTACCTGTAATTAGACTAGAAACCGAGTCTCACATACTTGGGAAAGAGCTAGGCAGACATACTTCCAGCTTCACGTTGGGTTCACCAAAGTGGTTCAAAAGCGGAGTGTACGACTACCCGCCGACAGACAATACGCCGACAGACTGAACACCGACAAGACTTTATTTCGACGGTATACTTCGCCGACAGGACATTTTCCGACAGGCCTCTTCGCCGACAGGACATTTTCCGACAGGCCTCTTCGCCGACAGGGCTCATCAGCGACACAATTTACCTCCAATAATAAGATAATATCATCATGTTAAGATACCTACCAATACAAATGCATAGAAAAAAATACAAACATAAATAATTTATTTAAACAAACCTCTTAGTAAACATAAAATTAATCATTCAATTGTGCCAACTTTCGATAGCGTTTTGTGTGGTTGGTGTGCCTGCTCCAATGGTATCTGATATTGACCATATTTCTGGGGGGAATGTTTGTTTTTCTTTCGTAATGAACTTTTAATCTTTCCATAAAAGATTTTTTTTTTCAACAATCTGGTTTAAGACTGGCATAGCTTCTAACGACAAGTGGAAAAAAGTTCTAGTACTCGTAAACAGAAAATTGCACAATATGTGACATATTACAGATTACAACTCGGCCATAAATACCTATAACACAAAAATTTGACCGGCCTTGTAGTGTGTTGTTGTAGTGTGGTGTTGTTACCCTGGCAAAATGTTGTGCATTTGAGATGTGAGACCTAAACAAATAATTAGAGTATCATGAGGAGCAATTAGCTTACTAAAAGCCAAATTTACTTGCATTATAGTTTTAAAGTTATTTGAGAAAAACACATTTTGCTATAGTAACGTTTGAAATGTTACCCTGGCAAAATCGATTTTCAAAAATTTGTTTAGCCCGGAACCAAATACATGAATAGATAGCTTTTGTTGCGTAGTAAATGTTAGTAAGTTACAAAATTTTGTGTGTGATATGGTTCTCGAGTTATTTAAGATTTTGTTGCGGTAACATTTTGGGATACCCCAGATCTCGAAAAAGGCTCAACACAAAAAATTGAAAAAAAAAATCAGCTGTTCCCTACATTTTATGTTCGCAAAACTCGTCAAAATGTAGGGAACAGCTGTTTTTTTTTCGCGATTTCAAGGTTCGTCCCATAGAAAAAGTTGTTCAAAATGATGAGTACAATGACCCCTTTTCGGGTTTAGTATAAACAAAAAATAATGTTGTATATTGCGATTGTATTATAAAATATCTATGTTCCCAAATAAATATTTTGAAAGAACAATGATATCAAGACGAGATATAAGGTATTTAAAATGACTATAGAAAATTTATTTTTCTCATAACTCTTGTTTAAATTAGTGTACATTCAAAATATGTGTTTGGGAACCTACATATTCTGTAATCCAATCAAAATAAATACACACTACCTTAGAATATGTTTTGATTTACAAATTATTTAAGTATTACGTTTGTATGAAATTCGCATGCTCCGCAGGCCTCTTAATTTGCTTAAATTAGTTTAAACATTATTTTTTGATTTGGTAGTCGTAAACCAATGGAATTAAATGGTTTGAAAAATCAGATAAAACGGATTTGCCAGTAAACCAAAACACTAAGAAACAAATAAACAGCACAACTGTTGACAATTGTTTTTATAGTGTTAAAGAATTTCTGGAAAAAAAGTGTCCGATAAGTATGGCTTCTAAAAATATTTTATTTTTATAAGGCTATTAAGATTTGCAATAGATATGAATCCTGAATTCTAAATGCTATTGTCTAGACGTAGGAATTATTAATGTTTACACCAATATTGTATGTTGTGTTAAAACTTTTAATAATAATAATAATCTAGCAACACAAGAGTCAACCAGTCGATAAAATTTCACTCATTTTTTTTTAACAATTACTAACAATTATAATTTTAAAAGAAGCAGCTACCAGCTCCCTTTTTATAAATACAACAGTTAAATAATAAACATAAAAACAGCAATATAGATCCAATTTTTTACATCATGAAACGTAAAAAAACTGTGATACGGAATGATATAATGTCATGAGTGAAAGTGAAAACGAAATATGAACGAAATGATCAAAATATTTAAGTAAAATGAAATTATGTTGACCCGAGCCGCTTCTCGACGCGCACGCCTACCGCCTCCGGACCCGTCGCTCAGCTCCGCCTCGCCGCCACCGGAACCCAGCCCCATCGTGAGTGCTGTGACACCGGCCGTGGTAGTTGCGTCGAGCTCGAGCGACGAGTATTTCTCTCCGACCACGACGCCACCACCTGCTCGTCGACGGGGAGGACGCCGGCCGCCGGACGGCTTAGGACCTCGAGGCCCACCGGCTTCTGATAGGGTCCCAGCTCCCGGCGGTAGTGTGCAGCGCATGCGATGGACGCAATCGAATAACGAAAACGTCATGCGCGCATACTATGGGGCTACAGAGGGGGAAAACAACCTGACCGCGTACCGTGTTAGGATGCTCTCTCTGTTTCAGGTGCTTGAGCCAGCTGTCAACGTGTCGGCACAACGACTGTCGGATCAGGTGTGAGTCATCCAGCGTAATCGTATGTTGGATGACACCGTACTTGATCGCTTGCGAACTGAAATGCATAGTAGCCATGTCATTGCCACGCCGCCCTCGCAGGCTGTGGTTCCACCACAGTCAACCACAATAACAAATCGCGATGACGACGTGAGTATTGACATGATTACTAATGCAGGTACCCAGTGCAGTGAGGATATGAGGAGTGCTTTGGAGGGTGCGATTCGAGAATATCGGTTCGTGACACCAGAGCTTAGGCGCACCGGATGTCGAAAGCTGTGTCAAAAGTCGACGCAATGTCGTCGTAGAGATACCAGCCTAAGCCTCCGCTTCAGAACTAGATGGAAGTATTTGTCCCGTAAATCATGTACCAATATATCTGTACTGTAAAAAAAATATACAGATAAACATTTTTTTTCGCGATTCAGAATTTCGCCTTATGGGACATAATGATGATTACGAGACATTTCGTGAATGAACAGATAGTACTTATATGCGGAAAATATTGTCTTAAAATGTGCTACCGTCTTAAATTATGATTTACCGTGTTTCATAAAGTCAAGTAGGTATCTATACTTATATACTTATCTATACTATCTATACTAATAATATATTAGAAGAGTTTGTTTGTTTGTTGGGTTGAACGCGCTAATCTCAGGAACTACTGGCTCGAATTGAAAAAATATTTTTGTGTTGGATAGTCCATTTATCGAGAAAGCTTTAGGCTATATAACATCACGCTTCGATTATTAGGAGCGGAGAAGGAATGAAAAATGTTAATGTAAAAAACGGGTTTTTTTTTCCTTTCGTTTTTCTTTCTTATGTGACGCAGACGAAGGTGTGTGGGTCAGCTAGTATATACAGGGTGATTGGAAGATGGGTGCAAAGCTTTAAGGCGAAGATAGTACAGACAATTTAGAACCATTTAAGCCATGGTTGTCTTAGACGAAGTCTTACCAAATATTTTTAACCAAATTTTTAAGTTTTTTTTCGGAAATTCTCAAAATTTAATGTAAACTGCATAATTATGGCCAAATTGAATGATAAATGAATACATTTTTTATTTATTTAATTAAAGTAATGTGTAAGCAATCAAGCAAAACATGTTTTAGGCTTCTGTGTCATTAGACATTTTTTTTACAGACATTTAAAGATCAGAAAAAATAAAAAAAATTTACAATACGTCTTTTAAACCTTATTCAAAAAAAAAACGGAGGGTGCTTTTTTTGTTCAAACCTTTTTGAAGACATGCTTGATAATCGCTCTTTCTTTTGAGGTATCATTTATGCGGATATCTTACAAATTATTGAAATTAGGGCCTACAAACCAATTTGAGGGA
The DNA here is from genome assembly GCA_916618015.1 of Xestia c-nigrum. NCBI lineage: Eukaryota > Metazoa > Arthropoda > Insecta > Lepidoptera > Noctuidae > Xestia > Xestia c-nigrum. Next base: position 13,914,372 of record OU745255.1, on the reverse strand, counting down.
GATTTTTTTTTATTTTAGGCAGACTAATTAAAACAACATTTGAATTAAAATTATTTATTTTTCATGTTCAAAATGACGGCCGTGATTCCTAATACAAGCACGGCCCCGTGTTCTAACTTCTGTAGTCGTTATTTTCAACATCATCTCCTGCTTCATTGTCTCAAACGCTGAATTTATTCTTTGTATCAATTCTTCTCTAGTGTTAATTTCTTTGTTGTTATACACCAGTTCCTTGGCCCGGCCCCACACGAAAAAGTCCAACGGGGTCAGATCTGGGGAGCGAGCGGGCCAAGGGATGGGTCCATCCCTGCCGATCCAGCTATCAGGAAAGCAATTGTTGAGGTGTTCCCTTACATTTAAAGTCCAATGCGCTGGACAGCCGTCTTGCTGAAAGATGACTGTTCGGTCTCTTTCGAAGATCGGGACACCTGATTTCTCTACCAGCAGTGGTAAATCAATTTGCAGAAATTGCAAATAATTTTCGCCATTCAATGGATCAGGCAAAAAGTGGGGCCCAATCAATGTTCTGCCAATTATTCCAGCCCATACATTCACAAAGAATTTCATCTGAAATGACACCTGCTTCTTAAAATGTGGATTGTTGTCTACGTCGGCCCATTCATGGATGTTGTGAAAGTTTGTAATACCTTCCCTTGAAAATTTACTTTCATCCGTCCACAAGATTGATTTCAGAAACCACGCATCTTCGATGTCTCTGTTGAGGAGGAAACGGCAGAACTGAATTCTTCTTTGAGGATCTTGCTCTACTAGACCTTGCACACTCCTGCCATGGAACGGATACTTATCATTTTGGTGCATTGTATGCCACACCTTCCATTGAGAAATGTTTAAATTTCGAGCTACTGCTCTAGTACTGGTAGTAGGATCCGCTTGAAATGCTGCTAAAATGTCTTCGTCGACGGCAGTTTCGTGTCTGCCCGGGTTGACTCCAGGTTCCACGCGGTGAAACCCATCTTGGGCAAGACGACGAAACGTGTTGTAAAACACTCGGACATTCGGTATCCTGCGATTCGGATAGCGCTCTTGATACATCCGTCGCGCCAAAGATCCATTGCCGTCTGCTCTACCGTACATAAATACGATATCCGCATATTCTTGATTGGAAAAAGTAGCCATAGTCACTTAACAATTAAGAAAAACGGCGTAGGAGCGCACTAAACATCAACTCAACACAATTAAGTCAAAAATCAACACGTGCAGGAGCGCGAGGCTACGACTGGACACGGTGAAACAAAAAAGTTCAAAACTAACGCAAACAACACGTGCAGGAACGCAAAGGGCTACAACTGAACACGGTAAATTGTGAATCAACACGACAACGTCCACTCACAAGGGCAGTAGTTTGACTAATAAGTAAAAGATGTAACGGCTTCATCACAGACCGACTGACCCTGACTAAAGAAAAACGACTTTGTTGCCTCAGTAACTAAGACCATTTTGCTGTAAAAACCAACTCTTTATCGCTTTTTGCTATTCATTGGGCGTTCTACCTGGAAATGCCGTCGCACCGCGCTCGGTGGCCATTGTTTAGAGAATCCCCTCAATGGGTTCCCCTCAATTGGTTCCTGCATTTGCCAAAAATTCTTAGAATTGAACAATGTTATCATTTCGAGCACATAAAGTATTCTTTTAAGCAAAAATTTTGTGTTTTGTTAGACTGCCTAAAATTTAAAATTTCTCCCTCGATTTGGTTTATAGGTCCTAATTTCAATAATTTGTAAGATATCCGCATAAATGATACCTCAAAAGAAAGAGCGATTATCAAGCATGTCTTCAAAAAGGTTTGAACAAAAAAAGCACCCTCCGTTTTTTTTTTAAATAAGGTTTAAAAGACGTATTGTACAAATTTTTTATTTTTTCTGAGCTTTAAATATCTGTAAAAAAAATGTCTAATGACACAGAAGCCTAAAACATGTTTTGCTTGGTTGCTTACACATTACTTTAATTAAATAAATAAAAAATGAATTCATTTATCATTCAATTTGGCCATAATTATGCAGTTTACATTAAATTTTGAGAATTTCCGAAAAAAAACTTAAAAATTTGTTTAAAAAAATTTGGTAAGACTTCGTCTAAGACAACCATGGCTTAAATGGTCCTAAATTGTCTATACTATCTTCACCTTAAAGCTTTGCACCCATCTTCCAATCACCCTGTATAATATGTTATCCTCTTCGCTTTGCAGAAGAGTTTCGTAAAATAAAGTCGGTTATTTCAGATTTCAAAATCCTTTATTAGCACTTCACAACAAAATAGCGATATGCAATAATAATAATCAACACTCGTGATGGAGCAGCAAGACTTGCTTGTTCTACGACCATTTGACGATTAACTAACGATCAACCACGGTGAATATTCTTACTCTACTCCGGACGTGACGTCACACCCCCCTTCTTTGATAGATGTGAAGTTAGTTGTCAAATGATCGTTTTAAGTTCCTTTTAACAACTATTAAAAAAATGCTTTTAATAATAAAATTTTGTTATAAATTACTTGAAATTGTACAAATAAATACAATAAACCTAAAATTGCTTACTATCGGCCTTCCTGATATTTTCACGTCTTGAGAAACATAGAATTATTAACAATAATGAATTCAACAATATTTCCAATAAAATAATAGTCATATACTTAATAATAATTACGATATAGGATCCTCATCATATCCTCATATACTTATTTAACAAAAAGTATTGAGGCCTCCTCATCATATCCTCATATACTGATAATCATAATAAGCAAAGGTGGTTCGTGTAAAAACCAAGATAATCTATGGATTTCATGAAGGAATTACAATTATCTAGTTTTAGGGTTAAGCCTGCATTACGTAGTAATTCCAACGTTTCAGCTAGTTTTGAAAAACCGTCATCTATGTTTTTGGAAGGTATAACTATATCATCCATATAAGCAAACGCGTGTTTAAATCTAGCATTGCCTAAAATTTGATTGATGGTTCGTTAAAAATTAGCTGGAGCGTTCGACAAACCAAATGGCATTCTATTAAACTCATAATGTCCACCAGGTGTTATGAATGCTGTTAAATATTTAGACCGTTCCGCAAGAGGTATTTGATAATACCCTGATGGTAGATCAAGGGTCGTGTAATAAGTAAATCCTTATAAACTAAAATTTGATTGATGGTTCGTTGAAAATTAGCTGGAGCGTTCGACAAACCAAATGGCATTCTATTAAACTCATAATGTCCACCAGGTGTTATGAATGCTGTTAAATATTTAGACCGTTCCGCAAGAGGTATTTGATAATACCCTGATGGTAGATCAAGGGTCGTGTAATAAGTAAATCCTTATAAACTATCTAATTGGTCGTCGATTCTGGGCAGATCTCTATTTTATTTATATTTTAGAAAATAATAGTTTTACGATAGGTATGATTGTAATTTGAGATAAGTTTTAACTCCGACGAAGTTTTATGTATAATTATATGATCTTGCTCCGTAAAGGAATGTCCAACTAGTAAGGGAATGCTTAAACAATTATCTGGTACTACAAAAACGCATACAAAAGCCGATGCGTCATCAATCTCAATTTTTTTATTACATTTACCAACTGCATTGACAACCGAGTTACCAAAGCCTCTTAGAACTGGCAAATTATCTGTAGAACATACTGTAGTAATATTTCGGGCATTAGATAGTGTAATCATTGCACATTGGCTACCAAAATCTAAATAACACTGTAATTTAACGCCATTTACAATAGCTTCTTTAAAATATTTCGAATCGTTGTTTATACCAATAGATAGTCATAATACAGTTTTATTATTATCTTTCTTTAGCCTACATTCGGATGTGTCATGACCTAATTTCGAACAGTTCTCGCATTTCTTTAAGGGTTTATTACACTTATAAACTGGATGACCTACCTCTCCGCAATTAAAGCATTTTAAGTGGTTTTTGGCCTACATCAGTTTTAGTGTCTTTAGTATTATTTGAACGCCTAACGTCATTGAACAATTTTGAATTGGGCTTATCTATTCTTTTGGTTACTCTAACGTTGCGTAAAACTACAAGTAATTTATCTGGATCAGCAAATTGAGCTGCTTCAGCACTCGTCCTAATAGACCTTTCTTCTATTCCTAATAAAACACAGTCTACAGCATTCTTACCGGTTATTTGCATCGATTCAGTAAAATCATTTTATCATAAAAAATATTCCTCAAGTGGATCCCCGAATTTGACGCGTTTTTCTAGCATATCGGACAATAATACGCCGTAGTTTTCATCACTTGGAAAGGCGGTTTTTAATTTTGTTTGCCACTCTGGCCACGTAAACAAAAGGCTGGGTAAACCCTGATACCGCCTTTGGGCTAGCCCCACTAGTTTTGGTAAGGCATGATGAATGGTTTGTCGTTCGGACCAACCGTAGATAGCTGCACATTCATCTTCTTTAGATAACCACATATCTACAGATTGATTCCGCTTTGACGGATCAAACTCAGGAATAACATTCATAACTGGGTATCTTTCCATATTATTGCCGTGACCATCTGATTTGATTGCTTGAATTAATTCCTTAAAAGTATTGAGCATATCAGTGGACTCACCTGGTGATCGAAGCTGCCTCTGATGGCCAGAATTCAGCCGTTCCAAACGGTCACGGCTGTGAGACGCCGGCTGTCTCACACGGCTGCGGCTGCGTGGCTTTGGCTGTCGCCCATGGCTGCGGCTGCGCGACTCCGGCAGTCTCACAAGGCTGCGACTGCGCGACTCCGGCAGTCTCTCACGGCTGCGGCTGCGTGACTCCGACTGTCTCACATGGCTGCGGCTGCGCGACTCCGGCAGTCTCTCACAGCTGCGGCTGCGTGACTCTGGCAGTCTCTCACGGCTGCGGCTGCGCGACTCCGGCAGTCTCACATGGCTGCGGCTGCGCGACTCCGGCAGTCTCACACGGCTGCGGCTGCGCGACTCCGGCAGTCTCTCACGGCTGCGGCTGCGTGACTCTGGCAGTCTCTCACGGCTGCGGCTGTGATAGACCGGCAGCCTAGCACGGCTGCAGCTGCGAGAGGCTGGCGGACCAGCATGGCTATAGCTGCGAGAAGCTGGTGGAATTTCGCCATTTTCGTTTATTTTCGCTGGAGTTGGTAGGAGCGGGCTACGACTGCGGCTGAAGCGAGCCTCACTATTTGTTTTATCCATTATCCTGGAAGGTAATGATAATTTCGGACAAAAATGTTGCTAAGACTGCATAGGTAGGTATTTTAAAAGACAATGGCAATTATAATTGAATATGGCTAAGTATTATTTTTAATCAGGCATGCAGGTCTTCAATCTTATCATTAACTCTTCAACGATCAAACCGCACACCGGAATGCGACGACAATAGATTTTGCTATTGTGTTGCAGTTTGATTGTCGATGAACCAAAATACAGTACAAGTTTTACTAGTACATAATGCCTTCAAACGGTTAAAGGACAAAAGGTTTATCGCCAGCAACGGTATACAAAGAAAAACAAAAACAAAATAATTTTCTTTTACTGTGTAAATATTTTGAAGACTGATATTAAATCATACTCAAACAGTACAAATTATTTTTAAAGCCTTATCTGGGAATCGAACCCAAGCCCCTTTTGGTTCTTTATCCCTATTACTCATAAAGAACAAAACAATTTATCTGTTGAAAGAATGTTTTCTTTGTGTTGTAATGTTTGTGTTTTTGTACTTACTTTTTTAACTATTGTAATCCAAAATATTATCACATGCCATTTCCGAATAACTTCATAGCTTTTATGCGGAGGCTTAGCATGCCTTTTTCGCCTTTTAATTAGTATTATTTATAGCATTTCTGTACATTTTGGTGTTTCCAAATCTTTGTTTACTTTTGCGATGTCAGACAATGACAATGACAATGTCAATGACAAACCTAGTTTTCTTTTTAATTTATTCCTGTAACTAGTAATTGTAGGTTGTATACGTTTGATGCTAAACCTCTTTTGTAACCATTTTATTCTTCCATGTTCTAGAACACTCTATAAAAAATTATAACTGCATGATGACAGGAAGCCGAGCTTGAATGGTCAGTCTGCGTGTGGTCCTCGAGCCAGCAACAAGCTGGACATTACTCTGAAGATTTGATGGGATCGCTAAGTTTGCAAAGTCTATCCTTGGTCTTGGAGCGAGTAAGAAGCTCGACGGAGCTCTGAACTATCGGATGTGATCGCTAAGTCCGCAAAGTCTAACTCTAATATCCTTGAAAAGCTGCTGCTGCTACACTACTACGGAGAGCTTGGACGCTGTCGGCCTTGAAAAGGCATCTACTACAATTTCTAAGAACCTGGACATTGACAGCCGGTGAGCCTCGACCTTCGAACCCTCGCAAGATTGACGTCTGCGGGCGAGACTATCACTGCGGCGAGCCATTTCTACCTACTGCGAGCTTCGGACCTGGACTCTTATCCTCACGTTACCTCGGCTTCCTTAGTATAATTAAATCATCTTGCTATTATTTACTCTTGCCATTTTTCTTATTTTATATAACGCAACCTTACGTTTTCCTCTCCAGGAAACCGTAACGTTACAGTTTGGCGCCCATCTTTTAAAACCCCGCCCTGTGTTCTTTAATATTCCATCCTTCCCAAAATTCAAAAACAAACTTACACAAGTAATCCTATTTGGTAACTTATTTTTCATCATTTTTCATCTATCACCACTCTATTCTACTCTACCGTCACTCAATTCTACACCCCCACAGACACTCTATTATCGAAAGATAATTGGCACCCTTTCGGCCTCTTGGTGGTGTTAACCCACTTGTGGGCACTGCCAAGGTAGGAGATCGGTCACTATACGACGGCTATAGGACAATATCCTGTAGTCGTTTGACACTTAATACTTTACTCTCTACAAAAACACCACGACACTGCATCCCCACAGACTTGCACACCACAGCGAATACCCCCTGGTATTCGTACCCAATGGCCACTTGATGTGATAATCCATTCGTGGACACTCCCAAGTTGGTTGTTGGGATACTTCACGACCGATACAGGAGAGTATCCTGTAAACGTTTGCACAAACCTTTAAATTTACATTACACTCATTTCAAATACTTCACCTTGATCAACTCCAACCTGAAATCATTAACTCGAAAGTCCTCATTTTAAAGAAAATTTGCTACGTAAATTTTCATTTTTGACAGTATGTTTTGAACTTGTTACTAATAAGCATCGTTGCTAACATGGTTGCTAAGTAATAGGCCATAGAGTTTTATAGTCTTTGTACTAGCCTACTGGCGTGGCAAAAATAGGTACTAACTAAGGACAGTTCCGATTTTACCTATTTTTACGATTTTCTTTTAAGGGTTTTCGTGGTGAACGTTTTTAAATCTTAAACGGAATATCATTAACAACCCTCTTTAGACTCTATCCCTTGACTAGAGCCCTCCCTTGACTTGAGAGCCCTCCCTTGACTTGAGAGCCCTCCCTTGACTTGAGAGCCCTCCCTTGACTTGAGAGCCCTCCCTTGACTTGAGAGCCCTCCCTTGACTTGAGAGCCCTCCCTTGACTTGAGAGCCCTCCCTTGACTTGAGAGCCCTCCCTTGACTTGAGAGCCCTCCCTTGACTTGAGAGCCCTCCCTTGACTTGAGAGCCCTCCCTTGACTTGAGAGCCCTCCCTTGACTTGAGAGCCCTCCCTTGACTTGAGAGCCCTCCCTTGACTTGAGAGCCCTCCCTTGACTTGAGAGCCCTCCCTTGACTTGAGAGCCCTCCCTCGACTTGAGAGCCCTCCCTCGACTTGAGAGCCCTCCCTCGACTTGAGAGCCCTCCCTCGACTTGAGAGCCCTCCCTCGACTTGAGAGCCCTCCCTCGACTTGAGAGCCCTCCCTCGACTTGAGAGCCCTCCCTCGACTTGAGAGCCCTCCCTCGACTTGAGAGCCCTCCCTCGACTTGAGAGCCCTCCCTCGACTTGAGAGCCCTCCCTCGACTTGAGAGCCCTCCCTCGACTTGAGAGCCCTCCCTCGACTTGAGAGCCCTCCCTCGACTTGAGAGCCCTCCCTCGACTTGAGAGCCCTCCCTCGACTTGAGAGCCCTCCCTCGACTTGAGAGCCCTCCCTTGACTTGAGAGCCCTCCCTTGACTTGAGAGCCCTCCCTTGACTTGAGAGCCCTCCCTTGACTTGAGAGCCCTCCCTTGACTTGAGAGCCCTCCCTTGACTTGAGAGCCCTCCCTTGACTTGAGAGCCCTCCCTTGACTTGAGAGCCCTCCCTCGACTTGAGAGCCCTCCCTCGACTTGAGAGCCCTCCCTCGACTTGAGAGCCCTCCCTCGACTTGAGAGCCCTCACTCGACTTGAGAGCCCTCCCTCGACTTGAGAGCCCTCCCTCGACTTGAGAGCCCTCCCTCGACTTGAGAGCCCTCCCTCGACTTGAGAGCCCTCCCTCGACTTGAGAGCCCTCCCTCGACTTGAGAGCCCTCCCTCGACTTGAGAGCCCTCCCTCGACTTGAGAGCCCTCCCTCGACTTGAGAGCCCTCCCTCGACTTGAGAGCCCTCCCTCGACTTGAGAGCCCTCCCTCGACTTGAGAGCCCTCTCTCGACTTGAGAGCCCTCTCTCGACTTGAGAGCCCTCTCTCGACTTGAGAGCCCTCTCTCGACTTGAGAGCCCTCTCTCGACTTGAGAGCCCTCTCTCGACTTGAGAGCCCTCTCTCGACTTAACCTCTTTTCACTCACTCATTTGGGAGTTCTCTCGTTTACTCTCTCACTCACTCATTTGGGAGTTCTCTCGTTTACTCTCTCACTCACTCATTTGGGAGTTCTCTCGTTTACTCTCTCACTCACTCATTTGGGAGTTCTCTCGTTTACTCTCTCACTCACTCATTTGGGAGTTCTCTCGTTTACTCTCTCACTCACTCATTTGGGAGTTCTCTCGTTTACTCTCTCACTCACTCATTTGGGAGTTCTCTCGTTTACTCTCTCACTCACTCATTTGGGAGTCCTCTGCAGACTTTTGTACTTTCTTTTATTACTCATTTAAATATTGTTTTTTTTTTGCTAATATTTAATTTTACTAATTTTTTTTTTTAATGGTAAAAAGAAAATGGCAGTTTTATGTATATTTTTTTTTAATTCTTGTAAAAACCATTTAGATTTAAGTTTCATAATATTACCTTCAAAAACTTTTGGACTTTTCGACTTGTTAATTAATTATTTTATTTCTTGATTTTGTTTTTTTTTTAGATAATAACTTAGATTGTATTTTTGTAAGTATCCTTGAAACTTGAACCTTGGTCTTAAAGGCTTCTCTTAAGCTCTTAAACCTTGAAGGCTTCTCTTTAGCAGTTCATGCTCCTAGGCCTTGTCTGTTTTTCTGAAAGCAGGAAAATCTGTAAATATTAATTTAAGTGGGTTATTAAAAAGGTGCGGGTTACGACACCTAACTGAAAAAAATAAGCCTTCGTAAACCCAATAATAATTCCTTGAGGAGTATGCGTCATGGAATGTGAACCATATCCCCTAAGTATGCTGGTGATGTATGATTGAGGAAGGTTGCAGGGGGGTAGATTGATGAAAGGTGTATGAAAGAGCAAGGTCTTATTTAAAACCACAAAATTTGTCTAGTTACTTTTCAGGGGTTATGGGGAATCTTAATCTTAATTTTTAATCTTTCTATAACACTGTAAATACTCATTTAAGTTGTAATTTAAGCTGTTTTTAATGCTCTCTTAATGCTCTTATTGATAAAGAAAATTTTTTCATTGTATTCAAAAATTTTCCGGGGTTTTCGGGGTAATGTAATGTTTGTGTTTTTGTACTTACTTTTTTAACTATTGTAATCCAAAATATTATCACATGCCATTTCCGAATAACTTCATAGCTTTTATGCGGAGACTTAGCATGCCTTTTTCGCCTTTTAATTAGTATTATTTATAGCATTTCTGTACATTTTGGTGTTTCCAAATCTTTGTTTACTTTTGCGATGTCAGACAATGACAATGACAATGTCAATGACAAACCTAGTTTTCTTTTTAATTTATTCCTGTAACTAGTAATTGTAGGTTGTATACGTTTGATGCTAGACCTCTTTTGTAACCATTTTATTCTTCCATGTTCTAGAACACTCTATAAAAAATTATAACTGCATGATGACAGGAAGCCGAGCTTGAATGGTCAGTCTGCGTGTGGTCCTCGAGCCAGCAACAAGCTGGACATTACTCTGAAGATTTGATGGGATCGCTAAGTTTGCAAAGTCTATCCTTGGTCTTGGAGCGAGTAAGAAGCTCGACGGAGCTCTGAACTATCGGATGTGATCGCTAAGTCCGCAAAGTCTAACTCTAATATCCTTGAAAAGCTGCTGCTGCTACACTACTACGGAGAGCTTGGACGCTGTCGGCCTTGAAAAGGCATCTACTACAATTTCTAAGAACCTGGACATTGACAGCCGGTGAGCCTCTACCTTCGAACCCTCGCAAGATTGGCGTCTGCGGGCGAGACTATCACTGCGGCGAGCCATTTCTACCTACTGCGAGCTTCGGACCTGGACTCTTATCCTCACGTTACCTCGGCTTCCTTAGTATAATTAAATCATCTTGCTATTATTTACTCTTGCCATTTTTCTTATTTTATATAACGCAACCTTACGTTTTCCTCTCCAGGAAACCGTAACGTTACAGTTTAACAAAAAAAAGAACAAAGAATATTTTGTTATAAAACATGCATTTTTCAGCAATTAAATCGAATTCATAATAAATATTTTTACCTGGAGCGTGTGATATCCCACTTCTGAGTTGTTATCCTCTTCGCTTTGCAGAAGAGTTTCGTAAAATAAAGTCGGTTATTTCAGATTTCAAAATCCTTTATTAGCACTTCACAACAAAATAGCGATATGCAATAATAATCAGCACTTGTGATGGAGCAGCAAGACTTGCTTGTTCTACAAATAAATATAATAAACCTAAAATTGCTTACAAATATTATAAAGCAGAAGAGTTTGTTTTCAGATCACACAGCCCAAATTTTAAAATGCCCGGTAAATAAAATCTGTACAATCGACAAATACGGTGTTTATAGACGAAGTACAGCAAGGAAAATATATCTAAATTTTAATATTGTATTAGCAAAATGTATTTCTCCGAAATATATGAAACGAATGATCCGAACATTGCATACAACAAATTTCATGAAATATTCACTTTCTTCTACAACCTCTATTTTCCTAAAACAATGGTTACAATAAATGTAATAACAAAGCCAAGGTGGATTTCTAAAGGTATTAAGGTCCTGTAGTAAGAAAAAACGGCAATTTTTGTGGACGTACAGATTAAAATCAAATGAAAAAAAATAAAGAATACGCTAAACTTTTTAGAAAAATCATGACTCTGACACAGCGTTCACAAAATAACTGTAACATTAAAACATCACACAACAAATGTAAAACCGCCTGGCAAATAATAAATCAAGGTAAATTTAACGTGCCCAAAACTTAGATTTCGAAAATTAAAATCAAAAATGACATAATTACGGAAACAAAACAAATTGCTAATCAATTTAATAAATATTTTATTGATAAAATACAACCTATTCAGTCAAGGTATGAAACTACACAGCTCATCTTAAACTTAAAAAACTCGATGTTTATGGCACCCTGCACACCACAACAGGTACAGACAATTGCTATGGCATTAAAAACACAAATAGTGTGGGGTACGATGGCATATCAACCAAAGTAATAAAAGCAGTAGGATCTGAAATATGTGACCATTTGTCCCATACTATGAATCTGTGTATCGAAGCCGGCACGTTTCCTGACGCACTAAAGGTAGCTATCGTAAAGCCATTATTTAAGAAAGAGGATCGAGAGCTTATGGAGTACTACAGGCCTATTTCTCTGATTCCTATCTTCTTGAAAGTGTTTGAGAAATTGTGTCATGCTCTGCCGCGGAGCCACTATCTTGGAAATCGAACAATTATATCGTAAAATGAAGTACGTCGAACGTACAATATGTACGTATATTGTTATTGCTGTACGTGGATTAAGTAATGATAAAATAGACATTGATTGTGGCTCTGCTGGGGAGCATACTCCGCAGCAGAGCCACGCGAAACACGTACTAAGGAAAGATAAACACTACGGTTTTTTCATAAAAGCTGTTGTACGAGTAGTGTTTATTGCGTACGTGTTGAAAAATATCATAATTAGTAAGTGGTTTTATTTATATATACTAACTAAAATTTTCATAGAAAGCGCCTGATTATTTCGTGTCAGCAAAATGTTTTCTGGCATTGGTGAAAAAATGAAATGAATTTAGCTTTCAAAAAGAGCTAAATGGTTACATTGAAAAGAATAATATAATTATTATGTAATGAGCAAAAGGGATTTCGCGAAAATAAGACCATAAACATGGCGATCTACGACTTTTTATACACTGTGTTGACAAAAATGGACAATAAAGACCTGTATGTTCCATCTTCTGTGATATGACTCAAGCATGTGACTACGTAAATCATGACATTCTAATAAAAAAACTTGACGCATTTGGTATAAGAGGTAATATTCTGAATTTAATTAAATCGTACTTAGACAATAGAAAACAAAAGACAGAAATCACTAGAATTAATATAACCACTAAAAAGGAAGAGATATACCTATCAGCGGAACGACAAATAACTTTTGGTGTTCCACAAGGTAGTGTTTTGGGACCTCCACTTTTTATCCTACTTCCTACTATAATATTATAAATGCGAAAGTTTGTGAGGATGTATGTTTGTTACTCTTTCACGCAAAAACTACTGAACGGATTTGGATCAAATTTAGCACACACATAGTTTATTACCTGGATTAACACATAGGATACTTTTTATCCCGGTAATAAGATCCCGTGGGATAATTTCAAACTTCACGCGGGCGAAGCCGCTGGCAGTAGCTAGTACTATATAAAAATGACATGCCAAAATCAATTCCACACCCGATGACTTTATTTGACTTTAGACTTAGTCTATCCAGCAAAAACGGCACTAATGCGTAAAAGTATCGTCTGCATGGCACCTACTATATTTAACAAATTGCCTAAATTACGGAAGGAGTTGAATGTTAGGGCATTAAAAATGTTTCTTTTGCAAAAAGCATATTATAATGTATCCGAATTTCTAGCCGAAACTGATTTCTCTGTTTGGTCTAATTTAATTATTTTAATTTTATTTTTTCTTGGCATTAATACTAATTTTTTATTAATATGGAATTTTGACATTATAATATTATCATTATAGTATTTATATATATATATTTTTCTTTGATTTGTTAAAACTGTTAAATTATAAACTTTGTGCCTAATCTAAGTAATTTTCAGATTAAGTAATTTTTATTGTTATTATTTTTCTGACAATGTTATGGAAATATTTGTACGCCGAAACTTACGGCTAAACATGTTTGGACTTAAACAAAATAATATCTACAATGTTTAGACAAATAAAGAATCTTATTTTATCTTATCTTATTTTTGTTTGTTTGTTTGTTAGGTTAAACGCGCTCATTTTAGGAACTACCGGCTCGAATTGAAAAACGAAGAAAACGAAGTCGCGGGCAAATGCTAGTGTACTTTTATCACCGAAATATCCCAAACAATTAAACGCAATAAGCTGATGTTTTGTTCGATTCAAGGATATCCGTTATTGCTACAGTGACGGTGTTAAACTCGGTATAACCGGTATTTTAATTTTACAGTGATTTGAGATATCACGAATTCTTGGCAATAAAATTGCCCCAGGAAGGTACTACGGCTACAGTGATTGAAAAACCATAACTTTCAAATGGGTGTGGCTTGTGACGAATTGCACTTGTTTGCATCTTATAATGAGCATGTGCCTTAGTACTTAAACTTACCTCATTCATAAACTGTGTATTTACTGCAAGTATGAAAGAATCGTCAAGTAGATAAAACGAACATCAAAGAATAGTAAAAAAAGGATTGATAAGCCAAAACATTAAAGTTTCGTGATTGCTTACGTGATTAGATGTTTTTTTATTTGTCGTCCAATATACCGTCACGACTGTCATAATATAAATAAAGTGTCTTTTGTTTTATAGCTCAATGATATGGCAATAAAAGTTGCGCTTCGTAGAACTGAAGCGGCCTTAAAAGATTATTATTTTATCATAGGGACAAAGTTACGTCTTTCCCTGCATTTAAGCCTCTATGCTTAAAACCTTTTCGATTATCTTGAAGCTCAGCATCGTGCAAAAATTTCATATTTAGAACCATTTAAAAATGGAACAGTGTTATCTATACTAATACTAGCTGACTCGCGCAACTTCGTCTGCGTCTCATAATTTGAGATTTGAACTATCCTATCTCTCAAGTTGGATCGAACTGCACATGGTGTGCGAATTTTATTATAATCGGTTAAGTGGTTTAGGAGTCCATCGAGGACAAACATTGTGACACGAGATTTATATATATTAAGATTACAAAGCAGAAGAGTTTGTTTGTTTGGTTGAACGCGCTAATCTCACCTACCGACTCGAATTGAAAAAATATTTGGGTTGGATATTCAATTTATCGAAGAAGGCTATAGGCTATATAACATCACGCTATGACCAATAGGAGCGGAGCAGCAATCAGAAATGTTGCAAAAACGGGGTTTATTTTCCTTTCGTTTTTCTCATAAGTGACGCAGACGAAGTTGCGTGGGTCAGCTAGTTTATCCTAAAATGGCATTAATTTATTGAGTCGGTTTTTTGACAAATGCTACAGTTGTCGACAAAGTCTTCAGCAAGTACAAAATAGCCTCGATATCAGTTTTCCGGTTTCAGTTTTTTTGTAACTGACAGCTGTCAAATTATAAAAAAACTAGTTCCATTTTCACATTTCTATTGAACCATGTTTCTTAACCAACTTTCTAAACAGCCAGGGCGATGTAAAATTGAAATAACATAAAGCGAAGTGTTAATTATTAAATCTAAATATATATAACTCAAAGGTGACTGACTGACTGACTGACTGACATAGTGATCTATCAACGCACAGCCCAAACCACTGGTCGGATCGAGCTGAAATTTGGCATACAGGTAGATGTTATGACGTAAACATCCGCTAAGAAAGGATTTTGGTCAATTCTACCCCCAAGGGGATAAAATAGGGGATGGAAGTTTATATGAAAGTCCGTCAGTTTCAAAGTTAGGATCTTCAAATTTTGTGTTTAGACCGACGATTGAAAATTAATTCACACGTTTTTCAGCGTTTTTGATAATTCCACCCCGAAGGCTTAAAAGGGGACGAAATTGTGTTTGAAAAATCCTTAATTTTCGACGTTAAAAGTACAAAATTTGTTATCTGGGCTTTTGATTGGAAGCTAACGCAACGGCTTTATTAGAATTCCAACCCTTGAGGGGTGTAAAAAGAGCAACATTTTGTTTTTGATTAAAGTTTTTATTTCTTGAGTTGCAAAATAGTATCAAAGTTAGTAAGTGCCATTGGCATTAAGTCCGCCTCTGTACTTTGTGCTTGAAGTGTTAAATAAATAAATAAATAAATAAGTGGTTGGTTTTTTTTTTATTTCGACCCACAAACGGGTAAAGGGGATGAAGTTTTGCATTGTAGTTGTTCATTCGTTCACCAATAACAGCAGAAGGAGAGACCTTTTGCAGCAGTGCAATTTAATAGTATAGGGCGTACACAAGTTAAAGTACAGGTAGGTACCAATCGTATGGACTCGCACACGTGACTTCGCGGCTGGCAGTTCTTACCGTTTTGTAGGGACCTAGGTAAGTCGAAGATTAAGGAGTTACGGCAGGGGCAGAAAAAGAAGTATGTATAGAACGAGATAGAATGAGTAATTGTCGATATTGTATTTGATACCAACTATATTTTTTTATTTTGTTGATTCCTGTTTTTTTCTAACTCTTCTGCAATTTTGATCTTAGTTTTGATGAATGAAGATGAAGTCAAAATAAAAATCCAAAATGGTGCCGACGAAAATTTTTGGATTTTTCATCATGGGTGTCGTTTCCGCGATTTTTGGTGTCGCTGATAATGAAAATGAGGTCAAATTAACATGGGAAAAAAAGTTAACATATGCAAAGAAATAACGTTCTCTTTCTTTTTCTTCGTCTTCCCCTGACACTATTTTCAACCTTCGCCACTGTTAGGTAGAGGAGTATCTAATCCTACACCTACATTTCACACATTTATCCTATTTCCATCAACCGGGCACAAATAATACAATAACACTTTGCCCGTCCCGGAAATTGAACCCAGGACCTCATGCTCAGTAGCGCTTGCGAAAACTTGACCAACGATGCAGTCTCACACATGACCCATCAATATTTGCACGCGAACGAAGTCGCGGGCAACAGCTAGTAATATATATTTTTTAAGTAACTTCATTAAATTTAATTTCAACATAGATTTGGACAAAATATTTTCCATTTTTTATCTCAATGATGAGAATGAAAAATAATGGCTGAATAGGTGGCGGGTGGCCGCAGAAAAAAAAAACAAAATAGACGGGAAAGCGGCAATCCAATCTTGATTTGATTTTTAGATTGATTCATGTTTTTATTTATATATTCCTTGTTATGGTAATGAAAAGCACAGTGTTGACCTTTGGTTGAAGACTTATTTAATACCTCGAACTATTAGCGTCTTCACTACGTTCGGGCGCCAAACCCCATCACGGGACTAAATAAGTTACTTTCACCCCTAAGGTAAGAATGTACTATTGTGTTATCAGACCGTTCTATTTGGGCACAGTTGGCGACTGGATAAGATAGTTCACACATGGGAAATATCTTTGGGCCACATTATTGCCATTCATTTGTGTTCTGGATATTATATTACCTATCCCTGAAATCTGACTGGCTTTAATTTAGTTCAACCAAACCTTTCTCACCGACAAAATAACCGAAGCATAAAATTGGTTCCTCCTAGTGTAGGTCTACGTGAATTTTAAAAATTCTACTTTGTATGTAGTGAACTGGTGAGGAGAGGATTCATCGTTCATTTACCTCGACAGCGATTTTTCTGTGCATCAGATTAGTATTGAACTGTTTTTTGCATTGTAGCCCTCTACTGGGCTTAACTGCAACATATTATGCACTATATGCCTTCCAACGTGGCCTTTTCTTGCCTTCATAACTTTGTCGTGACGCTCTTGACCGCCATTATATGTCATTATAATTATTATGTCATGAATAAACGTACCGCTAATCAACGTATTATCGGTAAACATCTTAATAATCATAATCATCAATTTAAAATCGTAGATCTACGGATTGAGCATTGAATAAGGACAATTATTTGTAGGTATTTAAAACCAAACAATGTAAAATAATAAAGAATTACGAAGCTAAACACGTCATTATTTTATTATCTAAGCCTAATACAACAATATAAGTATTTACAATTTCGAGAATCTGACACCCAGATATAAAGTAAATCCGTAATTCAATGAAACTCGTTCGGTATCGCAGGCTGTGCGCGGTGAAGACGTGACGGTCGTACCAGGCACGGCGCACGCGCACATTGCCGAATCAAAACTAAACACAATCGCTGGACATCACAATCTGAGTTTAGAATACTTTACAAGTTAATACTTTTGTTCGCATTGGAAATACAACAAATTGCTCATGCATATGACAGTTAAATTGGAATGAAGAGTATTTCGTATTTCTAAATAATGTGATGTCATGACAAAATAGCTGAGGAGGACGACCCACCTGATAGTAAGGCGCTGGCGTTGCCATCATAATGAAATACTAATTATGCTTGTGATTACTCTGAAGCCCTAAACTTGAGAAAAAACAACGCTTCTTTGCGACACCCCGTAGAGCTTTTCTACTAAAATTATAATCAAACATTAAAGCCTTCAACACCTAGTGCTGTAAAATAGCCATTATGCAGCAAAAAGATAAGAAGTAGAAAGGTCGTTTCATAATCCTTAATCCCTGTTAATAGGTATTGTTAGAGTCTTATCGAAAATGTAGGGTAAGTCCCTGTGACCTCGGTTTGACGATAAATTGCAAGGTCGTATAAATAACACAAAAGAAAAGTAGAGAGCGAGTCGGACTCACATAATTAAGGTTTTGCCCTGAATAACACTGAACAGTTTGTGAAAAAACGGGCCAATTGCGAGTCGGACTCGCCCATGAAGGGTTCCGTAGCAGATTGAATGAAAGGTAAATTGCTGTTTACGGGTTAAGACGTAGGTATTAAAAAACTACTTACTAGATCTCGTTCAAACCAATGTACATTTTTTTTTTTTTTTTAGTTTTATCATTCTCTTATTTTAGAAGTTACAGGGGGGGGGGACATTTTAGCACTTTGGAAGTGTCTCTTGCGCAAACTATTAAGTTTAGAAAAAAATGATGTTAGCAACCTCAATATCATTTTTGAAGACCTGTCCATAGATACCCACACGTATGGGTTTGACGAAAAAAAAAAATTTAGATTTTCAGTTTTAAGCATGGGGAATTTTCTTTTTCTATTTTTGTGTGAAAATCTTAATGCGGTTCACAGAATACATCTACTTACCAAGTTTCAACAACATTGTTCTTATAGTTTCGGATAAAAGTGGCTGTGACACACGGACGCACAGACAGACAGACAGACAGACATGACGAATCTATAAGGGTTCCGTTTTGCTATTTGGCTACGGAACCCTAAAACCGACGGATTAGGGCCTCAAGTCGGCTATTACAATAGAGTCACAATATGGTCAGAATAGTCGATCATTGATTTTATAATGGTCAAGTTCTGTCAAGTTTTGACAAGTTTGGTAATCTATAATGGCGTCATTATGACTTTCCAATGGTCAACCACTGACACTCCATTGAGAGAAATTTCATAGAATGGTAATCTCGTAAATATTGACAAATATGTAAAAATATATTAGATATGAATCTGGCATGAATAAATGTTCGCATTTAGTAGTAGATTTCGAAAACCATTTGTACTGAGGGTTTTATAATAATGGCAATACAAACACAATTTTATTACGAGGCCATTGACCGACCTATGACCGACCATTGTGAATTTAGCAGATGGAAAATGACAATGGGTTTTTTTCTTTTTTTCAAATTCAAATTTATTTATTGGTGTGATTTTGGATGGGAATGGAATCGTGTTGGAGTGACGAATTTATTAAAATTGTAGAATTAGGTGATTACATACTTTGAGCAAAATGACAATGGGATGGGAATGGAATCGTGTTGGAGTGACGAATTTATAAAAATAGTAGACTTGGGCCCAGGGACGGATTTGATACGTTGACTGCTCTAGGTCTACGAAAGATTGCGATTGGGTTGTAAAACATGAAAAATTAAACAAACTATACAAATTAAATTAACCTGGGAATAAACTAGTCATTAAGAATTAAGTATGTCTTCGAGGTTGGACAATCAAATATTATAATAAAAAACTTTTGAAAAATCCGTAAAGAGAGCGCTCTTAGGCCCGTTTTCTATAACTTACTTACAAAAGACTGTCAGTTAATATGCCACGTCTCGTAGCTATCGGTGTTTCTATAAACGCAGTAAGCTTGAAATATCCTACCCGCGTCATCTACCCGTTACTTGATTCATAGAAAAATCTAAGAAAGTTTTTCTGTGACGTTTTGTTTTTATCCGTCTGTAAGCTAATTGTAAATCAGACAGTTATAATAACCTACGAATTAAGGTAAATTTAAAATTAAAAAAGTCGCGTGTGGCGATTTTTTTTTTTGTGGCTTTACTCCAGGAACTCGATAAAATGTCCCATGAAAATCCGACCACTATAAACGTCGTTCCACCTTTTGAGTATTTTTTGTCTAATGAAATTGCAAACTTGTTGTTCCATAAACCAAAACTGCCCTCGTTAAAAAAATTGAAAAATAGTATTTTTCAAGACTTCGTCGTACTGGGTTCCAGAGCTGGTTTAAGCATTATAATAATTATGCCATATAGTAACTGCATTTTGATATACGTCGTCATTTTTACTGCAACTCTCGGGTAAAGCTAAATAATCTTCAGTAATGGAGAAACAAATAATTACAAACTTAGATAGAACCTTTCTAAAAAAATTGATTGAATTGATTAACCCATGCGTACGTGCAGTAGTCTTTCTTATCACTTTCCGAGATAGTTAATCTAGAATTCCAATTCTTGATACACGTTTGCCTAAATCCGTTCAAAGTTTTCATATACGTCCTCTATCCGAAAACTGTAATATGTTGTTCCACTTCATACTTCTCGGTTCAAAAGCATCAAGTCTCTTTCTCCTATTTTTCCGCATGATTTTTGCAGTGGCTGCCTTCATAGCCTTGACAAACTAATTAGGGATGCATACGATACTGATACCGATACCGATATATCGGCGATACTACGGGTTTGCCGATATATCGGTATCGGCGATATTTTTATGGCAGATTCAACGATACTTTTCAAATTTCGCGCTTTAAAAATGAATGTCTTATACCCAAACTTGAAAAAAATGGCGCAGAAGTACTTTAGTTTCAAAATGAGTTCTGTCGCATCTGATAGACTATTTTCCACCACAGGTCTTATTCAAACTGACTTGCGAAATCGCATTTGCCCGCAAAACTTAAGAATGCTTTGTTTTTTAAATAAACATCTTATAAATGTTAATTGACTGTGTTTTATTTATTCTACCTTCCTTTTTGAATTCAATAAGCGTATCGGTATCGGTATCAGCATCGTCAATATTTTTATAACAGTATCGGTATCACTTTCGTTGTCCTTTAAAAATAATTATATGGGGACATAGATATATATTCTATAATCCTCTATTGCTCTTTTGTCAGAAGTCACCTTGAATATGCGTCACAAGTATGGAACCCGTGTTATGGCAAATACATAAATCGTATAGAGGGTATTCAAAAAAGATTTATTCGTTTTCTTTGTTTTCGGCTGCGTGTACCATACCATTCTGATAATTACTTAAATCTTTGTAAGAAATTCCATTTACAGCCACTTTTAGATCGCCGCCGACTTGCAGATTGCACTTTTCTTTTAAAAATTATGAATAACGAAATTGACTGTCCTGATCTCCTGCATAAATTACATTTCAATGTCCCCCAGAGATCAGTCAGATTTAATCCACCTATCTCCATTCCTTTTTTCTCATCCAACTATAGGCAAAACTCATACTTGGTGCGAGTGAGTAAAGACTTTAATATTCTTTGTAAGGAGTTCTCTTTTGACCCATTTTGCATCAAACCCTCTTCTTTACGCACTCGGTTGAATGCAAACTTTTTTAAACAATCGCGTTTAAATTTATCTATCTTATTTTTTCCCCATGTCGACAATGCCTAACCCAGTATCTGAGTGTATTTAGTGCTTATTGCTTATTTTTAATACCCTTAATTTGTATTATTATCGTGCTTGCTATTTTGTGATCCTCTACTATTATCTCTGTGTCTACTCGTGAGAACCTGTAATTGGCTCTGTGTCGCTTAATCAATTGTTACTCACTTATTTTAGCTGTTGGTTCTCCTTTTAATAAATAAATAAATAATAACTGGCAACACAGAGAGTCAACAAGTCGTTGTCATTTAAAAAATAATTTTATTTGCATTTTATAATTACAGTTACTAATATATTAATGAACCAAATACTAGCTCCGATTTTATAAATACAATTGTTTTAAATACATCTATCATCAATAAGTATAATGAATTCTATATATTACAAGAAGAAACGCAAAATATCTGTGACCCCAATTGACATATGTCATATTTTGATGAAACATTCAACATATTAATATAACGAAATGAAACGACAATGTTGACCCGAGCCGCTGCTCGACGCGCACGCCTTTCGCCTCCGGACCCGTCGCTCAGCTCCGCCTCGCCGCCGCCGGAACCCAGCCCCATCGTGAGTGCTGTGACACCGGCCGTGGCAGTTGCGTCGAGCTCAAGCGACGAGTATTTCTCTCCGCCCACGACGCCACCACCTGCTCGTCGACGGGGAGGACGCCGGCCGCCGGACGGCTTAGGACCTCGAGGCCCACCGGCTTCTGATAGGGTCCCAGCTCCCGGCGGAAGTGTGCAGCGCATGCGATGGACGCAATCGAATAACGAAAACGTCATGCGCGCATACTATGGGGCTACAGAGGGGGGAATCAACCTGACCGCGTACCGTGTTAGGATGCTCTCTCTGTTTCAGGTGCTTGAGCCAGCTGTCAACGTGTCGGCACAACGACTGTCGGATCAGGTGCGAGTCATCCAGCGTAATCGTATGTTGGATGACACCGTACTTGATCGCTTGCGAACTGAAGTGCAGAGTAGCCGTGTCACGGCCACGCCGCCGTCGCAGGCTGTGGTTCCACCACAGTCTACCGTAACAACACCATATTGCGATGGCGACGTGAGTAGTGACATGGTTACTAATGTAAGTACCCAGTGCAGTGAGGATATGAGGAGTGCTTTGGAGGGTGCGATTCGGGAGTATCGGTTCATGACACCCGAACTTAGACCACGCTTACCTCGTTTGCCCATGCACAACAAAAATAAGATGCTGATGGCTGTTCTGGATTCGCAGTTGTCAAATTATTTTGATAGCTGCGAAGACCTCACCGATATTCACTCGATCCTGTATTGTGCGGCCGTAGCGGCATGTCGTGTAGCTCATGTTAAATTTTCTGATGACAGAGCTACACGACCAAAACCAGCCATACCGGCATGGCAGTACAGGATCGAACAACGTATTGGTGGGGCCAGAGCACTCATCGGCAAATTGATCTGCTTCAGGGAGGGCAATACTCGCCCTAGGGTGATGCGTTTTGTGAGGCGGGCGTTCTCGGGAACTGATATCAGTCCTCGAGACTATATGTTTCGTGTCACAGAGCGCATCGACTTCCTGAAGCAGAAAGTGTATGCATGGGCAAGCCGTATTCGTAGGTATAAGCGGCGGGTGGACCGATACACTCAGAATCGCACATTCCAAAGAGATGAAAGGTGGGTTTACAGGGCTTGGGAGCGACCGGACCAAGGTGTGGCTGACACGCGCCTGCCAGATGATGATGCAATGTGTTCATTCTGGCGCAGCATCTGGTCGGTGCCTGTCAGCCATGCTGAGGGTGAATGGACTCGGGTGGTTGAGCGAGCGTGCGATCCAGTACCAGAAATGGGGGCAATTACTATCAGCCCCCAAGACGTAGCTTGTGCAGTCCGTCCGTTGCCTAATTGGAAATCTCCAGGGCCGGATGGGCTGCACAATTTCTGGATAAAATGGTTCACAAGGTCGCACGCTCGCCTGGCGACCCTGTTCCAGTCAGCCTTAGAGTCGGGGTCGCTGCCAGAGTTCCTGACAACAGGTATAACCCATCTGCTCCATAAATCGGGTAGTACTGCGGAACCCAAAAATTATAGACCGATTACCTGTCTCCCGACGGTCTATAAAGTTCTTACATCTATTTTGAGAGCTAAAATCACTAAACATATTGACGAAAATTCTGTTATGTCAGCTTCTCAGAATGGATGTAGGAACGGGTCCCGCGGTACTAAGGAGCTACTCCTCATTGATATGGCCATAAGCCAACAGGTTCGCCGTTCCCGAAAGGATCTGTCGACATGCTGGATAGACTATAAGAAGGCCTACGATTCGGTGCCACATACATGGCTTAGGAGGGTGCTAGAGTTGTATAAAGTTGATGCAACTCTGCGCACTTTCCTAATGTCGTGTATGGGGCAATGGAGGACAGTCCTTCGCTATCCAGGATGTCGGCAAATTCAGAGGAATAGCGAGCCGATAAGGATAGAGCGAGGTATATTTCAGGGCGATAGTTTGAGTCCACTTTGGTTCTGCTTAGCCTTGAATCCTCTGAGCACACTGCTGGAGGAATCAGGTCTAGGCTATCAGTTGCGGAAAGATGGTCGGGTTATATCTCACCTCCTTTACATGGATGACTTGAAACTCTTTGCCCCCAACGATTTGCAACTGATGGAGCTACTGAAGGTAACTGAAACCTTCAGTAGCGCCATCAGGATGGAATTTGGTGTGGACAAATGTGCGGTCATGCATGTAAAGCGAGGGGGGATTGTGGAATTTGTGGGAACCCAGCTCTCAGATTCCATAAATCTTAGATCCCTCTCAGCAACCGAAACCTATAAGTATTTGGGTATGTCGGAAGCGCTGGGCATCAGTGTGGCTGACATGAAGCAATCGTTGAAGGAGCGCTTCTTTGGCCGCCTGAAAAAAGTATTTAATAGTCTTTTATCGGGCGGAAATAAGGTGCGTGCCTTCAACGGTTGGGTCATGCCGGTTTTGATGTACTCTTTCGGCATACTCAAATGGACTCAAACAGAACTAGACGCCCTGGATACGAAGGTCCGTAAATTGTTGACGGCATATCGAATGCATCACCCGCGTTCTTCGGTAATGAGACTGTATATCCCGCGGAAGTGTGGGGGTCGAGGCTTTTTAAACGCTAAGACTCTCCACAATCGTGAGATATGCAGTCTCAGGGAATATTTCCTAGCAGCCGACGTGGGGATGCATCGAGATGTGGTCGCGATGGACAAGGGCCTCACCCCGCTCTCTTTGGCTAAAGAGAACTGGCGCATACCTGTAGTATTTACTACTGATGACCGCAGGAAAGAATGGCAGAGCAAGGAGCTTCACGGGCGCTTTTACCGGGCTCTTCATGGGCCCGATGTAGATTTTCAAGCGTCCGTGTCCTGGCTACGATCTGGGGACCTCTTCGGAGAAACCGAAGGTTTTGTCTGTGCAATTATGGACGAAGTTATGATGACGAATAACTACCGGAGATTTATTGTGAAGGACGGTACGGTTGACATATGTCGGGCATGCCACCGTCCAGGCGAATCAATCCGTCACATTATCTCCGGGTGTTCTCGTCTAGCTAACGGAGAGTACTTGCACAGACACAACCTTGTAGCCAGGATTATCCATCAGCAACTTGCTCTAAAATACAATCTTGTGGAATCGGAAGTGCCGTACTATAGGTATGTGCCCGACCCAGTTCTCAATAGTGGCAGTATCACACTGTACTGGGATCAATCCATCATCACTGACAGGACTGTTATAGCCAATAGGCCTGATATAGTGGTGATGGATCGATCAGAGCGGCGCGCAATGATTGTTGACATAACGGTCCCGCATGATGAGAACCTCGTGAAAGCCGAGAAAGATAAACAAATCAAGTATCTTGACTTGGCTCGCGAGGTTGTCGACATGTGGGAAGTGGACTCAGCAATCATTGTGCCGATAGTAGTGTCAGCGCATGGCTTAATTGCCAAGAGCCTCGACCAACACCTGAGGAGGCTCTCGTTAGGCAGCTGGATCAAGGGCTTGATTCAGAAAGCGGTACTCCTGGACACGGCCCGTATCGTTAGGAGGTTCCTCTCTCTGGAGCCCTGACCGCCGGTAGCTTGGACCCTGTTCCCGATACCGGTGGGCTACAATTTTTTATATTTTTAAATGTTTTTTTATATATTTTTTATATCAATATTTAAAAATGTAAAAAAATTGTTGAAAAATTGAATAAAGGAAATAAATAAATAATACAATCGAAAAATATATGTCACCGTAAAATTGACAAAAACGTTATGTTAGTTAGGGTATCGATATCGTTAGGTTAGTTAGGTTCCTTTAAACCCTGCACTCGGAAATAGGGCATCTTACGACTTGTAAAGTTGTAAGATGCATTGACTTGGTTGCATTCACTTATTTAGGGACTAGCTAATGTGAAAGGTAAAACTAATCTAATAGATTATGAGTAACAAAACTGTCCTTATTGGTGACTTTATCCGTATCTTGTTCTAAGTGTTTTGCACAGTTAACTACATAATATTTATTCTGGTGTTTAAAATAAAACAATCACATAATAAAATAAATCAGATAAATGCTTTATTCCACATAAATTATACAACACCGAGTTATAAATTTTATTAATAGTTGTTACTTGGATTGTAAATTATAAGTATGTAGGTACCTATATCACGTAAAACAATGGTTACATTATAATAATACTTCGTAAGAAGCAATAAACATAAAATCATTATTGGAATGAAGTGTTACACAAATTGGTAAAATAATTAACAGTAAAAAGATTTAGAATATTCTCGAGTCTGGTAACTCAAGCTTGGGCTCACAATCGCAAAAGCTTTCAGTATGATATGACAATATCATATTTTTAACTTTTACGACTCCACAAGTAATCGCTCACAACGAAATTAATGAAAGTTTATGTGAGTGTGAGTGTCTTAGATAAAGCCCCGTATTCAAGGTAAAACCAAATTGTTGCAAAATATTGGTGTACCTATGTGCTTTTGAAGACGTTTCCTGACAACACGGGGTATGAAGTGATGTCGCAAACTATGCTGCACGTCCTGCTGAGCCTCAAAACATGCAGCCAAAGCGACCATATGCTGCTTATGCTGCCACCGATGAAGTCGTGGTAATTTTGGGGCAAAAAACCAACCAACCAACCAAATTATGCAAATAGAAGATTGTTATATTAGTTAAACGACAAAAAGAAGAAGAACACAAAACACAAAGATCATGTTATTGCAACAATATCGCGGAACTTTTTTCTATTTACCATGTATACGGGGCTAGCATAACTCTGTTTCGTATTATAAAGGGTGTAAAACACCTCTTCACGAAGCCGAAAGGCACTTGTTCTCTTCATCATTGCGATCATTTTTTTGTTCTACACCATACCTGGGAACCTTCTACTTACGGAGATATGGGGGTCAAAGTTATTTTATTAAGGATTTTTAAAATACTAGTTTTTTTTTGTGAGATTTTAACTGGTTCGGCTGATAAGCATTTCCAGAATTGAGGAAAAGCTGCCTCGGTACAACGATCGAGGTCTCGGTCCAATCGAGTACGACCATTTCTAATCGGTGCAACAAATAATAGACGATAGGCCTAATAAGTAATGAAAGTGAAAAAAAAGAAAAACTTTTAACACCTCCACGACCCCCGTACTATTCAATCAATCCATCAGAACAATGTTCTAAGTGCGTTACATTGAGTTCTACCACAAAAAATGATAGATAACCTCAAAAAAAAAAGTTATTTTCCAGCAACATTTTTTGCGTAAAGTTCCTTAGTTTGATGTATAAAATGCTTGGTTAACAGCTTTATGATGAGGTGGTTTACACCCTGTATATTTAGGTTACAGTTCGTGTCAATCACCGGTATCCCTTGTGATACTTGTACGACAAGTACGCGTCCACGCCATGGAGGATCCCCACCACCACGCCGATGTACTGGAAACATAAATAATCGTCAATTAATTTTATAGCCCTCCATATAACCTAAAACAAAACACGTAAACGTCATTTGTTTTACGATTACGGTGGGTGTTAAGAAATTAACGATAAAGAAATATAAGTATTGTACGAGTACTTAGTTGTTTAGCTGGTTTGAATTTTTTGTGTAGGTACATAAGGCCTTCTGAAGGTATCGTAACTCGTGAAATGATCTTTTAAAATTAACCACGTCTTTCCTATATTTAACTCTGTGGACCTACAATGCGGTTAAGGAAGGGTTATACCCTTTTTTTCTTTTTTGTTGGCGGCGTACGGACACAAGGACGTCCTCCGCCCTGGGGTGGGCGGAGGGGTCTGTCGAACTCTGACCGAATAAAAGCCACCCGTTGTCCGCCCTCCGCCGACCCCCGGTTCGTCTGCTGCGTGTCGGGAGAGTGGTCTTGACATCCCTCAACCTTTCCGCACCCTCCTGTGAGATGACCGTTTCACAGAAGGAGATCACCGCATCCCACGACTCTGCGCTCCCGACCATCGCGCGAGCGACGGCCGGCAGCGACATTTCGGTTCCCACTTCTGTCACGAGGGCACGGCGTGGCTCCTTCCATGCGGCACATTCTCCAGACAGTGGACGCAGTGATAACACCGAGCGTCCGCCTCCCTGTTTATGCGACACAGGTACTTCCCGAAGCAACCATGCCCCGAGAGTAGCTGCGTCGCCCGTAACGACAAGGTGCCGTGCCTCCTCTCGAGCCATCCCTAATGCACCGGTAAAGCAGGTGCAGCGGTAAAGGGCGTAAAAACCTCTCCCACCACTCCGCCACCAGGACCTCGTGAAGCTGAGACTGACGCAGATCAATCTCTCACAGCATCGGTCCACCGCCCCGCGTCCGCACCTCCTTGCGACGCGCGGACTCTCGCTTCCCGGGGTTGCGGGCCTGTTCGAAAGAGATACCGCGGCCCCGGAACATAAAGGGCGAGGAAGGAACATGGATGGGTTTTAGTCAGTAAAATTCTGACACTCCCTCCCGCTCCGCCCAGAGTGGGAGAAGTCATTTGATGATTTCCCATCGAAAAAAAAAAAGGACTCTCGCTTCTAGGAGTCTGTGCGATACCCCCTGATTGACCTAACGGCCATTGCCCTCTGCAGATTCCGCAGCATCGTGATGCTGCGGGCCGTCAAGTCAGAGGCCCACACCGGGGCCCCGTACAGGGCCATGGATCGCAAGACCCCCAGGTACAATCTCCTACAGGCAGTGCTCGGCCCCTCTAGATTGGGAAGCAGCGTTGCAAGCGCGCCCGCAGCGCCCATCAACTTGGGTGCAAGTCGCCGGAAGTGGAAGCTACAGTTCCAATGGCTGTCGAGCACCAATCCCAGATACAGGGTTGTACCCTACCTTAACCGAATTGTCGGTCCACAGAGCCAAACACTTGTGACATTTATATTCACACATTTGCAACGTTCGTGTGGTTTGGAAGTGAACCTATACATTGTGTGAGAAAACTAAACATGCGGGGCAGTCTTGGGGACTGGCGATAGAAGTGGAAACTAGTGCTCTTCGTCGAGTCCAGTTCTCCTCGACCGTCACGTGCGCTTTTCGTAGCACTAGTAGCAGAGCTGCTACGAGTGCTACGAAAAGCGCACTTGACGGTCACGCGGGGTCCATAACTTTTGTTCACTCAAAAGTGCTCAACGCGTCCAACGATGTTGTCACTTCAAAAAGATACGTGTCGTTAAGATTTTATGATTTTATACATTCTGACACTGTATCGATTTAACACTTGCACTTTGTATCAATTAGTTCATTTGGATACTAGCTCGTTCTGACAAATTATCAATATGAGTAATAATCCATATAACAATCGTTCTTTCAAACAATCGTATTATATGTCTGTTGTGCATTTTGACTCCCATGTTATCTAGCACATAGGTAATCGAACAATTTGGAGATTCTGTCATGTGTGCAGCCATGACCCGGAAGGCTCGTATTTAGTATAGATGGATTAAGAACAGACAATTATTGCACCTAATTAGGTAAAAAGCCAAGGAAACAAACCACACCTAATAAAATGTTATCTTATTATCTTGGCTAGCTATCATTATTGTGATTATTTTGTTTTTACATGCGAAAGTGAATTTGTCCCACTTTCACGGCTCGTCAGTCAACTTATCATGTTCTGCATGTTTAGGCGCATGACTAAACACCAACACATCAAGCTTCTACAATTTATTTTGAGAGACTTTCAACTTTATCGTTAATGCATTAACATTGGTTCAAGACTGATTGGGTAAAATTATAATTTTCGGGTAGCATGCAAACAAAATTAGTAAGTGCCTTCAAAAGTTGCAGATTTTAGTATTTTACGTAACCTCTGTTTATTTAAAACATGCATGCTCCTTAATGAATGGATGGCACTAGCCTTATTTAGAAAATCAAAGAAAAACCTGTGTAAAATTAAATTAAATGCAAACAGAAAACTTCAAATATGTAGTAAGTAGTATCCTGCCACAATAAAATGAATCTAGACTAGACTCGAAAGTGCGCGAAAACCGGAACTACATAAACCCACGATGCTGGTTTATGTCCAATCCAGTCTAGTACTAAGTGTACTTACATAGACTGCTGTCATGGCGGGGTACGGGGCGTACATGTTCGTCACCACGTACCGCGGGTAAAGGTAGAAGTTCACCGCAACGCCCATGTAAGACGACGCCGACAGATACAGGAAACACGCCACCGCGTTGAACAGGCATTCCTGAAATGTTTGCATTAACATGTTGAAAAACAGGTAGAAATGCCTTAACCCCTTCGTACACAAGGCTACAAAAATCTTCGATACTCGACGATTTTAGTCTCCAAGCGACTGCCGCCATACAATTCCATTGAAGTTCGTACACGAGTCGCGTCGTCGCCGACGTTATGATTTTGTATGTCTTGGTTCCCAAGTATATATTTTGAATGGAACCTGATTTTAACAAGAGATATGAGAAAAATATTTTTTCTATAGAAATATTAAATACGTCATATCTCGTCTTTAAATCATTGTCCTTTCAACATACATATATACATATATTTGGGAACATACTTATTCTGTAATACAATCGAAATAAATAACTTAAGAATGTTTGGTTTACAAATTATTTTGGTATTACGTTTGTATGAACTACGCATGCTTCGCAGGCCCCTTAATGCAAATAATAATAACGAAGATGATTACTTTATTCTAGGTACGGTTACCAAGTATTCAGCACATCATTCTGAACGCCTCTCATAGATTTTTTTAGGAAAAAACAAAAATGCAAGGACTCGTCGCTTTGATCGCGCAGATTTTTTTAAAATTACTTTAGAAATTTTCCATGTGTTCAGAATGATGTACCGAAAAGGTTTGTACGTCGGTCTCCTTTCCTTGCTGTATAAAAGTGATGACTTACATAGACAAGCAGAGATAGATGAATAGCTAAAACAGGATGTTTGGTGGTAATGGAATGGCAAAGTATAACAAGACTGGCCATTGCTGCGGACTATTATGTAGAACAGCTTGCCATTGAGTGACTTATTGAGCGATGTTTTGGACAAACATAGCCAAATACAAGTCTGTATTGTAGTTAATAAATAAAGCATATCAACGAAATAATGCTTTTTATAGAATACTTGAAACTAAATATTTACAAAAAAGGACTAGTTTGTATAAAATAAACTACCTAAGTAACTAATTAAGCAACAGGATGCGTATTAGTCCTCCACATTGCGGTCATCCGGAATCGTGCCCAAAAGACTGGCAACCTGACCACATTGAATGGCAATGCTAATTCTATGGCCAAAGAAAGAGCCAGCTCACTGGTCACGCGAAGTGTCAACCAAAACTTTCCCTAAAAAGGAGACGCACACTTGGGCACAATGATCCGAGCCTTTCGACACCAAACGGGCCGGACAACCAATTAAGTTACAGTATTTACGCCGTTGCATACTCAGCTACAACAACTATGGCTAATAATACCTCTGCTACGAGTAGTTTATTCAAAAACACTGGTTAAAGTTAAGATGTCATTAACAACGTCTGTCTATGATAAACCTCTGGTGAACCATTTTTGACGTTCATTTGTCGTTTAACTTTAATCAGCGGTTATGAACTAACCCATTTTTACATTTTTACTTACAAATATAGATTGTCGTATGAGTTGCTGCGTGTTGGACGAGAGGACGTAGCAAGTGATGAGGAGTGCAGTGGTGAGCAGACATGCTGACGCCGTCGTCAGGAAGCCGTGGAAGGCCGAGCCCATGCTGCTGGCTTCTGACATGCCGTATTTCACCAGCAGGCTCTGGCAGAGACCGCCTAACATCTAAACGTAGGAATACAGCCAAATAAAGTAACATACATAATTTCTCGCAATCTTTTTCGAAGGGTTACGAACAGCTGTACATTTCGCCAGTGATTTTTTTAGTGCCGTGTAATAGGGGCCAGCTCATTGCCATCAATTAGACACTAATCCAGACTTCGAGCTACTAATAAGAATAATCGTAATTGATAAGCGCTTATCACCGAAACACATGTTCTACAACCAAAAATTCGAAGACATACGTGACTTCTACCAACCCGCACTGGGCCCGCGCGTTATTGCCCATATACGCAAAATACCCGCTTTGTTGTACAATACAATACAATAAGCGCTTATCACAATTTATTGGATCTGGGACTCGACTCAATAATAAAGGTTAAAAAGGTTTCGTCGTTAAAATTCGACAACCACGAATATTTACGAACTAGATAGTTCGGCTTCCCTTAAAACTATGAAGGCAAAGTCGAAATGTTTACTATCTCGTTAGTGGAGTGAAAATCAACTGCCATTGCCAATGCTAGTCGTTCGATTAGAGTCCATTGATGGAATGGGAAATTTGAGTTGCCCTTATTGCACTGTAAAAACGCTAGAACTTGCTCTCATTTCATTTATTCAGATAACCACGATCCATTCGGTTAGTAACAATATGTTTAACCTATGTTAACAGGTAATCAACTAAAAACAAAGGCAGTGTGCAGGTGACTAGTGAAGTAGTGCCCTAATCAACGGGCTGTATGCCTTCAGACTATGGTCTATGTTCACCGAAAAGATAACGGTGTGATTATCTAAAAACAGCTGCCACTGTGACATGTTCCTATACAAAAATGTGTTTTAAACAGTTGTTTTTGAGGAGCTCGTGGCTAAATAATAACTACCGCTCCGGCCGATCTTTAGGTTATGCCGTGCTTACCATACATACCGAGTTTCCTCCGTGCCTCGGAAAGCACGTTAAGCTGTTGGTCCCAGCTGTCATTTCTCCATCTTTGACAGTCGTTACTAGTAATCAGTGGCCCAAAAAGTCTGACAACCAGACTTACCAAGTGGTATCGTATTACCCAGTATGAACTGGGTTGTGGAGGTCAGATAGGCAGTCGCTCCATGTAAAATACGGGTATTCAGCTGCATCCGGTTAGACTGGAAGCCGACCGCAACATAGTTGGGAAAGGCTAAGCAGATGATGGACCTATGACGGTCAGAATTGGTCATTGTTCTGAATCAGTTGTTTCATAAGATTGTTCATTGTTACAGGCCACCTTTCTGGTTGGCAGTAGGTACTACAGCCATCCCATCGATGACTTGTACATTATGTCCGGACTGTGACAAAGCAATTTTTAGCAGATTTTTATCGGAAATGACAACGATCAAAAATCGAAAAAGGAATAAACGCTGATTTCATGACTCAACCAAAATAATTTCTGATGGCTAATTGTGAAATTTTATTTATTTCGTTTCTTAAGTTCTTTGCTTAATAGAAAGAGGTGATGATGATGATGCTTAACGCGATAAACTAGCGTTGAGATTACTTCAGAAATTCAGATTGATTAAACGAGTACCTCTCATACTGAATATTTAGCTGTCGTCCACCATTCTGTTGTCTGACCAATGAGTTGAAATATTATAAAAATGAGTCCAACTACATATTACGCACTGAGCAAAAATGTGGCGAAATTGATTAGCCAGATGAACTAATTACAAAAACTGTTCTACGCTTGACAAAAGAATGTGGCTTGCACAATAAAGGACACTGTTGCGCTCAAATCACAATTTCGATTTTAGTCATCATCATCATCATCATCATTTCAGCCGAAAGACGTCCACTGCTGGACATAGGCCTCCCCCAAGTGTCGCCACATTGATCGGTCCCGTGCGACTCGCATCCAGCGGATTCCTGCAACCTTCACCGGGTCATCGGTCCACCTAGTGGGAGGTATGCCAACGCAACTTCTTCCGGTTCGCGGTCGCCATTTCAAATTTTTGGGTCCATCGGCCATCCGATTTTAGTGGTTAAGGTAAATTTATCTTGGTCACTGAGCAAGCGAAGTCTGCATGAAAAGAGCCTCATGCCGTGGAATGTAATATACTGGTATTGTTATTCAGGTACTTACAGCTTCAGCTAGCTTTATGAGGCCATGATGAGAAGTCAAATATCCAAGGTTGAGGCATTCGCAGCATCGACAGCAGCAGCATTTGATGCCCTTACCACCTCCACCACCGCCAGGCGCCACACGCACTATCGTCGGTCCTCGAGTCATTTTATATCACAGCACTTTCACTGAAATCTCACTGAACACCGGCTTGCTAGTTCATCAGAAATTCAACCACACGGTGGAACCTCCAGACAGGAAATAAGGGAGAGTTCAATCCTCTTACACGGTCAGTATTACTCATAATAACGTATATTTAGAAGACCGCATAGTTTTTAGGTGTTTGGGAGCGCGTTCATTCAACTCTGACCTACACAATAAACTTTGAAATAAGAACAACTGATTTTCAGTTCACTCTTTGCGATGTTCAACCATTATTTTAGATATGCTAGAATTGTGTACAGGATTTCTTTCAAACAAAAGACATGTCTGGACAGGAACAACGTTGAAATAATTTTGAATGAGTCGCGTGCCCGCGCGCTGCGTGTGCGCATCATTATAAAAATAGAGCGCCACACTCGCGACGGGAGGGTAGATTTCTATTTCAGGATATTATTTACAAACTCATTAACCTTATTGTTTTGTTTTTTAGGTACAGCGTTATAACAACATGTGGTATCTTTAGTAAAAATCTGGTCGCCTATTATAAACAAACAATATTTAAAGTAGTTTTAATGATGATAAAAGTCTATGGCCATCTGTCTGGCTGATATGCTTCCGGGTAATGGAATCTATCGGTCGTAATTAGGGCATGCAACCGGTTCTGCCCAGTTCTTTAAAATAATAACACATTATTTGTTTGATTCAAAATGCGAATCTTTAATTCACATTGTTGCGAGCTGGCAAATACAGCCACACAACGCGGAACCAGGAACCGGCTAGAGACGACCTTACCAATTGCACGCCACTTGAATGGATCTCCATAACTCACATTCTATTACTACCAGCCACTTAGCGGAGATCGTCACTCTACCTAGTGACGGCGACGTCCCATACCTGCCGATTCGCGGTCTTCACCCAAGAAAACATAATCTACCCCAACGGTCATCGGTTCTAGGTGTTTGGGATGTGAATTATAGTTAGACTAAGATGAACATGTCATGGCAACACCACAGATGTCAATTGGCCAGAGCAAAGTGAATACACGTATTTTAATGATTGCTACATGTTTTATTTAAATAAATGCCAAAGCCTGTTAAAACATGGTGTCAGGTGAAAAAAGCATGTGTATTGCATGAAGAAGTCAATTATAAGAAGGATAGCTTAGTGCAAGTTAAAGTACCTACATAAATGCCAGACGAAGACCAAGAACACAAAGTGACAGTAAAAATGGAGGGAATAAAACCCCCAAAAAATTTCATCCTAACTGGGGATCAAGCCAATTTTATGAAGTATAGACAATTATTTGAGATTTATCTGGATGCAGCAGGCTTGACATCGGCGGAGGAGTCGAGGAAAATTGCCATATTTTTTAATTCAGCTGGTGAGGAAGCTGTAGAAGTTTTCAACACTTTCAAGGTTAGGCCGACGAAACTTGCGTCTCTTCTTGACGAGTTTCAGAGATACACACAACCAAGAAAAAGAACGTTGATAAATTCATATGAATTTCTTCAATTAAAGCAATAAGATAGTGAGTCAGTAGATCATTTCATAACTAGAGTGAAAACTTTGAGCAAGCTTTGTGATTTTAACACTTTAGAAGACAGGTTGATTACCATGATTATTATAAAAGGAGTAAAAGATAAGGGTCCAAAAGAAAACCTGTTAAGAGAGGAAGAGATTTCCATGAATGAGGCAGAAAAAATATGTAGAGCCTATGAGGCCAGCAGACAACAAATAAAATTATAGGAAAGGATGAAGAAGTGCATGCCATTAAAAAAGCTCATACGGCGAACCAACAAGTTCATCAAAAGTGTTTATACTGTGGGCAAGCACATGTAAAAGGAAACTGCCCTGCATTTGGAAAAAGGTGTGCATTGTGTACAAGGTATAATCATTTTGCAGCAGTATGCAGAAGTTCTAAACAGAAGGAAACTGTGAAAAAGACTAATGAGGCAGCTGGACAGTCAAAGAACAGGAGAATGATGTTAATGGAAGAAGAAGAGGTTGAAGAAGAGTTTGCATTAGAAGGAATATGTTGTGTAGACAGTGTAATGGAGAGAAAATATTGAAATCGAAGGAGTAAATTTATCATTTAAGCTGGACACAGGAGCAGAGTGCAGTACCTTATCTCGGAGTGACTATGTAAAGTTGAACAAAAATTCCTTACAAGAAAGTCAAACAGTGCTAGTGATTTACAATGGTGAGAAGATTAAGCCTCTTGGATTAAAATCCTCTTGGATACTTTAAACTGCAAAGTAACAGGTACAACTCATAAGTTACATTTTAATGTGATTGATTGGCCTGTACAGTCAGTGTTAGGATTGAAAGACTGTATTAAGTTGAACTTGTTGAAAAGAGTAGATTTAGTGGAAAAGGAAGATCAATCAAGGAAAGAAGGGTTTGTGGAAAAGAATAGGGATGTTTTTACTGGGTTAGGAGAGATAGGAACTTATAAAATAAAATTAAGGCAAGACGCAGAGCCTGTCAGTAAGCCCGTTAGGCGTATTCCAAAGAAAATTAAATACAGATTGAAAGAAACTTTGGATAGATATGAAACACTAGGTGTGTTAGAAAAGGTTGAGTGCCCTACTGCGTGGTGCAACAATATTGTCATTGTGGAAAAGCCGGATAAATCTCTTCGATTGTGCTTAGATCCTAAAGAACTTAATAACAGTATTGAAAGGGAAAAGTTTTTGATTCCATCTCCAGAGGAAATGTACAGTGATTTATCAGAAAAAGAAGTATTTACTGTTTTAGACCTAAAGGATGGTTTTTTTCAGGTTTTGTTAGATGATCCGGAAAAAGTTTGTACTTTTGTCACCCCATTTGGTAGATACAGATTCTTGAGAATGCCCTTTGGTATATCGCCCGCCCCAGAGGTTATGCAAAAAGTAAGTCAAAAATATTTGGTGACATTGAGGGGGTTCAGGTGTATTTTGATGATGTTATTGTGGCAGGAAAAAATAAACAAGACCATGATGAAATACTAGAAAAGGTTTTAAACAGGGCTAGAGTACACAAAGTTAAATTTAATCAAAGAAAGTTACAGTACAGATTACATCATGTTAAGTATGTGGGATTGATAGTGTCAAAGTCTGGTATACAGGTAGATCCAGACCATGTGAAGCTATTACAGAACTGAACACCAAACAATGTGAAGGAGTTGCAAAAATTCCTAGGGATGTGCAATTATTTATGTAAATTCATTCCGTAGTATACAAAAACTACTGAACCTTTAAGGCGGTTGCTTAAAAAGAAGTGGAGTGGGTATGGGAAGATTCCCAGGCTCAAGCATTTCAAGAGATAAAAAATAAACTAACTTAATGTACACCTACATTAGGTATTTTTACAAAAGAAGGTTCAGTGGTTTTGCAGACTGATAGTTCAAAGGATGGGATGGGAGCATGTCTTCTACAAAAAGGTAGGCCTGTATCTTTTTATTCTCGTTGCTACACTGATTGTCAGAAAAGGTGGGCGCCCATTGAGAAGGAACTTTTTGCCACATGTGCTTCATTAGAAAAGTATCACCAATTTGTGTATGGACGAAAGATTGTGGTTGAAACTGACCACAAACCTCTAGAATCAATAGTCAACAAAGACATCAATAAAATTAGTTGTAGACTACAAAGGATGGTATTAAAATTGCTAAAATATGATATTGAGGTTAGGTATGTACCAGGGCACAAAATGTTTGTAGCTGATTATCTGTCTAGGCACTATATTATGGACAATGCTAAAATAGATCCAACGGTGCAGGAGTTAGTGCATAGTTTTGAACAACAATAAGCAGTTGCAGATAAAAAAATGGCAGAGTTTCAAAATGAAACTTTAAATGATTCGGATTTAAGGCAGATTGTTACATGGTATAATGAAAGTTGCCCTAAAAATGATAGGATGATTACTGGCTACAATTTGAGTGTCTATTATAAACTGGGAAGTGAGTTACATGTAAAAGATAACATTGTATATTATAATGATCGCAAAGTAGTGCCACAAAATATGAGGCAAGGGGTGCTAGAAAGCTTACATAAAGGTCATGTGGGGGCAGGTAAATGTAAAAAGAGGGCTAGAAATTTGCTGTACTGGCCAGGAATGTCAATAGACATAGAAAAGTTTATCTTCTCTTGTAATATTTGTGATAAATACAGAGTTTCAAAGCCTAAAGATTCGCTAATGTGTCATAAGATTCCTGATCTACCGTTTTTTAAGATTGGAATGGGTATTTGCACCTATGGAACCAAAGATTATATAGTTGTGGTAGACTATTACTCAAGGTGGATTGAAGTTAAGACGCTGAAAGATAAAACTGCAGGTACTGTAATTCAAAAGTTAAAAGTAATATTTGCTGTTCATGGGTTTCCAAAGGTCATTGTTTGTGATAACATACCTTTTGCCAGTTACACCTTTAAGCAGTTTGCAGAATCTTATGACATGCAACTAGTACATTCCAGTCCTAGGTACCCACAATCTAATGGTTTAAGCGAAAGGGCAGTTGGAATTGTAAAGAACATGATGAGAAAGTGCAGAGAAAGTAACACTGATTTTAATGATGCTATGTTGAATTACAGAGCCACACCTGTAGCTGGATTAGATTACAGTCCTTCTGAACTTTTAATGGCTAGGAAATTGCGCACTAAATTACCATGTTCTGTGAAAAGCTTAAAACCCTATGTTCCAAAACAGGTATATGAAAAAATGTTACAGTTGAAACACAAAAGTAAGTTAAATTATGATAAGTCTGCCATTGACAAAAAGTCATTTCGTTGTGGAGAGGATGTTAAAATTCAAAATCAACCAAATAAAATATGGGTGCAGGGGAAGATAGTTAGAAAAGTGGGGCCTAGGTCATTTGTAGTTAAAACTGAGAAGGGGAATGAAGTTAGGAGAAATGAAAGACATTTGATGCATAGTAGAAATATGCTTGTAGAAAAACCAATGATTATGCATGTGCCTAAAAGTAGGGATTCACAGATGATTGTTCAGAATAATGAAGCAAATGATGATCAGTCCTGTTATTCTGGACAACCTTTGTCAACTCAATCAGAAGCCAGTGGTAGTTCTGAAATTATGCAGACTACTCGGTCTGGTCGCCCAGTGCGTCCTCCTATTAGATTTGCTGATTATTCTCAGTATTAATTTTTAAGATATTGTCAGGTACAATTGCTTTTTATTTTGATTCAATTAATGTAACGTTTATGTCGTCCCATTATTGTTACAATTGTAAAAGGGGGGGATGTTTGGGATGTGAATTATAGTTAGAATAAGATGAACATGTCATGGCAACACCACAGATGTCAATTGGCCAGAGCAAAGTGAATACACGTATTTTAATGATTGCTACATGTTTTATTTAAATAAATGCCAAAGCCTGTTTAAACACATCAGCCGTTCCATTGCCACTTCAGCATGCTTATTCTGTCATCTGTTATTCAATTCATACGATATGACGACGTCATCCGTCATCTTAAAGGGGCGAACCTACCATTGTTGAGAAAGACTGATTTGTTGACTTGCTTTATTATTGCTGTGATTTTATTAGTAACCAAACAAAAGTTGATTAAAAAAAAATCAACTTTTGTCTTGAGAAAATTACTAGGTAATCCTGTCAAATTCATTATAGTTTACAACCTATTCGTAAAAAAAAAACAAGCTGAAATCGATAATCGATTCTGCCCTTTCCAACTGCTCCCAAGAACCGAGTTATAAAAATTTGGAGTGTTGTGTGTGGTTTTGTGTGTGTACTATGTACTAGAAAGCTATCATTCACTGAAAGCCTACGGCAGTTCTTGACTAGAATCAGAATGTGCCCTGGCGGTTGAGAGTATGTCATGCTCTCTCAAATGTCTCGCTGATGGTGGCGCGTGTGTCGGACCATTTAGCTCCCTTCAAAATGGTTGAGCTGAATGGTGCTGATCCATGCGTCATGTTCGTGAACGGGCGCTGTCAGTTGTGACTGGTCATCTCTTAGTCGCCATGGTTTATTTGAATTAATTATTTTGTTTTTGAGTTGTATTTTATTTTTGTTTTGCTATGGACACTTTTAACGTGCACATCTTGCTACATTGTTCTCACATAATATACCATCTCAACATGAATGATGTAACCAAGTTTTTGTAACAATATTTTGATTTAAAAGAGTGTCCATGGAGTTTCTTGCCCGTTCTTCTCCATAGAGATCTACGCTAGGGAATGGGCAACTACAGCACTTTCACAGTTTTTATGTCTTGTGACTGGGACTGTAGGTACTTTAAATGTTCATTTTTGTTTCGACAATTCATAAGTGCCTGTAACTGGCCTACTTGAAATAAATGCTTTGATTTTGATTTTGATCTGCATGCCCTAATCGTACTCGTTTTACTCATGATAATGTAATGAGTAATTGCAAAAATGGCACCTAAGTGTAGATAAGTACGCATAAACAATACCTCTAAGATACATAGTCCATGCCATATCTATAGGTACTTGAATTCATTAGGTATGTTGGTTATGTATAGTGTCTCTAATAATGAATGCCACAAAATATCTATCTAATAATCTACCTTTACACGTAGATACACAATGTCACGCCTGTTGTTGGTAATACAGGGTGACTTAAAATAAGTAACTGAACATATTAAAACCATTTTTAAAATTCGTGTTTGTTTGTTTGTTTGTTTGACCGCGCATCACGTAAAAACTGCTGGACGGATTTTGATGAAAACTTCACTAATCTATTTAAATAAACTCAGAATAACACTTAGGCTATAGAAATTATGGAAAATTTTGGAAAAAGGGGGTGAAAAGGGGGGGTAAAGTTTGTATGAAAAAATAAATTTAGTTTGTTCTAGATTCATGAAACTCAGAGTAAATACTTATTATTAAAAATAAAGAAATACTTGTTTCAGCATTTAAGAAAAAACCATCCAGAGACGTAAAAAAGAGGGTTTTGTGTTTAAAATTAATTAACGTCATACACCTATTGAATAAAATCCATTGAAGTGGAAACCTTTAAAAGTTGCTGTAAATACTTCAAATCTAAGACAGGTAAATGTAATTTCTCAATTTTCTTGAAATTTGATTTTTGAAGTGAATACGCCCAAAATAGCGGAACTCAAGAAAATCGGCTTTCCTCGGTATAAGTAGTTGGTAGTACAGGGTGGAAACGGTAAACGGGGCAGTAAGGGGAGCTGCAGCTACACAAAAATGGTCTTAGGTAACAATCCGTAATTTTTTCACAAAATGTTTATTCACAGATTTAATTAAAAAATAAAGTACATTTAGCAAGAAAATTGCCATTTTACATAAAACATATTTTTTTGATGCCAATCGATCTTCTTTCCGACACTAATCAAGAAGTTTTTCCAAATCAACCCAGGTTAGAGTACTCAAAAAGTCAGAAATCGCAAAAAAACTAACTTTCAGCGGGGCAGTGTAGGGGAAATAGTTAGCCAGAAAATTGCTATTTTACACAAAACATTTTTTTGATGCCAATCATTATTTTTTATTTTACATAAGACATAAAGCCGGAAAAGTTACAAATACATTCCAAACGAGTATCTACAAATAAAAAATGCCTTGTCCTGAAGGACTATCTGATGGATCAACGCACAGCCAAACCGCAGATTGTAGAAACCTGAAACTTGGAGGGTGTATTTTCTGTATAACGTAGGCATACGATAAGAAAGAATTTTGAAATTATACCCCTAAGGGGGTGAAAAGGGGGGCAAAGATTGTATGGGAAAATGTGATTTCTTGGTCCAATCCACTTCAAATTTTGCAATCAACACTATTAACAGTTGATGGACGCGTTTCGTATTGCGTTTAAATTCATCCCCTAACGGGGTTAAAATTTGATATCAATACTCCTTATAGATTCTGATATAAACTACATGTCATTTTGATACATGTTTCCAAACCCAATCCGATTTTATTCCAAAAAGGTTGAACTAATTTGGTGCAAAATTGCAAATACTCTTTAAAATTGGAATGTCTCGAAAGTCACCGTAAAATATTAATACCTGCAGTACAAGTACGTAGGAATCGATAGGACTCGATAAGATAAATTTGACAGTCATTCTCGATAAAATGAATCTTTGACTCCATAAAAACTTATTTAATCGAGAATAACTGTCAAATTTATCTTATCGAGTCCTATCGATTACTACGTACTTGTACTGCGCATTTGAAGGTTTCTAAGCTTTAAAGAGGTTATGCACTTTAAGACATGGCATCATAGCGTAGGAACGTAGAGTTCGAAATTTTAAATAGTAAGCAGTTGTAAGAGGTCCGCAATAGTTTACAGCAGCTATATCGTGTTGCGGCTAATTTCATGCACCTTGATGAGAACTGCAGACCTAGCTGGAGTATGACTGTCATCGAGTGTCTAAGTATAAATATGTGAAGCTGTCAATAGAAGCCCTTAAAGCTGTTTTTGTAAACATGGTAATTTATTCTTATCCAAATAAATACGTTGTTAATCACAAGTATTTGATTTTGAACAAAATTGCCATTGGGTACTTAAATTCGGGCGCACATTTTCATTATGCGGAAGGATGTGTAAGAAGTGCTCTTTGAAAATTGTATTATAGGTGCTTACGACCCACTCTCTGTAACCCTCTCTTTGATGTGACACAGACGAAGTTGCGCGAGTCAGTTAGTATCTCATAAATTTAAAACAAACATCAGTTAAAGAAAGTAGAATTTATAACCCGTATTACCACGGTTTTTGTGCCCACCGCCGTCCTAAACTGAAAAGTAAATTATATTCTCTAAAATGAAATAAAACGCCATAATATACCAAAATTACAAACATTTATTTTCTTATTTCTTTATATAAATTCATTTCAAAACTGTGTCCAAAATATATGAGGTTTTGAGGTCTGTCTACCATTCTTTAATAAAATCACGTAATACACAAATTAACATTATAACACAGTATCGTTCCTGCATTATAATTATTTCTAAGGTGATTTAAACCAGTTTTTTTTTTAATTTAGGTAATACTTCTCAATACATACAAAATATAATCCAAAGCAATATTTTTATTAAAAGCATACATTTGTAATGTTCTGGGCAGTTTTGGGAAGTTTACATAACGTAGCATATTTGGAAACTAAAGACATAAAGCATCCTCAAAGTACATTTATTTTCTCGCTAGACTAGACATTCTTGTCTAGGTAAGTCACCTGTATACGAGTAAGTGTATAACTTATAAGATTACACATCACATGACATGACATGTCTAAGCGTATCTAAGCCAAACAAAAGATGTTATAAGTAGCACCTTCATTTAGTATAAAACGAGTGAGCACCGAAGTGTTTTACAGACTAACACAAATATGATTATAGACCATTTTGTGAAAAACATTCACACCCCACATGGATTATGCATGTAGCTCATTAAAATACGATAAAATAATAAAAATAATTCAGTTGATGCAGTTCTCAACAAATCAAATCATTTGAAACGCACAATATTTTCGTGGTCAGACAATCTAATTCAGTTGATGCAGTTCTCTACAGATCAAATCATTGAAAACGCGCAATTTTGCCGTGGTCAGACAATCTAAATCCGTTGATGCATTCTCTACAAATCAAATCATTGCAAACGCGCAATATTTCCGTGGTCAGACAATCAATCACTGATAGGTACATCTACGATAAATTAATCGATACAGATATTTGTTTAAAAAAAATATTTTTCCTCAACTTTGTTTATTGTTCTGTCAAACATTTCCGCGAATGAGAAAATAAGTACGTGGGTAATCCTTCAGAAAATAAAAATCATTCAAAAATACGATAAAGTAAAACTTATTTAATTTAAAACTAGGTACTTCTAAAATATTAGATATCGTAATTTAAATTATTCATGCATCGGTAGATAGGTAACAAAAAGGTATTTGCCCCTAGACTAGATGGACCCATATTTCGTCGCCCTGTAAACCATGGACAATTTTGCATTCCATTTAGTTTCTTCATGACATGACTCAACTCAAGAAACTGACAATACTTATTATTCGACTAGTTTTAACTTAATATTATTTCGGCAAGAAGCTTAAGCCACATCTTGCCACAAACAATTCTAAAAAAAATCGCTGATTTAAGATAGTGAAAGTGCAATGTAGGAAGTCTTAAAATATCGGATTACCTCTTTATCGCCGAATTATATCAAATAATGTGATTTGTAATAAACGTGTATGAGATAAAAACGCACATGACTTCAAATATTTTCACAGGAAACATGCGCGTATGGCACACTGGGTTTAATGCCCTCCAAAAAATGGCAACTATTGACATATTATTGGCTTGACATAATAGTTGAATACATACATGGTTAATATCTTAAAATATTTATTCAAAACACTTACACCAGAACTAATAAGCTAAATTCGAAATAGTATAGTGCTTTAAAAACAGCTTAAAAGCTGTAGTAAACATGTATTCAAATTACAAACACTTGTACAGTACATATGCAAGGTGTATAAATAAAGAAGTATGGAAGATTTATTTAAAATAATTATATAATTATATAGGCACAGCTCAAGTATCATAAAGTATACACAAAGACAGGTCTTCCGTCACTATGGCCGATACAGAAACAATCTCTGAATTTCTGGCTACAACCTCTATTGATTACCCTCCCTCATGGTTCATTCAGATGAACTTCCGCCTCTTTACTGTTTTGTTCGCATGTTTCACTGATACAAGACTGTTCTTTGGGCTCAGTTATATATTCACCATACCCTTAAGATGTCTAGTGCACTGTAAACAACATCGACACGGCAAAAAACAATGCCGTGACTTTCTGTGTTGAGAAGACCATCAATAACTGTTAATTACAGTACAAAGTTACAGACACTATCGCACACTAAAATAATAGTTACAAGTAACGTAACATATCTTACACTTAATGCTAGCGCCACTAGCGGATGATGGTTTTGTTCCGTAAAGGCGCTTCCCCAACATTGGTAAACGAAAAGTATCACTTATAACTAACGCGTGACATTAAATAGCATCTGCTTATA
Organism: Xestia c-nigrum; assembly: GCA_916618015.1. Lineage (NCBI taxonomy): Eukaryota > Metazoa > Arthropoda > Insecta > Lepidoptera > Noctuidae > Xestia > Xestia c-nigrum. Next base: position 13,869,585 of record OU745255.1, on the reverse strand, counting down.
TAAAATTAAGTAATAAATTACTATAACGTAGTGGATAGTTCCTTTTATCGAATCCTTCACTTAAATGCCTCGGTACTGACGATTTGCTATAAACGTACTCAGCAAATACAGGGCTGCCATGACGAGTCCCATGACCTGAAAAACAAAATAGTGAAGTTGAATAACCTTTAAAAGGATGCGCTGAGATACCCTGAAAGTTAAAGTAAAAGTTCTGATTTGAGAACTACAACAATGTACTTGGAAAACTGAATATAACAGTAGGCAACATATACTGATACAATTTTGTAACAATGACTTGTTTCAGTACAAAATCAAATCTTGGATTAAATTGTAACATCACAAACGAATGCATATCTGCTCATGTTGAGCTCAACATCGAATCTTGAATTGTTTAAAATTGTCATACCTAACAATCGAATACTCCAGTGAGGGAGCGCCCTTAGGGCACACTTCACATATGAAACTGAACGCGATCACATCTTGAGTGCTACAATCAATGCTTTGAATCAGAATCCCAACTACATATACAGGGTGGAATTTTTCAATACCACCTGGAGGGAAAGTACCTACCTACTCTAAATACTTGAATTAGCAAATTTTACTCAAAGGAAACATTCCTTTATTTTTAAAAACAAACAAAACTGCATTCACAGATTTTCGAAAATTATTTTGCCACACTCTGGCATCGTACCCGGGATAGGTCGACTAAAGTTCGACAAAATAAAATTCTGTACCTTTGTGACATCAATCGATAGGGTCAATCATATGGATCCAATCTCTCTAACAAACGGCATAAATTAAATGAAAGGAAAAGCATGAATAAAACTGCTTTAGCTTGTTGAATTTATCCCATTGAATTTTTAACAGTTCTTGAAACATGGTTTTCCCTTCATCTATCTCTATCTATCATGGGGTTTAGGTTTCCGCACTTAGTCCTTAAGGTGGACCATTGTGCGTGAGTCATGGTGGCCAGTTACTCCAACCATCCCACCTCCCTTCAGAAGCAGATTAAACTTCCCGGTCTCCTCAGGACATCCGCATGTGATCTTGGCGTTCCCAGGGTCTCCTCGCGAATCTTGGTAACGCCTGTGCACTCGAGGAGCACATGCGCCACCGTATCCTCCGCCTCCATGTACGCTCTGTACAGGGGACTGTCAGTGATTCCTAGGGTGTGGAAGTGTTTATTCAGTGACGAGTGTCCAGTGATGGTCCCCGCCACCAGACGCGGGCATATGCCTGCGTACAAACTGTCCAGGCGCAGAAGGTGCCTGGTCAGTTTTGTTTGGCATAGTTTTGGCATAGCTTCCTTGGATTGCTTGCAACCTGGTGTCGAGGTCCACCATTTCTGGATTATTCCGATCTGTCATCCCGCTTTGTCCCCTTAGGGTGACAGATAGGAAAAAACAGTTTGATCTGTCCCCCTGTTAGCAATGAGGGGACAGTTCGAACTTTATTCACTCCTTTGTGCTGGATCCTCTTCTGGCAAGTTCGTCAGCCGCATAGTTGCCGAGTGATCCACTGTGACCTCTAATCCATTGCAGCGTTACCGTGTTGTGATTCAGCACCGTGATTCGTTCCAGGGCCTTGTGGGATTCTAGTGTTAGTTAGGGTGTTTTTTTTCGAACTTTAGTCGGTTTGATTCCCGAGTGTGGCAAACAAATTTTCGAAAATCTGTTGATGCAGATTTGTTTGTTTTTAAAAATAAAGGAATGTTTCCTTTGAGTAAAATTTGCTATCTCCAGTATTTCGAGAACTTTCCCCCCAGGTGGCATTGAAAAATTCCATCCTGTATATGAAATTGTAAAGTAAATAAAGTTAAAAATTGAAACCCAACTTCAAGTACGACAAAAACCGCTACTAAAAATGTACAAAGTATAAATTAATGTATTTTTTTTTTCGATTTGTTATAGCAGTAGACCAGCGCCGAGAAGTTTTAAAAACTAAAAAAGTAGGATGAAACCCATTGGAAAAGGAAGAAAATGTGACAAAAATGAAAGGAAAAATAATTTACGGGCGATCTGAGGTCGGGAAGTGGGAGAGAGGGGAGTGGGTTACGGGTATAAAAAGGTTTATCTCGATTTCCGGCAATGGGTTTCATCCTAATTTTTCTTTTGTTTTGGTCATTTGCAAAGACTTGCACTGGTCTATAAGAGTCACACGTCATTACATATATATCATGCGACTTCAGCTTCAGTGTTCTCCCTCTAGGTCCTATTTAAAAATCTTACGACATGTATAGTTGAAGTATCAATACATGAACTTACCGCTGCTGCTAAGTAGGAATTATAGTCATTATAATAACGACTGTTCGTGTGATTAACTTCTACCATGAGAGTGATGCCAGCACACAGGTACAAGATAAACGCCACGCCATGGTATATCACCTCCTAAAAAATAACAGAAAAGCTTATGAAAATATATAATACTAGCGGACGTCACGCGGTTTCACACGCGTAATTCCCGTTCCCGTGGGAGTACGGGGATAAAATATATCCTATGTTACTCGTGGATAATGTAGCTTTCGAATGGTGGAAGAATTTTTAAAAACGGTCCAGTAGTTTTTAAGCCTATTCATTACAACCAAACAAACAAACAAACAAAGTTTTCCTCTTTATAATATTAGTGTAGATGTAGAAAAAGGTCGCGGGATTTTTGGAAAACGCTTTTAAAGGTAATAATTACTTGTAATAAATACTTTAATCCTTCATTTTTTTACTTTGGACAAGCCCCTCCACACTATATAACTCCTGAAAGCCAGAATCAACCGCGGCGACCACCAGAAAAGCGCCGAGACACTGAAGCTCGACGAAGTGCCAGAGAATGAATTTAACTGTCCTTCATTTCTCATTTTTTACTTTTATTAGGGTTCCATACCTCAAAAGGTAAAAAAGGAACCCTTATAAGATCACTTTTTTGTTCGTCTGTCAGTCCGTCTGTCTGTCTGTCTGTCTGTCTGTCCGTCTGTATGACTTCAAGTCATTGGGTGACGCGGAGAAAAACTGTGGTGGTACAGTTCTGAAAATTGATACTTATAAATGAGGACCGTGTGATCAGTGATGGTGGGTGTTACGGACTCAAGGCCAACTTAATATAGTTGTTAAGAGTTTGTGTGTGTTATGTTCCTCGGGCAATTCAATTGACGCAGGTTGCTTGTTCTTTACTTATCTTGCTTTCTCTGGATAACCAACCTTTTGACATGACTTAAATGTTTTACTTACATATATAGTCTTCGATATGATAGAAGCAGTGGACAGGGAGACGATGCACGATGTTAGTAAGCAAAACGTGCCAACAAGGCAGGCTACGGACACGAGCAAGAAGAACAGCTCTGGCTTGCCGCTGCTGCTGGCCATGCGCCTTTGGTCCATATAGTATGCCACCAAGCCTACGCATGCTGCACCCAACAACTGGAAACCAGAGAATGTACTCTTTACTTACAAATTAAACATGGAATAATAAACGTAATCAGCCTGTAACGTTCCCCACAGTTGGGACAGAAGCCTTCTCTCTGTAAGAGCCCACTATCGAATTTTTGGTTCGCACCCACTATTCGTTCGTCCTATGACCCACACGCAAGTCGCGGTAGGCTCTCAATTAAAATCTGGTGTTTTAGTGGTTTTTAGAGCTGTTTGATATTTGTTTCAAACATTTTATTATAGTCAGGCATATATTTTTGGCATAGTTTTGTCTCGTAATAACATAGAGCCATATACAACGTGTAACGTTAAATGCGCAAAACCTCAGACACCCCAATTGATTTTTAATTCAGTTGACTTAATTCTGAGAGGGAAAAAAACATTTTAAAAAAATAGTTATTTGTGCAACAAGAGAGCAAAGTGAGTTTTTGCTGCGAGTGGTTATTTTGAATCACGAGTAAGCGAAGGATTCTATGGTTGAATCACGAGCGTAGCGAGTGATTCTAGGTCAGAATCCTGAGCGTAGCGAGGGATTCAAAGACACGAGATGCAAATAACTTTGGTCTCGTGTAACACATACAACTTTTCACCTCAGCAGCGAGAACATACACCTAAACAATACAAAACAGTACATTCAACAACATACATACACCTACAACATACTACAAACAACATAGTGAGATATAAATAATAAATAGATATTAAATAATGTACAGAAAGCAGACCGGCAGGAAGTTTCATTCTGGATTTTTACATTATGCTTCAATTCTTCGGGTCATAAATAACAGACTTCGTCACTGGACTCACTCATATCTATTTATTATTATTATCTTAATATTCAAATTTTATTATACTTTGTAGCTAGCGTACATTGACTTAACCATTGCCTAGCCCTAGCGTAACAGAGAATTTTTGAACAATAAAAATTTAGACCCCGCTACTTTTATAAAATGCGTTCTGAAACTACACTCGCGGTATTCTGTCTCAATATTAAAGATTGTTAAAACTATAAATAAATAAGTAGATACATAATAAACTTCCTATTTTTTCTTCAACATTATTCATCATCTTAATTTAATTGTAAAAATTATATTCGATTATTTGAAATGCAACATTTTTTTTATTTATAACCTAAACACGTAAAATACATATTACGGTTATCGATTTACAATGTCAGTATCCGAACGTTTTACTGTTTTTTTTTTCTTTTTGTGCCTACTAGTTATGGAATTTGAAAATCGAATTTCGAATCGACTTGTTTCTATCTCTCGCTTTTTTCGTATCGAAGTGAAAGTGACAGAACTAAGTGAAGTTGAAATCATTCAACTTTTGTGAGGTGACTTGCACAGTTCTCGGTATTTAAAAAAAATAATTAAAAAGTTACTTTGTCTCACGCTCGCAGCAAAATCGAATTTTGCACACTGTCTGTAAACAGCAAAACCTGCTTGTTTGAGGTGCTGAGGTGAAAATAAGGTTTTATGTGCTGTTTTAGTTTTATTGGCAGTTTGATTTACTGGCAAGAACTATTATTATCTCGCGTATGAGATCATTTAAATTGGACGACAACCATTTGTGTTTGTTTGTTTACCTATTTTGGAGGGTTTGTGCACGTGATGGCTTAACTTTTATTAATAAATGGACAGAGCAACATTTTTCATGAGGATGTTTTGAAAAATGTGACCTATATTAAAAAGTGGTTCAATTGATTCCGCTTGTGATTCTGAACAAACTATTTTCAGGTTTTGCGCATTTAACGTTACACGTTGTAGTATTTAAATAACATGCATTTTAATCAGGTAAAGGTTATAAATATAATTAACATTAGGTATATTATAGTTCACATACGATACAGGGCCATTTTCCTCGTTTATGCGGTGACACGAGAGTAGTTCCAATAAAGTAATTGATTATTGCACATTTAATAGGAAAATGTCGACGACAAATAAATTATGTTATTTACGTGAGTTTCATAAATTTTATCAACATTGGGCTCAACCTCGGCAGCGTTGTTAGCATGAAAGGTTAGGACGCAACATCATTGAAACACCTCAAAATATGCAGGCAATTGTTCTGCGCAAGGTTTTCCTCAAACTCGCAGATTTCATCAACAAACCTCTGCTGCATTGAAAATACAATATTGAGTGTTTCGGCGCACTTTCGCGATGCTAATCATCGTTCGTTTGTTTATTCTGGTGGCTCCGAGAATAACCGCACGGGTGAAGTCATGGCTACCTCGTAAAACGCGAGCGATGAGAATATTACGATGCCTTTTCTTCAGATTTGAATTTTTACTAAAGTCTCTTCAGATCTTCACTGTTTCTGAAATCATTATCTGATATTTTCTTTTTTTTTCTGAAAGATCATAATGTTACTCACTGGGTAGGCGCAAGTGTGAAGTGCGTACGTAGAAGACCACTATATACTTGAGCATTGTTCAATTAATCTGTGTCGGTTGTTCCAATAAAAGTGATTATTGGTCTAACTGAAGTAACGAGTTAATTGCAGGCAACTCTGACTCATTTTACAAAGATAGGCAGCTAAACTCATATACTCATAGGTACCAACACTGGTTTATGTTTTGAACATTATTGCAGACGATTCAGTAAATCGTGATGACGCCATCCGTGATATCATCCAAGGCGTTTTCAAAGAAATCCGGACGGAAAACCAAATACTAATAATATGAACAAACTGAATACATTAGCATCGACATCGTGACAATTCATTGACATACAGTGTTTACTTTAGAGCATTTTGTAATTTATCATCTCTCCGTTTAATGTCAGAAAACGGGGTTACCCGTTTTCTACAATTGAATTATTTTATATGTTAAATTAATATTTTAGCTAAAGCATTATATATTTCAAAACATCCCTTGTAACTGTACTGGTGTTCGACTTATTTACTTAATCTGAAGGATCATTATTCAAATTCCGAACTGTATTAGTAAATTATTATCATCTAGTTTCAATTTCAACATAAACTTCTCTCATATTTTATTTACGTGCATAATTCAAGGAGCCTCTTCTTTTGATACGACCGTGTTGCCCAACCGCGATATTTACGTAACGGAAACTAGGTTACACTCTGGATCAAAATATCTGAGTTTGCAGGAAATCATGTTTATCATTCACTCCATATGCTCATTCGACAGCAGCTAATATAGAAGTTATAGGAAACAATGCTATTTATATACATACTGATAATGATGTTTTGATTATTTTGCCAAGCACCCAGGTCACGCATTGGTAAATTGTATTTTCCGGCCACGTAGGCAATCCTATCCTTATGTAGCTTCTATCACTCAAGACTTGTACGGGAACCTACACAGACACGTCAACTCTATTTTGCGATTGACAAATCGCCCCTTAATATGTTTAAAAACAGTTAAAGAGTCATTAGGGTCAAACTAACATTTTTTTTTTTTTACTCGATTATATTATAACTAGCTGACCCACGCAACTTCGTCTGCGTCACATAAGAGAGAAAAACGAAAGGAAAAAATATCCCCGTTTTTGCAACATTTTTCATTCCTGCTCCGCTCCTAATAGTCGTAGCGTGATGTTTTATAGCCTATAGCCTTCCTCGATAAATGGACTATCCAACACAATTTTTTTTCAATTTGAACCAGTAGATCCTGAGATTAGCGCGTTCAAACAAACAAACAAACAAACAAACTCTTCTGCTTTATAATATTAGTATAGATTAATTTGAAGTTTACAAAATTGTTGTAAATTCCCTACTGATCACCATAGTCGTATTTGTTTTTGAATAACGAGTTTATCAACACTACCAAAATCAGCACTCGCTTGCTTTATAAATAAAGAAATAAATAAAATAAATATCGCTGGACATTAACACACAGCGCCACCTAGTGCCACACTAAGCAAAGCTTGTGTCGTGGACACTATCAAGTATTTTCAACCATATATTGTATAATATTGAGTATATAAAGTGCAGCATGGTTCTTTTGGCGTTTCAAAGACATTGTCAGGACTTACTCCGTGGTCAGGACGCTCGCACTGTTGGTAAACATTTCTTTGAAATTGTATTGATAACTTAGATAAAGGCATTAATTCAGACTATGGCCACGAGCCAAAACACCAAGCAGCACTGTTTGTTTGTTGATATTGTGGTTTGATATTATGTAAGTTGCGTAGTACCACTAGTAAGTATCTCCTGCGTATTGTTGTATCCTTACCAATTCGGCGAGCTTTAGGAGTCCTGGAGTGGTGCCCATGTACCCGCTGTTGATGTATACGGCGGTGCCAGATGTGGCCACCGTCGTCCGGGTGATGGTCAGCGAGTGCGACATCTTGGGTCACTGTAATGTCACAACACTCGTATTTTAACATCATAAATTCACGAACTATTGTTGACTGCCTAGTAACGTAGCTTGATGTGCTGGCCTCATTTTTGTCCTGTTACACATTCAATTCATATCTATCTTGACACTTAGGAATACTGGTTGTGACATAAACAAAGTTAAGTGCAACTTTAATCAATACCAGCGGCTTCGCCCGCGTGAAGTTTGATTATTGTCCCATGGAATCTTACTGCCGGGATAAAAAGTATCCTATGTTTTAATCCAGGTTATAAACTATCTGTGTGCAAAATTTCATCCAAATCCGTTCAGTAGTTGTCGCGTGAAAGCGCAACAAACAAACTTACATTCACATTTATTCTCCGAACTGCTAAGCTATCGGGAGTTACACGTGTTATTGTGAGTCAACTATAAAAGATAGACATATGCTGTCTTAGGATATTTTTATATAATTTTATGTGGAATATTTCCGTTATACATGATTTCTATGTAGCTTTAACCATTAAGGCTGCACACGCGACGGAAGCTAAAAAAACCAAGTAACTTCTCCCGTTTTCCCAACATTTCCTTTCACTGCTCTGCTCCTATTAATGGTAGCGTGATGAAAAGTATACTATTACCTGCTCAGGAGTATGTAGAATAATTGTACCAAGTTTCGTTAAAATCCGTCGAGTAGTTTTTTTTTCTATAAATAACATACAGACAGACAGACAGACAGACAGACAGACAGACAGACAAAAATTTTACTGATTGCATTTTTGGCATCAGTATCGATCACTAATCACCCCCCGATAGTTATTTTGTAAATATATTTCATGTACAGAATTGACCTCTCTACAGATTTATTATAAGTATAGATAGATAGAAGATAGACAATTGAGACCAATTGGATGTTACGAGTTTAATACGACCAACTCTCTGAATTACGACATTTTAATTAAAGAATGAGTTTTAATAATGACCGTAAAAAATAAAAGTAGCTCACTGCCACAAGGATATTTTGGCGTTAGAATAAACATGTCGAGCTATTGCAAGTTGCAAGCATTTGTGAATTTAATTCGTAGAAAGTAATGAAAAGCAAACTTAGCGTTTGTTAGAATAAAAAAGAGCATTCACACCATACCTACCCTTAGGAACCTTATATTTACGTAGATATAAGCGTCCAGTTCAAAGTTCCAAATTTGTGACAAGTTTTAGTAGATTTTTACTTTAAACACCTCCACGACCCACGTAGGTACTATTCAATCCATCCATCAGCCCAATTTTTTGAGTGCGTTACATTGAGTTCTACCACAAAACTTAATTTTACACCCAGAAAAGAAACTCGTTTCCCAGCAATAGCTTTCGTAAAGTTACTTAGTTTGATGTTCTTCATGCATGGTTGACGGCTTTGTGATGAGGTTGTTCATACCTTGTATTTTCATCCCACACTAAAAGATCCATGATCACAGAGTGAGACTTATGTCATATCCGAATAAGGGTCGGTTAGGTCAACACGTTGGCAGGTGACGCGCAATGTTTGTATGCCAGGGTTGCCGGCTCTCACAATACATCGCGATTCGCTATACCTTACTTATATGTATAACTGAGTTTATTCACAGTCTTTCACATCACATATGTACCTATATTCGAGCATGCATCTATCAAAGAATGTCTTGTTGTACCTAATATATGCATTCATTGATAATGTAATCATCAAGACATTGCCCAGATGTTTTGCTGGTGGATTATAAGCTGAGCCACAGCTGTTATCAATTTACATTGGAGTATATTGTATATTGGACTATAAAATATATCATTTTTAAATAAACTTAGTTAAGTGAAATGCGACATTACAGCTGTTTTAAAAATACGTCATTACAGCTGTTTTAAAATGTTTTTCTTTATTAAAAGTTGTTGTTGTTCAACTGTTTGGAAGGTTTGAATTTTATGCATCTATTCAATTGCTGTACTTAAATAATAAGCTAAGATAAAGTAAACAAATTGGAACAAATTGTTCTTTAAAATAAATATAATTATTTTCCTTTCAGAATTTATTTGACGAAAATATTATAAGTAAACAAATTTTGTAGGAACAGTAATATAAATTAGTAAAACATAAAATGGTACTTACAGTGTATATTCGTCGGGCGACTATGGGAAATGTTTAAAACAAGTGAAAAGCGCACGTATGCACGAGCGGGCTATGTTGGCACGACTGTGAGTGGGCACCGCACTCAGCGGTGAGTCACCAGTCGCCGCCTCGCCGGCCAGTATCGACATTGCGCACACAACATGCAGCAGACAAACTCCTTTGCGCATCGAGGCTTCACCTGGATGCTATCGATGCGTCAGGAGCGGCCAGACACACTCGAACACAAAGGAACTGACAAATACTTACGTACAAGATGAAACATTACTCCTGTTTTCTAACGCATGCGCACTTGCAATTCTATAAATAATACCGGCTGCAATTTAAAAGGAAAGGTCAAAGCCCTCTTCTCATGCTGATAACGAGCTTAGATCACCTAATTGCCGCAAAGCTATTCAGTTGTTGCCCATTGGTTTCCCTGAAAAGAGTTTTGCTTCACAGTCACTACATGAGTCAAAGGCCCTATAACACCATCGTTGACTGCGTCATCATGCTTAGGTACTATGACTTGAGATAGACAGGCGGTTGTCAAACGCGAGCAGGAAAAAGTAGACGTCATACTCTCCAGCCACTCCATCGATTTTACTGTTTATGAATTCACATCACAGTTGTACGCAATGTGTACCGAATCAGTTACAAGTTAAAGGTACAGGCAACTGTATTATTGGTTCTCTACAGCAACCTGTAGCTGTGCTGTGTGTGCCTGTGCTTAGAGCTGCATCTTTCCAGCAACACCAAGTAAAATTTGAAAAGATTTTATGTAGACACTTGTTTATTAGGCAAACAAGTGGTTGATAAAAATTATACTATTATTTTTACCACTGGATGTGCTAGCTATGGGCTACTTAAAACCTTAAATGTAGATTAAAAGCGCCTAAAAGTGATCAATAGCAAAGTGGATTTAAATCTTTTTCCTGTACATAAAATTGGTAGGTGGCATGTTAATTTATATTAAAAAAAAAATTTTCATTACACTTCCTAAAAAACTGTTCTTATCGCACTACGATTACTTTCAATATGCAATGTATTTCACACCCGATGTTTTTCATTTATCCACACGTGTGCGGAAATCAAAATTTACAAAGATAAGTATACTTTTACGAAATTTAAATCGGTTCAATACCTATAGAGGCCAATAGAGGGAGATGAATGTTTTTTTTTCAATTTAGGAAAAAGTATGAGTCTGTCACCGTAAAATTGTCAAACACGTTATATTACAATATAACGTGTTTCTCTCGCGATATTGTAAACTCTCGAATTATTGTCAACTGAATATACGGAAGTATCTCTGCCCACATAATCGGGACTTGGGGCACCCCCCCGTTAGGTTAGTTAGGTTTCTTTAAACCCTGCACTCGGAAATAGTCGATTACGCTTTTTAGGGGAATATAAAGTGTTTTAAGGTTAGGTTATATTAATCGGTATTTGTCAGAAATGGTACAGTATCTTTTCATGAGAGTGGTACCACTGGGCAAGGGGGACCCCTCCTTCCCTCCACACCGCGTGAGTTGACTACCATCGCATGCATTTCACGAAAAATAATGTGTTTTATTGTAAGCAGTATGTTCGTTTGACAATAATTAAAGCGAGACTTTACAATATCGCTACAGATATTTCAATTTTACGGTGACACGTCTCTAACGGCGTGATTTTTAAACATTTTTTTTGTGTTTTATACAGGATGTCTGGATAGATAACCTTGAAATGGCTTAAAGTAGAACCTAAGGACTTTAAAAAAAAGTACCAAAACAAATCTATAGTAAAAAAAACATCCGCAGTTGTAGGGCCTGCATAAGAAAGGAGGGCCATGTTACATTTTCTTGCTTCAATAATATACTCTCCTTTTCTACATTAATAGCAATAATTCACTTTTTAAGGCACATATAATTATGAATTATAGCAGTATCAAATCTACTTAAAACCCATATTATTTAAAATTGTTGGTCACTCATAAATGCGTACATTTTTTTAATACCCAAGATGTTTCAACTTTGTTTAAAACATAATCTATCTGCAGTTTTTCAAAATAAGCGAACTCGCAATTTTTTTTTAAATTAACTATCTATCTACCGGAATAATTAGTGTATAATATTAAAACAACAAAAAAATTGGTTGCCTGTAAAGTCGGTATACGGGCGAAAGTTTTACGTGACAACGACTTTGAGTGGTAAAATAATTTTAATGTGAATATTCATTCGTATAGTAGGAAGAAGGATGAAATGAACCGGTGTGTATGCCTATCTCTCTCACTCTCTCTCTCTCGCTCTGTCTCTCTCGCTCTTAGGCGGGCTAACTGTGCTCGAGTGGAAGGGACGCGTGCCTTTCACTTTTTATGTCTGTCTCTCTCGCTCTTAGGCGGGCTAACCATGCCCGAGTGGAAGGGACGCGTGCCTCTCACTCGCTCTCATTGTGAGCGCATAACGTGAGCGGAGCGTAACGCAGTTTCTTGAAGTGTCACCCGGCAAACCAATTTATAAGACGTTGTCACGTCAAAACCGATGAATTTCGAAGTGTTCAATAAAGTAAAATATATATTTTTCATTACTCATACTCGGAAAGTAGGTCTGAAGTTGCCTGAGGAGCGGGCTGAAAGCTGAAAGTAATACTTTTCAGCCCAAGGGAGAATCGCTTTCAACTGACAGCTGTCACATTATTAAAAAAAACTAGTTCTATATTTTCACATTTCTGTTGAACCATGTTCCGACTTCTATACAACCTCTAAATTGCAGCGCGATGTAAAATTGAAATCACATAAAATTCAGTATTAATTAAAGAATATATTTTATTTTTAACTTTGTTATAAATTAGTTACATTTATTTATTTAATATAACATAGATTTTGGCAAAATATTTACTATTTTTTCAGTGACGAAAGTGAAAAATAAAGGCTGAATAGCCGACCACAGAAAAAAAAAATAGGCGGGAAAGCGGCAATCCACTCTTCATTTTTTTACGAGTTGTTTGTGTGTTCTTATATTAAATTTATTCTCTTTGTTTTCGTAATGAAAAGCACAGTGTTTACCGCGGGTTAAAGACTTATTTAGTTCCTTGAACTATTGGCCATAAACCCTGTCTCGGGACTCAATAAGCTACTTTCACCCCTATGGTAACAATGTACTATTTTTTAATATTAGTTATAGTCATTGATTGTGTTATTCTTTAGAGCAACAAATTAGATTTAGCTATTTCTTTTTTTATTTTTCGTTTTTGTGTAGGTACCTTGTTTTGTTTGTATTTGTGCTTAAAGTACTTTATTTTAAAACTTGAAATGCATATGTGAGTGCTGCACACCTGTAAGTGACAAATTCACTCTAGATTTTAAGTTAAAATTGTTACATTACCCCAAAGAATGTATTAGTGAATAAGTCGTTGGAGTGCCATAAATAAATAAATAAATAAATAAATTTGTCTTAGGTACTACTTATGTGATAGTTTTTTGATCGATTTTCTCTACTATAAGCCATTTCAAGGGACACCCTGTAAAAAAAATATCTGACCTTTTTAGTACTCCAACAATGGTCGGTTCGATAGAACTTTTTGATCAGTATTACAAATAGGACTGATTGTTTTGGCATCAAAATGTTTTGTGTAAAATGGCCATTTTCTTGCTAACAGTATTTTTTTTCGAAAATCTGTGACTGGGGATCAACATTAAACGAAAAATAATGGATAGGCGCCTAAGACCATTTTCGAGTAGCTGCAGCGGTTAAGGTAGTTCCCCGTACTGCCCAGTTTGCCGTATCCACTCTCTACAATTTTCAGTGCATGAGAAAAGCTTGTTAAGCTTTTTTAAACTCTAAGACTTAACAAATTAAATAAATTAAAATATGTTAAAATATATTTATTAACTTTTTACAAATTAGGTCAATAAAATTAACTATTGTTTAAAAACTTCACGTAACACCCGACATTCAACACAACTTAAATATTTCAGTACTTAACAAAAAACATCAAAATGTAACTTTAAGAAGTATGTTAAATAAGTGTAAGTATTGGTACCTTAGGTACTTATATTCATAAGTATACGAAAACGTGCTCGATCCCATTTTTAAAACGACATTTATTTTTAGTTACATTAAAAAAAAAACATTTTCGAGATACCATACTTTCAAGACATAGAAAAATAGATTGGTACAGTAGTAACTAGTAGTTAGTAATAATATAAACCTGGTTATAATCCTGAAAAGAATGAGCATTTAAGTTATTAGTTGGTGACTACGATACAAAGTTACAATGTATCAGATACCTCCATATAACTCATGCATGCATACTACTTAGTGCGTATAAAGTTGTATTTACCAAAATATCTAGTCCCAAATTACATTAAAAATATATCATATTACCATTAATTAATTCGTTTTAAATTACACATATAGCTTTAATTCAAACATACAGATTTTTGTAAGACTAGTCTAACAAAATTTGTTACAACCTTGTGATAAAATACGAGTAAATAGGTACATAGAATTACCTTATAAGAGAAGCCTAAGAATGTAGGTACTTTATCAAAACTGGCCCCACTTTTTCTTTTAAATATATTATTTTTTTACTTTAAATAAATTTACCTAATTGGACGCTTTTGATTCTCGTCGATTGGTTTTTGCGTCACTTCCATTATTTTCTCTATAATGTGCATTATAATTTAAAATAATCTAGTTTTGGTTGATCTTACCACTTCTGCTGTCCTTACTTATCGTTTCTTGTTTCCAAATGGTGCATAAAGTTATTGTAAAAGTTTTGTTAGCCAACGTAGGGAAATGGCCTTCAGAGCATACTTATTCGTTGACTACTGGTTGAAACTTAAATTTTTCAGTTCCATATATTTTTCCAATATTATAGTTTATTTTTCAAAAAAGAATCCGGTTAATCAGTAGTTTATTGTACAAAATACCTTACCGTTTATATTCCTTACATGTACGCAATCTATGGCCATTAATTTAAGTATTAATATTAATATAAAACCGTACTGTTTGTTACATGACTTTTAAATATAATAAAATTATGATATAAATTACAAATTTTAAATAATTGTATAAAATTCATCGGTTTTGTTCAACGAATCAAAGGTGAAAAGAAGTTTCACTCGTTTGCGACAGAATATCAGTTAAAAAAATAAATGATATAAACATTCGATACAGATATCTAGTAGTTGTATTATGTGTAGATCAGCCTGGCAGCTAAGAACACATTGATAAGGCTTTCGATTTTGGAATTCTGTAAATTACAAGATACCTATGTAGGTCATACTTCCACTCTGTGGAAATATTTCAATATGTTTATTGTGCTTGCTTATATTAAAATATCTCGAGACATACCAATCTTTGATAAAACCATTATATTAACAATTATCATGCTTGACACCAATAGCCACCTTTCCTTGTACTTATATCAATAAAAGTTTAAAATCAGTGTTTATGGTAAAGATTGTGAAAAGTACAGTTAGATTTCGGCGTTCAGAATCGAGAGCGAAACGAATGTGTGTGATACGATAATAGGCTTCCGTTGAGGTTTATGGTAGTGCCAGCGCATGCGCGTGGGGATGGAGGCGACGCTCACGCCGCCTGCGCCGTCGTCACTGTGCCGCGGTACTCCTTGAACAACAGGAACGAGCTTGCTGCGTACGCCGCAGTATTGAAGATACCAAACACCTGTACAAACAAAAATATATTTTAAACAATAGTCCAAAATAACTACATGACGGAAACGATGATTAGCGTCATCGATGATGGCTACCGTTCGACGATTATTGTAGTCTCTATTCTCTTAGCTCAGCGTGGTTAGTTCTGACCACAGATATTACTACCATTTAGTGCGAAACCCGTGAGTCTCGTGACGTTAATTAGCTCTGATTCTTCATGAATCAGTTCTGGAATGAATAACTTGACATGACTTATAATTTACAACTTTTGAAGAGACTAATTATCCTCTATTGAACCCCAGATTGATTGATTGATTAACATTGCTATTTCATACTGTTATACCTAATATGTTATCAGGCAAGGATCACCTTGCTATATCTTATCTCATATATCTCATGGCAGACCTTGCTTTTTAGCTGGTCTGCTGTGAGAAAATCTCACCGACTAAAATAAAGTTTGTAACTGGTTTGTCAGATTAAAAAACCCCAGCATTAAGATAATACCAACGAAAGTAAGTAGGTAGTCGATATGCTAATCAAAAATAGAAAGTACAAGATTGGTTTCGTCGTCGTTCTCAAAGAAAACTACTAAATATACAACTATCTTCATTAGTCTGATAGACTTCGATCATGTCTTTTCTAAATTATCTGCAATAAACCTACTTATTTATGTTCATTTATCGATAATATAAATCATTTTCAGTAGACTTCAGATTTTTCAAAGTAATTCGTCCTATGTTATTTTCTTAGACATGCTTGACGTACGGTGTTCTAAGCTTTGTTGTTATAACGGTACGCGAAACCTATAAAACTTGGCTTTGAAGTGTATCTGGGAGTCTTTCGCGCTAATGAATCAATTTTAGTTGGTATAATTCCTCACCATGCAACCTTGCTAGCCCCCTCATTAATTGCAGTAGTTGCTAGCAGGTTAATGCGAAAATGTCCCATGCAAAAATCAGTAACTACACTGAAAACTACAAGGTATATGTTTTGGAAAACGCTAACTGATGACACGGAACCTAACATGAGAAGTTTCGTGTACACATAAGGTACTAAACATAAATTAAAGCGGTGAAGAACACGGTGCACGATCACTATTGACTATTGTTTCTGCACACGCTGTTCCAGATATGGTGAACGGTCTTTTGTGCGGTACTATTGTCGTTACGTATAAGTTCAGGTTACAGAAAATGACTAAGGATAGTATTACTAAAATAGTCTCTGGGATACACTATTAATTAAGATGATGATTTGAAAATACTTACAGCAGCCGCAACATTGGCTCCATACGTATACGTCCAAAAGCCAGCCGTCTCTGCGAAGAGGACGATGAAGGCGATCAGGTACATCAGTGTCTCTATACTTGTGCTAATCAACTCCTGGAAGAGAGAATGTTATTTTCGTCAGAACATATAGAGATAGTGGCAGACGTTTAATAAGAAGTTCACATATGATTTGAAAGGATTGACGGTAAGTTACAGATATATGCATTATGCAATATAGGAGATTTTTATAATACTTTATTCACCAAGCTATATAACGGTACTTCTTGAAATGATCAAAAGATCTTCTAAAGGTACGTTCAGTGTTAAAAACAACGTTAATTCATACAGTTATAACGGACTTATATTATTTCTATTGATCAATTTTATTAAGTAACGGAAGCTTTGTTCCAAAGTCATAAGCATTAGAAACCAGCTTCAATTTATTTAACTTATTTGAGGGTCGTAGTGTGCAGCATCTGGGACACAGGCCTCCGCTCCATGCGACATAGTGGATAATACCTACACCACGCAGGAACTATGCGGGTTGGTAGATGACACATGAATAAATTTTTTGGTGCCGGTTGCCTCTACAAGTTTTTCTTTACTGTTCTGGTGCTATGAACTGATGCATGCCAGTAAACTATTCAATTACTTACAGATAAAAGCCAGTTGATAGGAAATTTGAGAACATCCTTGATGCTGAACAGGAAGACGAAGCTCCAAATGAGCGTGGTGATGAAGCTGGAGACGGCGACAAAGATGAACCACTTGGAGTACCATGGTGACGCCAAGGACATACACAGGATACCCAGAATCTGAAAAATAATAACAAAATATTGTAAAACATTTGAATTTGTCACGGTTGAGTCTTCTGCCCATTCTTCTTCACATGAATCTACTTTTGCGACTGGGCGACATACAGGCACGTATCCAGGGGGGGGATAGTTGGGATTTATCCCCCCCAAAATCTGACTCATAATAAACAGGATCATAACCACTGCGAAGTACGTAAATCATTGTACAGAGATTAAAGCGATTTTTACACAGTTCTCATGGTTGTTTCAATGTTTGCCCCCTACCCGAACCAAAAGTCTGGATACGTGCTTGGCGACAAAATCATGTATAAAGACGAGTGCCTATTAATTTTGTAAATTAAATAAATGGTTTGACTTTGACAGATATAATTTGTAAGTTGTATATCGCCATTCATAACATACATCATTTCCAGCTATGTTCTTATTTTAGCTTCAGAATTCTACCGCAACACTGTTGTTTCTCACTGTCCAGCTCTTTTATCTACTTTGGTATTTTATGAAATGTAGAATAGTGAACAATTGCTTCTTAGATTCACCGGTTAGATTTTTGGGGGTTATCGCACTCTGAGTAAAAGTCATTTGAATATGGATGCGTTATTTATATAAATTGCAGGTATATTTAATGAGGTAATTTTATACCTAACGAGTTAAATTGGATATGTAACACCTGACTTGTTTTCCTCAATTCAACACTTTAATCAATAAACGTACCTATATTTTAAAGCACAACTGTGTTTTTTTTTTCAAACTGTACAAGGTAATTTGAAACTTGATGTGAATATGAATTCTCATGTCACAGGTTTCCAATCTTATCATTCTCCAGTTGTGATAAAGATGATCCCAGAACATGATTATACATGACGCATCGTCAATCATACTTTTTTGCTAAAGGTCGAGCTTAAAATAACCATGCGCACAGCTAGCTGTAATTAAATAAAATATCAAATATACGTCACAGAAGTTGTTAAAATATGCTAAGCTGAAGAAAAGCAATAGAGCTATATACACGCGATGTTTCGTAGCTAGTACGATTAAGCCACTTTGTAGGTGCCAAAAATTATAAGTACTGAGACAATGACTAACAGCGAAGGATATATGACATTGTTGTATAGATTACGTTTATTTATCGCAGGAACGATAACATTATTATCAGGTTTCACTTTCGTGGGGATTATTTTTTGGCGGTTTTATGTATTTTTGATTTTTCCTGTATTTAATGATGTTGCAACTAGATCGCAATACTCGATCGCTATGATTGCCCGATTGGTCTATCCAGTGTAGTTCATTGGTGCATTACGGCCATGTTCATAGGTCCTCCATGAATTATGTTTTAAGGAGATCAACTTCGATTGGTCGACAGTAATCTAGTTGCACCTAAAGGATTTCTCCTTTCTTCTCTGCATCGCCTTCTTTACTTTGTTGTAATAGATTGAAGCAATGTTTTGGAGCATTTTCTATGTGACTTGAGGACTAGATCTTATTCCTATACATACTTATTTTATGTTTTGTTCATTGACACCCACTGACTGGCTTATTTCGTTAGTTTCATACAAATTTAGTGCGTGGAATATTTCAATTACCCAATTAGTTTAATAACTAACTGATCAACTACGCAATAAGTATTACTGGGTGGCGCTATATAAACAACATCAAGTCGGCATCGTCTATTATCGTCTGTGATTTCTATTTAATTGCTAATTTCATTAATTTCGCTTTAGTTTATAATAGTCGTTGATAGAGTCTTTTGAAATTCCTCTAATGAATACCGTACACGTACTAAATTACCCTTCTTCTAATTACTGTTGGTCTTATGTTCTTGCGTTGATGAGAAATACCTCTCACATTATACCTAACGAAGTTAAATACATAAGTATAACATATTACTTGCATGAAGTTTTTAAATTATTTTGACGAGCGCAAGGTAATAGATAAACTGACCGCTAGCGGTAACATCCCAGTACCACTAGGACAACGGTGTCAGGTAAATGTGAGCCATTAGCGTTCATCGAAGGCGGCTGCGCGGGCGCAGGTAAGCGCGCGCGCACCGCGCTCCGCCCCGCGCCACGGCCTCTACGAGCCAAACCGGTTTGATATCGCGCGCGAACACGAACCCTCTGTCGCAATGCCCACTAACAGGTGTTGTTTGTAGAAATTCCATCCGATAACCAAACAGGCAAACAATATATTGCGAGTTTGCGACCGGCGACCGTCCCACCAAGACTTTAAGGTACTCAACGTGCTCTCCGGCCGAACATAATTAATCAGCAAGCACAACTTAGATGACATCCGCTCCACAAGTATAAATGTTTACGTACGAGAACGTCCCTACCTCACTAAGGAGGGACGGAAATGTGTGTCAAATGAGGCACGTGCACAGTTGCATATAATATGGAGAAAGTGCGTCGCCGGGCGCAGCCGCGAGGCAGAGTGGTCGTGTGGACGTATATGTGACGCGACCGCCATACCGAGCTCTATCAATGGGTTCACAGACCATCATCGCTTTTACACGTTGCAGTCTCGCTCCAAATAACAAAACGTGGCCGGATTTCCGACACCACTGTGTTCCGTATCTACATTTATTGACGAAAGTGCCACAAATAATAGGACACACCCACGGATTTTATATGCAAGTAGGGATAACACAATACTGCAGTCTTTGCTCGAATAATATAATTCGTCAAAATTCAAGTAGCGTATAAAACTTTTCGGAAATGCCTCACCACAAAACCCGATTTGGCCAAATTTCACTTTTGTCATCGACAGCACATTACAAGTTATCGTTACTGACCCCAATATTTAGCGTTCATTCGGCGTAGGTTTAGTGTAGGCGTTCGTTGAACGCCATCGCAGCGCAGACGCCACGATTACACCATGTACGACGAACGACAATGTCTGGCAAAAACAGGTACCGTCAAGGACCGTCTACGCTATTGCCTCGTAGCTGCTACGGGAATTGCGTAGCAACTATAAATATGCGTAGAGCTGCTACGCAGGCTCACCGTTGCGTCCACGGACCTTCTACGCCGTTTTCTCGTAGCTGCTACGAGATTTGTGTAGCAACTACGAAGCTGCACAGTACTGCTACGCAGAGTTACCGCTGCGTCCACGGACCTTCTACGTAGTTCAGTCACAGTAAATGCGTAGACCGGTCAGGAAATGCAATCCTGCTGTCGATGTCATGTGAACTCATGTGTTGCTATCGACATTAAACGTTTAGCACTTCAGCCCTTTCACTACTCCTTAGTTAGAGCGCTGCCTATATTAGAAATATAACAAAATCTGATCATTGGACAATTAATCAAACCTTCGTTTTCAAGGCACAAATAGTTACTTGAAACCTGTCTCTATTATTTTGTTTTCTTACTTCATTTTGTATTTATATCTAGCCACGTAAGTTTATCGGTAATATAACAATTATTTCGACTCATTGCTTAGCTGTACTATAGTCGGCGTGTAGTCGTGTCGTTACTCTGCTCCCATGTGAAGGTACAATGCTCAATTGCCCTTGAAGTTAATACCAATTCAGAATGGCGGCTAATTAAAGCGCCTCCATCGATCCGTGCTTGTTCTTAACCGTAGTTAACGTATTATTATTATATCAAATTACAGCGGTAAACGTTTCTGAATACCGTTGCATGCACTATTGAAACACATAGTTTGTAGAACAATATTCAGGAAAATGGACGCAAAGCGGTTAATAGTATAAAAAATAAGTGATGAATGCGTTTGTCTGACACTGTTCCGTAAGTGTGGTGTTGTATCGGAGTCGATCAAGCAACGCAACTGTTGCGAAGTGAAAATGCAATCAAGTAACATAACATTGGGGTCAATGGGTGCGTGCCGGCGTGGCGGCAGCGGCGCGGGCGCGGCGGCGGCGGCTTGCTGGCCAACTTGCCCAAACACTGTCTAGTCAGTAGTCGGTTCATTGACCATACTTCCGCACAGCACAGGGTTCAAATTTTACTTCGTGAAATGGAAACCGATTAGTTAACCTTAAGACTTAACTTTCACTTTAGCACAGTGCCGACTTTCTGATGTGTGAACTTGACTAGCTTATTTTTGACGAATACAAATATTCTGTATTTCTAATTTTAAAATGATTAGAATTAGCCTTTAATGATAGGTATTCAACACCACAAAATAGCCAAGTCGTTAGACTCGTCGTTATAATCTTTAATTATTTCGTATATCTAATGGACTAAGTTTGTAGTAATGTATATTCATTAAAAAACCAGTTGGACGACGTTGTTATGTAACTCAGACTATTGTTTTAAACGACAACCTACTCAGGTGCAATAGAATTTTTATTTATTACTCTAGCGCTAAGAAGAAGAACTTCCTTGTCAAGTCGGTAACATTCAATTATACAATGATGTTGACCTTGACAGATAATATTATAAAATAACATCAAATATATACCCACATACTAACAGCATGCCAATCGTCGCCGATTTGACGTTGTTAGTGAATTTTAATTTGGTGCTCGCTCACGCTCAAGAAAATGACGCAATCCCCAGATCTAGTCAGACTTCGATTTAAGCAAGCCAAGTGCCTGGCCACCAATTGAGTCGCCTTGTTTAATGGCTACGAACTACGAATGGCATTCGAGCCAACTAGATACACTGTAACAACCTGAATGCCTCCGCATTCTTCACTGCTTAAGTAGGTATACATATACCTTCCAACATCAAGATTACTCCAGCCGGTAGGTATAACCCACGCAATAACCTTTTCATATCGACTTTGACCGCAGCTTGAACTTTATAAATATTGATTTCTACGAAAGTGCAAAAGCCAACCCGAAAAGAATGATTTTAAAAGAAAGTTATTTCAATTTCATTGACCTTGATTTCGCAACCGTGACTGTTGAGCGTACGACAACGCAGCATGGATTGTCGAAAGTGATGTTTACTAACAGATGAAAACAATAACATAAAAACTGGGCTGCTTCTGCTTACAAGGAAAATAAATGACAGAGAATTACGTTTGATCCTCATACAAAATAGTGAAGTCATGAATACCTACGTATTACGTGTCTTTTCCTTGTGACCTTCAGCAACTAACATGAAAGCTACGCACACATGGGTACATTATTATAGAAACAACACAAATGTAGCATGCGCAGAAATAACGCTGTATTGGTCTTAATAACGTTATAGTGACTAAACCAAACTACATCAGCGATGACTTGAGAAGCTTGCGGGCCGTAGTTGTGGAGCAAACAATAGGCAGTCAGTGTGATACATTCACAGGGAAATGTGCTCTGTGTGAACATAAAACGTCGCGGTTGGATGACATCAATCCAAGCAGACTGCCGCTGTTGTTATACCAAACTGTTCCAAAAGTCTAATTTAGTTCAAAGTGGTTTACGTTGGTTCGGGCATTTGGCGGGGATAAATGCAGTCAAGTCAAAGATCATTGCAAGAGGGTGCATTGGTTCACTAATGTTTTACCAAAAGTCCATTGATAATTTTTTATTTTACAACCAACGTTTCGTTTACTATTTATTTCGCCAACAACTTATTACGCAAGCGATTTATTTAAAACATATTCGTTTTACAAACATTTATTTGGCAACTACTTATTTTATCAAATGCATCAGATGATATTTATTCATTTGTACATTTTTCACTTTTTGCTTAGATACATTTGGACAAATCACGTTTCAACAAAATAATTTACAGGCTAGTATTTTTTTTTATTACTCTTTTTATGAAAAAAGTAAGGAAATGCATAGTTTTTTCATAACATGCAAACAGGCATACTCCATGCATGCAGCAAGAAAGCAGCAATCAAGCAGCAGGCTTTCAGAAAGCATGCAGCAAGCGACCAGCAAGCATGCAGCAAACATGCAGCATGCATGCAACCAACAAGCAGCAAGCATGCAGTATGCAAACATGCAGCAGGCATGGTTTCTGACACATTTCAAACGTTGTTTTATGAGATAAAACGAAAAAATAATGAATTGTTTGTGAAATAATACGTTATTAAATAAAAGTTTATCCGATAATTATTTTGAGAAGTGAATTATTTGTTAAACTTGTTGTTGTATACTGATGAAATGACAAATTATGTGTTTTCTAATCGTTGCTTGTCAAGTAAAAGGTTGTGAATTAATGTTTGGTGAACTGACTGGTCACCGTCAAATTCATCTCAAAACAAGCATCAAGCAACAAGTATTTTTTTCAAAAATCTTAACATTCTATTTAGTGTTATGTTGATCTGGGAATACATAGGTACACTTGACCTAGGTTACGTTTACTAGCAATAGGTGCCAATGCCAACTAAGCCACCTAGGCAGGTACCTTCGTGATCAAGTTTTGATATGTACCATTAACAAAGTAAATAAAATAACATACGAGTTTATCTCGTCATCACACAAGTGCCTAACTACATTCCTTTTAATTAAAAAATTAAACCCAAGGCTGAGAGGATCAGTAACTCAATAGAGGCGATTTGAGAGGTGTTGGAAGTCAAAAGCCAGAGGTCACGCAATGAATACCTCGAGGATCTTTTACACTAATTGATGAAAGTACACGAACTCTACAACAATCTAACGAGTATAACACTTGGTTCTCGTTTTTAACGCAAGATGTTGGAGCTGGATTATGAAAACGTTTTATAAGTGTATGTTTGTAGTTGTCTATGATCTCCGTGACCCGTTTTCTCGGACGACGCTAACAAGAAAAATAAGAGAACAACAGATGAGCGTCCTCCCAAAATAACCCACCGTGCTGTAGCGGCAGACGAATATAAACTATTGTATAAACCAAATTAAATCATGACATAAT
Source organism: Xestia c-nigrum (assembly GCA_916618015.1). NCBI lineage: Eukaryota > Metazoa > Arthropoda > Insecta > Lepidoptera > Noctuidae > Xestia > Xestia c-nigrum. The sequence goes on along the minus strand of OU745255.1, from coordinate 13,845,205 downwards.
GGAAGATAAGCCGAGTGATAGCTTTCCCGTGCACATTATTATACCAACCCAGTGTGACATCACAACGCAAGATCTTACAACTACTCGTACCAAAGTTTGCTAACTACACAACAACATTTTATGAGCATTGTTAAATGTTACTCGTTCGTAATAAGATTCACTTCGAGTTGTTAAATTTATATTCAGCACATGATACTGAAATTATAGCATTAAATATAGCATTGGTACCTACTTACTATTTACAGACTGTGCGCTGCTGTGATAATTTGCGCTAAGCGTGTTATTTGGATATCTTACTGTTGGTTTTCCTTTGTATACGAACCTATTACCAAGTTAGTCTTTCCTGCATACACTGTTGCTTTACGTTTACATGCATACAGTACACGTGAGCTAAGCGTTTAGGTGTGTCGCAAGCTTTGGAGCATAGCGTTCGTATACAATGCGAAAATTTCGAAACACATTTTTGTGTTCGACGTGAGTATGTAACAGGCAGTTATTCTGTTACGTTAACCGTGTTCTTAGATATGGATTTTCAGTAACAATGTTTCATGTAAGTGCCAACGCGTTGTTCTGTAGCAACAGTCTGTCCGAGATGAGAAACCAATTAGACTAAAGCTAATTTTATTAGATAATGGCATTTTCTAAGCCCTTCCTGTGAGGAGGATTAAGACTGTCAATATCTCTTCAGATTATAAAATACGAACACAGACTCTTTGGAACAGACGATGATGAACTTTTAAGAATGAAAGTAAGCAAAGAGAAAACTTTCCTATCCGAATTGCGTAAGCAACTCATTAAACTTTCAACCTAGACGTATGCCAGTTGACTTAGTTCTTGAGGTAAACTGTGTCTGACTAGTGAAAACGATTATGAGTACTCGCAAGTACATATTATTGAGCGGTCGAAATGATGGGAAAACGACAAGTTGTCACACCGGCCTGCGTCGACTCAAAGACGCGTAGGTACGGCGTTGGCCGGCCATGGCGGACCACATGTTGACAGTACTACTTTCATTTTGATGCCAACTTTCACCCGATGTCGCTCTCGAATAAGCTACGAATGCAAAATTTTAATCGTCTGTTAATATGCTTGTTATTTTTTCGTTTATTACATATTCCGACCGATATCACTTCATGTTCCGGTGATTTCTAGTGTCTTTCCCCCTTTTTTCTGTTAACAGAGAAGTATCATTAAATTAACGCTATTTTGTTTTGTACAGACATATACCTACATACTTATTTTTTAAAGTTGTCAATTAAGTGAAATCAAAGAACTAAAACCTGAAACCGATATTATCGAATACACGAATGATTTGAAACAATGGCACACATTGTTTGATAACATGTTTCGACTACTTTATCGTCAAATGATCTTTGCTATTATATTTTTATTTACCTAGAAGCGCAGCGGGTGAATAATGAAGGTATACACCTAATTATGTACGATAACAAAGAAAGAAAAACACACTTCAAGAGATTAATTGGATTATGATGCGGTGACGTTATCAAAGTAGGTATTTTATGAAACGATACTGAAAGTCTTTGCATTTAGACAATCATGTCTTTAGAAAATACCTAGGTAGGTAGGTACAAGGTTTATTGCTTGTTAGATACATACTTGCTTGAAAATAAAATCGCTGGGCGCACTAACCCCTAAAGAACCTACCAGTTACCAATATCAATCTAATAATTAATTGATGCAGACGACATTAGGGACGAAGCTATCGAAACGTAACTAAATAAATAACTAAGTAAATTCTTATTCGAGCTTTTTGCTACGAACCATAGTTTTAACTCGGATTCTGTTTCAATCTTAAACAACACCGGATTTAAATGAAATAAAAGAGAGGTTAGTAAATAAAGCGAATCTTGCCCAGCCTTGAAATTGAAACCGCTATTGACCGCTACGAATATTCTAAAGGGTCTGCAACGTCGTTTACTTATGCATAGAGATCGTTAGCACTTATCTCTACCAACTTTAAAAAAGTTAAAAGCCTACCTACGTGGATTTTCTCTAAATTCTACACATATATCAGTCGCGGCATCAATCAGCACCAAACCCTAACACAATAGAGAAAACTGCAGTGTTTACAGAAACTGAATGGAATGATACAGACAAAAACCTTAACAACATTAATGCAAAGGCAAAGTCTGTGTATATGTGTCATCGTTTGCTTATTCATGGATATTCATAGCATGTTACGTAAACTTTGCAAATATATATGAAACGAAGGCACATTATTAATAATACGTTGTTTTCGTTTATTTATGGGTAGCACCCGATTATTATGTCCAAGAGGAAAATTTGGGAAATGTCTTATCATAATAAGCTAATAACAGCGAAAAAAGCGATTAATTTATATAGCTAAGCCATAATTAGAGCTGAACCCAGTAGCACATTGACCACCATAATAAAATTATGGCATCTTGTTCGTTCTGTATCATTTTATCGTTCACCGATAGTCCCGCCAAACGGTAAGGCCATAGTTGAATGACATTTTATAGAACCGATTGAATTTGCGATAACAACCACTAGCTAATATTTATTGTTTGATTAGCTGATAACCGATCTAAGAAAGTTATATAGGTACCTATTGCCCGTAAAGTTCCCATACAAACGCATAAGATCCTAGCAAAACTTGTAAGTTTTTTTAGGCAGTCCTTTCATTTTGAATGTAGACTGGTCGTCGGATGTCTTACCAACTTTTTTACTCGCAACTTGGATCTCAAACAGATTTGGTTGGACTTGTAATGTCACGTAATGTGAAAGCGAAAGCGACGCGTAAGCGTATGTTTTTACTGTAAGAGACGAAACACAGAGCTATAATATTGTTATACAACAGAATTCTGCTGTTCAGAACTCGCCAATAAGGGAATTGTGTAAGGCTCTAGCTGGTCCTTCGAAGATGTAGTAATTAGGGCGTTGTTTTAAATATCTATATTCGTGAAACCAGTCAACAAAAGCAACAAGAAGAGATTGGATAAACCAAGGCATTATTCAGTTGTTTTCTTATCCATTGTCTAAAAGTATCATCAAATAATTACTGGATAGAGAAACAGCGATAGCGTTTAAAGATCATTGACCCTGAAATAATTATGGATCCATGGCAACAACAGTAGGTACCTATAGCAAGGCAACGAGTATTTCCGTACCTTTCGTTAGATAATCCTACAGGATAAGTTAATAAGAGCTCCAATTAGAACAATTAATCTAATTGAAGCCAAAGTCGAGCAAGGGGAAGTAGATATATAATACTTATTACAAGATCTTACTCATCAAGACATGTAACCTAGACTACTATAGCTACCATTCTTATAATAATGCTTTCCATTGAACTTATTATAGTAATAGTGATAGGTACTGATTATCTGGCAGATTTAGAACCACAAGAATCTTATCCATAAACGTAGGATCCTCAACAAATCCTAATGCTTCGCGATCTATCACTCAAGAGAAATATTTCTCTTTTGTGACGCTACAAAAGAGAAATATTTCTCCTCACTATGAAATAAAGATTTCGTCTTGAAGTGAGCATTGTTGTGTGCTTATAATATTAATCCGACTTAAATGGACAGAAGTATTATTGGAGCACAGGCAAGGACGGACGATGATATCAGCAAGCTGAGCCCGAGTAGGCGATGGCGAACACACGCCCATTCAAAATATGACGAATCCTTCGTATAAAGTTCAAATAAGGCGCTACTTTTAGTGGTACCAACTTATATTATTGCTTCGAGAACTGACTAACTATTTCAAGGCCGCTAAGGTGACGAAGAATGACAATTTTCAGTGACGTAGGGCCTTAGTAATTAACGAGTCACAGCAGGTAAAGAAATGCGCGATGATTGTTTAACAGTTCTGAGTATGTTCTGGGGAGATTAATTTCTTATTATTACGTTAAAACTTGTGGTACCTACCTAATATATCGTAATACGATATATTAGGTAGGTACCACAAGTTTTCCTTAGGAATGAATAAGAGGAAAACCTCTTATTCATTCAACTACACTCAAGAAACGTTATCAACTTAGACATCCACATTTTTGGTGACTGGACGACATTTTATCAATAAGGGAATCTAAAACATTCACAGTATAAAAATACCAGAAATACTCGCTGTGACTAAGCTTTCGACTTATCATTATCTAGTTCGATGGATACGTTATCTTGTACTAAGATAGCAAGCCTAATATATACCTAGAATAAACAGAAACACAAAGAATATTAATATTATTACTCATCCATGTTACCTTTCAAAACATGGCTTATAATCCTAAATGAGTGCCCCTTAATAACCAATCAACTTTTACTAATAGAAGTCATTTAAAACTCTAACAAAAAATAAAAAGGAATCGATTAAGTAATTAGATGCGAATGACTTCATCTGTGATGTGATGAGACGTAGTAAATCAGGAATCATCTCGTAGTGAATTACAAAACAACACATAACATTAATGTGTAGTACAAATACGATACTATAATACGTACCTACTTATATAGAGTCTACGTGGTGTTGGTGTAGGTGAACCTTTGAGGCTGGCTGAAATGGCCTATCCTGTGGATGCCTTGATATTAAAGCCTTCAGCCAGTGTTTTGTATTAGTGTCCCTTCTTTATTTTATAGACAGTACCAACAGACTTCTTAACCTCCTGTTTCAGTTTTAAGGAAATTATGTGATTGCCTATTGCGTTGCGGTATATTTAATACACACCTACAGTAAATACTGAGGATATTTTGATGGATGAAAACGGCTCCTTTTTTTAGGGTTCTGTACCGAAAGGGTAAAAACGGGACACAATAACTAAGACTCCACTGTCCGTCTGTCTGTCATCAGGCTGTATCTCATGAACCGTGATAGCTCGACAGTTCTAATTTTCACAGATGATATCTGTTGCCGCTATAACAACAAACAATAAAAATAAAAGGGGCTCCCCAACTTCACTAAATGCGCGAGACCGCACGTCGTACTTGTTCCTTTTACTATCAATATGATTATAAGGACCTACGTATTACCAGGAAATGTTGTTTACTTTATTATTGGTGGAAACTTGTCCATTATATTTTGAATTATAATACCTAGGTATTGAATTTAAGGATATTATTATGTTAGATCCAGCAAACGGTAATGTGTTCTGATGCTTCTTTCTGAAATAATACACAAAATGCCGAACATCCAATACCTAGTAGGTAGTGTTTCGCAGCGTTGGTGAATGGAGGTGTGAGATTATCTCGCCTCCTCCGCGTGCGGCTCGGCAGTCGTACAACCTGCGGAGTCAGCCCCCTCGCGCCGCGCCCCGCGCCCTCTCTTGCTGCCTAGTGCCTACTGACCTCCACGACACCAAAAAGCATTCTCAGCGACAATATGCAACGTTTTATGGCCTCGATAACTCATATGCATAAAATACATTATGCTTGTGTAGGTACACGCTCTCTCACGGTACGAGCGCCCGTAACTTTAATGACGCACCTAGTTTAGGAGATGGTGAATATAACATTACTGTTAGCATCATTCTACTTAACACACTAAACAAAACTTTTATCAAATAAACCCTAGAACGCATAGAAGCATGGTAGGTACCAGGCCGTTACGGTACCTACGGAACCGATGCTGTAAGAGTAACGTTAGTAAATTTATTAGATGAATAATAAAATACATGCTAATTAATGACAATGTAATTTAATTTTTATTAAGGATGGGGAACTAACTTTTTTTTTGGAGTATCACAGCCACAGGTTTTATAATGTTATTTATTTTTTGGAGTTGATCTGATTTTAAGTAACATCTAAGTCCATCACTGTTAACTAAATTAATTTTAAAAGTTGGTACTTACAAGTTGTATTATTTTCAAAAGGCCTGCTGGAGTTTTAAAATAGTTAATGTCGATTTTAAGCCAATCCAGCCCACCGCCTTGTTGCTGAGATGGAGGTGCAGTTGGTTTGTTGTGTTCCGTAGTCACTACTGTCTCGGGAGCCATCATTATTTGAATTAAAGTTTCGTTTTAAAAAGTTGAATTCGTGTGCGTAGATCACGAGCACTGCCACTGTAATATTTAGTACACTGTGGACGCGGTACACATTTTCGTCCGTCAATGGCGAGCGTAGTATCGTCCGTGCAGCGAACAACTGTCGTGTCGACCGAAACGGAAAAGTGGCGGGACTGCCGGCCGCGGGGAACTAGTATGGTGGTGGGTGATGGCGTTTGTTCACAAGTAGGTACGACGTGCCCGGTGCGGTGACTGGCGGTGACGGAATGCTACGCATATTATTAGTTATGTAGGTGCTCAGCTCAATTTGTATCGCGAACAGAAAAGGCAAGTAGCTAGCCTATGACCACTTAGCACATTGGATACAAATAAACACAAATAAACATGATAACTGATAACCCACGGGTTCTTGTAATGTTGTTGTCAATGGTCTTTTACTTCAATATACTTTGGTACAACTTAACGATCTGCATAACCACCTAGGGACCATGAACCTATCGACAAAAAATCGAACATTATTGGTAAGACTGAAGTTATGAATTCAAAGCGACAAATCAGTACGTAGGCACTGATTTGTCGCTTTGTAGCTTGCAAGAATCAAAGAAAGAAGTAAGTGTCTTCCCATAACCATACTATTCTTAAGGACACCCACAGAAAACACCTACCTACATCAGAATTTAGAAACTGACGCTTCTACTTGAGTAAGGACAAAAATGACTCGGTAATTTAAAAAAAATAAATGGGAACATCATGGACGGGGCTGTAGACCGTGGTCCGCCTCACACACTTAACAGTGCCTAATGAATTTAAAAATATATCTATGTATATTCTCAATAGATCAATCGGGTGATTTGATCAGTTACATAGCTTTACAAAACAATTGAAGACACTAACGCCATCTATCGCTACATCACTGAACTTATTAAATTCAATAAACATGGATTCGGGAGGTTTTTCAGCAAGCGCAGCATACCTATTCAGCATGAACATTGTTAGCTGAGCAAGTATATGAGATTCGTGAATATGATAGAGCGTCAAAACTACTATGACTATAAAAAGTTTTAGACAGGAGCACTCAGGGGACACTTACAATTTTCAACTAAGTCGGCCAAGTGCGAATTGGACTCCTCACACATGAAGGGTTCCGTACTGTCATAATAGTTAAAATCAACTTTATTATTTGTTGTTGTGCGGCAACAGACGTACACGCGACCCGAAACGTCTAAATTGAAGCTCCCTAAGAACGTACGGTAGCTTCGAATCCCGGGTTCGAATCCCGGTAGGAGCAAATGTTTGTGTGATGAGCATGGACATTTGTTTCCCAGTCATTGATGTTTTTAAGTATTATAACTATGTATTTTCAAACAAAATGTATTTATGTAGTATATGAACTATCTGATGTCCAGCGATAGGTATATTTATTATTTGTATATTATGTATTATTATATGTATAAAATATGAAAATGTCTACCAATTACGGATCATTAGATACAGGCTATAGCCCACTGACCGAGAGAGGACGGACGCCTAAACCAAAACGACTTAAACAGGTAGAACTGTTTGAAGATACCTAAGTATTATTGTGGCGTTTCACTAATCTAGTCGGGTACCGTCAAATCTCGAGTCCAACTACAAAAATCGAAAACAGATAAGCCGTAAAAAGAGTAAATACCCATTAAACGTAATACATGCTCTCAGGTATCTTTGGCAACGCTGCTAGCTAGTTACTGCTACTTGTACACTAACTCAACAGATAAGCAAAACAAACACCGATGCGACACATTCCTCATATGCATAAGCTAAATAAGCACATGCTGATTAAGTTATAATTATTATGAAAATGAGATTGGTCCATGTGACTCGAACTCGCTCGACAACACCAACACACGAAATGTACTTTCGTGAACTATGTACCTCGCAAGATCAATCATTCGCTATTATGGGTCTAGCTTGCTGCTCAGATTTTTCTTTGTCAGTAATCCTTCGTGGAGGACGTTATGCTTTTTCTTTCTTTAAAAAGTTTAGCAAGAGATACCAATCGAACGTGTACGTTACGGCTTTAGAGGTATAGTAACAGGGACAGGATCCCCAGAAAAATAGCGATTTTGTCGCTATCTATATCGAGACTGCCGGCCCTGACCACTTCAAAAATACTTGACATTGATGAGCAGCAGTGACAGTCGAGTGAGGTTGGGAATGGGACAGTTCTGCCCAGGCCATCCAGAATTGACGAGGACCACAAGTGACGTTTCAGGCAGTAGGAGTCAGACACCTCCGTCGGCCCCACGACGCAAGACATCCATTGAGGATCAAAAATTAAAATGATGCCAGAAATCTCCTGGCTTATCCCAAAAATGGGAATTCACAAGTAGTCATAGTGGCTTAATGGCAGAGATAGCCTTGTGGCATTACATCCGCCATGTGTAGGCAACTCATTTGTACATGAAACTTGCCAACAAAATCTTTGAACCTCATCTGGCAGCAAGGAGTCGCATTTTCCATCCTTTTCTGCCGCTCACAACCGTCATTTGCTGGAGCAAGAAATAGCGGGAATGCCATCGCACGCGCAGCATCGTCGATTCGATGATCCGCAGCACGTTGTTCTCGCTCTAATGACGGACTGGAGCGACAGAACTGGATAGGAGCATGGAAAAATTTGCGATTCCGACTCACCAGATGAAGTTCAACTATAAATAAACGGCAGTTACTTTAAGGGTCCGTAATGTCAAGTTAGGTCAGAGAAATGGTCTGGTGCTTAAAAAGAGTAGGATGGAGAGATGGTCCACAAGAAAATTTAAGTGGAATAAAAATAAAGTTATATTAGAAAACATTGTTGACTCTTACACCCTTCAAGTAAGGAAAGAATCCTTAATTAAATATGAATGTTCTTTAGCAATAAAAATACTAATAAATAAATATTTCTGGACATTTACAGACAGCACCATCTACCCAATTTTGGAATGATAACATGTACAATTCAATTAAAACAACCAAATACATTTTCATTTATATTGAGTAAACTTAGAAAAAGAAGCCTAAAATTTTTCCTCCAAGATGTTTCCTTCTGGCTTCTTCATGGTCCATGATTCCACCACTGGTTGTCAGGACCAAGTAGCTGAAAATAGAAAAACACAAAATTAGTTTTTTTTTCTGCAACCAAGCAAAACACATTTACTTGCAAAAAACTGCAGAAGTAAGATTTTTTGGAATGATCACATGTTCAAAACCTCACTAACAATATCCATCAATGTGAAAGATATCAATTTGTGACATTTTATTCAATTTCGCACAACTTATCAAATGTCTACCAACAAGAACTATTGGCGATCCGCGGTAGTTGTGCAGAAAAATCTCTTTTTTTTTAATATGAAACATGAATGAAGTTGGATATTGACAAACTTAACTTTCAGCACTATTCCATAATTAACGCTATTAGTGATCACTGGCACTCAGCTGCATCCAGTTAGACTGGAACCCTGTCCCAAAAAAATTGGGTAAAGGCTGCAGTTAGGATATGTCTCTAAATAATGCCACATCAATGCAGAAATGCAGTTCTGTAAGATATAGTTTTTGCAGACTAGGTGAAACCTTATATATTAAAATATGCATTGACACAAGTCTGGATATAATTGACTTGATGTTTAATAAACTGCCACAAACATCATACTACACATGGTAATAAATAAAACATTTACATTATTATTCGATTTTCATTACATATAGGGCTGAGCTTGAAACAATGATAAAAACAGTCATTTAAAGTGTAATTGAGAATAAGAGTGGTAAAACACTGAAAACATCTAAGATAACCATGTTTCCAATATTCAAACGCTATTGAATTCATCTGTTTCTAGCCATGATATTTCCAAGGGGAATCTAGTTATGGGGAGTGAACAGCTATGTATATTGATACTGACTTAAGTATCAAGTACTCTTGAGGAGTCTTGGTAATGGCTTAGAAATGGCAGTCATGTAAACATGAAACACTTAGCTTCTACAAATAAGGCTGTTGGCTGTAAATAGCATGTCAATAGAATTAGAGGAACAGCTTACCCGAACTGTCGTGACGGTAGCAGGTTAGTCCACCTCTCAATATCATTGATGGGAACGTCGAAGCGGGGTGAAATTACTCCACATTTGTTCAGTCTGCCGGTCAGATTGACGACAATCTTTCCAGCTCTGTGGTCATCGACGATTTCAAATTCGCCAATGTAACCGTGCTTCATCATCACAGTTAAAAACTTGACGATAACTTTGGAACAAGGCCGGATAAGCACTTGTCTTTTGCCGCGCTTCTCAGCATTGTGGATTGATTTGAGAGCATCACTCAATACGTTCATACGCACCATGGCTGAAATAACAGAGATGTAAATGAAAAACTTCTTCTAACCAAGAAATTTGGTAACAAGGAACTTCACATTTGCACGAAGAAACGTCAAAACACCGTGAATCGTCAGAGGTTATCACTGAACATTGATTGTTTTAACCAAAATATTATATGGAACGGAGTTCACAGTAACTGCTTTGCAATATTATTTACTTTCTTGTGATTTTAAGGCGTTAAAAACAATGATTACCTAGGATTTAATACCCGCCTCAGCGAACCGAAATGACAGAACACTCCGAAAGAAATATTTTAGTGATGGCTGTAAAGAGGTGGGAAATTAAAAATCGACTAAAAACACGTGACTCTACTATAAGGAAGTTGCAGATTAACAAATGGTAACTATACAGTACAAGGCTATGAAAAACATTAATACATATTTGAATTGATTAAATTGAATAATTTTGAGAACTTACAAAACTTATGTCAACAGAATGAGGGATTTTCTTTTTCAACTTGCCCTAGCCGCGGGATAGATGGCGTTGGTTTGACTACGTTACTGCAAGGAACAGAACGTCACATAATTTCACTTGGACTTAGATGATTATTGTCGAAAGCTTATGCAAATGAAAGTGTCAGTCAACAAGCGTATGCGGCGTGTGTTTTTTCAAGCGTTTAGCTTGGCACCTAGTAACGTAGTCGAATCAACGCCATCTATCGAGTTCATGGAAACTATTTTTTAAGTTCTCAAAAAGAAAACCTCTCATTGGCAAAACTATTAATAAATAAAAAGTAACCAGGGAGCCGTGGACTACTTTCTCAATGGAAAAGAATTAAATTTAGTATGTATTAGTATATTTTTAGTTGTAATCCGCCCCTATGACGACCCACTGACCATAATTTTGTATATTTTATTTATAGACCTTCTTCTTTTTCTTTAGTGCCTGATAATAAAATGATTGATTATTTTGATTTGATAATTTATATTTACTGAAATCAAAATCTAAAGCGACAGGGTAGCCCGCGGAAATCAAATACTTTAACGTTTTTTGCAATTTTCAGGTCAGTACTAGGTTGTTTGTTGTTTAAAATATAATTCATGGATAATTATCATCATGAATACAACCCTCCAAGTTGATGTAATTCGATTATAATGACTATTTCATGAAAAAGACATCGCAAGCTATCCTGGAGCATCCGATGATTTGTTAAGTAATTGTACAACATTATTGTGACCAGCAGATAAATTTTAATTTCGCAGTTAACTACATGTATTCACCTATAAAAAGTATTTTTTGCAATTTGCTGTACATCACGATGACATAAAGTAAAGCTAACCGACGTAGCTAATCAAAGAACATAATATTATATAATAAAATATTATCTCTTTTTCTTTTTGCCGCTTAATTAACTATGCAATTTGTATACTGGCAACAAAATAATCGCCTAACAAGCAGCTGAAGCAGCCATATATGTGTGTCTGGCGCCAGTGTAGCTATCTACTAATATTTAATCTGTGCGCCAGTCGGTCCCGATAACAGCCGAAGTTTACCGAGCGGTTCCCAAAAGAAACGAAACAAAAACATACTTTTGCCGAAGGTACCCGTTTTGCTCGTCAAGTCAAGTCGCGTCCTTCGGACGATTGTGCAATGAAGTTCATGTCATGAAACTTTCGAAGTTTATAAAACTTTCAAAAAATAATTTGACAATGTTGTTAAGATTGTGAGACTTTAATAAAGTGGTGTAGTGAAATTAAATTATATAAAACAGCGACAACATCCTATTTTACAAAGTTGAGTGAACTTATGAAGTTGTGAGTAATCCCTACCTTGTTCATAGTTGCAAGGCGAACAAATTCCACAGGTGTATATCGAATGTTGTGACAACTAAAATCCTAGCAACCGATTTATAATGACGGGTCTGATTGTAGAGTTTATTAAAGTGTTAAGGTGCTAATTAAATACTGAGAAAAATGTAGACAAAAGTGTGTTTAGACACGACTAAGAAGATTTAACGTGTCATGGAAGAATTAGAGCGGTGGTCCAAGATGTATAACAAACAGTTTTGTGGAACTTTATTTGTATTGTTTTTGTATGTTGTACATCCTATAACATCAGTAAATATTACAGGTAAGTCAATTCATTTACGATATTTCTAAATATTTTAAGACAACAGTCTGAAACAAAACTGACAATTCTTTTGTGTAACTGCTTTTCAAAGTTTTCTATAGTTTTGACATACGGTCCCTGAACAATATAGAGAAGCTGTATTGTCTTGTGATTTTATTAAGTAAAGAAAGTAAACTATTCATATAATTCCTGTCATTATGAAGCTGCTAAACCAAAATTATAAAGATTAAAAAGTAATATTATGGAAATTAAAAAAAAAATAATAATCTAGACTGCAGGCCTATAGTGAAAGATTTGTCAATTTTTCCTTTGTAACCAAAACTTTCTCTGCATGAAATATATTTAACTGAATTGCTTAAAATATAATTTTGCTGGATTAGTTATTACCCATGCTTATTTAAACAAGTAGATAGTCTATCTAGTTTATTTTGCCATGACTCTTAAATTGCTTTTATTATTAATCTGCTTTAAATCTGATCACATTGCTACTGCAATCAACATGATGGTAGCAGGTTTTCTGACCTCCCTATACTAACTATACGAAGTACTGCAGTGTCCCTGACATTAATATAAAATCTAGAAAATCGAATGATGAAGTTGACCGAGAGTAAGTGAAAAAGTCTGATTTATTACCTCTTACAATCTTTGAAGACAAGGCATTTTCAAATGCACTTGTCTTTACCAGGATAATAATAATATTCCACAACTATCACACAACGCCGTCTAGTCCCAAGCTAAGCAGAGCTTGTGTTATGGGTACTAGATAACTGATAAACATACTTATATATTTCTAAATACATACATATTATAGATAAATTACACCCAGAAACAGAACAAATGATCATGCTCATCACATAAACATTTGTCCTGGGTGGGAATCAAACCCACGACCTCCGGCATAGCAGTCAGGGCCATTAACCACTAGAGCAACAGGCCAGGATAGGTACTTCAACTAACTTAAACAGTACAACCGGTAAAACAAAGAACTTAAGTAAATGTTAGACATTTGACATACTGTGGCATTTTTCTTATCAAGCAGTGCCACCTTAAACTGAAGGTATTAGGCTCAAAAAAAGGCTGGGTTCTTCCAGGTTCCAGCACTAAAATCATTACTGCAGGTACCTACCTGACCGACCTACCTACCTGACCGAGGTTGCGGGCCTGTTCGAAAGGGATACCGCGGCCCCGGAACATAAAGGGTGAGGAAGGAACATGGATCGGGTTTTAGTCAGTAAAAGTCTGACACTCCCTCCCGCTCCGCCCAGAGTGGGAGAAGTCATTTGATAATTTCCCATCCTAAAAAATAAAATTAAAAATAAAGCTACCTCAACCCAGAGGCCCCACTACAAACCCTTATCATTTGTTATTAACTAATATGCAACCAGTAACCAATCAATTTAACAACATGCATTGAAAAACAACAACTTCCTTTCTCAATAACTGATTAATCCTGACCTGTGCACTTTGTGTGACTGCATGTGAGGGAGAGGCCAAGCTGTATCTTGAGATTTCTCAAATAATCAAGATGCAACAGACAGTAGTTTGTAAGCTAGGCTATGATACTCGTATCTGTTGTGATACATATTATTTCATTCAATTAAGGGTCTGCGAGTAAGTTTAGAGGATGTACTGTAACTGTAATTTATGTGTATGTAAGCAGACCATTACACATGCTACCCATCAATTGTTGACTCATAATAGCATCTGATTAACTGCTGATATGAGGCTGGCGTAAAATAATCTATAGTGTTTTACATAATCTTGTTTTTTTTTGCATCGACAATGTAGTCATCACAATTACGCACAACACTAGCACAAAAGCTAAAATTCCGGAAATGTGCGAGAGATACCTAAAAATAATTTGAATTAGGTAGGTACGAAACAAACTACGTGCATAATATACTATCCAGATTGCACACAAATTATAGTAATCACTTTGTACAGTACTTCGTGATGATGACAGGCGGTCTAAATTAAATTTTCGTAAAATAATACCGAGTTGATCGCCGCAATATCGCGGCTCTTGACTTCCATGTCCATTGTCCGTACCTATATCGGAATATGACATTACTACAGTGCCTAGCCTACCTACCATCCGTTCGCCTTGATTGATGTGAATTATGTATGTGGTCATAAACATCCTGATCCTAGGTAGCAACTGGGCGACGTCCACTAAAAAAAGATCTAATCCATAGAATTCTTCAACTATCTTTTCCGAGTCGCTTGCATCTAGTGGTTTTCATCCAATCTCTGGCTCTCTATTACTTGTCTAGTGGAAATAACCACTGAGGTCATAAAACATCACAAAAGCATTTTTGTAACCAAACCCCATCGTACTTTTGAGTTTTTGAGACGGACCGCGCCGCGCCGCGTTCGTCCTGCTTCCTGTAACGAAATGAAAATTTTGGTATTGATTACCCATTACTATTTAATTCAGTTACTTCCGTATTACTACTGCAAACGTTTCTGAATATTTCCCGCTGACATAATGTATATGTATAGATAAATGTAAACCTTGTAAATCCTTTTAAACTATTTAGCCTTTTATACGACACGTTGATGCATTTTTACGTTACTCAAAAATCAATACAATATAGGTACCTGTCTTTCGTAATCTTTACAGAGCAGTTTAGCATTTAAAATTGTTCCAACAACCGTTCATAAGGACAACAAAGC
This sequence comes from Xestia c-nigrum, assembly GCA_916618015.1. NCBI lineage: Eukaryota > Metazoa > Arthropoda > Insecta > Lepidoptera > Noctuidae > Xestia > Xestia c-nigrum. The sequence continues at coordinate 13,830,093 of OU745255.1, read as the reverse complement.
TATAGGTTACAACAGAAGTAGCTTAGTATGCAGGAGAAGCTCTCAATCAAAGACTTTAATGAACTTTGCTAAGTTAGAGTGGACCTAAAATATTCAGTCACGAATTACCGTCAGTCCCCATAACTCTCTTGTTAATTCACAGGCAGGTGGTTAATTAAATGCTTGCCATTTATTAATGAGGAGCTAGAGTAAAATGTAACTTTATACGGTTGTGTTGTCATGCGTATTCTGTCCACTATAATAAAATGGTAAAAGACTTGAAAAATATGTTCACAAGAACCAGCTAGGGAATGGGACTATTATCTGTTCTATTTTGTAGTATCCAAGGCAGTTAGATATAATAATAAGCAACAATTTACCCAAGCAATTTAAAATCGCGTGCGTAGCCTCAGCCTATTCTCAAGTACATAACATCGTGAATCGCCGGAGCGGGTAAAAGATGCCTTGTGCCGTCAAGGATCTAAGGACTAGCTGTTTGAGAAATGCATTCATGGGCACGCTCCCATAAGTGCGTCGCTACCGCGCTGCTTCAAACTTAGGGTAACCATAATAAATAATGAAGTATTTGGATACCACGTGGATCTCCGCCCTGCATATCCGCAGCGGAAATCCGGTTTAATATGATTGTTTCTTTATGGTTTGTTATTTCAACATGAAACACGACTTCAGAACATCACCAGCCCTACGTTTTCCTGGCTTCAAATCCAACTAGCACCAGTTTGCACCTAAATGTAAGCTGACGTAGCGATACCAGTGCTTATAATTACCTATAAAACCGACGAAATAGTCGATAGTGCGTGCAATTGAATGTGTCCCTTTTTAAAAATCCTGCGTGATTCAAATAAGATCACGAAACGCCTTCTGCAAATATAGTAAGTTCCTATTACCCATACCATAATTTGCATACAATATAACTTTTCCTAACTGTAACTATTATGTGTATTAAATAATAATAATAATAATAATAATAATTAAATTGGTAATTATGTCTTTGAGCCGTTTGGGGTCGAAACACTAGGGCCATGGGGTCCGAGTGCCCACCTAGTATTTCGGGAAATCGCCAAACGGTTGGTCGACTCTTCACGTGACCAGAGGGCGGGACTATTTTTTGGCCAAAGAATCAGCATTGCCATCCAACGTGGCAATGCTGCCAGCCTTCTGGGCACTTTTCCTGTTGGCAGCGATGTGGACGAATTTTTCGATGCCCTGTAACCCCTTTTTTGATATTTGTACATATTTTTTCTTCCTATTATAATGTTAGTGTGTATATATTGTAAATAAATATTTATGTGTATTTGTACTTATTTCCTGAGCAGTGGTGGTAACCCTACCACACGCACAATACGAGAAATGAGCACTTGCAAACTTGTGCCCACACTTGCTTGCTTTTGACTTTCGATCAAATCGCGTAGTTTGACTTTTCTTGCAGACCAAATTGTATTTCGACTAAGGAAAAGAAACCTAGGTTTATTCGATTTAAGTTCGCTTTTGTTAATAATTTAACGATTGTCGACTGGTAATTGGAAACAAATGTTCATAAAACTTAATGAAGCAGTAAATAAAGTTTATTTCCCCAAAAATAAGTAACACAAACTCACACCCTTCTCAATCCCCAATTAGATTGAACTCTCCCCATCGTAAATTGAAATAGCCGACCTCAGTAGCTAGTTTATTTCAAAGAGGAGGATTTTCTAGTAAGAAGGTTTACCCTCTGAGGCAAAAACCGGCGAGGAGGACGCGCGACGTGCGCGAGTCGGCGGTAAACATCATCATAAAAGCCCTAGTCTCGCAAGTAGGTAGCTACTGCAGGAACCTCATGTATGGGGTTATTAATATTAAAACACTGCGAACCGGGTAAATACAGGCAATGAAGGATTAAGACGCTAGATACGTAGTCGAGTTGCCTTTGACCTCCACGAAGGACACTGAATCCATTCGTTTACAACTGTACTGTATATTGCATCAAATTATAGTAATACTGTTAACATGAAGTAATATTCTGTTTATGTAATAGACATACTACACAGACTACTACTAGAATAATTATGTGTAAGTATGTAATATGTACAGAAGTTCACGGTTACATTGAACTTTTATCAAATTGAGTGTTTTATGAATGCATTCTACACATTGACGTTGTGGCGTAATAATTTTGTAACACCACTTATAATAACACAATGCATTTGATAAGGCTGACAAAATCAATACTATTGATTAATTTATCATATGATTCATAAGCATCTCTCATTCATCTTTTTTCGTGCTATAATTTCGTGTTTAATGTCAACCATGTCCATATACTCTACTGGCTGACAGAATATCAGCACCAGTAGGTACCAACATCAATAATAACTTTTATTAATCAAACTTTTGGTGATGAGTTTGTTCCTAACAGGTTTATTTATATAAAAAAAGCAGCCATTGTAATAACTGAGCTTCTAAATGTATTGTTCTAAACTAAATTTCTCTATAAATTATATTTTCTATTTGTCGTCATAACTTCTATAATTTGTAGGTATGAAAGGGTTGATTGACTGACTACACGATCTTACCATTTCGAGAGAATTTAAATATTGTAACGGATCAATGTACTGTGTTAGTAGCTGAATCCTTTTTAGGTCCAATACTTTCATTAAAGTCAGATTTGACTTTAAAAATAATAAAAACGTATCTTTAGATGAATGATTTTTGAGTCCATCTGCGTCCTTGTTTTTTCTTGTTCCAATTATGTAATAGCAAATGTATTTATTCATTTATTCAATTTTATGACGACACTCGAACGGATGTGGTTGTCAGGTCCCGGAAGATAAGGTAGTTTTGGTCGACTATAACCCTAGCGACCCTTATTCATTATTCAAGTTATGCGACAAAATCTTAACTGTTGTTTACAAGGTACGCTACTTACCAAAGAGCTAGAGTACCTATTTTGAAAGTGGTTGTTTTACAGCAATCGTAAACCTCCGAATACTTTTAATTATCAACAAATGGAACACAAACCAACTTATAATTGAATAAAGCTCTTTCAGGTAATAATGAAAGTTGCATCTAATTAACATGAAACTGACAGGGGTAGGTAGTATTTATAAAGTTCTTAATCAAAGTAGCGTATTTTTTAATGTATAAATGATCAGTTGTCCGCACATTCGCAGGAAAAATTTAAAAAGGACACCATCTAAACTGTTGCTCCTAAAGTCAGATGCGAACACTAACGCAAAAAATATAACACTTCCCTTGCAGTCGGGTAAAAAGCACCAAATTTCATTCGTTCAGTCTTTCGATAATGGAGTGGAATGGAATTCGTGGAGTCCTGTTTACAATCTGCCAAAAGAAAAGGACATAGAACTGGATACTTCAACTTGGGTTCCTGATGAATTAAAAACTTTACAGGCCAACATTGCACTGTCGACACCAGAGTCCATTAACTCACCATTGTTTGACCGCCCCTTTTTGATCGATTGGATTGGCACAAGACCAATTTGAAGTCAGGGCAACATAAACTATATTGAATGTTTTCCATTCACTCTATCAATAGGGATTTCGTATGACCTACTAAAAAATATTAAATAAGCGCAACTTTTTCTAGAATAATCAAATAAATATTATTGATATTGTTAAACAATATAATAATTATGTAACTCTGCGCGCCTTAGTTCAGACGCGTACAGTACTTTTCGAGTGATACGTGATACATATCTGGCTTGACACACTTTTACGAGCCCTGTTCAAACATTGCGGTGTTTTACAACTTTTAGATCCCTGTGAAGAATTCTAAGCCTTCAATGAAGAAATTGACTTGAAAGTTCTGAGTTTTTCTGAATCTGAATGTTTTTGTAGTATGTCACAATCATACTGGGTGTAGTAGTCTTACTGAGGCTTTATGCCTCGTTCCCTTTCTTTGTTTTATTATGCATATTATACTACTCAATTCCATTGGTGTTGCGTTTTTATCGAAATAACAAAACCAATACGGTGCAGTTATGTGGACTAAGCTTTGAAAATTAATATCAAACCGACAAGCTAAATGAATAAAGGATATTTGGATACAATGCACAGTATTATGATAAAACACATTTTGCAAACTGATGAACAACCAAACATACTTTGGACTAATGCGTCTGTGGGGACAGTAAAAGCATTGAAAAAACCATTACGCACAATATTTATGGAGCCTTAACGCGACACAATTAGTTATAAATTATACGAATATACTTAACTTATAAGTACTATGGTATGTTATAGAATTACACAAATACATATAGGTAACTGCTCTGTTCCCAAGTACGGTGGCGATGACTCTCCAGAGGGTACTTAATGAAAAGATCTTAATGCTGGAGTTTATCCACAAACCTAATACATTTAGGGATCACTACAGAAGTACCTTCACAAATCTCTTTTGATATATCAATATCTAGTTGGTAACCTAACTATCTAAATAGTTCAAACATTCAAGTCATATTTTTTTTGTAGAAAGCCGAATTTGTCTTTAGCGCTACTTATTTGCAACACACGCGGCGCAATTAACGATAAATTAATCATAAATCACAAAGCAAGAGTTGAGCTTTCTCGTTAAATTTTCGTGTATTAAGTCAAGCTGTGTAACGTCGACTGCCTCTTGCTTAAACGTCATTTCACCTCGTCGAAGTGATTATTTGATTTTAGGCATCCTCTAAAGTAATCAAATCGCTAAATATGCAAAGTACCACTCGGAAAATAAATTATAGTAACTTCTGAGCGAGCAGTGGCCAGAAAGCGAAAAGATAGTCCCAAACAAATGACCAGCATGCGCCTGAAACTTCTAGACCAGCTACAAACGGCCCTGTGGGCTATACCAAGTAGTACTACTACGTGACTACGCGGAACGATATCAAGCTGATTTTTTCTATGGACCAAACCATGAAAATTTTGTAAAATTATCCCACTCATAAACATTGACTGAAAGTCGTTAATAAGAAAGGCAACCCTCGAAATACCAGCCTGACTAACTCTCACTGGATCGGTTTTATTACTGCTACCTACGCAAGGCTCAGAATTACACAACACAAATCACTTGGGGTTTTGGGATATAAATGTATTAGAAATCCCAACAATATTACAACCTTGCGGGTTTTTGGGAGCACAATTTTGAACGGAACCCATATGCTAACAATAGATAAAATGACTTAAAAACTGTATACTTCATTGAGTTTGACATACTTATTAGAAAAGGTCGGGTTCCTGTTGGGTACCTGTTGATGATGTAGAGAGCGGCTGACACGAATAAAAGGATCGATTAACTTCTATTTTTACTCATGGTCGTGCGGGGCGGTAGCTTAACGCTCTGCTGCTTGGGCTCTGATAAACAAAGGACGCTGGGAACGTAGGACGCTCAACAGCATTTTCATGTTCGCGCAATGTCTCTTCGTCACAACGACATTAATCATTGATTGTTCAGAATTTATTATCGATAATATTACCTTACGATCCCCATATCACTGGGATCACGGGGTATACATCTGCCTCCTATACTATTCTAATATTTAGATATCCAGGGTTTGTATAATAACCCTAAGCCGATATTATATCCCGCTCTGGGTAAAGACATCCCCAAAGTCCTTCCAGACACTCGTTTCCCGCGTCAGCAAGACTTGTTGCCGTGTTGTTTTTGGTAAAAAATCAATTTGTAACCCAAATGATAAATGTTTTAGTTCAAATCTTTGACCTAATTTTCTATCAAAATCAATACATGAAACATGGTTACTTAATAATGGTTGTATTTAATAGGAACTTTATCGTAAACGTGTTCAATATGTGAGTTCATCCATAGTTTCATTCCGAGGTTTTTGTGGTCCTAATTTCTTAACTTGTCAAGAATTTTTGACTCAACATTCAAGAAATACAGTTAAAATAATCTCTACATACATAACATAGTAAACCTAACCTAAAATAACCAGAAGTTCACCGATAAGTGACAGAAATTCGTTCGATACACATTATAATTTTTCTTTGTTCATTGGATTAATCCGCTAATCCGATGTTCTAATGTCTTCAATAAAGAGTATCGTTCCCATTATCAGTAACACTTTCTTGTAACCTAAACCCCTTTCAACTAACAGCATCATCTGTTCAAGAAGGTTAACAATGAAAGAAATCACATTATAACGGTGACCTAGTTAGTAATGGGCATTTAAGTACAGTTTCCTGGCAATGGCATTTTGTACTTAAAACGTTAAACGCCATGCTAGTATGCTATACATGTTATGATGTTACATCACACATGCATGGGTCCAAATTCAACTAGTATGTATGATGGTGCGATAAAAGAAGCCTTTAATTTCATTGCATTGTGTGTGAGTATGTCTGTATTCATGTTCTGGGAAATGAGCCGTTTTATTCGTTATAGTGTTCGTTGCATTGCGTCGGTGTCGACCGGTTGCTTGCCTGCTGTAGTGCGCCGCGCCGTGGCGTGCCGTTCGTGGACTGCGGTCAAACTGCACACATACTTCAACAATCAGGAACGGACTCGCTGTGAGAGTAGAGTTACATTTAGAAGGACTAAAACACTATCCATTCTTTGTGACTCAGCTCATTTGAATCTGCAGAACGGAAGTACAATCTCGCTTTACAATTTACATCGTCAGATTGTAGCAGCTTCTGACCCCGATGAATCGACTATTTACATTGCTGAGCCAGAAGTTTACAGTTAATTACGGAATCAACGAGTACAATTTATTCTGGAAAAGCAGAGCTCAACTGTCGATACCATTTATAAATCGAGGATAGGCTGCATAATTGTAAACTGAGGAATATATAGATAGCACACTTTACATCAGGCAACTTATTTGCTAGTGGATTCAACGTCAAACTCTTCGTTGAAAACGGACACTTGTAAGTCTTCGTTATAAAGGGACCTAAAGCTAATCGAAGGGTTTCCCGTACATTGACGTGTGAGTAGATACATGCTCAGTATGCTCGCAGTCCATATGACCGGCGTTTGTGGTGCAGGCTCAGGTTACCGCCTGTTATTGCAATATGAGTGACAAAAAACCGGAAACAAACTCTGTATTTCTATCATTTGATAGTCAAATGATAGAAATACAGATTAAATTATAGAATTGAACGTTGAAATTGACTTTGAAAGCGACATTACGTGCGTGGTTCCAAAAATTTACCCATCATAAAATTATGATTACACAAAATCACCTGAATTGTAAATAAAACTCCATTTGAATCGAATGTCGTTTATTAGTATGTTAGTAGTCGTTGGCTTCAAGTAAACGTGCCATAGGTGTGAGTCACGTAACGGAAACGGTTCTTTCGATATTGATGTCTTAGCTTGATGCGTTCCCATGTTTTACTTTTACATAACCTCGCTTCTTACTTTGCGAAGTAGATGAACAACTGTAATATTGAATACTTTTTATTACTGTTGCTGCTGTTTATATTTCAAATCCCTTTATTGGCAAACATCTGCGCATTCGAGATACCCGAGCGGAGCACGTAAATTAAACTTAGTTAAACGAGCATTTTATTCTTTATGAAAACTCTTAAAAACCTTATGCTGGCCAGTGGGAAAACTCATATTTTATTGTGATCTAAAAAGTGGAATGCTCCCTAAAATAACTTTTTGATATTAATATCATATCGTTTTACGTTGTTTTTTACTACCGGTCTAGTAATCACAGCACTTTCAGTCAAAGCGAAGGCTATAAAATGCTGGCACTATTCTCTGTAAGCACCGATACCTGCACCAAGCAATGGAGTGATGCATACAAATTAGACCATTTCTGTGTAATATCATTTGACATTCTAGTGCCTTGGTAGTGCTCGACGCGACGTTGAGTCTCATTGGACCTACCCGCTTGTTGCTTTATCTGCAACTATCAATTGACGCTAACAATATTATGTAATTGTAGATTTCATGGATTAGCCATTAGGCACAATATAATGTGACGAGTTCTTGAGTAAAACGTGTTGAAAATTATAAAATTACTTAGTCATTCGTTTTTAGTTCATGCTTCGGTATGCATTTTTTATAAGTACCGATAACAAATTAATTATGCAGGTACTTATCTAACACCTAAATACCTATTACCTATACGTTATAAATGTTTAGTCTTGTATTTAAAGTATCCAATAAATAGCAAATAGGTAGCATCCAGTAAGGTCTGCTCGTTTGTTATTTTGGTTTTTAGATACAAGTTTTCACTTTGTGATTGATAAGCCAAAAAAAACTGTGTGCTAGCTGTTCCAATGACCTACCTAGTGAAGGCAGGCGTATCTTATCAGTTTATCAACTTGGTTATTGCCAAATTAAGATAGACGAGTGCATAGGTTCTTTTATAGGCGGACACGCTGTAAAGTAATTAAAATAGGAGTTACCTTCTCTTGGAATCATGGAATCCTTGTTCTAGATTTTAGATGAGTCATCTTATTCACTCTTGCATACCTGTCTCTCAAGGGGACTACTCTGGTGGTACAAACTTCTTTTGAAATACTGTTAGAATAAAGTTCTAATCAGATTGCACTACAAAGTGGTTGTTACGTCAGTCACTGCGGGCCGAATAGTGCGAAATTAGTTGTTTCGATCGATTTACAAAAAAAAACAATGTTTTCTCAGCGTGTGTATAGCTATAAACTGCTTATGACTAGAAATGCTCATGCTATTATGAATTAATGCAGAACTTGTTAAATCATAGCTGTAATATGTATATGAAAACCTGATATTTATTAAACATGCCTCAAAACTTCAACCTCACTGTTTAAATTATGTTACGCATTTACTTAGAACCAAACTCTGAAAGCGTATTTTACTTATTCCACCCTTTACGCGATATTAGATTGAAATAACGACCGATATTCAAGCGGCAGTTCAAGTTTGTTGGAGAACGTATTAAAAGTTTGTTCAAAAGCGTTTAGCAAAAGCAAAGTCAAATGTATGTACATTGTATTGTATTCAATTGTACAAACAAGACTTCTGAAATATTTTACATACACGACATTGTATTTTGAAGGATGTATCAAAGTATGAACTTGAACATAAAACGGTTTATAGAGATACAGGCTCACACTGCAAGGTGTTTGCCATCGTAAAATACATATGTGCCGAAGTGCCTGTAAATACTATGTTGCTTCATACTGTAAATTGACAACCCGACGACCCGAATGGCGTAGTGACGCTGCCTTACGTTCTTAGGGTCCTGGGTTCGAATCCCGATAGGAGCGACTGTTTGTGTGATGAGCATGGATATTTGTTTCCGAGTCATGGATGTTTATATGTATAATAAGTATGTATTTCAAAACAAAAAATTATATTATGTATATCAACGATCTACTGTCCACGACACAAGCGTTGCTTAGTGTGGCACTAGGTAGCGCTGTGTGGGAATGTCCAGCGATATTTATTTATTCATTTTTAATTGTAATAAGAATTGTACAAAACCATTAAACAGCACGTATAACCAACCAACACCAAAATAATCCTCACATTGATAACCAAATGTCTTGCTTCCGTAATGCATATTTTCATAACTCTTTTAACACAAGACTTTTCATTTCTCCATCTATCAGCGGCAGTCGCTCGCTCGGTATCAATCAAATCAACCTATTGTGTGTGTGTGTTTCATACTTACCTCAGAGAAATATTTTGGTAAACTTTTAACTGCTCCCGTTTAAGAAAAGGCTAATGTACGCTAACTACAAACCGTCGGTATGATACTCAACACGTGTTGACTGGTCGGTAACTGGGTCAGACTCACTGCAGTCAATCAAGAGCCGCGTAAAAAATAAACAAATTCACTGTTTCTTGTAATTGCATCACAAGAATAATAATATGTTCAACGTACTCGTATGACTGTATGAGTTTGATTAAACTTGGTGTAATAAACACTAAATTAAAGGATCTCTAGTAAGTGTTCATGAAGTAGGCTATACTTATGTCTATTGTCTCAGCAGGCAAGAAAACTCCAACTCTGTACTATTTCCAACCACATTATATATTCACCGAACGTCCAAAATTGTTAACAAATGCTTACACGATTGTCAACGACTTACTAACTTATTAGTAGTCCCTACAATACTACCATTATGTTCAACACGCGTATGCCTCTGTATAGATTGAAACGGAAGTGTGGATTGCTCAAAATTATCTTTTGTCATACCCATACCTATGAGCAAATACTAGAGGTTTTAGGAACGTAATAGGATTTGCCGAAATTTATACGTGGGCAGCTTAATGATCCCGCAGAGACAATTACTAACGAAAAGGGTCCAGAATAGAGGTCAACAATATGTTACAATCAATGTTAAATAACTGTCATCTATAAGGATTTTACTGTTAGCAGTATTGACGTGAAAAACTGCCTCCAACTTTTATCTTCGAACAAAGACAAATACTCCAGATACATCGTATTTTGGGAGCTTACTAACACCGATCTGTCAACGGCTTATTCGACGTGTTTAGTACCGATTTATTTCTTTCTCCTAGTTACCCTAATCGCGGCGCAGTATTTTTATCCATCTGTTTTATCGTGAGTTCCCATTACTATTTCGACCGAGGAGTAGGTTACCTCGGTGTTAAAACATGTGCGTAAGTGCAGGAATTTATGAAAGCCAGTTATTGTACAAGATTCGAAGTGGAAGCATATTCTTTTTACTGTCATTTTCCATCTAAAAGACAACTACAATTTAAAAACTAAACTTCAATTTCATTTAAACGATTGCCTAACGAACGATATATGTTTTATTTTGCATAGATATGTAAATACCTAATTTCATCCTAAGAGATAGTCTCTTGTTATCCGTTAGATACGGCTTGTCTAGAAGGTTCATGATGTCGAGTAGGTACGTCTCTCTCTGTATTAACAAAACGGAAATTAGCCGGTCTGTAATACGTCCTAGAAAAAAGGGAAGCTGTTTTAATCAAGACAACCACCCATGAAATGTTTAAGGATACCCGCGGGAGCGTAAAAACACGACATCCAACTTTTGACACAAAAGTTTTCTCATCGTACCCGCTATCTGCCTCATCCACCCGGAAAGAGCGATATTTTAATTCCATTATTGTATTTGTTAATAACATTTATTACGTTTTATGAATGTTATAATGTAAAAGGTTTCAAAAACTGATTCATGTGTTGTTCCGCAACGAGCTTCGACCATCCGCAGTAGCAATTTGATGGGGAGATAAATTCGGTCAATGAGCAGCACGCTTCCTACAATATTACTCAGACAGGTTCAAATATAAAGCCGTCATTTAGAATCTCAGATCCATTTAAGAACATTTTGGAGATTCTTATGTTGATAAGCCACCAGCATGCATGAAATACGCATTGGCAATGAGGCATTGTGTTTTTTAATGTTTAGTTGACTTGTGACCAACGCCTCTATTTTCTCAACAAGAATCATTATGACTAGGCAAGTTCTTAAAAAAGTTTTTCTCTTTCAGTACAAATGCAGCCACCGCGGTTTAGTATGCAGCCTTCATCTTCGAATAGTATAGTCAGAGAAGGAACAACAAAAATCTTACAGTGTTCTGCTATGGGTAAGTAAAATCATACTGTATAACTTGATCATGTGCTATGGCAATCTCGAAGATGTACTCACCAATCCCCGATAAATGTGGCCCTAGCATAAATAAGTATGTTGTATTGCTTATCTTGGGTTATCATAATACACTCTATAAAGGGGACTTGCTTGTTCGGCGGGTTCATGTCAGCGCGAGCTTTTATATAATTTTAAACGAAAAATGTATGCTATGCTTGTCTAAGTAATACAAAAACTAGGACTCCTTGAACGAAATCATTTTCCACATTTTAGGCATACCACAACCAATGTACAGATGGTTAAGAAACGGTGTACCGCTCAGTGAATATTCATCAGAGTTGTTTTATAAGATTCATAATACCCAGCGGCAGGATGCCGGAGCATACCAGTGTATAGCGAAAAATGACGTCGGAGCAATATTCAGCGAAAAGAACAACATTGTCGTCGCGTGTAAGTAAACTTTCATACGTCTCTTTGTACTTTCATATGTCTCTTTGTTGTGGAGGCGGAATAATCTTGGAGAAAAAAATATGGCTACCGTTCTAGAAACAAGTATTTGTATAAAAAATAAGTTTTTTAGTCAACCCATAAATATATGAATTCCAAATGTTGTGTAGGTACTGTCTAGAATAATAGATGGTTCAATTAACATACCTTTGTTTTCAGATATGGGTGTCTTTGAGCCTATTGCTGAAACAGTAATAACTGCTGAATCAGGTAGAGCGGCAGTAATAGCGTTTCCCCAGATAGAATCTGAACCACCACCGTCGGTTATATGGCAGGACGAGAATGGCGCTTTGCGATATGATCAAAAATACGCAGTCACTGACAAACATGAACTCGTCATACTCTGTACTTCACATGAGGATGAAAAATCATACAGGTTACATTCTATTCCGAAATGAATTGTTCCATGGGTTCCAGACTTTATTAATCACTGACGATAGTGATTTTAATATGTTCTTATATTTCAGAGTACGTGCCATAAATACACAACTAGGTAAAGAAGAAAACAGTCCTTACATACAACTTAACGTTTTTGGTAATGATAGCAAGGAAATAGCACCCGAAATAATTATAAAACCAGAAGACACGAAAATAGTTAAAGGTCAAGAATACACGAGTTTATATTGTATTGCAAACGCCAGGCCTCTGCATGAATTAGAAACTTTATGGTTTAAAGATGGGACAATGATTGACTTAGCTGGAATCACATTTGACTTAAACGACCAATGGAACAGAACCCTTACTCTTATATCAGCTAACTTGACGCACACCGGAAAGTACACATGCGAAGCCAGATTAAAAACAGGAGGGTACGCTACTGACTCGGCGTCTGCTTTTGTCACGGTGTTAGAGAAACCAGTGTTCCTATCCAATTTAAAATCAGAAACTTTTGGAGAATTCGGTAGCACTATAGTTCTGGACTGCAATGTACAGGGAATTCCATTGCCTAGTATTACTTGGTACAAAGACGCTAAAAAAATCGCAAGTGTCGGCGCTGGAGCTGAAGAATCTGATAACCCAGAAAAGGACGACGGCGGTGGTAGGTACCGCGTGGAAGTGGACCGATCCCTTGTCATTAACCACCTCAAAATGGAAGATACTGGCATATACCAGTGCATTGCCAGCAACGAAGCAGGCGAATCTTCTATTTACACGTGGTTGAAGATAAAAAGTAAGTGTTTTCAGTAATTAAACTTTAAAATCGCTTTGACATTGACATGTGTTATTAAAACTTGCATACGAGTCTTAAAACAATGCATGTTTATAAAATAAGTAAATTAATATCATGATTATTTGTTGTTAATTTCTGGAATTCGTTCTCCGGCGCGTAATGTGATTGCGAGTCAATTAAACCGCCAAGCTCTGTGTGTCTCAGGGTCGTTGTCATATTGTATGTGTGTATTTAGTTAAAAAAAACATTACTAACTAATTAACGTATGCCACTATCGTGCAGTGAAGGACAATAGGCGGCTTCCAAGAAGTCACATGAAGTTAATACGAATGAGGACCTCCGATAAAAAAGCAAAAACGTTCAGATTTGACACCGGCAGTAAGAATTAATTACTTGTTGGCATTTAACAATTCACATATAGCATAGATGATTTTCTTTTTCAGCACTGAGTGATGATTGCTTTATGAACCAATATTTTTTATTCCCTTGCCTTAGGTGATATGCAATATATTAATTATTTACTTTTATTAGATTTGTTCTTAGATTAAGTATAACGATTTATTAGAAACATTCCTGAATTATAAGATTAATACGTAATCCTTAGATAGATCATAGATGATTAATATATTAAACATAGTAGATTAGTTTTAAATACACTTCTAAGCCACTTTTATTGAACCATATCTTATATCTATTAGCATGACGAATATATTTGCTAAAATAATCAATATTAGACCATTTTATAAGACACGTAAATAATTAACTCGGGTGGAGGAAATGTAGGTAACATTCCTACTTTTATGTGGTAAGGTGCGTGTAAAACGCAAGAATTTAACGCACATCCTTCTAAAAAATTCATTCATTCCCAGCAAAATTATAGTGGGCCACGAGACACCTGTGCGGTTTACTAAGTGTCGGCGCTCAATATTGACCATTTAAAGTTATGGTGTTTATACGTATCCACCATGAAATTAATAATCGCTCAAATGATTTTATACTGATTCCTTTTTTCTGTAAAGTAACTCATCGCAGCATTTTTTAGAACAATAGAAAAGAATCGTTTGTGTGTATTTTATTTTTGGCAGCATGTGTATACCGTTATTATTATTATTTAAGGTGAAAGCGTAAGGGTGGCCCGCAAAATTCACATGCTGCATACGTTTTTTGCATAAAATATCGATCGCGACTCGCGGCTGTAAGACGTACTCGTATGTAGTTACAGAATTATAATCATCAGAATCATCAATACAACCCTCCAAGTTCATAAGAGTCGAGGAACGAATTTTACACTGTTAAAGCATAGGTTAAAGTCGTTCCTCGAATTACGCGGCCTACCTTGGAGCAACAACCTTAACTAAAAATATTTATAATGCATGTAAAATGTATGTACGTACATACTTATCTATATTTAAAACATGTATAATAGCATGCGCTTTTCACCCAGAGATGAGGTATCACTGATTTCGAGTGTTTTACTAATATAGTTATAGAAGATGTCGTACATTGAAATAACCCGCTAGTTCGGCTCGTGTAGTCGTGTTCTAACTGTGTGCGTGTGGCTTGTAGCGTCCCCGCCCATAATGCAGACTCCGCCGAACAACCTCACCGTGCTGGACGGCAAGGACGCCACCGTCACGTGTCGCGCCGTCGGAGCACCCACCCCCAACGTCACTTGGTATTTTAATGGTTAGTAATTAGGACAATCATCTAGTAATTGGGTCATCTGTATATACTTTTAGCTGAACGTCAAGCCTTTTTAGGAGCAGACTATGAGTAATCATATTATGCAAACCACACGAATAAAGTTTAATATACGTATCCTTGAAATTATAAAATCTAAGCACATAGGAATTTGCAACTTTATAATTATGTAGCTCTTTATCTACATAGTACATTTTGGCATTACCAATATATTACAATTTGGTCATTTTCCTGCAACAATTTACTGACATCGTTTTAAAACTACACAACTGTTACAGATTCTTTAATCATAAACTTATCGGCAAGACTACAAGCACTCGAAGAAGGCGACCTGCTAATCACAAGTACTACAACCGCCGATAGTGGAAAATATACCTGCGTAAGATCAAATGATGCTGGGAACGTATCCGGAGAGGCTTATCTCACTGTCCTAGGTGATTACCTCATCACTTATACGTGTCATCTATAAGTTTATAAATAATTCTGCTTCATGTCAAGAAATTCTCGTTAAAACTTCATTTGTAATATTCCCGTAATTGATAAGTTATAATTGTAGAGGTAGTCGATAAGATTGGATTTATCAACGCTTCGATAATAGGTATCATCAATTTTTACTTTAATTGTGGTATTCCATTGCTATTACGATTGTTATCACCGCTACGGAGTGAGACAACATATTTTAACAAATCAGTTCAGTCTAATTAATATGGGTAATGTAGTTATACCTACATATTATGTATTGTACGAACCGTTACAGAAGACCTAAAATAATATCTGAGATTTAGTTAGGTATGGTAGACCGCCCGATCTATGTTCTCCGCTTATGTTAAATTAGCATTTCTGTGTTAGTTTATTTACCTTTTACCATCTGGAAACGCTCACTGGATTCGTCTCCACCTAAGGGGATTTACTAAACTGAGTAGTTTAGGTTTATACTGTTCCGAGGCCAAGGATGAAAGTGCAAGCAATACCCGGATTCGCGGCATTAGATGGAAGATCCACTACCCACAGCTGTGGATTTATCGGTCGAGTCCGCCGTAATCCTCGGGCTTTCACGGAGCAGAGGGGATCTACCCATTTTTAAAGGCAAAATAAACGGAGTTTTCCTCGTCCCTATATCATTCCCAATACTAAATAGCACTCACTATATTTTGAATTCATACTTGATCATTACAAGTAGCCATTTGCTATTAAAACACTTTTTTGAACAAACAAATTCGAAGACAAAAGGGTAGAGGATTCATTTTCTTAAACCATTTAGATAATATCTTCAAAATGAAGGGAAAACCTCCCGAGTGCACAAAAGATAACCCTTTTCAACGTCATTTTACTTGATGAGATAGAAAAGTATTTTCTTAATCGATATTAGACCGCTTTTGGTAATAACGGGATTAACATACATACCCCTTTTCTATTTTTGTATTAAATCTTTTTAATCCATCAAGGATTAAAAAGATTTAATACTATTAAGAAAAATGTTATTTACATAAAATACGCATTTCAACTCTCAAAATAGAATTTTCGTAAAAGAAATGCTTTTACCATCACGTTTTCTATTTTTTTAAACGGAACTCTACACACGAATCCTTCTTTTTAGTGAGAACTCAAATTATTGCTCCACCTGTGGATACAAGAGTGTTATTGGGTCACACGGCAACGCTACAATGCAAAGTATCGAACGACCCGAACGTGAAGTACAATATTGATTGGTTCCACAACAAACAGTGAGTTGGGAAACATTTACTATTATTGCTTTGAATAAAAAATAGTGATGACGTGTGAACTATATTATTGTTTTTTTTTTTAGGCCAATGACAGCTGGATCCCGCGTATGGGTGTCAGCAGATGGAGCCCTGCAAGTGCAGGCTGTGCGTGCGAGCGACGCGGGCGAGTACACGTGCGTGGTGACGTCGCCGGGAGGCAATCACACGCGACATGCGGTTCTGTCCGTCATCGAGCTTCCGTTCGCTCCCACAAATGTTCGTGCCTTCAGACTCGAAGCTGCGTCACAACGAGCTGTCAATGTCACTTGGACTCCAGGCTTCGACGGAAACTCCCCTATACAAAAATTCATCGTGCAGCGACGTGTTGTTCCTGAGTTCGGTAAGTCAATCAGCAGCCATGATGGCGTTAAAATTGCTAAATCACTTATAAATAAATATATTTTTAAGCTTTGGATCATTTTTGTCATAGGTCCTACACCTGATCCTATGCTGAACTGGGTAACAGAGCCGATGAATGTGTCAGCAAACCAGCGCTGGGTCCTCTTGACCAGTCTAAAGGCCGCTACGTCATATCAGTTCAGAGTATCAGCCGTTAACACCGTGGGAGAAGGTCCTGCTTCTGACCCAACTGACGTCTTGACATTGCCTCAAGAAGGTATGTAAAATGAGTGCCTCATAAACTCTTATTTAAACTCACTGAATAGCCTTTTTTTTTTTTTTTTTTTTTATGGATGGGAAATCATCAAATGACCCCCCCCACTCTGGGCGGAGCGGGAGGGAGTGTCAGACTCTTACTGACTAAAAACCATCCATGTTCCTTCCTCGCCTTTTACGTTCCGGGGCCGCGGTATCTCTTTCGAACAGGCCCGCAACCCCGGGACAGGCCCGCAACCCCGGTCACTGAATAGCCTGAAATACGAAAAAAAAAAAAAAAAAAAAAAAAAAACTGACCACAGCGCGTGGGTATTCCACTTCATAAATGACCAATAACCATACTATAATAATAAAAAAAAACAAGACAAAAATTTCTGTCGTCGTCGTAGCGGAACACTATTTAGTCCGGTCAATTTAGACATCCAAGGTTACATAAATTCCGACTAGGCCGAAACTTGGTAGGATTGTTCAATATACTATTATAATTATAAAGAAATGTGAAAAGTCCTCATCGTGTAAAAAAAAAAACGCGGAAACAAAGGTGACTAAAACGGGTTTTTAAGTTTTATCATAAAATTAGCTGTGACAAAAATTATTGTAGATCAGATAATTACCCATAAAAAGGTGTAAATACTTTTTTTCCTAAGAGCCACCGTTTTTTAACCGACTTCAAAAAGGAGGAGGTTCTCAATTCGTCGGCACCTTTTTTTGTTTTAATTTTTTTTTTATGTATTTTCCCCGATTACTCAGAGATGGCTGGACCGATTCGATTTTTTTTTGTTCTGTTTAAAAGGGTATACTTCCCAGGTGGTCCCAAAGTCATCAAGTCAGGATCTGATAATGGGATCCTGGAGAAACAGAGAGAACTCTTCAAATTTTATAGGCACACGTGACGTGATTTGTGTGGTTTTAGGAAGAGTACTTTTTCAGAGAGACCCATTTCAATTTGATGAAGTTCTGATCAAGAACTTCGAAGATAGGCAACGGAACTCTTCAATAAATGATAGCAAATGGGCTGGGATTGCTGAAATGTTATGTCTGTCTATTGTTTACACCAATTCATATCATAACATCACGTCGATACGCTATGATGGGGTAAGCACATGTGAACCACTAAAAAGTGAATAATAAAAACTTTTTTGCAAAAAATAAAACCGACTTAAAAAACACAAAAAAGTGAAAAATAACTTTCAAAAATAAGCTTCAGAAGTCGGTGACAAAAAAAAACAATCAAATAAAGGTCACTTCTGAAGCTTATTTTTGAAAGTTATTTTACAAGTTTTTGTGTTTTTTTTAGATTTAACGATTCAAAAAGTTAAAAAAGTTGTAATCGAAGTTTTCCTTGAAATGTTCCTCCTTTACACCATAAAGTGCCGATTGTGAGAAACCGACGCCATTCAGGATATTAAACTGATACTTTTCTGATAGCTGATGAACGAATGTATCCTTTGAAAACCAATTTATCAAAACAGTACCTACATCTGCCTTTGGAAAATAGTCGCCATACATGTCATCTCCTGAAAATTTCTTGAAAGTTTTCTTGTTTTTCGAGGCCGGTTTCTCAAAATAAATGTATGGCACTTGTCAGATTACCGAACCAACATTGTTGTCTGTACGTCTTCCTTATTGCAGATTTTTTTTGCACGTGCCGGATCGATGAGGACTTTTCACATTTCCTTTATAATAGTGTATTGAACAATCTTACCAATTTTCAACCTAGTCGGAATTTATGTAATCTCACCTCTATTTTTTAGTCTTACTTGACCGGACTAATTCTGCCGCAACGGGCTTACCAATACCGACAACGAGGACATAAATTATAACAGAGCTAGGAATCGTCGCATCGACAACGTCTAGAGACAGTATTACTAAAATTCGTTGCGTCGAAAGTTCGTTGAGAGTACAACTTCTGTTACGAACGTTACCATTCAAACCCGTTGGTTGTGTCGTAGTCCGAGTAAATGATAACAAGCTTTGTTTGTATGGAAAGTCCTGCCTCTAGTAGTGCCAGTCGAGGCGCCTTCGTGGTCTGTGTAAATTATTTAGAATGACAGATGGCATTCGGCAGCGACAAATCGGGGCAGAATTTACTCAAAGCTGTACACTACCACTGATAAAATGGTTCATATTTAATTTCACATTGTATGTTGTTGAATACTAGCACAATAAATGGTTCTCGCACTTTAAACATTCTATACACCTCTGTTTAATATGAACTTAAAATCTTGAGCAGGTAAGATGTTTTTATGAATGTTCTATATCATATTAAATTGTATTCTCTTTGCGATCAAGCAGCCAGTGATCTTATATGCTGCCAAGGTATGCGGAATATTTTGAAACATTAGATTGCATTTGTTTTGACCATGCCTTTTTCGTATTCTATACTTTTTGAATTTTTCAAACGCTGTTTTTAATTAGTAGAAACTTTTTTCTTTCAACGTTAATTAAATAATGTACGTGTATTTGTTCTACCAATAAATAAAGTAATGCTTATGAAATAAATAAAATTATGTAAGTTGTGATGTCCGTTAGGTTGCATTATTATTGTGTACTGTCTGCATGAATCGTGATGTGTCTATTATTATTACAAAATGTATGTCAGTAGTTATGATTATTTGTGTCCAATTGCATTATTCCTCAAATGCATGGGGTGCATGCAGATAAAACATGTTTATAAAAATAATTCAAACATTTTCACTCTCTTTTCTTGCTTTTTTTCTGAAACACAGTTATTGCGTATTCCTTTTAAAAATTCTTTCGTTAATTTAATTTCAATTAATAATTATATTTTACCACTGAAAAGTACAGAAAGAAAAGAACAGTACCTACTTAAAGACAGCATGCTTTTGGGTAGTGGGCAATGCTCACGTTTTAATCATTCTATTAGGAACAGACATAATTAACTTAAGTGTAAATGATTCCAGCACCATCCGGTCCTCCTGTCGGCTTTATGGGCTCTGCGCGGTCTTCATCCGAAATTATAACACAGTGGCAACCACCACTTGAGGAACACAGAAATGGGCACATCCTCGGTTACGTCATCAGATACAGGCTCCGGGGTTACGACAATAGTCCATGGACACTCCAGAACATCACCAATGAGGCACAGAGGAACTATCTTATTCAGGACTTGATTACATGGAAAGATTACAATGTACAAATTGCTGCGTACAACGACAAAGGCGTCGGTGTCTTTTCGGATAGCTTTATGATAAAAACAAAAGAAGGTGTGCCCGAAGCGCCTCCCGATAGTGTTCGATGTGAGCCGTTCAACTCTACAGCTTTAACTGTTTGGTGGACACCGCCTAATCCACAGAAAATCAACGGCATAAATCAGGTACAAAAACCACATAAGCATCAAGGATTCGGTATAAGCTTTGAATCTTATACTAGCTACTAATTAATATGAGTAATTTTCCCAGGGCTACAAAATGCAAGCTTGGATCTGGGACGAGCACGAGGGCGCTAATGTTGAGCAGCAACTTGTGAGCGTCCCTCCTAACCTGCTAGATCCCCTGACTGAGCAATCGGCTGTTATCGGCGGCCTTGAGAAGTTTACTGAGTACAACGTAACGGTGTTATGTTTCACGGAGCCTGGAGACGGACCGCGCAGTGACTATGTACAAGTTAGGACGGATGAAGACAGTAAGTTACCACTTCAAAAAGATTTACCATTATCAACCAAATCGAAATTACTACTGAAATTATTTTAACCATTGAGCATTTTTTTCTCATGGGCAAAGGCCTCCCCATTACTTCCACTTATCTCGATGGTGATCTTCTCGCCAATTCGCGAAGAGGCCAACCAAGGCAAACCGCCATGCCACCGCCGCGCTCTTCAGTCTACCGCGTCCCTATCCATTGAGCATACATCAATTAAAATTAAACCAATTAAAATACACATAAACTATTATCATAACGAAGCCGAAAGACACTTGTTCTCCCCATCACAGCGATCATGTTTTTGTTCTACATCATACCTAGTAGAGTTACGAAGATATTGGGGTCAAAGTTCTAACTTTTTGACAACTTTATTCTAAGTTTTTTACTTTAAACACCTCAATCCATCCATCAGCACTATGTTTTAAGTGCGTTATGTTGAGTTTTACCATAAAACATGATTTTTCACCCCAAAAGCAAGTCGTTTCCCAGCAATATTTTTGCGTTAAGTTACTTATTTTGATGTACTGAATGCTTGGTTGACGGCTTCGTGATGAGGTTGTTTACACCCTTTTTATCAAATTACAATGTAAACGTCATCGTAAAAACAAGATTGTTTTTTTTAGTTCCGGATGAAGTAGGGAGTCTACTCTTTGACGATATATCAGATCGTGCAGTGAGGGTGTCCTGGACGGCTCCTAAGAAATCGAATGGAATCCTGATGGGCTACAAACTGTCTTACGAAATGAGAGATAGTAACGAAACGATACTAGAGGAGGTCCTTCCGCCTAATGTCACTAGCATTAGAGTGGAACACTTGCAGGTAAGTGTTTCAATTGCATTTATAAAACAAAGTCGTCCGCCGCGTCTTTCTGTCTGTCTTTTTGCGATAAACTCAAAAAAACGACTGCACCGATATTCATGCTGTTTTCTCAAATGGATAAAGTGGTTCACGAGGAAAGTTTTAGTATACAATATGTACGCGGGCGAAGCCGCGGGCATCACCTAGTGTTATCTAAAACTTGAACAAGAAAAAACAGGTGTCCCATCTGATGGAAAGATCACCACCACCTTTGAATATCTGGAATACCGAAGGCATCGCTGGTGAATCGCCGTCCTAGAGTGGAATGTCTTATATGTCTTAAGTTACATTACAGCACTATCCAAGTAACGTTGGCGGGTAATGTGGTAGAACTTCCGCAGACGAATTCCATGACAAACATAGACTCTTATCACTGTTAAAACTTTTTAGCATTTATAAAGGAAGATGGTAATATCCTTATCGTTTCGTTTTCAGGCTAGTACACATTACAAGTTCTGGCTATGCGCCATGACGGCGGTAGGCGAAGGTCCGCCGAGGGCCGCAGTGATTCAATCCGGCGTTGAACCAGTGCTTCCAGATGCTCCTCGCAACCTAGCCCTCTCCAATATCGAAGCATTCTCTGTATTACTTCAGTTTACACATGGCTTTGATGGTAACTCTTCTATATCGCTGTGGACTGTACAGGTAAAATTCTTAAAAAAAATATTCTTAAAATACAGTCTTTCCAATACAGCTTTGATTTAAATTTACGAAGTGAAAACTTCTTCAGCCGCATTGAGAATTTTTGCATGATCAAAAATCACAGAACTCACGTGACCGTCACCTAACGCTTCGTAGCACTCGTAGCCGATCCGCTACAACTTCGCCGAATAAACTAACTAACTAATTAATCTATATCTGCTACGGGTTGTCCCTAAAGCACCCGTATGTTTTTTTTTAAATATGTTCATGCCGATTAATAAAAAAGCCAATTATTCGGTACTGTGGAAGTCATTTAGTAGTCGCTCCATGTAAAATACTGTAATCCTATTTCCAATATAGTTGCAAAAAGGTTAAGCAGATAAATTACCCACTTGCAGTAAGGTTCTATAATACAACAAGGTTCTATAATACATAATACAGTCTTATTTAAAGACATGTTTTTCTGTCACATCTCAGTTTTGCAATGCAATGATCTCTCTGTTTAAAACTTCTTGAACACTTTCATACATTTCAAACAGGCACAAACTGCACGAAATTCATCATGGGTGACAATTTTCGAAGTGAATGCTCCGGATGCCCAGTCTATACACGTGACTGGTCTGATTCCCTTCACTACGTACAGACTCCGACTGATAGCGACTAACGTGGTCGGGTCATCTCCTCCCTCGGAGCCTTGTAAGGAGTTCCAGACTATTCAAGCACCGCCTCAACACCCGCCTAAGAATGTGACCGTGCGCGCAGTCAGCGCTACTAATTTACGTGTCAGATGGATTGTAAGTTTTCTTTATTTTTACATTTTAGGAAAGCTTACAGGCTAATAACATAATATATAGTTAAATTGCTAATAACAAGCCTCCACAGATAAAACATCATTCAAAGTCATTTTTAATTTACATTTTGAAATGTTAATTAAAAATGTTGACGTGTTTATTTCGCTTTATCAAAATGGTTACAATGATAACAAACTAAGGTACTTAATAAATACGATTAACTTATGATTACAGCCTCTACAACAAAGCGAATGGTACGGTAATCCGAAAGGATACAACATCACATACACAAAGAGTGACAGTAACGACACATTGCATAGCATAATTGAGGACCACACAGCAAACTCACACGTACTGTCTAATTTAGAAGAATGGTCGGTGTATGAGATACGAATGACGGCTATCAACGAAGTCGGGACTTCGGTCGCGAGTCCTACTGCCATGGAAAGGACGAGGGAAGCAGGTGAGTTCAAGAAAAAGTTTCATGACAATATACCTGAAAAAAAAATATAATCCGCAGTTCTTCAAGGAAAACCGTCATACTATTTAAAAAAATGTTACAGTTCCATCACGAGGACCTACAGACGTATCAGCCAATGCGACATCTTCAACAACAGTTGTCGTTCTCTGGGGGGACATCCCGCCACCAGAACAAAACGGTTTGATCGAGGGATACAAAGTGTGTTACGCCGCAGTAGTGCCACCACCACGGCCCGAACAAAAGAAGGTGGAGTGTCAAGCAGTGCCGTCGAACCAGACTCATACAATAACGCTGACTGAGCTGAGGAAATACGTTGTGTATCAAATACAGGTGTTAGGATATACAAGGCTGGGAGATGGGGCCTTGAGTGACCCGCCAGTCACAGTCAGGACTTTCGAAGACAGTACGTATATCTGCAATTACTTTCTTTACATAAAAAATATTCTATGTAACTTGTGGTTATAACATTTAATTTCGTGCTCAGCCCCCGGCCCGCCATCCAACGTTTCGTTCCCTGACGTGACATTTACGACCGCGCGCATCATTTGGGATGTCCCAGAAGATCCAAACGGAGAAATACTGGCGTATAAAGTGACGTACCACCTCAACAGTAGCACTCAACACGTGTTTTCTAAAGAGTTCCTACCTTCGGACCGAACTTTCAGGTATGAGCTTTGATTTTCTGTTAATTTTTACTGAAGTCTATTCACATACTTGTTATTTTTTAAATTGTTTCCATAATGAAAGGCATTTTAGTTACTTTTCCGAAATCACGTAGCCTGGAAACTAACAAAACTGTGAACACAATTTACTATTGAACTTCTTACCCATTCTTTTCTATTGCATTTTTTACATAGTTTGGATAAGCAACTCGCTTTCTGTATAGCAGTCCGTTCATAGCTATTTTACTTTCGAATTTGCATGACTGACACATGACCATGGCCATGACTGGCTACGACCTTTATTTTCATAGTTGTGGTAGGGCGGTAGTGACCGATGACATGATGTAACAGGGCCACGGAGCTTGCGTCGGAGCGGTACTACCTGTTCAGCGTGCGCGCACAGACGCGCCTGGGCTGGGGCGCGACGGGGCGCGCGCTGGTGCTGAGCACGGCCAACCGCGCCGCGCCCGCGCCGCCACCGCGCCCCAACGTGGCGCGCTCGTTGCTGCAGCCACATCACATTACATTCTCTTGGACACCCGGTGACGATGGATATGCACCGCTCAGGTAAACTCTTTTAGTTAACATAAGCCTAGCCTATAATGTCCTCATTGCTACATCACAGACCTCTATGAGAAGAAGGTCATTCAAAATATGCAACAAGGAAGGCATGTGACATGTGTCCGCAATGCGGGCCCATTGCGGATTGATAAATGTCACATTCCTTCGTATTTTTGGATTTAGAACATCCCGGTTTCCTCACGTTGTTTTCCTTCACCGATTTAAATTATACAAAGTCACACACTTGAGCTCGAAATCACGACTACAACTCGAGACCACACTCGTCGTTACCACTCCTCGAAAAGTTTACGAATACCAATTTTCCTGCATCGGGTGATGTGTTGGGACAGTTGTCATCAATGGCACAGAATAAATAATAGTACTAGCGTACAGATGTTGCACTCCTTTGATCTTGAAGAAAGCCGACATTTTAAATGCCTAAACTAGGCGCGGTCGATCTGAATTGTTTCTTGACGCTACGAGTTAGCGTATGTTATTCGGCGTCTTGCTCCTTAGTGCGCAGTCGTTAGGGTTGCCACAAGTACTAAAAATAAAATACTACCAACATTTTTTATATACTTACACATCATCATCATCAACATTTGTTAAACGTATTTAAAACATCCATACACGCATTAACAGTTTGTCCTGCTTTTTATTAACACTAATGATCAATATATCAGTCAGTTAACAAACACGAAGTACGAGTAGAGGTACGCGACGCAAGCGACCAGTCGAGCACGGCTGTAGCGCGACAGCCCTACCGTACTTGCATATTCAATATGCGCGTAGCGGTAGGTAATTATCTCATGCCTACACACGGAGTGACAGCTCTATCAATGGTAAGCTTGTACTCCGAAATCAGCGTTCCTTGTACGATAAAACGCGTTCTGAACGTAAAAATAGTACAACTGTTGGTTGACTAGCGCAGAGAAAATATTTTTTTCAAATTCTAAGTTAAAGGCGTTTTATTTGTTACAGATACTATACTGTGCAACAAAAAGAAGATGGGGGAACTTGGCAAACGATTCCTGAACGTGTGGATCCCTTCGTGACATCATACACAGCAGAGGGTCTGAAGCCGTACACGGCGTACCAGTTCCGAATTCGAGCGACCAATGATATCGGACCGAGTCGATACAGCAACGCTACCGAAACTGTACGGACACTGCCTGCAGGTACGTACTCTTTATTTATTACGGTGATGCGAAATGGGTTAGAAATGCGGATAAATATCAAATAAAGAACACCGGTCAAAGCTCGAACAAATTTTTGTTGATATTTTATTTTAGCGTCTGCCCATGAAAATTATATAAAAGTATAGAGTTTGAATTCCTGAAGAGTTTTGTCTTCAGTCATATTTTTCTAGGAAGTCAGGATTTAAAGATATTCCAGTTTGAAGTTTTAGAGGTTATATCTTGTTAACAACAGACTATTCGAAAAATAAATCTAAAAATACCTTAACTCACTTTAAATACATTAATATAAATGCATTTATTTAAAACTAGCTGCGCCACGTGAAGTTTAGAAGAATATAAGGATAGTGGGAGAATAGTTTAAGGACTCCGTATTTAGAATATTAAGTCCAACAGACGTCCGTAGGTCTGCCACATGGCTCACATGGTCACACGAGACATAATTAGGTACTTACCTACTTAAATAAATGATCAGAAGAATATTTATTTAATTACCTTAGTCAACTATCTATAGGGCAGTTAGTTAGAGATATATTTTGATAAATAAGTCGCCAACCCGTCTTGAGCAAGCGTGGAGATCAATGTTCGTGCCTTCTCTGTTGAGAAAAAGCCTTTGCCCTGCAGTGGGACAGTAATAGGCTGGTATTATTATTATCATTATTTTTCATGGTGAATACTAAACTTACTTTTAAAATCAATTCTGTAAAAGTAGAGAGAAAATGGGATACCTATGTGTTGTGCTTAGTCATTTAAAAAAAAAACAATTCTGTTAAAAACAAAGTAATTTATTCTGTCAATTCTTATTATTGCCTACCCTAGCTCTAAATCACAGCCTGCATTCGATTCTTCATTAATCTGATCAGGTTTTTAACGGTGCCTTGAGGAATTCTGTCCCACCCGTCTGTTAACGCGGCCTTCAATGCTTTTATCAATCAATCATTTCATTTTCAGGCATCTTAAGGCTCATAGATAAGATACACAACATTACATTACAACTTAGAAATATACTAATACATACAAAATATAACTTATAAACTATGAACACATGAAGTGACTGCGTCGTGTCACGTAGCCTGCCGCGAAAACGTCGGTAGACAACAACCTTCGGCCAAAACTCTTCCTTGAGAAACTTGTCGAGAAATTGTGTCGGAACTCGCAAACGACTTGAAGTTGGTGTTGTGACGCGACTCCAACTTCTCGGCCCTCAAGGTCCAGCTGGTCTTCATCTTCATGTACTCTACGACCTACTCAACCTTCGTGGAGTGATGCAGTCGGGACATATAAAGCAACGTCGTAGTTGGTATTGCTGGACGCAGCAGCATATTTTATACTGACAGTCCAGTACCGCATTGATTGCGACAAGTAGGCTTTTTCTTCTTCTTCTGAACTAAGGTGAAGCCGTCCTCATCACACTTCTGCTTGGCTGGACAGCGCTGTACCGGATTCCTCGGAAGGGTATCACAGCGACGGTTCTACTTTCCCCCTTTCTGCTGCTTAGGTTGTTTTGCGGCTGAATCGTTTTATGGTTGAAGGGACTGAATTTCTGCCCAGGACCCTTCTCTTGAGCTCGTCCCATAAGCGTTCAATATCAGTCCATATCTGGACTCGACCAGTCCATCACCCGTACGTATATTCACTTCATTCAGGAACTTTCGAATGATACGCGCCGTGTGACATCTTCGGCCCCTTCAGGCGCGAAAACAAGCGTGGTTTTTTCCTCTAAAGAGATACCAGCCCATTATACTACGTACAATACAATACACACTTTATTATTATTCTATGTACCTAATACGCAAAGACAGTTCGTGACACAATACAATGATGTATGTGATGGAAGGCCATAACTCTATTTAAGGCTTTTCACGGCCGATAAGGCCTCAAATGAAGATACGGATTTCAACAAGTATGCAAACTATTCGTAGAAAACATCGTTTTTGAGGCCAAACGCCCTTCTATCTAAATGTATCTGGTGGCTACGGGCGACTTATACAGAATTTCTTGCTGAATTCGAATCAATGTTTAACTGAGTTTTGGCAAAAATGTTAGTTACGGCTTTTCACCGTATGACGGTACAGCGCATGTCATTAAGCAGGTTGACAAATAAAATGTCATGTTTTTTTTTTGTTGGAGATGACATTAAAGGTGGACACACACTTATCAATACTAAAATAAAAAAAAAAACATGAAATATTTTATTCTCATACGTATGCCGTCATTTATTCGTACGATTCGACGCGTTTAAGTGTGCTAGGTTTTTTAATATTTCATACAAGTTATTCTAAAATTCGATTCTTTCGGCGCGGTCGATTGTTTCGACGCGGATAAGTGTGCGTTCACCTTAAAAGTATATCTTAGCCAAAAGCCATGAAGTCAATCCAGGAAGAAAAAAAGTAAGTCATGATTATTTTTCTCATTCATCATTATTCTAGTCAATTGAGCTCATAATAATGAGGAATTTTTTTAGAGACTTCGTTAGACCTTAAGTTTGATTTGATAAATCTTAGTAAATTATTTCGTAGGCATCAATCACGGTGACATACGTAGACGCTCAATAATTTCATCAACAATTGATTCGCCCGGGTTCTTTGAAAATTCGAAAGACAACCGTCAATGGCGTGATACTCGTGATTTTGAAGGATTGTATTGTTTTTTTGTGGATTTGGTGAAATAGGCACCGCATTTGAACGACTAACAATTAATATTTTCCACAGTAGTAATGTTAGAAATGCGAAAATAACTCTCGTCCATCTCTTCCGTGTTAGAATGTAGGTTTACAGGTCACGACATTCATACGGACAAGCTCACTACCTAGTACTATCGTTCCCCAGCGCCAAGTAAGGCCGTAGAGAACCTGCACGTGGTCCCGATCACGCCGAGCAGCGTGCGCGTGCAGTGGACGCCGCTGGGCGACGCGCACTGGAGCGGCGACACGCGCACGGGCGGCTACCTGGTGCGCTACCAGCCGCTCACTGACTTCCCCACCGCGCTGCAGCAGGCTATGAAGCAGGAGGTGCCGGGCATCAAGGTACATGTACTTCAATAACTTTAGAGTTACACACACAAGAGAGATGCGTGCTTCTTAGGATGCTTTACTGCAGCGAAATAATATTCTTCGAGGTGTTGCTTTGCATCCTGGTCAAATTGATGGGTGTGCTACAGATCATCAAACTGAACAACTTTCTCCATGGGACCACCGTCGTAAAACTGAACAACTTTCATCATGGTACCACCACCGTAATCGTGAAAAAATAATCGTTTTTCGTCTCATAGTGATTAAGCTACGCATCCTGGTCGTATTTGCACTTTTGATCAGTAAGAAATAATTATACTCGTTTTCATCTTTGCTGCCTTGTTACGCTGCAAACACGTTTAAAATTGCGCAGCCATAACGGCATAGGCCCCATTTTTGTTCCTTCTATTCAACATTTTTGGATTGACCTGATTGGCAAATTGTCATGTTTTATTATCAGAGCGAGGAAGTAGTCCTGACAGAGCTGGCACTAGACCGCAACTACGAGATCAGCGTGTGCGCCGTGAACTCTCAGGGCTCGGGCCCGGGGGGCACTCCGGCCGTGGTGTGGGTGGGCGAGGCCGTGCCCACCGCGCCGCCCACCAGCACGCAGGCGCGCGCGCTGTCGCCCACTGAGGTCACGCTGTCCTGGACGCCGCCCACGCAGGCGCAGCAGAATGGAGACCTGCTTGGGTACAAGGTATATACAGTACATTGAAATTGTATGGCCACACGATATCATGCAAGGCTCGCGTGACCTTAACCTGCGCACTACAGGAATTAATGGACGCCAAATTCATTGCTAAGTTTTACTTAACGTCATGTGTATTGTGTTTGTTTATTGTGTGTGTTATACATGTTTATAAAACAAATCGAATTGTCATTTCTGGGTTGTTACCGAAAATATCACATATCTCCAAGACTATCATCTCGGGAAGTAGCCTTTTTTTAAATTTTATCACACCATTGTTCAGTGGTCCGCAGAATACTATCACATCATCACATCGAAATAGCATCCGGATGAACAGCTTTCAGTTTACTTTTACTTTGCAGATCTTTTACCTAGTGACTGATTCTCCCGAGGAACCAGAACCCGGTCGTCGTATAGAGGAAGAGATCGAGGTGGTACCCGCAACCGCTACCTCGCATTCACTCGTCTTTCTCGACAAATACACGCAATATCGCATACAGGTATTTATTTTTCGTTTATTTTGGAGCTAAAATTATTTTTAAACTACAGACAAGTGGTGTACCTATATTGTATAAATATAACATTAAAATCTTGATTTGACCATAGATTAGCTATAATATATTAAAGGTTAGATGTTTTCAATTATGCTCCAGGTGCTAGCATTCAACGCTGCGGGCGACGGTCCTCGCTCCACCGCAGTCATAGTCCGCACTCTACAAGGCCTTCCATCAGCGCCGCGCAACATTACCTTCACCGACATCACGATGAACAGCCTCGTCGTGTCGTGGGAGCCGCCCTATCGACGCAACGGTCTTATACAGGCCTACCTCGTCACCTATGAGACTATAGAACAGGATGAACGTGAGACATTTTTAATATTATTGTAATGTTTTATGTAGATAGAGCGACCGTGTTTGAGTGATGAGTATTGTGTTCAAGATTATTTGATATTTTTAGGCTGATAATAGACACCTAAAAGCAAGAGTTTCAAATATACTGCTATAAATACTGAACGCTGTCTTGTTTGACCCAAAGGTTGACTGGTAGAGAATACCTTGCGTCATTAAGTCCGCCTATGTACCATTCTTGTAAATGAAGTTTAAATAAATAATAAATAAACTAGTCTTGTTATCTTGTTTCCAATGTAAATCGATTACCATGTAACTTTATCCACTGCAATGCAGGTTTCAGCAAGCAAGTGAAACAGAAGGTGACAGAGCGTCGCTTAGCGGTGGGCGGGCTAGAGGAAGAAGTGGAATATAGGTTCAGTGTGCGCGGCGTGACGGAAGGCGGCGGAGCGGGCGCGAGCTCGGCGGCGCGCGTGCGCACGGGGCCGCAGCCGGGCGCGCCGCCCGCGCCGCTCGCGCTGCAGCTGCAGCCCGAGCCCGCCGCGCTGCGTCTGCGCTGGCGACACACGCCCGCAGAACAACCTCTCACCGGGTACTACTTCGAAGCTCGCCGGAAAGGTACGCCTCTACACTATAGTCATACAATTCATAGAGATTAACTATACGTATCGATACGACGTCCAATTCAATTAACTGACCGGAAATGGGCTTGATCGGTAACGATATTTTGAATCGGCAAAAAATATATCAGTGTGTTTATCAATCGATACCTATCAGGTACGTACGTGATGTAACGCCAGGCGCCAACCAATTACAAGATACAATGTAAATAATAAAAAAGTATCATCAATACGACAAAGCTTACTGTATGATCATCGAACGTGAACATATCGTATTAACTTACGTCTCCAAGCCTTGTTACCATAATAAGCCTCACATCACGTACTCGTAGTGGTTTCTATCTAGTATTTTGATGGCCAACGATTACATGAATGTTATATTTTCAATGCAGCCAAGGAGTCGTGGCAGGCCTGTAAGTTTATTCGTTATTGTGTGCACTTTGTAGAAAATCCTTTCACTATATAAATATTCAATTGGAACTTGCGTATTCAATCACTGACCTTACTAGAAACAGTTTCAGTAGCATTATCATAATGGTACTCATAATACATTTACTTTTGCCATCAGTAAACACATACATCCTAAAGAACATACTCGACTGACCCTCTTCCTATTTAATGATCGAACTTTTTTTGTTATTGTTCTGATACAGATGATACAAGATGGGAAACGATCACCAGAACCAGCAATGGCATGCTAGAGGAGTTCACAATATCATACCAGAGTCTTCTACCTTCGACGGCGTACTCATTCCGGGTGATAGCATACAACACGTTCGGGATCAGTAACCCAACGTACAGCGAAAAGATCATCGTGACGCCGTCAAAGCTGTATTTGGAGTACGGATACTTGCAGTACCGACCGTTCTATAGGAGCACGTGGTTCATGGTCGCGCTCGCGGCTGGTTCAATCATCATCATCATTATGGTCATTGCAATTCTTTGTGTAAAGAGCAAGAGCTATAAATACAAAAGTGAGTTCTTCATTTTTTTTTGTTGTTTGTGTGTTTGAGTCATGAAATAATTTGTTATTTTTTTTACAATTAATTGTTTTTCTTTTTATTGGCAAAACAGCACACACTCAAAATAAATTATGTTCTACAGAAAATGCAAATGTAATTTTTTATATACCAACTCGAAATAGTTTATTTATCTTTCAAATATTTGGGATTCTAATCCCTATTTGTCTTTTTTTTTTCAGAAGAAGCGCAGAAAACTCTAGAGGAATCTCTGGCGGGAGAGAGTGACGAGCGCGGCACGCTGGCCATGGAGCTGTACCGGTCGCGACAGAACTCGTGCGCCAGCGGCGGCGGCACCATGCGGCGCGGCGCGGCGCTGGCCAAGTCTCCGCCGCGGCCGGCGCCGGGCTCCGTGGCCTACCACAGCGACGAGGAGAGCCTGCGCGCCTACGACGAGAACCCCGACGACTCCTCGGTCACCGAGAAGCCCTCCGAGATGAGCTCCTCCGACTCCCAGGTGATTACGATCAAGATCAGCGTCGTCTAACTCCCGTCTAGAGCGTACGAACACTAAATCGCCCCTTATTTTTTTCTCCATCGCTCCCTGGAGCGCGTTACGGTAAATATCGACGGCTGAGGTCCCGCTGCTGCTATCTTTATCATTTTGGACACGCTTTCGACGAGATCCGCACTTTCCTAGTAGTATTTTTATTGGTTTGAGTTGAGTATATTAGACGGACGCCTTAGTGGCGTGTTAGTGTAATTAATTATTTAAGTAAATAGACTTTTATAAAAATTCATGCTAAATACAAATAATCATTATATTCCATCGTCAGTAAAAATTAATAAATATTAAACAGTAAACAGCAAAAGTATAACGTTTATCTCTTTTTTATTACTAACTCATCATTATTTTAATTTAATCAATATTCTTGCAGCTAACTCAAACCAGTACTTTTGATGTTGACTGTACATTAAATAAAAACATTAAACATAATTATCTTCTTTTTTAATTTACAATCACGCGTTTGGAAGTATTCGATGTGAATAATAATTGTATTTTTATTTTTAACAGAATTCTGAGAGCGAAAACGAGAGCGTGAGGTCGGAGCCACATTCTTTCGTGAACCACTACGCTAACGTAAACGATACGTTACGTCAATCGTGGAAGCGGCAGAGGCCGGTGCGCAACTACTCGAGCTACACGGACTCGGAGCCCGAGGGCAGCGCCGTGGTCAGTCTCAACGGCGGCCAGATCGTCATGAACAACATGGCGCGCTCGCGGGCGCCGCTCCCAGGCTTCTCCTCCTTCGTATGACAGGAGCCCGCCGGCACGGCGCCGCACGAAGCCGTGCACATGTAACTATTCACTGCCCATTCCCAATTATTAAGTTTATTTGTTAGCAATTATTGCAATTGTACATATCGAATATAATTTATAAGCTTTAATTAAATTGGTAAAAGTATCTGAAATTAAATTATGATTCTTCAGATTATGTATTAGGGCTTCGATCAATAATTTATTGATCGAAGTATTAGGGATATTCTTTAAGTATATTCATGTAGTTGTAAGTTCAAAATACACTTTAACATTCAATTAGAAAGGAGTATTTTCGATTCAGGCAGCTTCTAATTAATTAATAATTACAATATTATATGCCATACCACGAATTAGGACTTTCGATAGGCAGCACATAAAAATATTTTTGATTAGTGACAAAAGATAATGCAGCTATTTTATAGGACGTAACATATAGGTGGAGATCTCGTTTAGTTAATTTTAATTTTTAACAATTTAATAAATGACATTTTGTGAAGAAAAACCAAACATTTCAAAGATTCACAGTGCGTTTGTATTTATAAACATCGTGCGGGAATGAATTCAAAGGGCTCAAGGCCACACAATTAAACTTTTCGAGCTGATTACATGCATCACTCACCGATATAGAGGCATTTAAAAGTCAGGCATTTGGTACCCGACTTCAGCGTAACCTTTTAATAAATTAACTGAATACCATGT
Organism: Xestia c-nigrum; assembly: GCA_916618015.1. Taxonomy (NCBI): domain Eukaryota; kingdom Metazoa; phylum Arthropoda; class Insecta; order Lepidoptera; family Noctuidae; genus Xestia; species Xestia c-nigrum. The sequence goes on along the minus strand of OU745255.1, from coordinate 13,795,813 downwards.
TAATCACAAACACCCTATCCTACTCGGTAATTAAGAAAAAGCTCAACGCCAATGTCAATCGTACTGATGATAGTGATCTTTCAATTCACAATTTATAGATACTGACTGCAGCGCAACCAGCTATTCCCATTTTTATAGTTGTTGACGACTCGACTGTAGAAAACAAAACGGAGCATGAATTAATAATACTGACACAGTGACAACAATAGCGTACATGGTGTCGTGGTTGTTATGGCGCTTGAGTGACATTGTCAGTAGGGCGGCCGCTTTTGGTAATCAAGACTACGCGTTGATCCCGACAAAACTGCGGCAGGCTTGCGGCAAAATAACCATGACGCATTCTACTTGAAACAGAGACTTTATTGTTGTCTTATATGTAATGTCATTAGATAACTAATAATCATATAATGTACTTTTTTTCAAGGTTCGCTTGCTCCGAAATCACTAAATACGTTTAGCGACAAGTGAAATTAAACCATGCTTCAGCTTCTGTTTTTTGTATTTAAGTGAGAGCCAGAATTACATTATATAATATTATTTATCGCTAAACGAATTTAGTTAGTGATTTGGGGACAAGTGGGGCTTAATTAATATGCAATCTTTGAATTTATGCATATTACTTACACGTAATTTAATAAAACTTATTGATAAATCAGTATTGATTAGAGCCTAGAAATGTTCATTATCGTAACTCCAGTTTCAAGTTAAAGTTAGGCAAAAGAAAAAAATAGCGACGTATCTGATAGATCAGGACGAATATTCGTAGTTAAGCATTTTATAATATTTTTTACAATTACCTACAATTATTATATGCAATTGACTGATAGATGTAGTGTCTAATTCTTTATGTGTGTAAATATATGATTCCAATGTATTTGAACAATTTTTGGCACAATTTCTTAAAAAAAATAACCTGTGATCTAATAATGTATTAGAATTGTGACTTTCTAAACAAATATATTTTAATATTTCACCTCTATAAAATATTAGTAAAGAGACAATGTAAAACATTAAATATTCGTAAAATATTGATTCAGATCACATATTCCTCCTGCCTACACCTCAATTTATTTGGGGTTGAGTTTCCGCAGCATGCCTTCATGATATTGATTCAGATATGATGTTTTTTTACAGAATGTAACTTTGTGAACAAAGATTTTTAAAATTGGACCACTTAATAATACTGTAAATACTGAATGTACGTACTTAAATTTTTCGTAAAAGATGTTGATACAAAAAAGCAACGTCGATTCATTGTATAAGATTAGTATAATGTATTTCAAATTATGATCAAGTTTACTAATGTATTGGTATATAAATGCATTTCAATTTTGATTTACATGTACACACATTTAATCTACAGTTTACAATATCGGCCCTTTTGATATTTTACTGTATTTTTAATTGGTTACATCCTCTGGATTCTAGCCAACATCAATAAATATGCCGTAAAGGTGTGCCATCATTTCGAAGACTAAATCAACTTTGTCTTTATGTAGCTCTATGGTAGGACATTTAATAATTTTTATTTACTTGATTAAATCGCATAAATTATTCACTTGTTTTTTTTTATTAATAATGTAACTTCATCACCACTGATATTTACTGTATCCCGGCGATATTTCTTCAGTATAAGTATTGGAAAATAAAATTGACACACCAAGTGTGTAATGCTCAGGGGGGTGAAACTTCCATACATTGGCACCAAACAAAATGTTCATCGATAGTGCTGCCATCTGTGTGTTTGAGAACACAAACTTTTCAACTGTTTTACAACTGTCATCACAGCTATTTTGGACAACTTGTCAGTGAAGTAGATAACCTAACGGTGACAGTGGCTGCCTTTTAATTAATAGGTCCCAGGTTCGACTACGCAGTCAAGAATTACTTTTTGTATTTATTTGGTGAGCAGAAACTAACAGTGCCATCTAACAGTTTAGGTACACAGTTTTAAAAACGAAAACCGAAGTTGCACATCTATCTTGTATTATACAGGGTGTAAACCACCTCATCACAAAGCCGTTAACCAAGCATTCTGTACATCAAACTAAGTAACTTTACGCAAAAATTATTGCTGGGAAACAATTTTTTTTTTTTGAGGTTATAAATCATGTTTTGAGGTAGAACTCAATGTTACGCACTTAAAACATTGTTCTGATGGATGGCTTGAATAGTACGGGGGTCGTGGAGGTGTTAAAAGTCAAACGGTTACAAAAAAAACTGGAATTTTAAAAAAAAATTGTCAAAAAGTTGTAACTGACCCCCCATATCTCCGTAACTAGAAGGTTCCCAGGTATGGTGTAGAACAAAAAAGTGATCGCAATGATGGGGAGAACAAGTGCCTTTCGGCTTCGTGAAGAGGTGTTTTACAACCTTTATAGATAGTGTATTATTTCTTGGTCCCAGTTTCTGAACCGAAGGAATGACTCTTTCATATCAAACTGTAGTCCCTCTTTTTACCACCACAGCAGTTGTTTCTTGGGGAAACCTGAACTGAAAATTAAATAAGTCTAAACCGTCAATCGCGAATCCGTCTTTAAGCGTGACATCCCACTTATCTATTTATTAGACAGGAGTTGATACTTGGAATTCATGATAATACTGCAAATAAAAAACCAGTCCACGAGATGTTAGTATAATACTAGCTGTCCCACGCAACTTCGTCTGCGTCACATAGACAGAAAATGGAAAGGAATCAAAATACCCGTTCTTGCAACATTTTTCATTCCTGTTTCGCTCCTAATAATCATAATAATAATAACCTAAAACCTTCCTCGATAAATGGACTATCCAACATAAAAAGGTTTTTTTTAATTCGAGCCGGTAGTTCCTGAGATTAGCGCGTTCAACCAAACAAACAAACATACAAACTCTTCTGCTTTATAATTTAAGTACAGATAATACTCTTCATTCCTTTTCAATGTAGTGTACACTATTCTACTAGGCAAGCCCTTTCATTTGATACCCATATTGAGGGAGCTCTTGAATAAATATGTAATCTGCCACTTTGTGGCGGCGGCCATCTTGGACTGATTTTATCAAACAGCTAGGAACAGTCCCGACTAAAGGAGGTGACGGCTTCCCATTCCGTCTCGCTCCGGACCATGGATTGAACCAGGGCCGGACGCGAGAGGTCGCCGCCGCCGATCGCCGCTACGAGGACACGGCGGTGCTCCGCCCACGCAGGGCAGACTTCCACCGTGTGCTCCACCGTGTCCTCCGGTCGATCCTCGCAGTGGAGACACCCGGGCGTTTCCTCCCGCCCGATTCGGTGCAGGTACCTCCCGATGTGAATAGCAATAAAATATTGTATTAGTTTTAGTTTTTATTATCTGTGAGAATAAGTTTGCAACCCTGTTGATATGGCAACTCTACTAATCTGTGGTTACGATTCATGGCGCCCTTGTATGTAAAACAATATTGTGTATCTTCAACGATAAGCATGAAAATAAAAGTGTACTACCATAAATACACGGGAGTTTATTTTCAAGTCCTAACAGGTTATGGGCCCAGCTGTCTATAAATCTGCTTTAGGTGAAGATCACTGGTATATTGTGGGGTGAAGGAAAATCACCGGGTCGGGCTGCCGGCGTTACGTTGTTGTGAACGCGGCGTGGTCGGAGAAAAAAAAGATAAATAACAACTCCAGCTAGTGAGTTATTATTGGCGGCGTCTGAAGGAGGTCGTGTGGTGGTTATTATCACGGCATCAGGCTGCGGGCTTACGCATAAGTAACAAAAATGGATCAACACACGATGGCCATGGCGTCCAACTCGGCTATTAAGTTGGAGGGCCATAAGAATTGGAACGTATGGAAGTTCCAAATGACCGTAACATTAAAAGGAGCTGAGCTGTACTCGGTTGTGAGTGGGATGGAGACAAAGCCAGGGAATGATGGCGAATCCACGAGTAAGGAAATTGCAGCTTGGGTGGCAAGGGATGCCAAGGCGCAAACATTAATTGTAAATAGAATAAGTGAGGCGGCGATGGTGCACATCCTTACATGCGAAAGTGCAGCTGACATGTGGCGAAAACTGCACAGTGTATACGAGGTCACGAGTGCAACAGGTACATTGATGCTGCAGCAAAGGTTTTTGCAATACAAATTTGAAGATGGAGACCTGGCAGTATACTTAGCCAAAATACAAGAAATGATTTGTCAATTGAGGCAGGCAGGAGAAGAGATATCTGAACAATTCATCATGACTAAAGTCTTGTTATCTCTACCGGAGGCATACAATCATTTCATCTCGGCTTGGGAGTCAGTGGACACAAGTAAACAGAACTACAATGATTTGGTTTCTCGATTACTTGTAGAGGAAGAGAGAATAAAGGCAAGAAGCAAAGAGAAAGAGAGTATAGCACTATATTCCAAGCAAAAAAGTGTCAAGAAATGTTATAAATGTGGGAAACTTGGACACATTACAAAGGAGTGTAAAAGCGAGGATAAAGAAAAACGTAAATGTTTCTCTTGTGGCAATGTGGGACACTTGAAGGCAAATTGTCCTAAGCGTGAGGGACAAGGAGGACAACAATCAAGTGACAAGTCCAAAGATAAGTCCAATGCATTTATTACAGTGACAGGGACAGCAATGACAACTGGGAGTGACATTACGGGGAGTGACAAGAGGTGGTTGATAGATAGTGGGGCTAGTGAACATATGACAAGTCAACGTTCAATGTTTACAAACTATCTGCCACTGTCAACATTAAAACGTTATGTTATTGTTGGAGATGGTCGTCAGTTACCTGTTGTTGGAGTTGGTGATGTAGAACTGAGTGTGTTTAACGGAGACTGTTATATAAAATCTACATTGAACAATGTGTTACATGTGCCACAAATGAAGATTAATTTGTTTTCTGTAACTAGTGCTACAAAGAAAGGTTACAAGGTTACATTAACTGATCAGCAGTGTTTGTTTTATAAGGACAATGAACTTTGTGCGATAGGCAATCGTGAAGGGAACTATTACGTACTAGAGGTGTCAAGTGGCTACATGCAAGAAAGTGTTGCAGCTGTGGCAGCGCTATCGGACTGGCATGAGCGTCTTTGTCACCAGAATGTTGAGTATGTGAAGAAGGTGCTCAAGAAAAACAACATCGAATACACTGGGGACAGTTTCCAATGTGTTTCGTGTCTAGAAGGTAAAATGCACATACTTCCATTTACCAGAAGTGAGCAGCATACCAAGGAATGCCTAGAGTTGGTGCATGCTGACTTGTGCGGGCCAATGGAGGTGGAGAGCATCGGAGGTTCAAGGTATTTCCTGCTAATAAAAGATGATTTTAGTAACTACCGGGTAATCTACTTTTTAAAACATAAAAGTGAGACAGCTTTGAAGATAAAGCAATTTGTTAATTGGGCTGAGAGACAAACAGGAAATAAAGTGAAAGTCATTCGTACCGATAATGGTGGAGAGTTCATGAACAAAGAGATACAAGAATTTGTACAAGAAAAGGGCATTAAACATCAGACGACGATACCTTTTACTCCACAGCAGAATGGCAAAGCGGAGAGGGACATGCGTACTGTCGTGGAAGCTGCAAGGTCCATGCTAAAGGGTAAAGGTCTTTCGAAAGAATTGTGGGCTGAAGCAGTTAATACTACGGTGTATGTATTGAATAGAACGTCAAAGAGTAGAGTGGACAGTCAGACACCCTATGAGACATTTCATAAACGGAGTTTTAATGTGCTGAGCCTACGTGGAGTGTTTGGAGAATATGTTTATGTTCATATCCCAAAGGAAAAGAGATTAAAATGGGACATTAAAGGGGAACAAGCAATTTTCGTTGGATATGATGACTCGAAAGGCTACAGAGTGTACTATGAGGACAAAAGGGAAGTTCATACTAAGAGGGACATAGTATTTCTGGATACAACAACACAGAAAGAGACAGAAAGTAAGGAAATACAGAACAATGAAAATGTCATACTACTGGATGTTCCTACAGAGAGAAATACAGAAGAAGAACTACATGATGAGAGTGATGATGAATATTATGACATGGACACAGAACAGGAGCAAGGAAATGGAGTAGAACAAGGTGTTACAACAGAGATGTCAGAAGCAACAGAAGAAACTGGACAAGAACAGGCAGAAACAGAAGGAAATGAGGTTCAAGGAAGAAGTAGAAGAAGGGTAAAACCAAGATATCTTGATGATTATTACCTATATGTTGATGAACCAAGAAACTATAAGGAAGCTATGATATCTGTAGAGGCTGAAAGCTGGAAGGAGGCTATAAGAAGAGAGCTTAATCAACTAAAAGAAAATAATACATGGACAGAGATAGATTCTATACCAGAAGGAAAAGAAGTGATTAGCTCAAAATGGGTTCTAAAGAAGAAAGATAATAGTTATAAGGCTAGATTAGTTGCAAGAGGCTTTGAGCAGAATTGTGATGATGATCTGTATGCCCCTGTGGCAAAGCTTAATACATTTAGAGTCTTTGTATGTGTAGCTACTAAGTTAGGGTTAGAAATAAATCAAATGGATGTATGTGGAGCTTTTTTAAATGCACATCTTGATGAGGAGTTATATTTAATCTTGCCTGAGGGAACTGATTCTAAGTATGTAAAACTTAACAAATCTATTTACGGCTTAAAGAAGTCTCCAAAATGTTGGAATAAAACTTTTAATGATGTCATGTTGTCTTTAGGTTATAAGCAATCTGATAAGGATTATTGTTTGTACTCTAAATGTGAAGGAGAAAAGAAAACATTTTTGTTATTGTATGTTGATGATATATTATACTTTGGGAATGACAAAGAAGATATGTGTAAACTGAGAAATGTACTATGTAAAACATTTAAAATGAAAGAATTGGGTAATGTTAGTAAATTCCTGGGTATTGATGTTAAACAAGATTTAAATAAGGGGATTACTGTTATATCACAAAAAGATTACTTGAGAAAATTGTTATCACAGTATAATATATTGGATGGTAAAACACTGAAGTTACCTATTGATAAAAATTATAATTTTCATATCTTAAAGAGAGATAGTTCAGAGAGTATTGAAATAGAGAGTAAATGTAGAAGGCTGGTAGGGAGCCTGATGTATGCAGCTATGGGCACTAGGCCAGATAAATTGTTCAGTAAGTAATCAAGGGGATGACTATTGTTAAGGGGAGGTTATGTTTAGGGTTAGCTCTGGATTATTTTTGTGAAAGAAAAGACTTGTGTTTTGTTTTCAAATATTTTATTGAGGGGAGGTGTGAATAGCAATAAAATATTGTATTAGTTTTAGTTTTTATTATCTGTGAGAATAAGTTTGCAACCCTGTTGATATGGCAACTCTACTAATCTGTGGTTACGATTCATGGCGCCCTTGTATGTAAAACAATATTGTGTATCTTCAACGATAAGCATGAAAATAAAAGTGTACTACCATAAATACACGGGAGTTTATTTTCAAGTCCTAACACCCGAAACATCCGTGTCCGGTGAGGACCTGCGTCAGGCGGAAGGTGAGGACGCCGTGGCGCCTCTCCAGCCACTCCTCAAAGAGGGGACTTACCGCCACTATCGTGGCGTGCCCTGCACGGGGTTGCGACAGTCGCTCTCTCCATGTCGCGTTACGTAATCGCCTCGCTTCGAGACAAGCTCAAGCATGCGTCAAGCGCGGTGCTGTACGTGGTCGACTTGCAGTTCCCGCGTTGATGGTTCTCCATACTCTAGCTTACGTCTCTCCGTACACGCCCCTACCACTGTCTGCGTTGCCGAAAGTACTTTCATAACCGTGCGCTCAGAGGCGTCTTTACCTATGGTGCAGGGTGTGCCGCGCACACGGGCGCCGGGCGCCCTCTAATGCGACACCTCCAAAGATGCGTCGATACCGGCGCTCTCAAAGACCCTTTTTTTGCTGTCCCGCAACCCCGGCAGGCCCTTGCGGGCCCCTTTACTTTGCTGACATCTCATTGAGGCGCACGTGGCACACGAACGCGCCGTTGACACGGCTTGCCGTCATTAGACGGACTCGTGCGACCTCCCTTGCGCCAGCACCAGGGTGTCGTCTGCGTAGCAGACTACGTTGACGCCTATGGGGAGGTCGGCGCGCAGCACCCAGTCGTAACCGATGTTCCACAGGAGCGGCCCCAGAACCGATCCCTGTGGGACACCGCACGAGATCTCTCGCCGGTTCCATTCTCCGCTGCGACCGGGGTAGATGACGGCCCTATCCGTCAGGTAGACTCCGACCACACGACGGAGGTAGGTCGGCACCCGGTGATAACGGAGTGCCTCCCTGATGCAGCTGCAGGGCAGGGAGTTGAAGGCGTTGGCGATGTCGAGAGACCGCCAACGCATATTACGTTAACGTTACCGTATTTGTCAATTTTACGGTGACATATATATGTCACCGTAAAATTGTCAAATACGTTATATTGTAATATCTCTAGCGATATTGTAAAGCAACGACCATACAGCCTATAGACGCCTAATACACGGATCTATCGCACGAAAACTATTCTGTCAACTCGCTCAGGTACGAGGTACGCGAGGGGGACGGGGTACTGCTTTCTGATTGGCCAATTCAAGGTCACTGCATTTCACTAAGGATGGGACAGTTTTAAATCAAACAAGAAAGTATCGATATTTTGTAACTGTTGGTATAATAAAATATGTTTTTACATACCTAACTTGCATTTAATTACCTTCTTTATTCTAATTACGATTGAATCATGTAGGTAAAATATCAGAACTTAAATGAACTTAGTAGGCGGTGACGAGTTTTGCATAGGGATAAAACAATCTTCGGTAAAATGACGTGAACATATTACACTTTAAGTGATGGGATCCAATTCTCTTGCTTGGTTGCAATTATCCATTTATTTTTTAAATCAGGATCATGTGGGTATCTAAAATTAATAAATTAAAGTTTCACAATTTATCAGATGTAATCTGACCGATCTCCGTGATCTGTCATCTTTTGTAATTTTTAATTATTAAAAATATATTTTTTGCATAAATAAATAGTTATAGGTTTTTGTTTTGCTCTATCGACAACAGAAGTGGTCGTACAATTTGGAACATCACTAATTATGTTCACCAAACATCGAGGAAAAGAGATAGCGAAAAAAGTATGGGGTATGTCTATCAAAGCCTGTACCTCAATTGTTGAGACTGTAGCGCCGTATTTAGCCTCAATATTTAATTTGTGCGTAGATCAAGGGGTCTTCCCAGATCTAATGAAATTCAGTAAGGTAATACCGCTTTTTAAATCCGGAGACGGTAAATACACCAACAATTATAGGCCCGTATCCGTGTTGCCGGTTTTCAGTAAGGTGTTTGAAAAGATAATGCTCAATCAGATGCTTAACCATTTTAACACCAATAAAATCTTACACGAACAGCAGTATGGTTTCACCAAAGGACGTTGTACGACTGACGCCGGTGTCACTTTATTAAAACACATTTTTACTGCATGGGAAGAGGCACAAGATGCCATAGGAATCTTCTGTGATCTTTCGAAGGCATTTGATTGCGTAAATCACGAAACCCTTATTTTGAAGCTTGAGCATTACGGTTTAGGTAAACTTGCGCTCAGTTTAGTAAAATCTTATCTGAATGATAGACAGCAGCATGTACAAGTAAAGGGTGTAAATTCGATGGGTTTAAAAGTAAAAATGGGTGTACCACAAGGTTCGATATTGGGTCCCTTCCTCTTTTTAGTATACATTAATGACCTACCCCATTTATTTAACAACCATCCGCAAATGGTGTTGTTTGCTGATGATACTTCTTTAATATTTAGGATAAACAGACGTGCCACAAATCTTGACGACGTAAATTTCGCCCTACTGCAGGTTCATAATTGGTTTACCGCTAATAATTTAGTACTAAATGGGAATAAAACTAAGTGCATAAGATTTGCTTTACCAAATGTCAAAAGTAGTGATTGTGACATAGTATTGAATCAAGAGAAACTTGAATTTGTCAATAAAACGGTTTTCTTGGGAGTTACGCTCGACCACAGGCTACAATGGGGTCCTCATTTAACATCTCTTGCAGGCCGGCTGAGCTCAGCAGCGTATGCTGTTAGAAAAATCCGTCAATTTACTGATGTTGATACGGCGAGGATAGTCTATTTTAGTTATTTTCATAGTATTATGTCATACGGTATTTTACTATGGGGACGGGCTGCAGACATCGAGTCTATTTTTATTCTGCAGAAAAGAGCCATCAGAGCCATTTATGAATTACGTAGACGCGATTCTCTAAGAGAACTGTTTAAGGAAATTAATATCATGACAGTACCTTGTCAATACATATATGAAAACATCATGTATGTTAGGAAAAATTTGCATTTATTCAGTAAAAGAGGTGACAGACACCACTATAATACTAGAAATAGGGACCAACTAGTTCAGCCAGGTTTCAGGCTTGCTAAAGTAGATTCATCTTTCATGGGGTACTGTTTAAAATGTTACAATAAAATACCTCCCCACATTCTACAACTGAATGAGACGAAATTTAAATCTTGTGTAAAACGCACACTATGTAGGCAAGCATATTATAAGCTGGGAGATTACATTGAGGATAAAAATGCTTGGCTAAATGCTGGTCCTGCTCCGCAACCATAGCTGCATAGGTGCAAACTTATTGGACAATATTATTGTGGTAGCTGCAGAAGATTGTAAAAATATTCTTGCATTGTATAGATTCCATCTCTTAGTATTGTATAATTGCATAGCACATGTGTGAGTACCATGTACTGTAAAGCTACCATTTGCATTTAGTTATCTTTCATTGACTTGAATATGCCTTGGTGGCTGAGAGAATGTCATGCTCGCTTAAATGTCTTGCTGATGGTGGCGGGTGGGTCGGGTCATTTAGTTCCCTTCAATATGGTTGAATTGAATGGCGCTGATCCATGCGTCATGTTCGTGAACGGGCGCTGTCAGTCGGGACTGGTCATCTCTTAGCTGCCATGGATCATTTGAATTGCTTTACTTTATAAATTGTTGATTTTTTTTTTTTTTACTCTGGACGCTCTTATTCTTCACGTCTTTCTACATCGTTCTCACATATATGTATAATCTCAACATGAAATATGTAACCAAGATTTTGTAACAACATTTTTGATTGAAAAGAGTGTCCATGGAGTTTCTTGCCCGTTCTTCTCCATAGAGATCTACGCTAGGGAATGGGCAACTACAGTACATTCTCAAGTTATTATGCCTTGTGTCTGTGACTGTAGCCTTTTTTTTTCGTTTTATCGACATTCAAAAGTGCCGTAATGGTCTAGTTGAAATAAATGATTTGACTTTGAGTTTGAGTTTGAGTACTTTCAATAGAAAGGGACACGATCATAAAAGACATCAAGTACGACCAGTATAAGATGAACTCCGATAACTATTGTCAGAAAATTAATCTATTTTAGATTATTGAACTTTTACACTGGTGTCGATTCTGTTGTGCACAAACTAAACTTAATTTAGACTATTGCTATCTTTTACTAAAAGGCAGTGCGAGAAAAGGACGGCCATAGCTATGCACTTAGTTAGAGATGTCAAACTAGTTTATGCCTTGCGCTTCACCGTGTTTTTAGTCGACATGTTTTTACACGTGCACCCTTCATTTGTACGGAAATATTAGTTCGAATTAAATTTGACAGCTCTAAATTACGTCTGTCTCTTTCTCGTTTTATTAGTGAGAAAAAGATAATAATAGCCTAAATTAAGTTTAGTTTGTGCACAACAGAATCGACACCATTACCGATGAAATGTGATACTGTCTTTCAGTAAACTGGAAGTCCGTCTTTCTTTATCACACCAACGTATTATACACGGGGCCATATTATGTCTATTTTTTAAAGGAGTATTAATGCGGAAGTGTTTTCGGCTCACAGGAGTGGTCGAAACTAATGCGAACTCGGTGAGCGACGACGGTTATAAGATCTATTCCCCTTATGTGTTGACAGACATCGGTCGCCTGTTATTAGGAGTCTATAGGCTGTATGGTCGTTGTTGTAAAGTCTCGAATTATTGTCAAATGAACATACTGCTTACAACAAAACGCATTATTTTTCGTGATAATTTGTTTTTTTTTTTCAATAAACCGCTATCTGTTTGCAAGCCAATTCGAAATTAAATAAAATTTTTGATAAGGGGTCAGAAGTGAAAAAACTTTTTCACTTGCTCTAAAAGTACGCCATTATTGCCCTACGAAGCGGGATTGAAGTGACCGTTTATTCCTTAAGAAGTAAAAAGTAATTTAAAAAATGGAACGTTCTGTTTCTCTGAAACATGGTCACAAAAGAGTGACCACTTATCAAAAATTTTATTTAAATTTCGAATTGGCTTGCAAATAGAAAGCGGTTTATTGAAAAAACAAATGAACTCTTCAACGCAAGAAAAATTGATGGTTGTTTATGTGCATCGTTGATTTTTAATAGTAGATTGTATCATAAGGGAGCAAAATAATATTTTTACGGCGAGGGCGCTTTTTTGAATCCAGAGCGAAGTGAGGGATTCTAGAGTAGAATCCCGAGCGTAGCGAGGGATTCTTTAGTAGAATCCTGAACGTAGCGAGGGATTCAAAGTACGTCGCCCGAGCCAAAAATATATTTTGCGCCCGAGTGATACACTCTACTTTTCATCACCCACTATGAGAAAATAAAAGGCGCCTCATATTTTATTGTAATATTGATATTTAATGAAACAGAGTAACAACTAAATTGAAATTAAGTAGTATCTAATAATAAAACAACTAAAAACTTATATTTACATTTGAGACATTTTCACAATTTTGAAAATTAATTGTTACAGTTTTATTAGGAATAGAGATTGTTGTAGATTTAATTTTATTCTGCGTGTTTGAAATAATGTCAGAATGTGGCTCATTTTGAGGAAAATGTGACGGTGAATCTCTTTGTTTGGATGTACATGGGCGCGGCGACAGTGGCATGGATGGATTAACTGAAGGTTGCAATTTAATGTTTTCCACGATGCGTTCACATGTTTTCGCCTTGTTCTCAATGGAATCTTCTATATATCCCTCTGCTACAGCACTCGACTTCCATCCTCCATGTCGCTTGAGAACAGTTAAGTCCGCTCCAGAATCTGCCAACAGGGTAGCAGAAGTGCGACGAAAACAATGTCCTGTATATAGCTTGATATCTGGTAACTTCAAATAAGTAGCGATTTCTTGTGGCATGTAAGAAATTTTATTTTTTCCCATAACTTGTTTGAAGCACTTGCCATTTTGATAACGGATGAAAAACCGATTGGTCTTTATATCAGCAGGACGCAGGTCCAGGTATTTCTGTACAATAGTTTTGTATTCTCCTCGGATTACGAAGGATCGGTCAATTTTTGTTTTTGTGTCTGTCAGCTTTACTAACAGTAAATTATCCGAGTGATTTTCGACATCATCAACAGTTATTTTTAAAAGTTCATTGCCACGACAAGCTCCATGTACTCCGAAAATTAAAGCCACCTGTAACAAAACCGAATGTGAATAAGACAAGTACCTATCTATCGAAGTACAGGTTACAATAAAATGCGCATTTTAAAACACTGGCTAAACTTTACTAATCCACCATATATACATACATAGTTACTTACTTTTACGGCAAGAAAGATGTTGTCGGGTGCCTCATTAAGGAAAGTCTCCACGTTTTTGACTGAGAACACTTTGGATTTTTTAGGTTTAAATCCATCAGACATCCTCTTCAGATACGCTATTAATTTCGAATATGTGTCCAGTTTTACGTCGTTATTAGAACTGACTGTTGATTTTAGCATTGAGTAGGTACTCCAAAGTGTGGAAGGTTGTTTAGTTTTGGCTAAGTACTGGAAGTAGGCCAAAAACACAGATTCTGAAAAATTCTTGGCGCCTCTTGAATTTCTCCATTCAATAAAATTACCATAAGCTTTCATATATTTCTCCCGGGATTTTGCAGGTAGTAGATTATCCATCACATTTCTTGCGTCAGTTCTAATACTATCAGGAGTTAATTCTATACTTTCACTGTCACTTGAAGAACTCATTTTTCAAAACAAAATCATTAATTTCTATCAATCCGTGAAAATTGACGAAAACGCGGGCTATAGTTCGCGCGTTTTTAATTTTATTTCTTTTTTTTTTTGTATTCAGCCGGCGCGCGGCGCTACTATGGGCCGTCGCACCAGCCAGTCTTTATTCAAACAATATTTGCGTTCGATTTCTTGGGCGCTGAACACAAGATGTTCCAAATTCAAAAAGTGCGCGGCAAAGATAATTGCGGCGCACTTATAAAGAGGATTAAAAACTCATTACTGCCCGCTAAAAGTTTCTTATAGAAAACACCACCTTTGGGTGCACTTAAAGGCGAACCAAGTCGTCTTTTTCGAATAGATGGGATGAAAAAGTATGTGCAATGCCTCTGTTGCGAGCCGCTGCAGTAATGTAGGTATTAAAAATCTGTGGAGTGTGGATCATCTTCATTGCGAAAATGTTGAGAGTTCGTGTTGTGATTAAAATTATTAATCTGTGACTGCCCTGATAGAAGAAAAAACTGACCGCTCAGTTCAGAATTTTTGTCGAGTGTAAATTTGATTTATTCGGTTTCAAATGACTATTTTTCTCGCACTTGAAGTGAAAAGTACAGTTTGCACCTCGAGACTAAACGCCATTTTTATATACCCTCGCTTTCATTGTCTCCCGCGCAAGCTCGGGAGTCAAACCACCTCGGGTATATAATGGCTTCGTTTAGTCCCTCGTTATAAAATATACTATATATTCCCCTAAAAAGCGTAGTCGACAGAGCCCCGCTACGCCCCTATTTCCGAGTGCAGGTGCCCCAAGTCCCGATTATGGGGGCAGAGATACTTCCGTATGTTCAGTTGACGATAATTCGAGATATTACAATATCGCTAGAGAGAAACACGTTATATTGTAATATAACGTGTTTGACAATTTTACGGTGACATATATTTGTGTGTACGAGCGTCCTGTTTGTTACGAAACTATAATAGTTTTTAAATTAAATATTTTTGAAAGAACTACAAACTTGTGATTTTTTTATTCTAATAACCCCTTCCTTCCTAAAAAAAAACTTTTTGCAACCAGATATCATTTAAAATTGCACCATTTGCATACGAATTTCCGTTTGAAAATATAACAGTGTTAGTATTCAATTTTGACCCCGCTCCTACTTGACTAGAGGGCGCCAGTGTACTGGTTGCACAAGGGCTAGAGCAAAGAGTAAAGTAATATAATGGATAGGCTAGAGACGCCTCTGCGAGCGCTACACCTCTCATAAGCTTCGAATTCAAAATGATTGAACTAGTGCCGCCTAGCTGTAGCAAAGTCGACGTGCCGTAGCTTCTGATCCGCTTACGTTACGTGGACGCCAAGGGGTAAGGCGAGGCGGTGACGATCTGCTCCTGAGTTGATACGTGTGCTGTGACTTATTCACCTTTCAAATCAAAATCGGTTTATCCGTTCGGGAGCTACGATGCCACAGACTGATACGTCAAACGATGTCACCTTGGGTCGGTTGCGTCGGGGTTTAAAAATAGGGTCACCATAAAGAATCAAACCACTCAAATTGTCAAATTTTTATTTTATTATTTAGCATAATAATTACTCATACAGTAAGTACATGTACTTAATTGAATTCAAGCATTAAAAACTTATAAAACCAATTTGTCGCACTTTTCGAACCAAGCCTTAGGAACATACTTCGGGACATTCTTCCATTGCTTAATAACATTGTAAGTAGCCAAATCAACGATAGAAAACTGATTTTGATACATCCAGTTTTTTTGCATTGCAAATAATTTTGTAACAACTACTTCTTTATTTTTTTCTGATGTTCTTTCCAACAAGTGGCACAAGTCAAGTAAGTAGTCAACATAATGATCGTCAGAATTGTACGGAATAACACTTGGGTAAACATATGAAAGGTATCGTAATATGTTCACATTGCCTACAATAGGAACATCCAGAGTAGACAACTTCAATTCTGTGTCAGCCGAAACTGTAAACAAAATAGAGTGGCATTAATATAACTTGCAATTTTATTTTATTAAAACATACCAGTCAGCCTTTATCTTTTTTTAAACAATTATCCACTAACTACATGCTCCAAATAAATGTGTATTTTTGTTTAATCATTCCAAGTCATTCATGCAATAGGGGCGAGCCATCCATCAGGAACAAATTCAAACTGTGTGACTGCTACTGAGAAATTATTGATGGAAAAACATGATAATGCTTTACTCAGCCTAAGTATCCCGCCCAATACCTCCTGCTCAGCAGTCACATGCGCAACCATTAGGCCCAGACCCCAGAAGGCTGTTGTGTTTATCTATAAAGAATGAATTAGAAACTTACCACATTTAAATATCAGCCTTAAATTTACTTTAGGGTTATTTTTCGATACTTGAATATTTTTAACAAAGTTGTTTATTTTTGGTACTTTCTCGCTAGGTACTGAAGAGTGAATGTGCCATGAAATATTGAGTGACACAGATGTTTCTTTTAAGATAACATTCAAATACCAGGGTAAACTGTCTGGACTAAGGATCAATACAACTTCTTGAGGCACAGGTAACTGAAATAAAATAAAATTATGAAATATGGATGTGATTAATGAGTCGAGTTTTAATACTAATCTTTGTGTGAAAAGTGGTTTGAATCATGAACAAGTAACTTATACTTTATTTATTTTTTAGAATTTGCCTTACATGAGTCAAGATGATACAACATAATATGTTTGTATATATTCATTTAATTTGGCTAGTATCATATCACTGTCTATGTAAAAATATTACAAATGATCTCAAACTTACACATTTTCCAGGTTTGCTTGTTTTAACATCTTGACTCGGCAGCCTGTTTTCTACTTTGCAATATGAACTGATCGTCTTAATTCTGTCATATAAGGTATCCAATTTTTTTAATAATTGTTCTTGGCGTTGTTCTAGTTCAGACATTTTATTTGATCCCTGTAAGATAAAAAAAATTAATTGAATTCCTATACAACCATACATTATTATTATTATGTATACACTTATAGGTTAGAATAAGAACACTACTGCTCTCATTAACTGCTTATCATTGAAGCAGGTTACACCGTGTTTCCGGTCGATATCCATAAACTTCAACCGGTCATTGTACTCATCTTTATAAACAACTTTTACTTTTTCAGGGTGAATTGTGAAATGACCGGTCGACTTTTAGGGATATTACTGGAAACACTGTGTATAAGTTATAAAAACAATTCCTAAATTAAGAAAAACCAAAAGGAATATTCTTAAGGATAGGTTGCCTCATGGGGAAAAAGGCATTTACTTAATTCATCATTATAATCCAACTGTAGAATTTGATTGATGGACATGTTATGTATGTTATTAATAATAAAAGCATGTTAAAACTGAGAGAGAAGAGGCCCACTATGTTATGTATGTTATTAATAATAAAAGCGTGTTAAAACTGAGAGAGAAGAGGCCCACTATCACTAAGCCCATCATCCTCTCACTGGTTAAGCTCAATGTTACCTTCATCAAAATTTCACTCATTCATGAGTAGATTTGGGCTCAGTTGTGGATGGGGATGAAGGATAGAATCTGGATCTATGGTGTTTGTATATAATTCACTCTTGAGTTGGAGTGCACGTTACCGGTAACACATAACAGTTTTTAAGAGCTGTCAACTAAGTGTTAGTTTGGGTTTGTCTTACGCACAACATTCACAGGTATACATATAAATTATTTAATAACTTCAGTGACATAAACCTTAAGAAACTTGATAACCTGGTTACTGATATGGATGTCGCTATCATCTTCTCTAGAGCAATCTGTCCGATATTTGACGGAATACATGCAGGTCGGCAAAGGGATTTCTTTATCATGAACAATTATTTTCTTCATATGATACATCATTTCGCAGAGATGATACAAAAATCGCTATTTTATTATTATTCTTACCAAACTGAATTGGAATTAAATTGAATCGCCTTAGCCACGTTTCGTTCGGCGTTCGAGATCGATATTCGATCGTAATGATCAAATGACAATGACAGTTGACACTTGCGTGACAGTCATGCCAAGTTTTTGGCACAGATTAGATATTAGTAGGTTTTTGGCCGCAATCCGAACTACAAACTAATCGATCACAACGCTCGTGAACGCTTTCACAGTGAACATAACCTGAAACCAAAACCTTTCACAGGACCTATTTTTTAAAATGGAAGTTATGTTGTGTAGTAAATAATATACCCGCAATATAGGTTTTATTTAACAAAATTCAACATTCAGTATTGATATAATGACACAATCCTGACAACTCAGTTTCTTCTTTAAAGTATTGAGCAAGGAGTTAATATTATTTTACTACATGTTGGTTAAGCTCGTCCGCAATATTCACTTGAATACTTATGGTTGCAATGTGCACAATTTCTTAAAATGCCACGATAGAATCGTGAGATTTGACTCACTAAGTTCATAACACAGATTAGATATTAGTAGCTAGCTGTTTCATAATAAAACAACAGAACCTACAGTAGGTTCTGTTGTTTTACACAACAGTAACTGTTGTGGGTGTTGATGCTGCGCTCCATTGCACGTTCACAAATCTTGAGCTTGGACTCTTGAATATTTGTCAAAGTCCAAGTCGGGTATCCCTAAGTAAAAATGAAATGGGAAGAATGCACATGTCCATGATTTTACGCTTGAATGACAAAGAAAGGTTTCCTTTCAGTAGCTCTTTCATGGACAAGTAGCTCTTAGGCTTTGGCTACACTAAGCAGCGATTTGCGATGCGACTGGAAGAGCGAAACGAGAAAAACTTGGTATGGTTACATTCCAAGCGTATATTCTAAAAACAAATTCGCTTCAATTTCACTATGTTTGTGTAGCCGATGCCGTGATTAAACTATTAAAGTAATGTTGTTCCGATCGCATAAAGAAATCAAAGATTGCCACTAATATTTGTTGTACAGTGTAGCCATATACGTGAGCATTAATTTACTTGTTTTAATCGGTCATGTCTCGCAAGTCGCGTCGCAGCCTAATATAGCCTCAGCCTTACACAACCTACGACTGTCATTTTTGACAGAGCTCACATTGATATTTATTTAGGGCATGGTCGGTGTAATCGCAAGAATGCGCATGTCATGTGACGTCATCTATGACGATTCAAGGGACATCGATATCGCGCTCACGGTAATAATAGGGTTTCCATTTGAGAATTAAAAAAAAAAATAGTTTCCAAGAACTCGGCAGATGGCGTTGACCTGACCACGTTACTATCTAGGTGCCAAAGCCAAACAAAAGAAACGCTTGAAAAAACACGTCACATAGGCTCGTTGTCTGACACTTTCGTTTGCATTAGCTTCCGAATATAACCATTAGGTCCAATAGTGGAAATTATGTGATGTTCTGTTCCTTGTAGTTACGTCCCGAGATCAGCGCCATCTATCCAGCGACTAGGGAAGAGTTTAAAAAGAAAATCCCTCATTTGGAATGGATTTTTGGACGCTCAAATCGATTATAACGTTATTCGGAATGCGGCCTTAGAATACACGTTTTTCCAATGCTGGGGCCACACTAACAAGAAATGCCATTAATTGCCAAATGGACATAAGCCACGTATTAACGTGATAATATGACAACGGCATTAATGTTCTTTCGATAGTCGTATCTTCGAGTCGAGAAACTCTTTCTATCTAAATATCCCAACAAAGCGACCAAAACCCAAGAAAAGGTGTGTTTGATTTTTTTTCTGTATGGCTTACGAATAAAAAGCATGTCTATGATTTCACGGAAATCCAAACGTTTGTTATGTTGCACAAATCAATGAACACCAAAGACAAATTCATTCTCAAGTTGACTATATCCGTTTCATCGTTTTTGTTTCAAAACAACGCTAAATATGATTACATTCATACGAAAGTAATTTTTAAAATATTTTTATTATTATTCACTTTTAACTGTGTCATTAGTATGAAGAAAAGATAAAAATATCTTTAAAAGAAGTTAAAATGAGTCTTCTAATCGAATCGTTTCGAAAGAAAGAAAATGGCTGCCGATGTGTTCTGTGCGGCAACTACCACTCTTGCCAGTGATAACTTTCGATAAACTATTCAGGAATACAGCCCCAATCTGATACATTTTATTTTATGAATTATTACGTGTGCATCAGTTAACTTCAAAGATAATGTTAATTTGTCGTACCGAAAATTCAATACCTACAAATTATGAAAACGACATGGCGGACTGACAATCAACCAATAGGAAGCCAGCATCAAGCGTTTCAGAATTGCATGTACTCGCATTTCGCGTCATTACGTTTCGGTGCCTTCTTTCTCCTAGAAAATTTTAGTAGGTGATCTTTTGATATCAGTGAGTTGATTGACTTTTCAGTTAATTACTAAGAAGACAGTGTGAATATTGTGTTTAAAATTGTTATGAGACGATCGTTTGATGTGAAGCATCCCGACGGCTGGGATCATGACTGCGTTGGATTTAGGATGAACTGAAATGCAATACCATCTTTTTGTTTTTGTAAACAAGACTATGTTTTTACGATACACGTGCGAGACTGTATACAATTGACAGTTGTTTTCAATGATGTCGGGAAGGGGGGCAAAGAAACGCGGAAGGCCTCCAAAATCAGGGAGTTTTGAGAAAAGCAGGAAATTCCAGTACCATCTGTTGAAAAAACCAAAATATTTACTAAATCAACAAAATGCGGGGTCAGCTTCTTTGGTTAGCACACCCTCAGCATCAAGAGCATCGTCTCCTCAAGGGAGCGATATAAGTAGGCGAAGTACACGAAAACAAAGAGGAGGAAAGGCGCATAAAAATAAAAGAGGTGGAATATCAGGTTCGTATTCACGAAGAGGATACAACCCACAAGCTGCAGATTACCATGAATCGGAATATCACTATGGATCTGATTTTGGAGATGAGTACAGTGATAGGTCTGAAGCAGAAGAAGATCGCGCCAGTGAAAGTTCTGAAGGAAGTGTGGGTGACGCTGCCGCGAGCGATAGTGACTTTTCGGTCAGCAGCTTCAGCACTACCAGTGGTACTCCTCGTAAGGTTAATCATTTACTCAGACCACCTAGTCCAGATCCACTATGGCTTCAACAGGAACGACAAATTCCAGCCCTAGGCCTTCCTCCTTCATCAGACGATTTACTAATTCCCCAGAATTTAATTTTGCAAGTTGTTGGTGTTTATGAAGTGTTGAGACACTTCAGGCATCTGGTGCGACTGTCACCATTTCGCATAGAAGATCTGTGTGCAGCTATAAGTTGTGAAGATCAGAGCAATCTACTTGTAGAAGTGCATATGATGCTACTCAAAGCTTTGTTAAGAGAAGAAGATGCTCAACAGACACATTTCGGTCCACTGGACCATAAAGACAGTGTTAATATTACTTTGTTTTTATTAGATGTCATTACATGGCCTGAAGTCCTTAGAATTTACATAGAAAGTGACAAATCATTTGATCAAAATGTGGTCAGAATTTTAAATGCAAGTGAATATCCCTTCACAACTGTAGAGGATCGTCTTGCAGTTCTTCAATTCTTATGCAATCAATTTTTAATAACCAATCCTGTTCGAGATGATCTGCTTAGTGAAGGTGAGTAAAGTTTAACATAACATATTACTGCCGGGCTAGCATGGGCAGGGGATACAACTTTTATCCACCGGTTATTTCCACTGACAAGGGACAAGTCAGTGGAAATGACAGCCGGGCTAGCATGGGCAGGGGATAAAACTTTTATCCACCGGTTATTTCCACTGACAAGGGACAAATCAGAGGAAATGACAGGTGGAGAAAATTTTATCCCCTGCCCATGCTAGCCCGGCTGGAGAAGAAAATTTTATCCCCTGCCTATGCTAGCCCGGCTGCTACTAACTGTTGCAATTTCCCTTGTGATACAAAGAAGTTTTCTACTGAGGTTTTTTCTTGGGAATTGACCCTATTGCTATATGCTTAATGTAGGGTGCTATTTTCTATTATTGCATCAGGCCTGATACCGTAATGTTTTCTTTGTGTAAAAGGAGAATGGGCACTTATAATTAATTACTTTACTGTAATTTTGGCTTTTCGGAAATGGCCAGTTTAATTGTACTAAACTACCTACATTAGTCTCTTTTCTTACACAAATTATTATTCAATATCTGGATGATAGGGCTTTGCACGGTTTTGTTTTTTTGGTGACATTTTCTATAACTGAAACCTGGCTAGACCGATTTACCATTCCCGTAACCCCTACATACTAAATTTCATGAAAATTGCTGGAAATGGTTTCTGGGAATTGCTTGTATAATGGTATTCGATTTAGTCTTATGGTAACATTAATTTTGAACATTACTTACCAATAAACGGGTGTTTACTTTATTGATATAAATTAAATTAAAGCTACCTATAACAATTAAATAAATGAAGGAGAATAAAATTACAAAACTCCAAAGCCACATTTTTAAAAAACAATTTTAATCACAAATCCATATATTGCTTTAATCTGCCCAACCTTGTTTTATATCCCAATGAATTCATTTTATGTCTTATGATTCTCTCCTATGTCTCTGAGCCCATTATAGTTTTACTGCCTGAGTCAAAGCCTATATCATCTTTACCTTTGCCATTGATAAATTCAGTATGGAATCATTCATGATATCATTTGAATTTTGTTGACAGGATGTTAAATTAAAGTCAATAATTTGCATTTATACCAAAATATAGAATATGTGTCTACTGTCTTCCTATATTGTGAACTCCTTAAACAAATTTGTACAATTTATTAACTGTAAGAGTTATAATTTCTTGTATTCCTTGTAAAGTTATTGGATATTGTCAATTTAGCTTTTTTATTTGTTAATCTCCTTTTTTCAGATCCTCTTATTTTTGTTCATACTTTCAATATCAAGCTTTTTGTTATTTAAATATACTAAATAAATTAAAATCTATTTTACAGTTCCCATACATTATGATGATCATTGCCGAGTGTGCCATCGTTTGGGAGACCTTTTATGTTGTGAAACGTGTCCTGCAGTCTTTCACTTAGAATGTGTCGACCCCCCATTAGGGGACGTACCATCTGAAGACTGGCAGTGTGCCCTGTGCAAGCAGCATAAAACAATGGGAGTCACAGATTGCCTTCCTGATGCTGAAAAACAGGGTTTAATGTGTAGACATGAGCATTTGGGCTTTGACAGACATGGAAGAAAATATTGGTTTATAGCTCGACGTATATTTGTGTAAGTATTCCTCATAAAATATTAAACTATTTGTAAATTATCTCATCAAGTTATTGTTGTTTGGTTGGTAATATAATTTTAAATAACAAATATTTATGGTGTTTCAAGCACAAAGCCAGGCCCCATTCTCACTCCTCGTGGCGGCGATCGGCGGCGGCGACCTCTCGCGTCCGGCCCTGGTTCAATCCATGGTCCGGAGCGAGACGGAATGGGAAGCCGTCGCCTCCTTCTGCGAAGCAGTCATGCTAGCGAAGGAGGTGGCGGAACGAGAGAGGGAGAGATCCTCTCTTCCCGGCCGCCGCGGGAGACGCAACGGGCGTCGGGGGCCACGTGGTGGCTACCGGCCACCGTAGATGCGGGCCTGTGGACGGCTGGCTATGGGCTAGCTAGCCGTCCGGCCGTCTAACGACGACGACAGGCCGTGTCGACGGCGCGTTCGTGTTCCACGCGCGCCTCAAAGAGATGTCAGCAAAAAGAGAGGGGCCCGCAAGGGCCGAAGCCTGCCGGGGTTGCGGGCCTGTTCGAAAGAGATACCGCGGCCCCGGAACGTAAAAGGCGAGGAAGGAACATGGATGGTTTTTAGTCAGTAAGAGTCTGACACTCCCTCCCGCTCCGCCCAGAGTGGCGGGGGACATTGGGGATGATTTCCCATCCTTAAAAAAAAAAAAAAAAAGGCCCCATTCTCACACCTGAAATTCCGCATTCTAACAAGCAAACTATATTTTATATTTTTCTACTAACTTAAAAGCATCTTAATAAAAATAAAATTACTTTTTTAGTGAAGCCGAAAATGGTGATGTGTGGTATTATTCATCACCTCAGCAATTCGAAGAACTATTCAATGTATTAGATTCTGATGAGATGGAGGCTCCGCTAGTTCGGGAACTATTGGAAATGAAACAAGAAATTTTAAGACAAATGGACATTACAGAGCGCTTGACAAACCAAGTCAAGGGAAATCGGAAGTCCTACTTGGAGATTGAAAACGCTAATATAGTTAAACAGCGAAAAGTCAAAGAGGACCAAAAACAACACGAGATCAATCCAGACTTAAGACTAGAAGACGATAAGCTTGATAATGTTTCATCCCTAGTAGGTGATGGAGATGTGGTAAACGAAGTGACAGTTGTCAGTGAAGACACAACCCAAGAAGAAAATGATGAATCTACAGAAGATGACGATAATAATAAAAAAATAAAAGGCAATTCAGTTAGTAGAGGAAAACTACCGCTTCAGAAAAAACACGAAGAAGGTATTGCACTTATTATTTACTTTTTTCTTAAGGTTTTACTTATACAGTCTTTCATAATATTTCTAAAAATTTCAGAAATACTACCTAGTACCTGTTTGGAGTGGTTATAAAACATACTTTTAAAATAGAAATCACATAAACTTCATAATATTTTTCTTTTCAGTGACAGAAAGGTTGACAAGATTAAAGTCCAACCAAATCTCTAATGGAACATACCTCTTTAAATTAGGAAATGAAAATAGTTTTAAAAATTACATAAACCAGTACTCTACAAATCCTTTAGCTTTAAACAAGCCTCAAAGAAATGAAGAGAGAGACAAGAAGCGATATATGTCCCATAAGTTTTCTTTGTCTTCAGCACAAGAATTCAAATGGGTAGGCTTGCTAAACGGTAACTATAAAAAAATCTACTAAAATCAATTGTTGGTTGTAATTCAGGTATGTAAAATGTTTCTAATGATTTTATTTTTCTTCAGCTACAAAACCATTACTGGAGGCTACACTTAGACAAACTTTACTACAGTTAGAATCAAACATAGTATTACAATTCATGCACCCAAATTGGTCTCTCCTGAGAAAGCCGTGGGTACAAGCAGTACAACTTTGTCAAGCACCTCGCGATTTCGCCAGAGCCCTCTGTGTACTTCAGGTTCGTATTTTTGTTTTACAAAGAAGTAAGTTTCAGTTGTTTTTTTAAACTAATTTTAATTTCTATTTTGCAGGCATGCATAAAAACTGCTGTGTGGGTACCCGCATGGCATGAACAACTAGGTCACGTTAGGTTATCACGCACAACTGCGACCGAAAGGGAAGAACGTAAAAAACTAGATAAGAGAGAAAAAAAGGAAAGGGATGAGGAAGAAGAAAGATATCGAACAGCTTACAATTTTGTGAAATATTCTCTTGGTCTTCGACATCAGGTATGCTTAATTTTTCTTACCTCTAAAATGGACGACATATTTAAATTTTAAACTGTTGCCTCGAGATCGGAATCAAGCGATAACACCTTGTTTCGAAGTATGTGACGATTATCATCCATGGTACTTGTTTACCTGCTATATCTACTTAATCTGCACTCACTGATGGACAACACTCTGCCAAAATGTTGTGTCCAGAAGGGTGAAATTTTATGCAAACAAACTATGGTGAAACAAAAAAATCTAGTGTTTCTGTTTAAACTACACAATACACCTGCAGTTGTGTAACCTTTTGAAAATTATTAATTCTCTCTAAATCATCAATATTGATTATGTCTTTTGAGTTTCGCGAGCTAATTTAATGTATCCCTTTTACGGATACAGTACATAAATACGAAAAACTTTATTCCGAAAGTCACAAATCCGAATTTCAAAATACCGATTTTCATGATTCCGAATGGTCCAACTCCGATTTATCATTAGTCCTATTTACAATTCCTTAACATCTCCAATCCAAACTAACTTCAATATAACTAACGTTTATAATAACTGTTCTCAAAATACCGAGTTTCAGTAGATCTAAAAAGTCCGACTTATTGGTAAAACGAAACATTAAAAATACGAATCCCGATTATTAAACACCTATTAAATATAATTAGACCATATGACGTGGGCTCGCTACACTCGCATTTTGCGATACACACCCACTTTCTGTCACCAATATCGTCTTAGCTAGCCTTCGGCTTACGCTCCTCACACCAACTAGCAAGACCCAATGCAGAAAAGCACTAAGCAATACTGCAGGGCTCGCATGAGCTGGGGATAAAACTTTTGTCCACCGGTTATTTCCACTGACAAGGGACAAAATTATTTTATCCACCTGCCAAAGCACGGCAACAGGGAGAAAAGAGAATTATATCACTTTTTGACATTAGACGTGGATACTATAACGACGACTATAACAATGCATGGCGACTATAACAAAGGGAGATATTTGTCCGGTATGGTATGTAGCTTTGTAATTATATTTTTCAAGACAAGTATTATTAATACTAGCTGACCCGCGCGACTTCGTCTGCGTCACATAAGAGATAAAAACAAATGGAACAAATATCCCCGTTTTTGCAACATTTTTCATTCCTGCTCCGCTCCTAATAATTGTAGCGTGATGTTATATAGCCTAAAGCCTTCCTCGATAAATGGACTATCCAACACAAAAAGATTTTGTTACGCCCGATTTTCTTGATACTGCCGTTAATAATATTCTTGAAGGCATTTTGTTTTAAAAACTTCACAAATGTGATGGGATCAGTGTGGTTCCATAATTTTCAGAGATAACATTTTTTGGACGTGTACTACAAATGGCGCGATTTCTGATTATAACTTTATAAAAAGTTACATTACAGACATGGCCATCAGACATATCCCAATTTGAGCGGGAACTGAAGGAGCTGGAGCAACCGGTAATACAGTTAATCAACACTGTTAAAGTGTTACTGATAGGCAAGTTTCCCGCGCTATCGAGTTTTTAGTTTGAGACATAATTTTAGCAGTTTATTCGAAGTATTGAAAAACGAAATGTTGTTTTCCGGATTAAAGTTCCATCGAACATTTGATTCTTCGGACATATGAATATCACACATTACAACTTTCGGAGTAATTAATTTCGGGAATTCTAGTGTGCAGACTGGGCACACTTGTGTACTGGGTTGGTGGAGAATAAAACCACTAGTTGCTTCTTTCTTCTATAATTATTTGGAGAGTGTTCTTAAGACTGGCTGGCCGACGACTGTGTTGAACCACTAAAATGGCACGTCTTTTATACAAAAATTGTTAAGCGATTAACCAATCATAATCTAATTATAATTTAAAAAAATGCGGGAAAAACTCAAATCCACGCGCGAAAACATTGTGCACATTACCTTAAGTACTGCGAAACTTTACCATAATGTTCTCATTATCATGGTAAAGTTCGTTTTTAACTAACTTTTGCTATGTAAACGTATAAATATAACACTATCTATTTATGAGATCTATGTATCACGAGCTATCATATAAAATATAAAATCAACTAAAACATAACTTAATAAAACTTATATATCCTAACACTGAGTCGACTAAGTGCGAGAGAACAAACTAACAAAAAACTGTAAATAAGTGTCTATGTATAACTATCACATTATGTACTGTATCTATGTAACACTTTACATTATGTACTGTCCTGTCAGAGTCTATTTAGCACTTTGCATTATTTCTCGTTGTCCACAGATAATAAAACACGTTTTGTTTCTTCGAGATTATAAAATTCGGACTTTTGATAATCGTAATATCGATATTCGGAATAAAATATTTCGGAGTATTCAGGTGTTTAACTTAAAAGTTATATCTCATCAGAAGTTTTCAAAAACAAAGTGTGGCACTTTGTTTTTAAAAACTTCTGATGAGATATCCCATTGGACTTCATGGTTCACGTAATATGTTTAATGAAATTTATTATTTTGAGGTATGGAAACAAAAAGGAGAGGAGTACAGAATTCATGGACAATGGGGATGGTTGTGGAATTCTTCTACCAGAAAATATAAAAAGCATAGTAACACAAAAGCCTGCCTTTTGAATGGTCCTGCTAAAATAGCAGTGCGAGTGAGTGAAGGCAGTACTATTAAAGTTTTAGCTGTTGAACCAAAAACTTATGACTATCTCATTTCAAAAGAAGGCGAAAATAACGACGTTATGGAAAAATGTATGTATAACATTTTTAATTTTTTTTTTGTTTGAATAAAAAAAATTGTGGGTCTTGTGGTTAGGTAAACTTTCGATCGAAGGTTAAGCTAAACTTGTCGAGGTCGGTCTGTGAATGACTGTCCCTCCATTACAGGATCTGTACCCCGTCGTGCTTCGGATAGCACTGGTCCCTACTGTAATTCGGAGATCTTGACAGTGATCACAAGTAGTCATAAATCCGAAAGTTGGGCAATCAGTCTTACCAAGAGGTATCATGTTGTTAGCTGATCATTGCGTTTTGGAGGTCAGACCGGCAGCCGCGCCATGTAAAGAACTGGTATTCAACTGCGTCCTGTTAGAATAACCCCAATGCTAATGTATTTTACGTAAGGATTTTAATTTACAAATAACCTTTTTTTATTACAGTGCCACCATCAATGCGTAATTTAAAAGTTGATAAGGATGAAGATGATTTCGAAGAAATAGATGTTGAAAAGGCACTGAGTTCTTCCACAAGAAGATACTACCCAAAAATTGCAAAAAAATCCAAGTTGGATGAATTTTTGGCTCGACGAACATACTTGAAATTCATGGAAGAAAAGAAGTTAGCCAGTTTGATAGCTAATGTGAAAAAAGAAGATTTAGAAGTTAAAAGCGAGGATGAAAAGAATATTGATGTAGAAAATGATGATCCAGAACCTGACATGTCAACTATTTGTGGCACAGTCAGTGGAAGCAAGCAAAAGGATGCAACCAATACTGAAAACGTTGATGCGCTGAGAGATGAATATCAAAAAATATCTCAGCTAACAAAAAGATATCAATGTTACTCGCATTGCTGTAACAAAATAGATACATCAAATATTTTACAAAATTCTGGTATAAAAATTAATTGCTATTCACCATTGTGCATTAAAAAAGGGAGGCTTTTGACTCAATTAGTGACTTTATTAAAAGGTGGAGTGGTAAATTCAAGTAATCTAGTTGGAAATTCTAAAGATAATACTAAAATGTCAATATTGGAACAATATCTATTAGGTAAAAGTTCTTCTTGTACAAGTTCAAACGAAAACATACTGACTGACCTATTATCGGCAGTTGCGTGTGCTCAGGAATGCGACAATAAAGGTAGTGACTGCTATGTTAAGAGAAAATTAAGTGGTGATGACAGTAATGTTGTTAATTATAAAGTTGAAAAGGACGACAATGAAGATAACTCATGTGACGTTAAGTCGGAGAGTACACTTGAAGAGTGTGCTGTGCCAGCCGTTGGGAATGAAATGGATATTGACATAACATGCAACAATAATGAAGAAAACGAAGTTGAAATAGGTCCACTTAAAGAATTAACTGATTGCGAATCATCAGAACTAGATAATAATACAAGTACAGCTAATGATAGCAAGGAAAGACCGCCCATTCCTAAATTGAAAATAACAAGAGGGAGGGCATCTAAAGCATCTTCGAATACGCCAAGTGTCGGAAATAACCATGAAACAAAGGATTCATCTTACAAATGTTCTGTTACATCTGCTAAAACCATCGACAAAGCAAAGTATCGTGCATTGATCAACAGGAGATTTGGTGCTGCAAGGACTCACAAAAGAGAGGATAAATCTATCAAGGAGGAAAAAACAGAGGGGAATGTAGTAAGAGTATATTCTGTAGAAAACCCTTCTGGAAAAGTATACCTTAAACGAGTTCAGACATCAGCTGTGGAAAAGAAGAAGAAAAGGACCCCTGTGAAGTATCCACTTTGTTCAACATTCCATACAAGAAGTAAAGCTAAAACTATAATGGTCTTACCTCACCATGAATTGCGAAAACTATGCAGGCAATCTGGACATAATTCGGTAGCTGGATTTAGTCATAACGCCAAACCGAATCAAGCAGTTTGGCCATATCCGTGTCCTCGGCCGTTATTTAAAACATGCTGGCTATATCGCACTGTAAATCTCCAATGGTTAGCAACTGCGGCTCTGCAGCTTCGTATTATGTGGGCTTGCCTACGTTGGGACGATATGGCAGCTAAACCTGCTTCTGCTGATGGTAAACATCAGCTCACTACTGATACAGAAATCGTATCGCTTGAATTGCTTAAACATCGACATATAGGGCAATTTTCGGAGCGAACGCAATATCTTCGGCGGCGGGTAGTAATACCACTCGAATTACCCAAAACAGTACGTGAAGTGACATCAATTCGTAGTGGTTTAAGGAAAAGGAAGCGCGCCGAGTCTCCTCAAAATACCGAACCTCAGGTAATTTAAACTAAACGACTGTGTAAAAAAAATCTCAGTTTTTTCATTTTCAAGAAAGATTGATTAATTAAATTGTTTATTTTTAGGTCTCTGAAGAGTGGGTTGATGAAGAAAAACTAGAACTTTGGGAAGTACGTCAATACGGTGAGCGCACGGAACGCGCTACACCTGTCACCCGAACCTCCACCGGCAAGCTGCCGCAGCGCAATGTAGCGCCGCCGGCTAATGCTGCTGATCTTAAAGATAAAATGGAGCAACAGCTCCGTGAACAGAGAGCTGCCCATCAACAGAAAAGAGCTTTAGAAATGTCACAAGGTATTTATTTCTAGCATCTGTGAAATACTAATGATAGATATAGTCAAAAATGTTGTCACCAGCATCAAGTCATCAACTGACAAGGTAGTTTATGAAATAATTAAATACAGGGTGGAAGAGACACCGACGCGAAAACGGTTACCACATATCCATTTGAAGCAGAAGGTTATTTTAGGTAAATATTTCAGCCTCCACAACACGCTGCGGTGTCCCTTCCACCACGTATTTAGTGTAACTTGGCAGTAGTGTCCAGCCCAAGATCGATCGACCGTCGCCTGCAGGTTCGGTTGGGCACTACTTGCCAGTATTAACGCTACTGAGCGCTTTATAGCAACATGTACTTTTTCATCAAAATAATCGTAATCCATAAATTAAGTGCTGCAATTGCAAGTTTGTAATCAGAAAAGAAATCAAGAACATAAATGCATCAAGAATGTAGTTCCTGTATGGGTCATTCTAAGTTAAGAGGTAATATGTTGTATGAAGTGACGGCATGGCATTTTTTTAAATATTTTTAATTAAGTATACATCTTTTTTATGGAAACTTTTAAGTTGAACACGTTTACAAAGTGGCCAGTCAATTTGTTGGTTTTATCTCGTTTTATAAGTGACCAGGGTAAATACTCAGTACAGGGTAGAGACAAAATGCACAGGGGAGGATACTTTATGGACAGGGAAGAGACATAGACATATTAAAAACAGGGTTCTCTTTAAGAATCAACTTTATTTATTAATTTTAATTTTAATTATGAATTATTTAAAATCAGACTTGTCATTTCCTAACAGTCTTTGTTTATAAAATTAAATGTTTCTTATGTGCTAGGTACAAAACATAAAAAGGTTCTTAGTTTTCTTTTCCATCAAAACAAAAATATCTATAACTTTACTATCAATAGTCAATAATGAAATAAAAAAAAACAAAAACTTCTCTGAGTAACAGTATTAATTTTTTCTTGTTCTTAAACTCTAAAATCATTTTAATTAAAAGGTAACTAAAACAAATATTTTTAAAACCCGCGTTCGAAGACATAAATAGATTCATTAAATGCATAAAAATACGCTGCCCTGATATTATTAAGTTAGGGGAGGGCAGTTTTTTTTTAAACCAGGTGATGAAAGAAATATCGTCATCATTAATTCTGAACTTTCCAGTTTCATCACAGATTTTGCAAAATGTAACTTCAAGTTCATCATCATCTTCAACACCTGTGCACATTGCAACATAACGATATTCTGTTTTTGTATCTTGAAGTTTAACCAGCACAAAGTCCCCGTTGCAGAATGTTTTCTTTCCAGATGTTGAGGGCTGTGAATCATCTTGTGCAGTTTGGTTTTAATACTGGTAGGTACAGAATATTGTGGTGTTTCTTGAGGCTTCTTCCTGTGTTCTTGAGATGTGAAATTGATTAGTAGTTCATTCTGAATCGCTAGCTCCGTATTATATAATTAACACATAGAGGAATTTTGTGGTTGTGGATAATCCAAAGTACCCAATTGAAAATGACGACATAGAGTCACAGAAGCAGCTCAAACTTTTCAATGTCAGGCAATTAGGTATAAATACGCAACCGGTTACTGGTGAACTGTTAGTGTGCCTGAAAAAGTCTTTATAACTTCAGTAGAACCTAATTTTGCTGCATTTTCAGATATGTCTGCATCATCTATGGTGAAAATTATAATATTCGGGCAGGTTTTCTCAAGGGCTTTAGCTAAGTCATCTATTGATGATTGTAACATTGGTTTTTTAGCTTTTGGTCGACGTCTTTAGTATAGATTACAACTGTGTGCATACTTATTTGCTGTCTCGATCCTCCGAAATGAAATGATTGTACTTCTGTACATCTTAATCGTTCAGCTATCCTTTTTTTTTCGAGCCGTTCTTCGCGCGTAATTTTTTTTCTAGGTGTCATTGTTTCTGTAAAAAAGTGAAATTATATTGTAACGCTAAGTTATACGTAATAGTGAAAAATGTAAAAGTATTCATGAAAACGCATACAAATGTATCTCCCCTGGACATTAAGTATCTCCCCTGCCATCAAAAGAGCCAGGGGAAATACGCCAGGGGAGATACATTTTCGATTGATATCTAAAATAGCCGTAAAAGTGTTTCTCGTACGCAATTCACAATCAAATGTAACAATGTATGCAGTATTCATAGTGAATATTTAAGTCTATATTAGTATTTAAACAAATAATAGCTAAATAAAACTTACCAGAGGAAAGACTGCATTCACTCAACACTTCTACACCTAGCGAGCGGCGTGACAGAAATGACTAATAAAATGGCAGCGCAGTCGGTTTATGCGCCGCTTGCTGCTAGCTTCCCGTTACATTCTATGCACTCAAGTTCACAACTTCCACTAACTAGCAAAACAAAACTGATTTTTAAACTAAAACAAAAAGCCAGGGGACGAGACACGAAACACGGAGGACAAATTTCGGCGTTGAAATTATTTATGAAAAATTGGAATATAAGTAATTTTACTTATAAGACATTGTGACTAATTTATTGTTCTGTATAAAATTAACGATGATAAAGTAATTACTGAATTTTCATACATTCATAATAACTGGTTTACAAATAAAGTCGGTTTGGGGACAGACCAGGGGAGAGACTTTTTTCTTATATTAGAACTTATTGTGACTAAACTATGTACATTACTGTATTAAATTTTAGTGAGCATGAAGAAGGCATTTAGTTTTAAGTAATAAATAGGTTAATTGGGAAGTAAGTATAAAAAAAAGGATTTTTTTGTCCTGGCCATGGAAAGTACCTCTTAACTTAGAATGACCCGTATAATGTTTACGACGAGACTGTCATTTGAATTTTTATGAAGTTAGCATCATTCAATAAATCAGTTTGGAGTCATCTGAATTTATAAAAGGTCATCATCATCATCATCATCACCGGCCTATTAATTTTCCCACTGCTGGGACAGGCCTCCTCTCTATGAGAGGGAATGGGCTATATAATCCACCACGCGGGCCCAGTGCGGATTGGTAGATGTCACATGTCTTCGAATTTATGGTTCTCGGACATGCCGGTTTCCTCTCGATGTTTTCCTTCACCGTTTTAGGAGCAGCGGTGATATAATAAATTACACAAAGTAATGCGCCTGCCTGGGTTCGAACTCACGACTTACTAAACGTAAGTCGGGGCCGCCACCACTGGGCCACCGCTGCTTACAAAAGGTGCTGACATTTATTTGACCAACTCATTTATTATTACAGAAAAATCGAAATCTACTCCAAATCAGAACTCAGGAAAAAGTACTCTCACATCTTTACTAACTACAAATGCCACCACTCCCACTGGCCAGAAAACGGTTATAGGCACCAGAAGAATAATTATGACAAAAGGTGCCGACGGTTCAACCCGAGTTATTAGTCAGCCTATCGCAGGGTCAACTAAATCGGCACAAAACGATGGAGTTACTTCGAAAGCTAATGCAACTCCACAGAAAGAAGGGCCACAAAAGGTTCAAATAATTCGGACCCCCGATGGAAAGATATCCGTGAGGGGTTTGTTAGTGGGACAGCAATTAATCCAAATGCCCGATGGAAAGTTACATGTAGTAATGGCAGGACAACAGGGTGCCACAGGGCAGCTAGTGGGGGTTTCTCCGGTGACTAAATTAGTCGAAAGTGGCAGCTCTCCAGCCGAAGTTCCTCAAATAAAAACTACAATCGAAGAGCCGAGACAAACGCCACGCACGGCTGCGTCCACCGGGCAGCAGGTGGTAGTGCATGGTAACCGGCAGATCGTCGTGCAGCCGGCGCAGCAAATAGTCGCGCAGCCGCAGCAGCAGGTGGTGGTGGCGCCCGCGCAGCAGGTGCTGGTGCAGGCGGGCGCGCGCGCGCCGCGCGTGGCGGCCGTGCAGGCCGTGCAGACCGTGCTGGTGCAGGGGCAGCTGCTGCAGCGCCCCGCTGCGCCGCGCACTCCCGCCGTGGCGCCGCGCCCCGTGCAGCAGGCGCCGCGGCCTCGCCCCGCGCAGGCTCAGCAGATCGTCGTCAATAACCCCGTGCTGGTACAGCAGATCGCCGCGGGCAAAATTCAACTGGCTACAGTCAACGGGCAGCAAGTTCTCATACGGCCCACTGGAAATAACCAGGCGCAGATAGTTGCCCACATTGGGCAGAGTCCGTCTGCCGTCAGCACGGCCCCGGTACCTTCACCGGCCCCTTCAGTCCGGCCCACGCCACCTCCGCTAGCTCCACAACCCGCACCACCTCCCGTTCAGCCACAGCCGCAACAACAACAACTGACTGAAGATGAAATTGTAGAGAAGCGTCTTTTGGTCGGCCAACCTCCTGGCACTGTTATAAAAACAGTTACAGCTCAGGTAATTATGATATGTCTATTTAAACTGTGTAAACGATCCTTCACGAAGCCATCAACCAACTTTCTGCACATCAAACTAAGTACAAAAATCATTGTGCTGATGGATGCATTGAATAGTACTGGTTGTGGAGGTATAAAAATAAAATGATTACATTAAAAATTTGTTAAAATGTGGAATTTTTGCTCTCAATATTAAAAACCTATTAACGACGCCGACTGGCACTTGTTCTTCCCGTCATTGCCATAATTTTTTTGTTCCACACCATACCTGGCAACCTTCTACTTACGGAGATATTGGGGGTCAAAGTTCCAAGTTTATGACTCCATAATTATTCAGTATTTTTAACGACATCATTTATCGATTTATTTTCGCTCGTTTAAATACTACCCTTTTTATAATAGATATTTTCGTAAACAAAAAAACTACAAAACTTAAATAGGCTATTTAGTTGGTTGGAACAAATCGTTTTGTTAATTTCGCGGTTAACACGTATTCAGTACGTACATCATCCCCACCCCCCTCCCCCCATATATATATTTTTATTAGCCATTTTGGAATGCAAATCAAAACAAGCAAGTCGTTCCTGTTATGTGCGCGACAAGTGTTTTACATTTATTATGAGAAAACTGCCTTGAAAGACAAGGGAAGTTTCAAGAAAATTTATTAACACGGCTTTTATAAAGCTTAATATTTCTAAAGGCAGATGTAGTTTTTTTGATAAATTAGTTTTCGAAAGATTCATTCATTTATGAGCTATCAGAAAAGTATCAGTCATAGGTTAAGCCGTGCTTGCCTAGGTTGGCCTGTGGATGGGCGACCACCCATTACATATGCCCCTACCCCTGGGATACCCCTTGGTTGTCACATTTTTTGGGCCACTGACTTACTTCTAAGGACTTTCAAAGATTTACAAATGATAGCCGGGATCAACTGCTTAACGTTGATTAATTATTAACTGCAAGGGAAGTAGATTGAGACGTTCTTGTTATTGTTTTTCCATTTATTGGCATACATAATTTCTTCAATCAAAAATTCCCAGGTAGTAGTAGTAGTCAGTAATGCTAGGGGTGCCTGACTAAGCCCTCGCGTCACTACTCCCCTCCCGAACCGCACACATACCTCTGGAAAAGTCTCAGTAATACAGAATGCTCGTGTTTTTCCAGTATTTCAGCCACACTTTGCAATATTTCAGGTCATGCAGACAAGTAGTGGACCTAGCATAGTTCTACAGGGACTGCATGGATATTCTTTGACACCACAACAGCTGGCATTAGTACAGCACCAAGTGAAACAACAATTGCTAAAAGGTAAATTAGTACATACCAAGATCTATTTATTTTGTTAAAGTTCATGGTTATCCAAGCATTCATTGACTGCACTTTTACAGCTCAAGAGTCTACAGGCAAGCAGGGTATGCTCGGTCCCAGGAAGATGTACCTGGCCGTGCAGCCGGCGCCGAGCGCGCCGCCGCCGCTCACCCCGGTGGCGCCGCAAGCTCTGCATACTTTACAGGCACTACAACCACTACCCGTGCCTACGCATCAGGTAATATATTACTATTAGATGACGCTCTGGACTCCACAACTATTTACTATGTATGTATGTATATTGCAAACCGAATTATTTTAAACATACATCTTTTATTGTAAATGGATTAACCAGAATTTCCATACACAAACAAAATACTGTTATAATATTGCCTTACTAAAATCTGCCATACATTCAACATTATTACTATTGAGTAGATGAGAAATGGTGGATTTAATAACAGGCTCAGCTCGGTTTCATATTGGGGTGGGATCAAAATGAGCGCTGTATTTTTATATACCTATAGTAAACAAATTCGAATTTCATAAATGGTTGCAAGTCCAGATGAGGGAAAGCTGTTTTAGTTGGATGCACTTGTTATGATCAAACCCTAACTATTTATGTACAAGACATGTCTGTGCATACAATAATGTATTATAATTTATAAGACTGGAACATAATTATGTTATTAAAATGGTGTGAAAAATAGTTACTACTACTATAAGTTATACTAGAAAAACACCAAAGATTTCTGTAAATATTAAGTATCCATGTATATTATAATTTATATTAATAGGCTACACACATCTATCCTTCTCCTCTGATTAAATTATAGGTAGTTGTATAGTCAAACAGTAGCAAAATAAATCGCAGTATTATATCTTTACAGTCAGTATGATTTTTCCATAATATTTTAAAATAGACTCTTTGAAGAGACTCATTAAGCGGCTCTACAGCAGTACCGATCCTGGTACTGCTGTAGATCCGATGACTGGTCTTTTTTTACTAGCTCTCGTACATATCGCTAATCAGTTTAAGTCCCTAGTCTAGAACAATATTTTCTTCCAAAGGCACATTTACGCGTCGCCGAATTGTTTCTAATGTACTGTTGAGGTTAGCGCATATTTTGGCGTGCTATCCCGCAACGCAAAACTTACATAAATCCTCTTACTTGACTTCGTTCATTTTTATGAATCAACGCACACTACAGCCGGGTTGCACTGACCCTGATTTTGGTCTGCGGCCTAACGCGCCTTTAATATGCGCTTTTCTTTATAGTTTTCAAGAGATAGCCATACGTGCGTCGTTAGTGTACCAAATGCATAGTGAAAGAAATGCATGAATAAATTACAGTAAATATGTGTGATTTCGTTCGTCCTATTTATTCTTTACATGCAACCGTTGCAATAGCTATTTTGTGCCGCAATATTGTAAGAACAGTCAGGGAGCACAAAAAATTGCCGGTTGTAATATGTTTTAAAATTCAGAATCAATATTACAATGCCCATAGTTAATTATATTCTTGACAATAGTTCCAGATTTGGTATTGTAATTTTCTTTTGTCAGTTATCTCTCTCTTTTACACGAAAAATATAATTAAATCAAACAATTTATTGTTATCTATAACAATACTAGTTCTAGTACTATTGAATTTATTCCCCCCAAATCTTTAAAGAAGTATAAGCTACCGGTCTAAAGAATTGCTCATACACCACCTGTTAAAACATGTATTATACCTGTAAGTTATTACAAATTGATTCCTTAATATATTGATAGTAAATTAGTATCATTTGAATAAAATATTAATAATAAAATAATCATTGACTTTTATTTAATTACGACCCGTTTTATTTTATGTAGATTTTATTTCTTATTATTTTTTCTTACAAACGTTTTGTGGGGGTGTATGGGCAATTTAATGCTACCATGATTGAATTTCTTTGAATTAATGAATAGGGATTGTTTATGTTTAATTATAGTTATTAAACATAAAAATAAATATTTAATTCAGTTAGAACCGCAAAAAAATACTATTATTACAATAGAACTTGAACTGATATATTCCCACAAACGGATGTTGATGTTTTTATTAGTTATTCTTTTCTTTTTTGTTACATGAACCCCTATTTCTTAATTAGAATTTTCAATAAGGTAAGCATTTTATAGGGAAAAGGAAAGAAAATGGTGGTACATATTTTGACACATATAACAACCTTTTACTTGTAGGATGTAAGTGAAGAAGATCAAATAAAAAGACAAACACTTTTGAATGGTGAAGAAAATGTGGCCGAGGCAGCTAGTCACAAAGAGGCGACTCCATCAAAACCTGAGGATATCAAAGAGAATAACACGAAAACAGATATCATAAATTCTGGCCCAGATGTTCTACAAAGTAACAAATTCGTGTTAACCCCTGACTATATTCAACAAAGTAAGTATTTATTTTATAGTTTCTTGATTTTTAACAAAATAATCAGGTAATTAACATCGTTCGTTATATTACTGTTTAGCAATAGTAATTTTGTCTACACTTATACTGTAAAGTTCCATAAATTAGTGTAGTGGCTTGTATTGAGAATCATTGAAGGTGGATGCGCACCTAGACGCACCGTAGGAGCTGCAGTCATCGCATTTTATAAATCTTTATATGGTAAAGCGTCGCGCAAATCACGATACTGAGTTTCAAATTAATCGGACCGAGTGTTACGATTCTTCTATACCCTCTTTTCGATTTCGATTAGCCTGTATTAGTACCATAATCTGTTTTATAAAAGTTCGTAATGTATCGTACCACATCCAGAAACCTTATACAGGGTGTAATCCACCTTATCACAATGCCGTTAACCAAGGATTCTGTACATAAAACTAAGTATATTACTAGTAATTTTGTGGTAGAACTCAATGTAAGGCACTTAAAACATTGTGCTGATGGATGGATTGAATAGTACGGGGGTCGTGGAGGTGTTAAAACTCAAAATCTTAAAATAATAACTAGAATTAAAAAAAGAAATTGTTAAGAAGTTGAAACTTTGATCCCCCATATCTCCGTCTAGAAGGTTCCCGGGTATGGTGTAGAACAAAAAAAATATTGCAAAGACAGGGAGAACAAGTGTCTTTCGGCTTCGTGAAGAGGTGTTTCACACCCTTTGTGTAGCTCCCCAAATAATTGAGGATCCACCAAAACGACTCAACTCTTCCAACAATGTTCACTAAACGTATCTTTCTCCCATTCGTCTTCACGCTTAGTTCCTTCCATCATCTGTATTGCGAATTTGCGACAAAATCTTGTGTCGTCAGCGAGTAGTACTTTTCTCCAGACATCATCATTCAGTTTTGCTGTGATTATTTTCCTCTAAAATAGAGTGATAGTTATTTTTATTTTAAGGTGATATACTCATAGCACGCACGCATGAGCATTTGTTTCCGAGTCATGGATATTTATATGTATAATAAGTATGTTATTTACAAACAAAAAAGTAATATATTATGTAGTTTATCAACTATCTGATGTCCACGACACATGCCTTCCTTAGTGTGGCACTAGATGGCGCTGTGTGTTAATGTCCAGCGATATTTATTTATTTATAGACATTTAAAAGAACGCAAATTTAAATAAAAACGCCTTAAAATTAATCAATAAAACTATCATTGTTGAACAAAACAAAACTAGTATTATATTTTGTTTATATTATAAAAAAATTCGTATATTCACATCTCGTTCAAAATCGTAATTATTTCCTTTGATTTTTCCACGACCTTTCTCCAGTCTTCTGTAGTGACTTCAGTTTGTAGCAGAGTCGATATTTGAGCAGTACTGAAGGGTGGCATATATGTCACCGTAAAATTGTCAAACACGTTATATTGTAATCTCTCTAGCGATATTATAAACTCTCGAATTATTGTTAAACAAACATACTGATTACAATAAAACGCATTATTTTTCGTGAAATGCATGCGATGGTAGTCAACTCACGCGGTGTGGCGGGAAGGAGGGGTCCCCCTTGACCAGTGGTACCACTCTCATGAAAAGATACTGTACCATTCCTGAGAAATATCGATAAATATAACCTAACCTTAAAACACTTAATATTCCCCTAAAATGCGTAGTTAAAGGAGACCCGCTTCGCGGGGCCCCATTTCCGAGTGCAGAGTTTAAAGGAACCTAACTAACCTAACGGGGGGGGGGGGTGCCCCAAGTCCCGATTATGGGGGCAGAGATACTTCCGTATGTTCAGTTGACAATAAAATTCGAGAGTTTACGATATCGCTAGAGAGATACACGTTATATTGTAATATAACGTGTTTGACAATTTTACGGTGACATATACATTATTACTGCATTCGAATCAACTTATCAACTTAAGATTTTTTGGGTTACGTCCCTAGTATTTAAAAATAAAAAGGATTACTATTAGAATAAATATGTAATCGTAATTGAAAAAAAGATACGCAATTGTGGAGTACTAACTTTGAAAAAATAAATAATATTTTATGTCCGCCGTTACAAGGTTACGTTGTAACATTTTGATGAAGTTGTCAAATGTGATCTATTATCTTGGCCCTACAGTAATAATGGCAAAAAAGGTAACCTTCGTTGTCAAAAGTGATCTATTAAATTGGCCCTACTATTATGTGGCATTAGATTCCATTCTTATATACACTTAAGAGGTTTTTTATGTTAGTTGGATTTGGTACTGGATTTCTTTAAGTTGCCTTTATCCTAAACATGCTTTAAAGGGTTACTAGATTCTGCCCGCGACCTCGTTCGCGTGAAGTTTTGATATCGCAACGCATCGCCTGCTCAACGGAAGCTTTTTTCCCGAATGCAACAAATTATATTGCTGCTTCGCTCATATTTGTCATAGCGTGATGTTATAAACCCTATAGCCTTCCTCGATAAACGGACTATCCAACGTAAAAATAATTTTTCAATTCGAGCCGGTAGTTCCTGAGACTAGCGCGTTCAACTAAACAGACTCTTCTGCTTTATAATATTATAGTATAGATAAGGTGAGGTTAACCCCAGCGCCTTAGGCATTTATCGCTTACCCCATCGCAAGCATATATAATACGCTCGGCCTATAACATAGATTGGCGGAGGTGGCGCGATCGAAAAAAAAAGAACAGTCATTTGTAACCCAGACCCGACACGAATCAGACATAATTATCTCAGATTTTTGTTATTTGAAATATGGTAAAATAGACATTTTTATATTCGAAATCTTGCCAACACCAAAATAATCTTATGTTTTTGTTCAGGAGACTAAGAAAAAATATTATTAGTAACTGTATGTAAAGCAGGTAGTCAGAATCAGAATATTTTTTTCTTTTTTTTATTTAGTCAGGAGTCAGGAAACAATAATTATGGAACTATCTAGGTGATTGAGCTGGATTATGTTTTTCTTTAATAATAATAGAATACTTTGTTGTTTTTTTTTTGTAATAATCGTTCTACAAAATCTCTTCCGAGTTTCCAGTAACCGTTCACGTATCGACGACGATGACGATGTAGTGTACGTGCACCTGCACCTGCACCTGCACCTGCACACTCAGCACAATTTTTTTTTTATTTGTTAATGGTATCTTGTAGGTCTTCCTAAGAGGTTGTTGCCTGGTTAACCGGACTAAGTACCCTGTGGGTGCCTTGAGTGTGTCTATTTTTGTGTTTTTATCTAAATTGCCGTTATCATTTATAAAAAATCCTTTATGTATAATGGCATTGTCATAATAAATAGAAATATCATAAAATATATTATCTTACTTGATATCAAATGGCAATAAGTAGGTGTAAGCCACTGAAATTCAGAATTGTGTTCATATATTTCAGTAATATTTAATAATACAAAATAAATAAGATATTTTCCATTAGGAGTCGGGTGTGGGTAAAGGAGATCACCCATATTGGGCTATTTTCAAAAGTCAACGTTGGCCAAGTTCACCAACCAAAATAAACTTATTATTTGCATAGAACATTATCATTATTAGAAACATTTTTTATTATTCCACCTGAATCGTAAGTCAATTCACCGAGAAGTTGTTTAACCACAAAATATCTGAGATCACGCAGATTGGGGTATTTTCTTTTTGCTGGCCTCCTAAAATAAACGCAATAATTAAGAGGCCTGCGGAGCATGCGTCGTTCATACAAACGTTAAGGTAGTGTGAATTTATTTTGATTGAATCACATTATATCTAGGTTCCCAAATAGAACCCTTAAGTAGAGCTTACGTATATAAACATTTTTATTATGCCATCCAAGTTATAAACCTAAGTTTTAAAGAATTAATAATGATTACTATAATATAATCCTACTGGTAGATGAAGACGCTAATCAAGGGAGATCTACCGATCTCGTTGAAGCCTAAATTCATCGATGTTGTAGCGACCCTAGCGAAGCAAAACGATGTGTTTGCACTTTCGATATCCGCCGGGCCGGGAGCCCGCTCGCCGCGCCAATCGCTCACATATCTCGCCCCGCCACGTCACATTTCGGTGTATTAATGTAAACTAGTATTCTGTGAACCTCTTTATTAAATTCTTGTTAAAATACAATTCAATCAGTGTGTAAATCATTAACTATACCTTACCTGACACTGTTTGACACTGTCATCCTAAGTTGAACATGACATCGTTTTGTCTCATTATTAATTTTGTCTTTGCGGAAACAGAATCATCATTTCAGCCGAAAAACGTCCACTGGACATAGGCCTCCCCCAAGTGTCGCCACATTGACTGGTCCCGTGCGACTTGCATCCAACGTATTCCCCTAACCTTCACCAGGTCATCGGTCCCCCTAGTGGGAGGTCTTCCAACGCATCGTCTGCCGGTTCGCGGTCGCCACTCCAAAACTTCGGCCCTATCGGCCATCCGTTCTGCGAGCATTATGGTCCTGCTCACTGCCACTTAAGTTTGGCAATTCTTCGGTGACTTTGGTTCTCTTGCGGATGTCTTCATTTCTGATTCGATCACGCAAGCAAACTCCGAGCATAGCCCTCTCCCTTGCCCTTTGGGTGACTTTAAGCCTTCTAACAATGCCCATTGTTATAAGCGATCACGTTTCGGCCCCTTATGTAATCCCTGGCAACACACACTGGTCATAGACTATCGTCTTGAGACACTGCGGTAAGTTGAACGAGAAGGTACTGCGCAACTACCCAAACGCTGCTCAGCTGAGTCGGATTCGACGGCTGACCTCTTTCTCGAAGTTAGACCTACCTAACTGGGCTGTCTGTCCCAGATACACGTAATCGTCTACAGTTTCGAGTGTAGTGTCTCCGATCTGGATAGGAGAGGGTGTTACATAGGAATTCAACATGACCTTGGTTTGATCCATTTTCATTTTAAGACCTTTCTCTTTTCTGACACTCTTTCGGAAACTCTACTGAGGTCATCGAGCATTGTACTGAGTCGTCCATGGTCTCAGCCATGTCCACAACATCGTCGACAAACCGAAAGTGATGTACTCGCCATTAACGTTGATGCCTAGCCCTCTCCAGTCATGATCCTTGAAGACATCCTCTAGTGCAGCGGTAAACATTTTCGGAGATATGACGTCTCACTGTCTCACACCAGAAGGATAGGTTCCGAGCTTTGGTCCTGGAGTCGGACTGACATGGTGGCGTTTTTGTACAAACACTTCAATACCTCGATGTACCGGTAGTCGATTTGGCATCGTTTGAGAGACCAATACAGCCCAGATCTTAATCGAATCGAAGACTTTCTCATACTCCACAAAAGCTAAACTAAGAGACAGGTTATACTTTTCGGTCTTCTGTGTAACCTGCCGCAAAGGCTTTAGCTCCGTGGACCACATACATACTGTGGTCCACGGTGCTAAAGCGTTTTCGGAAACCGGTTTGTTCGAGAGGCTGAAAATCGTCAAACTTACGTGCGAGACGATTCGTAATGACTCTTGAAAACAACTTGTAGACTTGGCTTAGAAGTGTGATGGGCTTATAATTCTTCTAAAAAAGGCCCTAAAGACAATGTAGAAAACTATAGGCCAATATCGAAACTGTGTCTATTTGCGAAGGTTTTAGAAAAATTAAGGACTATCAACATGGCTTCCTAAAAAACAGGTCTGTTGTGTCAAATTTGCTTGTCTGCTCCGACTACTTTTCCTCTAACATGGCTGAACTCTCTCGAGTGGATGTTGTCTATTATACTGATTATAGCAAGGCATTGGACCGTATAGACCACGGTGTTTTGTTGCGTAAACTGCTTGCAATGTGTATCAGGGTGATTAATTCAGATGGTTTAAGTCGTATATTGAGAATCGCTGTCAGACAGTTGTGCTGAATGGATACAGTTCTGTTACTGTTAAAATACCTTCGGGAATACCACAAGGATCCCTTTTGGAGCCTTTACTCTTCATTATTTTTATA
This sequence comes from Xestia c-nigrum, assembly GCA_916618015.1. Taxonomy (NCBI): domain Eukaryota; kingdom Metazoa; phylum Arthropoda; class Insecta; order Lepidoptera; family Noctuidae; genus Xestia; species Xestia c-nigrum. Next base: position 13,751,103 of record OU745255.1, on the reverse strand, counting down.
AATTACATTGGTTCGTGCTTTACCTGTTCCAAAATAATTCTTAACGCTTACGATATGAAAATTGTATGCCCTATATCAGAATTTTCCGACTGTTTCAGTTTACAGCGGGATCTAGATGAACTTCAAAATTATTTACTCCTTAATAAACTCGAACTTAATGTTTATAAATGTTTTCTTAGTACCTACACACACAAACCACATGCAATCATGTTCCAGTATAAGTTACATGATACTAGCATAAATAGGATAAGTGTTATTAGGGACCTGGGTGTCACATTTGACTCTAAGTTGCTTTTTGATGCTCACATAGAAAGCATTGTCAATAAAGCGTCTAAAGCACTTGGATTCATACTAAGGTTGCCCGGTTGTCAGCTGATTTTAAAAACGTTAAAACATATAAAATCCTTTATTGCGCTTTTGTCCGCAGCCACTTGGAATACGCCTCACAAGTGTGGAATCCTTGTTATAATATGTATATTGACAGAATTGAGGGAATTCAAAAGCCGTTCCTACGTTTCCTGCAGTACAAAACTAGGAAATATACTCCAAATTATGGAGCGCGATGCAAGAGATTCCATATCTTAGCACCGCATTAGCGCAGACGCATTGCGGATATGGTACTTATTTATTTAAAATCGTGAATGGAATTATCTATTGCCCTGAGCTGTTGGGTGGTTTAGGATGGGTTACGCATTGCAAAACTTTTCGCAAACCCACGTTGTTGCATATCCCTCACTCCAAGTCCGCGTACAGGCATAATTCGTTCCTGATCCGTGTGTGCAGAAGTTTTAACTTAATAATGACTTAATAATGAACATGATTTGGACATCTTCAACACCAGTGTTGCTCAGCTTACGCGTTTATTAGTGAAAAGCTTTTTTATGGATAAGTAGTTTATTTGTGTCTGGCTGTAGTCTTTACTTTGTTTTTTTTTCTCTTTCGCATTACATTTTAGTTTATAGTTTGTATTATTCGATAGTGTTGGTATTTATCAAAACTTACAATAAGTATTTTGTACCAACCTCTTTCTTTTGTTGTTTTTTGCTTGGAATGTATTTATCTGCGGAAACTTTTAATTGGCCTTCGAATCCGTATAATTTAAG